>OW386540.1:11927500-14327500 GCA_936435175.1 Glyphotaelius pellucidus | reverse complement strand
TAGGAGTGGCAAATCAGTAGGAAAGAATGCAAAATCAATAATTTTTAAATAAAGGAAGACATACCTGCCCATATCTAAAGGGAGTAAAATGCTCCGGCAGCAGCTCTTGGCAGATAGATTCGTTGGCTGGTTTGGGATCCAAGTATGAGGAGGTTACTTCAGCAGGCACGCAGCACGTGAGGGGCACGATCAGGTCCCGGGGGCCCAGCCTATGGAGCTGCCACAGAGACATGTCGTAATTTCTTCCATCGGTCATTCCACAACATTCAAACTGAAAAATAATACGTAAAATGTTTGCAACTTCAACAAATCAAAATAAATATTTTGAAATCCATTAAAACTAAAGATAAAGAAAGTAAAGGAAGAAATTATACTCTTGAAAATAAAAACTCTAAAATAGTCAAGATCATTCCAAAGCAGGTCAACAATTTTTTTGTAGGTCATTGTAAACATTAAAATTTCGAAAAGAACCATGTGCATTGGAGAAATACAGCACTTTTGAAGGTAGTCACAATAGTTCTGCAGTTAGAGTGAACAACTAAATAGAAAAGGTCCAGAGGTCAAATCACTGACTGGGGGTAATAACCTTTTTTTCTCGTGTGTTTTTCCAATACACATGATTTGATGATAGTGCATTGTTTCAATATTTAATATCTTCGTTTGTCTTGAAGAAAGCCATGTTTAAGAAAGAAGGTAACACAAGTGATATAAATTGCCCTGCATTTGATATATCAAACACATGAATTGTCAGGGATTGTCAGGGATTTGACGGCCTCCGTGGTCCCGAGGCAAGACTCTCGACTCACAATCCGAAGGTCGCGGGTTCGAACCCGGCGTGCGCAAATAAATTTTATTTGATTAATTTGTGTTATTTCACAATTTATTCATTTAAAATAATATATGATATATTTGCGGCACGTTCCAGAGTGGAAGATACTAATAGTATCGCCCTGGTGTAAGACCACCATTCAGAATTGAAACGTTGCTTGAAATGGCTTTAGCCGTGTTTAGTGACCAGATCTGAATAGCCAGGTACTTCCCCACCTACCTCTTCCCTATCTCCTTCCCCCCCCCCCACTACCTTCAGCCTCACAACATACCCCAATTGGGGATGCCATAGTCTCACTGGCTCCAGACGGGAGCAGTTGGGACTCTTGTGCGGTATTTCATGTAAAAAAAAAAAAAAAAGATACAATTAGACCTCGAGTCAAAACATATTTTAACACGTAACATACCAATGTCTGCGCCAAATCCAGCGCGGCGGTAAACTGCTCATGTCCTGGGACCCCGTAAGCTGCCTGCAGTGCCCCCACGGCGCCTCCGCGAGCCCCCGCCAACCCCACGCAGCCCGGCCAAGCCACCACCACCACACACGCCGCACACTGACACACCAAGGATATCAGCACCATTAGGAAGTACTGAAATCACATTTTTTTTTACATAACCTTTTGGCTGTGTTAACTAGCTCAGGTTTTTCAACACCCCAACATGGAACAATATCGGCAACCTACATTGCCGCATCAAGGGTTGATAGGGGCGCATATCAAAAGTATGATTCGATCAAGTGCAAAAGATTAAACATTGGTGTACAAGCGTTCAGTCCAATGAAAGTCTATGTAGTTGTGGTACTGACACACATGCTCAATGAGCATTTACACATTTGCTCGTAAATGAGCAAGCTTGGTTTGAGCATCCTCATGAATGAGTTCAACAATTGAACACTTGTTTGACATGAGCATGTTCATGTCAAACAAATGTCAACAAATGGAGTCAGTTCCGTTCGCCCAGAACTGAACAAAATAATATTATTGCTTGCAACACAATTATTTAAGAATCTCTGACGAAAATAAATAAAAATCCGAAAATGACTGGATAATAAAAAATAAATGCTAATTTCAATAAAATGCGCATTTTGGAGATAAGGTAACTTTTAGGGAATTTGAAAATCTATTACAGGTATTTTAGTGACCCTGCATTCCAAGGCTTTTTCATCTCCCCACTGGGTCATTTTTCATAATTTTGCAAAAAAAGCGCAGGCGCGAACTGAGATTGGATTGAAACGGGCATGCTCATAAGAAAGCACGTTCACACACGCTTAAAGGCTTCCCCTTCCACCCGTGAATCCAATGAGCATGCTCAATACTAGCAATGTCACTAACACACATGCTACTAGGTAGCAATTGCTCTTCAGTAGCATGCTCTTTTGCTACCAATGTGCATGTGTGTTCGTAGCATTAGAGCGCAACCCACAAGCATTTCACTGATTTGTTGAAAGGGGTTGCTTTCTTAGTTATTGTGGTAAACTGTTGTTTTCTATGATGAACAATACAACTCCAATGATCGGGAGTTTCAATAATAATAATTATTGATGGAGTAAAAGAAATCGGATTGAGTTCAATATATCTAAGTGTTTAGTTTTGTCATTCACTAGGGCGTGTCATACCTGGTATTACCGGTATACGATGGACGCCCGAAGTTTAAATCGTGTCTCCACCATGAACGATCTTGAAATCATGTTTGATAGTAGGCTGACATTTCATACTCATATTCAGATGACTTGTAGCACTTCATTGAGAATGCTGGGCTTTGTTCTGCGTACTGCAAGGAATTTTAGAGACACCCGGGTTCTCATACATAATTTTATTCAATTCCTTAGTAAGGAGTAGACTTGAAAGTGGGTCGGTAATTTGGAGTCCACACCATGCGAAATATTCCCTCATGTTAGAGAGAGTTCAGAAGAAATTTCTAAGATTTCTGTACGTGAGGGAGTATGGCCATTATCCGTGGCTCTATCCTAGCGACTTTCTTTTGGGTATGCTCGGAATGAACCATCTACGGGTCAGAAGGGATGTACACATTGCTACACATTTCTTCAGATTGATCCGCGGATGGTTTGAAAACTCAGCTATCATGGAGAGCATTCATTTCTATGTTCCCGATGGGTATCTTCGCCACTGACGCATAGACTGTTCTATCTTCCGGCCTGCAGGACTAACTTGCCAATGGTCATGCCGGTCGGGAGAGCAATTTTACTGTTAAACAGAATTAATTCGGATATCGACATATTTAGCGTTAGTGAAGCTGCCTTTAAGGCTCTATTAATTCTTGTATAGTTCGTATGCCTAAGTGTTAATTGTAATACTCTTACAAATGTATTTTGAAAACGGTTTAAAATGTAATATTTTGTAATGTTTTTGAGATAATAAATAAATTGAATTGAATTGAATTAATAATTAGATTCATTTAGATTATGAGTCTTGTTTATTTATTTACATAGAAAAAAACAGTACTTTGATTACAGTAGTGAGAAAATTTACAGATATTAAGAAATATTTCATGGTGGGTACCTATGATATGTTTCTTTGTAGTGTTTTATTTACGGTACGTATATTTAATAATTACCGGGTTATATGCGTATTGGGTAGGTGTGTGAATATGTGTGAGTATGTTTGTGGATGTGAGAAGTGGTGTTATGTGAAGGGATATGGATGCGCATTGAACTCTTTATATTATTGACATGATTTTTAAATTAGGGCAGTGAATCGGAGAAAATGTCGATGTTAGAGTTTAGGCAAATATTATTGAACGTATGAAGAGCATGGTTAATTGGCGAATTAGTTGCTGCATTTTTTTTTGTAATTAAGCGTGTGGTATAGCTCTGTATGGTGTGTATGTCTTAAGTTAATTTATTAATTTGTAATTTTATATTTATTAAAAAGTTTTATATTTATTCTATTATATTATTATAATATAGTTCTGTATAGTGTGTACGTCTTCCGTTAAAATTAATTAGGGAAAGAACTTCAGTACAGTCGATGTTATTATTTAAAATTCTGTGTATAAATGTTAAATCAGCTATTGCTCGCCTTTTTTGCAAAGTTTGAAATGTGCTTTGAAAGTTATGGTTGAATTTGAAGGTCAGATATTTTATAAATTTGGTATGAATATGTTCTATGCTATCTCTCTTTGTACTGCGGGTTTCAAATTGGCGAGGCATATTCCAGTGTACTTCTGACATATTTATTATCATCTTATTTATAATATATATCTAACTGCACTTAATGTCCGTTCTAACTGATGTGCTGTAATAATATGGATCAGGGGAAATGGTCACTGAAGGTGCCCACCTATAGATTGGATATCTTCGTAACAGTTCGGGAATTAGATCTGAACGGGTGATAGTTGTCTCTCTAGTATAGTACAACTACTGACCTTTGTTGAGACACCTTAAAATTACATATAACTACCTACACTAACGACATGTGTTGAGAGACTTTTAACTACATACATATTCACTTACACTACAGTTATGATTGGTTCATAGATGTGATCATTAAAATGGAGAATCCTAATTGGCTAATCGGAATGAAATGCGTATTACGCAGGTTGTGGGAAAAAGTCCCAGAGTTAAAAGTTGGTGAAGCAAATGGAATGGAGAATACAGTCATGATATTGTACATCATTTACCGCCGCCCCAGGAACCATTTATTGGATAACCAACACCTCTGCCATAGGTCATCCCAAGTGGTTCGCTACGTTTAGTGAATTAGCAGGGGTGCCCGGGTTCATGGAGTGAGGTTTGTCCGGGTCTTGGCTGCGGATGAGTCTGCCCACCAGCTGCATGGCAGGCCAGATCGGGAAAGAATGGTTGAGGGAGTTCCTTTGACTTCTCTAGCAGTACTCTCTCAGAACATCGCCCTTCACATCATAGAATTTACACATATATTGTGAGGAAAAAAAATGTGACCGCTATTTCATGTGCAATTCAGACACATACACGCACAATTGCCGCGAACCTAATACAAGTCTCACAAGAGTTCGCGCCTCATTTTTAATTCACCGAATAACACGTCTTTGCGTTACCCGCTGCCTATGAAAAAAATAGTCTACCAAGTACATACATAAAGTACATAAAAACGCTGTAAGGCGTCTCGCACTTTTTACAACAGTATGAAAATACGCGTTTAAGTGTCTTCCGCAAACAATGCGCTAATATATTAATATAAAAAATAAAACATTGAAAAGGTAACACAATAAGTTATTTTAGAGGAAATTTCGTATCAATCATCTTTGGAACTAGGTATGTAGTAATTAATAATATTATAAAAATATATTCCAAAGGTAAAATATTAAATATTTTAAGAAGAAATAAGACAAAAAATAAAATCGTTAAAAATCATAGACTGTGGAGAGTCTTGTCATCCATACACGTGAAAGGACATTTGAGCACAAAAGCCCAGCAGCGGAAAACAGGCTTTCTGCTTCCACACTATTTGGAGGGACTATCATCACAGCATGTTTTTGGTGTAAATTTAGTATTTTTTTTTTATTCCGCACATGTACATCCCGCAAATATGTGGGATCAATATTTGCTGAAATCCCCCGGGATTGCAAACTCTAGACACGGTCCCACTGGCTCTGGTTAGTAGGGAGCAGTTAGGTCTTTCGTGTGGTACTCAAATCAAAAAAAAAAGAATAAATATAAAATATTCTTACAAAAGTGAGAACGCAATATCCTCTCGCATAGGTTGCCCAGCACCCAGTGGCCCCCGCAGCCGTCATGAACAATCCTGCACCGATAATAGCGAGGGACGCATAGTAGAACGGAGGCTGTGGGGCCTCATCGTCAGGGTAAGTCAGGAGCCGAGACAGCAATATCCTTGGTGAATCGCAGAGCAGAAGGAACCCCATCACAAGGAGCAGTAAACCACATGACTAAAAATTTATAATTGTTGTGAACATGTTTTAAAAACAAATAGCACAATGTTGTGTATAAGTGTTATCACATGACAAAATAATATATATTTATTTATCAAAAGTATACAATACAGAATATAGTATATTATATAAAGCATTGTACTCCCAGGAGTTAATAAACTCATTGCGGGAATGATACGCATTACATGAAACATATAGCTGTATGTATTAAATGGACATATGATGGGGACATACACAACATTATTATTTCAGATAGTCATTAATAAGATGAAGTTTGAGCATGTTAGTTTGGGTCTTTTTACATTGACTTGCACGTTTGATCTCGTTATATATAATATATAATTTTTAGTGTTGTCTTCCAATTGACAGTGTGACTAAAGAAATTTATTATTTTAAAATAAGAATACAAACAATTATTGTAAGCCCACCCGCTCATTGGGCAACTGAAAAAAAACCAGTTGGCAACTCAATTGCTTTACACAGGAAAGCATCTTGCGAATTTCATTGGTGGTCCGCACACAGGCAACTTCTCAAAGACCAGTTGTCAAGGGCAACGCAACCAATTATTATTATGAAATTTGAAAATAGATAGTACCAACTTAAATAAATACAAAAGCACCTGATGTATTATAAATAAATAAATTGAAAAAAAAATGATATGGTACAATATTTACAAGATGGATCTAGATGCCCTATGCTTTCCAGTTACAGACACAAATAATAATAGAAAACTTGTCGGTCATTATTGAAACGGTCGAATTTTTTTTACAAATATGAAACTATACAAAAAAAAACACAACAAAACACTTTTGGAATAATTTTATAAATATAGTATTTATATTTATTTAATGCATGTGTAAATATTGTCAGAGAATAACGAAATGTTGTTAAAATATTAGAGAATTGTTAAAAAATTGTTAGAGAATTTATTTAATTAAACCTTACTATTAAAATAATATACGTGAAATATTGTACTCACCAAAAATAAAAAATTGAAACATCCTAGTAGAACTTTAGAGCTGAACAGTTTATGGCACCTCATGTTTATTTATGTAAATACAACTCAAATACTTCCTCGAAAAGATAATCCAAATACAAGATATAATTCACAAAACACAAAAACACTTTTAAAGTTATTCAATCAAAATGAAATCAACAAAGAAATTCCATAAAACACAAACACCACACAGCACTCCCTCATTGTTATGAACGTGGAAGTGAATTTTAAAACACAATAGGAAGGAAGTGTTCACTAGCAAATAGAACTGCTGCTATATTATGAGTGGGGACCAGGAATGGGAACTAATTATGTTCGTAGGCACAAACTGTATTGTTAAAAACTGTATGCAACTATATTATTCCAAGCCAAATAACTGACGACCGGTGTTCTATTTATTTTGAATTAAGAATGGCAACAGTAAAGTTTGAATGGGCTGGTAAAGTAAGTACTGGTCTGTTGGAGTGATACAGGCAGAGTGGTTTGTGTTTTTGGCCAGCAAGACCATTGGCTAGGGGAGACACGCTCTGTCGGACATGAAGGGTGACTAATTACAGTTGAAGCTGCTGAATATATTACACACATCAGAGTGCACAAATACTTTAGCCTAAAACAGATCTAAAAAACAGGCCGAATTCAGTAAGTTACAGGTAATGTGCTAGGTATAATTTGCATTGTTGAAAAAAATAAAGCAATTAGTTGGTCTGGGTGGAATGCAGTTGTAGGTCAATTCTATTGTGTTTGAGCTAAAGATGTCAGCTATTGGTAAAGCCAATAGGCAATCAAATTATAATGGTTATTTAGTTTAGGTAGGGTCACTAATTGCTTTATTTTTTGTTTGCTTAGCTTTGTATTAAAAAAATTGTATCCACTACTTTTTTTGGCCAGTGGTGCAACAATAAATTGTCAGGTTCTTAGATATTTGATAAATTTCCCCCTTTATATCAATAAAATTAAGGGGAGAAAATTTGTGTGACAGGTGGACAATTTGTAAATTAAAGTTTTGTGTGCATTTGAGCGTAACAAAGTGGACCTTTTCAAGGGCCGGGCTACACAACTGCTTCTGCCGTATTACGCAATTTGTCTATGTTTTGAGATATTTTTAAAATAAAAATCGTTATTTGCAATAAACAATATAAAAAATCTTTATTACAATAAAATGTTTATTAATTATTATTAGTGCACCACATTTTTAGAAGTCTATTTTACTGTTTCCAGATCCTCCACAACTTGATCCCACGTCGTCTTGTTCCCTCTCACTCGAGTTTTGTAGTTCTGTAAAGGTGTAAGAAAACTCCATGAATAATTTATTTGTCTAATCTTTGTAATTTTTTTTAATAAACGCCTCATCCAAGCAATGATCAATACAACATTTACATAATCAAATTCTGACAAGTGATATGTAAGTAAAGTTTATAAATTATTATAAAATGATTAACTTAATAGATTTGATTGTAATATTAATTATTGAAACTAAAAATGAATAGGTTTATTCAAGACTCCATATATGGGTGCAATCATGTTCGGGAAGAACTTTGCACTCTCATATAAAGATGGAAGTCAATATGAACATGAGAAATAATTGAAAAATAATATTAATTAAAAGGGTAGTACGAGATTGATAAAAATGATAGAATTCAATAAGGTCTCAGGAGCTCAATTGGAAGAGACGCCACTTCCGGATAGACTAGAGCAGCGGCCGGCAATTACTTTTGGTGGCAGGCCATATGAATGACCGTTGACGTCACTTGTACACGTGCGAGCCTGATCAGTCAATGCGCTCCTGCCCGTCTGATCGCCCGTCGTCATCGTGCTTCCTGTCTTGCGAAGAAGCTAGCAGCATTTAGTGCAAAGGTTCCCAACCTTATATTTTTCTATTTTATATATTAGAGTATATTTTTCTTCAACGTGGGTGTGTTTAGGCAAGGGGGGGGGATCCTCCCCTGCATAAAAAAAAGTATGAAAGTAAACACAGAAAAAGAAACGCAGGCAAAAAAAATTTATATGAAAATTACTTGTTTTGAAATATCACAACCGATCGGTTAGTAGCGTGGTAGTTATTGATTCCCACTCAGGCGTTGCTGGTTCGATCCTCTACTATTTTAGTCCGCAGAAGCCACATTTTCCACTTATAATGATGGAAGTGGGTGAATTTCAACATTCTGAGATTATTTGTATGTATAAGTATGCTAGCACATACGGAAAAAGTGCCTTTTTTATATGCCGTCGTTACATGTTTTGAAATAACACGACCAACCAGTTAGTAGCGTTGTAGTTATCGAATCCCACTCGGGCGTTGCGGGTTCTTAAAAACTAATAGTTATGCTTCCTTCACAAGAACTAGATATGAAAAAAAAAATAATTGTGACCGATGGTGTGCAACCGAAGTATGGTGGGAAGGAATAATCATTCATTCAGAGACTTCACAGGCCAGATCTGGCCTGCGGGTCACCAATTGCCGGTCGCTGGACTGGAGGTTCCGAGTTTGAGTTTCAGTGACAACCATACCTTATTTATTTTCTATGACTTCTACTGTTTCATACTTTTATTGAGGATAAAATTATTGATATTACCTTCAATGATTTATAAATAATAAACATAATATTATGATAATCAAAACATTGCTTTTATAATATGTAGCCATATTTTATCAGATTGCAATCATAGTTGGAAAATGTCCAAGCATCACTGAGTTAGAAGGTGATTTTACACACTTGGAGATATATCTGGTGAGCTATTATTATTTATAAAAGAAATACATAACACATTTCATAAAATAAACAGACCTGGAGGAAGGTGCAGCTTCTCAATTAAAAACTTTTTCCTTCTCAGTTTGAAGGCGAGATCCAGCGTGGACGGTATGTATGGGACCAGTGAATTGATTGAGGAGAGTTTAGGGATGTAGAATAGTCCGTGGTAGTCTCGGAGAACCGGGTTAGATTCCTTATCAGTTCCCGCAAACGCATCTAACCTTACAGCAGAGTCCACTAGATGTCTCATATGAAGAACAGTATTGGGATTCTGCAAAAAATTTCATTTGAATAAGTAAAATAAAACAAAAAGCAGAGACAGTATTGAATGTTTGTGATAATGTTAAAAGAATGCTTTTCTTCTTCTAGTGCCCTGTCTTACTGGAGGTTGGACGTCTTTCACCCTGCAGGCTGCAGCCCGAAACAACGCAAGGATTTCAACAACTCAACAATATGCAACTTAAACAAACACCTCCTTTGAAAAGCCATTAATAGCGATGAAAAAAAATTTGTTAAATAGGTAAGGTTGTGGTTATGACTTTTCAAAGGATGCAAGTTTGTTGAGTTGTCGTGGAACCGCCCAATGATATATTTTTCTCTGAATAAAACCAGTATTATCTAACCCCTTCAGTAATCATTAAAAAAAAAAAAAGAAAATAAGAAAAAAAATTGAATCACATAATTCAAAGAAAAAGAAAAAAAAACTTCTGGTAAAGTCTCCCCGAGCTACATCGGCTTGTGCATTTTCGCACATAATAGCCGCCCGAGTATGCTTGGGCGTGGTCCTTAAGCGGTTAAAAGAACTAGTCACCCTAGCTTTAAAATAACACCGCTCCCTTCATGTATCGTTAATACAAATCCATTTCTCCATAAATCATTTCGGACCACTTTCTAAAAGAGGCAAAAACGACTTCTGAAATTTAACATTTATACTGTTACGAGGGACCATTTTTAAGTTCGCGGAATGGGGGGTAAGGAGTGGAAATAAAAATTCTAATTTATTTTTCCTTTTCAATATATTCACCTGCTACCCTAATACATTTTTCGGATCTTTCAATTACTTATGTATACCCTCGAAAAAAATTTATTTGTCTTTGTCTAAAAAATACGCCAAAATTGCATCCTTCACTTCATCATCACTTTTTCCCACAAAGTTCTTTTTTCAAGTCTTCCCAACAGAGGTCCAAAAATGCACGAGAACACTCCATGCGCTGTTGTTTTTGAGGCGGCGCGAGCATTCTCCGAACCCATCTTGTGCTGACTTTAGTCATGCCAAGATGGTCGTGAAGAATTTTGAGAATGGTTGTATCTGATATTCCAACCATTTCTGCGAGCAGTTTCTTCTTTAATCGGGCATCTTCTAATATGTATTAATTTTTTGACTTTTTGAATAATTTCCGGAGTGGTCACCTCGATCGGCCTTCCTGGCCGTGGGTCGTCTTCAAGTGACTCCATGCCTTGTTTAAAGAGGGTATGCCACTTGTAAACCACAGTTTTACTTGGACAAGAGTCCGCGTAAACGGATGACCCCGGAACTAATCTCTTCCAGTAGGTCTGAACTGATTTTCCTAGCTTGGTAAGGAACTTTATAACAGCGTAGAACTCGATTTTCTCCGTATTTCACAATTTCTTCCTGATTGACTTGTTTGGTCGACGATAGCTCAAAGACTAATGACCCAATTACAATAAAACCCGGTGTTTATACTAATAATGAGTTGCTCAATTAGTACCTAATTCAGCGACACCCCCACTAATCACCTACCTACCCATTTCGCGAACTTAAAAACGCACCTTCATATCATGGTAAAGTTAGGTATGTACATTTCTTCACCATTGCAGTCATATTTATTCAATAATAGATTTTGCAGTTGTACAATATTTTTGCAGCACAAAAATATTTTTTTTAAATTTGTAGTATGTTTATAACTACCTCAAAAAGATGTGTTGGAATTGTCATAAACACAACGGCACAAGCTGATCTTAAAATTGCTCTCAGACAGAACAAGAAATTAATAAGTTCCTTTCCTTCTTCAAAATAATCATGTCCTGCGTCATACTTCTCAAAGGCCTGCCAAAGGGGAGATCCCAAAGATTCAATGCCAACTCTTAAAACATTATTATTTGCGGCAGTATTTGATTTATGAAACCCTCCTTTTTGGATTTCATTCTTAATGAAGATTAGGAGATTGTTGTACGCTGTATTCCCATTACCTGAAAATGAAGAACATTGATATGGTAAAGTTATTTTACATAGTAATATTGATTTTGCTGATATATTATAGTTTATAGGTGGTAACCATATAGTTATACCATAAATTGCTGGCTATGCAGACCATCTTCACATAAATTATACATAAAGTGAAGAGGAGGACTTACAAGTATCAGAAACTGGTTTAAAATCAAATTTCCACAGTGATTTGGAGCAGCTGTTAAGTAAAGACACATCCATTTCTTTACTCAAATCATAAAAGTGGCCGAATTGTAACTTTGTTCCTAGGATAGAATCAACAGGGGAAAGGTCTTTGTACCTCCAGGCTATTTTAATGTCATTCTCGTCATCGCCCCTGCGCTGGGGTTGTTCAGAATTATCCGACTCTAAGCTTGTTGGTGATGGTAACTCTGAAATCTAAAAAAAGAATTTTATTTAGATGAAATAGACAAATTGACATAAATTATTATCAAAAAAAAAAATTATACTCAACTATTTTTTCAGGGTTTGTATCCAAAGATGCCAGTAAAATAGAATGGTTGCTGACAACTCCTTCAGCTAAATAATATTTAAGCATAACTTTGGAATAATTTGCATACACATCTTCTTCTGAAAGGTTAATTGGAAAACATCATGAAACATACTTAGCAAAGTTTATAAAGGGTTTGAACAATTTCTGAGAAAGCGACAACACAATAATTTTCAACTGCATGAAATTTAAAAAAGTTTATTTCCCTATTGAAAATCTAACATTAAAATTACCTAGTAGAAAGATGCTTCCAATGGGGAATCCACCGCCTGAAAAAAGAATTCATTATTTTTCATTTACAGCAAAAAAATATTTTTAAGAATTTACAGAAGAAATTTAACTGAAAAGGATATTTCAGAAATGGAAGAGTTTGTCAGGTGCAAGATAATGAACTAAGTGAAATGTTATTAGACTGTAGGACATACAAAAGGTTCAGAGATTCATATATTTTTTTAAAAATGTTTGAGAATCGAGTATAATTTTTTTTTTTGTTTATATGAATGAAATATTGTTTTTATTTCCTTTCTTCCACTTTAAATAAAGTTTACTGTGAGATTGTGGAGTTTTCAGGGGTAGATATTTTTAATAGTAATTATATAAAACAAACTAGTTATAAATGTTCCACAAGCCACCATACTTTTATTAGGATTTTGGAAATTACACCATGTTTCAACTTAATTACTTCAAGAAAAATAACATTTGGATAGATGGTAAAAGATGCATTAAAATTCAATTTTTATTCAAAGTTCAAAACTTCCTTTCCTTTGGTTTGACTTTTGCAAAGTTTTGTTTCAATCTCGGTTTATTGATGGATTTTTATTTTTATTTTATTTTTTTATTTAAGATTTTATTCCAACAGGACTGGGAGGGGTGTGCAATCCCAGTCTGCCATATTTCATAACAACTATAATACATACAATAACATAAGAGAGTAAATTAAAAGATCTAAAAGAAGAAAAAAGAAATAAAATATGATAACATATTAGGTACCTACCTAATTAAAAAATAAAATGAAGACGAGATTCATCACATAAATAACAAAAAGATATAATAAAATAATGCAATAAAAATTAAGCATAAAATTACTTGGTTTACACAAACTAAGAACCTAATAACCTGTTTTGTGCACGTAAGTAGTAGTTTCATTATTTATGTTTTACTTCGCTTCTCAGTTAATACGGAACATTTCTTATTCAAACAGATTTAGCTTTATTACGAAAAATGAGTACATATTTATGTCGGGGGATACAAAAAATTCACAAAAAATATGCATTTTAATTTTTTTTAAATTAATTAACTTACGCGGTATACGAACTCTACGCCATATTCAATCAATGCATAGACAATCAATGCTGCCAATCATAGAAAAATTATTATCACCATATAAAATAATAATTTATCCATGTTTCATGTTATGAAGTGCATTATTGACCTTTATTTTTAAGAAAAGAATGCGGAGAGAAAGGTATTAGAATAATTACATACATACAAACCATTCAAAACCTGGGATGTATATCTTATCGGTGGATGGCACGCAGTTTGAACCTCAACCTAGTAGTACTGAGAATAATTCTAATTGAGAACTTTCGTTTTTATTTTGGCGAGAATTTATTTTATAAGGTTGGCACTTCTGACAAATGTCATACTTGATTGCCTAAATTATAAATGGAATATTTTTAAGAACTTCGACAAGGAACTTTCCATACAATTCTGCATTATCCGTGAAGCGGACTTATACATTTTTACCGCTGTTTCTTATAGTAACATTTAAAATGAAGTGTAATTTCCATAATCTGGGCCTAAAAGTGCGGCGGCTTATGGAACCATTAATGTTATTTCAACAATTAATGTGTATTGAGAAGTAAGCGGAATACGGAAATTTTACCAATTGCTATTTTTGTAGCTAAGCTGACTTCAAACCCCTACGATTAGAAAGATATTCTAGAGGAAAGAGCAATTGAGAATTCTGTTAAAATAGAGTTTTCAACAAACTTACCAACAACATGATCTAAAGACGGTACTCCAGAGGAAATGAGCAATTGAGAATTTTGTTGGGAAGCTTTGGTGCCAGGAATTTTTCTTGAAAACATTGTCTCACATAAGTTACAATTTTAAAACGAGAATTCTCCCAACCCAGGTTATATATTTTGGAAACAATAATAAAACCACGATACTGCTGTCATCTGTCACTTTTTACCATAAACAAACCAATCACTTTTTACTTTTACGAGTATACAGAAGGCTGTGCTTTTACCCATAGAGAACTGGAGATAGAGATGGTCATTAGTGTTGTGCATGATCGAAGATAATCGAAATATTATGCTGTGTTTACAAACGTCAAAAAGATTCAGCGGGAGCTGTTCACATGCAATGAACTCGTCAAAGTTGAAAATATTAAATATTTAGGTGTATCTATTGATACACATCTAAATTGGAAATCACAAATTGATAAAACCATCTCGAAATTAAGATATCTTACATATAGTCCGGTCAAGTTAGCTAGAAAAATAGGGGTCAAACAGCAGAAGCAAATTCCGACAAAGCTAAAATTTGGTATAGACCATAAGTACAAATAAAATACCAAAAACCCCATCGGTCACATTACTTCAGCTCACTTTAGCAATAATAATATCGAAAGAACTTGTTATTGATGACGAGATGATGCAAATCTTTCATTACTGTTGAAAATATTATAAATAATACTATTTCATATAATGATATTGAAGATGATGGAACATCTGAAACATTAAGGATGGGTTGTTTCAAAAAATTTGACGAATTCGTCAAATATTTGACTTTGATTTTCACGTTCTGCGTAAGTTCTATTCAAGTTCTGTGATGATTTCAGTTTTGTGAAGCAGCTGGCCTATGATGATAAAAAAACAGAACTCGAAAAGAACTTACACAGAACCTGAAAATCAACTTCAAATATTTGATGAACTCATCAAATTTTTTGAAACAACCCGTCCTAAATGAATAAAATTAGATAGATCCTAAGAATTAAAAAAAAAAAAAAAAAAATTGTAAAGCGCCCTTGAGGTGATTTTTCACAAAAACGGCGCTCTATAAATTTTCCAATTATTATTATTATTATTATTACTTCGTTAAAAAAATGCGCCAAGTACACTACCTCACAGGTGGTGTAGAAATGTGTGCATATTGTATAGAATGTAACTCTTCCAACCTTTAGAATCACTATATCTCAGAAATGGTGATTTTCAGGAAAAAAATATATAAAAATTTTTGTAGATAATTTTATGATCTACAATTTTTGCCCATCATATTTTTTGATATAACTTACCGTTTACGAGAAAAATCCAAAAACCGAAAATTTTGTCTTTTGACCTTTAACAACTTTTTTTAGCGGGTTTGTGATCGATGAGGATTTTTGGTATTTTATTTTTAATGTGTACTCAAGGTCTCTACAAATTGAAATGTTTAATATTGACCGGACTAATACACATTTTATAGACCATTTTATTATTCCCAATACCTACCATCTGAAATCTTGTTTTGTTTGAGAATTTCTCTGTTTTAATATTTAAATGTGATTGATAGGAATAGTTAATTAAGGAAGTACTCAATCCTGACAAATTAAAAATGATCTACTACTTTTCCCTGGTACAATCTTCAATAATCTTGTTTACGGCATTACAGGGTGGGGTGGTGCGCTTGATGCATTTATTAAGCCTTTACAAAACACTCAAAAGCGCACCATTAAAGTTATGTATTAAGAAATAAAACATTCTCGACCGAGTTATTATTCAAAGAGACTAACTAATTAATCTAACCACGCCGTTTCTCCGCAGGGGTAGGCAGAGAAGACGGACCGCCAAACAACTCGATCTTGGCACACACTCTCTGCCTCGTTCACATTCATACATCGTCTCATACATCTCTACAGAGGCGGATTAAGTGTTAAGAGCGCCCTAGGCAAGCACCTCATCAGCGCCACGTGGCGTAACCCGGTGGCGTGGGAATTTTGGTATAAAATGTGTAAATCTGAGTCTCCATCTATCTTTTTTTTTACATACCAAGTTTCATTAAAATCGGTTCAGCAGTTTTTTTTTGCATGAAGACGTACCATAAATCGATACACACATAGACACTTTCGCAGTTATAATATTAGTAGGCATAATCAATAAGACACTTTATAACCTAATATTTGATAAATAAAAAAAATAAAGTGAAATAAATTATTTCTTTAAAAATTGGTAAGCATCTACTAATCACATTCAATGACAATTGCTAAAAAAATTAAAATTTCTGCGTCTTTATTTTTCTCTTGCGAAGTTGTCAATAACATTGTCATAGTTTAGATAGCAATCAGTTTGATTCAATGTTGAGTATTGCTAACGAATTTAATCTCTTATGTCATAGTTGAGAGAAGATATTTTTTCACTCTCTTTAGACACTTTTCTAAATCACCAGAATACATCGTTACTAACCTTCGACCAAGTATATCAAGACGTGCCGTGCCCTGTGAAATTAAAAATGACGCCTGAAACCAAATAAAATTGGTTCAAGGCTCATTTATGAAAAAAGTGCGAGCATTGTTTCGTACTATTTAGATCGCATAGTGCTTTGTGTTTTACCTTTTATCGGTCCACAGTGAAACTAATTGCTGCCCCAGCCGTCCTGACGGAGTTAATTTTTTCAAACACAAAAATATCCTACTTCCGAATATTGTACAAGGTACAGTCCGCGGACTTTATTTTTGATAATGTAGCCAGCTATTTTTATACAAAAAAATGTGCCTTACCGATAGCTTTAAGACAGCGTTTTAATAAATGTAATAATATTGACGTATTATTTTTTTGGCAAGCAAAGTTTCTGACGTCACTTAATCACCCAACTGCTTGTGACGTCACCACACACCAATACTAATACATAGACGAAGGGCTGGTGTCACGATATGGCAGTGGTTTTCAAACTTTTAAAAAACGCGACCCGCTTTGTATAAAACGGAAACCTTTAAAATACATTAAACACAGATCTTCACAAAAAACCGCTGCACTATTCTTCAATTAAGGTCGAAAGTTAACCTATCTTAAGCCATAGCATTCCGAATTTCTACCGTTTTACAACATATTTCTCTAGAACACTAAGTTTTTAAGTTTCTAAAAAATATGTTATTTTTGACGATAATATCTATACATTTGCCGCGCCGAAACGGTAATTGAATGAAATTCTTCCGATAGAAGAAAATCCTATAATCGTATATTTCGAAAATTATTATAAGCACTTTATTTTTGTTACATTATAAGTTATATATATATATTTGAAAAAAATCATAATTCATTTTTTCTTTAAAGCTATGACATTTCCCGCGAGATTTTGGTTCTATTTTAAAATAGTTTAAGCCAGTCATGTTTTATTAAACATTTTCACAATTTTCGCTTAAATATTATCGTTTTCGCGCTCCCTCTAACATTCGTATTTACATATCTCACCTTCCTTTTCTTTTTGAGCGCTTACTAACGGGCTTTAAAGATAACTTGAAATTTTTTTCCTCAGGGCATCTTGTGCGAGGTTAATGTAAAAAAAAAGAAGCAGAATAAACAAATTACATACCGACAGTCCCGAAGAACAACGTCAGTTGAGCGATTTCGTAGATTTGTTTAAAGTTTCATTTCTGCATTTTTATTGTTTTTGTGATCAAGGTATTGTTTTGATATTTTGCATTTCAATTCATTTCATTAAAAATTCCAAAAATAAAGAATCTAAATTATCAAAAGGAAATTAAAATAAGCCAACGAAACGATTTTTAATTTTTAGCAGATCCGACATTGTTCTTCAGGATTGTCGATATGATCAGCACTGTATGACTATCAACTGTTTGTCTTTTAAAACGGGCTCCAAAAGTTTTTTTAACCCCTTATATGCTGAAACCTTTATAAATATCGAAATATAATCACAGATTGAAAAAAAATTTTTTTTTTTGGTTTCTCTATGTGATGTAGATTCGCCAGTTTCCCTCTTATACCAATAGTTTCCTGACACCATGTACCTGCTTTCCAAATGAGGGTGATGGGATAGTAAAATAAATAACAAAAACAACATAATAACATCTTATTTTAGATTTATTTTACAGAACAGATTGGCTACAAATTTTCTTGCATAGCATGAGCAGTCAGCTTAAACTTTTAATAACAAATATAAGTGGAACGCCCACTGCTCACTGGAGGCAACGAGTGTGTTGTGCCATTCACACCTCGTACCTCCGATACCTCCTGGACCACTCGCATTCACTCTCTCCCTCTCATCCCTCATCCCTCATCGCTCAATAATCTCTGTAACTCTAAACTCATGAATGAGAAACGACTTTGATTTATTTGCCGAGCTAAAATTCACCTCCTGTAAAAGTCGTAAGGAAAATGGCAAGATTTTATTTTAGGATTTTATTACATATTATGTATCTGAAATCGATTTGATTACTATCAAAAGTATATATGAGATAAGTAAGTACATAGTGACCTGTTTTTGTAGAATAGAAACAAACGTCATTTCAAAAAGAGTTAAGAGGGGTTGTTTCAAAAAATTTGATGGATTCATCAAATATTTGAAGTTAATTTTCACGTTGTGCGTAAGTTTTATTCAAGTTCTATTATTATATCATTATAGACCAGTTGATTCACAAAACTGAAATCATCACAGAACTTGAATAAAACTTACGCAGAACGTGAAAATTAACTTAAAATATTTGATGAATCCATCAAATTTTTTTAAACAACCCATCCTTAATATTTGTAATTAATTGAGGATTTTTCGAAATGTTGTGGGTTTTGGTTTTACATACTTAAAAAGAAACAAACATGCATTAATTTTTTTACAACTCTATTGATAGTTATTAAAACAATTTTGCTAGCACCAGAGGCAAGAACATTTTAGGATTGTAGGGCTGAGGTACTCAATGCTCATTTAATTGATTGTTATCTATATAAAAGTCATTGAATAAAGGAGAACACAAGAAATGCCATTGGAGGTGTGTTTCGTGATCAAAAAGTCTGACTATTCATTGCTTAAATTTCATATACGCATCTGTCTTTCACCATCATGAATTATGAAATTTAAATGGGATGACGTGTAAGATAACAGAGTGCTACACCAGAAGGTACTAAGTTGGTGGCAACATTGGTTTTCATTCAAATCTACATGGAAGGCTTTCTAGTGTTCTCTATTCTATGCTAAAAGCAGTTTTAAAAAAATTATATTTTTCATAATTTACTTGAGTCACTTTCAAGATGGTTGTAGATTCCACTCCTACAAAACTAAGAAAAATGAAGAATACTTTTCTAAAGTTATAATATTTACAGAGATTATTGACAACAGGGGGTGGATGTTGGTTCTATATTATTTACAATATTTCAACAGGAACAGTAAATAAAAATGTTGTTTATTTGATATTTTAGCCTCACCATGTCTAAGATAGAAACACAAGGACAATAGAAAAAGAATAAATAAATCGAAACATTAAGTTAAAAAAAACGAAAACATATTTTTGTGGCTAAAATATAGATACATGGATACTCCAAAACTAAACAATTCAAAAGTTCAATTAAAACTTTGGGTTTTAGCTAAAAGCATGGTGCATATTATTTTTACTATTTTATTATTATATTTATGGAAATAAAGCTTTAATTGGCAATAAAAAAAAGAGTATCAGAAAGCACGGTTTCTCAAACAAAGTATGATATTTAACAATAAAGGCACACACATTTAGATTGTTTAATGGTAAAAAGGACATCAATTTTATGAATAGTTGTAATAAACCATCAAAACGTCAGATTGAGGAACAGAAAGAAGGAAGGAAACGCCACGAGAGGACAGACACAACTTATTATTGCCAATATAACTTTAACCATATCTCATAGAAGAAAAGTGTTCTTGCATTGTTGCAGTTTAAATAATAAATAAATTATCACTGAAAAAATCCATCTCAACATGAAACGTCCTTTCTCCACAGATTAAAAATAAGCTTTGAACATTTTCCTGAATGTTGCCACAGCACTGATAAAAGAATTGCCACATTATTTACAAAACCTGCACTCGCCACATAATCATATAAGACAGATCACAATGCAACTAATACAATCTTTACAATTTACAAAACTAAACAATTTCAAAGCTATAAGGAACAACCAAAAATGTTAATGCTAAGAAGCATTCACGTCAGAACTTCATTGAAATTTATGGGATGGGCTATTTTCCTTTTCCATTATTTATAGAATAAACCAAAATGAATTTTCCGGAAGCATGAAAATGGTTTCATGGCATAACATTTACAAATAAATTTACAGATTCATCATCGTACAATAATTGACGGATTGCAATATTCTTTTGAGAATTATCACGTTAGTAAGGAGATCATAAACACAGATGACAAAATACACTCGTAATAAGGAATAGGTAAACCACCCGGCAGTAATACAAGAATTATTTCAGCTTCACAGATGCTAGGGTAGAGTAGAAATTATAAGGACAATCCACAATCTACGCAGGCTGCAATCCTATAATCCTGGTAGGATCAATAATGGTTTCAATTGCGTGTCGGTGCATAGAGTGATTGCGATGCAGGAAAAAAGAGTAAATTTATCTCTATAACATTCAATTAGAAAAATAAAGTGTTTAGTATAGAAAATAAACAATTTCAGCAAAGGTTTGCTTGCATTCAGCGTATTGAAATGTGAGTCACATGCTCAAACAACAAACACTAGGGTGTCGTGTATTACTCTAGCCTAGTCTATTCAAAGATTGAAATGATAAAGCAAAAGTAGTCTCTAGCAGTAGTGATAGTGATAGTGACAGTGATAGTGATGCTGATACATTGCTACTACACTACAGGAGCCACTATAATAGTAAGTACAAGCAACTAGGTACTAGGTCAACCTCTATACAACAGTAGATCAACAAACATAGTATCCTACGCCAACTATACATACAACTCCCCTCAACATAGCATTGTTTGCAAATATAGATCATTTTACTTCTGATTATTCAAATCCACAAAGTACCTTACTTAAAAATCCCACAAAGAATAATTATACTTTTATACACACCAATCTGCTAAAGGTCACTTTTTGATAATACACTTTTAGATAAAAGAATAAGTAAGTATATTTAATAATTCCCCCGTACGTAGATTCAAGTATTGGTTGATTGATAACAAGGTGGTTGGTTTGTAGTTTGTTGCTTGTTGCTTCACCGCCATGCGAATGAATCAAGTGTTGTTTGTTTGTTGTAAGGTCATGTCGCGGAGGGAGTGTGCGCAACACGCGCCGCGCACCGCTCGCACAACCGGCATGTTCAGGCACTAAGCACTTCCGGCCGACTAATTGCAGCCAGCTCACTGGCCAAATGGTCTACTCGTATCGTACAATACATATTATATTCTCAATACTACATATTTACATCTAATTATATATAATATATATACTCATATATATTCATATATAAATTCAACTTACATAGATTTAGACTTTTACCATTATCATAACGTTTCATTCTTTTAATTTTTTAAATCTTTTTCATAGGCAAACATTACATTTAATTAAAATATATAACTTTAGTATTTAGATAAGTTTAGTAACCGTGGAAGGTCTTCTAAGCAATTAAATCATTATATCACACTAGCTCATTTCAAAAACGAGATTTCTTTAAAAGTAAATAATAGACTGTGCGGGCGGTGTCATTTCTACGTGGTATCACATTGTTACAGCGTATAAATAATTTAATGAAATCTATTGAGAAAATATAATTGTTTACAAATAGATGTGTTCAAATAAAAATGACACTCACGCGCAACACAATACACATACACTGACAGGGTCACAAGATCAATAACATCCCATTTTCAGAATCATCATATTCCAGTACAAATTACATTTGCCACACTTTGCAGAGAAACCATTCCAAAAGATTAAAACAATAATGATTGACAATTGACATACACATTACGTGATGTTATTTATCCCCGTCAGGTACGTACTCGTTAAATAGGGCAGACAGTTCCCCGTCCCCCGTCCGCCGCCCGCACGACCGTGCAAGCAATCCGCAGGTCAACAAGTGGCAAGGCTCGTGGCATGCTAATACATATGTCTAATAGCTCCTTCTAAGGACTACGACGAAGTGAATTACAAATTGAATTGAAAAATTAGGAGATCAACAATTCTGTCGCTCAAAAGTTCAGCAAACTTGCTCACATTGTTTCCCATGGTAATGGTGTTTAACCTAACACTTGGCGATTGATCAAATACTCAAATAAAGCCAATGTTAACACTTTCTTTAGGACCTCAATGACATATGGTCAGTTGATCAAAGTAGGCGGTGACGCATTACCAAGGTCGGGGATAAACAGGATCACGTGCCATGACAGACGGAGAGGAACGGGGTGAACCGGCAGATAGAGCTCACGGGTGCGCAAACTATCCGATCACAGAATGCAAAAGTCAGTCCCGGGTCACAGGTCGTGATAAGGCAGGCAGCAGACACCGAGCAGGCCGAGCAGACCAGGCGCCAGGGCCAGCGCGGCCAGCAGCGCGGCCGGCCACTAGGCGGGCGCCGGAGCCGCGGCCGCCAGCCGGACGCCGGGCTGCTCCACGATGGGCCGCAGCGACGCATCCCCGTCCACCAGCGCCCCGCACCCCTCCTCGCCTGCCCCTGCTCCCGTCCCTGTCCCCGTCCCCGTTACACCCTCCGCACATGGGGGCTCGTCCGTCAGTCGGAGCGCAATCTCCAGGTCACGGAGCACCTCCGTTTCTTTGGGTTCTATGAGGCCAAATCGCCTGAAATAGATAAAAAAAAAATACTATTAATAAACACAACAATTATAATTCAAACATTTCTTTTCGAGATTAATAACCCCTTAGGCTCGATCATATTTTGTAAAAGGGTCAAAATATTTCCGCTTTAATAAAATCCAAATAAATGGAATATTTCTGAACTTAACCGAAAACTAAAATTAAAAATTTTTGGTAATGAAAAAAACAAAAACACATACATATTTTATTAGACAAATGTATTATAAACGTTATCGTCACCACACTTTTTTGTCGCTCCATGTAATATTAATTGATAAAAAATTCCTAAAGGTTCATAAACTTTTTTCAAATTGCGATCCAAAAATTTGGTTTCATAAAGATATACATTTTACTTATTTTTTGGTTAACTTTTAATATGCATACAGAGTGTGGTATTTGCTCTTTCAAACACCGTTTATATCATATTTCTAACCATGATAGTAAGAGAGACCCAACGATTTCTATGAGACCTATATGAGTTGTTCGGAAAATCAAACCAATTAACCTGACGGGTTAATGCAATTTACATAATCCAGAATTTGATGCACAATACATACGAAAACAGTTAGAAATATTCATAAATTATATGTAATTAAGTAAATAAAAGAAAAGAAGAAAGTTGAATCTAGACTAAGATATTGGTAAAATAAAAACAAATTAACTTTAATAAATAAATAAATTAATTAAAGAATAATTTAATAAACAAATAAATTATTAACCAAAAATTTATTAAATAATTAATTAATTCATAAATTAAAAAATAATAATTTAATAAACAAATAAATTAAACAATATTTTTGCTCAGATCAAGCACAATAATACATTCAACGGAACATATTTTTCTTATTTATTTTTGGGGTGTTATGCCGTGTTTCGCTACCTCCTTCTTTAGCCAACGTTTCGGACAGCGTTACAGTGTCCATCATCAGGGCATCAAACACGGCATAACACCCCAAAAATAAATAACAAAAATACTAATAACCTAAAAACATACTCAACGGAACATAGTTTTGACTTATATACGAATGTAGCTCCTACTAACAGCATATTATAATGTTTAATTTTGCATGAAAACAGAAACATTTCATAAAAATATTCTAAAATATAAACAAATTTCACAGACCCTTCCAGAGGCACAGCTATCCCTAAAGACCAACTGGATGGCTTGAATTGAGGGTCATTAAGTTAAGAGTAGGAGAAAAGAAATGTAATAATGACCTATTGAGGGCGGTGAGGTGTGCGAAGGTGAGGTTGAGGTGAGCGTGCAGACTGAGCAGCACCACCTCCCTGAAGTGGGCGGCGTACAGGTGCGCCACCACGTGGAACAGCAACCTCAGGATCTTCCGCACTATACTCTCAAATGACGTGGGGAACTCGTTTGCTGGAAACAAAAGTCATGCAATGTTACTTCAAAACAAACAGTTAACATCATCATGGTGCTACATTCTAATGTTCTCCGCCGGCTCAGGACCCTTTCATGGGAATACTGCACAAGGGTCCCAAGGGCTCCCAACCTTCTGAAGCCACTGGGATTACAGCATTCCCAATGGGACATATTGTGACGACAAGGAAGTGGGGAACGGAAAGAGATGGAGTAGGTAGAGGAAGGCGGGGAAGCATCTGGCAAACCAGATCTGGTAACCCATACAGCAAAAGCCATTTCAAGCTACATTTCGATTCTGGTGGTAATCTTTCACCAGAGCGATACTGAGAGTGTACACGGTGTTCGGAAACTAGTGATAAAAGCGAGAATCTGGAGAATTTACGTCAGAAATAGAGAACCCAAAACACATTTTTTTTAAATTTTTGAACAATTTATTTTTTACCTTGTCTTTTTTTCGGCAACTCAAATGGTTAAAAAAAAAACTGGAGCCATATCTATGCTTGGACAGTTAACCCCTAGCAACTATTAAAAAAAATTTGATCTATAAAATTCCAACTTTGGACTTGATTTATTCAAAAACAAAAGCTCTAATCAAAAAAGTTATGAAACAAAATCGGCTCCAAATGTGATGTAAATTCACCAGTTTTTCGCTTATACCACTAGTTTTTGGACACTACGTAAATTACTCTGTTCAGGACAGATCCCCCAACTGCAGCCAGTTAAATGAATATTTAAAAAATTGAATAAAAAATTATATTTACTATAATGAGTTAATTAGGTTCGGTCAGGTTATGTATGATAGGATAGGATAGACTATGTGTAATTTTATTTTGTTTAGAAGGTTAGTTTAACATACCATATTTGGTGGGAAAGATGTTCTCGTCGCTGACCGTCTTCTGCGTGAAGGTCATGACGTAGTCTATGTACTGGGGGGCGGCCACGCGCGTCTTCTTGCCCTTCTCGTCGAACCAGGGATAGGCGCGCGCCCCCGGGCCCGCCATGTCGGGGCACACGGCCGGCGTGCAGAACTCCGACACCGTGCCATAGATCAGGTTCACGTGGTCGAATAACGCCAGCGCTGGAAACAGGAAAGCATTCAATAATGTGTCAAAAATCAAAACGATTTTATTTATTTAGCAAAAAAAAAGGGTAACAAAAATCTAAGAAATTACTATCAATGATTGGATTAATAGTTAATTTATTGTATTGGTATGTTTAGTATTCCCACTAAAACTTATAATGATAACACGTTTGGGGTATCTCTGTGACCCCTCATGGTAAAAAAAGTTCATTTTTGCGTTTTGGCGTGTCAAAGATTAAAAAAGCATTTGAACCTTGCTTGCCGGTGCTACGAACTGATTTTATATGTTTATAATTATTGGAATATCTCTATAAAAGTACTAAACACAGTATGTGTCGGATTAAATCAGTATATTAATAATACGTGAAGTAAAAACTTTGTACCCCTTTTTATGAAAATTGCGCGGTCGGAGGAGTATGAAATTTCGCACACTTATAATTTATATAGAGAAGGAGTGAAGAATGCTAATATTTTTTTAATATATTTACGTGAAGCAAAAATTTTGTACCCCTTTTTACGAAAATTGCGCGGACGGAGGAGTATGAAATTTCGCACACTTATAGTATATATATATAGAGAAGGAGTGCTGAATGTTAATATTTTTTTAAATTATGCATAAAAAATACATTAAATCAATAAAAAAAACATTACACATTAAATTAATTATGGTCGAATTTCGACCATTGGGCGACCATTATTAAAATGAATAAGCATTTATTGAATACATCAGCAAAAATATTTTGTCGAAAATCTGGAAAAATATGTACATAGTATATGTCTGCGTGCATTGATAACTTGTTGAGTGGTGCGGTAAGAGAGCGAGAGGGTATGAGGTTTTGCTGGCGTTCTGCCGGCTGTAATGGACGTAAGATGCGTTTTATGCGTGGTCGACGTTTTTTCCTGATTTTCAGCACTAATACATAATATTTTACTTATATGTACATGTATCCATATTTACTATGAATAAAATGATATACACGAGTAATAAATATTAGTGTGCCGAGTACACAGCACCGGAGCTCTAAGCATTTTCTGGAACAGAGGGAAGGGTTCATGATCTTTCGACCCCACACGTTATTTATGTGGATCAAACAATATTAATTAATCAATTTAAAACATATTGATTTACTGCAGACTTCATTCAGTAGGCATTGTTTACAAACATCGTGAATCGGTAAACGGTTATTCTTTAAGGTCGAGAAAAATCACCGTTCACTAACCGGCTTTGCATTTAGGAGATACGCGGTAATCAGAATCTTGTGGAATAAACGGGACACTGACGATTCCAAATCACATTCGGAAATTATCGTCCATATGATATTATGCCGTTGGTATTCATTTTATATCATAAACTCAATCAACAAATCAATCTTCAACAGAGCATTGTAATTAGAAGAAAAAAAAATACATACTGAACGTCAAGAATGCATTTCAATTACGAAAATATACATCTTAAATAGTTAGTACCCGGCTTCCACCGATTTCCAACACTATTTTTGAACAATTAAAACAAACAATAAGGGGTAATTTCTTCATGAGAATTAATGATTTTTAAAAACTCCATTGCTAATGAAGAAAATAATGTTGCGAGTTTAAGGCGCGGTATACCCGCTCAAAAAGAAGAAGATGGAGAGATATACAAATACTAATATTAAAAACGATAATATTCAAGCGAAAATTGTGAAAATGTTTAATAAAACACGACTCATTTAAAATAGAGCATAAACCTCGTGGAGAATGTCTAAAATAAAGTAACATTGTAATTTTTTTCATACATAACTTGCAAAATAACTGAAAAAAACGTGTTTATGATAATTTTCGGGGCATACTTTGTGAATTTTTTCTATCGAGGGAGTTTCATATAATTGCTGTTTCGGTGTAGGAGTGTGTAAATGTAAATGTACAGAGTACAGACATAATCTTCAAGAATAACACATATTTTTTAAGAGCTTTAAAACTTATTTATAGAAAATATGTAATAAATCGGTAGAAATCGCTTTAAAAAGTTGTATTAACTAAGAATTCTAGACAGTAAAAACTATGAAAATTTCATGGCGCCAGAGTTCACCGTTCATGAGAGTTTTAGCTGCTTTATACAAACCGATATCTGCTGTATTGCAAAATGCTATTTCTCTATCGGACCCTGGCACAAGATAGTTTTTTCGACATTAACCACAAGTTTAAGAAAACCGCTTATTATGCATGTATTTACTTACTTACAGATAAAACATATAATATTGTTGCAGAACTGAAGCAAACAGAAAAAAACCTGACAATATTGTGCAGAGAGTAAAATGATAAAAAAAAATAATGCAACGCCTGCAATATTATGTTTTACGTGCGAAAAGTGATGAAAACGCGTCTTTTGTAATACCAGAACGTGGGAATAATGTCACGTTGTGAAGGTCATTGTATATCTCATACGTAATTTCATAATAATATTATTTATATTATTATTATTATTTTAAAATAGAAAATGAGGTCTCTTAAATGGATAAAAATGTCATGAACATGTGTGGGTGGAAGTCCAGTGCGATGTGGTATCGGGTGTAAAGTATGAAAATAGTTTTTTTAAGAATTTCCATATTTTTTACATCAACCAGCAATGTCGTTTCCATCATGAGATACGGAGCTTTGAAATATTAATTGAACTGTAAAAATAGAGAGTTCATTAAGACCCATTAACCAGCGGCCGAGAATTTTAATTTCGTCGAACGATGATCTTGCGATCGTACCCTTCAACGGTACAGGGCGGTTCCGTTTTCCGTTGAGAAAGATAATTATTCTCCATACCAGCATTTAAACATAATAACTCAATTTCGATTTTATTTCATTCCAAATTTGCTTTGATTAATACCCACATTCAAAAATGCTCAAACTCGTGATGATAGAACAATTAAAATTATGTACTTTTTGCAATTATTTATTGATCATAAGTATTTATAATTTATCAATAATGTCGAAGCAAATTAAGAATGTAATTTTTTTTTAAATATATTAGTTTGTAAGACCGTAAATAAATACACAAAATGAAGTATTTTTGTCACAAAACAAGGGCGCGGACCTTTTTTTAATGATTTTATTTGAACTTAAATGAAAATTCTGAAAAGAAGCTTTATCAAATAATTTATTGGTTTACGGATACATATCTGAAGAACAGTTGAATCTCTGGCTTAGATAACTTTGCACCCGACCCATGATGGTCTGAACCGTTTTGAAGCCAGGTAAGTGGGTGGTAATCTAGTTTAGTTAAATACCTCGTTTTGGTTTCAAAAAGCCAGCCATTGTAGAGATTTACTAAAGGCTGTTGTTGGTCTGAAAAGCGTTGAAGAAATCTCAAACCACTTTCCGATAGTCTCATTTCTCTATGAACCGACACGAAACGGCCGGCCAAGAGAACCGGTGCATGAAACGGTACAGGCACATAAAGGCCCGCCGCCGTAAATAACGCTCGGTCCGTTTGCGGGCTAAATGCACTGCCGCACGTTATCGAAGCCGAAAATAGGTTCATTACACTATTATTAGAATATTAGGTATACACTCTTCGGTTCCAAAGCTAAATATTCGGCTTCTCCGAGATTTTTGGCACTCTGCAGCCGGCCCAGAATAATTCTTGGCAAATTTACGCGAATCCGCGAACGGTGATTTATGACTCGTCAGAATAAGCCGAAAATATCTTTTGATTTACGATCTAATTTGATAGTGATAGAGAGAGATAGAGATAGTTGATTGCAGCCTGACACAGGTAAACGTCTGAGGGCACGGGATGGTTTATCAAGATGACGTGTTTTATTATAATAATAATTCTTGACTAATCTTTACACAGCCATTTTCGTGAAACATCTCGAGGGCGCTTCACAAAACTATAATTAAAAAATAAATAGATATGAGAAACGGCTACCCGTCCTTTATACTAAACTTTATTTTGAATTTGAAGCTAAACTGAATTTTTTTTTTAAAATCAAAAAGTACTTACAGCAAACATCGAATACGGGTGTGAGCTATTTTATTTATTTGCGTTATAAATTATAAAATAATTAGACCAAATTTGAGTTACAATTTTCATGATTTTCGAAGAAACTTGACAATTATTTGAAATTATTTAATTATAAAAAAAATTGTCTTACGTAATATGAAAACATGATGAAATATAATTTAATAATATCTGTACTAGAAATTTTACATACATTTTCAATAAAAAATAAATTATTCAGTTCGGTTTAGCCTGTTTAGCCTGAAATCCAAAGTTTTGTATCAAAACGGCCGCGCAGCCGTTCCTCGAAAGGAGATCCTATTCGTTAATATCTAACGAAACCACGGACTCCAGGCAGCTCTCCTGCAATTGTTTCCACAAACAAACCTCAAACATTGCCACAAACATGAGGCAGGGCCACAACGTCTTTTGTTTTCTATTGGCCACGGAAAGTAAAAACATTGTAGCCCCGACCTAACCATCTACAAAATGAGTAAGTATGAGTTTCTGTCGAAGGAGACCGGTCCTAACGCAGATGGCGGGAGATAACCTTAACACATGTTTTTATTTTATTTTGTGAAGTTCAGACACAAATATTTAAAAAAAAAATGTCAGAATCAAAAAAAAATAATTTGCCCTTTAAAGATTACAACAAAACCATACCCGAAAAGATGTTCTTAAATAGGAGATTTTAAGCTTTAAAGCATTTTCTATAGGGTCAATACATAATTTTTTTTGAGGCTTATAAAAATACTACAATAAAAAATGCTCGATTAAAGCAGAAGGCCAAGAAGTGTTCTAAAATAAAATATTTAAAGAAATTTCTGTCTGTGAAAAGGAGTTCAGATTTGTGGGATCGAGAGCTTTACTGCCACGAATTAAATAAATTAAAACACAAAGAAGATCCAAATTTGCGCAAAAGAACAATAAGAAAAGATTGTATTTTAGAATTAAAATGAGAAGAAATAAGGTTTTCAACATGATTTACGGATACATATCCGAAGAGATTAGTTTAGAATTTCCCTCTAAACTATTTGTCTTAGTTCATGTGGAAGTCAATTCCAAGCTTTAGTGCCTGATACTCCGAAGCTATATTACTATACAACCAGAACCCTCAAAAGCGCGATCTGCTGCGAACTTTGGTGTATGGGATTGACAGAACGGTATTATTTCTAAATAAGCCAGCGTCTGCTTTCGAGAATTTGGATATTAGAAGAGCTAGACTTGTGTACAATTGCTAATTAAAATCATAACAGCAAGCAGTGAAAACAAAGGTGATTCGAGGAGGATTGAAAAGGCTTCGAGCAAAATTATTCGCAGTTAAATAATTCGTCCAATATTTTGGTAGTTATATTAATTATTTTTTTATCACATGCACTCAATGGAAACTTATTTTGTATTATGCTTGTGTCACACATAGTCATAAAAGATAAAAGATCATTTGGGTTGGCGTATTTCGGTTTATCGCTCGCCGTATATTCCCAATGAGAATATATGACGAGCGATATGCTGAGAATATGATTGTAAAACATAACAATGGCATATAATTATTTTTTTACGTTTGCTCCACTCTCCTGAGGAAAATAATTTCCCTCGGGGCCTATGTCATCTTTGGGGATGCTGTGTGAAGGTTCTCTTTAGGGAAAGGAATGAGATGAAGTTCTGGGAAGGAAAAAGGTTTGAGGGGTGAATGGGAATCTGGGGGTCAATATGTCAAGCTGCTACAAGAAAAAGGTATGAGGGGTGAGTGGGAATCTGGGGGTCAATGTGTCCAGGAGTACAAGCTGCTACAGGAAAAAGGTATGAGGGGTGAGTGGGAATCTGGGGGTCAATGTGTCCAGGAGTACAAGCTGCTACAGGAAAAAGGTATGAGGGGTGAGTGGGAATCTGGGGGTCAATGTGTCCAGGAGTACAAGCTGCTACAGGAAAAAGGTATGAGGGGTGAGTGGGAATCTGGGGGTCAATGAGTCCAGGAGTACAAGCTGCAGTACAATGGGCAATGGGTCGAGAGAGTCCGTCTGGAGAGGTAAAAATGTCTCCGTCACCCAGTCTCTCGCTCACCAAGCAGTAGGTGGACAAACACACCTCAACCCATGAACCCGGGCACCCCTGCTAAGACAACAAACGTAGAGAACAACTTGGGGTGGCCCCTGGCAGGAGTATTGGCTATCTAATAAATGGTTCCCGAGGCGGCGGTAACCATACCCGCCTCCCAAATAAAAAAAAAATTATATAATATAAAGCAACAAATTTTGGCGAATTACCAGAGCGAGTCAGTGAAATATAAAAATATGCGGGTTTAATAAAGTCTCTTTCGCTGAAGTGGTGAGACACCACTCTAAACCAATCACAGTACAAGTAAAAAGCCTTTGAAGCGAACTGCTCTGATATGCGAGTGCCCTCTCAATCGCACCTTCAAGGAAAAATTAAAGAGGCACTTCTGTTCCCACCACCTTGATACTGTGCATTTATCCTCTATCTTCACCTAAAATCAATTAACTTTACCTTCCTATCATAAAGAATCACCACGTGAAGATAATTGTATATACTTAATTGTATGAATGTATTGTATTGAATAAACAACACCTTCGCCATAGGTCACTCCACGTGGTTAGCAACGTATGATGACTTAGCAAGGGTGCTCGTGTTCGTGGGGTAATTGGCCGGGTCTCGGCGGCGGATACGTTTGTTCACTTACTGCGTGGCGGGACAGATCGGTGGAGACTGATTGAGGGAGACCATTTGACTTCTTCAGCAGGTCTCCCATGACCCATCACCTTACACCGCAGTGGGAGGGATGGAGTCGTACGTTCATTATCCCTGGACACAATAACCCCAAGATTCCTACCCGTCCCTCACACCTTTCCTTCCCAGAACTTCCTTTCCTAAAAAATACCCTTTTTAAGGCATCCTCAAATATGACAAGCCCTGAGGGAAATTGTTTTTGTAAGAGCCTCCCAGAGCCTCCTGTGAGGAGCTGACATAGAAAAAAATAACACTAGGCGGAAAAAATGCAACCAATTTTTATTTTATATTTACATCCGGAAAGGTTGGATAAAATGCCATCTGAAGACAGACGAGTACCTAAAGGGGAAAAGCTTTAAAAAAGCGAGGTCAATAATCAACGGTTGGTCCAGACGTCCAGAAGTGACCTCTAACTTATCAAAATACTGTTCATCTCGATCACCACTGTTACTAGGACAACAGCGGGATGCTGGAACAAGCGATGCCAGCAAATTACCGTACCACGGCGGACAAACAGTATGATTGACCCCAGAACTGACCCCGATCGTTTATGGAGACAATTGGAAACCATATTGAAGACGACGAACATTATTTAAATTATTCTAAATCATCGACAGACTGAATGTCACTAGTGACTTTATTGAGAGCTTGAAATAAAATTGTTATTTTTATCTCCTTTATAAATGAGAATCATTTGCGAACAAATTGGATTCAAATTTGTTTGAATTTTATTCCGTTCTTTATCGGCACACGAAACTGATTCAGATATTTTATTTCGGAAGTATTTTTAAATCATCATTCGAATAAGAGATTATTTTGAAAACGTAATCTTAAAGGAGGATTATTGTTCATTTATTACTATTTATGGTTTTAACAGAAGGTGAAACTATGAAAATAATATGCCCAGTAGATAACGTCTAATCAGCCAAGCAGTGTAAAAATCCTAATGACAGTTATCTATTAAAAAGTCAGGGTAATCCAAGATATGATTTGTTTTCCAAGAATAAAATACTAATGCTTAGATATCTGCTTAATCAAAATACAGTAATATACCTATTTCCTTAGTGTTATCTTTCAACCTAATTAATCTAAGAATACACATTTATTTATGTGAAAATTTTTATCTAAAAAATCACCCACTAAAACGGATTCCCAAAACTGGTAAAAAACATATGGCTTTGTATGTAGATGTAAAATTTGTCTTCTAGATAGTAAATACTTATCAATGAACACAAATTTTAATTACGATATTTATGATGACATAAAACGATTAACGATTTCTTGTTCAATAATCGCAAAATAAACTTTGTGATGTCATTTTAAATTATATGAATAGTTAGCTTGCCTATTTTTGATAAAAATTATAGACATGTTTCAAAACCAAAGGTTTCTTTTTCCAAAAGCAACAGAATCAAGAATGTTTTAATTTATAAAAGTTTTTTTTGACATAAATGTAATAATTCTTTTATAATAATTTATTTCACTTCATGTATAATTATTTTCTTTTTAATAATAATAATTACTCACCGCTTGTTGTAATATTTTTGTCCATATGCGCGGCCCATTTCGGCCAGTTTCATACAAATCTTAGCTAACTGAAAATTTATTTTTGTAATCAAAATGTATGTATTAGTATGTAGTACGGATATGAGCAACTTCATTTATTTTTGCTTTAAATTATAAGATAAAGGCCATTAAAGATTATAGTGTTTCACGATTTTAGAGGCAACTTGGGCAATTATTTATGAGTAAATGAAAAACATTAAAAAAATAATTTTACACACATTTTGATTACAAAAATAATTTTTCAGTTTGGTTGCGTATTTTGATCTCAAATCCATATCTAAGATTTGTATGAAACTGGCCGAAATGGGCCGCGCATCCATTCCTGTTAATTTTCACGACGCATTATATCTTGTTAAAGAAACTTTTGGTTTTGAAACACGTTGATCATTTTTATTAAAAATAGTGGTGTAGACAAAGTTGGTTATTCATATAATTTTGATTAAGGATTTGTTAATAAACGCGTAATTTTGTGTGTATCCTTTTGATGAATTTCTACTAATTTTCTTGAACTTAATTTGTACATTCCAATTAAAATGTGTGTTGCCTTACAAAAACAACAGATAATATCCGATTTAAGACTTGGATTTTACAAAGTGATAATTATATTAGCATGAATAAATAATGCTTAAACATTAAACAGGGCAAAGATAAGTCTTTCTGCATGAAAACACATTTGAAGGACGAAGGGGTTAACCAACTTGCAGGAGAGGCAAACTAAGAAAAAAAAATATTTTTAATTTTTTTAAAGAAAGCAAACATTCACGGGTTACGAATAATCTGAATTATTTGAAAATCTTCTACTACCACCACAATATGCTGAAAACGCCTGACCGGTCAAATGTATGAATTAAATGGATATTTTACTACGAATGAAATATCTTTCTTATAACGAAAACTTTTCGATGCAATTAAACATTAGCCTCCGTCTTTCTAAAGCTTTCGACTTGCAATCCGAAGATCGCAGGATCGAATCCCGGCGTGCGCAAATAAATTTTATTTGATTAATTTGTGTTATTTCACAATTAGTTAATTAAAAAATAGTATTTGGTATATTTGCGGAACGTTCCAGAGTGGAAGATGCTCACAGTATCGCCCTAGTGTAAGACCAACATTCAGAATTGAAACGTTGCTTGAGATGGCTTTAGGCAGATCTGAATAGTCAGGTACTCCCCTCCCCACCTTCCTCTTCCTCATCTCCTTCCCCTTCCCACTACCTTTAGCCTCAAAACAAAACTCTTCAACATAATTGAGGATGCCACTGGCTTCAGATAAGATTAGTTGGGACTCTTGTGCAGTATACACATAAAAAAAACATTGAAAACATTTTTGGTAGGTTTAAATCTTCAACATTTATCTTTTTACTGAGTAACGCCACGTAAATATTAAATATTAGTTTTTTGTAATTTTGCATGTTTTTTATTGTGACTACTTTGACAATATTTATAAATATAATAATCTTGGATTAGTTGTTTGTTTGCAATGAAAACATTTATTATCAGTGTATTTCTTATCACGGAAATATAAGCAGGTACCTATATACATATAAAAATAATCGCTATCGAAGTGTGTTTAGTTGTTCGTGTTGCATACAATATTATTTAATTGCGGTATTTAAAGATTTTTAACATATCTCTCGAATTCGATACTTAAAATAAGGAATAAGGCCATGCGGTGAGAATTGGAGCCAGAGTTTTTTTAAACGAATAAGAGTAAACTTAAAAGAAATTCATAATCTGCTCGTTTATTGATATTAAGCTGCAAAATATTATTATTTGTTAATTATTTATTATTTCTTTGCGCCTGTAAATGACGTACATAATAAATGGTTTTGTTCGTATAAAACCGAATTCTTTGGAGAAAGGCAAACAAATATAATGTTCCACCGGTGATTTAATCCAATTTCAAATGATTCAAGATAGTAGCGGTTCAGATCCAGTCACAAAACACGACTAAAGCCTTCTCAAGTAACTTTTGAATTCTGAATGATGGTTTAATACCAGGACTTAGTCTGGAACGAGGAGCAAATTAACTCTATAGTAAGCGCCAAACTTTAATGCTGACCAAATAATAAATAGGGAGTTCGGTTAATAATAGGGTTCAAAAAGCGGCGTGCCTCCTCGCATACGCCTTTCTCTGTCGCACGTATGTTTTTCTCTTTCGCTTACGTCATTGTTACGTCATCAAAGTGAGTCTTGCGCGAGATGGATCGTATCAAGTTCAAGTCGGTATTTCAGTTTGACGTGTAGTATAATATGCAATAAAATAAAAAAAAGAAGTACTCACTGTGTGACGCGAGCCATTCGTTATAATCTATCCCCTCCGGTATCTCCACCACCTGCCTCATGTCGAGTTCAGGAAGCTTCCTCTCCAAAAGGGTTCCTTCTAGGTAAAGCTTGGGGTCGCCTTGTGACCCATCTCCTTCGCGCTCCTTACGTCGCGCCTTTCTGCAAATAAACAAAAAATAAACCCGTTAGTAACCTCAACAAATGTATTTATTTATTATTATTATAATATTAAATATCTACAATCTATTTAATAATAAAGAAACGTCTAGGTATTTCAATTAATAATAATTGTAAACAAGAAGCGAATACTTCATAACATCGTTTGTGCTTCAAATAAGGAGAGAAATTAATGTTATAATATTATGAAACGACAGGTAACTGGGAACTGCAGGTAGTTAATGGGTGCGTATGTAATGTAATGTTTCCTGACATTTATTATATAGACTATTACTATCGAATGAAAATAATCATTGTTACTTATAATACCGATACAATAATAATATAATAGCTGCAGTCAATTCATTTTGAAAACTTTTAATTTTAATAAAATATATGATGACAGATGCGTTCAGAAATATTCCATTTATTTGAATTTTATTGCAAAGCGGAAATATTTTGATCATCCCACAAATAGGCCCATTAATATCTTATGCGAATAATTAGATGGTAGTTAGCCTGGTGCGTATGATGCTCGGTTAGCAGTCGCACGGATACAGAGTTCGATAGTGGCAGCGGTTAGGTACCGATTTAATTCATTGTTAAGCATATCTATCTAGTGAAGTATTTATAAATATCAAGAAATTATCGTATCAACAAGTCACGTATCGGTCAATAATTGTTAACAAATCACCACAGACCAATTTAAGGGCAAAATCGGCAACCCCCCTATATTATGGCTCCTTTACATAGGCAAAATACTTAGCATTCGTGAAAACGTTTTCAATTTTCATATTCGAATGAAAATAAAAATAATAATATTAGCAATAGAAAATTGTACAATAAAATATAAAAATAAAGGAAAATCATTAAATATAGCTGGTTATAAGTAAACAAAAAATAAATTTCAAGTGAAATAGGAAACTTAAATAAGAAATATTGCAGATGAGAAATTAAATGGCAGCATAAGAAGATAGGTAGAGTGTATTGCTCTACGACCAAGGGAAAGCTTGGTATGAATGGTGCATTGAATATTTGAAAATGGCCACTATATTATCATCTTCCGCTGATTGTAGTGGTCAGCTGAATAAATGAACTGCGTTTGAAAATGGTCATTTTATTATTTTTTTTTAATTTATGGTACGTTTTTTTAAGGGTGGGTACAGCTTTCCAGCCTTTCTGAACGTCATTGGTGTATACTTGTAGAATATCATCACAACGTGGAAGCAAATTGAGATTCATCAATACATAACTTCAACTGAATAACGAATGCAGAACAAGGCAGAGCGAGTTCTAAATAATAATTTATGCTGCCTTTCAATTGACCAATTTATAATATCAATGTCAATCATTATTACAATCACTCGTCGGAACTCGTCAAGTTCATGAATCAGTGACAGTTTTAATTTTCTAATAGTAACCGACCATACAAACTTCACGAGGTAACCAGAGAAGAAAAAGCATTACGTACATTATAAATACTCACTTTTATAACAAGGTTTTTAGTATAATTTTTAATTGGATATACGCCTGACGGACGAATTTGTACTGGTTTCCCATCGACCATATTATTAAGATCAATGTCAACCATTATTATAATAACTTAACATCAAGTTCATGAATCAATGACAGTTTTAATTTTCTAATAATCGACCGATACATATTTATAACGGTTCCATGCCAACTCAGAATCAAGTCAACTCAACAACTCTTTGAAAAGTCATTAAAAGCCATGAAAAAAAACATTTTTAAATAGCCGTTAACCCTAACCTAACGTAACCTATTTAACCAATTTTTTATCATCACTCTTTATGACCTTTCTGAGGTGGTTCTGAGTTGATTTCATTCTGAGTTGGCCGGTCATCATTTATAACATACAATGTTATTAAAAACTTCAAAGCGGTAAGCAGGGAAGCAAAGGCATTACAAATTATAAATAGAATAATTATTGTCTTTTTGGTTGATACAAAACGTATTAAACAGTGTAACCTCGAACCTATGTCTAAACTTGGTCTTAAAATGGGATGCTTTCTTTGTACCGGACACAAAAACAATATGTGACGTTGACATATTGCACAATTTAATTTAAAAAAAACTGATAAAATATACACATGTGTTCATTTTAATGTCCTTCTCTCAGTCATGTCATCCTTTTTCCTTATTTCGGCTTATTTTTTATTTTGTTTCATACCTTCCCTATTCCCAACCTTCATTGTTAGTTTCACTTTCTTATTTTATATTTACCCGCATTAAAATAATATAAAACAGAATAATATTAAACTGTGTTGTGTATTCAAACAAGTAACATTAGAAGCATGTTTACGTATAAACTTTTTTTACATCTGACAGCATAGAAGCAGAAAATGTGTGCATGGAGCAGCAAAAACTCTTAAAAGCTAAGGTCTGGCACGTCAACATAACCTATTTTTAGTTAGCAACGTCATTCAAAATTGATGCAGGTTGTGGGAAGGCAATCGCGCACCAAATCAGCGACAGTTTCTGTTAGAGAATTTCCAACTTCGATAGCTCTGCTATCGCCGCCACCTTAGTATTGTAGAGACAGACTTTGTTTGTCAGTAAGGACAAAGTTTGTGCCAATACCGCCGTATTATTTATTTATTTGACGCCCAGAGGGCTTTTACATGATTTGTAGTGTAATTTTAATTTGACAGATACTTTGAAACTAAGGAAATAATACAAATAAAACTACATTAGATAAAAGTCATACAACAAGTCATACAAACACATAAACATAAACAGAGAAATACAGCTATTTTATTGGTTTACAAGATGTGTTTAGTGATAGTGTTGAAATAAATTTTTTAGATGATCCACAAAACTCGCCAAGTTAATATTGAAAATGTCAACATCACCCAAGTGCTTATTCCCCATGGTGTGAAGTCGTTGTATCGGGGAGTGGGCAATGTAGTTACGCTTATGAGTGCTGCTATAGAATATTGTATTTTGTCGTGTTGTTACTGTGGGTATTCGTAAGTTAATGAGTTGCAAGAGTTCACAACAGTCGAATTTAGAGTTAAGTATTTTGAATAAAAATGTTAAGTCGTTTATTTTACGTCTGTCTTCTAATGTATGTATTTTTAGAATATTTAATAAGTAATCGTATTTAGTCTTCCACTGGGATATTTAATTTAAAATTGATAAAACGCAGAAATTTTTTTGGAATTCGCTCAATGTCATTAGTGTGAATTTTGTAGGTTGGGGACCAAACTACTGAGTTATATTCGATTAGGCTTCTAACTAGAGATACGTATATTAGTTTTATGGCTTGTAAGGAATTAAAAATTTTAGTTGTTCGTAAAACGAAGTCTAGTGTTTTCATACCTTTGTTCTTTGTTCATTATATATTATATATAGCCGAAAATGGTCAGTATTGTAAAACAATGAAAATATTTCAAGTTAAGGGAATTTCAATCAACTTCTAATAACGTTAAAGTGAATTTGGTATTTACGTTAGATGCGTTACATCACAGCGGAGATTTTATAGATGCATGAAACCAGTTACCGATGTGAGAAATTAATTATTATGCACTGCCCTTTAAGGAAAAACTGGTTAGTATCATTAATACGTAAGTATTTCTAAAGAATTCATGGTTAACCAATGAATGAGCAAATGCAAACACGTTCTAAAAGCAGGCGGAAAGACAATAGACAATATTGTGACGCACGGTTATAATTAATTTTAGCCATAAAAACTTATACCAGAGTATTGAAATAATATCATTACCACCGCGTTGATTGCACATTACTTGCTGCTAACTACCGCTGCCGCATGCCGATATACCTTAAGTAATAGTTAATTGCAAAACGTAACAAAAAATATTAAGTTGCGTTATATAACGGATTTTGCTGGATAGGCCACTTTCATATTTTAAAAACAAAGTAACTGTTTGGATAAAAAATCTTTTATACAATGTGGCCATAATTTGCGGCTATAACAATAGGTCACGAAATTATGCAAAAAATTGCATGTTGAGAGGATATTATCTAGGTTAGATTAGGAGAGTTTCGATTACCATACAAATGTTAGCCAACCAACTTGTTAGCCAGTAGTTAAACGACGCATTTTAAAGATAAAAAAAATAATAAGAAATCACCGCAAAAAATAAATGGGTCCTCGAGGATATAATAGGACATATGACACGTGATTGTAACCAACATTATATTTTTCTGTAATTTTATTCTAAAAAAATAGTAACAATAAATTACAAACAACTTAAAAACCATCAGAGGTAGACCGAGAGGCTAGACCATCGTACAACTCTGTCTTATAAACATTCATGTTTTGTCTCATACATACTCTTCTAATATTCAGACGCTTGTAGGCAAAAACCCATGTGGACCGATGTTCAAAGAAACATTTAATTTCAAAAGATCTCCTCTATCGACCCCTAAATATGTCTTTCGTTTGGTTACGCAGCCAATATATGATAAGTGTAATTAATAGGTGGTATACATAAAAGAACCTTCAGTTTTCATAATTCTAAGAATGACCCAGTAATAATAATTATCTCATTGAGTGAGGTAAAAAATAACCACAAGAAGCAATAATCAATCATCAAACAGTATTAATAGCCTAACGATTGTAAGATTGAAATTTGAAAATCCGGCTAAGAATGCAACTCTGATGCCGCGCCTTACGCAAAACGGTTTTCGTACGTGGAGTTTCTATACAAATTTACTTTTATAATAAAACCGAATGAAAGCAATGCCATAAGCTGGCGCCAATTACGTTTAACAGTTTGCGTGATTAGCATCGCTTGGCAGGCGTAAGTACAACGGATTTGTAATTTTGTGTATCTCTTCGGATATGGAGAGATTGACGATAGTATGATTATTATTGTAAATGGCAGTTGTGAGTAATAGTATCACGCGGCCATATATTACATATGACGTCATTGCCTGTCGCGGTAACTTTATCCCGGTGACTAGTTATCACTGGATCACAGTGGATTCGAGGAATCGGCTCCTTTTCCGGTAGTTCCTATTCCGTTCCTATCGGATCCTATCGGATTTATAAAATGGTCACCAACACTCAAGTTGGGCGAGGCCGAACCAAAAGCCGCATGCAGGGCCTAGTAGCAAAAACCTGCGGAGCGGGTTTTTAACTGCTAGTAACCATTAAGTTTTTTGGTGGAAAGAAACACATCAACTGTGGTCAAAATATTTTTTTTTTAAATGCAGTTATAAATGTTAGTTACATAAATACTTCAATATAATTGGCCTGCCGACCAAACTATTGAAAAAAAAATCAATATTTCGCCGAGAAAAGACGCAAGTTGACATTTGAATGTAATGAATGTAAATTAACACGTGAACAAACAGTTTCACGGCCTTTACAAATGATAAAATACCAGACACCCGTATTTTATTGATTAAACTATAAGAAATCATGTTTACTATCAATATTAGAAAAAAAACCAATGAGTAAATATTACAGTGACTGGGATTTAAACTCGGGAACTTCCCTTGATCGAACTACTGACGTGCCGTGGCCCTGAGTAAGTAACCGGTGCACCGATGGATACATTGAATATTTCACAATTCATACTATTTCACATAGAGTCCTTCAACTTTACATATTGCAAAAGAATATGCGATTTACGATGCAAAATAAACTTTTTCTAATGTATTTTCCTCAAGGGTAAATAATGATAAATATGCAAGTATCTACATTTGATTATTACACTGTGCGTTCTGCATAAAATTAAATCTGATCTCGTACATTTTAAATTAATTATATTAGTAGTTAATTGTATAATTTAAAAGAAATCAATAGTCTTCGAAGAGTTACATGATATAGTTTTGAGTGAGATTCCAATGTAATAAACACTGTGAGAATTATAGAACTATTTATTCCTATCAGAATTATATTACTAGTACTATCAGACTTATAATCTTTCTCAATTTTCAGTTACGGAGAAGAACTCTTCGATATCTCTCATTCACTTTACTGTTTAAATTATTTTTATTATTATATATATATATTTATATATTTTTTTTATTAAAATATAAGATAGATCATGAAATTATTAATACATAAAAATAATGACATTGCCTCTACTCAAACCTATCGTATATTTTCTTAAAAACAATTTAAAAATAAAAAAATGAAAAAACTTCGATATATTTCCTGTTTGATCATTCAGATAGGAAATGTATCGATGAAAGATTTAGTTTTTATTTTTAAGATTAAGCTTTTATTTTTAAGATTTAGTTTTTATTTTCTGTTCACAAAACAATGAGTTTATATTTTGGTTTTCTTTATAGTTTTAATATATTATCATTTTATTTATTTAAACTTTGTAACTTTTCTCAGTACTTTTACAACTATCACTATATTTAACTGCTTTACGGCCTTTATAACATTGTACTTGAAATGATGTTTACATTTGTAATTATTAGATACAATATTATGTTTTACAAAAAACAACAACTACCTAATGTGAACTAAACCAGGAAATTTGACTGTCCTAAAACGGGAAATCTCCTAGTTGGACGGTCAAAGTATTTGTTTATAATGTATATGTATTTTGTTTCAATAAATAAATAAATAAAAAAATAAAAGTTCGCAAACACCTCGTAACGCCTGGAATACGCATTATCGATATCCGGGAAGTTGACATCCGTATTCCGTAACGAGGAAGTATTGATTGACAAAATGGTTTATCTAATCAAATTTTGTAGGAAGGCGTACAACACTGCAAAACTTGATGACAATTAAAAAGTTAAATATTACGATTATGAAAATGATTCCAATGAGGAAGATGTTGGCAATAAAATAAAACTCAAAAACGGATGAATGAATATTAAAGTTCTAATACCAGTTCTAAGAAAGCTATCAACGTGAAAATATAAGTTTCGAATTTCTCAAACAAATGTTATACACACATCAAAACAAAGTTTCATTGGCAATAAATAGAGCACAAGACAATGACATGGCTATTCCAATCCAGATGAAATAAAAATGCTAAGTGGAGAAATTGAATAAAGCGTTTTGAAACAGTTCTAAATAAACACAGCACGGAAAAATACTGTCACTTCACTGCCAAATAAATCATTCACATAATTAACTGAGTCATTTTCAGAATTTCACTCTTATCTAAAAATCTAATCTTACTATAAATATTATGTACCTAAAAACAATGAAACAAAAAACAATGCATACGTTAATTATCAGATGTCTAGCAGTCTAAGAATCCCGTGTATTAAATGGTATCTATGTTGCATAATTAAATTTAAAAATTAAAAACATTTTTTTTTTAATAATAATAAATTGCGTAGGCAAGGCTTATTATAGTAAAGATTATTTCTTATCAGAGATATGAAAATATCACGTCTAATATCTCGATTGAAAATAACGTAACATTTATTACAGTAATACTGACAAGGAACATAATTTTTTGTGAGCTAAGAAAATGCAGGCATTTAGGAGGCGGGTTTTATTATCAATCAATTTAGGATGCGGGTATGGGTACCGCCGTCCCTAGAAACATTTATTGGATAACCAACACAACTGCCGTAGGTCACCCCAAGTGGTTTGCTATATTTGGTGACTGAGCAGTGTTGCCCAGTTTCACGGGGCGAGGTTTGTCTAGGTCTTGACGGCGGATGCGTTTGTCCACCTACTACGTAGCGGGTCGGATCGGGAGAGACTGGTTGAGGGAGACTTTTTGACCTCTCCAGCTTTCTCGACCCATCGCCTTGCACCGCAGTGGGAGGGATATATTCAAACGTCACCCCCAGATTCCTACCCACCCCTCATACATTTTCCTAGCAGAACTTCCTCCTCTTCCTTTCCTTAAAAATACCCTCCACACAGCATTCCAAAAAATGACACATCCTTGAGGGAATTTTTTTTTCTTGTGGAGATAATGTAAAAAAAATTACAAAGCACTCAAAGGAGCTGGCCCTAGGTTGTTCACATTCAATGTATTGCATAAGGTAGAAGACGAACGAGGGTGTTGTTTGAGTTTGAGGGAGTGTGGGAGAAGGGAATATGGGAGTGCTTACACCGGACAGAAGAGCGAGTAGAGGGTGAGGTGCGCCACCCGCGCCAGGGTCGTGACGGCGCCGCCCACCTTGCGAGTGAGGGGGGCCCACATCAAGCAAGTCGCCCTACATCCCTCCGCCCATCCCGCCCATCACACCGACCGCACTATCCTATCCCGCAGCCTCCGCAATAACACTGGCACTGAATCCGTGTCGACTAAACACACACAAAGACGACACGGAACTACGATCGCACCGTAACACTTCAACCACTTGCGAGACACTTTTAATTATCGGATTTATTAATTTAGCGCACTCTTTCCGACAATGGAAGTTTTATCGATCATAAAATCACTCCGTTTCACTGCTCGCTTTAAATTTACCGGTTCGGAAATTTCTTACATATTATATCCGTTCTACCTAATCCGGTTAACTTCGTGTTATAAATATGCATCGCATCTACATCATAAAAAATATAATATGTTAGTTTGACAAAGAAAGTCGGCGCTACGTACTACGATAGTACCGTACTCCGACAGGTGGCCACCGTGAACACATCAGAGTAACTTTAATTAGTTAGGTAACGCGTTAGCACAGTTGTTCTATTATTTCACAGTTTTAATGGTTTATCTTAAAATATGATTTTTAAGAGCGATTACGTTTTAATGCTCTGACACTTGGTTTATTCCATGAAAGTGGTAGCTCTTTGGTTAACGGTAAACTGATAGCACGTCCCGATAGAAGTTTATCACTATTTTGTCTACCGGGTCGCGTCCCTCCATTAGTGGGTCAGTCCGGAAGGTGATCTTTTGAATACATAAAGTCTTGACAGCCGGAGAGTGACTGATCACTGACAACAGATGACTACTAACTGAATACTGATTACTACGAGAAGTGGTAGTGTCGCGGACTACCGTCTAGCGCGAGAACTACACTCATACTGCCTTCGCCTTCAGCGCCATTCTGCCTCCGCCTACTGGTGCGGGTCGCCCGACATTAATTTGCAGAAGTAATTGTCTCGGCAGGTCCGTGTTGTTAGTGGGTCGGCGGAAGAAACCAGGTCAAGTTTCCAAACCTTCGCTGATGAACCTGCCATTAAAGGCAATTTGCTGCAACTATCCGACCCGGTATCGCACAGCTTTTAGAATCCGGAAAGGGAAACTCGCGGGAACGAAATAAATGTGACTCCAGCTTCGGGAGATAAACAACACTAAAAGGTTTCGTGTAAACAATAATAGCTCGTTTGAAAACATTAATCCGACGAGTTAACATATTTAGGACGGGTTGTTTCAAAAAATTTGATGGATTCATCAAATATTTGAAGTTAATTTTCACGTTTTGTGTAAGTTCTATTCAAGTTCTGTGATTATTTCAGTATTGTGAAGCAACTGTTCTATAACTATATAATAACAGAACTTGAAAAGAACTTACACAGAACGTGAAAATCAACTTCAAATATTTGATGAATCCATCAAATTTTTTGAAACAACCCATCCTTAGTGTTTATAGGGTTGAGTAGCAATCTGCGTTTTACTACGCAAAACAGATGTTATTGAGTGATCAATTACCATAGTTAAAATGCTCCACTTGTAAGATGTAAGTTTGCCCACTCTCTTCAAAGACGATTATAATTTAATTGAATCTCTTTTACCGTAGCCGGGTATTGAACCACTTGTGTGACGTATTTCCTGTTTATCAGGTTCGGATGTCAACTAGTTTACGTAACGAGGTTCACTTTTACGGTCGCGATTGCTTGTCTGGTTTAATATCGACAGATTTAAATCCACAATCATAGGAAATGGACATCTGACAACAGAAATCTGGGAAAGTTGAGGTAAACGAATTGCATACATGAACATTTTATTTTCTTTTTTTCTCAGAAAGCCGTCAATAATAATTCAAACATAATTAATAATCAAATAAATTTAACTGATGGTCCCATATATGATTCATTTGGTTAATCTCCGCTGAAACTGTTTCCTCCTCCCTTACCTACCCATCCTATAATAATTCGTCTCTCTCTTTTCTATTCGTATCTCTTTCTGTCACCAAGAAGGTGTTCTCTTTTCAATTTTGATCTTTTGCACTCATTGTTTTTTTTTCTTATACATGTGTCTGCGTTTAATTATCTTTAGATATAATAAGCCCCGACGAAGCTTGAGATAAGCGAAACCTGGCTGGCTTGTTAATTCAAACTAGTGGTCGCCCAATGGTCGAAATTCGACCATATTAGTAATATTTTTTTTTAATTGATTTAATGTTTTTTTTTTGCATAATTAAAAAAAAAATTAGCATTCTGCACTCCTTCTCTATATAAACTATAAGTGCGCGAAATTTCATACTCCTCCGTCCGCACAATTTTCGTAAAAGGGGGTACAAAGTTTTTGCTTCACGTATTAATAATACTGATGATAAAAAGTGGTGTATTACTGAGTGTTTGTCATTTAATATATTTTATTTCCTGATAATACACCAATTTCAGATTATGAAAGGTAAATTACACAAGTGATGCAAAAAATACCCAGGATAAAAACATTGTAAGCTTTAAATCATTCTACTTTTTTTTAATGAGAGTCGGGGAGTCCCGTAGTTAATATTTGTCGAGCAAATTAATGTTTCGAAAGATTACATTATAAACAGACACAGATCTCGTTAAGCCAGTGAGCCTTTTAACAACAGAGATTCGATAAGATAAGAGAAGAAATTTAATGAAAGTAACTAACTAACTAACCACCACGCCATTCCCCCGCATGGGTAGGCAGAGAGGACGAACCGCCAAAAAACTTTGAATTGGCACACACTCCTTGCCCCATACATCGTCTCATACGGTGACCGGACAACTCGGAATGAAACCAACTCAGAACCATCTCAGATAAGTCATTTAGAGTGATAAAAAATATATATTAAAAAAATTGGTTAATTAGGTTACGTTAGGTTAGGGTTATCGGCTAATTTAAAATTATTTTTTTCATAGCTTTTAATGACTTTTCAAGGTGTTGAGTTGACTTTATTCTCAGTTGGCATGGAACCGTCTCATACATACGCTTTTATTATTCTGACTCTTGACATGACCCGACTCAAGTATCTGATTCACTTAATCGTGGCACGTTTTTCTCGGGCGTCCCCGACTTCCTCTACCATTCACATTTGCATGATGAACAATTTTGATGAAAGACAAGTTAAATAAATAATGATTTTAAAGTTTAAGGAAACTCATTCCATTCTTATTATGTTACGAAACCCAATCTAAATCCGCTAAAGGTGTTTTTAATGGTAAACAAAGACATTATCACTAAGGCGTAAAAATCCTGTTGCTAAGAACAGAACAACCGCACAGTGCACAATACATAATCGAAATAGCTAACACAGTGCAGATTTGACGGACACTTTCTCATGGCCCATTCGAAACAATCTATATTGGGACGCCGAATAAAAATAGACGATTAACTTCACTGTAATTTACATAATTACTTCATCACTTCGCACTAATCACTTTTTGACCGTCAGAGCCGTAACCTCCACTTCCGAATCAAATATAACTTGAGCCTAAACAGGAATGGAAACGACCAATCATTTAATAATGAACGACGGACAATACCTCCGGCTTGAATAACCAGAGACTACTAAAATCGACACGGCCAAGTGACGGGCACCACTTTGATTCCATACAACTTCAGCTATCAGAGAGGGGTCGACCTTGCTTTTGGCTGCACGGATACAAAGCCAGGACAATTTCGACTACATTCGTTGAGAAAATCCAAAATTATACACAACAGGTTATGTTAAAAAAAATATAAAAAGTTCCATCAATTTTGTACAACTGTTTCAAATATGCCTGATAGTATCGTAGAGAATATCAATATGTTTATTTTTTACCAATGGACTACAGCGTATGGCATCATCAGTCAACGTGGTCGATTTCACTTTCGTGTATCGTGGTACCCGCTTTATGATTGCTGATACAGAGTTTTGGCACGAAAAAACAAGTTTAAAACCATCCGTGGATGACACGTACCTACATACTATATGCTGGCGTGGTTTTTTTACTCGCAAACGAGAATATCAAACAAAAATTGATTAACCACATGCTTAACTTCGAAATATTTTATGTAGGTTCATTGTTTTGCATTTTCTGGGTTGCTTGGCTATGCCCTTCTTTCCAACGGTGAAAACCTTCTCAAAATTAGCATTATTAGTATGAATGTTTCAGGGAGAGCGCCAAGGAAATTAATGGTGTGATGGTCATTATCTTGGTGGTCACGAAAAAATTGCTTAATTAGGAAGAAATTCTGTTGATAAACTATCACGACTAAACTAATTAAAATAATGAGTTCCTTAGATGGCATAAAACTAGCGATTCTTTTTACTTTTTATTCCTTCAAATTACAATACAAAACTCAGTAAGTTACGTAAGCTTTCGATTAAAAGTTTAGGTTTGGCATCTTATTTCTGTGATACGCAAAAGCTTTCGATTGAAGTCAGTTCTACGAACCTAATGAAAAATATTATCATAATAATACGACGGTGTTTGCGTAAACATTGCGCGATAGAAACGTTTTCCGGATTTACAATCTACTTTTCATTAGATTACGCCAGCACTATTGAAGACTTACCTTTGATCAACAAATCAATAGTTCTACGGACGAAAAATATAACTAAGTATGATTAAAATCACTCCTACTCGAAATCGTATATTTTAAAAGTATCAAATAAAATAATAATTAATACATTGTTACCCATTGGCCTTGCTCCGCCTTATTATCAAAGAAAAATCTCACCACATTAGCTTACAAAACAGCATGCGCAAAATGTTAAGAGAATTTGTAATTAAGAACAGATTTTAAATTACCCGACAACGTTCGGATTTGTAAAAATGCTTTTTGTAATCAACTTTTCATACGCATATTAAATTTTGCATTGTTAAAAAAAACTTAATTCTGGGACAAAGGAAATTGAGAAAAGCTTTTAGGAATAATGCGGTCTCTACACGGGGAGTAAAAAGTATCACAAGAGAAGCAAATAAGAGTGAATTTAGGTTAGGGACAGAGCAAAATAAGATTCGAAAACGCGTTCGTTGATTTAGAGATTTATATGGAAAGAATTTAGTCAAAATTAATAAAATACTTCGTTTTTACCACTTTTATTATTTACAAAACCAACATGTTTCTTCAGGGAAGAAGAAGTGAGCATTGCTCACGAAACATGTTGGTTTTGTAAACAATAAAAGTGGTAATAACAAGGTATTTTATTCATTTTGAATTAAAATGGTGCCACAAAAAAGTTTGCTGTGTTTGAAGAAGTGAAAGAATTATTCTTCATTTTATTGTGTTTGAAATATTCAATTTTATTGAAATCGGTTTAGCTAGGAAAATGAAATTAATTTGAACTGTGTTTTAGTACGCAATATAATATTATTTCCTTTCCTACTTGACGGCAGCTGGTTTGACATCAGCTGTAAAAAATGGAACGAAGGTTTTTCTTTTTCATGGCAATCCCTTTGTGTAGTCTGAGGGTTTGCACATGAAGTTAAAATAAAATACACAAAATTCCGATCTGAAATAATTTCTCCGATCAAATCGTAAAAGCTGTTAAGTCATTATAACTCATCGAATTGCCCCATAATATTAAATATTCGTCAGTTTTTAACGACGTTTAAGCAAATAATAGACAATGATGCCTAGTAATTTACAAGCGGATTGAAATTTAAGAGGAAACACGGTTGCCGAGAAATTTGAATAATCGGTATTTTACCACATTATTGCTGTCACTGCCCCCCCCCCCCCCCTCTGAATACTGAGCGAAAGGGACAACTACACTTCAGGCTGATATATCTGAATAAAATAGTCAAATTCGAGGTTTTGGACTCCCCATTTTTCTCCTCCAAAACTGGAATAATTTTAAAGATTTTGTTTTTCTTTTTTACATTAGCTCCACACAGGAGGCTCTCGAGGAAAATAATTCCCCCAGTGCCTATACTGCTTATGTCATCTTTGGGGATGCTGTATGCAAGGTCTTTTCAGAAAAGGAAGGAGAGGATGTTCTGGGAACAGTATAAAAAGAAGTTATTCTGTGTATGTACGTTTTGCTTTTTAAAAAATACATTGTCTAGTTTATATACCTACTGAACGTCTGTTAATGGCGTTCAAAATGTATAAAACGAAAATTTAAGCTAAAACGTATCAGTCAAAAGATTAACGTGATTGTTTGAACCGATCGGATCAGATAAAATAAACAAGTGGAATACATGTTTTAAATTGGTTTCATTATGCTTGATAAACAATTATGTTCGTTTGTTTAGTATAAAATATACGGTAACAAGCGAATCAATGGAAATTTATATTTGATTAATGTTTACAAAAACATGCACAATGCAACTTATTTCTAACCTTGCCAGGAGGAAACAGTGGGATACATCCGTCTTCCGCATGTAGATATTGGCATACTTAAATGAAACAATATTGGACCACTGGGCGAACAAATTACAAACATGTAATAAAAATCAGGAACAAATTATTAATTATTTGCATTTAAAAAAATCGAACAATAAAAATAAGATCTATAAACGAAACGCAATATCAAAAAAAATGTTAAATAAAAAGTTCTCATGATTAAAATATTATTGAGGAAGTAAAAAAATACAAGGCGTTACATTAACCCCTTAGGCCAACTTGTTAGCTTTTAGAAACAATTTATATAGGTCTCATAGAAATCGTTGTTATCCAACTTGTTAGCTTTTAGAAACAATTTATTTAGGTCTCATAGAAATCGTTGTGTCTCCCTTACTATCGTGATGAAAAATATGTTATAAACGGTGTTTGAAAGTCAAGACACCACGCTTTATATTCAAATCAAAAGTTCACCACAAAATAAGTAAATTGTACACCGTTATGAAACCAAGGTTTCGGGTTGCAATTTGAAAAATATTTATGAAACTTTTGGAATTTTTAATTCATTATTTTTACATTGAACGACAAAAAATGAGGTGACGATAAAGTTGATATATATTTCATTTGTCTAATTAAATGTTTGTGTGTTTTTTTCGTGATCATTATTTTAGTTAGATAAAATGTAAAATGAGTCACCTTTTAAACTTTTTTATGTTTGCATTAAAAAAAATTATATTTAAAAAATTATTTGTTAATTTCGAATTATAAAATTTTAAAGCGTATTTTATCTCCTCTCAAAAACAGTTTTTAATTTTCGGATACGTTGAGAAATATTCCATTCATTTGAATTTGACAAAGTACGCTCGAAGCCCGAGAGGTTAACAATTTCGATATATTAAAAATACATTAACTTTAAAACACACTATTAATTTATTTTGATGTGCAATAGATGTGAATAAAACCTTGACAATCAGTTCCATTTGAAGACGGACAAGTGGCGTAACCTCAATAATTATTATGTTACGGGTTTTGCCGGAGTTCCTACGTGCGAGGTAGGCGATAGAAAAAAAAAACTGTAGTAGGAACCAAACATGATGTTGAAGAGGACCTTTGAGGTTCTGTTTGTTAATTGTAAAGGAAGTGGAAACCTTGAGCTTGCTCTGCCTTTCTAATCAAAGCCTGCGCGAGGACAACCCACTACCACTCTTAATATTATTCTTCGTAACACGTTTAATCTTAGACTAATAAATTTATTATTATTATTTTGCATATCGTTAGTCTGATAGGTGGGCATACAAAGTAAACAAACCTCCGCCGGCAGCAGGTTATAATAATGTGTAATATATAACTCTGAACGCAATAAAATTATTAATATTCATACGGTTAGAAGAGAATCAATAAAATTCAACACGAAGGTTTCACATTCACTCTAAAAAAAATAGTGTTAATGTACAAAGTGTGTGAAAAAAAAAAATTCAAAAAAATAAAAATATATGGGGCTTTTTCACAATCTCTCAATAAGCAGTTCAGTAACTAACATTAAATAGGGTTGAAATAGACCCAAACGCACGCCCAAATTTGTACACAGTTGACATTTGTCACATTAGAATGGGTTGTTTCTACAACTCTTTCTTGAGTTCAAAAGCTCGTCTGGAACGTTTTGCAGGCCCAGTTTCACTTCTTCCTTTCCACAAAAATACACTCCATAGTATCCCTAAAGATTTTTTTATTTTATTTATTTCTATTCTTGAACACACATTTTACAAATTATTACATTGGTTTACAGAGATAAGTTAAGTAATAAGAAAAAAAAATGTTAGTGATCCGTAACTGTATGTAAATAGGTTACTAGTAGTAGTATTTTGTGAACACCTCACTAGGCGAACCTGTGCTGAGGTGTTCCCATGTTTGGGTTTAAGTGCTATTCTGTCGACGTAAATAGAAACACCGTATCCTCCTTGATATTGTCAAGAAAGGCACTGTGGGTCAACCCATGGCGGCAGTATCTTATACACACACTAAAGATTAGTTGCAGTTAGAATCTATATACAGCTGTTCTTAGCATCTAGATTATGAGTAAGATAAATAATTTTTTTGATAAACGGGTAGGAATATTCTTTATGGACCACACGCCAATGGAATAAAGGTGTAAAAGATAAATATAACCTTAAAAAAAAAAAAAAAAATTATTGTAAAAAAATTGTAAAGCGCCCTTGAGGTGATTTTTCACAAAAACGGCGCTCTATAAATTGTCCAATTATTATTATTATTATTAACCTTCATAGAACGTGAAAATTAGCTTAAAATATTTGATGAATTCATAATTTTTTTTAAACAACCCGTCCTTAACCCGAAAGGACATGCCTTCTGCTTCACTCTAGTACCGCGCAGTTGTTGCTTGGATTATAATCGGTTGTGTAGTGGCTGCAATCGAGCGCAAAGATAGGTGATGCGAGGAACGGCGAGGCGAGGACGTCTTTCTTTTGGGACCCCTTTGGTGGTCTTGCCCAGACTTGATGAGGCATACTTTGAGGACGCATTACGAAATCAGACTATTTAGGGCTGGTAGGAGGATCATTGGAACCCTGGTCACGTCCATTGCCATAACCTCTGTGAAAACACAACGCCCGAAACGGTATGCAAATCGAGGGTCCGTTATGTCTCGCCAACACGCCGTGACGCGGAACCTTCGCTCTGGGGTCACGGGCTCGACACTCCACCTGGCCAAATATCCGACTCCTACGATCCACTTTCTACCTCCGCTCTTTCTTGTCAAGAAAGTGGAAAGGAAACATCACAATGAAAATAGAACGAGAAAATAAGAGCTCCAGCGAGATCAAAATTAAAAATGAGTTAGAAACTGTGCAGCTTTCAGCGATGGCACCGTTAGAGCTAATTGCTAAATTATTGTTGTTCTTCTGTAGAGAATTGAACTGATGAGAATGATTAACTGTTTAGGAGGCGGGTATGGATACCGCCGCCCCGGAAATCATTTATTAGATAACCAACACCTCGGCCGTAGATCACCCCAAGTGGTTCGCTACATGTGGTGAGCTTCGGGTTTGTCCGGGGTCTTCGCGGCGGATGCATCTGCCGACGGATGTATGAATTCTATCCCTCCAACTGTGGTCACGCCTGGACATACTGACTCCCAGATTCATACCCACCCCTCAAGTCTTTTTCCTAAACAGAACTTCCTTTCAATTAAAAGACCCTCCACACAGCATCCCCTAAGATGACATAAGTCCTGAGAGAAATTATTTTCCTCGGGGCCCCCCGTGTGGAGTGAATGTAAAAAAATATATATACTTAGCTATCTACGTCAATTCGTAAATGTCGTGTCTCGCTCGCCGCCCCACCAACTGTATTGAATTTTAATAAAAGGTTTAGAAGACAATGGTATAAAATGACTATGACAAGAAAGAAGCTATAAATATTGAGAGGGTATTTCTTTTGTTTCCTACTCTGTTATCATACTGAAGCAGTCCTTGTTTTGATTATTTTGAGGACACGGTCTATTAAGGTCTTCAGGATAAAAAATGGTTTTAAACTATAAAGCGTGGGTACTTAAAAATATAAATTTATGTAAAGAAAAGCTTCCAGGTAAAGGACATTGTACACAGATAAAAAGCACGTTTCATAACGCACAATGAATAGAGTCCTCTTTAAACACGGAATATTTCAAACTAGATTTAATAAATACTAAATGAGAAAATTATGTATGAAATTCAAATGACTAGATGCTTTAAGCTAAGGCTTATTTTTATTACTTATTTCAACATTTCAGGGTCGTATTTTCTCATTAAAGAACGGAATTAAACTATCCTTGAAAGAGCTGAAATAATACAATTTAACGTACTGTAAGTCATTATAGCGACCTTAAAAATAATTTGTTAGACAAATAATAATGTCAGTGCTCCTTTGTTCAACAGATAAGACTTTGTTCAAAACCAATCCATCCAGCGGAGGTGATATTAAAATACCATCAGCAGAGGAGATTTAATAACAATGACCTTAGCTATATAGGACAGTGGAGAATAGAGCTCATAAAGAACCAGTGTCTACCTGGTACCTGGTCTGATGATTTCGAAACATCAACACAACACATCAGTCGTGTGTCGTAAATGACATCATGACGAGCGTTGAAGAAATTCGAAAGCATTCAAGGATATGACTAACAGGGCACATGTTGAAAAGTAGTTCGTTGATCTTTTAACAAAACCATTCCTGTCACGTGCCTTAATCTGATAGATTAGAAATTCATTAATCATAAGCTAAGCTCAGATTAATAAATAAGATTTATTATTATCAACGAGAGTGCAAGTAAAATAACGGTTCGAAACAGAACAAATAATAACATAGAATTATTTTCTATTAAGCAATTTCACAAAATAATGACACTGTGATTCAATATCAATCAAAATCCAGATACGGTAATGATATATAATGTAGGTAATTAGTGAAAGCACAAAATAAAACAAAGCAATTCGTGCTGATGGTATCTGAACTATCAAAACTCTGGTAGAAATTTGCAAGTTTATTATTAGGTTAATATCTTGGTCGACGCAACTACCTTCGGCTTATAAATGTCAATTTAATCTTGAGCCATGACACTTTTAAATAAATCCACCTGCAAAAGCAAAAAAGTTTTTTCTTTTCTTTTCTTTTTGCTGTTGGTAGGAAAAAGAACAAAAAAACATAATGTACGAAGAGAGAGAAATTTATTTTTTTTAAATTTTTATAATTCTATTGTAAAAAAGAACGTTGAAACTTCTTGTACTAATAAGTAGGTATCTATTACTAATTTTATGGTAGGTACTTGTGAAATTATTCGAAATTTTAAACCGTAAAGGTTCAATGGTTAGGTTTACGTTTACAAAACATCGGTTTCTTTTTTTACAATAGCTCCACGCAGGAGGTCCCAAGAAAAATAATTTCCTTCAGGGCCTGTCATCTTTGGGGATGCTGAGGATTTTAAAGGAAAGGAAGGAGAGAAAAGGGAAAGAAAAGGGTATTGGAAAAGAAAAGGGTATGAGGTGTGGGTAAGATTCTAGGGGCCAGTGGGCCCAGAAGTGACGGGCGTATGAATCAATCTCTTCCATTGCGGTGCAAGGCGATGGGTCGAGAGAATCCTAAGTTGAGGCCCAACGGTCTTCCTCAACCAGTCCCTCCCGATCAGGCACGCAGTAAGTGGACAGACGCATCCGCCGCCAAGACCTAGACAAACCTCATCCCACGAACCCGGGCATCCCTGCTAATGATCAAACGTAGCGATAACCAACACCTCTGGGGTGACCTACGGCAGAAGTGTTGGTTATCTAATAAATGGTTCCCTTACCCGCCTCCCAAATTGATATGGTTTTTCACAGATGTTGTTTTTTATTCAATCCTTCTTACTATCAAAATCCACAATCTGCCTCGTTCCGAAAAAGAAGCTTTGGATCTCCTTGCAGGAGATGGGTTTATTATTAGAGTTTAAAAATAATACCGGATAAGTTCAAATTTTAAAATATTATTTGGATATTTTTCATCGCGTTCTTAAAATAGCTAGGTATAGTTGTAAAAATACAATGCGATTGGTTACAATTTCATAGTGTTCTTAAAAAGTCTCGAGTAGGTAAAGTGTATGGGATGTAACACTTAAGTGGAGCAAACATTGGATTAACAAGTAGCAAGCGAACTGTGTCATTCGCATTTACCGAGAGAAACGGATTTACAAAACCGTTAGTTTCATTTCAATACAGAGTAAGTTTGCACTGTATGTAAACTGTATAGTGTTCACATTCGATCGTGTTTTAACGCTTACCCGAATGCTAATATAAATAATAGCATGAATCATGAATCGACAATGCCTACGCAGCCTTTTGTCAAGTTCATAGCTACCGCTGTGAAAAATAGTGTAGTTTTTAAATAATTTACCGCTAGCATTTGCATTTTCACGAAATGATTCTAAATTTAGTACGGCTGAAATGAATAACTTGGTCGGCGATCACATTCATTAGCGATTTTTAACGTGCCACGACAATAATGTATTATGAAAAAGTCATTAAAACGGTGGAAAACAAAAAAGGCATTTAGCGAAGAATTCAGCAAAATTGAATATTTCTATAACGGTAACCTCTGGGGAACTGTAGGTCAATGCATTGGTTTTCAGATGGCTTAAGTCATTTCCATTATGAACTGTGGAGCATGGAAATATCCATTCATATTTTTCTAACTAACTAACCAGCACGCGTTTCCCCGAAGGTCTTGGCACACACTCTTTGCTTCATTGAAATTCATACATCGTCTCATATATATTTTTCTATTATTCTGACTCGACATGCCCGACTCAGATATCTGATTCACTTGATCATGGCATGTCTTCCTCAGGCGTTCCCCACTTTCACACCATTCACATTTGCGTCATATATTCTCCTTGGTGACAAGACAATTGATCCCCCGAAATGATATCGAAATAAAATTATAATTTTTTGTGCATTATTTACTGATTTCAAATGGAAAAGATATTTCAGTTCGACTTCAAAAATACCTTTAATAATAAGTTGGTATGATTATCAAAGGAATTTACACACAGTGTCGATTTTTTTTTTGTATATATGCGCTAATAATGCGTAAATAGAGAAGAAGATTTTTCCTTGATGTATTTGAATGAAAATATGTTTTATTCTTTTGTTATTCGGCGGTACATCCTCTCTGAACATCCTTACGGGGTCGCTTAGTTATATTTTGTGTAATTAGGTATAACGTATTTTTCACTAAAACGACTGCACGTTGTATATAAGGGTTCCATGCCAACTTGGAATAATGTCAACTGAACACCTCCTTGAAAAGTCATTAAAATCTATGAATTTTTTTTTAATTAACCGATAACCCTAACCTAACCTATTTAACCAATATTTTATATATTTTTTTTATCACTCTAAATGACTTATCTGAGTTGGTTTCATTCCGAGTTGGCCGGTCACCGTATATAAGTACGCCGGGGGACCAATTGTCGGCGGATCAACTGTCATGGAACCATTCTCTTTACACTCCTTTCTTGCATTAGCTATACATGCTCAAACAATCTGACGGTCCCTTTCCCAAACTTACGCATTACGCTTACATCAGCCTTGCATTCTTTGCAGATCTCCATTTTTCACACAATCATCCATGGTTTTACCATACATACTCCATATTTTTAAATTATGAAAACAGAAAAAAGAGTGTTGAAAACTAAAGAAAGACAATGTAAATTAATCCACGTAGATTTTGAAACCATATATTCTTCTACTACGTCTTCCATAATTTTTTCCCTCGAATAAAATATAATATATCTACAGACAAGAATTTTAACCTAAACTGAAGACGGGTTCCTAGTATCTTAGCGAAGCTAATAATAATATTTACCATTTAAATTGAAACGTAGAAACCACTGTTATTTTTCGAATAATATAAGTTTTGTAACGGAGCGCTTCCACTAAAAGCTTTCCACCGTTATTAATAATCCTCAGATCTCTTATTAACGTTCATGCCAAAATGCACTTTTGCATAATTCAGAAATGGCGTGTCTGAAACACATTCAGTTGATAATGGTTCATTGGTCTTTGTTAAATGTTCGGTTGTCACTCCTAGACGTATTATAAAGGTATTCGGAAAACTTCGCGGAATGAATACAGAACAAAGCGTGGAAAATAGCGCATTGCAGTACTCAGAATAGGTCAGTTGTGTGTACAGTTAGCAAACCAAATATTATAATCATTTTTACAATTCATGTTAATTGAATACTTTTATGTTTGACGACTTAGCCTTACCTTTATATACCTTCCCTGCGCCGTACGATACACATACAGTAAAGGTAGTTAGTTACTACAATATTATTTTCCCACTATAAACGCATTTAACCTTTCAGGCCTCAACCGTATTTTATCAGAGGGTCAAAATATTTCCGTTTTGCAATAAAATCCAAATAAATGGAAAACTAAAATCTGCGCTTTCAAATTTTGTAATTCGATATGAACATATAATTTTTGAAATATAAAAATTTTACGTGCAAACATGAAAAGTTTTAAAAATGGCTTACTTTACGTTTTTGCTAAATAAAATTACTGATAAAGAAAAAAAAAATAAAAACGCCTGCATAACGTATTAGGCAAATGTATTATAAACGTTATCATCAACTCACTTTTTTGTAGTTTAATGTAAAAATAATTAGTAAAAAATTCTCAAAATTTCATGATTTTTTTTAAATTGGGGTCGGAAACTTTGGTTCAAAGGGTTGCAATTCATTGCAGTCAACTTTTAGATTTGAATATAAAGCGTGGTATTCTCTGTTTCTAACACCGTTTAGATCACACATATGTAAAAGCCCGGAAAAAGGGCGTTAATAAATACATAAATAAATAATAAGTAAATGAATTTTTACCAAGAGTTTTTTCGGTATATGTGTGTATGTATGACAGAATTGAATTGAATTTAATTTTTATTTATAAATCTAAAAATCTAATATTACTAATAATGATAGTAGAGAGACAACGATTTCTATGAGACCTATGCGAGTCGTTCCGAAAACCGAAAAAATAGACTTGACGGGTTAATACGCACTGATATTTATTTCGTCGTGAGTGCTTGAAGGGTTAACAGATACATGTAGCAGCTTACACGTGCTTGTGGAGGATATTTTTAATGACAGGTAATGACGCGCTCCATTAACCCAGCGAGCCGTGAGTAATTGCCATCGTGACATTAGTTCGTTGTGGAATATAGTCAGGCCCCAAGAGTCACTGGCACTAGCCTTGTCCGCATCAGTTACCTAGCAGCAGGCTTCCACCGTATAATCAGGTAACTTGGATAATTCGCATTCGATCTAACTGGTCGTTTATGTGATGCTGCAGCTTGTCACGCTAAAATTAAATAGGTTCAGAACTTGACTGTTAGACTTTTTTTATTTATGTGAATAAGGCACTTATGTGAATAAGAGTCCCAACTGCACCCCATTGTTCAGTGCCGGTGGGAATATGGCATATGGCATCCCTAAGTGGAGTCAGATAGAAGTAAGCGGGACAGGTAAACCGTATGCTAATGCTAATTCAACAAAAAATATATTTTTTAAACAATGTTTTTGCGTGGCTTTGCGTTCGCATTGCGCGCTCTTCTTTTTAATAGCCCCTACATCGCCGATCATCACTTACACTCACTCAATCTGTATGTTGGGTTAGGTTAGATTAGGAAGAGATGTGTGTATGCTTTCCGATTTTGAGCACTTCGGTACACTTGCATTTGCACTTTCGAAAATAAAAATTATTTCGATTGTATTTCGGACTCAAATTTCGATAGCATTTTTCGTATGTAGATAAAACTGTGAAGTAACCATTATAACCTAAGGTTCAGCCGCTGGAAACCCCAACTTAAACCATTTCTGTTACACATATTATAATAAAGAGGGAGAAAACAGATTTTACAATAGAGAATAGAACAAAAAAGAGAAAACACACTAAGCTTCTGAATCAGAAATTGAAGGTGGGATTAATTGTTCACCTCACGATTTCTCGCTAATGATAACATCTAACGCTTACAATTAGTTCTTCTAAGGATATGTACATATTAGAATAATATGATTTTACTAATCGAACTACGTTAGAGTAAAATATGAAATTTAATCAAGTGACTAGCTTTACATATCGTTTTGTGTTTATATTTTATGTTTGGTTTTCTAATGATCACTTCAAGAAAATTAAATACACGTCTTATAAGGAGATAAGTAATTCATATATTATATTGTACGAACTATGAATTATATTACTGTGCTTATTAAGCTCTGAGCTTTTAAACTATAAACAATACATGACACATCAACCAGGAAATAAATAAACCATAGTAACTAGACAGCAATTAGATATTTGATAGGTGGGAACATTTAAAACCTATAATAATTAAGCAGGTTTAAAAAATAAAAATCACAACCCTATTATCTCAAAATCTTTGAAATAAATGACAGGTGAGTACAAATTTATCATCTACGGGTATATATTCTACTTCTTGACTCATTCTTGAGTTTAACAGCTCGGCTGTGGAATGGTTAACGAATATCTTCAAGACCCATGTTCATTCCTTCCTCTCCTCAAAAATACCCTCCACACAGCATCTTCAAATATGACGTAGAGAACCTGAAGGAAAATATTTTCCTCTGGGGCTCCTGTATGGAGTTAACGTAAAAAAAGAAAAGGTACATATATCGTCTGTATACGGTACATCATCTAAAGGTACATATTTATATCAATATGCAGAAGAAAGAAAACAATTCAACATACCTGCTAAAAAGAACGACCTTAACATACCCATCGCAAGCCCCATTAAAAGATAGAACGTTAACAAGGACCATGTCGAACAAATTGGCAATAATTTGCTTATTGAAGCCGCACACAACGCGGTGTTTTCGGTCAAACGAACACAGCAGAGCACGTGACAATGCCACAGTTCCAAGTATAGCTATAATAATAGTATGTAATATAAAAACTTCCACAGAGAGGTGCAGTAATTCAATTAGCCACCACTTCCAAACAATAAGCGTTGCACAGAGCACATGGGCTAAGGCGTTAGCCAACTACCTCGCAAGAACGCTCTTGAACGATAATTATTCTTAAACCTCATACAGACCACTCAATTTGGATGAATCAACCGTAGTGTGTCAACCGTTGAGTGGTTCGTATACACAACACGATTATTGGTTCAATTTCGTCAGTTCAACTCTGTAGAACACACGCAGCATGCCTCCTATTTTATCAAAATTGCTCAAAGAAAAAAAATCAAGATTAAAAAATTATATTTCTACGGTTTGGTGACTCAGCATGTCCAATAATCGAGTTAATTTTGGTTGCGACTTGCACATGCAAACATTCATTTTGTCCCATTTTTAAAGTGCCATTTTCTATAAAATGAACTCAAAAGCATTTTACAGTGAATAAAAACAATAAAAGTCTCCATTACACAGATTTAACATTTATATCGCGCACGCGAATGTACATACATAATGTACACCGTAATGAGAAAAATACAATTTTAAGAAGTCAATGTAAAACAACTGTATTTGAAATGTTCTTGTGTATAAAAAAAATTAAGTTCAATATCAACTTTTATAATAAGCTGCAAAAATTCAGGTATTTTTTATGCCTACTAAGAACTTGTCAGAAATAGTTGGTTAACTTTAAAAAATAGTGTTTTTTATTTACTTTCAGTACTATATTACACATTAAAAACCTATACCCATAACCTATTTGACAATGACCAAACCAATGATATTGATGTCTGAATTACAATAAAGAAACTTACAACCCACTCAGCAATATTTATGACACGAACTGTAGATTTTACATTAAATATATGTACATTAAAATCTAATAGATCATTTAAAACATGTTAGCTACATTAACTAAACAGAAACACAATAAAGTAAAATCATAAGCATGCAGTGGGAGGAGATTGAAGAAAATGGAGATTTGTTAACACAATACGTATGTTTCGATGATTTGTGAGGAGAGTAAACACTTACAGAAGATTCCACAACGTCTGGTGCTGTCAGGACGTCTTCCACTTGTTGACGCCTCAGGGAAAGCCTTTATGATATCAAATCATTTTCCCTTAGCACGTGCATATTCCTTTTCCTAATATTGCATATTTTCTTAACACACTAAAATAAAGAATTTCTATTTGCACTAAACACTCTCGAAGGGCGACAAATTACACAGTTTTGTATCTGGAATTTATCATCTCTCAATTTCATTTCAATCGTTAGCTGTGGAGCTTTGAAAAACACCAAATTCGCATTTACAAAACAGATCAAGATACCAAATTGATTTTTCCGTATTTTTCCATTCAAAATTTCCACATTTCCTGCGAGGCAGTTAATTAAACTAGCGAGTCTTCCCAGGTGCACCACCATTGGTAAGTAGTTCTGCATTTGGGAAGGTTCAAAAGCCTGTGTTGGCGGCCTCGCGTGAAATTACCCGGAAAATAGAAACCTACTTTAGCCAGAATTTCTGGTATTGATGTAAAACCATTTAGAAGCTTATAAGCTATCAGCAGTAATGCGACATCTCTTCTTGAACTAAGACTGCAGATATCCAGCATTCTTGAGATAAATGATGTTGGAAACAACCATGGGTAAAAACCTAACTCAAAATTACTACTAATGACAAAACGCTGGGTGAATATGTAGGATGATCATGATTACCGATACGATTCAACTGAGATTAAAAAAACCAACACCAAAAACATTCAAAGACCAGAAATTAGAAAGCGGGTCGGGTTCCTTGGTTAAGAGGACTTGCACTATCTAAGCGGATCTGACCCGGAACACTATTAATTTATAAACTCAGTAATCACCATTGCTGTGAGTGCTTACCAATTATAACGGATTAACACTATTTCACTGGTTCACTAGTTCGGAGAAATCCCGCTAGGATTGTGTCCAAGCAAACAATAATAAACGTAGTAAGTAAAGCTGAGCGTTTTTATTGATCCACAATTACGGTACCGTGACCGCACAAAAAAGGCAATAAACATACGTTCCTTATCACAATAATGCTGCAGCTCTTTGATGAGATACACAATGTACTTAGGTATGTTTCCTCCAAAGGAAAAAAAAAAATCTTTCATCTCTCTCACATCGTGACGTCTCCGTAGACCCTTACAATACCGAAGATAATTTTGAAAGTATGGAATACTAGCTGACCCGGACACGCGTTGCTATGGCTAACGAAACACAACTCCATCTACTGGATGATTACCAAACCTTTTAACTCACACCGCCTTCTATTAATTTGCGTACAAATCAAATCCACACCGCCCGCTTGCCACCCCGCTCATCCACCACATACGGACATTCTCCTTTAATTATATATTTTAACCAATTTACACAAAACCTTGACAAATTATATACCTATATCCTCAATTTCTCATGAATCACTCTTAGTGAAAACCGCATGAAAATCCGTTCAGTAGTTTTTGAGTTTATCGCGAACAGACTGACAGACGCGGCGGAGGACTTTAATTTATAATATGTAGAGATTGTAGAGATAATATTAGGTGTGAGTGAATTCAAAAACGTTAAACGTCAATGCGCTGATGCATTGCTTTTTAATTTATTTTTAATTTTGATACAATATTTTACAATTTATAGTATTATTTAATAATTTTGGCCTCACTGGGTGGCTTACCCGTGCTGAGGCTCCCATTCATGAAGTTGAAAAAATGTGTGTAATAACTACTTAAATAACAAAAGAAAAAAATTAATAGATGCAATTCATGACAAACACTTCAATGACCGTTCATTGGATATATGAATTATATGTTGTTATACTAACGGAACATAAAGTATACAATAATGTTATAAAAATGCAGTTATTATATTGAACACCTGAGTAAATAAACTGAAATAGCGTTGGCAAGGCTGAATATAAAACAACATTGAAGTCTTCAATAAAAAAAAAAACTATAGAAATTAAATTAATGCTGAATGATGATACATGTATATCTTCTCATTTATGGTAAAATAAATAAATAATATTAACGACATTTAAAATAATTATTCTTTAAAAACGCAATTTATTTTCACTGATCTCCATAAAGCGATTAAAGAAAATTATTGACAAGTAAGCCCGTTATAATCCGTTAATTCCTTATCTTAATATTGAATAAACATTCGAATTAAGTACCTACCTACCTAAGTATGGATTTTTGAATAAACATTCGAATTAAGTATCTACCTCATAAAGCACTTTTTTAGTATAAATTCGGTGATTAAAAACAAGTACCTACCTAAATATCGATTTCCCGTTCAATATCAGTAAATTAATTAAAAAAAAACACATTTAATCACACCGGTGTTGTGTGCCGTTACATATGAAAGCGAAAAGATAGAATTGATACCACCCATTGCGTGCCGTACAAATTCATTGAGCGACTGAAGGTGGCGGTGCAATACGTGGGGCGGGGTAGGTCGGGGCGAGTAGGGGCAAAGGTCGAGGTCACGGGAGGGGTAGGGGGAGGCGGGCCGAGTCGCGTCAGGGCTGGTAAGGAGGGTAGGAGGTAAAAATGACCCCGTGTCAGGGATTTTTTGCCCGCAGCGGGGGGTTTTCATTCTGTTCACTGCGACGAAAAGTTTTACCATACTACAAAATCACAAATCTAAATTTTACATTTTATGGGGTACGATTTGACAGGTCAATATTTTTTGTGCGACGTACTTAAATATGGCGCTATCATTACGACTGATAAAACATAGAAATTTAATCATAAACATGTACACCGAGATGACTGACCTATGTGTTGGTAGGTACAATATAAAACAATATCAACAACGTTATCAGGTTATCAAAATTGTGAAGTTTTGGAAATACACCTGACTATCACGGTCAATAATAACCAAACACTTAGGACGGGTTGTTTCAAAATATTTGATGGATTCATCAAATATTTGCAGTTAATTTTCACGTTCTGTGTAAGTTCTATTCAAGGTCTGTGATTATTTCAGTTTTATGAAGCAACTGTCCTATAATGATATAATAACAAAACTTGAATAGAACTTACACAGAACGTGAAAATTAACTTCAAATATTTGATGAATCCATCAAATTTTTTGAAACAACCCGTAATTAGTATGTAGAATTCGACAGAAATTTTCAAGTTGATATGTTGAATGCGATAAGTTTTCAGAAAACATAATGATAAGTAGTAGTAGATAATAATGGTTTCAATTATTAAATGTCGAGTATATCCGGGTGCCTTTGAAATGGTAATAAACAATAAAGGTTTATTAATTTTAAAAAAATCTAATCAAATTAATACAATCGATTAAATTTTGAATCAAATAAACGAACGAGCGATATCGAAAACAAGTCAGTCCGAGTCCGAAGATATGATACACTGGTGAAAATCATCTTCCTGGCATATTAAAAATGCAGTTTTTTTGTCACCGTCGTATGCCATTCAATCGTGGCACAATGACTTTGTTGACTACGTCAGTGGTTGTACCACTGCGCAAATGTAAACACAAACTCTATTTCTGTACCTTTCAGTAAGAATATTTTGAAGTTAATTCATTCCCTATTCGGAGTCGAAAAGGTTCCGACATCTTTTTACGGCCAGTGGGAAGACAACTTTCATTAAGATGCCGAGAATTTTATTCACCCTTAGTATGAGCAGGGAGTTACATTTTACTATCGAAAACGGAAAATTTTGACCCTTTTTTCGATTTTCAAGAGGTATTTTGAGGAAATTGGCCTTTTAGAAAAAACACCCAAAACACATCTGAAAGAGTATTTATTTTCACACCAATTTGTTGATTTATTTATCCCTTTCCGAAAATGTGGATTTTGTGAAAAAATTAACAAGAATTTGTTTTGTGCTGGAAAATCGCAAATATCGGAAGAAAAATGACGACACACCACTGCTCCCTCCAGGGGAAAACGAATAACCTCAATCTAGGACAGCTGGGTTATAACCAAAAGTGGCATTTTGTAGAGCGGTGGCACGCATCTAAGACAAAGACACCGACGATTCAGAGTGAATATCAAACAAAGCGACAGGATTTGCCCCACATGTCATTTCCCGCCCCGCTGATGCGTGCCCCCACCACAGTGCTGCCCCACCGCACCTTCCAAACCGAGCAGCCAACCAGAGAATGCTGATAGATAAACTTACTCCGAATTTGAGCAGTGTGACACGGTTTTGGCAGAACATGTGGCGCCGGAATCGTGAGAGGAAGTTAAATAAGCGTATTTCCGACCATCTATCATGTTACATTAAAACATTATATCGATTGGCGTGAGAAAGTCTGCACCATTGAAGCGGCCCATACAATATTGAAGTGAGAAACGGTAAATAACACTCTCCAGGCGAACATGCCTGAAATAAGCAATCCTAGAAAGAGATCATTTTGTTTCACATAAGGAACAGTCTAGCCTTAGGTATAAATATTTTATAAAAGGGTTATTAGGTAAGTATATGAAATAAGTAAACTTATATACGAAATTGGATTATTTCGGAAAATCACACCATAAAGTGGTAATACCTTTAATATGAAGAACTATAAATCTTCTTCTGCCTGAGAGCGTGAAATGCATATCTCCCTTATAGCGGATCGAGCAATTTTTCAAAATGCAACGGCCATCTTTCCTAACATTTTTCCTAACTCTTTTATAATTACTCTATAGCAATTTACATCATTTTATTTTCTTCTGTATTCTATAATATTTCTTTATTATTATTTTATTTTATATTTTTTATATTCTCGCACATTTTTTATATTGCTTATATGTTAATGTAATATATAGAAAATCGACCACCACAACACGGGCATGTGCCTAGTATGGTGTTCGAAAAATTCTAAAATTAATGTAACAAACAATTCAATGAATAAAGAAAACTTAAAAAAAAAAAAAAAATCTCAAGCACAAAAAAGAGAATATTATCATCCACTCTGGTCCAGACGATAAAGCTTATCATTCGATTCCACGTTATCCCTCAAGCTTTCCTATCGTAACAACTAGAAGGAGTCAGTATTTTTTTAAACTTTTCCCAGATGAGACAAGAGTGTTTTATACCATGCTATTATATACAAATTCACCGTCTTTAGTATTCTTCAGGTGCCTACACATTTCTAAAGCTTTCAATCTTGTGGAAATTGGTGTTCAAGCTTTCATTACGAACAATGTACAGAACAGATGTACCACTTCAGCATTCGATAATGAACCAAACAAATCCGCTGAAATAATTGCAACCATCATAACTTATGTATTGGTCTTATTACTAAGTACTGCGGTTGTTATTATGAACATAACCCATTTACCGGTAAAATAAATAATTGGTATGAATTAATGGCTCGTTGTTGCATGGGTGTTCTAGTTCCTCCAGTGATACCGTTACATTCGTGTTCGTGCGAGAATACGGAGTAAGGTGATGTCTTGTGCTTAATCAGGTCGTATTCAATAGATACCTACTCCGGCCCTACTCAGCGCTCGGTACTCGGTGGCTTCCCAACTCCCAACAAGGTAACATAGCGGTAAGGAAACGTCAATATCATTCAAACAAATGGCAGAGATAAATCTGTACGGGGCAATTTAGTGATGTTTCACTTCAATTGCGCTTTACTCTAAATGGAATAAACTAGACATACGATGATACACATTTATATAAAAACCGATTCGAGGATTACAAAACAGTGAAAAGAAAACGACATATTAAGAAAACAAAAAACAAGATAAATATAAGAAGAAAACAAGAGTTCGTTTATAACAATAAAATAAAATGCTTGATAAAATACACAATAAAGTATCGATCAAAATTTGTCATTTTTTTGTATTCGTCCAGCCAAATATGATCAGTTTCTTCCCTTATTATTACTGTGCTCGCAGTTGAATCAACGTTAATTTCTTTAACGACCGTGACGGTGTGATTTTATTTTTTTATAAATTACTGTTTAAGTTATATTTCAATTTGTTGTGTTTGTGTTTGTATCACCATTAATTATATGGTAAATTGAAAAATTGAAAAAATTGAAAACTGACATTTTAAAAGAAGTTACTTGCTGAAAATTATTATTTTATTTTTTACATTAACTCCACGAAAATATCGATAAAATCAGGGCCTACGTAATCTTTGGGGATTTTGTGTGTAGGGTATTTTTGAGGAAAGGAAGGAGTCAACCTGGATCTTGAAGAGACTCATCACGAGTTCTCTCATGTGACCTGTTAATTTCAACTGTTAAGAAATGTTGGTTTAAATTATTATGACTTAAATGAATGCTCCAAAAACTAATATTCATCATTACAATTACTATCAAACCGCGTATCAACGTCACTGGCTCTTCTGAACAATTTGTCTTCACATAGAAAAGCAATTTGAGTATAAAAAATTTCGTAAACTTATGGTGCATTATTTTATGTTGTGTGTTGCTTCTAAGTACCCATTTACATGTACAAACCACGACATCTTTTGACAATACTGTTTCTAATTGAATCGTTGATCTATCACCCTCGTTTTGTTTGAACGGCCGTGAATAATCAATACACAATACAGTAACCATCGCCAGCCAAGGTAAAAAGTAATGTTGTAATAAAATAATAGCCAAGGCAGTAACAATAATTAGTCAATGTTAAAGGGAATTGTCAGCGTAGGCGGGTCTATGGAAAGCTTTGTTTCTCACCGGACATAACTAAACAGGGCTATATTAGTAAATTCATAAACGCTGTAACGAAATGCGAAACATGAAAAAGGTCAAAACATAACAACAACCTTAATAATAATTCTAGGAAAGGTTGGAAAAACAAAGCGCGTCATTTATGATAATAAGGATGGGTTGATTCAAAAAATTTGACGAATTCGTCAAATATTTGACGTTAATTTTCACGTTCTGTGTAAGTTCTATTCAAGTTCTGTGATGATTTCAGTTTTGTGAAGCAGCTGGCCTACGATGATAAAATAACAGAACTCGAATAGAACTTACACAGAACGTGAAAACTAACTTCAAATATTTGATGAACTCATCAAATTTTTTGAAACAACCCGTCCTAAGATAACAATTTGAATTCTTGTAATATTGTAAATTATTTTTTTGTATGTTACATGTTAAAAAATGAAAACAGAAACCGTAAAATTGAATGACACGAATTAACTTCATTTAACCCTCCAAGCCTGGAATGAAAACTAAAATTGGATTCGTTAGATACGATTGTACCCCCTAGACAGGAGCACTCCTACTCCTGTCCCGGTGAGACTGGTACACTAGGGGGCACTGAGGATGGGAAAGACGTTGGAAATTAATCGACCGGTATACGTGGCAACTTAATAAGCCAATATTGGATTTTAGGATGGGCAGGAATATAGGAATGGAAACTAAAATTGGATTCGTTACATATAAATATTCACGTGGGAAAGGGACCGTCCTTAACCTCTAACCTACGTGAATTTTTATGAAACCCATTTTTTAAAGCATACTTCGTTGACCCCACGTAATGATTATCATAATCAAATAATCTGGTTTCATAACTAATCTTGAAATTGGACAAAAATGACAATTTTGGTTAAAAATATGAAGCCCCCAAAACGTACGTGAAAATAATCTGAGCGGAGTTAAAAATATAACAATTTGGGTGAACTAGCTTTAGCTACGCCTTCTCCGGATGAATGACCTTTAAAGCTCAGCGTTAAAAGGGAGAAGGTATTTATTTCATCAACCCCTAACGAGTAAGTTTTATTTTTTATGTTTTGTAGAAATAGTCGAGTGATTATTATATTATTTAAGTTTATTACTATGCTAATTTAAGTTTATTATTTATGCACTCCAAATAATATAATTTCTTTAACCATCTTGTTAACTGTAATGGGGCTATTCCCGAATTCAAACACGAGAATTAATTTCTCAATTGAGTTAGGCAGTTTTGTTAAAAAATAAACACTTTTGTAAGAACTATCTTTGTACATGTTTAAATATATTATAAAGTATGTATAATAAATAAAAATAACATTAAAAAAATCATAAAATCGTCACGAGGATTCGAACCAGCAATAGGAGGCTTAGGATAATCGGGAATGAGTAATATCTACAGTTAGATTAATTGATATCTCACAAATTAATAGAGAAGAATAAACCTTAATTGAAATTGAAGACGAGATGTACAAAGCATTGTTATAATAGAATTAATTACACCCTATAAATTGGAATCCATCCATCTTTACAATCGTTATTATAATGAATCAAATAATGAATATTCATTACAAGCAAAGCGACGAAATGAAAATAATGACGATGAAAGAGAATCGTTGTTTGTTATTGAGTTAGATGATTTTTTTTTAAATGTTTCGTAGCTGATTGGTAGAGGAGACTTGGCATGATATTGAATATAAAGGAACAATGTCATTTTGAGATTATCAATTACCACATTCTAAGCAGTGGACATGAATTAATTTGTTATTAAAAACATCACAAAAAGGCTGGGTGACTTCCTACCACAATATTATTCATTAGTTAAAGCGTATTGTTAAAGTGACACGTTATAGATAACATAAACATAATGCCCTATGTTGATATAGCACGTCTTGTAAACCAGAATTGTATGGATATAAAGAGTAAGGAATGGTGGTTTGTAGTTTGTGCACGAGGAAGCTCGACTATAAACACGTTTCATTTATCTATGTGATACGAGCTACTAGAAACTTCTGAATCTGATAGTATTAATACCCTAGCGTCTGTACGGTTGAAATTTAATAATCCGTCTTCGAATACCTCTCTGACGCCGCGCCTTATGCAAAACCATTTTCGTACATGAAGTTTGTTACAAAGCTACTGTCGTCCACCACCCGCAGGCCTAACAGCAAAAGGGTCTAGCTAGTTAGATAATGATTTGTTGTTAGTTGTGGTAGAAATCCGTTATAATTTTATAGTTAAACAATATTTTGTTTTAATTTTGAGGAGAATCGTAAGTAATTAGAAAGTACCTGACTATTTGAAACCAGACATCAAACATAGCCAAGGCTAGGGTAATACTGAGAGTAGGAATCTTTCTTTCACTATGGAACAAGATTCAAACGTACTGTATTGTAATGTACCAAAGAATTCAGATATACTATTGCGGAGATGGTCAGGAGCTTTGCTTGGTATAATATTATATATACATGTATCACTGGGTCGGCAGATTAACAAACTGCGTAGAATCTTACTGCAGGGAAAACTGATTTTAAAAAATGATACCACATATTCCCATTTAAGGCAATTCCCCGAACATAATAAATGTCATAAACATAATAAAACAGTAGCATAACGTTATTAATGTACAAAACTGGTATCTCTTTAATGGATAAAGTATTATTGATGTGATAATATAATAATAATACACGGTGATAGTGGGGGTACTTCCCACCAGGAATCTTCAACCGGTGAATCACGACTTTAGGAAAAAAAAACTAATAAGAAAAATAAATTAACGAATTTCTATGGAGGATATCTATTTATTTATTTATTTTTCAGGTTCTCCATAAAACAGTTATACACAAGAATACTATGGAGAAGATAACAAAATTTAAAGAAAAAAGTGTACGGGGGCAGTTTCACTATCTTGTGACGTATGTCAGAAGATAGTTACTGAATTCTCTGTAGGTGACATTGAATATGTCGATGCTCAATACAGATTCATTTAGCAGTTGAATTGCTCTGTTTAATGGCGCATTTTGATAGGAAGAAGTTCTCGCTTTCGGAGCATAAAAAAGTGCGTGGGATCTCCCACGCGTTCAGTACATATAAAATCTCCTTCAACATGGGCGGATTCAGTATAATGCCGGATATTAGCTTAAAAAAGTGCTTACCCAAAAATATTTTTCGGCGGGCTTCTAATGTATTAAGATCGAGCATTCCTGATAAAAACAACGGGTAGTATGTATATTCCCTCATATACAGGTAACGCATAAATCTTTTTTGAACTCTTTCTATTTCTAGGACATGGTTTTGTTCAAAGGGAGCCCAAATAATGGAGCTATATTCCAAAATGCTGCGGACAAGTGCTTCATATGTTCTCCGTATTGAAATTCCATTAGTAAATGATCTCCCATTACGAAGAACAAATCCAAGCATCTCCATAATCGAAACGCATACAATAAATCCAAAGAAAATAATATCACAGAAAATCATTTCACCTGTATTTTCCTCTCAAACCGAAACATCAAATTTTTAAATATTTATTTAATTGTCAAAATAAAAATAAATATAAACAAACATTTGGTTTAAACCACTTTTATTGTAAGAAGTACCACATTTATGAAGTAAGAAGCAGCTTTCTTTAGCACCGTTGTGCTTTTGAAACGGAAATGGCACGAAACAGAGACAAACACATACATCTATAGGATTTAGTCAGATAGAATGAAACCTTACCTACGAAGCGTCGCGTATTAGCCACCTTGATTATTTCATCATTTTTCAAGGCTCCTATTGGTTGAGATTGATTGTTTTATTTATTTATTTATTTATTTATTTATTCATACACGCCTTGAGGGCTTTTACAGAATCACATTATTAAAGTTACACATGTTATTCAGGAGTATAATTGTAAGCAAGTATATAACATTATAAACTGTAATTTAAGGATACAAACAGGTATAATATGAACATAGGTATGTAGTTTCGTTATCATTAAAATTGTACAAAGGAGTTAAAAAGTTACATAGTGTAATAATGGTAAAACAGAAGAGTGCTTAAGATACTTTAAAAGTAGTTATTGAGGAACGTGTAGGTATTTACTATGTTGATTTTATTATTAACTTGATCATGAATAAATTGTTCGAAAGCAAGTTTTTCAAGAATTCAGCAAAATTAACGCAGCCATAAATAGTACCTACACATAGAAAAAAATAAATAAAAAATACATGAGTTGTAATATCTTGAAAAGTTATACAGATGAGTTCAACAAGTGTATAGTGTGATAGTAAAAAATAGTACAAATTATGGTACAAAAAGTACAAGATAATATTAATACAAAAGAGAGAGAGGATAAAAAGGTAAGTACTTGGGTAATCTTTGTATACATAAGTATTAAATTTTGTTTTTATTGTGAACATGAAGAGACCATCGATTTTAATTTAATCATTAATATATTATTATTGCTAGGGCACCAAGATTTAAATAGAAATATAAGTAAAATGTGAGTTAGTTATAATAAGTTAGTTAATACGAGAGGATTGTTGTTAAATGTGTTCTTATTTAGCTACCTTTATTATTCATGAAGTTTTGATGAAGTTTCGCTTCTACTGCGTGTGAACTGCACTCGATTTTTTTTGTATTGGGCAAAAACTAATCAAGAATTATGTATTGCGTCAAAACTAAGTATTGGTTTTTGTTGATTAATTTTTAATTATAATTGAGCCATAAAATAAGTTTGTTGTGTAACAAATATTGTTGTTTCCACATTTTAAAACCAAATCGAGTGAAGCAACCTCGTTTTCATCGTAAGCTAGCTTGGAAATATTTTATACAAATTCTGTCAAAAATTAATACAGGGCTAGTATTGAAACTTGGCCGAAGACTGTAGAAAAAAGACTCAAAGAAGCTGAGTGGACAAATGCGCTGGGTTACCACCCAGGCATCGTGGATCTATCCTCTACTAGCAATGACCTCCAAGCAACATTTTCCTCTAATGATGACGGAAATTGGAGAAATTCAAATATTGGCAAGTTATTTAATAAGCGCACTTGAAGTTAAATGACATAAAACTGCGCTATACAAATGTAACGTTATTTTTATTATTATTCTGTGGATTCCGGTAATGTTTGTCTCTCTCAAAAAATCAAGTAAATTAATAAAATGTTGGCGAACGGGGATTCCCTGTATTTGTTTCTCGCTCCATCACGGCCAGTGAACATAATACGAACTTTAATAATGTTATTTTTTTCTTCCGGGATAGTGGATATATGCCGAATTAATAAAAACTAGCAGTTAAAAACCCGCTCCGCAGGTTTTTGTTGCTAGGCCCTGCGGGCGGCTTTTGGTTCGCCTTCGCCCAGTTAGTGTTGGTGACCATTTTATAAACCCAATAGGAACTGGTTCCAAAAATAGCCCGTTCCTCGGATCCACTATTATCCAGGGTAGCAAGTCACCGGGACAGGCAATGACGTCATATGTAATGTATTACCGTCAATCTTTCCATATGCGGAGAGATACTACATATTCACAAAATCGTAGCAGTTATACCTAGGCAGGACACGTCGCCATCCGACCTGCTGACAGAAGTAGCGACATCTTGTGACGAATTCTTGAATTCGAAACCGAATTACACCGGTAGCTTTGTTTAAAATTCCACGTACACATATGTTATTTGTGGCGCGTTTGGCGTGGCCTCAGACATGGCTAAGAAGCCGGGTTCTGAAATTCAACCACGCAGACACGGTAACCTATCAATATTGTTCGATACAGTCACGAAAACTCTACTCACAGACACGTAAATGTTCTGAAAATAATAATGTACATTATGAAAGATTTCCTCTTTCTATAATATTGTATATCTCTAATATATACCTAATATCTCTTACGAATAAAGGATATAATGATAAATCAGCTCCACGTGGCGTCACGATATAAATAATTCAACTCAGAAATAACTATTTCAGCAGGGAGGGGGGAGGGGCAGGAACTAAGTTAGAAGCAAAGGCCTTGGTTAGTAATATAGTTCGGATACTTTGAAGGTCCCGAAGAACAACGTCGGATGTGCGATTTTGCAATTTTGCAGAAGAGCTGTTTAAAGTTTCGTTTCTGCATTTTTACTGTTTTTGAGATCAAGCAATACAGTGCTGTTTTGATACTTCATTTCATTCAAAATTCTAAAAAACTTTAAAATCAACCAAATAAGAAGTTAATAAATAAGTCAACAAAACAATTTTATTTTTTTAGCAGATCCGACATTGTTCTTCGGAACCGTTGAATAATATTTATTATATTATTATTATAAAAATAAGATTAAAAAAAATATATATATATTTTTTTTAATTAAAAATATAACAAAATCAAACACATAGCAGAGTTTCGTTTATTGATTGATTTGTGTTATTTCACAATTTAATCACTTAAAATAATACAAGGTATATTCGCGACACGTTCCAGAGTGGAAGAAACTCTCAGCAACGCCCTGGTGTAACACCACCATTTAGCATTGACACGTTGATTGAAATTGCTTTAGCCGTGTTTGGTGAGTAGATCTGAACAGCCAGATACTTCCCCACTTTCCTCGTCCCCATCTCCTTCCAACTACCTTTAGCCTCAGGACATACACCAATTGGGGATGCCGTAGTCTGGAGCAATTGTGTGGTATTCACATAAAAAATACATTTTGTGAAGAAGTGAAACATAAATGCTTCATAATTTTTTTTCTTCTCAATAATTTCAATACTATTGATGTGAAAAGTGAAAGACGAAGGTTTACAGAGAGTATATATAGTTACAGGAAGAGTGCTCCAACATCTGAATTAAAGAGCCATAATTTTAATTCTTTTATGTAATGCGATATTTTATTGTCATTAGAAAATGTTTATTACATTACAAAGTAGAAAAGAAAAATAATAGTAATAAGTGCAAAATCAAGGCTAGCATGATTTTTTCATGACAACATGCTTTTTAAAATTTGTTTAAATATTGACACAAACGTTCGTTTTTCTCCGATAAAATATGTAAAAATGATTGATAAATTTCTTACCTTTTATCTTCTTATCTGCATAATAGACATATACATAAATATATATGTACAGTGGCGAACCTGATTCAAATCACATTTTGAAAAAAAAATGATGATCTTACACTCCAAACCACAATTTTTTTTTTTTACTACGCCTTTTAGGTTGTTCGCATTGGGCAAGTATTTAGTCGAGTAACGAGAATACTCGCTACTTTACTGACCAAAATGCTACTACTAACTACTAAATTAATGGTGTTCAAACACGTTACTAAAATACTTGCTACTTGACTAAAATACTAGTCTAGTCTGTATGAGTCATAAGCCTAGAAAAAATAAAGTATCAGGTCTATTAAAAACGGTTTGAAGTGCAAAATCTCCTACTGACGAACCCCTTTTCGGATATGGTTTTATTGTACAAGAAAAAATTAAGTTCTTTAAATTATATCGGAAAACATTTTTATATTTGTGTCTGAACTTCAAAAAATGTTAAAATCGATGTTTTTTTCTTACATAAATCAAATTCAACCATATTTCACCTGATTCCGAATGTACACGTCGAGGTGGATCGCCTTAATAAATTAGATAATAAAGTTATCGATAAACAAATTCTTATAAGGGGGCGTTCAAGCATTTCTCAACGCAATTTTTGAAGATTTTTGACCCTCCTCCCCCCCCCCATGTAACGCGCCGTAACGTTTTTATGTACCCCCCCTCCCCCTCCTTACAACACCCAAGTGACTATTTTTACTTAAAAGTCACAATTAAGTTGCGCAAAGTCCTGGAAAGTCGCTTAAATACCTTTGTTCTTGTTTTAATCAAAGCAATTTGTGTTTATGCGTATTTCGTGTTCAAAACACTAACAAATACTGACAACGAAAATAAAATAAAATGACGTACAACACAGTCGAGGGATTCCCCGTAAAACATAAACGAAAAGGGTTGCCAACTTGGGAGAACAAAATAAAAATTACGTGTAATACAATCGAGGGATTCCCCGCAAAACATAAACGAAAAGGGTTACCAACTTGGGAGAGCAAAATATAAATGACGTACAGTACAATCGAGGGATTCTGCGTAAAACATAAATGAAAACTTGGAAGACTTTTAATTCCTTAGTTTTTTATTTAAATTAAAAAGAACATGTTACGTAACGCGTTGTTCGAACCCCCCTCCGGCCCCGGTACCGCACATTAACGTTTTACAAGACCCCCCCCTCCACCCAAATTGCGTTACGTAATACTTGAATGGCCCCATAACAGGTATTCGCAATTTTTACTGAAAAAAAAATCAACACTTTTTAGAATAAATATTTTTTTAATATTACTTACACTTACAAGATTGATTTATTTTGGTTAGGTTCAAAATGTTTCAGTTAGTATAACAATATATTCCTCGTAGAGAGTTGATATCGTCAAAATATTTACCCAATTCATTTACATCTTCAGTACGACGAACTAACATCAAATAATTATTTAGATTCTTTGTATAACATATGAATATTAAAATAAATATTAGAATAGCGTAAGAGGAGCGACGATCAAAATTACGATTCGCATCCATCACAGTTCTAAAAAATCTAAACACTAATAAAAAAATGTTTACCCATTTTAAATACATAAATTTCTGTATATATGTTTATAGCTAGAAACGCAAGAGTTGTGATGTGTTATATGTTCATTCTTATTGTGCAATATGGGAATAAATGTGAAAGGTTGACTATGACGTAGATCGGAGAGGAAAAACAACATCATGTGATCGGCCGCTCTAGCAGACAAGCAAAGCGGCTCGGCCCGTGCCGGAGCGTTCAGACCTCGTCACAAGAAACGTGGAGTGACGGCGATAAGGAAGTCGGAATATGGCGTGATCGTTACGTTGTATCAACAAAGCTGATACGAAAACAGTGGGTCAACTGAGCTACTGCAAATATTATGATAATTCTGATTAGGAGAGTTTTGAAAAGTTAGTTTTAGGGCAGACGCTATCATTAATTGAAATAAAATGGTTTTTCAACAAGAAAGAAAAAATCTTCAAGTAAAATGAATTATGTTGTGAATCTAGGACGATTTACGAAGCTAAAAAAACAATGTTCAACTATCGTAAAAATACATAAAAATAGATATAAAGGTATAATTTATAATTGTCTGTGAAATGGTCCAAGTTGGTTTGTAAATGGTCAAGAATGAGTCAAAATAAGAGAAGAAGTTTTTGTCGTTTGGCTGCAATTTGCAATTTTTGAAAGTTTTAAACCGATTAATAATTGGAGTGGTTTGTTCCTCAGGATACAGAGGATTTCATCACACGAAGACATCAAACAGATAAGACTCACTCATTTGTTTATTCTTTGTTTATTTATTGTTTATTTTAACATAATTATATTCCAGCTCTCGCAGTCGGGGACATCGAGGCATTGATAGACGTGGATCATATTCATCGCCTTATTTAATTACTGTTTTTAGGCGCACACATCCATAGAATGAATGAAAATAAAAACAAATTATGTGGAACACAAGGATGGTAACACATAATCGCGTATATGTTTATTAGAGAATTCGATTGTTATGAAAAACTCAAGTTGTGAATGCTTTTAAGTGTTTACGCTGCTCAAACTGCCTACTTCCCACGGACGTGCAAAGGGACAAATTAATTAATTACACAGGCCAACAAAAAAAATGTTTGTGAAAACTTTTTAAACAAATTTACCAAAATTTTATGTAATTTTGGATGCTGAACCCGTATTTCACAGCAGTTTTTTTTTTATCACCCACCATCCTTTCACAATATGATATCATCACCCACCATTCTTTCACAATATGATATCATCACCCACCATTCTTTCACAATATGATATCATCACCCACCATTCTTTCACACAATATGATATTAATTTAATATTTCAAAAAATAGGAAAATTTTGACCTATAAAAATTAAAAATTTCATAGTTTTTAAAATTGGTTATATTTTCCTTACAATCATGTTTAATTACTTAAATTTGAAAATAAGATGCTTATTTTTTTCTCTGCAAAGTTTCTTGCGTAGCTTTTTCACCGATGTTTTGCGTTTTGTTGTTCTCTGTGAAATGACCAACAGTAATCACCCATTATTTTGATATTCCACCGTCCCTGGTATCGTTTCTCCATCTTTTTTAGGTCCTGATGAAACCGTCCCCCTTGCTCTTCACTCACATCACCTAAATTTTCAGGAAAAAAAGTCAAGATGGTTGTGCTAGAAGTGGACTTTAAGGCTCATCAAGCATATTTAATAGTGAAATGTGAAAAATTGGTGGGTGATACGACTTTTATATATTTTTTTTCGTAATCAGGACACCAACTTACGCAGGAATTAGTAAAAATTATCAAAAAAGTTTTTTCACCGTTGGCCTGTGTTATTGATGGTTGTTGTGTTTGGTTCGACGACTCCATTTGATTTTTAAGGGTTTACCTTGGGTTGGGTTTTGGCAGTGTTGATATTGAATTCTGCAAGTATTTTTTGCAGATTGAAAATGACCTTGAAAGTAAGCCGAAACAGCTGTCACAAAAAAAAACCAAGATATTTGCGGAGCTTAGTGTTAGCGTAGTTGAATTTAGTTCGGATTGATTTTTTTTAAGAATCAAAGGACTGTCTTGACCAGTCATAGACGCAGCAATCGCATTTTAAACAACACTCCGGTGTGTTTTACCTTTTTAAGCAGAAGAGACAAGAAGAAGCAAGAAGAGAAGAGAAGAGTCAAGAAAAGCCAGGAAGGGGCAAGGAGAGCCAAGAAGAGCCGAGAAGAGACGAGAAGAGACGAGAAGATCCCAAGAAGAGACAAGAATAGCTAGGAAGAGACAAAAAAACCTAACAAGAAGCAAGAAGAGACAAGAAGAGTCAAAAAAAGACGAGAAGATCCAAGAATTCTAAAGAAGATTAAAAAAAATCATAATGTTCAATCCACTCCTTTATTCCTGCCCATCCTAAATTCCAATATTGGCTTATAAGGTTGCCATGTATACCGGTCGATTAAACTCCAACCTCCTTCCCATCCTCAGAGCAGGTGTTCCAAGTCCTAACAAATCAGTGCCCCTCGGTGTACCGGTCTCACCGGGACAGGAGTGCTCTTTGCTGGTGGGTACAATCGTATCGTATTGTATATATATTTTTTTTACATTAGCTCCACACAGGAGGCCCTGAGGAAAAATAATTTCCCTCAGGGCCTATGTCATCTTTGAGGATGCTGTGTGGAGGGTGTTTTTGAGGAGAGGAAGGAGTGAACATGGGTCTTGAAAAGACCCATATTGTAGGAGGGAGGAAACACAGAGGCCGGCAAATCGTTCCACTCATATAAATAAAACTCATAGTCAATATATACATATAGAAGACTATATACAAATTTTTATACACGAATCTAAAGTATGGTTTGCGATGTGCGCCGCTTTTAACAGGACACTCCGACGAAATTGCTGCTCGGTGGTTGACAGCGATTAATTAAGCCATACGGTTCATCAGAAAAATAAAATAAAAATATATTTAGAAACAAGACACATAGGTTTATGGCACCTATGGTAAGGGAATTTTGATATCTAAAAAAAAAATGGCGGACCAGCTAATTTTATTTCCGGTTTTCATAGAAAATTTTCAACGTTCATAAAAAAATAGAAGGGTACTTTTATAAAAAAAAATCCCTACGTGGTGCCATAGAGATTCGATTAGACTACCGAACAGTTTAAGACTTGGTGCATGCAAATCAGGTGTATAGTTTTTTAATATGTTGTCAACGAGGTTGAAAAAAGGAGTTTCGAGAAAAACGCGTTCAAAGTTTTCCTGAAGGATAATTCAACGTACAAACTGTTTGAAACGGTTTCACATAAAATGCTGTATCTCCGTCAATTTTACGAATTCCTTTAAAACATTTGGTGAGAGTACCTATTCTTAACAGATACATCTTTCAGAAAATTAAATTTAAAAAAAATTCACGGTGGGCTAGTTGGTGCCTTGAGGACTATGTAAAATTAAATCATAACTTTTAATGACATTTCAATGGGGTGTTGAAGCGCCACTTTGTTGATTTGCCATGTAATTCTGCGAATTAGGGGTTTCAACTTTATTGGGTACATGTGTATTTTTTCCGTAACATTCGATTGGGTGTGGTGATTTGGCGACTGTTCCGTCATTAATCTAGACTCGTGCCATGCAAATCAGCACGCAACTAGTTCAATGCTTACCAAGTTAAACATTGTTGTAAATAAACCAATAATAATAACGAGTCGTAATGGGCGACTCGGGCGAAGGCAGCAAAAACAAAGTATCGCACATCAACAGTGCGTCACGGCCGGCGGGCGATACAAATTAAATTGACCAGCAGAAATTGTTATCATTGTGCCTATTAAAAATGACACGGGAAAATAACAAGAGATCGCGCGCGAAAACGACGCGGTCTGCTGTCACGGCAGTGATGACGTCACGCCGGGGCGGCAGATCGAACGACACGCGAATCAAGGGCGACCGCCCACGTGGTCCCTGCGCAAAACAAGGCGAGCGGAAAACGCGAGCGACTCGGAAAAACACCCATCAAAACAGAGCAAATTAGTAAAAATGCCGTGTAAACGTGACGCATTTTTACGAGACACAATACAGATAGTAGAGCTTTTTTACTGCTCGTTCGTAAGATTTGTCAGTGTCGATCTGAAGTCGTTGAGATAGGACGTGATGCTGGTCGGTTACGTGGGTGGATTTAGCTTGGAGCAAACTCGATATTATTATAAAATATATGCAACGAGTGTATACGTGGCACGGCCGTGACAACTGAACATGCCAAATCAGTACACTGGTTCTGGTTGGCTTGATAATATTGTAAGCATAAACCGGTCGACGACTGCCCGTGTAAACTGCGCCGTGGGTGGACAACGGACATGTGACTGGATCCTAAGTTAAGATGTAAACAAGAAGGGTAATAACTAACCACCAAAAATAACAAAATTACCATTTGAGCTACGAGCAAAGATTAAGGATCCGAATTAGGCTGTTTTATCAATTTAATCAATCATTTATTGAAAAATTGAATTATATAAAGTACCTTCTATGAAATATACATTCTTCTCTGAGAGAATTTTCATTATCAGAAATAAATATTTCGGAAATAAGACTATTCCAGAAATTTAAAAATTATATTTTAAGGCGAAAGACTACGAAATAACGCAAAATCATGGGTTTTTGATTTGGAATTTCATCGCTTAGATGCTTTAATTAAATACTGCGAGCAGAACAATCTTGACCTTTGAAATAAACGAGTATGTTTTTAACAATAAGCCCACAAAAAGTAAAAAAAAATCAGGTCTGTAAAAACTGCTTTGAAGTTTAAAATCTCCTACTTAAAAACCCCCTTTCAATCATTTTTTTATTGTATAATGTGGAAAATTAAGGGATTTGGTAAATGATCGTAAAACATTAAAATATTTGGGCATTAATTTTGCAAAATAACTAAGTTCTCGTTGAAGGCGTCTTAAGTATCATTTAAAGAAGCACTGTGAATTTTTTCACAACCATAACTTGTAAAATAATAGAAACAGACGTGTTTTTAAAAATTTTCGGGGCATACTTTGCGATTTTTTTCTATCGAGGGAATTTCATATAATTTGCGTTTCGGCGTGTTATCTTAAAAAATAACATATATTTTTTTAAGAGATTAAAAACTTCAAATTAAGGGGGTATTTTAGTCTAGAGACATGAAGGCATAGAGGCAACAACAAAAAAAAAACAATAATATTTTTACCAACTTCTATTTTATGAAATATTTATTAAACATTAAAGAATCCATTAAAAAAAAGTCGAACTAAAAAATTAAAAATTTAGAAAGTTACAGGGTGTTGAAGTGGGGGTCTCAAAAAAATGGCGCGCCCTGGTTGACACGATTGCAACCCTTCCAGTAATCTAAAAAAAATAAATAATAATAATGCTTAATCCAAACAAATGCGGAACTAAGGAAAAGTGTAAAAAAAAAATCGCATAATGGCAGCTGTTTGAAATAAAAAATATGTTTTTGTACCAGTTTTTTTCGACTTTGACAAATTTTTTAAAAATAGTAAAAATTGAAATTTTGTTATAGTTCTAGTTCCCGCCATAAAGGAATGTATAGAGAAGGCTCACACCAATTTTCAAGCAAATTGGTTTATTAGAACTTGAGATATCGTGTCAACCGCCTCAAAAAAGTGGTTTGGAGAAAAATGGGTCTGAAATTTTGTTCTATTTAGATTTTGGTTAGATTCCGTCTAAACCGCGACATTAAAATGATTATAACTTTTAAAATAATGCGAATTTCGAAAAATCCTCTTTAGGAGATATTTTTGAATATTTAAACTTTGGAAATGTGAAGAAAAAAAATATGTTTTTTTTTCTAGACTAGAATACCCCCTTAAGGGAGATATGTAAGAAATCGGTAGAAATTCGGGGAGCAGCGGCTTAATATGTAATTGTACTTGTCTGTTGGTATAACTAAACAGATTACTTTTATTCCTTTTTGCTATAATATTGCTGACATAAAACTGGATCATTCTGCTACAATCCAATTCACACTGTGATTTAGTGACGCATGAGCAAAGAGAAGATGCAGAAATAATAATATTATTATTGAAGTGTGGAACTTTTGCAATATAAATATTTGGCAAACGCGCGGGAGGTATTCCAGAAATACAATTATTACACAGCACTCGGTACAAAAAAAAATATTTACCTTACTCAAAGAAAACTGTTTATAGATTCAAGCAATAATAATAGTGAGTGCACACTTAAATAAATCATCATTAAAATAAAACAATTACTAAAGCGTAACTAAAGTAGGAACCGCAGCAAATTTATAAAATAAAAGGAAGCAAAACAGAAAGCGGTTTAGTCGCTCGTTGTTACAAGGAAGTAAATAAAATGCTAATTCGATCACAAATCTTGTTCATTCCATGCTTTTCGCAAAAAAACTTATGTCGACAATCTTGATAGAAAAAATCCCACGAAGTTTGTTTACTTCACATAAGTGTCATGTGTAAAGCGACGAATAGGAATTATTATTCGGGGGCGCGGCTGCCGATCCCACAAGCTTGTCCAGTGGCGCGGCAGCAGCCAGTGAGGCACGCGACGCGACATAAATATCTTGTCACCATCTGCTCTCGACATTGCGTCGACATTGACATCGGATTTCTCGACATCGGATTCGGGAGAAAAAATTAACATAATGACCCATGCGAATTCCTACTCATCACAACGCTGTACGTCCTTCTTTGGGAGTCCGGATAAAGACTTGACCGGGAAAAATAGGAAGGAAGAAGAAATAATATATTATTACAATGTGATAATGTAATGTATATCTATTAATAAAAGGCTTATCATTTTTGTTATTATCAGTTTCGTAATCAAATGGGCGCGATTGCAGCATGGCGGCGAAGTAGGAAAAATCGCGAGAAATATGTTATTTTCCCTGGAAAATCGTACAGGAAATGTGTAGGTCGATAATAACGCAACGTATTATTTATCATAAGCACTCAGGAAACCCAACTAAAGAGGACTGTATAATATAATAGGAATCAAGGTTTGCTTACATAAGCATTAATAAGGTATTTTTCCTGACGGTGATTTTACACAACTTTGTTGAAATGGAGTAGGTATTAATCACTGAATAGAACTAGAAATATCTTCCAAGTAAATTTGAATGGACACCGATGGCACCACCGACTTAGAATTTTGGTTCTAGACCATTTAGCACGCCCTCTGTCTTACCTGACGTCGTATATCGCCATTCTATTGATCAAAACATATCAAAACGAACATTTTATAATGACGATGAGAAGAATGTCTGTATTTGAAATTTAAGCATGAATGGTCAGATCTTAGGATTATGAATTATGCCCACTTAGCATTTATTGTGTTCTTCTCTATTCTGTGAATCAAACAAAACATCAATCCAATCAAAATCCATTGTTTCATTGGCAGTTTAATTTATCTCTTCTCTTTCTTCTATTTTCTGTGATATTAGATTAAGTACGATTTTAACGTTCACAATCTGCGAAAGTTGACAAGAAGGAAGTATTAGACTGATATTACATTATCCAAAGCTAATTTTCAACGCGGTTGTTTCGGGTTCGTGAATCATTTCTATTCAAATAACGGTGGTCATTGTTGAGCAAGCTGCTTCTAAAAACTAGCGTTTCCGGTAGCGCTGGACTTGATCGATTTTATTGGCCAATGCTGAGGCCAATGGTTGCGACACCAGGCCAATCAAAACATAACAGTCATTACACAACACGACACTCACTTCTTGCAGAGTGCTGTGCAAGAACCACCTTTGCTTTTAGAAGCCAGATTAAGTACTGCCTGGAGAGGCTTAAATGTCAAATATTGTCGCACCTCAGGCATAAAAACCTTCGGCATAACCTACTGTGTTATTTATGTAATCATCATCAATTTATTATCATCTACGTATAATTTACGCCTTGTAGATACGGGATAAAATCCATGTGGATATTTCTTACAATACCTGGCCGTTCATAGCTTATAACCCAAAATCCAAGAGACTGTAAACAAACAAACAAAGTTTGTTCATGCTCTACGATTCTTTTTGTTCGAGTAGAAACTAGCTTATTTATTGTATACGTTGCCAACGTGGCATTAATGTCGAAACTTTAAAAATCAAATCAAAATTAACATCATAAGAAGGCACATTTTTTTTGTATGTAAATCCGAAAGCTTTGGCTTTAGAGTAAAGCAACTAAGAATGGACTAAATCTTGCTTGGCGACGCATTTTATAATACCTAGTATAGGTACAGATTGACGGTTACTACGCTTTAACATATTCATTCATGATTTTTGCATTTTCATAACTTGTATTAAATCGTCATAGAAAGAAAAGGTAAATATTTTTTTTACATATTGGTGGAATAAAACAGTATCGATACCTACGCTGAAGGTCACGGCATCTCCGGCTTCGACCACCATAATACGCGCATGTGCCTAGTATAGTAGTCGAATAACCTGTACAAAGCTGTACAAAAAAAGATATTTTATGAATAAAGAATAATAACAAATAAAATTTAAAAAAAACTGGTTATATCCATCTTGGACGCTTCTCCCCACATTCATTCGGATTTTATCGGGTCAAGTAAAGTTTATCCAAGAATCTAAAGTATTTTACTAATTTACCAAATTTGTTCTTATTTGACAATGAAGTATTGATTTCCGTTTCGATTTCTGTAGCAAGATTTAATGTCAGCATCATCACAAGCCTCGGCGTGATTGTTCCAGAAAACTCGTGTCCACTTTCTTGCATCACGAATCACGACGGCGGATTATAATAACGAGACAAGGCTGCCTCTCTGAGAACGCCCAGTATGGCCGGCCTTAATTCAAGGCTCAGTTAGTCAATACTTTCCTTCAACAAATAATCTACGCCGCGGGATGTCGAAAATAAATGTGCAAAACTGAATGCAAATAACATGTAATTTCGAAGTTTAGATCTGTGATACTCAAACTGGGCTATTTCGCCCCTCGGGGCTCTGGAGAGATCCAAGGGGAGGTGGTGTTCTCAGAGTAATAAGGGGCGTTGAAGGGCACAGTAAGGTCAATAAGAAGATGTTGACAAATTTGTTTAACAAAAATATTTTTTCACATAATCTTAGATACAATCATCTTCCGTCGCAAAAAGCGTTCATACAGGTATGTGAACATTCTTAACATGCTGAATTTTTCAAGGAAATGCGTGGGTATTACAGTCAATCGATTTTCAAAATGATAGTGCAATTTGATAGCTTAGAGGTAAAATGTTGTAACTACAAAATGGTCGAGTCGGAAAATTGCAAAAAACCATGATTTATCTGAAGATGTCCAAGTTTATAAAATTATTCTTGATAATTAATACTATTTAAAATGTTATCTAAGAAGAAACTGGTTTTTATTCCATCAAAACTTCAAATTACGTTTTACAGATATAATATTTTAACTCTAAGCCACCGAATTGCAATAATTAATAAAAAAAATAAACTTTCATAAAATCGTTTAAAAAAATATTATTAATAATACTTTTCAGACAACACGAAGTGCTTTGAAGCAGAGTTCCCGTGGGGAGGAGAAGCGCTATAGATGTCTTTGAGAAGGGGTGTGGTGAATGAACAAAATAAGTTTGAGAACTCTGCTTTAGATAAACGTTTACTATGAAAAAGTTTATTCTCCGAAGGCTATGTTTTTTTCTACGTTAAAAGCAGCTCTTTCTACACGTCCCATCAATTAAGATGTTGTTCTTGGTCTAGTTGCCGTGGCGCCTATGTGCAACGTTTTCCACAACGATTCGCTTCTCATGGCATTTCAACAGAAGTTTAACCAAATCAAGACGCATAGAGCCGGTAAATATTTAAAGGTGAAACAGTGACCAACACTCGGAATAAGGTCAGATCGCTGATAAAGATAAGGGACATAAATCACCTCCACAACGATACCAACATTCAACTTTTCTTTGACAAAAGCATTTCTGAGGTAGAACTAAATTTACAACAAGCTTCTAGCTAGCATTTTCACGCGTAAAGAAAAAATGTTATACCACCTTTCAACTAAGTGTATAAATTGTTCATTGTGTGTTTAACCTAGCGTTAATTACCTCAACGAAGAAATTGCTTGTCAAATACTGGACACAAATCAGTCAAGTCGTTAACTTCGCCAATTTTTATTAGCCGTATATAAATTGTACATTGTTAATTACCTCAACGAAGAAATTGTTGGTCAAATACTGGACACAAATCAGTCAAGTCGTTAACCTAGCCAATTTTTATTAGAAAATTAAATATTCAGTTGTTACAGTATTTTATGCACACCCATGCCGACAGAGAGCAATAAATTGTAGGAAACAATAGCGGTCAAGCGATGGCGATAGGAGAGTTCGTCAACCGATTGTGCGAGACGGGAATCGAGGCCACGCACCAAGTCAAAACAAAGAAATAAATCTCATCGAGACTCGACATTTTATATATATTTATTAATTGCGAAATTCTCTTGAAAAACCAAGTAAAATAGTGGATGCGTTAACATAGGTTAGTTTGTAATGAAGCAATATAGAACCCGCGGTGTTGAGTTTTAAAGACTTTGCATCCAAATTTTATGGGAAAAACTTTCACACTTTTTTTTTAAAGAATATGTTTTTTTTTCGTTCTTGTATAAATTGCCAACAGTACAAAATTATAATGTATTATTTGTACAAATATAAGCAGCTTTCATCGCAGCAACTTTTATAATGTATTACGAAAATAAATGTTTATCGTTTTTAAATTACGTAAATGTTTAGTTATAAAATGTCTTCATATGTTTCTGTGTTGATAAAATCTTAAATTACTTTCGTCCACACAAATTTCGCAATGCTTTGTCCATTCGGGTAGCCATTGTTGTATTCTTTCACACACGCCAAAGCGTCGGGAATAATGGGTAACATTTATATTTGATTACGTTGATTACCTTTTAAATTATACATTCAAAACCATAAGTACAAGTACACACAAAGTTACACGAGATAGTAAACGTTAAGTCCATAAAACATGTAAACGAAGGCTAAACAAACAAATGGCATTCAATTATTTAAAACGAGCCTATTTTACCCACGATCAAAATATATATTATAAAGGGTGTAGAATTATATTTTCAATTATTACACGACAACAATACAATGAATGCATGACGCACAGTGTCAATGCACATAAAGAAATAATATATATCAAAAACTGGTTGAACTTAGTTGAACTATTGCTGTTACAGTTCTACGAAACAAGGTCAAATTGTTATTTTCTAGAAAACCTAACTGCGTAGTTAATAGGGGTTTTTTATTGACCTAGACTAAAAATAAAGGTAGATTAGAAATAGATAGCAGCTTTCCGTGCATACGCATGATAAAATATATCGATTTTCACTTTCGTTTTTTCCACAATCACATTCGTCCTGTGCTGTAGAAATGAGGGCTATAGAAACAAATAATACACCAGCTTCCCGTGTGTTTTGCCTCTGTAGTATTTTTCATTTCAAAGTGTTATTTGATGGACGGGCCTCAGTGAACTTTCAGATGAAAATTTGATTAGAAACATGATCAAACATAAGAACCACTGAAAGCAACAGTAATCAATTTATCTCTATACTCATTTTCACGTTCATTAAAGTGGACACTATCATATTGAAACTCCTAAAGGTAACTTAATCTAACCTCAAATATAAAGTGTTTCCAGGAAGGTGGTAATAAAAACCCACGGAAAAGGGTTAAGAAGTTACGAAAAAACCGCCCTGTTGAATACTTCATGAAACTGTAAAAGGTATAATCAATATAAAAAAGTTTTCTTTATTATTTATGATATTAGTACGTCAATGGAGCATTGAAAAAAGTTTTATTTAGAAAAAAAAACTACAAAATAGAACTAACTGTGATAGAGTGCTAAAGCCAGAAATGGGGACTCTTGAAAAAGAGCACACGCAATATCATAAAGATTATAAATTAATAATACCCATCAAGCGAACAAAACAAAGAACGGACACCAAAGAAGTCAAGGAACACTAAAATAATGTGAACATTATTGGTGTCGTAAATCTTTAAAATATCTTACAAACATCCTTTGCACCTCGACCACTTTCTCGTAAACGAGGCGACGCATCTAAATCTTCTTCAAAAACAGAAGAGAGGCTAACACAGCTCTCAGCAGCAATATCTATCGTACCTACACGATGTTAACGCGTTCAAGAGGAAAGTGTCGGACGGTAAACGATATTTAATCCAGTAGGCGCGGAACAATGGAAAAGAGTAACAATAAGAATAAAGAGTGGTGGTTGCGTGATATTATTACTGGTGGTGAGTGCTGAGGAGGTCATGAAACAATCGCTTATTGTGTTGTGCGGTGGAGGAATGGAGGATTGAAGAGAACTTTCAGGTGAAAGATACAATGTACAGACCAAGGGATTAGAGGTTATCTTGGAATCTGCAAATAAACGAGTGATCTCCACTACCTGGAACTAATGAAGGACTTAACGAGGAACTGAACGTAGAATGATTATCTTCATATCAAAATTCATTATAAGAGCATCTTGAGTTTTTCATGCTTTCATTCTAGAAAATTTATCCCACAAACGACTGGAGTTTTGCAATTGCTAACAATCTCGGTTTTAACTTCCAATAACGTTCAGTTATGTACTTCGCGAGGTCACACAAGATCGCAATATGCATTTTAAATAAAAAATGAAATGTAAGTCTACTGATGCACATGACGACGAAGGACTTAGGAACTGCATCTATGACGCTCGTCTAACATTTAATACATTGAAAATATCTGCAAATCAGCCACAAATATGTTGGGTTTTGTCATGTATACAATTCATAGTAGTTTGTAAATCTTGCAATTATATTTTTTTTACTTTAGTTTAGTGCGCAGCATTCTCGAGAGTGGATCTCAAGTATGGGGACCAAAGGTCACCTTGTGTGTATGTCGAGAAAGTTCAATAGAAATTTTTACGATCTCTGCCTCCAGCAACATTTATCTCGGGGATGCTGGGTTATTTGTAGTCTTCGTTCTAGGTGGGATTTCGTATTACTGCCGATGGCTTGTAAGCTTCTGAAGGATTTCTTAGACCTGACATCTTGACGGAAATAGGATTCTATGCCCGGTTAATTTCACGCGAGGCCGCCAACACGGGATTCTGATTCTTCCCAGCAGAACTAACTCACCAATGCATATGCCCCTGGAAAGGCTTACGAGGTTAATTAAATGTCTATCGGAAAATGTGATTATTTTCCACATATCCTTCAACAACTTTAAGCACGAAGCAGCCTTTATTTTAAGGATACGTATCTAACTACATGTAAACTTTTTTATTTTATCTATATTATGTTCCCTACCGAATTTTTGTAATTTTTATCGCTTTTGCAAAGTATTGGTCCTATCTGTTTTTCCAAAAACACTGAACCTTTTCACAACATGACAGCACATATTCCGCCAGTCCGGTTTGAAAATATGCACGTACAAAAATATGTAGAGATTCTTACGGCCAATATAACGTGCTCTGATGATGGACACCGCAAGGTTATCCTAAATATTGGATCGATAAGGAGCAGGAAGCAAAATGCGGCTTAATACCCCGAAAGTCAAACAACTTAATGAAAATATAATGCCTCGTGTTAATCTACACCTGAGTAGCTAAGCATACTAAGTTAGTTTGAATGTAATATTGAGCTGTTTTACTGGCTTATAAAGCGCCCCTGAGAGATATTTACACAAAAAATACGCTTTAGAAATTAGTCAAATATTAAAGTTAATAATTACTACCAGCTTTATTAACAATTGAAAAATATGGAACAAAGCATTTTTGAAGTAAAACTTCTTTACGCACGCTTGACTTGGGGAGTAAGCTGGTGAATGCGTGACGAGAGCGTTAGGAAAAGTGTGATCGGGCGAGGCGAACGAAGCATAACGAAGTCTTACTTCAGTCGTGTGGTCTAAAGCAGACTCATTTTTTTTGTAGGTGAATACTGCGCGAGAGTATGGCATCCCTAATTGGGGTATAATAATTTTTGGATAATTTCTATAGCGCCATTTTTGTTAGAAAATCACCTCAAGGGCGCTTAAAGTTGTGAGGTTGAAGGTAGAAGGAAGGGCTTGGAAGTACCTGGCTATTCAGATCTGGTCACCAAACACAGCTAAAAGCCATTTCAAGCAACGTTTCAGTTCTGAATGGAAGTCTTAGACCAGGGATACTGAGAGTATCTTCCACTCTGGAACGTGCCGCAAAAACTTATATTTTTTTTAATGATTAAATTGTGAATAAAATACTATTGCTAGTGGAGAGCCTTACCCCTCGACCACGGAGGCCGTCGTAGTCAAGTCTGACTTTTTTTTTTAAAATTCAACAGATATTTTTCACAGAAATTTCAATTTTCGTCAAAATTAATTTCAAACGCAAATTTCATGACACCAAACCTTAGTGACGAAGTAGAGCGAGCTAAGGTATGGCGTTATATATTATGGCGTGCAGTTGTCCTAGCATATTTAAAAGGTAATTCGTTGCTGCGTTTAATTAAGTCACATCAAAAATACACAAATCAAAAATAAAGATTTTTTTTATTTCTTTCGCATTACATACCTCATTTTTATTATTATTTGTTACATTAACTCCAGGCCTGTGCCATCTTTGGGTATGCTGTATGGAGGGTCTCACAAGCGGAAATAATTGTTAATCCACATCATTTATTTTTCCACCTTTTATTTAAACTAAACTTATACCACCAGGCGAAAATTCAACAAAACTTTTGTTATTGCGAGTAACGATGGAATTATTCGGAGCATAAATTAAACAATCGACTCACTTTGTTATTGGACTGCCCAAGGCTTAGTAAAACAAATTTATTGCAATTTTCATAACAGGATGTACAAATGCAATGAAGGTAGTTATTAATTATATGAATAACAATGCATTTATTCGCAAAGCTTCTGATTATCGTCGCAATAAAATATAATTTTATTAGATAAGGCTACGCACTACGTACTAATCACAATCAGGGGTTTAAGATTTGAAAATTTTATCACATAGAAATGTTTCAGATACTTTAATTAAGTACTGCGAGTAGAACACATTTTGTCCTTTGAAATAATAGAAAGCTTATTTCAAGTTTTTTTAGAGGCCCAGAAAAAAATAAAGTTTCGGCCCTATAAAAACAGCTGTAATGTTCAAAATCTCCTACTTACGATTACTGTATAATGTGGCAAATAAGTTCTTTATAAAATGATGATAACATTTTTTTAATATTTGTGTCTGAATTTCGCAAAATAAAATAAAATGCGCTCTTGACGATGTTTTTTTCTTGCGTGAATCAAAACAGGCGGCTGGTGTTAAGAGGGAATTTAAACCTTATCCACATAAGAAGTGTTTTTATTAGCGGCCCGATTACAAATGTCACACGACGTGGTGCATCGCCTTAAGTAACGAGATTAAGTCAATTTCAGTTTATAATGGATCAGTTTATCATTCGTTAAATCAATAATGGTATCAGTAAAAAAACATCGATTAATATTTTTGACAGTATTTTTGTGACGCTAACACAACTAATACATTTCTATCAGTTGTCTTATTTTCGGAAGTGGGGGGTTAATGTAATGCTAAACATTGCAACAGTGGGTCGGCTCTTAATGAATCATGAATTAAGGGGTTACATGAGTCTGTAAAATTTGAAAAAAAATTTTCTTCCTTTATCTAATAGTACAATATGTCTAGAATATTCTCCTAAAGTTTCAAGTCAATCGGAGTAAAGTCTTGGAGAGAGAGCCTTTGCGAATCCCTCGCCCCGTTGGGAAAAACCTTTAAACTTGAAACTTCAATCGCGTTTATCTCGAAACACAATTTTTGAAATCGGTAGGCAGGATTTCTCAGAAACCAGTGCACCGATCTTATTTAAATTTGGCACACTTCTTCAAAATAGCTTTGACCAGTCCAAAAATACTGTCAAAAATATTAATCTATGTTTTTTTTACTAGCAAAACTGTGGCATCCATTTTCAGGGAGGCTGAAGGATCTGGCGACTTGTATCTGATCACTAAACATAGATAAATCCATTTCAGTTAACATTTAGCACATATATTTTAATTATGTTATGTTAAGTAACCGGTAGGTTCCTTTTTTTGCCCACGCTGAATTTCAAACCAGCTATATCCGGAATCGGAGCCAAAGTACTTGCCGCTCTGACGCGGAAGTTTTCTTAAATGTTTTTATCATCATCATCAATATATTAATACGTGAAGCCAAAACTTTGTACCCCTTTTTACGAAAATTGCGCGGAAGGAAGAGTATGAAATTTCGCACACTTATAGTTTATAAAAAGGAGGAGTGCAGAATGCTAATATTTTTTAAAAATTATGCATAAAAATAGATTAAATCAATAACAAAAACATTACACACACTACCATGTATTTGACACACACACTCGCGTCTTTACTCTATTGTTTATTGTTAAAGTCTATGGTCAAATTGAGAATAGATTAATATTGTTTGTCTTTAATATTATTTGTCTATGGTCTTACTGAATGTCAAACATAAAAAAAACATTACAATTATGGTCGAATTTCGACCATTGGGCGACCACTAGTTTTTATTAATATACATGAACCCACGTGCTGATCTTATAATTAATCAATTAGCTACAATATTATCATAATATTATAATAAAATTATTCGTAAGATAAGACATCAAGTAACATAATAAATATCAGGAAGGAAAATACTTGACCTCGCTATAAATATTAAATTCTGAAGACTCGCAATCATCAATATCAGTATCCTTAAATAAATTAAAACAGGACAGTCGTAAAGTAAAAATAAACCCGTTTTATTGTAAAATATTTAAATTAGAAAATTTGTCAAAAAATACACATATATTATACTTTTGATATGTAACATACAAGTTGTCTGACGGAAGATTGGTATCTGATGTCACTTTTGTTTTTAAATCATTAATTCCTTTATTGACAGCCGTGCGTTATTGCAATTGATTTCATTTCATGTTCCTAATAGAGTCACACAAACTAAAAATATCTTTCACTGCAACAATCATGTCAATACCAATTCGTTTATGAACTCCCTTACACCACGCATACACAACTTAGGTGACCAATATGCAAAAGTAGCAGATTTAACATTTTTTTGGAAAGTTATTAATTTGCATTTTGTTTAAAAAATTGTAAATTTTAATTGATTTTTTTAGTTTTTATCTTACGTTTACAGTGTATAATTGTTTTGTAATCCATTTTTAACGTTTAATTCTTTATTTAAAGGTTTCTGTACCGTAAACAAATTAATATTATGTTAATTTAATTTTCATATTGCGTAGACAGTGGCTAAAATTTGGTTCTAATTTCAGCAATTCTAACTGTAAAATGTTTTTAAAAAACTGACAAGAAGCTTATTTTGTTTCATCCATCTTTTCAATTGTTGAGAGGCCAGTGAGTAAATTGACCTCTGCTTGTCAAGAGAAAGAATTCACACCACAATATAAAAAACTGTTCGATGCCTTCACATCGAAAATATTTATGTCAAATATCTGGCAATGAACGCTATACATTTATATGCACATTTTACGCTGGCTCGCTTCCAAAAGAGAAAAATTCCGAGATTTAGGGTAGATAAGAAAGAGACTATTGAGAGTATTGAAAGAGTTGGCGAAATGTCGAAAAATTTGGGAAAATATCTTAAATATTATATATATTATCAGTAAATACCACAAAGTCACCAACCTACGTAGAATCAGAGTGGTAGATACGTTTAATGTCCTGGTGAATGACCACCATTCAGAATCGAAACGTTACTTGAAATAGCACCAGCCATGGTTGGTGATCGAATAACCAGGTATTTCCCAACCTTCCTCTTTCCATCTCCCTTCAAACTCACATCACACCAATTTTTTTAAACTTTTTTTATATAAATACCGCACGAGAGACCCAACTGCTCCCGTCTGGAGCCAGTGAGACATGGCATCCCTAATCGGGGTCTGTTGTGGGGCTAATAGTAGTGGGGAGGGAAAGGAGATGGGGAGAGGGAGGTGGGGAAGTACCTGGCTGTTCAGATCTGGTCACCAAACACGGCTAAAGCCATTTCAAGCAACGTTTCAATTCTGAACGGTGGTCTTACACCACGGCGATACTGAGAGTATATTCCACTCTGGAACGTGCAAATATACTGTATATTATTTTAATTAATTGTAATATAACTTATCCCTCGACCACGGAGACCGTCACCATTGGGTACACCATGACCGCCTCAACCAGTCAACACTTGAGTAGTCGTAGTAGTGATCACTAGAGCAACCAGTAGTTATTATAGCTACCAATAAACGCCATTTATCTACATCGTAAAAATTCTACATTAAAAACATTGACATTACTATAACTCCATATTATTCGAGTTACGATAATTATTGATTTATAAACTGTTAATCGACGTTAAGTTTACAAACAAAAATGTAACTTTAAAAAAAAAAATGTGTGCAGTTCACACGCGGTAGAAGTGAAACCTTCAGAAAAATAAATTAGGCAAGAATGGGGAAGCTACGAAGCACCGCACAAAGGAGCAGATCGAATAGTCTATCTCATTCTCTCCCAGGCTTACTATAGATGTGTGTTTATCTCTTTTTAGTGTCGCTTTTTCGTTTCATCGAATTTCAAATCACAACGTTGCTAAAGAAGTTTTTACTTTTCAAAGAAGCAATGAGGAAACATAAAACAAATGTAACCCGCATTAAGTCCCTTCAAGTTAAAAAATTCTATTGTTATATTTTTATTTATAACTAGCTTTTTCCCGCGGCTTCGCTCGCATGGTATTAGGGGAAATTACTGTAGCGCTTGTATTTATCAATTATCCCCCTCCCCCAACCCTTCCCGCATTGCTCCAGCCCAACCCAACCCAGCTCGCGTGCAACTTAAATTTCATAATGCTAGAGCTCAAAGAAAAAAAGAATTATCCAATTTGGTGCAGTCGTTCGGAGTTTATGCGCTTACAAACATTTCGGAGATTTATTTTTATTTAAATGGAAGTTTGTAAATATAATAAAAAATAACACTATTTATTATACAGTCTTTACAATCGTTACGAATTATATTTTTAATGTAGGAACTCTCATCTGACATTTATTTCAAAACACAAGCCTGTCTAAAAAAACAAAATGTATTCTAGTGTTTGAATTTTCTGGAGCAGTAGCCGACCAGAGGTAGGGGGCTGAGTACCTACCAGCATAGAGACCACAAATATATAAACATCGTTTCCATGGCAACGATTTGTTTTCTGACGTTTGCAATAACTCGCTTTTGTTGGCGACAGAAAACGTTAAACAAATATAATATATTAATATTTATAATTTCATTACGCCAGAGCTTACCATTATATACAGCCTATATTCCTCGCATATAATTTAGCTTTCTATTGGTGAAAGAATTTTTAAAATCGTTTTACTATTTTACGCGTGAAAGCGTAACAAACAAACTCGAGCAGATTCGCATTTATAATATTAGTATGGAAGTACGGATATATTTCTATCAGTTGTCTTACTTTCGGAAGTGGAGGGTTAATGTAATGCTTAAATTTGCAAAAAGTGGGTTGGCTCTTAATGTAACATGACTTAACTTTGTAACGTTCTTATCGAAGAACGCGAGATTGTATTTGATTTGTAAAATAAACATAGAAACATATTTTAAATACCTATTTTAATCGAAATACAAAAATACCAAAGGTAATCTAAAATTGAAATGTAAAACCGATTTTGTTTACTTAGAGATTTATAACATTAAAACTCGTTTAAAACAAAGGATAAATATTATATTATGATAACACAAGAAGACAGAAGTCGTTTTTATAATATAAAGAATCGATTTAAAAAATATATATTAATTCTATTTAATCCCTTATAAAAGCATTGTAACAAACGAAAAGAATAAATATCAAAAGAGAAAAGTCTCAATAAACTACTTTTCGCGATCAGCAAATATTTGGGAAGGGAAGGGAAGGCGATTACTATGATTTTTTCTATGAAAGCGGCCTGGTTCGTTTTAATAGAACATAGAATTGACCTTTCTCCATCGGATGACAACAATATCTTATTTTTGCCAAAATTGTGACCTGGCTGCTTCCTGCAGCAACTGTATTCGATTTATTTTCTATGTAGTGGATTGATAGTGCTAGAACGCGAATAGTTGTAAATATTGCTAATATTGAGGTAGCTCCCTAATTACTGTATTTTCATTAAGTATGAACAAACCAGATTAGGTAGAACGACAAAATTGACTATAAGGTATTCCCATTAAAATAGTAATTAAATTAGTGTCGCAATAATTTATCTGTAGGTATTATTGATCTTCGCAGAATGCCGGCGTGTTTACATAACTTTTACTGTAAATGTGTCAAGTATAGGTGTTTAGAAGCTTTTGTATAAGTACCTACCTAATTAAAATAAATTTTTGCATAAAAATACGACTGCAGTATTCATTGATGGATATTTAACATTTTTTTTAATATAAAGCAACGAGACTCGAAGTCTTCTGCACATTTACCAAAACAACAAATAAAAATAATAGACTAGTGCTACTGCAATACAGTGATATGATATTATCATACCTAATACCATTTACATGATAACAAAGACACAAAAAAACAGTCGGTCGCAGGTATGGCAAAGAAATTTAAACTTACCCTAAGTTAGAAATATCATCCCGCATGAAATACGCGAGCCACACTAAACAACTCATCTTGGGAAGAGACCATTGACTAAATAATTGCATGCCAGACATGTTGAATAATCGCCGAATGCACAACACAAATCTTCCTCTGCTAAGCCAGGTAAAACTGTCATTTATAACGTCACCGAACGGAGTCGCGGTGAGAAAAGGTGGGCGAAGGACCGGGTGTCGTTCAGCACTAAAATGTAATGACTTCGGGAAAAATGGCGAATTACTGATAATACGGACTTATCACATAATATCAAACTGATAAGACAACGAGCGCACGCGGAGAACATTGTACAGTTCCCGCACACGAATTATTTAAACACAAAACATACTTTTTGATAACGAGTTCACCTGACCATTGCCATTGCAATAATATTTACTGGATAATAAAAGGGGCCAAGGTGAAATAGACGGCACGAAAACTACGATAAATAAAGTTGGAGAAGAGAAGTATACTGCCGGGGCCAGTGAAACCTGGTCAACAATAGACATAAAAAAATAATAGTGGTGTTCACAAAGCTATTGGTATATTTTAAATTATCATGTCACATCACAAAGTATCTTCATATAAAAAATAAATTAAATAAATATCGTTGGGATAAATTTCAATCGGAGGTGCAAGCCTTTATATTTTGTTTTTCGATATAAAAAAACGGCACTCTGAAACACTAAACACTAAAGTAAATTACCAACAAAAAAAACAAACAACACTAAAATGCGATGCACATAAAATAAAACGTCAATAAAAACTTAACGGAAAGTTCGATATAGTTCTATCTACTGCATCTCAATAAAAATAAAATTAAGACCCCAGACGCAAAAGTAATAAATTTAACACTTCATGTATTAAGTCGCACGCAAAGAAAGATAATTTGGATCAAGTGGGTGATTTGGATGCAAATACATATAACTAATCCGGAAGATAAGAATTTTTTCAAAATTGCTTTATCGGGATATATTAGCAATATGAAAGTGCTAGTTATCACCCATCGACAAGGTAGAGCCCAGGTAAACAAATCGATAAGGTGATAATATGTTCAGCGAGCTATATTTATAATATTCCGATCAATATATTTTTCCATCGACAAAGGAGTGCACTGTATCGGATAACTGTAAAGGAAGTAATGAAACGAAGGTCAATTTTAAAAAGTCAACATAAAATAATGTGACTCACTGATACAAAACGTTATCTTGAAAAAAACTTGGATCACGTATATAATTAGTTATTCTATGACAACTAATGGAAAACCTTTTTACGACATAGATGGAATAACTCTACAGAACAAATCAACTTTACAGAACGCGCTTTTTTCCTTTGTCAACTGAAGCAGTGATTCAAAGAGGGACCAATTATGGAAAAAAATACAATATAAACAACACATAATAATTCTAGTCCATTATAATTAGTTGGATGTTTATGAACGTTTCGAATATTTTAGTCAGAGATTAAAATTCAAAGACAACAAAGTCAAACATTAAAAATAGAATTATTGTCATGTTCATGTAAAATAAATTGATGGTGCTATAAGGGAAATAAATAATCGAATCAACAACTCAGATATTATAATCTATACTAATATTATAAAGAGGAAAGATTTGATTGTTTGTTTGTTTGTTTGTTTGTTTGTTTGTTTGTTTGTTTGTTTGTTTGTTTGTTTGTTTGTTTGTTTGTTTGTTTGTTTGTTTGTTTGTTTGTTTGTTTGTTTGCATTGAATAGGCTCCAAAACTACTGAACCGATTTTAAAAATTCACCAATAGAAAGCCACATTATTAGCGAGTAACATAGGCTATATATCATGGTAAGCTCTGGCGTTATGAAATTTGTATAAATGAAAATGTGTGTATTTCATATATTTTTGCAGGAGGGAGGAGAGGTAGAGGGAAGGTGTGGTTCGTGGAGGGGGAAGAGACGAGGGAGGGGGAAGGCGGGGAAGGTGGAAGGGAACGGGGACGCACGGAAAAGGATAAGAAGGGAGTGTCAATTTATTTCTTTGAATGGCATAGCAACGCATGCCAGGAACCAGTTAGTAGACTATAATCCTCTGCAAACCCCGTAAGCTCCGATCCACCATATCAAATGGTAGGAGATCTTTAAAGTATACAAAAGTTCTTATAATTGAAACTATCGCATTATGTAAATTTTTTTTGGGCAATCGACTTTTTTAGTCATTTAAAAAAATACACGAATAAAGTGATCGAATATGAGTCAAAACAGAATCATTATACAATTGGTACCTCACTAGTGAACAATAAAAAAAAACATGAAAAATCCATGATTTCTAAGGCGCTAATTTCAGTATGAAAAAAAAAAACTTTACGTATCGCAATATATTTCTGTTACACGTAGACGTAAACTAATGGCATTAAAATAATAAGTGATAGTCTTGAGTGTGTTGACTTTGAAATTCAAATTATTAAAAGGATGATTCACTCAGGAGTGAGGAGTGGTGTAGTGAGTGCCACTCCGGGTGACTCAGATTTGAGTATGGGAAAATGTAAATGAAACATCAACTGTACAAAAGATAAAACTGTATATGTACGAAGAAGGCTTAAGCCATTAAAATAACTATTGCGCAATCCCATTCCCATATTTTCATGATAGATAAATCAAATAAAGAGGCCTTTATTGGCCTTTACCTATTCAGGAAACTGTATTCAGTAGTAAGAAATAATATTGAAAGTAAATATCTTACGAATAATATAATACCTATGGTAAGTGATTTAGCTGGCTAGATTAAATAATAATTTATATCATTTGTTTTGTAAACCTAAAAATTAAACTGTAATATGAACGACATTACTAGTTTCTTAGAAAAGGCATCTGGCTAAATAGAAACTAAAGCCGACTGTTCCATAATATATTCACACTTGTAAAGGAGCTTATCCTCGACTCACGTGTATTTAATTACAAGTATGTCACAGTTCAATAAACGTAAAACAGTAGCTTATCGGGTATTTTAACAATAAATAACCAAAAGGAAACTAATTGTTCCCTAACCGTTCGTTAAACCTTATAACAAATGGATTACGAGAATCTTTTCTCTTTCTGGAGACCTGAAGCTGCGCGGGCAAACCCGGGAGGCAAACTTAAACTCTCAAGGTCTCACACGTCTTTTATATCGGTCAGACCATCTGTAAAACCTAGTGGCGGGATTCACATTCATTAACCAATAGCATCCCGCGTCCCTAACTTGTAAGAGACAAGAGATGCGAGAAAGGGAGAGTATCAATATACGCTCGAAATAATTAGATTTGCCACACAAAGGTATTTTAAATAAAAATAATTAATGAAAAGAAAAAATTACATTCTTTTGTTACAGAATGTGAGATTTTTTTTATTTATTTTTTTTTTTTTTTTATTTAATATTTGTATGTTTTTACAATAAGTATACATTTTTTTTTTACATGTTAAACAGAGTTGTAAAATGAACATAACAATAGCATTTCCTCATCATAAAGAGACAAGGCTCTTGTGTTTGGTGAGGGAATTCAAGCTCAAGTATATGTAAAATTTAGTAGAAAATAATGATATTGCATCTAATAACAAAAGATATGTAAGAAAACTCGGGATATAACAATAAATAAATTTCAAGATTTAAATGAAATATTAGCGGTAGAAATGGACTCTTACAGTTGTTTCAGGTGATTTTTCAAATTAATTTGGAATTTATGTATATTTTCGATAATTTTTAGTTCTAAAGGGAGGTTGTTGAAATAATTTATACCTAGATACAGATAGGTATTTTGGATGTGCTTGGTATTAAATTTAGGGATTTTGATATTGTTTTGAAATCTTGCTGATATATTGAATTGTAATTTTTTTAGCTGTATTTCTTTAAAAGTCTGTAGAATTGCATATTTTTTATATATATTGTCTATTGTAGATACTTTGAATATTGAAAAGATTCTTTCAGTAGAGAATGTAGATGGTTTTTTCAAGATAACCTTAATTATCAATCTTTGAACTATTTTCAGAGGATTTAAAATAACATCATAAGTTCCTCCCCACCCTATAATACCGTACTGTAATATAGATTGAACAATTGCGTAGTACACTTTTTTGAGGTTTTCTAGTCTAAGAATATTTCTTATTCTGATAAATATATATATACATTTCCTAATTCTTTTGACAAGTTCACAAATATGTGTTTTCCATTTAAAATGTTGATCTATATATACACCAAGATATTTAATATTTGAAGTTGAATTAAGTGTAGAACATGTTTGATTACAATTAGTTCCACCACATTTACTCTGATGTATTACAATTTTTATTTCTGGATTTGATTTACATTTATTGATAGAGAAAGGGATAAATTTTGTTTTTTCAGTATTTAATGAGAGGAGATTTTTATCGAACCAGTTTTTCAGCGTATTAATATCAATATTCGCTAGATTATTCACAGTATTCCAATCAGCACCTTCAATTACTATGACAGTGTCGTCAGCATAAGATATTATTTTTCCGTTTATTCTTTGTGTGAATATGTCATTTACATAGATGATAAACAGTAACGGTCCCAGGACTGTACCTTGAGGTATGCCAAAGTTACTCGTATCTTGTTGGCTAAGCACATCGTTGATTTTAACGATACATTGATCCCTTTGATTTTGGGCGTTTGGGATTCCTAGTGGTGCCCTATAAAAGCGATTTTAACAATAACGAATGAAACAGGTAATATGTACTTCTTACTTGTGGCTATCTCGTGGTAAACGATTCTTCACGGAGTCATTATATCACCGAGCTCTCTGGCTGATGCGGATGTAGGCAGGTACTCGAAAAATTAAATTGACTTACCTGAAACAAAAAGAAATCAAAATATTATAATAACTGACAATGGAAAATGCAGCGTTGCGTAAATCGATATTTATGATTGCGGGAAAAAGATATCTTCACACAACGTTGCCATTGCGAAAGTGGGATAACCCGGAGGTATAACCAAACGTAATTGAACAAACCAAAACCATTAATGAACAGAATTGAATGGTGTTGCACAGAACTGTGTTCTGTAGACCAAAAATACTTATTCATTCTGTGCAAGGAACTAGATGAAGTAATCGTCACACTCGGGTGCTTGAATACCAAATCTAATGCAGAGATTTGGCATTACATGCTTTATACATTTTGCTGTATTTCCGCAATATCGCGATTGCTTTCTGGGTTACCGAGAAATGTTCACAAATTATCGACGAGCTCAGGGGCTTAGCGGTAAGAATTTTCGATCTAGGTCCACATTGATAGATGGTTTAAAAATTGTCATTATAAATAGGCATTCAATATATTCTCTATCGTGGAAAAGATCATGATACAGAATCGAAGATGCTTGGAATAGTTTTAACCATGCTTACTAACTATATATGTACCTACTTCTAAACCAATTTCCCCTCCTCTCTTAGCTACTACCTCACAATATTCCTCAATAATTGTGGGTGTCATAATCAGCAGTGGGACTTATGTCTGGTTTCACATTAAAAAATCAATATACCTGCAACTGAATCTGGGTTGGTTGAAAAAATTGAGTTGGTATTTACACAACCATGAATTTTATACGTTTATAGGTAATCCGAAATATTATTTTTTGTTAAAATCGCTTTGAAAAACATTTCATTCCGACAGTTGGTATGTTTTGGATGAAAACCGATTTCACAATAATTATTCTACTCTTATTTTAAAAATAAGAGATATCTGTGTACCCATGTCTTATAAAAACATTAAACATTTTTTCTCAGAAGCAATCATTTGACAATATATGTATTATGGAACTTTAAATAACTGACAATTGTTTTATTAGTGAACCGCAATATTCGTTTAGGCAAATCTCCAAAAATTATCAGTCGAGTACATCATAAGCCGCTTAGAAAATGTGTAAAAGAGATTTGAAGTCAATAAATGCCCAGCAATAGTACTTTTCACTCATTTCAACGACGGTAATAATTCAGGTCTAAGAGTGGTGAAGTGTAAATAAAAAATAAAAAAAACTGGCAGCCACCCAAGGAAGGAGTGAAGTGAAGAGCAAAGGAAGAGCAAAGGTCAAGGTCTAAAACCGAGAGAATAAAGAACCTATATTATAAATCATCACGTGCGAGGAGAAGGCATCACAGCCAGAGCGTGGTCCGATAGAGCTGCCAATATTCCCACCGAAAATAAATGGCTTGCATTTACAAAAGATTACCCACTTCAAAGCTATATAGGAAAGATTTGCCAGCAAGAGATCCAGAGAGAGATTGCACGTGTTAAATGTCAGCAACCGTTTTGGTTTTGGCCACATTACGCTGCGCAAACAACTTCGTCTGTAATTTTGACATGGGAGCAGGTATTGGCAAATGAAAACTTTATTTGCGTCATAGCAAACAGAAGTTTAATCTGGCGCCGGTGGGCTATGGGATCCAGAATTGGAAAAGTTATAACAAACGAAGATGGAGAAAGATATCTGATAAACGTATCTCACTGTTTCGATGTGGTAACTAAATATAACCGAAGCCATTTCAAAAAATGTTTCGATTCTGAATTGTGGTCGGCATCGGGAAGATCCTGAAAGCATCTTTAACTCTGAAACGAGGTGTAAGCATTTCATATTTGTAATTTATACTTATTTAGGAGGAAGAATTTTCCCAGATTTTGTAAACCCAGTGCTTTGATATTTTACCTTTTTACCATGCCATAAATTAATTTTAACAAAATAATTAGCTCCGGCTCAGAAATTACAAGTCACCTAATTGTATTTATTGACGTCAATGAATGCAATTCAGATGAAATGCGTCAGATTATGCTGAGAAGATAAACAATTTATTTTCTAACAAAATTTATTGAACAATAAGCAGATCGTAAAAACGAAATACTAAAAAGTGGTCCCAGATAGAGATTGTAAGTGACGTCAACGTAGTAACATCTGTCTTTTTCATAAAAGACATGTGAGGAAGAGGGCGATAGTCGATGACGTGCGTCTCTCTGGGATTAAAAACGTTCAATTAATAAAAAGATATCAAGAGAATCCAGGTATGGACGGAATCAACGAATATAAAAGCAGTGAAGTCCTTGAAAATAGTCATCCCTTGTGATTTTCCCCTGCAATGAAATAATACATATCAATCTGTTTACTGTCAACATATTCCCTCGCTGTGGCAGCGAAAGCCAAAAGCAATATCAATATCATACCATTGTGAATATATCCGTTACCTATACAGAATCATCGAATATTAAAATACGAAAGTGGAAATCTTCTGTAGTCTTCTGTACTTCTCTTCTCTACTCCTGTACATATCAACACCATCCTTAATGAAATATATTGTAGCATTATTTCGAGCGTATAATTGATAAGTATTCAATCTCAATTACTTTCTCTTTATCGCATCGCTTATCTCTTATTATAATATATAGGCCATTAAAGATTTTAGTGATTCATGATTTTAGAGGCAACTTGGGCAGTAAATGAAAAGCATCAAAAAAATAATTTTACTATGTTTACTTTACAAATACAATGAAAAATAAAATAAAACATCGTTAAAAATGCATTTTTTGGGTAGTAATTTTAAGGTATAAACAACAAATTTTTGTTCCGTCGTAAATAGGTTTTTTTTTTTTTTTTTTTTTTTTTTTTTTTTTTTTTTTTTTTTTTTTTTTATTACAGAAAAAAGATTTTTTTTCATGTTTACATTATACCTGCAAAGCTACTGCAAGTAGCTTGTCGGCAGGAACAGTGTGGACAGAAACATAGTACAGTTAAGTATAATACAATACAGGAAAAAAATATTTCAATTTAATAAAATACATAATAAAAACAAAAATAAGTATAAAAATAATAATAATAATAAGAATGTCTAAAAAAAAAAAAAAAATTTTTTTTTTTTTTAAAGTGCACTAGGAGTCAGTCAATAAAGAAAATCTGATTCCAATAGCCATTTTTTTAACAATAGGGCAAATTTAGGTGTCGAGCAATATTTTTTCAAATCGTATGGCAGCATATTAAATATAAGCGGTACAATGTATTCAAGAGTTCGCTGGCCATGTTTATTAGAAAATCTAGGTACAATCATCCCTTCATTTTGTGTGAGCCTAGTATTGTACATGTGATCCACCTTTGTTTTGTATGGGCTATCTAGTATATGTTGCATACAGATTTTATGCCAAAAAAGAGCTCTTATAGGTAAAACATTTATGGATTTATACATTAATGAGATATTTTGCCGCTGGTCGTAAACTGCTTTGCTGACGAGTAATTTTACCATGGCGTTTTGAATTGACTGTACATGTTGGATGTTTGTCTTACATGAGTGCCCCCAGGAAGTTATACCATATCTAACGTTAGATTCAGCCAAGGACAAATAGATTAATTTCATGGTTTTGATAGGCACATAATATTTAAGTTTATACAGTTTGCCTACAATCGCTCGATTTCGTATTTTGTATCGTATTTCGTAACAATTCGTATTTTGAATTTACACCTATTGAAATGATTTTTTTTCTTAATATTTATTTTTTATTTGATACTTCATTATATTTCTATGATAAATATAGTAAAATATATATTTTTTTTTCATTTACCCATAAATAATTGCCCAAGTTGTCTCTAAAATCATGAACCACTAAAATCTTTAATGGCTTATATCTTATAATTTAAAGCAAAAATAAATAAAGTAGCTCACATCCGTACTAGATATTTGATATACCTTTGGATTACAAAAATAATTCTTCAGTTTGGTTGGGTATTTTGATCTCAAATCCAAATTTAAGATTTGTATGAAAAGGGCCGAGCGCAAACGTTCCACTTAACTGAAAATATGTTTTAATATAAATATAAATCAACTTATTTAACACATATTTTCGAAGCGTCATTATGTATACATATACTTAGCCCGTAGAAAAAAAATAAAATCAGCAATGGTCAAAGACGCCACACGATTCAAAAGTCACCCCATAAATAAAAAAGATTCCTTAATTCACCAATAAATAGCCTTGAGCTTTTACTTCTTAATTCACCAGTAGCTTTGAGCTTAAATTTCTTAATTCACCAGCAGCCTTGAGCTTTTATTCATTAATTCACCAGGAGCTTTGAGCTTTTATTCATTAATTCACCAGTAGCCTCGAGCTTTTATTCCTTAATTCACCAGTAGCCTTGAGCTTTTATTCCTTAATTCACCAGTAGCCTTGAGCTTTTGTTCCTTAATTCACCAGTAGCTTTGAGCTTTTATTCCTTTATTCACAAGTAGCCTTGAGCTTTTATTCCTTGATTCACAAATAGCCTTGAGCTTTTATTCCTTGGTTCACCAGTAGCCTTGAGCTTTTATTCCTTGATTCACCAGTTGCTTTTGTTCCTTAATTGACCAGTACCTTGAGTTTTTATTTATTAATTCATCAGTAGCTTTTATTCCTTAATTCACAAGTAGCCCTGAGTCTTTATTCTTTAATTCACCAGTAGCCTTGAGCTTTTATTCTTTAACTCATCAGTAGCCTTGAGCTTTTTTTCCTTAATTCACCAGTAACCTTGGGATTTTATGCACAAAACTGGTGGTGTGCCAATAATTTTCGGAACCTTCATCACGAACGGGTTAATTCTCTTCAATGCTAAATCTATTCTACTGTCGTTCTTGTATAGGTACTTTACACAAGGTTAGAGTTTCCGCACGAGTACTAACCAAGGCTCATAACATGAGTCCTCGATGCACGAATTGTTGGTAATAAATATTACGGGTTTAACTTTAAATAATATGGTATACTTTGTTGCGGAAAACAAAGTTTGTTCACAGAAACGTAAGGTACACCGTAAGTGTTAGAAAGAACGCGGAATTCGGCTTTCTGATTAGTCGGCGCATGGGCGGCCGACAAGAATGTTTCTATGTAAACTTACGAAACTGTAAACGGTGAAGCAAATTCAGATGTCCAAACTGCCGCCGGCGGACTCGGGCACTGGGCGCCAGTAATCTGAAAGCCGAAACCCGCGTTCTTTCTGTTCGTACACTTAAAAGCGGGATCAATAAATGAACCAGTGAGGACGTAATCAGATTTTACGCCTTTATTTTTATTGTCGAAAAGCCACAACATATACCTAAACATGATAATAAATACAGTTTTAGGTCACGTCTTTAGTGCTCAATAAATCATTTATTACTTTTATAAAAATAACGCACCTATTTACTAGTAGTAAAAACACTCGTCCATCTTTATGGACGAATGTAATGTATGCAGGTACACTTCGAACGTAACTCGACTATTGTCTCACGTAGTTCGATTGAATTGAATAATATCGATCATGGAAATTTGAAATGCTGTAAAGGACAAAAAAAAAATAGTTGAATTTCTAATTTTTCTACGTTTTTTTCCTCTTTTGATCTGTCGTCGAAATATTTCTAGGAAAATAAGCGAGCTCTTTATGTTCTTTATTTTAATGGGATTTTTTATGAAAATAAATTAAATTCTGTTACCAAAGAAATTTACAAACAATTTTAAGCATTTTGAAAAATCTATTCGAACAAATTTTATAATAAAAATTGCTTAATAATTATAGGTCTACAAAAACAAGAGATATGCTTTTTTGCATTGCAAATATGTATTTGAAATTTCCACGATCGATATATCGGTTTGTGATATTTTATATGATTTAACAAAATTTGTATTCAACAATAATTTATTTAAATTATTCCTTCAGCTTGGCGATGTTCATTTTAAAGCGTGACAGCTATTTTGCCTTACGAAGGTAAGCAAACTATTAATAGCAATTATTGTCTGAAAAACGATACACCTGGCGCATATATGTGGCAGATAAACTATGTAGCAGATGAAGAACTGGGGAAGCATTTTTGATTAATTAATTAATATAAAAATTTGGATACTGATTTAGAAGATAGGTAGGCACCAAAATAATACTCCGTATATTACTAACTTTAAGATGAAGCTCCTGCGATGTTAATATAATTAGGATATAAAAACGGTAAAGAATAAAGCTAACCTAACTTATATTGAAACACAATTTCCAAAAAAAGAAAAACAGAAAGCACCTAAAAAAGTATTATGTACTAAAACTACACAACCGGTAGGTTATGTACCTCGCACGTACGTCACCGACATCCGTTCTCTTCCTTCACACATATTTTGTATGAAAACGAAAAAGACAGAAGATACTAGAATGATGACGTCAAATACCAAGGACTCTTGCTGAGACTAGTATAGTCATAATAAAGCTGTGAAAGAAAACTTATGTAACCAATTTACAAGATCTTTCGACTCCAAGAGCCCAAACAGGCCAAACAAATAGAACTGTTCCAACAAACAATTTTAGTGCTTGAAAAATTTTATCAATTTCACCCAAAATAAGATAAAATTGACTTTACTTCGGGCACACAGACACACTCACAACAAACTTCCATCAGTTTTTCAGTGAAATAAATAATTTTAAAATGTGGACGAACTAAATTTGAACAGCTTTCAAGCGAAAAAATTGTCTTGACTTGAAAGGATACGAATTAAAGTCGAAAATATTAGTAGGTAGGTACCATTTTTTATAAGTTTAAGTCATTTTAAAACGGGAACAACAAGTTCAAAGCTTCGCGAAGCGCCACGGTTTGCTGCAACTTCGTCGTAATGGCAATACATATTATTACAATTTCATGATAATATCGTCCATACATAGATAATTTACGTTGAACTGATACCCGCCTTCATTATTGTCATTGTCTGCTACTATAAATACGACTTTGTTCCACATTCAGGTCGGGGTGGGGTCACCACGACACCAGTTCACAACAGGTCATCGGGAATTTATGCACTTTACGCGAAAACAATTGCACTATTTTCATCTTTATTAATTGCATTGCACTACCAAAATCATGTATTTTTCGTTAAATTTTATCGCAGAAATATTTCAGATGCTTTAATTAAATACTGATAGGGAACACATATTGGCGTTTGAAATAATCGAGCCTTTTTTTTGTAAGTCTTTTTATAAGCCCAGATAAAAATAAAGTATCAGGCCTATAAAAACTGCTTTAAAGTTCAAAATCTCCTACTTACGAACCCCTTTTCGGTTACAGTTTTATCGTTTAACGTGACAAATTAAGTTCTGTGGAAAATGATCGTAAAATATTTCAATATTTTTGCTTGAATTTCGCATAAAACACTTTTTTTGCGATGTTTCATTCATAAATATAAATCACAGGCGGCTGATGTTAAGCGAGAATTTAAACCTTATCGCCATCTACAGGAGTGTTACTGTTAGCAGCCTGATTTCAAATATTACGACTGGTGCATCGCCTTAATGCTGTGTTATTAATTTCTAGCAGGCATTTGGGGGCGGATGGAATACCGTAATTCTAATGTGTCTAAAAATTTACGAAATATAGCTTATTAATTGCTTTGCTAAATGGCTTTGCTATAATTCTGATTCTTGCATAATATATTAATTTAAACTCACCTTACATTACTCAACCAAAAAAAAACTGAAATTTGTGTCCTTTAAAGAATGAAATTTGTGAAAAAATTAACTTTAACTCTCAACATAATCTTTTAGTCGTGTCCATTTTCTTATAATTATTGAAACATGTGTGAAACAATACATTCGGTGCGTCTTATTTTGACACTTGAATGGATATTTGAAAGTTACATAGTAGAAAATGCGTTACTAATAGTTGCGTCGACCCAAAAAATTATGACAGAATTGTACAAATTTCATGGTGCCAGAGGTGATCATTGGAGAGACAAACAGATTTTTTTGCTTTATAGATAACAATAAAAAATTTGAATAAATTTAGTATAGGTACGCAAGAAGATAACAATCTCAAAAACGGCGACAAATTTAATTAAATCCAAGGCACGTCGTCAACCCGCGATAATTTCCGAGAAGCGATATTACGCACTGCATAAAATAAAACATTCTGTCCATGCGACACAAAACAAATAAAAATTTCAGTTTCCTGCTCTTGTCGTATAGTGTAGATACGATACATGACTGCAAAAGGAAAGCTCGGAAAAAAGCTTTTGAACAAAGAACAAAACTAATTAGTCCTCCGCAAGATTATTACTGAAGCATTTTGATTACTCGGTTTATTAGGCATTATTTACAATACAAATCGAATTATTTGTTTACAGCTGCGGTTCTCAGCAAAAGCATTAGGTTCTGCAGGTATACATAGGAATTAAACAGGTGGTGAACCCTGAACACTAAGAGCAACCATTACGGTGAAGAAGGCAGACCACCAACATTTCGACACTAATTATCATTAATCGTTACGTACAGTCTTTGATATTATTTAATAACACAGCAACAAAGGCAAATAATGACCACATCACTATGAAATTAAAATAAACATTGGTGCGGTGGATGGAAATGTTTAATTTCAAAACATGACACGATCGTTAAATAATAAATATTATAAAACGTTTTTCAGGTACTTATCACCGTACTGAGATAATATTATATCACTTTTATGTGCATTGTTTATGGACCAGAGAACTTGTATCCCAGAACACAATTTTAGGGATATTATAATGATAAACATACGGCATAATTCACGTTAGACAAATAAACACAAACGTGTACGCCGTAAATATTAAGCGGGAGATTTATCTTGTCACTTTTGTACAACAAGCAGAGAACAGATTTCTTACAAGGCATGTAAGGCGTCGACTAATAATGAGAGAAAGTTTACAGAAACGTACCCTGTCGGCTGTGGCACCAGGATTTAACATGTTTGCCTTTTGAAAAGTACCCTTATTTTGATCGTAAAAAAGGATGACACGATTCAGAATTGTCGCGAAACACTTTGCGGTGAGATATGGCTTTAGGGGGGAAGTCATATTGTTTCGGCGAAAACCGCAAATGGCAGCCGGCGGAAGCCCCGTCGGCCGCTATTTCCGGGAGTCGGCAGAAATTAGATAAGGCAGATTGTGAAAAGAAATCTTGGAAACATCACAACAAACAGCGGGAGCTAAAGGGCCCGACGCTATGAAATCTTTGTTTACGCCTAGTTGAGATAACATACATCGCTCTCGCAATAACTTAAGAGTGTAGTTTTCCGAAGAAAAAACTCATAAAAGGGTGCGAATGCAGCGCATGAAGGGGCGAGAAATCCAAACATCCGTTGCTTTATCTGATGCCGTCAGTACCATCATGGGAAGAATCGCTAACAAGACACCATCCTTGTCCTTTATGAGCTAAGTACATTTTCTGAATAAATAACGCCGATATTTCCATTCTGAAGCATGCATTGAATAGAAAGTCGAATACAAAGGCAACGGTGTTGCAACACGACCGAGACATTTATTTTCTGTACCTATCTAGTTTAATGAGTGCAGTTCAGTCAACGTGCTAGCTCGTGCAGTACCTGAACCGAAATTGTATGTATAGTAGATACATAATACTTACTAGTACTTGCACAGCGTCAAGTGTTAACGACCCGAAGATGCACAAAGCCGGAGACACCTGTTGTGTGTTTATTATCTTATCTGGGACAAAGGTGAAGACAAATAAGTGAACACTGAACAGTCCCCTGCAATGAGCGGGGAATGTGGGAGCTTTATTCTCCAGAACGCCTGGCTCCCACTTTTCAGCAGGAAAACGGTGCGCAACGTGGCGCGATAAAATAATAACAGTTAAGTTCTGAACTGACTTCAGACGGTAACGGAGAAACTTCAATGAAGTTTAAAAGTGCATGACCAAACTTTTGTTAAAAAGAATTTTCACCTGTATTTTACTGCGAACTTTCAATTTAACTTTTGTGTACACAGCAAATGAAATTTTTCATGAAATACGTTTTAAATTTAAACCTAAAGAGCTTTACATTTTTATAGATAAAAAAGACAACGAAGATTCAAAATCAGAAGACTTGTTAATAAAATATAAACAGCGAATAGGGAGTGATGTAATTCACCGGTCGCACCACTTTCCCGAAGAACGATAAAATAGGATAGATTAGGACAGTTTGTTTTTTTTTTAGTTTTATGGGGAAGGACAATCCGATACCGGTACAGAGGGGAGTGATCTATTCTGAAATTTCTGATAGGTTAGATCCACTTAGTGTTATTACAACTCTTCGCAGAGTCAAAATATCAAATCATTCTATAAGCTGAACAATAGATTTTAAACTATTATATCATCTCTTTGGGTCAAGTGTCCGCTACGGATGTTGGAATCGAGTATCCAGCCACAAAGCGACAATCAGGACGATAAAAGCCAATGAATATAAAAAGTATAATAATAGCATTTCTAGTATCACTCGAACCCTTTTCGGGAACCACTGCTATGAGACAAATCATTTTGTTGGACCGCTTGGGACCACAGATTCATCAGAATCAATCAGGTATGCTGAGAATTGTTATGTATCAAGTCCCCATCTTCAATATTTAAAAAGGGTTTCATATATTCAGCGATGACATCAAAAGAAATCCAAATCATTGCTATTGAAAATAGAGACACCTTTGCTGAAACGAATCGCTTTGTGTCACAAAGTTTGAATTAATCAAAATTTCTGTCAATCGGAAGACAATTTCTAATTATTTTGACGTGACGAGTATTGGAACAAAAGACGATTAGTGTGCGGACAGAGTTCGTACAGTTGTAAAATTCTATCACGGAAGGTGAATCACTGGAACAATGAAACTAGGTATCAAAGAGCCTGTTTTGCGAGAAAATAAGTGAACAGTTAGTTATGGCGTACTCTTTACGGATAGGTGGCAGCGACTAAGTAACGGCACTGTACATTGTAGTTTTTAGTCTGATATTACGGAGAATACCCGTTGCGAATCGGATACCAGACTTGTGCAACTGTATCAAAAACAATGGCACCCAACTAACCACGGACAGCAGGAACGAATATCAATTACGCTGTGTAGCTTTTAAAAAGAATGCCTTTTGGAAGGTAAATGGCTTAAGGGGGGGGTAAGGTTTTAAAACTCATTTTTTAAATTATTTTTTTTCTAAATGTACATCATGTCGAGAGTATTGTGTCAAAATTTCAATTTTTCAATCAAAATTTCAATTTCAAATTTCAATTTTTCAATCAAAATTTCAATTTCAAATCGGAGCAAAACTAACGAAGATACAGCGTTTCAAGTGACCGGCTCTCTTGCTGGATTCAAGTATATTTCGAGTATAAAAAAACTTTAAATCGATTTTCTGGCAAATATTTTTTTTAAGCCTGTGAATATCATAACTCAAAATTTACTTGACCGATCTTTTTGAAATTTTTTACTATTTATACACATAAATCAACAGGTAAGTGACGAAGAGTTTTTTTTTATTTACCATTTTTTTCCATTTTATAATAACAAATTCACTGAAAATTTTAGCAAAAATCGCACTTTTGACTTCAACATGCTGCAAAAAAAAAAACCAAAAACAAAAAAAAAACGCCTCGTCACTACCTGACAAAACATACCACCTTTAGAACCCATTTCAATTTTTTGTTTCAAATGATCCGTTAACGAGTTATAATGTTCACCGCGAAACACCTTTTTTTCGAGGCGCCTCACAGACTTATTTATTAATTTTTTTTTCAAAGATATTTCAGATGTCATACTATAACGTGTATATAAAAGAAATAAGCCAACATTATTCATGACTCCAGAAAAAAATCATAAAAATATGGCTTTTTTTCGCTTTTAAAACCTTACCCCCCCCTTAAGAAAAAATATTTGAAAAGCTCCACTACTGGTCTGCCCAACGGAATCCATAAATCTGTGCCAACAAATACAACGTGGGACGACGAACCGACAACGAAATCCAAAGCACATCACCTTCTTGGCTGAACGGCCAGCTGTAAAAATGACAACAAAAATGATACTAGCCAGAATTTCACGGAAATATTTGATTAGCGTTTTTACTTTTCAGTAGGTACCTAAGAATAATTTTCAAACATAATTTCAAGGGACGACAAAATCTAATAATATATGGTTAGGCATTTTGTGTAGGCGTAAAAATCAATTCAATATTTTCTTCGTCTTTGAAAGATTTGCATCAAGTGAATATTTACATCACTTCCTTTTTTTTGTCATTTATGCTTTATTATTATTTTTAAAAATTATTATTAGATATACCGAACTGTTTTCAATGTACAAATCATATGATGACCTCCACACAGCTGAAGTTTTGTAGAGTACGACCAGTGATGGTTGTAGTCAGAGGCGGCTCGTTATTGAAATTGCCAGCAGTGCATTTCACTTATAAAATTTTTTGTCTGTAATTTTTATTACGCGTATAAAATTAATTACTGAGGGTACATTTTTAAAATAATTAATTAAATAATACTTCTCCGTCAGCGTTCACGAAATCATCTCGAGAGTGAAAGACACGCAAATATCGCGAAACAGTTTAAATTCACCGCGCAAGTGCCGATGAGTGAATGTTGGAGTGCTAACATTGTACATAAGGGTTCCATACAACTCAGAATCAACACCTCTTTGAAAAGTCATTAAAAGCTTTGAAAAAAATTGAAAAATAGCCCATAACCTAACCTTATCTAACTAATCTATTTAATAATTTTTTTTTGTAATTTTTGAAGTGAAAACTTCTTTAGCACCTTTGAGATTTGAAACTCGATGAAACGAAAAATAGCGACACTAAAAAGAGACAAACACATACATCTATAGGATTTAGCCTGAAAGAGAATGAGATAGTACAATCGGTTTTCTCTGTGCGGTGCTTCGTAGCCTATCAGCCTCCTCTTCGTGCAGTGCTTCGTAGCCTCGCCACTTTTTTTTTTTTTTTTATATTAACTCCACACAGAAGGCCCTGAGGGAAATAATTTCCCTCAGGGCCTATGTCATCTTTGAAGATGCTGTGTGGAGGGTGCTGTTGAGGAGAGGAAGGAGTGAACATGGGTCTTGAAGAGACCCATATTGTAGGAGGGAGGAAACACAGAAGCCGGCAAATAGTTCCACAGCCGGGCTGTTGAACTCAAGAACGAGTCGTAGAAACGACCCGTTCTCATGTGACTAATGTCAACCGTGTACAAATGTTGAGCGCGTGTTTGGCGTGTTTCCCGACTATGCACCGGTGCCGAGGGGATCAGTGACGCTAGTTCCTCGGAGCATCTTCCATTGCCACTATTGTTTACGTAAGTTTTCGGAAGGTTTCACTTCTATCGCGTGTGAATTGTACACTTTGTTTTTTCATAATTTTCAATGTCTTTTCGAAGGAGGTGTTGAGTTGAGTTCATTCCGAGTTGTCCAGTTACCGTAAATATGTATTCCTAAACGAATACATTCCAGACGCATGGGATTACGCATGATCAAAATGGTGCAAAATTCACTTGCCTTCAAGGCGCTTAACGCATGCGTCGCTAGTGCACGGGATGAGTCATATATGTGCACTGCTCTAAAACGTGATTTGTCGTTGTGGTCCCCATAGCATTTTAGTAAAACGAAGTTTTGTACATATCGGAATATGTACGATTTGTCTGCGCTTGCGCGGGAGTCTTGTACTCGTGGAGAGATAGCTCAAATAATGCCCTGGCGAAAATTAGTACTTTCGTATTTCGATGAGTGGGGCGCAGATGATGACGTTATAACTTATGTGAAGGCTGAAGAGAAGCAGTGCAATGCACAAATGCACGCCTCTGGTTGTAGTAAGTACATTATGTAAGTTTTGAACTACACGTGGTGCAACTTTATTTCCAGAAAATCGATTATTGCAATGATAAACTATTAGATACTTAACAGAAACAAGTTATTACCAAAATATTCAAACGTAATAGTAATTTAACCATCTCATAAGCGCACGCAATCGCAAGGAAGAAAGCAAATAGCTGCATATTGGCGCATTTAACCAAGTGATGCAAGGAACTTCATGCTATTATTAATCCATTAAGTTGAAATATGGCCAATTGAACGATAAGGGAACTGCAGTGGAAGATATAAAACGAACAGTTGCGGTCAGTGCAATCCCAACGGACTAATGGAAATGTGAACCAGATGTGATCACTTAGTAAAGACCGGTCTACATAAGTAGCAAATTAATAATAAAAACCAAGGCACAGTAGCAAATTTGGAACAGAAATTTAACCACAACAAAAAAAACCTACGCTGAAAACTGTAACCTCTCTGGTATCATAATTCGTATCGGCTAATTAATTTATGTATCTATTCACGCCCAATTTGATTTTATTACATTACGTATATATAAATTAAAAAAAAGTTTCTAATTTTCTCTCATTTAATAAATAAAAATCAATTTTTTTTTGAAATCATAAGATTTGTATGTAGGTACTTAAATACTTAAGGGGGTATTCTAGTCTAGAAGCATGAATTGTAGGTATTTTTTCAGGTGCAATAAAAAAAAACATGATATTTTTACAAACCATTATTTTACCAAATATTGATTAAATATTAAAGAATACATTTGAAAAAAATCAAAAGCAAATTCAAAATTCAAAAAGTTACGGGGTGTTGAAGTGGGGGGTCTAACTAAGAAAATGTTAAAAAAAATATTTTTCGCAAAATGATGGCGGCTGTCTGTCCAAATTTTTTAAAAATAGTAAAAATTGAAATTTTGTTATAGTTTTAGTTCCCGCCATAAGAGTGATGTATACAGAAAGCTCACACCAAATTTCAAGCAATTGGTTCCATAGAACTTGAGATATCGTGTCAACCGTCTCGAAAAAAGTGATTTTGAGAAAAAAGCGTTTAAAATTTTGTTTTATTCAGATTCTGGTTAGATTCCATCTAAAGCGCGACATAAAAAAGGTTATACCTTTTAAAATAATGCGAATTTCGAAAAATCCCTTGAAGGCGATATTTTTTATATTTATTATGTAATATTTATGAGGTGATATTTAAACTTTGGAAATATGAATTAATTTTTTTTTCTAGACTAGAATACTGCCATAAGTAAAAATCATATATTTTATGTTTTTTGACGTGATAACGTCTTATAAATCGATGAACGCCGGCAGCACTCACGAAAAAGTATGACTCATTGTCACGTTGTCACGTTCCGCCTGAGCCGAGCTTGCAAGCGAGATTGCGGAACAAGCGATAGAGAGGCACGATCGGCCTAGGCGTTCGGCGAGAGCGCGGAACAAGCGATAGAGGCACGATCAGTCTAAGCGTTCGGCTTGTGACTGTAAAATTCTATGTAAAAGTTTTCTTATGACGATACAATCATTTTTTTTTAAATTTGAAATGAAGAATTATACAATTTGTCCCAAGAACCGTCACTATCCTAAAGGTCGACGTTTTTCAAACATTCTTCGAGAAGATAGTTGCCATAATATTGAAAAAATGCGAATAAGAAATTCCAAATAAACGCGATATCAGATTTTGAAAAAAATCATCCCGTATAAAAAACAATGTTTTTTTACTATACTACATATATTTCAGTCTTTTAAAACTTTTTTTTTGTTGACTGAGAATTGAATCATCTTCTCCAGGGACTGGAGTCAAATATAACCCCTGAGCCAAATCCCAACTGTAAAGTATTTTAACATTTATTTCGTATATTAACTACTGTAAATTTTTAATATCAATTGTCCAGTGAATAAATGATTCAGATTGAAATAAATCTCTAATACGGTAAATTTTAGAGTCATTTTATGATTTCTTGGTTAAAAAATATAAAGGTCAGCTCGGTTTGCGACCGGAAACCGCAAATAAACAGGCGATCGATGACGGCGGACAAACCCAAATAAATACAACTTCAATGACAGCAGTCAGCAGTCAGAAGTCAGTAGTTAGTACGCACTTTGCTGAATGAACAAGCGATCGTATTATTATAAACATGAAAGACGTCCACTACTGGTCTGCCCAACGGAATCCATAAATCTGTGCCAACAAATACAACGTGGGACGACGAACCGACAACGAAATCCAAAGCACATCACCTTGGCTGAACGGCCAGCTGTAAAAATGACAACAAAAATGATACTAGCTTAACTTTATTAGTATTCAGAAAATGAAATAATAAAATGACAATATTTTTTACAGTGGTCTGGTGCCGTAACTGCTACTAATCTAATATACAATACTACAGCCATGGGTGGAACCACAGTATTCTCTTTGAGTATCAAGAATGATGTTGTCTTTTTACTTACGACGGCAAAATAAAACCAACACCTCCGCACAGGTTTTCCTAGTTCACAAAATAGTTCTACTAACCCATTAACATACAGTTTACTGATTATTAATATTTTTTATATTACTGGTACTATTATTATACGTAAACATCTCAAACTTATGGAATAACATGGTTCCGTCTAACGCGGTAACGCCATGCTATAAAGGGATCTACAGAAGCTACTTTAGAGTTTATTATCGCATGACCAGATGGAACCTTGTTATTCCAAAAGGTAGATCTGTAAACTGCATGTACGAGAGTAGAAATAAATAAAATAAAAAAGCTTTACTCCGCGCTTTCGCAATACTAATTTAACAAAATATAATATATAAAAATTTGACATTTCAAATAGGAACAAAAAAATAATCACATCGAAGAACGGTAATTATTACAAATCGTAGTTATTAACTTATTAAGTTATTAACTTTGTATTATTTATGGTTGTGTTCAAAATATTTTATGATATCCACCACCGGTTTTACAGGGTGAAATCTTTATTACAGAATATCCCTAAGGGCCGACGGTGAAATGACGAAGGGTCTCTTGACTAGAACCTTTGAGGTTTCGACTTTCGACCGCACCTCTTCATCTGCACAGTTACCCCGAGATCAAATTATAAAGAAACCGTCATTATGATAATATCTTACGGTGTCGGAGTTAAAAAAAAAAACAACCAAAAAAACTTCATTATTTATGTATAGACTAGAGATATCAAAGCAGGTTAAACAACTTAACCATGTTGAGAGTGGTTAAGTCTTGCCATATAAATTAATAACAATAATGTGAACAGATAGGTGAGTCCCAACCGCCGGAACGGGACTACGGCATCCACAATTGGGGTATTTTGTGACGCAACACCCTTTTCAGGGCACAATTATGGAATTTCATAGACAACCGACGATAATACTAACCAGCGACCTACAAGGGCTTAAGGGAGTGGAGAAGGGAAGGAGATGGAAGCTGAAAATTAACCGGTTATTCAGATCTGGCCACCCAATTGCGTAATTTTCAAGCAACGTTTCGATTCTAAAAGGTGGTCTTTCACCAGGGCGATAGTAGAGCATACCACTTTAGAGCCTGTCGCCAATGTAAAAAAAATATTTATGAAATAACACATAATAATAAGATAATTAAAATAAATTTATTTAGCTCGCCGGAATTCGAACCTGCAACATCTGGAATTGTAATCGATGACGTTAACCGCCTGACCGATCGTAAAAAACGATATATTATTATCTAATATTATTTTAAAGAGTAAATATTTAATAAATTCAAGAACACGAAGAATGGTCCAACAAAGCAATATAATCGTTTCTTTAATTGAAAACGGACAAAGCTTTTATATGGGTACACGATCAACGCAATGTGGAACGTGTGAAAATGTTTCGTTTGTTAGCATTTTTACAGGCAGAGGTTAAATTTGTTAAATATCATAATATTATGCAAAACACTGTATTATTTGTCAAGTCCGAAACCTGTGAAGGAGAAACTCCGATTTCCCAACAAGCGGCCGTTCATGAAGGTCGCTTTATATATTCACTAAACGAACTATTGGTGTGAACTATCGAACAAAGACGAGTTAAACATGAAGGTTTGTTTTTGTGGCTTTTAGATATGAATATTTAAAAATGCGTAACAAAGAAAAGTTTCGCATGATTCAGGAATAAATTTCATAATATTATGGTTATTGACTGTTTATGACGGTGAGTTACCTGTTGGCAGATCTTTGTAGCTCATTGAATCTATATATATGTATATAAAATCAAAATATGCTTGCTCGGGGATATATAAATACATGAGTGATGAGTTGTCTATGTATTGCTACATTAAACATAAGAGATGTTTGAATCTTTCAAAATATCTTCTTTTCATCCTCGCGAAGATTTTTGGATTATTACAACCACTTGACAAAGGATCTGAAGAGTTTTTTTAATCATTACAAAAACTCTTACGAAACTGTCAAAAATGTCACAATTTGAGAACGACATTTTGCAAACCATCGATTGTTAAATCAAAATTAAATTTTTGAAACTCTTTAAATTAATGAAATTATTTGAAGTACTCACCTATGGCACTAACCAAATCTAATACTTTGAATCTAATCAAAATTTTATTTTAAATAGGTAACTATGTTAGGTACCAAATGTGATTGATTGTTCTTATAATAAACAAAAATGAATGTTTGTAATAGAACATTTATAAAAATATTGCAATAGATGGCACGCGAGCTGTTTAAAAATCTGAATGTATCGGGACTGAATATATTGAATGCGGGAGAGGGGAGGGGATCGCGGGAGAGGGGTTCACGGGAGAGGGTAAAGGGAAGGCGGGGAAGGTAGAAGGGGAATTCGCGTGGGGAAGGGGACATGGAAGGGGAAGGGGAGGCGGAAAAGACACGCAGAGAGAAACAATTTCTTTATTAGTGGCATTGCAACGCATGCCGGGAACTCGCTAGTATTGAATAAATTGTAAATTACTACAAAAATTATGAAAAAAGAACCGTACATGAAACAAGAAGAGAGATAGAAGATAATTTGCGTAGAACCACACATAGTAGAAACAAAGGGAGTTGTGGCATGGAAGCGTGCCAATTGCTGCCGAGATACAACCAACACGGACTAACAAAGCGACGGTGTCAATGAAGATTTGGTGTACAGGTGGAAACAAAGGCGGGACGCTGATAGGCGTAGAAGCAATTTGAAGTAGTAGTATGGGTGAAAGATGTTGGCGAAACTTTTGTACGGGCGGTTCACATAAATAATGATTCATTCATGCCCCACCTCTCTGATTCTATTATCTCTGCTTATGCTTCTGAGTACCTATACTTGTAGCTCGAAAAATATTACACTGTACAGTGTTAACCCGGCGTTGGCGATGTGGGTGACACAACCCGCAACAAAATGTTTTTTGCAAATATCTCTAGATGGTTTGAAGGTTTTATGTGCGATTTCCTACACCTTTCGCCGTTTCATGAAAGTTTTATGTAAACATTTTAAACTTAATTTTTTTTTATGTGGTGGGTTTTCTTAAACCCCACACCAACGGCATCAGAATTTTTCACCTCAAGAATGTCGGGTTAAAAAAAGGCTAGGAAGAGAACCAAATAGGAAACAACAACCCAGATACAAGGAAATCTAGCGTAGAACCAGAATTGTTTACGTAATGTCGATGTCGGCAACTAGATTACTACAAGAAAACTAAAAAGGGCATTAGATTTGAAAGGAAGAAAGATTCGTTTCGGGTGGCCCAATCGATCCCCAGAATGTCGGTCTATTTCCTTGAGAACCTTCTTCCTCGGATGTGACACTAATTAACCCGGGGAAGATAAGGGCCCTAATGGACCAGAGAAGGAAAGTGCCATAATAAATTAACGACACGGCGCCAGCTCACACGTTTGGAAAGGGCTCGAGATAAACCATTATTCGGTTATACACATTACATAGGATAAAGGATGCCATTAAAATACAATAATCATTAGGTTCATCAAATTACACATTAATTAGATTAGAGCATTGAAAGATTTTTTTCTAAAATGGCCATACCTACCTATATATGTGTTTATGCGATCGGATTCGCCATTATTTATTTTCCTTAAGGTGATTCACTAAGTTTAAGTAAAGCAAAATCTTGGGTTTTTGGTTTGAAAATTAGATCTCTTAGGAATATTTGAGGTGTGTAAAAGCAATCTCCAAAATATCGGAAAAAAGTTGTAAATGCAGTTTCATAGTGATTCGAATTAAGAATCTAAATTCAATTTGCAAATCTGGTTAGTTACAAACTCAGATTTCTCCCATCAAAATCAGAGTTTGAAAATATGTATCAAAGGCAAATATATCAATGTGTTTGTAGCTTTTTTTTCAAAAAAACGAAAGTGGAGATTGCTGTCTTTGCTTCTACACAGCTCATTTTAGATGCTTTCATTAAATACTGCGAGTAGAAAACATATAAGCATTTGAAATAAGCGAGTACTTTTTTGATTAGTCTTTTTATAAGCCCAGAAAAATTAAAGTATCAGGCCAATAAAAAGTGCATTAAAGTTCAAAATCTCCTACTTACGAACCCCTTTTCGATTATGATATTGTATAATGTGGAAAATTAAATTCTTTAGAAAATGATCGTAAAACATTTAAGTATTTGTGCGTGAACTTCGCAAAATTAAATAAAACACGCTTTATGGCGATGTTTTTCTTCTTGAATAAATCAAAACCAGCGGCTGGTGTCAAACAAGAATTTTAACTTTATCGCCATCTACAAAAGGAGTGTTATTGTTAGCGGCCTGATCCCGAATTTCACAATACGTGGTGCGTTGTCTTAACGTGTAAAGTAACATACAAGTGATTCATATATCTGGAACGCGTATTTCTAAGAACTATTCAAAAAGTATCTAAAAAAGTATTAAACAATAATATTGCATATTATTTATATCGAAAAAATATACAAAATACAAAACAAACATCGCACAAAATAAAAAAATAATAATGATCAAGTTTATGAACGGAACGCATGAGAGAATTTATTTCGGTAGAGGAGAAGAAATTCACAACATAAACATCGCGAAATGTGTCGCATGTTTACAAATACCCCCGCTGACGCTGACGCACATTCCACTCTCGATAATGAGAATAACTTTGTGGATTACCGCGCGACATCCGACCAATGTCTTGACAGTCGCATCTCCGGTAAGGCCATATATCCGGCGGATATGTCCGCAAAGCGGTTCCATGCAAACTGAGAATAAAGTCAACTCAACACCTCCATGAAAAAAATATTTTTAAATTAGCCGATAACCCTAACCTAACGTAACTTATTTAACCATTTTTTTTATATATATTTTTTATCACTCTTCACTTATCTGAGACGGTTCTGAGTTGGTTTCATTCCGAGTTGTCCGGTCACCCCGCAGAGCATATATATCCTTATGTGAATGTAGCACTTAAATGTTTAAAAAAAAAATGTATAAAAAATGTATACGCAGTAAAAAAATATTCCATTGATTCGTTCGAACAACCCATGCATTATAAGTTATTTATCTATTTATTGACGCCCTATTGGGCTTTTACATATCGAATACAAATTATATTTATAACATCAGTATAACACAAATAAAAAAGATTACAAAATATATAATTAAAGCATAAACTCAATATAATAAATAAGAATACTCTAATGCTAAATTCACATGGATGACTTTAAAGAGCTCGTAGGTACAATGCTAAATCTAATGCTAAATTGACATGGATGACTTTAAAGAGCTCGTAGGTACAATTCATATAACTATAAGCAACAAAAACATTTTAAAAAATCAACACATTAATTTTTACTTGATTACTCGTTGTTTACATCTAGAATACGAACAATAAAAAAAAAAAACAAAGTAAAGAAAATTGAAATAAAATAAAATGATTTCTCATTCATTATTTACATCTAAAAAGTGGTGGACTAATTTGGCTTTAAATGTGTCGAAGTTCAAATTAAATATGTCAGCAACATCAGTTAGTTCATTGCCCAACTTACGTATTCTTTCTATCACAGAATTCAAAGCGAAGTTTTTGGTTATAATTATAACGAAGTTATTATTATAACCAAAAACTAGGTACAATCTTCGTATTTTTCTCAAAATATTTTTTTTTGCCGTTTTCACAAGATTTAAAAAAATTATTATAATAAAATACATATTTTTTTAAAAAATTTTTGTAAATTTACATACAAGATAAAATAACAATCTAGCTAAATATTTTTTTTTTTCTGTAGAAAAGAGTCGATACTTCTAGAATTCGATTTAAAAATGACAAATTTTCGATGTCTGGTTGTATTGCTTAGTGCTCCGAACGCTGCTCGTGATAACTGTGAAAAAACGACTCATGGAAATAAACGTGCAAAAATACGGTTGTCTCGATCTCGAGTGCTTTCTTCATAATGATACGAAGTTTTGACGAAACAACAGGTGTTATGCCTGTAATTGTATTTATTTTCATAAGCATATTGCTGTTTGAAACGGTGGACTACTCAAAAAGTTAACGTATTTATAAAAAGAAAATTATTAAATTTTTTATGAGAAAAACTCTCTTTTTATAACTTTTGAAGGTTATTCCCATCAACGTAATATATCATTGAAGAAGAAGATAACACTTATAATCTAAATAAAAATTTGAAAGAAAACAAGACAAAAATAGAAAAAGACAATGGTCGCAACTGGGACCCGTTGGAGAACTAGTTGGAGATAATATTAATGATTCTAAATATTTGAAATATGAGATTGACAAATATGACGGTTTGACAGAAGGTGGCAATAGCGAAATTGGAAAACGCGCACGTCCCGGTTAGACGAGAGGTATGGGTTCGAGTCCCAGTTGCGACCATTGTCTTTTTCTATTTTTCTGTGTCTTGTTTTCTTTCATATTTTCATTTAGATTATAAATGTTATCTTCTTCTTCAAAGAAAATTATTACTTTTTAACTGTTACATCGCTACGTTCTTTTAAGTATTACCGCACAAGAGTTCCGAGTGCCCAAAGTAAGTAGGATTATGATATCCCTAATTATAGGAAATGGAGAGGGGAAGATTTTGGGAAGGAGGAAGGTTAAGCAGGTAGTAACTGGCTATTCGAATTTGATCACTAAACACGATTACGGCGATCGATGAACCACGTCGTGTAAACTTCGGAATCAGGACGCTGACAATAACATTGCTTATGTAAATGGCGATAAGGTTTAAATTCCCGTTAACACCGGCCGCCTGTTTTGATTTATTCAAGAAAAAAACATCGTCAAAAAGTGTTTTATTTTATTTTGAGAAATTCAGGAACAAATATTTCAATACTTTACGATCATTGTCAAAAGAATTTAATTTTCCACATTATACAATAACACCACAACCAAAAAGTGTTTCGTAAGTAGGAGATTTTCAACTTAAAAGCAGTTTTTATAGGCCTGATACTTTATTTTTTTCTGGGCTTAAAACTAAAAAACTGCTCGATTATTTCAAAGGCTAATAATATGTGTTCTACTCGCAGTATTTAATTAAAGCGTCTAAAATGTTTCTATGGGACCTAATTTTCAAACCAAAAACACACGATTTTGCATATTTGGTAGTGTATCGCCTTAGAGCCATTTCAAGCATAATTTCGATTCTGAATCGTCGTCTCTCTTCAGAATTTTCTGAGTATCTATCTACCACTGGAAAGTGTACAATGATTGCACGCATCTATGGCTGGGCGCATACATCCGATTTTGCCTTCCGGTTATCAGACAATCGGATCGGATCAAGCCGCCACTAGCCGAATTTCTACCGATTTCTTGGATATCTCCCTTAAACATTTGAAGTTTTTAAGCTCTTAAAAAATGTATGTTATTTTTGAAGATAATATCTATACAACCCCCACGCCGAAACGCAAATTATGTGAAATTCCCTCGATAGAAAAAAATCGCAAAGTATGCTCCGAAAATGTTTATTTTCAAGTCTGTCTCTATTATTTAACAAGTTATACGGATGAAAAAATTCACAGTGTTTCTTTGAACGTTGTTTCAGACAACCCCCACGAGATTTTTGCTCTATTTTAAACGAGTCATGTTTTATTAAGCATTTTCACAATTTTCGCTTCAATGTTATCATTGAAAATATTAGCGCGCTCAGCCCAACATTCTTAATTACATATCTCTCCATCTTCTTTTTGAGCCGGGAATACCGGATAGGTAATACGACCGGGGCCACGCCCTTTTCAGACCGGATTGGACGGCCGGCGTGGAAGGGCGTGGCCTATTTTTATTACCGATCAGGTTTTCGAATCGAATGTGTGCGGGCTTTCATAAGAAGTGTATGGCGCGAAGGCCTTCCGGTTTTCTGATCAGACAATCGGATGGAAAAATCGGATGTATGCGCCCAGTCTTAAACACATAATGTAGTAGCTAGCTGTTTTATGCTATGTTATCTTGATTTTGTCAGTAACAAGAAATGTCCTTGTTATTTTTAAAGGTGAGTTATAAGTATTGTGAGAACGCCATGCAAATGCAATGGATGTAAATGACATAGACCCAGGTGCAGACTGGTTCAATGAGATAAGAAATTTTCTACGGACTCATTTCATACAATCATAATAAAGCTACTCTTTACTGCAAGTCTTGAACGATACAATGGATATAGTCAACGCTACAAACATAAAGTTACTGCATTGTACATATTAGAATAATACGTATTATTGTGAATCTAGATACAAGGAAGCCTCATACTGTTTTTGTAGAATTTATACAATAATCGTCAAATGTGGTCTTTCACTTATCGTCTTTGTAACATACAACGGTTGTAGCATTTTTTATAAGAAGGTACGATTGTTGTATGACGTCTAACCGTTTATTAACCAAATGTATGCCAGTTCAGTATGTCAGCGGGTACTAGGACAGCCTCGGGTTTTGCATATTTTTTTATGCTAGAAGATTTATTTGAGCGGAGCCCGCACTGGCTCTGTTATATCTTGCGTAATTTTTATTTGCCATGCCGGCGCGTGTAACATTATTATAAGGAAAGAAGATATATAGTGAGATAAAATGACCTCAGTATGAAATTATTGTGTATGCATTCATGATATTGAAAATAGAAACTTTTCCTTCATATTACGAAAATAGTATTTTAGAAATTATCTTCTTTGGTTGAAAGATTATTAAATGAAACAATATAATTTGTAGGTGTAAATCACTGTATGTGCCTTGGTCATTGCAGAAATAAGACTGTTTAAGGGGGTATTCTGGTCTAGACCAGAATACCTAGAATTCTCCTAGTTTCTAGAAACTAGGAGAAAAAAAAGAGCGTGTCAATTTGTCACTATTTCCACCCTTCTTAAAAATGGTCATCTGAAAAATAAAAAAATGTAGATTCTTTACAGAAAAAAGTACAAACGTCATTATAGTAGAAAACAAGAAAAATGAAAAAAAAATTCGCAGAATGGCGGCTACCCAAAAAAAATTGATATTTTTCAGTTATTTTTTAAACTTTTCCAAATTTAAAAAATTGTAAAAATGAAAATTTTTGATTTTTTGTTGGTTCCTACCATAATGGGATTATAAAGAAAATTCATGCCAAATTTCAAAATAATCGGTTTATTAGAACTTGAGATTTTGTGACAAACGTTTCGAAAAAAGTAGTTTCGAGAAAAAGGCGTTTAAAGTTTTGTTCTAGTTAGATTCCGTCTATTGTCACAAAACTAAATAACTTTAAAAATAATTCGAATTTAGAAAAATCCTTTTAAGGAGATATTCTTGAGTATCTAAACTATCAAAATATGAAAAAAAAATTCTGGACTAGAATACCCCCTTAAATAATTAAAGGAACCCGATGATGGCTCTATGGAAAATTATTCTTCTTTCTGGTGACTGAGAAATCTGAGAGAGAAGTTGCAACAGAACTCTCAGCGGCGAGACCAACTCTTATCTGCCCGAAGAAGGGACAATTGTTCAGAAACCAGTCGGCATTGTCTTATTAGTTAAGTGATGTGTACAGATGCAATGTTTCATTTAACAATGGAATTAAGATTAATAATTATTACAATAATGTTATTATTTAAGTCTCTCCTCACGAAGGCACATTTATGCCGAAACCAGTTGGCCTTTTCTCATAAATAAAATTATGTACACAGTGTTTCATTTAGCAATGGGATTAGGTTAATTCGTTAAAAAAGTGCTCTGTTATATCTGCTATGACGAAGGAACGGCTATGCCGAAACTGGTAGGCATAATCCTATTAATAATAATAACGTAATAAAAATACCGATTAAATTCAAAGACGAATTTAATCGGTATAAAAAATATAATAGGAAGAAACAGCAGGTATAATAATCAACAAGTGTTAGATGGGGGACAACATGGGTTAGATAATACACAAAAGCAGCAATATAAAGGTCCCATATTCATTTAGTTGCAAATCTGCAGTCGGCGTGGATCCGCGACCTTGCCGGCTCAGTGGCAAGGTTCAAACATTGCGCTTCCTCCTCTGACCCACTTGGAGCGTCCAAATGATTATACCAATATTATGGCATTATGCAACAAGGGGTCTGGCGCGAGTCTGCCGGTGCCCGGTGCCCGGTGCCCGCAGCCCTGGGGCCCGCGGTTCCTCCGCCCGCCCCGCGCCGACTCGGCCGGCGGCCAGCGAAAGTTAAAAACCGGTCGGACCCTAACAGGTGTGTGTGAGTGAGCCAGTGGCGGAACCTCGACATTTGGACAGTCTCAAGAGAAGTTCAGGATGATCTTCAAAATAAACTAACTAACTAGTACGAAACATACAATATTACCCACACACAGTTTTACCTTCTCAAACCTACCTTACACACAACATAATACTAAAAAAAAAACAAAATCTTTTTGCTTACTGCTACTGAAAATTAACGTTTTGTACTCCTATGTAAACCTCTGTAATCAATTGCAAAATTGTGTATTCAAGAATAGACATAAATAAGAAAGTCAACGTACGTTTATAAGACCCTTACCAACACTATTATGAAGACGTTCCTTTTACCTACGTGTAAAGTGTGAGTGTGTATATTTTTTTAAACAGGAAAAATTACTCGAAAACACATTTGTTTCGTTAGCAGGTATAAAGAAAGGAAAATAACAACCATCTCATCATACCCGAGTACTTTAAGCCGCCGCTATTCGAATTTCGACCGATTTCTTACATATCTCCCTTAAACATTTGAAGTTTTTAAGCTCTTAAAAAAATATATGTTATTTTTGAAGATAATATCTAAATACGTTCCACGCCGAAACGCAAATTATATGAAATTCCCTCGATAGAAAAAAATCGCAAAGTATGCTCCGAAAATTATTTAAAACAAGTCTATTTCTATTATTTTACAAGTTATATTTGTAAAAAAATACACAATGTTTCTTTAAATGATACTTAAGATACGTTCCACGAGATTTTTGCTCTATTTTAAACGAGTCATTTTTTATTAAGCTTTTTCGTAATTTTCGCTTCAATTTTATCGATTTAAATATTAGCGCGCGCTCTCCAACATTCGTAATTACATATCTCTCCATCTTCTTCTTTTCGAGAGCGGTTAACGGGGTGACCGGCCAACTCGGAATGAAACCAGCTCAGAACCATCTCAGATAAGTCATTTAGAGTGATAAAAACATATATATAAAAAATTGGTTAAATAGGTTAAGTTAGGTTAGGGTTATCGGCTAATTTAAAATTATTTTTTTATCACTCTAAATGACTTATCTGAGATGGTTCTGAGTTGGTTTCATTCCGAGTTGGCATGGAACCGTTAACGGGGCCTTAAAGATGGACCGCCACACAACACTGTCTTCTGGCACACTCTTTGCTTCATTCATACACAATCTTGACATGTCCAATAATGTGACTCACTTGATCGTGCCTTGCCCACTTCGGAGGTTACTTAGTATTCCATTCACTTGGGCGTCAATTAATTTCAAACCATTTATTCGTACAGTTAATATTTTTTGGAGTTATAATAAATACAAATATAGTATAAGCAAGAAATTGCCAAAAAAATAATGTTTCCATAATAAGTTACTTAAAACATGATTCAACCACACGTAAACTTAAAATCTGGCAAGACCTCAAACAATAGATGTATTATTTCAGCTCACCACTCCAACAAGCTTTGATAGATGTTCAGATTGAAGATTGCCCTGATGATAGCCAACCTCCGAAAAGGAGAGCACCAGAAGAAGGAGCTACATAAAAATATTTAAATACTTCCCGCTAGGCCTCGGGCTCTGTGGGGCTTTGCATCGTGTAGTTACGCCACTGATCCTACACAGTTCCGATTGTTCAGATTGAAGATTGCCCTGATGATAGCCAACCTCCGAAAAGGAGAGCACCAGAAGAAGGAGCTACATAAAAATATTTAAATACTTCCCGCTAGGCCCCGGGCTCTGTGGGGCTTTGCGTCGTGTAGTTACGCCACTGATCCTACACAGTTCCCACATCTTTAGATATAAACATACTACAGGCACAAATGCACAGCCATTGTTGCACTGTGCAGCGATGGCTATCAAATGCTCGGGTTTCGACCTTTTCCATTATTCAAGACTCCCAAAGGCCTGGTATGTTCAATGGTGAATGCATTTAGCGGTATCACGTATGCACGAAGCTATAACTTAAACAAATTAAAGGCGGAAGCAGTAAGATGACGTGATTAAACAAATGTCTCGGTTTAGTTGCAATCTCATTCATCTGAACTATAAATAAGAAAATCGGTCAGTCTATGCTAAAATCACGCGAGCGGTGAGCTCTAGCAACTATTTTCAAATCGCAACGAGATTTTCTATCATGAGATGTACAATTAAGTCAATCCGCTCATGGGGCAGCTGAAAAAAACGAGTCGGCAATTCACAGGAAAGCAACTTGTGAATTTCATTGGTGGTTTGCGCACAGGCAACTTGTCAAAGACCAGTTGTCAAAGGCGACGCCGCAACTCGCAGTGTTAATCGCTGTGGCCGGCGCGTTTCAGTTGCCAGGTTGACAGGTTGCCACGGTTACGCCTCATGACGTATCAAGTATTTGAGTAATTTGCGATATGTCAGAGCAGGAAAATATCGTTTTTTTTTCAGGAGGTTGACAAATTATTGTTATTTATTAAGGTTGATAATTGAAAATTATTTTTTGTTAAACATACTGATATAATTACTGAAATCATAAAGTTGAATTGCGCTGTGAATTGAGTTGCCGACCAGTTTTCGGTTTCTCCATGAGCGAAGGCCCTAACTGTCAAAATAGAATACGGCAATACGTCATATTGTTTGTTCCTTATTCATAAAAAGTTTTAAAAAAGTAATAAACTTGAACGAAGCCGGGTAGTAACTGCCGGCAACACAAAAGCGTTTTTTTTTCAATACTTGAAGGATTTAAAAGAAGACTATGATGCAAACTTACCCGATTAATCATATTTTTTAGGATAAATCACCTCAAGTCACGAATCTCCACGTAAAAAATATACCATTACCTCAGAGAAACACAGTAATCAAGTATTTTTACGAACTTTATTCAGAACTTTGGCCAGGGTGTATAGAAAATAAAATAAAAATCCTGTAGACATGAGGAGTATGGGCTCAGTCTGGACCAAAGTGTCTGGCGCTCCACAGGAGTCAATGCTCTGGAGTACAACATGTGGATGACGGTACCTACCTACAATTTACTGTCTACTGCTCACTGTTCAATGGAGGTAGTCGACCCTCTCTCCCTCGCACTCATTACGATGTTTTTGCAACTTGCATCGGCTTACTTTGACTCCTTGCATACGAATCCAACAAAGTCAATCAACCTATCTCAGTTCTTGTACAGATCGACACACTTAACTTTGCTTCGCAAGTTCCTCTTTTCAAAATTAGGTGTATGCCTCGTGCTGTACCTAGAATTCAAACATACTGGATAGCGATTTTACCTTATTGAATTTTGATTTATTTCGTTGCCGGAAAACAACGCTTCTTTAAATATAACTCACCACAGAAAGCCCTGATGTCATATTTGGAAAAGCGGTGTGGTTGGGGTCTTTAAAACACCAAAATTGTAGGAAGGAGAAACCACAATAGGCGACAAATCATTCAACAGCCGAACTGCTGAGCACAAGAATGAGTTATAAAAACGACCCGTCTCAGTGTGTATAAGTGTTGACCACACGTTTTTACATCTCTCCCAGCTGTGTATCTGTTTTTGTAACCGTGTATCAGTTCTTCGGAGCCCCTTCCAATGAAATACCCATATATCAAGCACATTACTACTAGAGAAATCTACATTAAAAAGAACGCCAATCCATCAAATAAAACAGAGGAATCTATCAAAAGTACCCATTTCATATTCCCTAGAATTAAGCAACTATACAGAACGCACGATTCTCAATTGCATGACATCATTGAGAAAAGAATACTAGCCCAGAGGTTGCTTGAAACTATAGAATTAAATGAAAGGGAATGGATCAAATCGTGACAAAACATATATTCTACTAACAATCCATCACTTTGAATCCGGTCCATAATTACATATTTAAAAACACCAGCATTAGAAAAAGAGAAAGCGAGACTCTCGTCCCAAACAATCGATTATGAAGGGTATTTATATAAATTATGGTGTATTTATAGGGCAGCCCGTCGCGTCGCAGAGATGATCGTTGGATCATGCCTAAACGCACGAGCTCACGCGGCAGGGACACGACCGAGCCGATTTCCCTCGGTTGAATAACACCGAGCCGTTCCCAGGGCGTACGAACCTGACTATGGGACTATGAACGTTATTATTTATTTTCGCTGATCGCACAATAGGTACTTACGCCGATGTCAGACGACGCAGAGTTCACCCAATGGCAGAGTAGGTATAGTTAGATTCTGATCGCGAAAAGGTTTCGTTTCTCTTTCTGTGAACCCGAACCTTTGAACGAAAAAAAACGAACGGACTTTGCAAAAGCGAACAGAACCGTCGTTTACGAAATGGTATTTAAATCTTTCTAAAGGAGTAAAAACTCCAGAAAGGTGAGCTCTGGCGTCATGAAATTTCCTAAGAATTCTCTACCTTTAATTTTAAGGTAAACGCAAATATTTCAGCTAGTAACGTAATATTCATCAAGAATTTATGGGCTTTCAAAAATATTTTTGAAAAAGGCCAGATTCCGTTATTAAAATATATTCAACATGTTTTAAACCAAATCTCGGGCATCGTCAAGTAATAAAATTAGTAGACTAATAAAATACAATAATTATATAAAATTTCCAGTGACGTAAGCAAAACGAACTTAACAGAAGAAAAAACTGAATTTATTTTGGAGGATTAATTGCATGTAAACTACGTATCAAAAAAAATCTTACGTGACTTCAACGATATGGGGGTAGATTCTTGATTAGAGGCCCTAAGGAAAATAATTTCCCTTAGAACCTATGTCATCTTTGAGGGTGCTGGTCTTTTTGTGGATACCATAAACAGACCGTAGGTATAAGTAGCTAATAAAAAAAATACAGAGTTTGGCCTTTTAAAGGGCTTCAAAGTCAAAAGGATAGCTTCTACGCAATTCTTTGCTTGGAGAACCGCTAAGCATTCGCGGCTGTCGAATTATAACAGAGAACACGAACAGGTGCGTTATGCAATTAGCGCATCCCGTTAGGTTGCCTGTTCTGTTTAGTTCTGCGGCCATTTCCCACCGCGGTAATTGACTTAATTCGCCACGAAGACTGAACAAGGTCGACAACATAATACCGCAAACACAATCGATAATCTTATATAAAAATTTACCCAACCCTTTAGTCTTTGACCTAGCCTAACTTAAACATCACATTTCACACTTTCGCCCTATCTTCATGTATACGTGATAAATAACGAATACATATATCACAGTTACTGTGATATATGTATTTACAAAATGTCTCATGTTATATAAAAATTAATCTATGTTAAAATTTTTTATTGAATCACTTTTTTGTGGTCATATTAAAGTAATAAACAACTATTCAATTACCTGAACTCTTGAAGATACTGTTAGCTTTCAAAGTAGGGGAACTTCTTCATTTCCCATACACATGTAATGGCAAACATAATTGGATGACGGTGGGTTTTTCGTTTTCGAAACCGCTACCAACCTGTCCAACTGTTCATTCCACTCTACTCTTACAAGGAAGATGACGCCATTTCAAGACCTTTATTATCGACATCCACTTGGGGTTATTTTTCATAATATCTTCTGCCATAACTCTTGCGTGTCAGGCAGCTTCTCTAGTTCTTCGCGTATTTACAACGGAGTGAACGTGAGATCTTTTGTACCATTTTGTTGATCTCGTAAACATCAATACAATATCTCGATTTTCTGTTCTAAAATAATCTCAAAGCTCATCCTTCCTGAAACCATTCTAAGAAAAATCACATTTATAATACGTATTAGCATATATATATTATAATTCCCTTTCTGGTTTTGCTCCACAAAGGAAGCCCTGAAGAAAACAATTTTCATGGGGGCCTACGACATCTTTGGGGACGCTGTGTGGAGAGTCTTTTTAGAGAAAGGAATGAGAGGAAGATCTAGGAAGGAAAAAAGTGAGAGAGGTGAGTAGGAATCTGGAGGTCAGTATGTCCAGGAGTGACAGATGTATTTTTTTTTTACGTGAGCTCCACATAGGAGGCCCTGATGAAAATAATTTTCCTCAGGGCCTATGTCATCCTTGGGGATGCTGTGTGGAGGGTTTTTTTTAAGGAAAAGGGGAAAGGAGAGTTCTGGGAAGGAAAAGGGTTTAAGGGGTGGGTAGGAATCTGGAGTTCAGTGAGTCCTGGTCATCCGCCTTCAAGACCTAGACAAACCTCACCCCATGAACCCGGGCACCCCTGCTAAATCACCAAACGTAGCGAACCACTTGGGGTGACCTATGGCAGAGGTGTTGGTTATCCAATAAAGGTTCCCGGGGCGGCGGTACCCATTCCCGCCTCCCAAATTGTGTATGAATGTAAATGTATGAATTTATTCCTCCCACCGCAAGGCAATGGGTTGAGAGAGGCTAGAGGTGGAAAGATCAAAGGGTATCCCTCAACCAGTCTCTACCAATCCGGCTCGCCACGCAGTGGGTGGGCAAACGTATCCGCCACCAAGACCTAGACAAACCTCACCCTGTGGACCCGGGCACCCCTGCTAAGTTAGCAAGTACAACGAACCGCTTGGGTTGACCTACGGCAGGGGTGTTGGTTTTCCAATAAATGCTTCCCGGGGCGGCGGTACCCATACCGGTCTCCCAAATTAATATAAAATAATAAACCCATATTTCCGAGCTAGCAAGTAGAACCTTGTGTATTTGTGAATAATATGAATGTGTATTTTTTTTTTGTTCTTGACTGTTCTTCACAAATCTGAAACTTTTCGAAGTTTTAGTTTTATTTTTAAATTTATTATTAATTATTCTTTATTATAAAAGAAAGAAAAAAAGAAACTTACTGTGCATCGTTGATATTCTTTCACGCTCATTAGATCTACTTTATAGGTGTAGGAAGAAACTTACCTGAAAAAAACAGAGAGGAACAATTAAAAATGTATTCATAAACAATAACATTATTTATAATAACTTATTCATTTAATATTATGTTTACATAATATTTTATAATTGTAATGCAAAAACATTAAACTCTGTCAAAGTGCAGTTAACGATGAAAATAATAATATTTTAACAGCTGCATTAAAGGCAAATCTAAAATTTTGTCATTTTGTAATAAAAAAAAAGATGATTTGAAAAGGAAATTTATGTAAATACGAAGGGAGCTTTTTAATATAATAACAAACGATAATTAATAGGCAAAATTGAAAATATTTGATGAAGCAAAACTCGTCTAAAATAGAGCGAAATTTCTCGTCAAATGTCTAAAGTAGCACTCAAAGCACAGTGAATTTTTTCACACCTTTAACATGTTAAATAACTGACTAAAATGAATTTTTAATAATTTTCGGAACATACTTTGAGATTTGTTTCTATGCTCGGCAATCTATAGATATTAATAAAATAGCATACATATTTTAAGAGCTTAAAAACTTAAAAGTGTTTTCAAAATAAGTATCACGTACCTAAGTAAATTAGATAATTTAGTAAATGCCTAAATAGATCTTATTCAGTGTCTATTTAGGTATCTACTAAATGCCTATAAATGAAGTTGTAAAGTGAGAATAATTTATCAACTTCATTGTATTATGCACTATTTTATAATGCTAATAATAACATTTAAATGACAATATTAACAGTGCTGGAGCATTACCAATTAATTTCGGCATAATAATAACTTGCTAACCTATCGAAGTAGTTTCGTTAATTTAACATAGAGTATTATACCTAATAGCATGGATGAATAGTAAATAGAGGTAAACATAACACTTTCGTTTGTTTGTTTACGTAATTCAAGTGCTAATAGCTAAGCATTTTTAATGTAATTTAACTAAATAACTATATTATTAATAGGCTAACATCTGTCGCACACACTAGCTCACGTAATAGATACAAACGGAAGTGGTGCCATCTGTAATATTCAAATAGAACTATTGAAGTTTGTTATAGTATTTATTTGCTAGTTTGGATTATTTCCACAGTGCCGTTTTTTATGAAAAATCGCATCAAGGACGCTTGATAATGTTATAGGTACCTACCCCTACCTTAAAGTTACTCGACAGCTTCGTGCAGCAATTGAGGTGATTTTTTACAGAAAACAGCGCTACCAAATGATACAAGTATTATTATTATTAAGCACTTTCTTAAAGATCCGGAGAATATGAAGAAACATAATAAACAGAAAAGGAAGGAGTGGGTGTTTCGAGGTATGCAATACGCAGTTAGGTTGGGTAAAATTTTAATAATAAGGGATGCTTATAAAAATCTGATCGTGGGTGTAGGAAACATTCAAAGTACCGCACACTGCCGCACACTGAACATAACCCACGCAGATCGCATGAGCTGGCAACAGGCACGTAGTACAATTATAAATAACTTTTTGTACTACGAAATAGAAAGTTCATAACTTGATAAAAGTATAACATAATTTAATTTATAACATTGTTTCACAAAAAAATAATTATAAAGATATAAATAGATATTCACCTAGTTTTGGGAACAGGTTATAAATATAGGTGTTCATATATATAAAAAAAAAACTTTCTGATCTCCGAGTGTGGTTTGTAAACACGATTGAACATTTGGACAACCTAATTAAATTGAAACAACTTTATTACACGAAGAATACTCCACTAATTGATTTAGAACATGTTACAAGCATTTACGGTAAGTTCGAGTTCACCAATCAATTAATAAAAAAAAAAACATGGTAAATTCATAATAAGATAATTGTTGTAGGTATGTGTAAGAGAATATTACGCAAACTTTGAAAAACCCACTCAAAATCAGAGTCCATTTTTTTTAAATTTGTGATTGTATACTTCAAGCTATGGATAAAAAATGACACTTCAGGGTTCTACGTCAATTGGTTCAGAACAAGTATACTTCAAGCTATGGATAAAAAATGACACTTCAGGGTTCTACGTCAATTGGTTCAGAACAAGTGGGCAGTGGTTATATTACAAATGATTAGGTACTCGAATTATCGTTTTCGTCAGTCTTCTTATTAACACCTCGGCCTCTGGCCTATTTTATCAGAAGCTCGATATATTTCTGCTTTGCAATAAAATTCAAATAAACTATTGAAATATTTCTGAACGCATCCAAAAACTATTTTCGAAAGGCAAGTTCATTTAATTTTGAAAATAAAATTTTTGAATGTAAACTTTAAAAAGTTTTAAAAATGGTTCAACTTACGTTTTTTTTAATTAAAAATACTGATAGCGAAAACAAATAACAACACCCACAAAATATTTTATTTGCCCAATATATTATAAACTTTATCTTCAACTCACTTTTTTGTAGTTTCATGTAAAAAAAAAAAATACCCAAGGTTTAATTTTTTTCAAATGGCGGTCGGAAACTTTGGTTTACATTTGATAACGTAAACCAAAGGTGTACATTCTAATGTTATTTTTTTATGGTTAACTTATGAATTTGAATATAAAGCGTGATGTTTTCTCTTTCTAACACCGTTAATAACATATTTTCAAGCAAGATTGTAAGGGAGACACAACAATTTCTACGATACCTACTTGAGTTGTTCCGAAAAGCGAACAAAAGCGAGTAAATTAGTTTATAACATAGTTTTTAAGACTCGATCTTGTACTAGTAAAATAAATAAAAACTAAACACCTATAACAGCATACTACATTTTGAAAGGCAACGCAACGTAGATATCTTAACATTTTAAAATTAAAATTTCGGTTGTATGTCAGTGTAACAACGGTTCAATGACTTCTTTAACTGGGATTTGCTTGAGTGTGGAAACTATTCAGACAAGCAATAAAGTAGGTACCATAATTATTTTATTAATTGAGAATTCTCGGATTAAATGAGGAATGATCTCGAGATAAATATTTTTTATAAGAACTCTCAACTCAAATCCGAAAATTATAATATCCCCTGATTTCACGGGTCTGCGCTAATAGCACAATAAAAACGAAACAATGATAACGATTATAAAACAATTTTCAATTGCGTTTATAGTTTATATGGGTCTTCAAACATTAATATCATGCGGATCAGGTAGCGTGAGAATGATCAATAATTTATTCAAACGCTCTACAAAAAACATTACATAATAATATTATATTATGGTATCGAGTTCAGAAATAATGTGAACAATCGCGTTGGATTCATGAGTAATCAAATTCATAACACTTAATTATCTGGTTACCAAGTTAATTGTTGAAAATTAAACACCCACACGAAACGTCAGTACTGCGGCTGTAATTGTACGAAATAAAATTCACGAAACTACTCAACAGGAGGCTTGTCGCTGATCAGATGCTCCTGTACAAAATTATTAACTCAAAAGTTGACTGCCCGGATTTGCTAAACAAAATAAATTTCCACACGTCGATTCGATATAGTAGACAAAATACCCTTTTCTATATTGATAGATGCAACACCAATTCCAATCAAAATGAATTTATGCAAAGGACATGTTACTACTATAACAACAAATTTGCAAATATAGACACAAGTGCTGATGTATTTACTGCTCGATATTGTCGCTACAGAACTTCATTGTATAACATTCTAGGTGCGAATAACACATTCATGACGATTAAATTAATTGTATCTAATATTTTTATATTACTTGCGTGGCAACATTCCCTTAACTTTCCCTTATCCCTCTCCTCTTACCCTTCCCAAACCAAATACCTATTTTGCAGTCTATTTCAGTTATAATCACACTTATTTTATTGTTGTGTATTGGTTTATCATTTGTTGAATTCAGATTTTTACTATTATTTTTTTTTTTAATTGCTGCTTAGTTCTGTTTTTTTTTTCTTCATTTTTCTTAAATATTCTAATTTACATTTAGTTGGTCTTGTTTCTAAATACCTATCAGTGAACATTAATAATTGGTCTGTTTTTTATCATCCTCTCATGTTTATTATATTACTATGACTGTTTATGTTCCTTAAATAAATAAATAAAAATAAAATGTTAGAACAAAATACATACTCCCATGTCAATGGTCGTCATGATGTCACTTTTTGAATTGTTCAGGATTGAGAAAACTGTCAAATCAATCGGTATTTTTTTTTACATTAACTCCACACAAGGTTATTGTCATCTTTGAAGATGCTGTGTGGAGGGTCTTTATCAGGAGAGGAAGGAGTAAACATGGGTCTTGAAGAGACAATTAATTTATTTAAAATAATGTATAGTATATTTGCGGCACGTTCTAGAGTGGAAGATACTCTCAGTATCGCCGTGGTGTTAAGACCACCATTCAGAATATAAAGTTGCTTGAAATGGCTTTGGCCGTGTTTGCTGACCAGATCTGAATAGCCAGGTACTTCCCTACCTTCCTCCTCCTCATCTCCTTCCCCTCACCACTACCTTCAGCCTCACAACATACCCCAATTGGGTATGCCATAGTCTCACTGGCTCCAGATGGGAGCAGCTAGGACTCTTGTGAGGTGTTCATATAAATAATAAATAAAAAAAGAAATGACCCGTTTTCATGTGACAAATGTCAACCGTGTACATATGTTGGGCGCGTGTCCCGACTGTGCACCGATGCCGAGGGGATCAATGACGCTACTTCCTCGGAGCATCTTCGGTAGTAATACCGGTAGAACAAGGACAGCATTCCCACCTGACGCCTGTGCTCTAAAGATTGCAATCCGTTTGTCGAATTAGGAGAATCTATCAAACGGACCGCCCGTTTCTGCACAGAGTCGAGGGTTTTTGTCAGTCAGAGCTGCCAAAATCAACCGTGGGGCGCACGTCAGATTGGTACTGGGTTAGCAGTTGTGAACTATTAAAGTATCTGCAGGCCCTGTACAGTACACCAGTTTTTGACAGGTACCTGAGCTGGTCACTTAGAGTTACACCAAGCATATCAATGGAAGGCCTGTTCTGAAGATTGCTTTCGTTGAAGGAGACTAGATTTTCATTTCGATCTCTTTTAGACGTAATCAGACATGATTGGGTCTTTGAGAAAGACCCAATCAGTCCCCAAGAGAAAACACTCTCGAGGCAACCGACCATTCTTTGCTTCAAAGCCCTCCGAGCCTTGGAGGTTTGTGCGCCCTTTGGGGGCTTGTATTATTGTGCGTTGAGTATTTTTTAAATAGTTTTTAAAACAGAGAAAAACGTACAAAGTACAAACTCAAATTTTGTAGGGTATATGCTGTATCTGAAAACGGACGTCATAGTGTCACCTTGATTAGAAAATCTCGTAACTCTACTTTCGTAAAATTTGCAGAATAAACGAAAACTGCATAATCGTTAAAGTTGAGACACACTTTGGAATTCTGTTATTTTATTTTTATTTTATTTTTATTTTTTTTATTTTTCTTTATTGTACAACAGATAAATAATCCAATTACCGTACAATTTTCTCATTTTGACAATCTTAACACCTAAGAAGATGATCATTATACAAAAAAATCTTAAGGCTATCTAAAGAAGAGTTGTATACATCTAGTGTTTTTGATATTTCGTTCAACAGTACCATTCCTCTTGTTATGCTACGCTGTGCTAGAACATCTGTTCTGCCGTATGGTAATGTGTAATGTGTAGTATTAAGACCCCGTATGGTATGTGTAATATTAAGACCCCGCATTTCGAATTCCTACCGTTTTATAACATATTTCTCTTCAAAATTTTAAGTGTTTTTAATTTTCTAAAAAAAGATATGTTATTTTTGTAGAGTCGAACTAGTAATTATGTGAAATTCCCTTGAAAGAAAAAAATTCAAAGTATGCTGCGAAAATTATTAAAAACACATTTTGTTCAGTTATTTAACATATTATGGGTGTGAAAAAAATCGTAGTGTATCTTTAAAATCAACGAAAGTATTTGTCGACAAATTTTTGCTCTATTTTAAACGATTCGTGTTTTATTAAACTTTTTGGCAATTTTTGCTTAATTTAATATTAGCGCGCTCACTCTTACATTCGTGTTTTCATATCTGCCCTTCTTCTTCTTTTGAGCGCTTTAGTAAGAGCTTTAAGGCTCGGTAGCGCCTTAGGTACAATCGGTAGTACAATGAATGAAGATTTAATCTATTTTTATAAAGAAGAGTGTCTGTGGCGGACGGACGGCGTGGATTTGATTTTCATATTATATCTACATTTTTATTCCGAAATTAATGAAATTTCGCACACTTGAGCTTCAAAACAAGACAAGGGTCACTGTCTACATTTGTTAAGTCCGGGCAACTCCGGGGACTTCATTTAGTTATGTAATAAAAATAGTTGTAAATATTGTTTTAGAGTCAAATAATTTCCATTATCTCCATTAGAATGTATTCAGGAGATTTCAATTAAATATATTAGTTTATTCTGAACATTATATGAAGACATATCCGAATTTAAGATGTTCTATTATCATAAAGTTCCATCAGAACAACAACAGTCTTTATACTTCTCTGTGTAAATACGTAAAAACCAACATAATTCTCATGAATAAATCTATTTCGTAAAAAGTGGACAAACGACCTTTGACTTGTTGGGTTACGTTATGACATTTAGAAACGAATGGCTATTGTAAAAACTTCATTACATTGCAAAAGAAAGAACGAGCAACCTTGAATTTTACAGTAATTTTGAGACCTGTTAAATTGAGGATAGTGAATAGAAAAGGAAACATCAGAAATAAATCACCTACACATTAAACATAAAAAGTACAAACACGATTTGTGCATCAGAAAAAACTTTTCGAGATCAAAAAGTACCGCCGCCGCAGGTCGAAGCATGGAGTGATTGCACAACAAAGATAATAATAATTGTGGGAGTCTGGATGTGGAGGGCTTTAGGGCCAGTGCGAGTGTAGTGAGTGAGTGTGGGCTGAAGGGGGTCTTTACCTGGGCCTACCTGGTCACGTGATGCCGATGCCCTAACAGCGGGACCAAAGGGAATCGAGGGCTTCAATGAAATGAAGCTGTGTTTTAAGGTTCTCCGGCAATACCTACTTAGATTTAAATGGCAATGTACAGCACAATAGATACGAAAAAATCAAGGACTCATGGTCTGTAAATGAGAATATTTTGTTTATTTAATAAAAGTCAGATAATTGAATTTGAAAACATGCAGGTGCACCTACACATTGTATGCACACTAAAATGTTGAGGTTAAGCAAAAAATAATATTTTTCCAAATTTTTATTGGAAAAATGTGGGTAGATATAATCATATTGCTACGTTAAGTAAATTAGAACACAGTGTCAATGGTGATCGACCGCTATGATTTAAGAGAACTATGATTGGTGACCAGATCTGAATAGCCAGTTCAACTTTCACTTCACCACTTCCTCATTCTGACAAAATTCCTCAAATTGGGGATGATATATTCATATGGTAACTATTTAATATTAGATAGGAGAAATAATTTTGTTAATATGAAAACAATTATTTTAAATATCGGTAATATTGTAGAGGAAATGGGACCTCACATAAAGACGAGCAATACTCACAATCACATGAGTATCTATTGTTATCAACGCATGGAAATTATCAGAATAGGTAACCGGCACGTCACAACTGCATAATAATGTTATAGTTATTAGTTGTTCTATTGCCTTATTAATGACAATTCTAGTTGAACTGTTAATTTGTCTAATAACATACAAGACAAGAATCACCAGATAAATTATTCCAATGTTTATGTGGATGAGGAACACAATATTACAATATATTATGTTTTCTGCCTGTGTATCTCTATCATCATCGCAGTTATTTTCCGTCGTTAAAACAATATTTACTAATAACAATAATATTATGAAAATTTAAGAAATAAGCGCGACACAGTGTAGTTCATCATTAGCGCGATAATAAATTGGCGGGCAGAGAAAATGATAAGAACATTTGTTCATACTAATATCAATAAATTAGATAATTTGATTTGATAAAGCTATTTGGTTAAAGTCATTGCAAAAGTACCCGTCCTAGAAATAAATTGAAATTTATTGTAAGAAAGAAAAATAAACAGAAAACAATGGTATTTGTTATTTGTACGCCACTGGAATTCAAAACAAAACGTTTAATTAGACAGTTACGTTGATTACATTCAATAAGAGAAATCATAATATTACTACTTCTTAATGAATTTAATTTAAGACATTCATATTTTATGGTTCATAAATTAAATCATCATAAAATATAACAAGCAGATGAGAATGAAAGGATGGTGTATATTATGCCGGTCAGTGGCTGAGTGGGCATCGCATTTGGGTCCCACCCGGGCGTCGCATGTTCGATTTTTCGGCTGGCTAACATTTTCACGAATACATTTCTTAGTTTTACGATAGTGTTCAAGTAATGTTCGTTGAGTATTTTTTGCGTGAATTTAATATGGAAAGTGTTAAATGTTTCATTTTAATGAAAGACCTTTTTACGTAGTTTAAGACAGTATAAGCACATATTTTGATAGTCACAACGATAGTTTTAAGTTAAACGACTGATTTATTATATCGGCCTTGTATGGAGCCTTTTTCCTTGCAAGGCCGTTTCGGAAGAGTTTATTAAAACTTTAATTTAATACGCAATCTTTAACAGAATGAAACAAGTTCTTTGTTTAAAACCACTTTATTTAAATTTATATTCGTCGACCGGTTTCGGTCGAACTCGACCTTCTTCAGGACAATAAACATATAGTTTATATGTTTATTGTCCTGAAGAAGGTCGAGTTCGACCGAAACCGGTCGACGAATATAAATTTAAATAAAGTGGTTTTAAACAAAGAACTTGTTTCATTCTGTAAAATGTCAAGCCACAAAGTGTTTGCTTTCTTCGATAATCGCAATCTTTAACTTTGCAATAAAAAAAGTTTTATAACCTACACAATAAAACAAGTGTTACTTAATATTTTTTTGTTTAATTTACCCAGGAAATAAAGGAATAATAACTGTTTATTTGTTAGAGTGGCCTTCCATGGTCTACCCACCTTATCAACAAATTCAAAATATATGACGGTTGAATAAATTAGTGAATAATGAAAAAAGGAAAAATGCTACAATAAAACTGAAAATGTATGAAAACTGAAAGTAGGTATATTTGAAACGTCTAAGTTCACAAGGTCCGTTAAACAAACTTGTGGTAAATACGTTATACCTGTACCATATAAAGATTTCAGTCTTTTCATTTCAATTTGATGGCGGAAAGATAAGGTGGCACATACACACCCAGGATCTGTAGTTCAAAATTGCAGGACCAGAAAGTCATTCAAAATCGACAGATCCTTCAATCTTCGGCCAGAATAAGCTTCTGCTAATAAACTGCCACAGCCGCGAAAAAACAAACATACGAAAGGTGTATTTAATTGTATGATAGTGAAGAGGTTAGAAAAAGATGAACGTCGTGTATTCTGGAACAAGTTAGAAAAAGATTGCCATCTAACTTTTAACATTGTCTACCTGCTCAAAGGAACTAACAAGACGTTTATTTACTTCTGCAGGTAGCGGTAAACGTGAAATCCGTCATTCAACTGTCAGACCATAAATAAAAAAGTGATTTTTTTATGTATTAAAAAAATCTAGTTAATTAAATAAGAGATAACTTTTTTTTACATTAGCTCCACACAGGAGGAAAATAATTCCCCTCAGGGGCTATGTCATCTTTGGGGACGCTGTGTGGAGGGTCTTTTTTAGGAAAGGAAGGAGAGAAAGTTCTGGGAAGGAAAAAGGTGTGAGTAGTGGGTAGGAATCTGGAGGTCCAAGAGTGACGGACGAATCTATCCCTCCCACTCCAGTGCAAGGCGATGTCCCGGGAGAGTCCTGCTGGAGAGGCCAAAAAGTCACCCTTCACCAATCTTTCCCGATCCGGCCTGCCACGCGTTTGGTGTACAGACGCATCCGCCACTGAGACCCGGACAAAACTCACCCCATGAACCCAGGAACCCTTGCTAAGTCACCAAATATAGCGAACCACTTGGGGTGACCTGTGGCAGGTGTGTTAAATTGGGTGTCCAATAAATGGTTACCGGGGCGGCGGTACCCAAAACCACCTCCCAAAGTGAATATGTATTGCATTTAAATCATTTCCGAAACGTTCGTCAGATTTGAAAGCAGCAAAACAAGATTAAAACGTGACCGTCATAACACGTATGGACAATGAACAGGAAAAATGGCGAGTGGGTAACCGACCGAATGCAAATTATAATAAGCAAAGCGCATATTGTATAAAAAAGACAACATCAACACCAAAGGGCAACGAACAAAGCGAAGGGAACAATAGACTCCGATGACTAAGGTAAGCGAATGCGGTAAGAAAGTAAATACGTCGAACTTTACATAAAAGGTTAGGCGCATGATGTACGTTATATCCATGTTATAAGTAGAGTTAAGCCTCATTCAGAAAGGGAGAATAACTTTGAAGCGATGCAATTATTTATTTTTAAGGTTTTTGAAGTGAAAACTTCTTTAACACCGTTATGATTTGAAACTCTATGAAGCGAAAAATAGCGACACTAAATAGAGATAAACACATACATCTAGCCTGTGAGATAGTGAGATAATCGGTCTCCTCTTTGTGCGGTGCTTCGTAGTCTCCCCACTCTTGTCTACTTTACTGTCTGAAGGTTTCACTTCAACCGTGTTTCTTCTCTGATTTTTTCTTTTAAACATCCAATAATAATATTTTTTAATGTATAAAAACAGTTAATTTATAAACAAGTTCGTTTGCCACTCCTAGATATCGCTAGCTGAGAATTGGTTTGTACTCCTATATTTTCGTTTTTTTTTTAAGCCGCCGCTATTCGAATTTCGACCGATTTCTTACATATCTCCCTTAAACATTTGAAGTTTTTAAGCTCTTAAAAAAATAGATGTTATTTTTGAAGACAATATCTAGATACGTTCCACACCGAAACGCAAATTATATGAAATTCCCTTGTCTACTTTACTGTCTGAAGGTTTCACTTCAACCGCGTTTCTTCTCTGATTTTTTCTTTTAAACATCCAATAATAATATTTTTTAATGTATAAAAACAGTTAATTTATAAACAAGTTCGTTTGCCACTCCTAGATATCGCTAGCTAAGAATTGGTTTGTACTCCTATATTTTCGGTTTTTTTTAAGCCGCCGCTATTCGATTTTCAACCAATTTCTTACATATCTCCCTTAAACATTTGAAGTTTTTAAGCTCATAAAAATATATGTTATTTTTGAAGATAATATCTAGATACGTTCCACGCCGAAACGCAAATTCTATGAAATTCCCTCGATAGAAAAAAATCGCAAAATATGCTCCGAAAATTATTTACAACAAGTCTATTTCTATTATTTTACAAGTTATATTTGTGAAAAAATTCACAATGTTTCTTTAAAGGACCAGCATCCAAAGGAAAGAAAAATATGACCCAACGAGAAGACAGCAAGTTGACCACCCTTATCACCTACGATTCCTTCCTTCTTAGAAAAGAACAGATTCGAAAATGATACTTAAGATACGTTCCACGAGATTTTTGCTCTATTTTAAACGAGTCATGTTTTATTAAGCTTTTTCGTAATTTTCGCTTCAATTCTATCACTTAACATATTAGCGCGCTCTGTTCAACATTCGTAATTACATATCTCTCCATCTTCTTCTTTTTCAACCGAGTAGCGCCGCCTTAAGCTGTAAATGCAGTGTATGTTAGTTCGTTCAAAATTCAACCAAATATGTTGTTCTTTTACTTGTAGATAGATTAACCCTTGTATTTAAAAAATATTTATAACAATTAGTTTGTAACAATTATAATAAAGGAAACGAAAATATAATTTTTTTAAACTTGAAAATTTTTATTTAATACGAGTTTTTGTGGTCATAGTACAAACCAATCCTGAGCAAGCGATATGTTAAACCGAGTTCAATTATTATAGAACACAAAAAAAGTTAGTATAATAAAATTATGCAGGGAAAAAGAAACCTTGAGTCATCCAAATTATTCATTTATTCATTCGAAACACCAAATTTAAACAAAAGAATAAGTGTGAAAACTTTACAGGAAAATAATAACCAACTAGCTTTGCCTGTTGCAGAGGCAACCAAGGGGTTAAACACTACGCGATATGACGTGTGAACGCGGATGAAGCGAAGAGTGTGTGTTAAATAAAATAGGTAGAGAAAAAAACGTTATTTGAATGTGGATAAAGCGAGGAGTGTCCGTCTACAAAGGGCACAGATAGTTGACAGCCCAATTGCGTACGCCTGCTCTCTGGCCGCTTCGGTCACCCGGTTCAAGGCGTTCGGTACGGGCCTTTTCTCGCAAAAGCAGGCCAAGTAGCTTCCTGCTCAAATTTTCACTGCGCCATTTGGGTTGTGCAGATCGATGCGCGTAATTTGTTACCCGAAACGTATAGTTTACTGTCGAAAAGACTCTTCCCACAGTGCCACATTGGTCGTCGACACTTTTAAAACGGCCCAGGAGCTTACCGCTCAATTCAGTACTGAACCAATCCAGCCGCCCGACTCAGGGCGTTCAGTTTTTCATTTAATTTAAATTAGAAAAACCAATAGAGCCTAAAAGGGTCCTCGGATTTTATCGTTTAATTTTTTAGTCAGCCCTTTGGATTGTGTAGGTCGAGACGCGTAATTTGATATCCATCTCGGGTACTGTAGGGTGTAATTTAAAAAAAAAAAAAATTTTGGATTTTGGAAATTTTTGAATTTTCAAAAAAAAATTTTTGGATTTTGTAAATTTTTGAATTTTCAAAAAAAAATTTTTTGAGTTTTGGAAATTTTTTAGTTTTGGAAAAAAAATTTTTGTTTTCTGGAAATTTTTTGTTTTTGAAAAAAAAATTTTTTGGATTCTGAAAATTTTTTAATTTTGGAAAAAAAAAATTTGGATTCTGGAAATTTTTTAATTTTGAAAAAAAACTTTTTTGGTTTCTGGAAATTTTTGAATTTTAAAAAAAAAAATTTTTGGTTTCTGGGAATTTTTTAAAATTTGGAACAAAAAAAATTTCGGATTCTGGAAATTTTTTAATTTTTAAAAAAAATTTTTGGTTTCCGGAAATTTTTGAATTTTGAAAAAAAAAATTTTCGGTTTCTTGAAATTTTTTAATTGTGAAAAAAAAATATTTTTTGGTTTCTGGAAATTTTTTAATTTTGGAAAAAAAAAAATTGTTGGATCTCGGAAATTTTTGAACTTATAACTGAAAGTAATTTTTCAAAAAAAATAATTCGAGTGCAGCTTACTGTAGTTTTTCAAAAAACGGCGCTATAAAAATGTATTATTCAGAATTTTTCAGAAACTTAAACTAAACCCAACTGGGGATGCCGTAGTCTCACTGACTCCAGACGGCAGTAGTTGAGACTCTTGTGCGGTATTCACATTGAAATTTAATTTAAAATGTATGAACCCGTACAGTATTCAAAAGGTACCTACAACATTTGGCAAAAAAAAATTGGACCATCTTTATTTAAATTTACTCATTTCATTAAAAATGTTCAGAATAAATAGTATCCGAGTAGGACGTTGTCAAAAAAAAATTCGAGTGCAGCTTACCGTAGTTTTTCAAAAAACGGCGCTATAAAAATTTATTATTCAGAATTTTTCAGAAACTAAAACTAAACCCATCTGGGGACGCCGTAGTCGCACTGACTCCGGACGGCAGTAATTGGGACTCTTGTGCGGTTTTCACATTGAAATTTAATGTAAAATGTACGAACGATTAGTTCCCCTACTATTCAAAAGGTACCTACACCATTTCGCAAAAAAAAAATGGACCATCTTTATTTAAATTTACTCATTTTATTAGAAATGTTCAGAATATATGGTGTCCGAGTACGTTGTCAAAAAAAATTCGAGTGCAGTTTACACGCGGTAGAAGTGAAACTTTTCCAAAACAATCTCAACTAATACTTGAAAAGTGAGGTCTAAGTAGCCCAGTAAATAAATGTACCCTCTGTAATATTTTACTTCTGCGTATTATGAGCTCCTGGTAGATTTTCAATATTGTACGTCACCCTTTTTGTCATTTTTTACAAAAACGGTCCTATAAAAATATAATTATCAAAATTATTGTGTACCTATTTTTATGAGGTGTTGCTCATCCAACGAATGGTGTCCTGAGCGGCAGTGCCAATGCCCGCCTCTAACGTTGAATAATTATCATAAAGAAGCAAAATACAAAAAAAAGCGTTATGTAACTTTAATATTAAAAAAAAATAAATCCCTTAAATATCTAGGCTAAAGACGAAGGCAGCGCAACACGGCATAACAGCTCAAAAAATAATTACAAAATAAATTATCCTTTCAACTTCAAATAATTTCATTACAAATTTCCAAGTAAAAAACAAATGCAATCCCCATTTGATGATTCCCAGTTGTTATGTGCAGGTACCTACCTACTCAGATTCTCAGTTGGTACACCTGCACATGCGTAAAAAAAACACGCCATTAAAAGGTATATTCAGAATTTTATTATCAAATAATCATTTCAATGAAAAAGAGTTCGCAAAGTATTTATATTTATAAATAATACGAATCCTAATGCATCGGAGCTCATTTATCAGGTACCTACTTAGTTCGTCATTCGCAGACGTACAATAGTCTGCAATTATATTTTCATCGCTGGCAAGACCGAAACGAAATAATGTAGTCACCACCTCGAGCACGGCCTGAAAATCGAGTGGTTTTTAACGTTTTCCATACAAACAACGCTGTCCTGGCCCGATTGAAAAGTTTAGTTGGCGGAGAGTTTTGACTTCCGCCATTTGTAAAATTTCAGAATCCAGTGTTCCAAGGTGTGAGAAAATTTACCCAACCTGAATTTATTTGTAAGAAAATTAGGTGTTCTACTGGCCAGGTAAATTATGCACCCTCGAGAAAAATGCGAGTTTTGCGAAACGTCAGAAAATATCATTTTTCCGCGCGCTATTGTGTAACATTTTGAATGGTGACCGACATATTTGTCGATTTTAAAAGCTTCCTTAATTTCTATTCCTCCTATTTATTGAAAAACATCTCCACCAGAATGCGTTTTTTCGACGATATCTCGAACCGCGTGTCGTACCTTTAAAGTGTCATTTTTTAGCAGAATCGCCTTTAAAATAATATGAGTAAATTTCCAGCAAATTCGTTTTGTATGAGAAAAGTGCTTAATTTTTCTCCGACTTTTTCGAAATGCGAACCTGTCGGCGGGAAATATAACCGGGCCGATTTCTTCGTCGATGAGAGATTCTGTCGGAGGTTCCAGTTATCGCCGCTGATTTTGCATCAGTTTTTACCGTTAATTTTTCGCGTTTCGGTTTCGTGAGTTTTTTTTAGCTTCCTGTCTAGCGATTGTGGTCTCTGCGGTCGGTCAAACTCGAAGAGCGGAGAGGTCATTTTGGCGTGGGAGGCCCTGGACTGAATCGCATTTCAAGCGAAAGCGATCCTTAGGGTGGGCGAACTTAAGGGGCGGCAAGGTCGTCTTTTGACTATACAGTCAAAAAACAAAAAAAAAAAAAAACAAAAACTCACATGGGTCATACGACCCATGTGAGTTTTTCGAAAACTGTGTATTAATATATATACTAGCTTTGCCTGTTGCAGAGGCAACCAAGGGGTTAAACACTACACGATATGACGTGTGAACGCGGATGAAGCAAAGAGTGTGTGTAAAATAAAATAGGTGAAGAAAAAACGATGTTTGAATGTGGATAAAGCAAGGAGTGTGCGCCTACAAAGGGCACTGGCAGTTGACAGCCCAATTTCGTACATCCGCTCTCGGGCTGCTTCGGTCACCCGGTTCAAGGCGTTCAGTACGGGCCTTTTCTCGCAAAAGGAGGCCAAGTAGCTTCCTGCTCAAATTTTCACTGCGCCATTTGGGTTATGCAGGTCGATACGCGTAATTTGTTACCCAAAACGTATAGTTTACTGTTGAAAAGACTCTTACCACAGTGCCACTTTGGTCGCCGATACTTTTAAAACGGCCCAGGAGCTTACCGCTCAATTCAGTACTGAACCAATCCTGCCGCCCGACTCAGAAAAAACCATTAGAGCTTTATCTCAAAAAATGGTCCTAGGAGTTTATCGCTTATTTTTTTCACTCAGCCCTTCGGATTGTGTAGATTGAGACGCGTAATTTGATACCCATCTCGGGTACTGTAAGGTGTAATTTAAAAAAAAAAATTTTGGATTTTGAAAAAAAAATTGGATTTTGGAAATTTTTTAATTTTGGAAAAAAAAAATTGGATTCAGGAAATTTTTGAATTTTGGAAAAAAAATTGGATTTTGGAAATTTTTTAATTGTGGAAAAAAAAATTTGGATTTGGAAATTTTTGAATTTTAAAAAAAAAATTTAATTTTGGAAAAAAAAAATGGATTTTGGATATAAAAAAAAAAATTTTGCCCTTGCACTAATTTAAAAAAATCGGCGCTATAAAAATGTATTATTCAGAATATTTTAGAAACTTTAACTAAGCACAACTGGGGATGCCGTAGTCTCACTGACTCCAGACGGCAGTAGGTGGGACTCTTGTGCGATATTCACATTGAAATTTAATTTAAATGTATGAACCCCTACAGTATTCAAAAGGTACCTACACCATTTGGCAAAAAAAATCTCACCATTGTCGCAGGTGGAGTAATCGTCATTTCCGTTTCATCCGAAATCCAAATCACAGCAGTGCTATAGAAGTATCACTTCAAAACTCCCGTCTTCGGATGTTTCTTTTTATTTAAATTAATCATTTTTGTCAATGAAAGAATTGCCTCCCTGGTCTAGTAAATAAAATGTGCTCCTGGTAGATTTTCAATATTGTTCGTCACCCTTTTTGTCATTTTTCACAAAAACGGCGCCATTAAAATGTATTTTTCAAAATTATTTCTTAAATAATAATTTTAATGCAAAATCGTTCATATAAAAAATAAATCAGGGTAGGTACCTACACATGAGTGCACGGGTAGGTACTTGGGGCCCTTGTAGTATTTTTTCAAAAAACGGCGCTATTAAAATGTGTTATTCAGAATTTTTTAGAAACTTAAACTTATTTTTATTCCAGTAAAAAAATTACAGAGAAAATATTATTTCATAGTGCGCGAGTAGGTACTAAGTTTCCCTACAGTAATTAAAAAAAACGGCGCCATTTAAATGTATATTCAGAATTTTTTGTCAAGTAATCACTTCAATGAAAAAAAGTTCGCAGAAGTATTTATTTTTATAAATAATACGAATCCTAATGTTGAGCTATATTGGAGCCCAATTTATCAGTTAAATCCGTTTATCGGGTACCTACCTAGTTCATAATTTGCAGTTTTACAATATTCTGTATTTATATTTTTTACACATGCAAGACCAACTCACAAACTTGGACTAATCCCGCTTGAATTTTAACCGCACCAAGCCGTAAAAATTGAAATCCGCCATCTTTAAAAAAAAATCTTCATACAAAAACGTATTATGGGGTGATTTCGTAAGTTCAAGAGGGTTATGGAAAAATTTTCATTTTCGGTGTTGCAATATTGGAGAAAATTTACCCAACCTGATTTTATTTGTAAGAAAATTAGGTTTAATACTGGCTAGAAAGCCAAAAGATATTTTAGAGGAAAATGCTTTTTACGTAAAGTGTCAAAACATGTCATTGTGAAATGCACTCTTGTGTAACATTTTGAATGGAAAGCGAACCATGTCACAGTTTTAACTGCTTGTAGTAACTCTCTACTTAAGATTAATTCAAAAACATCTCGGCCAGAATGCGTATTTTTGAAGATATCTTCGACCACGCAATGTACGTTCGAAATGTCAAATTTCCGCCCCCCTCGCCATAAAATAAAAATAGAATAAATTCGTGTGAACTTTTCTTATGAAAATAATCAGTACTTACATTCTTCACCGCTAGATGTCTCCCTGTACATATTTTCTACAATTTTGTGTAGAAAATATGTACTAATCGAGTTAATTTTAGCCTTCTGTGAAAGTTCTGTTCAAATTCTATTAAAGTTCTGTAATTATTTCAGTTTTATGATGCGACTGGCCTATAACGATAAAACAACAGAACTCGGATAGAACTTACACAGAACGTGAAAATTAACTTTAAAAACATTGTTGAATTATTCAACTTTATTGAAACAACTTTACCTTAGTATTGCATTAAAACCTAATTTATTGTGAAGCTACCTATTCGTGAAAGTACCTACGCATTTCTTTTCAATTTTTTTCAATGAAGTACGTCGTCGTCAAATAAGTACCTACCCAGGAATGAAAAACTAAAAATTTCTAAGCACGTGTTTTTCGTGGAAAAATCTGATTTTGTTTAGCTTGCCCTGAAATATTTCACATGCGATGCGTATGTAATGACGATCGAATTAGTTGAGGAGACATCTAGACTATAATATTTTTCAAAAACATTTTAGCCAGGATCGATTTTTCGGCCGTAATGCCGTTTGTCGTAAAACAACAACCGAAACCGCTGAGAGGTCCGGTTTGTTGACAAAAGTTTGACATGTGAGTTCGCGACCCACCCCACTTGAACTCTATAGTGATACATCATGTGCTCCTGGTAGATTTTCAATATTGTACGTCATCTTGTTTGTCATTTTTCACAAAAATGGCGCCATAAAAATGTATTTTTCAAAATTATTTAACAAATAATAATTTTAATGCAAAATCGTTCATATAAAAAATAAATCAGGGCAGGTGCACATGAGTACCTACATATTTTTTGAATAAATATTACGAATCCTAATTTTTTAATTTTGAAATTTGGTTTTGAAATGATAGGTACCTATCGACTTTGGCAAAAAAATACGACCATCTTTGTTTGTTTCTGTTTATTTGATATCATGTTTTTTTTTATTTTTAAAAGAAAAAAGTCCCTAGGTATTTAAGTACCTACCTTGTCTAGGAAATAAGCATATTTTATTCAATATTTTACTCTTGCAAAATGTGTATTCCTGATGGAAACTCAATATAGTACAGCGCCCTCATTGTCATTTTTAGTTCGAATTTTTACTCACACAATCATAAAAGAAAAGTGTTTAGCATTGTATTTGGACCCATCTTACTTCAAAAACGTTCCGATTTATTTAGTACTAATTTCCTTCATAACTACAAAAGTCTACATACCTGAAATAATGCATTTTGGCAAAAATTGCGACCATCCCGAGTGATTTCTTTTATTTCAAATCATTAATTTTTTATTTGATATCTGAAGGAAAGAACCGATGCGTAAGCCGGTACCTACCCGGTTCTTACGCAGACAAACAATATTGATGTAGGTACCTAAGCATTTCCTTAAAAAAATCCGTTCATCTTACGAACAAATTTGTAATAATTCAACGGAAAAGTACGTACCCTGTAATTAAACGTGTTCTTTTTATATGGCCAGCAATATATTCTCTTCTGTGGGATTTTCAAAGCACGTTATTTTTCTCAAACGTCATATTTTCCGTAGCGTATAGTGAAATATTTTTAATGGTTTGCGTATGTTACGACCGTTGAAAATGTTTTTTTAATCTCTCGACCTCCATAATATTCAAAAACATTACAGCCAGAATCGGTTTTCGAGCCGCAGAGGCGTTTTCAAATTGTCGACTCCGAGACAGGCTTGAAGCCGTTATTTTATACGGCTAAATCATAATTTCCTCCTAACTGACGTGTCTTGAAACTCAAGATTGTTTTTTATTATCAATTATTAGTCAATTTAATCGAATTTAAGTACCTACTCGACGACTTATTCTACTGGCCGCCAAATTTTTCACTTTCGACGGTAGTGAAATCTTAGCAAATGTCAAAAATAATGCAAGGTATTTTGGAATATTGCAGAACATTTTGGATGAAATGCGTTACATGTCGCAGTTTTAAAAGTTTGATAAAACCCTCTACTTCCAATCTGTGGTATAACGTCTCCACCAGAATGCGTTTTTTCGACGATATCTCGAACCGCGTGTCGTACCTTTAAAGTGTCATTTTACGTCAGAATCGCCTTTAAAATAATATGAGTAAATTTCTAGCAAATTCGTTTCGCGTAAAGGAAATAGTGATTAAGATTTCTTATCTTTTTTGCAAATGCGAACCTGTCGGCGGGAAATATAACCAGGCCGATTTCTTCGTCGATGAGAGATTCAGCCGGAGGTTCCAGTTATCGCCGCTGATTTTGTATCAGTTTTTTCCGTTGACTTTTGGCGTTTCTAAAATAAGAATTTCGTGTGAGTTTCCTGTCTTGCGATAGTGGTCTCTGAGGTCGGTCAAACTCGAAGAGCGGAGAGGTCATTTTGGCGTGGGAGGCCTGCACTGAAAAAAAAAGCCCTGTGTTTCGAGCGAAACTGAACCTCGAAACGGGTAAAACTTAAGGGGCGGCAAGGTCGTCTTTTGCCTAAATGACGAAAAAAAAGTGAGTTTTCGAAAACTGTGCATTAATATATATACTAGCTTTGCCTGTTGCAGAGGCAACCAAGGGGTTAAACACTACGCGATATGACGTGTGAACGCGGATGAAGCGAAGAGTGTGTGTTAAATAAAATAGGTAGAGAAAAAAACGTTATTTGAATGTGGATAAAGCGAGGAGTGTCCGTCTACAAAGGGCACAGATAGTTGACAGCCCAATTGCGTACGCCTGCTCTCTGGCCGCTTCGGTCACCCGGTTCAAGGCGTTCGGTACGGGCCTTTTCTCGCAAAAGCAGGCCAAGTAGCTTCCTGCTCAAATTTTCACTGCGCCATTTGGGTTGTGCAGATCGATGCGCGTAATTTGTTACCCGAAACGTATAGTTTACTGTCGAAAAGACTCTTCCCACAGTGCCACATTGGTCGTCGACACTTTTAAAACGGCCCAGGAGCTTACCGCTCAATTCAGTACTGAACCAATCCAGCCGCCCGACTCAGGGCGTTCAGTTTTTCATTTAATTTAAATTAGAAAAACCAATAGAGCCTAAAAGGGTCCTCGGATTTTATCGTTTAATTTTTTAGTCAGCCCTTTGGATTGTGTAGGTCGAGACGCGTAATTTGATATCCATCTCGGGTACTGTAGGGTGTAATTTAAAAAAAAAAAAAATTTTGGATTTTGGAAATTTTTGAATTTTCAAAAAAAAATTTTTGGATTTTGTAAATTTTTGAATTTTCAAAAAAAAATTTTTTGAGTTTTGGAAATTTTTTAGTTTTGGAAAAAAAAATTTTGTTTTCTGGAAATTTTTTGTTTTTGAAAAAAAAATTTTTTGGATTCTGAAAATTTTTTAATTTTGGAAAAAAAAAATTTGGATTCTGGAAATTTTTTAATTTTGAAAAAAAACTTTTTTGGTTTCTGGAAATTTTTGAATTTTTAAAAAAAAAATTTTTGGTTTCTGGGAATTTTTTAAATTTGGAAAAAAAAAATTTCGGATTCTGGAAATTTTTTAATTTTGAAAAAAAATTTTTTGGTTTCCGGAAATTTTTGAATTTTGAAAAAAAAAAATTTCGGTTTCTTGAAATTTTTTAATTGTGAAAAAAAAATATTTTTTGGTTTCTGGAAATTTTTTAATTTTGGAAAAAAAAAATTGTTGGATCTCGGAAATTTTTGAACTTATAACTGAAAGTAATTTTTCAAAAAACGGCGCTATAAAAATGTATTATTCAGAAATTTTAGAGACTTAAACTAAACCCAACTGGGGATGCCGTAGTCTCACTGACTCCAGACGGCAGTAGTTGAGACTCTTGTGCGGTATTCACATTGAAATTTAATTTAAAATGTATGAACCCGTACAGTATTCAAAAGGTACCTACAACATTTGGCAAAAAAAAATTGGACCATCTTTATTTAAATTTACTCATTTCATTAAAAATGTTCAGAATAAATAGTATCCGAGTAGGACGTTGTCAAAAAAAAATTCGAGTGCAGCTTACCGTAGTTTTTCAAAAAACGGCGCTATAAAAATTTATTATTCAGAATTTTTCAGAAACTAAAACTAAACCCATCTGGGGACGCCGTAGTCGCACTGACTCCGGACGGCAGTAATTGGGACTCTTGTGCGGTTTTCACATTGAAATTTAATGTAAAATGTACGAACGATTAGTTCCCCTACTATTCAAAAGGTACCTACACCATTTCGCAAAAAAAAAATGGACCATCTTTATTTAAATTTACTCATTTTATTAGAAATGTTCAGAATATATGGTGTCCGAGTACGTTGTCAAAAAAAATTCGAGTGCAGTTTACACGCGGTAGAAGTGAAACTTTTCCAAAACAATCTCAACTAATACTTGAAAAGTGAGGTCTAAGTAGCCCAGTAAATAAATGTACCCTCTGTAATATTTTACTTCTGCGTATTATGAGCTCCTGGTAGATTTTCAATATTGTACGTCACCCTTTTTGTCATTTTTTACAAAAACGGTCCTATAAAAATATAATTATCAAAATTATTGTGTACCTATTTTTATGAGGTGTTGCTCATCCAACGAATGGTGTCCTGAGCGGCAGTGCCAATGCCCGCCTCTAACGTTGAATAATTATCATAAAGAAGCAAAATACAAAAAAAAGCGTTATGTAACGTTAATATTAAAAATAAATAAATCCCTTAAATATCTAGGCTAAAGACGAAGGCAGCGCAACACGGCATAACAGCTCAAAAAATAATTACAAAATAAATTATCCTTTCAACTTCAAATAATTTCATTACAAATTTCCAAGTAAAAAACAAATGCAATCCCCATTTGATGATTCCCAGTTGTTATGTGCAGGTACCTACCTACTCAGATTCTCAGTTGGTACACCTGCACATGCGTAAAAAAAAACACGCCATTAAAAGGTATATTCAGAATTTTATTATCAAATAATCATTTCAATGAAAAAGAGTTCGCAAAGTATTTATATTTATAAATAATACGAATCCTAATGCATCGGAGCTCATTTATCAGGTACCTACTTAGTTCGTCATTCGCAGACGTACAATAGTCTGCAATTATATTTTCATCGCTGGCAAGACCGAAACGAAATAATGTAGTCACCACCTCGAGCACGGCCTGAAAATCGAGTGGTTTTTAACGTTTTCCATACAAACAACGCTGTCCTGGCCCGATTGAAAAGTTTAGTTGGCGGAGAGTTTTGACTTCCGCCATTTGTAAAATTTCAGAATCCAGTGTTCCAAGGTGTGAGAAAATTTACCCAACCTGAATTTATTTGTAAGAAAATTAGGTGTTCTACTGGCCAGGTAAATTATGCACCCTCGAGAAAAATGCGAGTTTTGCGAAACGTCAGAAAATATCATTTTTCCGCGCGCTATTGTGTAACATTTTGAATGGTGACCGACATATTTGTCGATTTTAAAAGCTTTCTTAATTTCTATTCCTCCTATTTATTGAAAAACATCTCCACCAGAATGCGTTTTTTCGACGATATCTCGAACCGCGTGTCGTACCTTTAAAGTGTCATTTTTTAGCAGAATCGCCTTTAAAATAATATGAGTAAATTTCCAGCAAATTCGTTTTGTATGAGAAAAGTGCTTAATTTTTCTCCGACTTTTTCGAAATGCGAACCTGTCGGCGGGAAATATAACCGGGCCGATTTCTTCGTCGATGAGAGATTCTGTCGGAGGTTCCAGTTATCGCCGCTGATTTTGCATCAGTTTTTACCGTTAATTTTTCGCGTTTCGGTTTCGTGAGTTTTTTTTAGCTTCCTGTCTAGCGATTGTGGTCTCTGCGGTCGGTCAAACTCGAAGAGCGGAGAGGTCATTTTGGCGTGGGAGGCCCTGGACTGAATCGCATTTCAAGCGAAAGCGATCCTTAGGGTGGGCGAACTTAAGGGGCGGCAAGGTCGTCTTTTGACTGTATGACCCATGTGAGTTTTTCGAAAAACTGTGTATTAATATATACTAGCTTTGCCTGTTGCAGAGGCAACCAAGGGGTTAAACACTACGCGATTTGACGTGTGAACGCGGATGAAGCGAGGAGTGTGTGTTAAATAAAATAGGTGAAGAAAAAAACGATGTTTGTAATTTGTTACCCGTAATGTATAATTTACTGTTGCAAAGACTCCTACCATTGTGCCACTTTGGTCGCCGACACTTTTAAAACGTCCCAGGAGCTTACCGCTCAATTCAGTACTGAACCAATCCAGCCGCCTGACTCAGGGCGTTCAGATTTTCATTTAATTTAAATTAGAAAAACCAATAGAGCCTAAAAGGGTCCTCGGATTTTATCGTTCAATTTTTTCAGTCAGCCCTTCGGATTGTGTAGGTCGAGACGCGTAATTTGATATCCATCTCGGGTACTGTAGGGTGTAATTTAAAAAAAAAAATTTTGGATTTTGAAAAAAAATTTTTTAGACTTTGGAAATTTTTGAATTTTCAAAAAAAAAATTCTTGGATTTTGTAAATTTTTGAATTTTCAAAAAAAAAATTTCGAGTTTTGGAAATTTTTTAATTTTCAAAAAAAAACTTTTTTGGTTTCTGGGAATTTTTGAATTTTGAAAAAAAAAATTTTTGTTTTCTGGAAATTTTTTAAATTTAGAAAAAAAAAATTTCGGATTCTGGAAATTTTTTAATTTTAAAAAATTTTTTTTTTTGTTTAAGGAAATTTTTGAATTTTGAAAAAAAAAATTTCGGTTTCTGGAAATTTTTTAATTTTGAAAAAAAAATTTTTTTGATTTCTGGAAATTTTTTAATTTTGGAAAAAAAATTATTGGATTCTGGAAATTTTTTAATTTTGGAAAAAAAATATTTGGATCTCGGAAATTTTTGAACTTATAACTGAAAGTAATTTTTCAAAAAACGGCGCTATAAAAATGTATTATTCAGAATTTTTCAGAAACTAAAACTAAACCCAACTGGGGACGCCGTAGTCGCACTGACTCCGGACGGCAGTAATTGGGACTCTTGTGCGGTTTTCACATTGAAATTTAATGTAAAATGTACGAACGATTAGTTCCCGTACAGTATTCAAAAGGTACCTACACCATTTCGCAAAAAAAATTGGACCATCTTTATTTAAATTTACTCATTTTATTAGAAATGTTCAGAATGCTCATCCGACGAATGGTTCCCGGGGCGGCAGTGCCAATGCCCGCCTCTAACGTTGAATAATTATCTTAAAGAAGCAATATACAAAAAAAAGCGTTATGTAACTATAATATTTAAAAAAAATAAATCCCTTAAATATCTAGGCTTAAGACGAAGGTAGCGCAACACGGCATAACAGCTCAAAAAATTATTACAAAAGAAATTATCCTTTCAACTTCAAATAATTTCATTACAAATTTCCAAATAAAAAACACATGCAATTCCCATACGATGATCCGAGTTGTTATGTGCAGGTACCTACCTACCTACTCAGATTCTCAGTTGGTACACCTGCACATACGTAAAAAAAAACACGCCATTAAAATGTATTTTCAGAATTTTTTTATCAAATAATCATTTCAATGAAAAATAGTTCGCAAAGTATTTATATTTATAAATAATACGAATCCTAATGCATCGGAGCCCATTTATCGGGTACCTACTTAGTTCGTCATTCGCAGACGTACAATAGTCTGCAATTATATTTTCATCGCTGGCAAGACCGAAACGAAATAATGTAGTCACCACCTCGAGCACGGCCTGAAAATCGAGTGGTTTTTAACGTTTTCCATACAAACAACGCTGTCTTGGCCCGATTGAAAAGTTTAGTTGGCGGAGAGTTTAGCCTTCCGCCATTTGTAAAATTTCAGAATCCAGTGTGCCCAGGTGTGAGAAAATTTACCCAACCTGAATTTATTTGTAAGAAAATTAGGTCTTCTACTGGCCAGCTATATTATGCACCCTCGAGAAAAGAGCGAGTTTTGCGAAACGTCATAAAATATCATTTTTCCGCGCGCTGTCGTGTAACATTTTGAATGGTGACCGACATATATGTCGATTTTAAAAGTTTCCTTAACTTCTATTCTTCGTATTTATCGAAAAACATCTCGGCCAGAATGTGTATTTTCGACGATATCTCGAACCGCGTGTCGTACCTATAAAATGTCATTTTATATCAGAATCGCCATTAAAATCATTTCTAACAAATTCGTTTCGCGTAAAGGAAATGCGATTAAGATTCCTTATCTTTTTTGCAAATGCGAACCTGTCGGCGGGAAATATAACCAGGCCGATTTCTTCGTCGATGAGAGATTCAGTCGGAGGTTCCAGTTATCGCCGCTGATTTTGTATCAGTTTTTTCCGTTGACTTTTGGCGTTTCTCAAATAAGAAATTCGTGCGAGTTTCCTGTCACGCGATAGTGGTCCTTCAGGTGTATGAAACTTAAGGGGCAGCTAGGTCGTTTTTCGCGTAAAGGAAAAAGTGAGTTTTTCGAAAAACTGTGCATTAATATATATACTAGCTTTGCCTGTTGCAGAGGCAACCAAGGGGTTAAACACTACGCGATTTGACGTGTGAACGCGGATGAAGCAAAGAGTGTGTGTTAAATAAAATAGGTAGAGAAAAAAACGTTATTTGAATGTGGATAAAGCGAGGGGTGTCCGTCTACAAAGGGCACAGATAGTTGACAGCCCAATTGCGTATGCCTGCTCTCTGGCCGCTTCGGTCACCCGGATCAAGGCGTTCGGTACGGGCCTTTTCTCGCAAAAGCAGGCCAAGTAGCTTCCTGCTCAAGTTTTCACTGCGCCATTTGGGTTGTGCAGATCGATACGCGTAATTTGTTATCCGAAACGTATAGTTTACTGTTGAAAAGACTCTTCCCACAGTGCCACTTTGGTCGTCGACACTTTTAAAACGGCCCAGGAGCTTACCGCTCAATTCAGTACTGAACCAATCCTACCGCCCGACTCAGGGCGTTCGGTTTTTCATTTAATTTAAATTAGAAAAAAACATTAGAGCTTTATCTCGAACAATGGTCCTAGGAGTTTTTCGCTTATTTTTTTCACTCAGCCTTTCGGATTGTTAAGATCGAGACGCGTAATTTGATACCCATCTCGGGTACTGTAAGGTGTAATTTAAAAAAAAAAAAATTGGATTTTGAAAATTTTTTAAATTTGGAAAAAAAAAATTTCGGATTCTGGAAATTTTTTAATTTTGAAAAAAAAAATTTTTGGTTTCCGGAAATTTTTGAATTTTGAAAAAAAAAATTATCGGTTTCTGGAAAATTTTTTAATTTGAAAAAAAAATTTTTTGGTTTCTGGAAATTTTTTAAATTTGGAAAAAAAAAATTCGGATTCTGGAAATTTTTTAATTTTGAAAAAAAAATTTTTTGGTTTCCGGAAATTTTTGAATTTTGAAAAAAAAAATTTCGGTTTCTGGAAATTTTTTAATTATGAAAAAAAAATTTTTTGGTTTCTGGAAATTTTTTAATTTTGGAAAAAAAAAATTGTTGGATCTCGGAAATTTTTGAACTTATAACTGAAAGTAATTTTTCAAAAAACGGCGCTATAAAAATGTATTATTCAGAAATTTTAGAGACTTAAACTAAACCCAACTGGGGTGCCGTAGTCTCACTGACTCCAGACGGCAGTAGTTGGGACTCTTGTGCGGTATTCACATTGAAATTTAATTTAATTTAATGAACCCGTACAGTATTCAAAAGGTACCTACATCATTTGGCAAAAAAAAATTGGACCATCTTTATTTAAATTTACTCATTTTATTAGAAATGTTCAGAATAAATAGTATCCGAGAAGGACGTTGTCAAAAAAAATTCGAGTGCAGCTTACTGTAGTTTTTCAAAAAACAGCCCTATAAAAATGTATTGTTCAGAATTTTTCAGAAACTAAAACTAAACCCAACTGGGGACGCCGTAGTCGCACTGACTCCGGACGGCAGTAATTGGGACTCTTGTGCGGTATTCACATTGATATTTAATTTAAAGTGTATGAACCCGTACAGTATTCAAAAGGTACCTACACCATTTGGCAAAAAAAAATTGGACCATCTTTATTTAAATTTACTCATTTTATTAGAAATGTTCAGAATAAATAGTATCCGAGAAGGACGTTGTCAAAAAAAAATTCGAGTGCAGCTTACTGTAGTTTTTCAAAAAACGGCGCTATAAAAATTTATTATTCAGAATTTTTCAGAAACTAAAACTAAACCCAACTGGGGACGCCGTAGTCGCACTGACTCCGGACGGCAGTAATTGGGACTCTTGTGCGGTTTTCACATTGAAATTTAATGTAAAATGTACGAACGATTAGTTCCCGTACAGTATTCAAAAGATACCTACACCATTTCGCAAAAAAAAAATTGGACCATCTTTATTTAAATTTACTCATTTTATTAGAAATGTTCAGAATATATAGTGCCCGAGTAGGTACCTACGTACGTTGTCAAAAAAAATTCGAGTGCAGTTTACACGCGGTAGAAGTGAAACTTTTCCAAAACAATCTCAACTAATACTTGAAAAGTGAGGTCACAAAAACGGCCCTATAAAAATATAATTTTCAAATTTTTTGTATACCCATTTTTATGAGGTGTTGCTCATCCAACAAATGGTTCCCGGGGCGGCAGTACCAATGCCCGCCTCTAACGTTGAATAATTATCATAAATAAGCTAAATACAAAAAAAGCGTTATGTAACTATAGTATTTAAAAAAAAATAAATCCCTTAAATATCTAGTATAAAGACGAAGGTAGCGCAACACGGCATAACAGCCCAAAAAATTATTACAAAAGAAATTATCCTTTCAACTTCAAATAATTTCAATACAAATTTCCAAAAAAAAAAACATATGCAATTCTTATTTGATGATTCCGAGTTGTTATGTGCAGGTACCTACCTACTCAGATTCTCAGTTGGTACACCTGCACATGCGTAAAAAAAAACACGCCATTAAAATGTATATTCAGAATTTTTTATCAAATAATCATTTCAATGAAAAAGAGTTCGCAAAGTATTTATATTTATAAATAATACGAATCCTAATGCCTCGAGCCCATCTATCAGGTACCTACTTAGTTCGTCATTCGCAGACGTACAATATTCTGCAATTATATTTTCATCGCTGGCAAGACCGAAACGAAATAATGTCTTCACCACCTCGAGCACGGCCTGAAAATCGAGTTGTTTTTAACGTTTTCCATACAAACAACGCTGTCCTGGCCTGAATGAAAACTTTAGTTGGCGAAGGCAAAGCTCTCCGCCATTTGTAAAATTTCAGAATCGAGTGTTCCAAGGTGTGAGAAAATTTACCCAACCTGAATTTATTTGTAAGAAAATTAGGTATTCTACTGGCCAGCTAAATTATGCACCCTCGAGCAAAGTGCGATTTTGCGAAACGTCAGAAAATATCATTTTTCCGCGCGCTATCGTGTAACATTTTGAATGGTGACCGACACATTTGTCGATTTTAAAAGTTTCCTTAACTTCTATTCTTCATATTTATCGAAAGACATCTTCGCCAGAATGCGCCTTTTCGACGATATCTCAAACCGCGTGTCGTACCTATAAAATGTCATTTTTTAGCAGAATCGCCATTAAAATAATTTCTAGCAAATTCGTTTCGCGTAAAGGAAATGCGATTAAGATCTCTTATCTTTTTTGCAAATGCGAACCTGTCGGCGGGAAATATAACCAGGCCGATTTCTTCGTCGATGAGAGATTCAGTCGGAGGTTCCAGTTATCGCCGCTGATTTTGTATCAGTTTTTTTCGTTGACTTTTTGCGTTTCTCAAATAAGAAATTCGTGCTAGTTTCCTGTCACGCGATAGTGGTCCTTCAGGTGTATGAAACTTAAGGGGCAGCTAGGTCGTTTTTTGCCTAAATTACAAAAGTGAGTTTTTCGAAAAACTGAACAATACTATATTAACTAGCTTTGCCTGTTGCAGAGGCAACCAAGGGGTTAAACACTACGCGATTTGACGTGTGAACGCGGATGAAGCGAGGAGTGTGTGTTTAATAAAATAGATGAAGAAAAAAACGATGTTTGTAATTTGTTACCCGTAACGTATAATTTACTGTTGCAAAGACTCCTACCACTGTGCAACTTTGGTCGCCGACACTTTTAAAACGTCCCAGGAGCTTACCGCTCAATTCAGTACTGAACCAATCCAGCCGCAACGACTCAGGGCGTTCAGTTTTTCATTTAATTTAAAATAGAAAAACCAATAGAGCCTAAAAGGGTCCTCGGATTTTATCGTTCAATTTTTTCAGTCAGCCCTTCGGATTGTGTAGGTCGAGACGCGTAATTTGATATCCATCTCGGGTACCGTAGGGTGTAATTTAAAAAAAAAAAATTTTTGGATTTTCGAAATATTTGAATTTCGAAAAAAAAATTTTTGGACTTTTGAAATTTTGAAATTTGCAAAAAAAAAATTTTGGATTTTGGAACTTTTTGAATTTTCAAAAAAAAATTTTTTGGATTTTGTAAATTTTTGAATTTTCAAAAAAAAATTTTTTGAGATTTGGAAATTTTTTAATTTTGGAAAAAAAAATTTTGTTTTCTGGAAATTTTTTGATTTTTAAAAAAAATTTTTTAATTTTGGAAAAAAAAAATTTGGATTCTGGAAATTTTTTCATTTTAAAAAAAACTTTTTTGGTTTCTGGAAATTTTTGAATTTTAAAAAAAAAAACTTTGGTTTCTGGAAATTTTTTAAATTTGGAAAAAAAAATTTCGGATTCTGGAAATTTTTTAATTTTGAAAAAAAAATTTTTTGGTTTCCGGAAATTTTTGAATTTTGAAAAAAAAAAATTTCGGTTTCTGGAAATTTTTTAATTATGAAAAAAAAAATTTTTGTTTTCTGGAAATTTTTTAATTTTGGAAAAAAAAATTGTTGGATCTCCGAAATTTTTGAACTTATAACTGAAAGTAATTTTTCAAAAAACGGCGCTATAAAAATGTATTTTTCAGAAATTTTAGAGACTTAAACTAAACCCAACTGGGGATGCCGTAGTCTCACTGACTCCAGACGGCAGTAGTTGGGACTCTTGTGCGGTATTCACATTGAAATTTAATTTAAAATGTATGAACCCGTACAGTATTCAAAAGGTACCTACACCATTTGGCAAAAAAAAATTGGACCATCTTTATTTAAATTTACTCATTTTATTAGAAATGTTCAGAATAAATAGTATCCGAGAAGGACGTTGTCAAAAAAAAATTCGAGTGCAGCTTACTGTAGTTTTTCAAAAACCGGCGCTATAAAAATGTATTATTCAGAATTTTTCAGAAACTAAAACTAAACCCAACTGGGGACGCCGTAGTCGCACTGACTCCGGACGGCAGTAATTGGGACTCTTGTGCGGTATTCACATTGAAATTTAATTATAATGTATGAACCCGTACAGTATTCAAAAGGTACCTACACCATTTGGCAAAAAAAAATTGGACCATCTTTATTTAAATTTACTCATTTTATTAGAAATGTTCAGAATAAATAGTATCCGAGTAGGACGTTGTCAAAAAAAAATTCGAGTGCAGCTTACTGTAGTTTTTCATAAAACGGCGCTATAAAAATGTATTATTCAGAATTTTTCAGAAACTAAAACCAAACCCAACTGGGGACGCCGTAGTCGCACTGACTCCGGACGGCAGTAATTGGGACTCTTGTGCGGTTTTCACATTGAAATTTAATGTAAAATGTACGAACGAATAGTTCCCGTACAGTGTTCAAAAGGTACCTACACCATTTCGCAAAAAAAAAAATTGGACCATCTTTATTTAAATTTACTCATTTTATTAGAAATGTTCAGAATGCTCATCCAACGAATGGTTCCCGGGGCGGCAGTACCAATGCCCGCCTCTTACGTTGAATAATTATCGTAAAGAAGCAAAATACAAAAAAAAAGCGTTATGTAACTTTAATATAAAAAAAAATAGATCCCTTAAATATCTAGGCTAAAGACGAAGGTAGCGCAACACGGCATAACAGCCCAAAAATAATTACAAAAGAAATTATCCTTTCAATTTCAAATAATTTCATTACAAATTTCCAAAAAAAAAACATATGCAATTCCCATACGATGATTCCGAGTTGTTATGTGCAGGTACCTACCTACTCAGATTCTCAGTTGGTACACCTGCACATACGTAAAAAAAAAACACGCCATTAAAATGTATTTTCAGAATTTTTTATCAAATAATCATTTCAATGGAAAAAAGTTCGCAAAGTATTTATATTAATAAATAAGACGAATCCTATTGCATTGGAGCCTATCTATCGGGTACCTACTTAGTTCGTCATTCGTAGACGTACAATATTCTGCAATTATATTTTCATCGCTGGCAAGACCGAAACGCAAAAATGTTGTCACCACCTCGAGCACGGCCTGAAAATCGAGTTGTTTTTAACGTTTTCCATACAAACAACGCTGTCCTGGCCCGATTGAAAAGTTTAGTTGGCGGAGAGCTTGGCCTTCCGCCATTTGTAAAATTTCAAAATCCAGTGTTACCAGGTGTGAGAAAATTTACCCAACCTGAATTTATTTGTAAGAAAATTAGGTGTCCTACTGGCCAGCAAAATTATGCACCCTCGAGAAAGTGCGAGTTTTGCGAAACGTCAGAAAATATCATTTTTCCGCGCGCTATCGTGTAACATTTTGAATGGTGACCGACATATTTGTCGATTTTAAAAGTTTCCTTAACTTCTATTCTTCGTATTTATCGAAAAACATCTTCGCCAGAATGCGTATTTTCGACGATATCTCGAACCGCGTGTCGTACCTATAAAATGTCATTTTTTAGCAGAATCGCCATTAAAATAATTTCTAGCAAATTCGTTTCGCGTAAAGGAAATGCGATTAAGATTTCTTATCTTTTTTGCAAATGCGAACCTGTCGGCGGGAAATATAACCAGGCCGATTTCTTCGTCGATGAGAGATTCAGTCGGAGGTTCCAGTTATCGCCGCTGATTTTGTATCAGTTTTTTCCGTTGACTTTTTGCGTTTCTCAAATAAGAAATTCGTGCGAGTTTCCTGTCACGCGATAGTGGTCCTTCAGGTGTATGAAACTTAAGGGGCAGCTAGGTCGTTTTTTGCCTAAATTACAAAAGTGAGTTTTTCGAAAAACTGAACAATACTATATGTACTAGCTTTGCCTGTTGCAGAGGCAACCAAGGGGTTAAACACTACACGATATGACGTGTGAACGCGGATGAAGCAAAGAGTGTGTGTAAAATAAAATAGGTGAAGAAAAAACGATGTTTGAATGTGGATAAAGCAAGGAGTGTGCGCCTACAAAAGGCACAGGCAGTTGACAGCCCGATTTCGTACATCCGCTCTCGGGCTGCTTCGGTCACCCGGTTCAAGGCGTTCAGTACGGGCCTTTTCTCGCAAAAGGAGGCCAAGTAGCTTCCTGCTCAAATTTTCACTGCGCCATTTAGGTTATGCAGGTCGATACGCGTAATTTGTTACCCGAAACGTATAGTTTACTGTTGAAAAGACTCTTACCACAGTGCCACTTTGGTCGCCGATACTTTTAAAACGGCCCAGGAGCTTACCGCTCAATTCAGTACTGAACCAATCCTGCCGCCCGACTCAGGGCGTTCAGTATTTCATTTAATTTAAATTAGAAAAAACCATTAGAGCTTTATCTCAAAAAATGGTCCTAGGAGTTTATCGCTTATTTTTTTCACTCAGCCCTTCGGATTGTGTAGATCGAGACGCGTAATTTGATACCCATCTCGGGTACTGTAAGGTGTAATTTAAAAAAAAAAAAATTTTGGATTTTGAAAAAAAAATTGGATTTTGGAAATTTTTTAATTTTGGAAAAAAAAAATTGGATTTAGGAAATTTTTGAATTTTGGAAAAAAAAATTGGATTTTGGAAATTTTTTAATTGTGGAAAAAAAAATTTGGATTTGGAAATTTTTGAATTTTAAAAAAAAAAATTTAATTTTGGAAAAAAAAAATGGATTTTGGATATAAAAAAAAAAATTTTGCCCTTGCACTAATTTAAAAAAATCGGCGCTATAAAAATGTATTATTCAGAATATTTTAGAAACTTTAAGCACAACTGGGGATGCCGTAGTCTCACTGACTCCAGACGGCAGTAGGTGGGACTCTTGTGCGATATTCACATTGAAATTTAATTTAAAATGTATGAACCCCTACAGTATTCAAAAGGTACCTACACCATTTGGCAAAAAAAAATTGACCATTGTCGCAGGTGGAGTAATCGTCATTTCCGTTTCATCCGAAATCCAAATCACAGCAGTGCTATAGAAGTATCACTTCAAAACTCCCGTCTTCGGATGTTTCTTTTTATTTAAATTAATCATTTTTGTCAATGAAAGAATTGCCTCCCTGGTCTAGTAAATAAATGTATCGTCTGTAATATTTTACTCCTGCGTATTATGTGCTCCTGGTAGATTTTCAATATTGTTCGTCACCCTTTTTGTCATTTTTCACAAAAACGGCGCCATTAAAATGTATATTTCAAAATTATTTCTTAAATAATAATTTTAATGCAAAATCGTTCATATAAAAAATAAATCAGGGTAGGTACCTACACATGAGTGCACGGGTAGGTACTTGGGGCCCTTGTAGTATTTTTTCAAAAAACGGCGCTATAAAAATGTGTTATTCAGAATTTTTTAGAAACTTAAACTTATTTTTATTCCAGTAAAAAAATTACAGAGAAAATATTATTTCATAGTGCGCGAGTAGGTACTAAGTTTCCCTACAGTAATTAATAAAAACGGCGCCATTTAAATGTATATTCAGAATTTTTTGTCAAGTAATCACTTCAATGAAAAAAATTTCGCAGAAGTATTTATTTTTATAAATAATACGAATCCTAATGTTGAGCTATATTGGAGCCCAATTTATCAGTTAAATCCGTTTATCGGGTACCTACCTAGTTCATAATTTGCAGTTTTACAATATTCTGTATTTATATTTTTTACACATGCAAGACCAACTCACAAACTTGGACTAATCCCGCTTGAATTTTAACCGCACCAAGCCGTAAAAATTGAAATCCGCCATCTTTAAAAAAAAATCTTCATACAAAAACGTATTATGGGGTGATTTCGTAAGTTCAAGAGGGTTATGGAAAAATTTTCATTTTCGGTGTTGCAATATTGGAGAAAATTTACCCAACCTGATTTTATTTGTAAGAAAATTAGGTTTTATACTGGCTAGAAAGCCAAGAGATATTTTAGAGGAAAATGCTTTTTACGTAAAGTGTCAAAACATGTCATTGTGAAATGCACTCTTGTGTAACATTTTGAATGGAAAGCGAACCATGTCACAGTTTTAACTGCTTGTAGTAACTCTCTACTTAAGATTAATTCAAAAACATCTTCGACCACGCAATGTACGTTCGAAATGTCAAATTTCCGCCCCCCTCGCCATAAAATAAAAATAGAATAAATTCGTGTGAATTTTTCTTATGAAAATAATCAGTACTTACATTCTTCACCGCTAGATGTCTCCCTGTACATATTTTCTACAATTTTGTATAGAAAATATGTACTAATCGAGTTAATTTTAGCCTTCTGTGAAAGTTCTGTTCAAATTCTATTAAAGTTCTGTAATTATTTCAGTTTTATGATGCGACTGGCCTATAACGATAAAACAACAGAACTCGAATAGAACTTACACAGAACGTGAAAATTAACTTTAAAAACATTGTTGAATTATTCAACTTTATTGAAACAACTTTACCTTAGTATTGCATTAAAACCTAATTTATTGTGAAGCTACCTATTCGTGAAAGTACCTACGCATTTCTTTTCAAATTTTTTCAATGAAGTACGTCGTCGTCAAATAAGTACCTACCCAGGAATGAAAAACTAAAAATTTCTAAGCACGTGTTTTTCGTGGAAAAATCTGATTTTGTTTAGCTTGCCCTGAAATATTTCACATGCGATGCGTATGTAATGACGATCGAATTAGTTGAGGAGACATCTAGACTATAATATTTTTCAAAAACATTTTAGCCAGGATCGATTTTTCGGCCGTAATGCCGTTTGTCGTAAAACAACAACCGAAACCGCTGAGAGGTCCGGTTTGTTGACAAAAGTTTGACATGTGAGTTCACGACCCACCCCACTTGAACTCTATAGTGATACATCATGTGCTCCTGGTAGATTTTCAATATTGTACGTCATCTTTTTTGTCATTTTTCACAAAAATGGCGCCATAAAAATGTATTTTTCAAAATTATTTAACAAATAATAATTTTAATGCAAAATCGTTCATATAAAAAATAAATCAGGGCAGGTGCACATGAGTACCTACATATTTTTTGAATAAATATTACGAATCCTAATTTTTTAATTTTGAAATTTGGTTTTGAAATGATAGGTACCTATCGACTTTGGCAAAAAAATACGACCATCTTTGTTTGTTTCTGTTTATTTGATATCATGTTTTTTTTTATTTTTAAAAGAAAAAAGTCCCTAGGTATTTAAGTACCTACCTTGTCTAGGAAATAAGCATATTTTATTCAATATTTTACTCTTGCAAAATGTGTATTCCTGATGGAAACTCAATATTGTACAGCGCCCTCATTGTCATTTTTAGTTCGAATTTTTACTCACACAATCATAAAAGAAAAGTGTTTAGCATTGTATTTGGACCCATCTTACTTCAAAAACGTTCCGATTTATTTAGTACTAATTTCCTTCATAACTACAAAAGTCTACATACCTGAAATAATGCATTTTGGCAAAAATTGCGACCATCCCGAGTGATTTCTTTTATTTCAAATCATTAATTTTTTATTTGATATCTGAAGGAAAGAACCGATGCGTAAGCCGGTACCTACCCGGTTCTTACGCAGACAAACAATATTGATGTAGGTACCTAAGCATTTCCTTAAAAAAATCCGTTCATCTTACGAACAAATTTGTAATAATTCAACGGAAATGTACCTACCCTGTAATTAAACGTGTTCTTTTTATATGGCCAGCAATATATTCTCTTCTGTGGGATTTTCAAAGCACGTTATTTTTCTCAAACGTCATATTTTCCGTAGCGTATAGTGAAATATTTTTAATGGTTTGCGTATGTTACGACCGTTGAAAATGTTTTTTTAATCTCTCGACCTCGATAATATTCAAAAACATTACAGCCAGAATCGGTTTTCGAGCCGCAGAGGCGTTTTCAAATTGTCGACTCCGAAACAGGCTTGAAGCCGTTATTTTATACGGCTAAATCATAATTTTCTCCTAACTGACGTGTCTTGAAACTCAAGATTGTTTTTTATTATCAATTATTAGTCAATTTAATCGAATTTAAGTACCTACTCGACGACTTATTCTACTGGCCGCCAAATTTTTCACTTTCGACGGTAGTGAAATCTTAGCAAATGTCAAAAATAATGCAAGGTATTTTGGAATATTGCAGAACATTTTGGATGAAATGCGTTACATGTCGCAGTTTTAAAAGTTTGATAAAACCCTCTACTTCCAATCTGTGGTAAAACATCTCCACCAGAATGCGTTTTTTCGACGATATCTCGAACCGCGTGTCGTACCTATAAAATGTCATTTTTTAGCAGCATCGCCATTAAAATAAAAGAATAAATTTCTAGCAAATTCGTTTCGCGTAAAGGAAATAGTGATTAAGATTTCTTATCTTTTTTGCAAATGCGAACCTGTCGGCGGGAAATATAACCAGGCCGATTTCTTCGTCGATGAGAGATTCAGCCGGAGGTTCCAGTTATCGCCGCTGATTTTGTATCAGTTTTTTCCGTTGACTTTTGGCGTTTCTAAAATAAGAATTTCGTGTGAGTTTCCTGTCTTGCGATAGTGGTCTCTGAGGTCGGTCAAACTCGAAGAGCGGAGAGGTCATTTTGGCGTGGGAGGCCCTGACTGAAAAAAAAAGCCCTGTTTTTCAAGCGAAACTGAACCTCGAAACGGGTAAAACTTAAGGGGCGGCAAGGTCGTCTTTTGCCTAAATTATGAAAAAAGTGAGTTTTTCAAAAACTGTGCATTAATATATTAACTAGCTTTGCCTGTTGCAGAGGCAACCAAGGGGTTAAACACTACACGATATGACGTGTGAACGCGGATGAAGCAAAGAGTGTGTGTAAAATAAAATAGGTGAAGAAAAAACGATGTTTGAATGTGGATAAAGCAAGGAGTGTGCGCCTACAAAAGGCACAGGCAGTTGACAGCCCGATTTCGTACATCCGCTCTCGGGCTGCTTCGGTCACCCGGTTCAAGGCGTTCAGTACGGGCCTTTTCTCGCAAAAGGAGGCCAAGTAGCTTCCTGCTCAAATTTTCACTGCGCCATTTAGGTTATGCAGGTCGATACGCGTAATTTGTTACCCGAAACGTATAGTTTACTGTTGAAAAGACTCTTACCACAGTGCCACTTTGGTCGCCGATACTTTTAAAACGGCCCAGGAGCTTACCGCTCAATTCAGTACTGAACCAATCCTGCCGCCCGACTCAGGGCGTTCAGTATTTCATTTAATTTAAATTAGAAAAAACCATTAGAGCTTTATCTCAAAAAATGGTCCTAGGAGTTTATCGCTTATTTTTTTCACTCAGCCCTTCGGATTGTGTAGATCGAGACGCGTAATTTGATACCCATCTCGGGTACTGTAAGGTGTAATTTAAAAAAAAAAAAATTTTGGATTTTGAAAAAAAAATTGGATTTTGGAAATTTTTTAATTTTGGAAAAAAAAAATTGGATTTAGGAAATTTTTGAATTTTGGAAAAAAAAATTGGATTTTGGAAATTTTTTAATTGTGGAAAAAAAAATTTGGATTTGGAAATTTTTGAATTTTAAAAAAAAAAATTTAATTTTGGAAAAAAAAAATGGATTTTGGATATAAAAAAAAAAATTTTGCCCTTGCACTAATTTAAAAAAATCGGCGCTATAAAAATGTATTATTCAGAATATTTTAGAAACTTTAAGCACAACTGGGGATGCCGTAGTCTCACTGACTCCAGACGGCAGTAGGTGGGACTCTTGTGCGATATTCACATTGAAATTTAATTTAAAATGTATGAACCCCTACAGTATTCAAAAGGTACCTACACCATTTGGCAAAAAAAAATTGACCATTGTCGCAGGTGGAGTAATCGTCATTTCCGTTTCATCCGAAATCCAAATCACAGCAGTGCTATAGAAGTATCACTTCAAAACTCCCGTCTTCGGATGTTTCTTTTTATTTAAATTAATCATTTTTGTCAATGAAAGAATTGCCTCCCTGGTCTAGTAAATAAATGTATCGTCTGTAATATTTTACTCCTGCGTATTATGTGCTCCTGGTAGATTTTCAATATTGTTCGTCACCCTTTTTGTCATTTTTCACAAAAACGGCGCCATTAAAATGTATATTTCAAAATTATTTCTTAAATAATAATTTTAATGCAAAATCGTTCATATAAAAAATAAATCAGGGTAGGTACCTACACATGAGTGCACGGGTAGGTACTTGGGGCCCTTGTAGTATTTTTTCAAAAAACGGCGCTATAAAAATGTGTTATTCAGAATTTTTTAGAAACTTAAACTTATTTTTATTCCAGTAAAAAAATTACAGAGAAAATATTATTTCATAGTGCGCGAGTAGGTACTAAGTTTCCCTACAGTAATTAATAAAAACGGCGCCATTTAAATGTATATTCAGAATTTTTTGTCAAGTAATCACTTCAATGAAAAAAATTTCGCAGAAGTATTTATTTTTATAAATAATACGAATCCTAATGTTGAGCTATATTGGAGCCCAATTTATCAGTTAAATCCGTTTATCGGGTACCTACCTAGTTCATAATTTGCAGTTTTACAATATTCTGTATTTATATTTTTTACACATGCAAGACCAACTCACAAACTTGGACTAATCCCGCTTGAATTTTAACCGCACCAAGCCGTAAAAATTGAAATCCGCCATCTTTAAAAAAAAATCTTCATACAAAAATGTATTATGGGGTGATTTCGTAAGTTCAAGAGGGTTATGGAAAAATTTTCATTTTCGGTGTTGCAATATTGGAGAAAATTTACCCAACCTGATTTTATTTGTAAGAAAATTAGGTTTTATACTGGCTAGAAAGCCAAGAGATATTTTAGAGGAAAATGCTTTTTACGTAAAGTGTCAAAACATGTCATTGTGAAATGCACTCTTGTGTAACATTTTGAATGGAAAGCGAACCATGTCACAGTTTTAACTGCTTGTAGTAACTCTCTACTTAAGATTAATTCAAAAACATCTTCGACCACGCAATGTACGTTCGAAATGTCAAATTTCCGCCCCCCTCGCCATAAAATAAAAATAGAATAAATTCGTGTGAATTTTTCTTATGAAAATAATCAGTACTTACATTCTTCACCGCTAGATGTCTCCCTGTACATATTTTCTACAATTTTGTATAGAAAATATGTACTAATCGAGTTAATTTTAGCCTTCTGTGAAAGTTCTGTTCAAATTCTATTAAAGTTCTGTAATTATTTCAGTTTTATGATGCGACTGGCCTATAACGATAAAACAACAGAACTCGAATAGAACTTACACAGAACGTGAAAATTAACTTTAAAAACATTGTTGAATTATTCAACTTTATTGAAACAACTTTACCTTAGTATTGCATTAAAACCTAATTTATTGTGAAGCTACCTATTCGTGAAAGTACCTACGCATTTCTTTTCAAATTTTTTCAATGAAGTACGTCGTCGTCAAATAAGTACCTACCCAGGAATGAAAAACTAAAAATTTCTAAGCACGTGTTTTTCGTGGAAAAATCTGATTTTGTTTAGCTTGCCCTGAAATATTTCACATGCGATGCGTATGTAATGACGATCGAATTAGTTGAGGAGACATCTAGACTATAATATTTTTCAAAAACATTTTAGCCAGGATCGATTTTTCGGCCGTAATGCCGTTTGTCGTAAAACAACAACCGAAACCGCTGAGAGGTCCGGTTTGTTGACAAAAGTTTGACATGTGAGTTCACGACCCACCCCACTTGAACTCTATAGTGATACATCATGTGCTCCTGGTAGATTTTCAATATTGTACGTCATCTTTTTTGTCATTTTTCACAAAAATGGCGCCATAAAAATGTATTTTTCAAAATTATTTAACAAATAATAATTTTAATGCAAAATCGTTCATATAAAAAATAAATCAGGGCAGGTGCACATGAGTACCTACATATTTTTTGAATAAATATTACGAATCCTAATTTTTTAATTTTGAAATTTGGTTTTGAAATGATAGGTACCTATCGACTTTGGCAAAAAAATACGACCATCTTTGTTTGTTTCTGTTTATTTGATATCATGTTTTTTTTTATTTTTAAAAGAAAAAAGTCCCTAGGTATTTAAGTACCTACCTTGTCTAGGAAATAAGCATATTTTATTCAATATTTTACTCTTGCAAAATGTGTATTCCTGATGGAAACTCAATATTGTACAGCGCCCTCATTGTCATTTTTAGTTCGAATTTTTACTCACACAATCATAAAAGAAAAGTGTTTAGCATTGTATTTGGACCCATCTTACTTCAAAAACGTTCCGATTTATTTAGTACTAATTTCCTTCATAACTACAAAAGTCTACATACCTGAAATAATGCATTTTGGCAAAAATTGCGACCATCCCGAGTGATTTCTTTTATTTCAAATCATTAATTTTTTATTTGATATCTGAAGGAAAGAACCGATGCGTAAGCCGGTACCTACCCGGTTCTTACGCAGACAAACAATATTGATGTAGGTACCTAAGCATTTCCTTAAAAAAATCCGTTCATCTTACGAACAAATTTGTAATAATTCAACGGAAATGTACCTACCCTGTAATTAAACGTGTTCTTTTTATATGGCCAGCAATATATTCTCTTCTGTGGGATTTTCAAAGCACGTTATTTTTCTCAAACGTCATATTTTCCGTAGCGTATAGTGAAATATTTTTAATGGTTTGCGTATGTTACGACCGTTGAAAATGTTTTTTTAATCTCTCGACCTCGATAATATTCAAAAACATTACAGCCAGAATCGGTTTTCGAGCCGCAGAGGCGTTTTCAAATTGTCGACTCCGAAACAGGCTTGAAGCCGTTATTTTATACGGCTAAATCATAATTTTCTCCTAACTGACGTGTCTTGAAACTCAAGATTGTTTTTTATTATCAATTATTAGTCAATTTAATCGAATTTAAGTACCTACTCGACGACTTATTCTACTGGCCGCCAAATTTTTCACTTTCGACGGTAGTGAAATCTTAGCAAATGTCAAAAATAATGCAAGGTATTTTGGAATATTGCAGAACATTTTGGATGAAATGCGTTACATGTCGCAGTTTTAAAAGTTTGATAAAACCCTCTACTTCCAATCTGTGGTAAAACATCTCCACCAGAATGCGTTTTTTCGACGATATCTCGAACCGCGTGTCGTACCTATAAAATGTCATTTTTTAGCAGCATCGCCATTAAAATAAAAGAATAAATTTCTAGCAAATTCGTTTCGCGTAAAGGAAATAGTGATTAAGATTTCTTATCTTTTTTGCAAATGCGAACCTGTCGGCGGGAAATATAACCAGGCCGATTTCTTCGTCGATGAGAGATTCAGCCGGAGGTTCCAGTTATCGCCGCTGATTTTGTATCAGTTTTTTCCGTTGACTTTTGGCGTTTCTAAAATAAGAATTTCGTGTGAGTTTCCTGTCTTGCGATAGTGGTCTCTGAGGTCGGTCAAACTCGAAGAGCGGAGAGGTCATTTTGGCGTGGGAGGCCCTGACTGAAAAAAAAAGCCCTGTTTTTCAAGCGAAACTGAACCTCGAAACGGGTAAAACTTAAGGGGCGGCAAGGTCGTCTTTTGCCTAAATTATGAAAAAAGTGAGTTTTTCAAAAACTGTGCATTAATATATTAACTAGCTTTGCCTGTTGCAGAGGCAACCAAGGGGTTAAACACTACGCGATTTGACGTGTGAACGCGGATGAAGCGAGGAGTGTGTGTTTAATAAAATAGATGAAGAAAAAAACGATGTTTGTAATTTGTTACCCGTAACGTATAATTTACTGTTGCAAAGACTCCTACCACTGTGCCTCTTTGGTCGCCGACACTTTTAAAACGTCCCAGGAGCTTACCGCTCAATTCAGTACTGAACCAATCCAGCCGCAACGACCAGGGCGTTCAGTTTTTCATTTAATTTAAATTAGAAAAACCAATAGAGCCTAAAAGGGTCCTCGGATGTAATCGTTCAATTTTTTCAGTCAGCCCTTTGGATTGTGTAGGTCGAGACGCGTAATTTGATATCCATCTCGGGTACTGTAGGGTGTAATTTAAAAAAAAAAAATTTTTTGGATTTTCGAAATTTTTGAATTTTAAAAAAAAAATTTTTGGATTTTGTAAATCTTTGAATTTTCAAAAAAAAATTTTTTGAGTTTTGGAAATTTTTTAATTTTGGAAAAAAAAATTTTGTTTTCTGGAAATTTTTTGTTTTTGAAAAAAAAAATTTTTGGATTCTGAAAATTTTTTAATTTTGGAAAAAAAAAATTTGGATTCTGGAAATTTTTTAATTTTGAAAAAAAACTTTTTTGGTTTCTGGAAATTTTTGAATTTTGAAAAAAAAATTTTTGGTTTCTGGAATTTTTTTAAATTTGGAAAAAAAAATTTCGGATTTTCGGTTTCTTGAAATTTTTTAATTGTGAAAAAAAAATTTTTTGGTTTCTGCAAATTTTTTAATTTTGGAAAAAAAAATTATTGGATTCTGGAAATTTTTTAATTTTGGAAAAAAAAAAAATTGTTGGATCTCGGAAATTTTTGAACTTATAACTGAAAGTAATTTTTCAAAAAACGGCGCTATAAAAATGTATTATTCAGAAATTTTAGAGACTTAAACTAAACCCAACTGGGGATGCCGTAGTCTCACTGACTCCAGACGGCAGTAGTTGAGACTCTTGTGCGGTATTCACATTGAAATTTAATTTAAAATGTATGAACCCGTACAGTATTCAAAAGGTACCTACAACATTTGGCAAAAAAAAATTGGACCATCTTTATTTAAATTTACTCATTTCATTAAAAATGTTCAGAATAAATAGTATCCGAGTAGGACGTTGTCAAAAAAAAATTCGAGTGCAGCTTACCGTAGTTTTTCAAAAAACGGCGCTATAAAAATTTATTATTCAGAATTTTTCAGAAACTAAAACTAAACCCAACTGGGGACGCCGTAGTCGCACTGACTCCGGACGTCAGTAATTGGGACTCTTGTGCGGTTTTCACATTGAAATTTAACGTAAAATGTACGAACGATTAGTTCCCGTACAGTATTCAAAAGGTACCTACACCATTTCGCAAAAAAAAAATGGACCATCTTTATTTAAATTTACTCATTTTATTAGAAATGTTCAGAATATATAGTGTCCGAGTACGTTGTCAAAAAAAATTCGAGTGCAGTTTACACGCGGTAGAAGTGAAACTTTTCCAAAGTGAGGTCTGAGTAGCCCAGTAAATAAATGTACCCTCTGTAATATTTTACTCCTGCGTATTATGAGCTCCTGGTAGATTTTCAATATTGTACGTCACCCTTTTTGTCATTTTTTACAAAAACGGTCCTATAAAAATATAATTATCAAAATTATTGTGTACCTATTTTTATGAGGTGTTGCTCATCCAACGAATGGCTCCCTGAGCGGCAGTGCCAATGCCCGCCTCTAACGTTGAATAATTATCATAAAGAAGCAAAATACAAAAAAAGCGTTACGTAACTTTAATATTTAAAAAAAATAAATCCCTTAAATATCTAGGCTAAAGACGAAGGTAGCGCAACACGGCATAACAGCCCAAAAAATTATTACAAAAGAAATTATCCTTTCAACTTCAAATAATTTCATTACAAATTTCCAAAAAAAAAAAACATATGCAATTCTTATTTGATGATTCCGTGTTGTTATGTGCAGGTACCTACCTACTCAAAATAGGCATTCCAAAACCGAGCGTCTAGCAACACTCGATACGGAGATCTTTTTTCGTGAATTGAGCAAATTTCTTTCGATACAGACGAACCTGCCGATTTGAACGGATTGAAATAGAACTACAGGCGTGTTCGACAGACATTTGATTTTGTATTGCGTGAACGATCCGTACTTATATTCCGCACCGCTAGATGTCTCTGGATTGAAATCTTTAGTTGGCGGAGAGTGTTGCCTTCCGCCATTTGTAAAATTTCAGAATCCAGTGTTACCAGGTGTGAGAAAATTTACCCAACCTGAATTTATTTGTAAGAAAATTAGGTGTTCTACTGGCCAGCTATATAATGCACCCTCGAGAAAAATGCGAGTTTTGCGAAACGTCAGAAAATATCATTTTTCCGCGCGCTATCGTGTAACATTTTGAATGGTGACCGACATATTTGTCGATTTTAAAAGCTTCCTTAATTTCTATTCCTCCTATTTATTAAAAAACATCTCCACCAGAACGCGCTTTTTCGACGATATCTCGTACCGCGTGTCGTACCTATAAAATGTCATTTTTTAGCAGCATCGCCATTAAAATAAAAGAATAAATTTCTAGCAAATTCGTTTCGCGTAAAGGAAATAGTGATTAAGATTTCTTATCTTTTTTGCAAATGCGAACCTGTCGGCGGGAAATATAACCTGGCCGATTTCTTCGTCGATGAGAGATTCAGCCGGAGGTTCCAGTTATCGCCGCTGATTTTGTATCAGTTTTTTCCGTTGACTTTTGGCGTTTCTAAAATAAGAATTTCGTGTGAGTTTCCTGTCTTGCGATAGTGGTCTCTGCGGTCGGTCAAACTCGAAGAGCGGAGAGGTCATTTTGGCGTGGGAGGCCCTGACTGAAAAAAAAAGCCCTGTTTTTCAAGCGAAACTGAACCTCGAAACGGGTAAAACTTAAGGGGCGGCAAGGTCGTCTTTTGCCTAAATTACGAAAAAAGTGAGTTTTTCAAAAACTGTGCATTAATATATAACTAGCTTTGCCTGTTGCAGAGGCAACCAAGGGGTTAAACACTACGCGATATGACGTGTGAACGCGGATGAAGCGAAGAGTGTGTGTTAAATAAAATAGGTAGAGAAAAAAACGTTATTTGAATGTGGATAAAGCGAGGAGTGTCCGTCTACAAAGGGCACAGATAGTTGACAGCCCAATTGCGTACGCCTGCTCTCTGGCCGCTTCGGTCACCCGGTTCAAGGCGTTCGGTACGGGCCTTTTCTCGCAAAAGCAGGCCAAGTAGCTTCCTGCTCAAATTTTCACTGCGCCATTTGGGTTGTGCAGATCGATGCGCGTAATTTGTTACCCGAAACGTATAGTTTACTGTCGAAAAGACTCTTCCCACAGTGCCACATTGGTCGTCGACACTTTTAAAACGGCCTAGGAGCTTACCGCTCAATTCAGTACTGAACCAATCCAGCCGCCCGACTCAGGGCGTTCAGTATTTCATTTAATTTAAATTAGAAAAAACCATTAGAGCTTTATCTCAAAAAATGGTCCTAGGAGTTTATCGCTTATTTTTTTCACTCAGCCCTTCGGATTGTGTAGATTGAGACGCGTAATTTGATACCCATCTCGGGTACTGTAAGGTGTAATTTAAAAGGAAAAAAATTTTGGATTTTGAAAAAAAAATTGGATTTTGGAAATTTTTTAATTTTGGAAAAAAAAATTTGGATTTAGGAAATTTTTGAATTTTGGAAAAAAAAATTGGATTTTGGAAATTTTTGAATTGTGGAAAAAAAAATTTGGATTTGGAAATTTTTCAATTTTAAAAAAAAAAAATTTAATTTTGGAAAAAAAATGGATTTTGGATATAAAAAAAAAAAATTTGCCCTTGCACTAATTTAAAAAAAATCGGCGCTATAAAAATGTATTATTCAGAATATTTTAGAAACTTTAACTAAGCACAACTGGGGATGCCGTAGTCTCACTGACTCCAGACGGCAGTAGGTGGGACTCTTGTGCGATATTCACATTGATATTTAATTTAAAATGTATGAACCCCTACAGTATTCAAAAGGTACCTACACCATTTGGCAAAATAAAATTTACCACTGTCGCAGGTGGAGTAATCGTCATTTCCGTTTCATCCGAAATCCAAATCACAGCAGTGCTATAGAAGTATCACTTCAAAACTCCCGTCTTCGGATGTTTCTTTTTATTTAAATTAATCATTTTTGTCAATGAAAGAATTGCCTCCCTGGTCTAGTAAATAAATGTATCGTCTGTAATATTTTACTCCTGCGTATTATGTGCTCCTGGTAGATTTTCAATATTGTTCGTCACCCTTTTTGTCATTTTTCACAAAAACGGCGCCATTAAAATGTATTTTTCAAAATTATTTCTTAAATAATAATTTTAATGCAAAATCGTTCATATAAAAAATAAATCAGGGTAGGTACCTACACATGAGTGCACGGGTAGGTACTTGGGGCCCTTGTAGTATTTTTTCAAAAAACGGCGCTATAAAAATGTGTTATTCAGAATTTTTTAGAAACTTAAACTTATTTTTATTCCAGTAAAAAAATTACAGAGAAAATATTATTTCATAGTAGGTACTAAGTTTCCCTACAGTAATTAAAAAAAAAACGGCGCCATTTAAATGTATATTCAGAATTTTTTGTCAAGTAATCACTTCAATGAAAAAAAGTTCGCAGAAGTATTTATTTTTATAAATAATACGAATCCTAATGTTGAGCTATATTGGAGCCCAATTTATCAGTTAAATCCGTTTATCGGGTACCTACCTAGTTCATAATTTGCGGTTTTACAATATTCTGTATTTATATTTTTTACACATGCAAGACCAACTCACAAACTTGGACTAATCCCGCTTGAATTTTAACCGCACCAAGCCGTAAAAATTGAAATCCGCCATCTTTAAAAAAAAAATCTTCATACAAAAACGTATTATGGGGTGATTTCGTAAGTTCAAGAGGGTTATGGAAAAATTTTCATTTTCGGTGTTGCAATATTGGAGAAAATTTACCCAACCTGATTTTATTTGTAAGAAAATAAGGTTTTATACTGGCTAGAAAGCCAAAAGATATTTTAGAGGAAAATGCTTTTTACGTAAAGTGTCAAAACATGTCATTGTGAAATGCACTCTTGTGTAACATTTTGAATGGAAAGCGAACCATGTCACAGTTTTAACTGCTTGTAGTAACTCTCTACTTAAGATTAATTCAAAAACATCTCGGCCAGAATGCGTATTTTTGACGATATCTTCGACCACGCAATGTACGTTCGAAATGTCAAATTTCCGCCCCCCTCGCCATAAAATAAAAATAGAATAAATTCGTGTGAATTTTTCTTATGAAAATAATCAGTACTTACATTCTTCACCGCTAGATGTCTCCCTGTACATATTTTCTACAATTTTGTGTAGAAAATATGTACTAATCGAGTTAATTTTAGCCTTCTGTGAAAGTTCTGTTCAAATTCTATTAAAGTTCTGTAATTATTTCAGTTTTATGATGCGACTGGCCTATAACGATAAAACAACAGAACTCGAATAGAACTTACACAGAACGTGAAAATTAACTTTAAAAACATTGTTGAATTATTCAACTTTATTGAAACAACTTTACCTTAGTATTGCATTAAAACCTAATTTATTGTGAAGCTACCTATTCGTGAAAGTACCTACGCATTTCTTTTCAAATTTTTTCAATGAAGTACGTCGTCGTCAAATAAGTACCTACCCAGGAATGAAAAACTAAAAATTTCTAAGCACGTGTTTTTCGTGGAAAAATCTGATTTTGTTTAGCTTGCCCTGAAATATTTCACATGCGATGCGTATGTAATGACGATCGAATTAGTTGAGGAGACATCTAGACTATAATATTTTTCAAAAACATTTTAGCCAGGATCGATTTTTCGGCCGTAATGCCGTTTGTCGTAAAACAACAACCGAAACCGCTGAGAGGTCCGGTTTGTTGACAAAAGTTTGACATGTGAGTTCGCGACCCACCCCACTTGAACTCTATAGTGATACATCATGTGCTCCTGGTAGATTTTCAATATTGTACGTCATCTTTTTTGTCATTTTTCACAAAAATGGCGCCATAAAAATGTATTTTTCAAAATTATTTAACAAATAATAATTTTAATGCAAAATCGTTCATATAAAAAATAAATCAGGGCAGGTGCACTTGAGTACCTACATATTTTTTGAATAAATATTACGAATCCTAATTTTTTAATTTTGAAATTTGGTTTTGAAATGATAGGTACCTATCGACTTTGGCAAAAAAATACGACCATCTTTGTTTGTTTCTGTTTATTTGATATCATGATTTTTTTATTTTTAAAAGAAAAAAGTCCCAAGGTATTTAAGTACCTACCTTGTCTAGGAAATGAGCATATTTTATTCAATATTTTACTCTTGCAAAATGTGTATTCCTGATGGAAACTCAATATTGTACAGCGCCCTCATTGTCATTTTTAGTTCGAATTTTTACTCACACAATCATAAAAGAAAAGTGTTTAGCATTGTATTTGGACCCATCTTACTTCAAAAACGTTCCGATTTATTTAGTACTAATTTCCTTCATAACTACAAAAGTCTACATACCTTAAATAATGCATTTTGGCAAAAATTGCGACCATCCCGAGTGATTTCTTTTATTTCAAATCATTAATTTTTTATTTGATATCTGAAGGAAAGAACCGATGCGTAAGCCGGTACCTACCCGGTTCTTACGCAGACAAACAATATTGATGTAGGTACCTAAGCATTTCCTTAAAAAAATCCGTTCATCTTACGAACAAATTTGTAATAATTCAACGGAAAAGTACCTACCCTGTAATTAAACGTGTTCTTTTTATATGGCCAGCAATATATTCTCTTCTGTGGGATTTTCAAAGCACGTTATTTTTCTCAAACGTCATATTTTCCGTAGCGTATAGTGAAATATTTTTAATGGTTTGCGTATGTTACGACCGTTGAAAATGTTTTTTTAATCTCTCGACCTCGATAATATTCAAAAACATTACAGCCAGAATCGGTTTTCGAGCCGCAGAGGCGTTTTCAAATTGTCGACTCCGAAACAGGCTTGAAGCCGTTATTTTATACGGCTAAATCATAATTTTCTCCTAACTGACGTGTCTTGAAACTCAAGATTGTTTTTTATTATCAATTATTAGTCAATTTAATCGAATGTAAGTACCTACTCGACGACTTATTCTACTGGCCGCCAAATTTTTCACTTTCGACGGTAGTGAAATCTTAGCAAATGTCAAAAATAATGCAAGGTATTATGCAATATTGCAGAACATTTTGGATGAAATGCGTTACATGTCGCGGTTTTAAAATCTTAATAATACTCTCTACTACGAATCTGTCGTAAAACATCTCCGGCGGAAGGGTTATTTTTGACGCAATCTCGAATTCCGTGACGCACCTATAAAATGCCATTTTTTCCCAGCAACGCCGTAAAATTTTATAGAATAAATCCCTAGCAAATTGCACTTTGTATGAGAAAAAAGTCTTAAAAAGTCTTAAAAAGTCTTAAAATATCTTAAAAATCTTAATTTCTTGTCTCGCCAAAATGGTCTCTGCTGTCGGTGAAACTGGATAGGCAGGGTGGTCGATTTTTGCTTGAGGGGGGGGGGGTGTACTGAATCGCATTTCAAGCGAAAGCGATCCTTAGGGTGGACGAACTTAAGGGGCGGCAAGGTCGTCTTTTGACTGTATGACCCATGTGAGTTTTTCGAAAAACTGTGCAATACTATACTAACTAGCTTTGCCTGTTGCAGAGGCAACCAAGGGGTTAAACACTACACGATATGACGTGTGAACGCGGATGAAGCGAAGAGTGTGTGTTAAATAAAATAGGTAAAGAAAAAAACGATGTTTGTAATTTGTTACCCGTAACGTATAATTTACTGTTGCAAAGACTCCTACCATTGTGCCACTTTGGTCGCCGACACTTTTAAAACGTCCCAGGAGCTTACCGCTCAATTCAGTACTGAACCAATCCAGCCGCCCGACTCAGGGCGTTCAGTATTTCATTTAATTTAAATTAGAAAAACCAATAGAGCCTAAAAGGGTCTTCGGAGTTTATCGTTCAATTTTTTCAGTCAGCCCTTCGGATTGTGTAGGTCGAGACGCGTAATTTGATATCCATCTCGGGTACTTAGGGTGTAATTTAAAAAATAAAAAATTTTGGATTTTGAAAAAAAATTTTTTAGACTTTGGAAATTTTTTAATTTTGAAAAAAAAACTTTTTTGGTTTCTGGGAATTTTTGAATTTCGAAAAAAAAAATTTTTGTTTTCTGGAAATTTTTTAATTTGGAAAAAAAAATTATTGGATTCTGGAAATTTTTTAATTTTGGAAAAAAAAATTGTCGGATCTCGGAAATTTTTGAACTTATAACTGAAAGTAATTTTTCAAAAAACGGCGCTATAAAAATGTATTATTCAGAAATTTTAGAGACTTAAACTAAACCCAACTGGGGATGCCGTAGTCTCACTGACTCCAGACGGCAGTAGTTGGGACTCTTGTGCGGTATTCACATTGAAATTTAATGTAAAATGTACGAACGATTAGTTCCCGTACAGTGTTCAAAAGGTACCTACACCATTTTGCAAAAAAAAAATTGGACCATCTTTATTTAAATTTACTCATTTTATTAGAAATGTTCAGAATAAATAGTATCCGAGAAGGACGTTGTCAAAAAAAAATTCGAGTGCAGCTTACTGTAGTTTTTCAAAAAACGGCGCTATAAAAATGTATTATTCAGAATTTTTCAGAAACTAAAACCAAACCCAACCGGGGACGCCGTAGTCGCACTGACTCCGGACGGCAGTAATTGGGACTCTTGTGCGGTTTTCACATTGAAATTTAATGTAAAATGTACCAACGATTAGTCCCCGTACAGTGTTCAAAAGGTACCTACACCATTTCGCAAAAAAAAAAATTGGACCATCTTTATTTAAATTTACTCATTTTATTAGAAATGTTCAGAATAAATAGTATCCGAGTAGGACGTTGTCAAAAAAAAATTCGAGTGCAGCTTACTGTAGTTTTTCAAAAAACGGCGCTATAAAAATGTATTATTCAGAATTTTTCAGAAACTAAAACCAAACCCAACTGGGGACGCCGTAGTCGCACTGACTCCGGACGGCAGTAATTGGGACTCTTGTGCGGTTTTCACATTGAATTTTAATGTAAAATGTACGAACGATTAGTCCCCGTACAGTGTTCAAAAGGTAACTACACCATTTCGCAAAAAAAAAATTGGACCATATTTATTTAAATTTACTCATTTTATTAGAAATGTTCAGAATAAATAGTATCCGAGTAGGACGTTGTCAAAAAAAAATTCGAGTGCAGCTTACTGTAGTTTTTCAAAAAACGGCGCTATAAAAATGTATTATTCAGAATTTTTCAGAAACTAAAACTAAACCCAACTGGGGACGCCGTAGTCGCACTGACTCCGGACGGCAGTAATTGGGACTCTTGTGCGGTTTTCACATTGAAATTTAATGTAAAATGTATGAACCCGTACAGTATTCAAAAGGTACCTACACCATTTGGCAAAAAAAAAATTGGACCATCTTTATTTAAATTTACTCATTTTATTAGAAATGTTCAGAATAAATAGTATCCGAGTAGGACGTTGTCAAAAAAAAATTCGAGTGCAGCTTACTGTAGTTTTTCAAAAAACGGCGCTATAAAAATGTATTATTCAGAATTTTTCAGAAACTAAAACCAAACCCAACCGGGGACGCCGTAGTCGCACTGACTCCGGACGGCAGTAATTGGGACTCTTGTGCGGTTTTCACATTGAAATTTAATGTAAAATGTACCAACGATTAGTTCCCGTACAGTATTCAAAAGGTACCTACACCATTTCGCAAAAAAAAAATGGACCATCTTTATTTAAATTTACTCATTTTATTAGAAATGTTCAGAATATATAGTGTCCGAGTACGTTGTCAAAAAAAATTCGAGTGCAGTTTACACGCGGTAGAAGTGAAACTTTTCCAAAACAATCTCAACTAATACTTGAAAAGTGAGGTCTGAGTAGCCCAGTAAATAAATGTACCCTCTGTAATATTTTACTTCTGCGTATTATGAGCTCCTGGTAGATTTTCAATATTGTACGTCACCCTTTTTGTCATTTTTTACAAAAACGGTCCTATAAAAATATAATTATCAAAATTATTGTGTACCTATTTTTATGAGGTGTTGCTCATCCAACGAATGGTTTCCTGAGCGGCAGTGCCAATGCCCGCCTCTAACGTTGAATAATTATCATAAAGAAGCAAAATACAAAAAAAGCGTTATGTAACTTTAATATTTAAAAAAAATAAATCCCTTAAATATCTAGGCTAAAGACGAAGGTAGCGCAACACGGCATAACAGCCCAAAAAATTATTACAAAAGAAATTATCCTTTCAACTTCAAATAATTTTATTACAAATTTCCAAAAAAAAAAAACAGATGATTCCGATTTGTTATGTGCAGGTACCTACCTACTCAGATTCTCAGTTGGTACACCTGCACATACGTAAAAAAAACACGCCATTAAAATGTATATTCAGAATTTTTTATCAAATAATCATTTCAATGAAAAAGAGTTCGCAAAGTATTTATACTTAGTCCTCTCACAATTTTAATAATATTTTTTCTAGCTAGTGTAGGTACTACTTTCCTAAAATAGGCATTTCAAAACCGAGCGTCTAGCAACACTCGATACCGAGATCTTTTTTCGTGAATTGAGCAAATTTCTTTCGATACAGACGAACCTGCCGATTTGAACGGATTGAAATAGAACTACAGGCGTGTTCGACAGACATTTGATTTTGTTTTGTGTGAACGATCCGTACTTATATTCCACACCGCTAGATGTCTCTGGATTGAAATCTTTAGTTGGCGGAGAGAGCGGCCTTCCGCCATTTGTAAAATTTCAGAATCGAGTGTTCCAAGGTGTGAGAAAATTTACCCAACCTGAATTTATTTGTAAGAAAATTAGGTCTTCTACTGGCCAGTTATATTATGCACCCTCGAGAAAAATGCGAGTTTTGCGAAACGTCAGAAAATATCATTTTTCCGCGCGATATTGTGTAGCATTTTGAATGGTGACCGACATATTTGTCGATTTTAAAAGCTTCCTTAATTTCTATTCCTCCTATTTATTGAAAAACATCTCGACCACAATGCGCTTTTTCGACGATATCTCGTACCGCGTGTCGTACCTATAAAATGTCATTTTTTAGCAGCATCGCCATTAAAATAAAAGAATAAATTTCTAGCAAATTCGTTTCGCGTAAAGGAAATAGTGATTAAGATTTCTTATCTTTTTTGCAAATGCGAACCTGTCGGCGGGAAATATAACCGGGCCGATTTCTTCGTCGATGAGAGATTCAGCCGGAGGTTCCAGTTATCGCCGCTGATTTTGTATCAGTTTTTTCCGTTGACTTTTGGCGTTTCTAAAATAAGAATTTCGTGTGAGTTTCCTGTCTTGCGATAGTGGTCTCTGAGGTCGGTCAGACTCGAAGAGCGGAGAGGTCATTTTGGCGTGGGAGGCCCTGACTGAAAAAAAAAGCCCTCTTTTTCGAGCGAAACTGAACCTCGAAACGGGTAAAACTTGAGGGGCGGCAAGGTCGTCTTTTGCCTAAATTATGAAAAAGTGAGTTTTTCAAAAACTGTACAATACTATATTAATATATTATAATTTCCAACAATTTACATATACCTGTAGCTAGGCGTGATTGATAAAAATATAATAATAGCATTATTATTTTTGAATTTACGAAGTGGAGCGCTGAAGAAAAATGTCTCTGAAAGGGTAGGGGGGGGGGGGTTTAAAGGCTACAGCGAGTAATCAATTAACAACTGTCATACGAAATCATATTTGATCAATGGTTGATGTTTTAAAATTAAATTTGAAATAAACAAATATCAATTTGATCTTGGCACATCAAATTGTGTGTTTGAGAGAAAAAGGTCAGCGTAAGCTTTTTACCCACGGTAAAAAAGGTAAGCGTTGTATTATTCAAAATTTAAACACCCAAAAAACGAGATTGCGGCAAAAAAACATAGCGCTCAATGACTACGTGCCAACTCCGATGTTTAAGTTTAGTTTCAGCGACGAATTTTCTCTAGTCTGAATGCGGCTTTATATTCCAAAGTAAATCTGCATTATGTAAATCCCGGTTAAAACGCGGCGGTACGGTACGAATACGACACAATATTCAACGAACGTGTTTTGAGCATAACTATGCATAGAAATATTGTTTAATACTATTTTGAATCATAATGTAGATACTAATAGAAACACAGACTTTATTTTGCATCATAATGCAGACAATAATTGCAAAACTCTTAAAATTTAGATACAATGGTATTGCACTACTAAGCAATACAAAATCACGTGATTTTGGTTTAAAAATTAGATCGCTTAGAAATATTTCAGATGCTTTATATTAAATACCGCAACCAAAACACACATTTGGCTTTGAAATAGTCGAGTAAATTGTAATAGTTTTTTTAATAAGCCCAAAAAAAAAATTACCAGGCCTATAAAAAACTGCTTTAAAGTTAAATATCACCTACTTACGAAACCCTTTTCTTTTATGATTTTATTGTGTAACGTGGAAAATTTAATTCTTTAAATGATCGTAAAATAATTAAATGTTTGTGCCCGAGCTTCGCAAAATAAAACAAAAATCGTTTTTTGCAGATGTTTTTTTCGAGAATAAATCAAAACAGGCGGCTGGGAATTTAAACCTTATAGCCATGTAGGTAAGGAGTTATTGTTAGCGGCCTGATCCCGAATTTTACGCAACGTGGTGCACCACCTCAATAATGAAAAATTGATAACGATTACATTTAAGTGTTTTCCCTCTTTGTATAATACAATGAAATCCCTTTGTTTCAATGAAAGTTTTGGACAATTCACGCCGATGAGTTGCACTTACGCTTAACTCCTTTTGTACCAGCTTTAGAACATTACAAGAAATCATGCAACGTCGTGGTTTTCCTTTGACGCTCTAGGGAATTATTGTAATGAGAAAACCCTTCAAAGGAAAATTCAATTGATTTTTAAATGAATTATTCTCAAACAAAGGAAGATCATCGTGACAGAGCGGGAAGAGCTTATCGGTCTGCGGTTCGAGGGTTCAAACCCAAACGGTATATATTATATTGAAATTCGTTTTTCACATACACAAAAGCATTTACACTTCAGGAACGCTCTGGTGATCCTATTAATTCTTGAAAGAATCTCTCATCATGTGTGCTGATATTAAATTTATACAAGTTTGTAATGTACAAGAAATTTAATTAAAAATTTATACTTATCACGAGTTAGAATCGAAATATTATCTGATTAGGCAAGTATCACCTAACCTTGCTCTCCTACTCCAAATCTCTATGTACTTTCACGAATGATTCCAGCAACGCTTTTATTGAGAATCGAAACCTAGCTTTAAATGGTAAAAATTCAGCTTTAGTAACTGAATCAGCGAAGTCAGGTACCTACTACCCAACCTTCCCACAATTATATTTTCATCTCACAAGAATCCCTTTCAGTTGTGCTTTCCCTGAGCCTGGAAAGAGGATGGAATCAAAAATATAACAGAAATATCAACTACAAAAACTGGAGTGAATTGTAAATATGTTATGTTATTATCCAGGACAGGATTTAAAAAAAATTTCAAAATAAATTGATCAGAATCAAAAAGAAGCATATGGATTAAATTTCTTGAGATATTTGAGGCGTTCCTCAAATTCTCCAAGATCCAAGACAATGCCGGCAGGGATCCACGTAACGTCGTGAGAGTAAATCCCTCGGTGTTAAACTAATTAACCGCTTTTAATTGAACCCACGTCATTGGCCACCAGCCTCCTTCCCCCACCCCCTCTCATAACCCAACCCCAGCCTACGCCAACTACAAGGTGTTCCAATAAGAGATGAAAAATTGAATTGCGCGCCATCCGAGATTTCGATAGAGATAGTGCGCTCATATTAATTTGACAGCTGTCATTCATAAATATAATCACGTTGGTGATGGTGTTACAGCATCGAACAGAACGTTTTTTTTGTTTTCTTTTACGAATGAAAAAATTTAAATCTGAAATTTTGCGAATTTTCTACCAATTATGTTGTCCACCTAAAGATCTTACGATTCGCCGCTAGATTTTATTAATATGGTTAGAGAAAAACGTTCTTTTTTAAATCCACGAACCATTCAAGTAAATTAACAACGTTCAAGTCGATGCAATTTGAAGTAATGCAAAATGATTAGTTTTTGGTTTGAAAATTTGATGGCCTCGAAGTATTATAATGCTTTAATTAAATACTGCGAGGTCTAGGGTCTAGAACCCATCTAGGTCTTCAAGCCTTTTCATCGAACATTTTTTGAAGTCTTTTATGAGCCAGGAAAAAATAAAGTATCAGGCGTATAACAAAATGGTTTGTAGTATAAAATAATAAAATCTCTTACTTATGAAACCCTTTTTGGAAGTGGTGTTATTATAGTGACGAAAATTAATTTAGGATATTTGTGCCTGAACTTCACAAAATAAAATAAAACAACCATTATGGCGATGTTTTTTTCGCATAAATCGAAACAGGCGGTCGGTGTTAAGCGGGAATTTCAATCTTATCACCATCTGTAAGAGTGATTTCGTTGGATTTTACTAATTGGATCACCTTAATACTAATTTTGTAGCTTAGTAAAAATAGCTCTATAAAAATAATGTAAAAATGTGCCAGAACACTCAATCTGGTCGTTTGACCGATTACGCGTTATGCATACATTTTTTTATCTAAAAGTACAAATTTACGTACAAATGACGTAAAAAGAGTTTTATTAAAATAAATCATGGAGCCCTTATTAGAACACGCCGTATAAATACAAGGCTAGGCTATTTCTATTCATGGCTTTAATCCTCTAATTTATTATTAAAAAACATATTATTTTGTGTTCCAGGTAATTTGCCAACACCAATACAAGTTAAAATCACTATTTTGTAAGGAATCTGCCTGCTTGTTAACAATAATAAGGTTTGTTTTGGTTTAACATATTTATTTAACGACAACAGTTACTGTGAAAGATCCAAAGTAAAGGAACCCGATGTTATCGACGTTATCGTTGTTATCGACGGGACTCTGATTTATCTAGAATGCCTGAAACCTGAAACGCACGAACATGATAGAGCAAATCACTCACAGCATTTCGATTAAACCTAATGTTATTTGTGAAATATAACGCAGTTTGGATCCCACTCTCGGATTCAAGTGGTACGTCTTCGGTAATAAATGGGTTTCCAACAAAATACCAATATTTACTCTTAAAAAGGGTAATAAACTAATAAATAACAGTTGTTAAAACGAAAACAAAACTGTTTTAACACTATTGCGTAATTTGGATGGTTTACATTGTTGTTGAGTGTTAAGGTAAGGGTGTGCATGAATTACGCTGTGTTTTTATTGCATTACATTTATAAATTACGTTTATATAGAACATAGATAAGATCCTTCTATGGAAAATTTGAATAGGTAGGCACTGTTTCTGTCAAAAACAGTCAAGTTGTCAAGTTTCGGGTAACAAATTACCCCAGATTTTTTTGGTTTGCTTCAGAGAAAGTAAGGGTCGACTTACAGAAGAATGGTGGGTATTCGAATCAGGACTTTGAATAACCTTGGCCAGTAAACAAGAACGACCACTTTAGAACCTTACGTCACAGTAGATAAAATAATGAATTTATAAAAAATAATAACATTATTACATTACTTAACATTTTGATTAGTAAATAGGGAAGAGTATCAGTTTTTTTTTTCAATTTACTTATATGTTGACTTTAAATATAATACAATGATTTGAATTATGCGTATTTTGAATTGCTGCCAAAACGTTTGTTCGTGCGGAAAACGGTTGTGACTTGTGACGTCACGCCGGCCAACTTTTCTAAGCGGTCCGGGGCCCGATGACAGATGTTGGTAGCGGCCAGTAGAGGACGTCATAATAATTTACCCTTGTAAATTAACCTCCACAACACAGGAGAACTTTCAGCGTGGAGGACAGTCTCGTATAATAACAATCATGTTAAAAAAAATAAAAATATTAAAAAATACGAACCGTTAAGGGAGTTCGCGGTTTTAGATCATTATAAAAAACCGTTATTATTACAAAATTATACATTTTTGGGAGACAATCAAAATCTTAATAACGAAGATATTAACTTTATGATATTCCACACATTTTTAATACTTCTCAATTGTGAAAACATTTCATTGTTTGTCTATTTAACGGTTTCAGAAGAGTGTTGGAGTCAACTGACACAAAGGTATAAAAATGTTAGCACATTACCATTTAACATTACAGCATCAGTCGTAAGAAAAAAACAATAAAGCTCTTTTTATGGATGCAGATTTAACGACTACCCGCGTGAAGTATCGACTAAACCTCTACCTATTGAATACTAAACTGTTCGATAAAGCTAATCGTTTCACAAAGAGGATTGGAAATAAAAAACCAACTGATTTATGGAGATAAAGAAATTGCCTGAAAAACACTTTAAAAAAGGCAATTTATTTGAACATTATGAATTATTTTCATGCGGAATTAATGGGTTTTTTCGCTAAATATAAGCAAATGAAACCAGATAAAAAATATTCGGATCGACATTGTAAACTAGTTAAATATTATAGTAATGAGTGCAATGATTACTAAATCAATTACTTAAAGTAGAAGTACCAAGTGTCAGAAGAAACTTGGCAAAATAAGCGACTTCGAATAAAACTTCTAGTTTACTATACAACATGCATTAGTCAGGAGTTTAAGCCTTAATTAATATACTAGTTAGTAAATTGCTGTGGAAACGGAAGGTGGCACTAATTTGTTGCGCGTGTTAAACACGTGCAATTTGCAAGACACAGTGGTTATTACATTCACTTGATACATTACTTTTGTTGTTAGTCGTACGGAAACGAAAATGATTGCAGTCTTGCTATGTTAGTTGATCTAAGTGCGAGCTGCAACAGAGGATTCTATAGTTCTTCTGGGCAGAACTGCAGTCTGCATTCGGACTACTCGAGTGGGTCAATTTCCATTGCACAACCGGCGATAAATCAGCCGTAATCCAGTTATAGCCCGATGGCCGATGGTCGGCAACGCTGTTTGTGCGTGGTGTTCATAATAATAACGTATTATGTGGGTTGGCTGTTCTGCTGCACTGCTCGGAGACTGCACAACGGGTTCACAAGTGGTTGCACTTAACTGTTATGCACTTGGGGCGATAGCTTCGGGAAAAAAGTGCAACCTGCCGCCAACCGTCGTCTGCAATATTACACAATGCACTTGTGTATTTTAATTATACATTCGATGTAAAACTCCACAAAACGCTTTTACACGGAAAAGGGTTGTGCTAATGGTAAAATTACTTAATTCATAATAGCGATTAATGTATTTCTCGGTGCACGCGCCATTGCAATAGATATTAAAGGTCTACTATTCGTATTTCGACCGATTTCTTACATATCTCCCTTAAACATTTGAAGTTTTTAAGCTCTTAAAAAAATATACGTTATTTTTTAAGATAATATCTAGATACGTTCCACACCGAAACGCAAATTATATGAAATTCCCTCGATAGAAAAAAATCGCAAAGTATGCTCCGAAAATAATTTTAAACAAGTCTATTTCTTTTATTTTACAAGTTATATTTGAGAAAAAATTCACAATGTTTCTTTAAATGATACTAAAGATACGTTCCACGAGATTTTTGTTCTATTTTAAAAGAGTCATGTTTTATTAAGCTTTTTCGCAATTTTCGCTGCTATTTTACTAATTAAAATATTAGCGCGCTCTGTCCAACATTCGTAATTACATATCTCCATCTTCTTCTTTTTCAGCGCCGTGCGTTTCAAGAGTGCCGCCTTAATTATTTTATCCTTAAGCTGGGCTTACTTAACCACTAGTTTAGCTAATACCAAGATTTTCATCTAATTTTCCCTCAGAAATATTTCTAATTCTGCAACTGTTTATTAAATTATTCGTGATGGAAATCCATTTTAATACGCACTTATTTAAAACTTTATTAACTAGTCCCACTTGTCAAATCAAAAATACTCATTTTGGGTATGTCTAACTTGCCTGACTCCGGTTCAATAAACTCTGGAACTTGGATTTATTTCGAATTGAAGTGTCATTTTCAAAATTGGAACTTATTATGTAAAAAATTCAGAGAAGCGATAAAATAATCTATAAAATATTTTAACAGACAATTATTACAATTATCTTTTAAAAAATTGGGTCTATAATAACGATAGTTAAATTAATAAAACAATTGGAAACAGAGGTTTACTCATAATACGTATTACACATTACCTTCAAAGACAATGCCAACACCCAAGGAAAAAAAAAACTGCCCCAAACTGTCAAAAAAGAGACAGTTCTTCCAATCGTTGAGAGGTTGATTCTGCAGATCCGAAAGCCGAAATAAATCGGGTATTTGACAGGAACACACAGACAAAACTTCTTAATTATCTAAGAATTGTGATAATTAAGGGTTTAACTTATTTCTGTCAAATTCAAATGTTACTTAATTTAATAATTTATTTTCTTTCGTATTAACGCCTGAATAATTTAGTTGGTCATAATAAACCAAACAGTTATAAATATAAAAGATTAAGGTGTCACCGCTGATTACATACTCTGCAAGTAGTCCCAGTCCCACCTCGGCAAGCCGCAAGTACAAGCAGTCTCGTTAGATATTATCTCGTTAGATTTTCTGGTTTCCTGGCCGCTGCATGTTGAGGAAGAAGTAGCAAATAGTAGACAGAAATATGTGTCACGAAGAGTGGTACTGATTAGTGATTATTTATATCGGGGAAACTTGACCGCTATTTGTACTCGGACATACCTCGGATCACCTGGCCGTGAAACATACTCTTACCGGCCGAGTCGCTAGCCAGTACTAGATGGGATTCGGTTTCACTAGCACAGCCGGGTCTAGCTATACTATTATATCAGGTAATCTAGCTATACTATAGCTAGCAGGCAAGCTGCTGCAAATTGAATTAAGACATCTCTGCATCTTAGGGTTGTTTTCCACTTTACCTTGTTATAATCATTGATTGGAAATTTTTTTCAGATTGCAACGTAATTTCAATCGGTTCCACAACAATACGACAAAGTGGCATTTCAACACCCCCTTGAAAAGCCATTAAAAATTATGAAAAACCATCTAACTATTTAACCTTTTTTTTTTTTTTTTCATCATTTTTAATGACTTCAAAGGAAGTGATGAAGTTGTCCGGTCAGTAGTTGTCCAGTCACCATTTCAATCATCAGCTCTGTGGCACTTTAAAAAAAACCTTCCATGTTCGCAAAATTAAAAACAAATAATTGAATAAGGATCTTGAAATTAATTCAAGTGAAGCAGGGTGAATTAATTACTAGTATAAATTACCTTTCCGGACAATTCAGAAGTGCGTTAATTAGCCATGTAAATCGATAGTCTGATTTCATTAACGTTATGTCACAGCCGTAATAGATGGCGTATTATGTGCAAATGTTCAGGATATCCGTCTCTCCTATTTACATCATAATTTTTCATGACGTAAAAACAACAACAAAAAATCGGCCCACCATAATAATATATTCCGATATCAGGAGTACAGAAATCAGTCGGATCAATCATTGCCCACCAAACACAGCTGACAGGCGATGTAAAGAAATGTGCCATTAATTCTATTACCCCCGCCCCGCCCGGCAAAGTTTGCTTTGGAAATGTTAACATTCGGAAGGCACCGGACGCATTATCGTATTAAACGTTGGTGGAAAGGTGAACCTAACCTTTTGACTGACATTTGTGTGTTTATTATTTTTTATACGATATCTACCGCACGAGACTTGAAAGAGTTTCCCGAAATCAGTAAAACTACGATATACCCATTTTTTAAGGAATGTTGTGGGGCTGTAAAGGAAGTGTAGAAGAAGGGAGAGAGGAAAGGGAAAGAGGGAAACAGGAATATTTTGAGGTGATTCATACTGGTCACTAAACACATCCAAAGCCAATACAAACAATTGTCTCAAACTGTCTTACAAGGTAACACTGAAATCAACTTTGTTGGGAAATTGAATGATAAGATGGTAATAAAACTTATAAATCGATTGTTGTATATTTATAATGATAAGGATATATATTTTGGAAATAAGAAAATGGCTGCTCATTTAATGTATTTATTTACAAAAATGAAATGGCTTATCCAGTTGTGACGTACAAAATGCAAGGAAATCAACAATTCCACAAATTTTAGTGCTTACAACCAGCAAGTCTAGTTGCCTTATTGAAACATTGAATAACACTCGTGGTAATTAGAGTTACCCAATTATAAAATTAAAAGACACCTTTTTTGGAGACACCCACATAACTAATAAAAATAACTCGACTAACAAATAACTTGACGATTTCAATGCGTTGCGACTTTTCTGTTTGTAGCGTTCACAGACGAGGAAATAGAGTTATGCTTGTGTGTAACTCAATAACGCTGATTTCGGAGTTGGAGTTACCTAGTTGTAGTGATTACCACACGATAGGATAAGCAAGTGAAATGTGACGCACCCGCGTCGTAACTCTGGCAGAGTCCTTCGAGTGGCTCTATCTTACTCTCTGTAAGTATTTATCTATTTAAATGTTGTATTCAATTCGATCTCTGGGTCGAAATCCATTCTAACAAATAGATGAAGAGTAATGAGAAAGATTAAGGATTCGATTCAATTTCACGTAGGAAATCATCTATTTGAATTTACTGTAAATTTTCCTAAGGTTTATTGTTCACAACAACACTGGTGGTATGTTATTTAAATGATCGATTTCTTAAATAAATACTAATTGTTATACAAGCAGACTTGTGAATAACAAACGAAAATAACTTACGAATAACAAACAAAATAATTTACGAAATCATAACCATTGCACAATGTGCTTGAAAATATCGTTAAAGCATTTGTTGGAAATATAATATCAAACGTCGAGCGAGAGACAAAGACCACCAATGTTGACAGTCATAATACTGATATAAAAACCTAAAAAAAACACAACAGTGAAAGGGGTTCCATCACCACTGGTGTGTGGAGATAACGAAGACAATAGTAATATGAGATGCGCCATAAAATATGCATTACAAAAGAGCCCGCTTAACAATATTTCAATTTGTTGGTATCATGGTCACACTGGCTCCGAGCAGGAAAACTCTTGTGTGGTGTTCAAATAAAAATATGCTTTAAAATTTGTATACGTTTCAAGGTGTTTTATTCATTTATTGAAATGTATTGTGAATCAAAAATGAAACGGAACTAATGAACAATAGATAAAAGACCTTGTGAAGGTGTCTCCATGTGGGGGCTAAACCAAAATTTAAACCTTGGATATTTCACAAGAAATTCGATTAGCTTTAAAATAAAATAAAAAAAGTGATCAAGACATATATTGTATGGCATAGTGTTATTCTTATTTTGGGTAGTCGGGCCAGTAGTACTTATTTCTTTATTGTGATCATTAATTTTTCTGCTATGAGCTAAAAAAAATAAAAATAATAATGATAAAAATAATTGGATAATTTATAGAGCGCCTTTTTTGGGAAAAATCATGTCAAGGGCACTGTACAACTTATTATGGGTTCCTAAGATTTAATTTTATTGATTACAAACAAATATTGAAAACGTAAGAGGGATGGTACCCAAAAGAAACAGAAGTGATGCTGAGGGAGACGTGACCAGAAGGACCATATATATATAAACTAACTTTCCCCAGACAGTACGCCCAGCGGTGCGCTGGACAAGTTATCCTTTCGGCTGGTGTGAATTTTTGGTGACAATTGTGTTTGCATGCTCGTCGCTTTTACGAAGGCTGATTTTCAAGACAGTTCTGAAATGATCCAAGCTTTTTATTCAAGGACGAAACGTGGTGAAAGAATGCAACAATCAAACCAATGGAAGACTCCAAATTCGCCTTGCCCCAAAAAAGCTCGTCAAGTGAGACCAAATTTCAAGATAATGCTAATTTGTTTTTTGATATGAGAGGAGTCGTCCATTCAGAACCACAAACATTTATGACGTTTTTAATATTTCAATCGATTCTGTGCCAGTTTTTCAAAACTTCACGGCCGCGAGTTTTTCATGAAAATCAGACATCGCAAAAACGACGAGCCCATAAAACAACGGTCACTGGGTTTAGGAGCTTACCGTCCAGCCCCGGAGATTGTGTAACACCTACTTGTAATTTGTATCTTATGGTGTCTACACTGTGTACTCGTATCTTATAAGTTTAAGATATAAATGCCAATCATAAAAACCAAAAGGACGCCCCCTTCGTTCAGAGGCTTACGATTACGATTAGCGATTACAAACAGACCCCGCCCAGTTCGATAGCCGATTATTTAAGTTCTCCAACTGGTCCCTGAACAAAAATCACTTAAATTTAAGCTCTACAGACCACTAACTGCAGAAACCTTTACGTTGGTTCCACTGAACACCATTTCAGAGCCGGAGACGAAAAAACTGTAGATAAATTGTCATTAGTCACCAGGAACAGATTCCAAAAGGAAGAACGCCATCGCTTTGGGGCAATTATCAGTCATTAATGCTAAGATATCTCGAGTAAAAAATGAAAATCGAAATAAACGGGTATAACATGAAAAGGAAGTGAAGATTTTATGCCACGGCGCAGATTTGGGAATTTTATTTCTCGAATCTGCGAGAAAATAGCATGAAATTTAGATTAACGTTGAACCATAGTAATAAAAGCTGACTTGGAAGACTTGGTTCTTGATACTATGTAAGCACTTGATACTTAACACTGAAACTTCCAATGTATAACGTGAATAATTCTCGCCATCTTAAATTACTGGCTTTTGTTATGGTGTGTATATTGCACCTCTGTGTCGCTCCTCTACAGTTTTACTATCGCAGTGCAGAACTCGAATGTGCTTAAAAATATATGGAACCAACTGCACGGGCGCACTTAACTTTCAAGCAATTTCACAAAGTGCTTCGAACTTTTTAAATGTCGACTCAGATTTCATGTTTAAGTACAAACAAGATTCCATTATTTTTGCGGTATTTTCTGCGATGTGTGAGAAGGTTATTTTTTACGATCTAATTACACGTGTCGGTTTGATCAGTTTTGGATAATCGAGAAAACAATCGACAAGTAATCGACCGTAAATTGCTGACATTTATAGCGATGTTGACAGCCTTTTGCTTTGAAAGCAAGTAAAAGTGATAATAAGGCAATAAGGAGATCAAAATATACCGGTTGAAATCATCTTACAAGTGCTTAAATAAAGTGCAATAACTATATCATGCAATTATTGTTTATATTTCATATCAACATTTATTTTATTGACGATAAAAATATCAAACGTGCAAAATAAACGGAAATCAAAGGCACAACTGCAGACGTTTGTGATTAATTTACAAGCACAAACCATGTAATAACAATGCGGTTAAAAACGGATTCATCCGCAAATAAAATATTTTATAGGATAAGAGCTTGTAACGCGTACCACGATGGTACGATATAAAGTTACCGTGATAAAAAAATCAGTAACTCGGTGCTGTGATGGCTATAAATATGAAGTTTTTGACTTGATTAAGACTATTTAAAAAAAGGACCAAATAGTTTACCCTTTGTTTACAACAAACAAACTTTGTTACATCCAAGACAGTAATATTATTTTTGATAACATATAAATAATAATGTCACATCAATATCGTAATGTGGATTGTGCCATCCTGCTTAAAATACAAAATACGTAATTTAAAGTTGATTATGAAAAGCTTAGATCTAGGATTTGGGTCTATCAACGTAAACTTTAAGTAAAATTGTCGAGAATTGGGTCAACTTCCTACACCCGATATAATTCGAGATGCACAGATGTAAGCACATAGATGTAAGAGCACCTATAAAGCGCATGTAAACACGCTACATTTAACTGTGCCACTGTAAATAAGCAAAACGTGTCATATACTTCAAAACTGTTATACAAATTCTTGGCAAGATTGAATTTTAACAACTGAAATTCGTCAAAGTAAAGATGTTGCAAAATAAAATGGTAATACATTTTATAAGTAAATAACTTTAAAATCAATGCTTACATAGAAGGTTTTGTAAGACAATGTTCACTTTATCCGTGTGGAATCTTCACCTTAAATAACTCGGCGGAACTGCACAAATTAGTAATAAATGCCAATCACACGATACGAGGTACGGCATCTTCCTCTATTATGGCTTTCATCAATTTTTCCCTGGATTAACAAACAATGGATAATCTTTGATTTGTCCCTCACCGTGACGTGATTCAGGATATTTGAGGATATCTATTCTGTCACATTTATTAATTAATAGGCTACAGACTATACGATTGAAATTTAAGAGTCCGGTTAAGAATGCAACTCTGATGCCACGCCTAACTCAAAACCGTTTTCGTACTTTGTATACAAATGTACTTTTGTAATAGAGCCGAATTAAAGCAATATCAAAAGATGGCGCCACCCACGTTAACAGTTTGGATGATTAGCATCGCCTGGCAGGCGTAAGTATTACGGATTTGTAATTTTGTGTATCTCTCCGGAAATGGAGAGATGGACGAAAATTTGATTATTATTGTAACTGGCAGTGGTGAATAATAGTACCATGCGGTTTGTCCCGGTGACTAGCTGTCATTGGATCATAGTGGATCCGAGGAACCGGCTATTTTTGGAACCAGTTCCTAACGTATTTATAAAATGGTCACTAACACTCAAACTGAACCAAAAGCCACCCGCAGGGCCTAGCAGCAAAAACTTGCGGAACCGGTTGTTGGCTGCTAGTCTATTAGTATTTTGTCAAATAAAACATCGCATGTTTGGCCATTCGATCTCTAAATTAGTTAAATACTGATCCCTGTCTACCTATTTTGAGGTGTGCCTTCACTACTCCGGATCCGGATTCGGACTCCCACTATTCAATCAATTAACATTAACTACATGATGGGATATTCTGATGTTAAACCCGACAACTTGTGCAAAAATAAATCAAGCAGTCATCAAAGTAAATCCCCATTAATTATTATAATTATCTATTCAGCTACCCAGACATAATTTAACTATTGTGAGAGCTAAGTACCTGCCAAAGCTCAAAGCGACTAATACTGCAATGACGTCATAGGCGCCATTCGAGGTGCTAAATACGCAAACACAGAAGCTCGGATTTGCAATGTCAAGTCTAATGAATGCTGCGTATACATTTGCGAACCGAGATGCGAGCCGAGCCACGAATTTCGGAAAACGAACGAAGGAACCGTAAACGCGCGAAACACCGCAAGCGGTGTTTCGTTCCTTTCCCATAATTCTTGGCTCAGCTCGCGCTTATGTTTGCAAATATGTAAGCAGCATTGTGCGAACGAAATCGTCACTGAAAACACGCCAGAACGTGTAAGGAAATTGAAATAAGTATTATAAGACACGAAAACGTGTTCATTTTAAAAATAAACACACAAATCATTTCAATTCAATCAATCTTATAAAAAAATTATTTATGAAATATATTATTAATAGATAGATTAAAATTGTTATTTATGCATAGTTTCATCACAAAAAGAAGGGTGATTATGTAACTTGAAATAAAATGTTTAGAACACAAAAAGATAAAAATTAAACATTCTCGAATGGTGGTGATCCGGCAATACTGAAATTTGAACAGACGCGTAATTTCTAGGCCAACCCAACTGTTTTCAGCTTGCAACGTTGTTTCCACCAAGAGCAATTAAATATTCGAAAATAAATATTGGAAAAGAAAAAAATATGTTGAAAATCGGACGAGACCGTGCAATAACTATAGCATAAAAACGTGTTGATATAATTTAAATTTATAATAAAATCCAATTTTTTTGTAAAATGGCAACTTTAGTTTTCAGAAAATTGTTGTGCTGCGTACATAAAGCAGTGGAAACAAAGCAATATCGACCTAGATTGTAAATTGTAACATCTGCGAGTCGATGAGAATAAGGGCCATTGCGGAATTGGTATTAAAACACGCCATTCTGAGGCGCAATCCGAGGATTATTCACGGTTTTGAGGTGGACTTTTGGCACTCGTAAAGCAAGTTCATTGGCGGAATGTAAACGCTCCTGCCAGGGAATTGCAGTGTCAAGTACACCATCGGCCGATTCCGCGCAAACATTGTGAAACTGGCTTTATTATTAATACATTTCACGTATCTTCTTGGGGTATTTGTATTCGAAATTCATACGCTTAATGAAGAAATAATTCAAGTCTGCGGATAATAAATTAAAATATTACTACTTAATACTTAATACACGAGTCGGTGATTGAGTTCAATGACATCCAATGAAAAGACGACACTTGATTATTATAAGTAAAAAAGAATTGGGTGTTAAAGATTTTGCGTGTGCCAGAAGTATTTCCGTTGAATGCATTATTTTATGTAGAAATTATGCATTCATTTCAAGTCAGTGGTTCTCAACGTGGGCGATAACGCCCCCTTTTGGGCGTTTGAGACCTTCAGGGGGGCGGTAGAAGACCCAGAGAAAATTGGGGGCGTTGAGATGGCCTAGGGGGGCGTTGGCAGGTAAAAAATATGGCCTAAAAAGATAAACAAAAACGCTAATCACGTACTAATAAAGCAAAGTAAACTTTAATATTGGTTAATTTCTGTTATTGTGTGTATTGTAATCATTTTTAACACATGTGCGAAAATTAACGTATTTCGATAGTTCGGGAAGTGGATGAAAATTGAACTGAAAGATTCTATTACATTCAGATCTACATTAAATTGGATAATGAAATTTTTATTTTTTGATTGGAATTAAAAAGTCAAAACTTCCGAATTTACGTGAAATGTCTCATATATAAATACAGGTGAAGTTAATAAAAGAATTGTTTCTAGCTATTAAATTATAACAAGTTTTTTATTAAACGGAATTTTTGCAATCCTGCAAGAATTGACAGTATTATCTGTTATATGTCTGAGGTGACTTTTCACAAAAATAGCGCTCTACAAATTATCAAATTATTATTTTTTTTATTATGTCTCCAACCTACATAAAGGCACTGATTGATCATTTTATTACCCCCCCCCCCCCCCCTTGTGACAAGTATAATCATGATAATAGCTGTTTCAGATTTACAACGACGTATGGTATGTGAAAGCAGTTGGGGGGCGCTACAAAAAGAAATATTCTCAAAGGGGGCGGTGGGCAAAAAAAGGTTGAGAATCTATGATGTAAGTACTTAATTAAAATGCTGCCTTTTTATTTCTGTTCTTTAGTGTTCATCAGAAAAGGCATTAACTGTTTAAAACGAATTTTGTTGTTCTGCGCGACATAATGATAACAATGATAGTAATTTTGTTATAGATTTAACGTTTTTAAAAAATTAAAAGTTCTGTTCTTAAACGACTGCTGGTTAGTACCTACTGTTTGGGTTATATTCCAGAGTACCAACAGTATGAAATACGAATATTTCGATAACTATCTTTACGATAGAATTAAGTAGGAAAACGTTTGTTAGTAAATCTTTGAAAAAACACTCAGAAAAAATACTCCTAAAATTCATTATTCTTATTTTTCTGATCCCCTTTCTTCTCGGGGGTTGGTTATCATCAGGGCAGTCGTCCTGCTATAATGATTACAGTGGAGTATAGTGTGGTGATTTCCAGTTGCATTCTAATTGGTGCCCCATAACCAACATGTTTTTTTTAATGTAAACTCCGCACAGGAAGTCATCTCTGTTGTGGAGGATGGGTAGGAAACTGGGGATCAGTGTATTCAGAACTGATGGACATATGAATCCGTCCCTCGCAGAGCGGTGTAAGACAATGTTCCGAGAGTCCGGCTGGAGAGGTCATATAGTCTCACTCAATCTGCCCCTCCCGATCCGGCCTCCTCGCATTTGGCGAACAGACGCATCCGCCGTCAAGACCTGAAAAACCTTACCCTAGGAATAAACAATATTTACATAACAGGGGAACTTTTCCGCTGTTTGAATTCTGGTAATGTATTTTTTTTATATATATGAGGAAAAAATCTCTCATATATGGGATGCTGTGCAAAGGTTCTTTTTAGGGAAAGGAAGAAGAGGAAGTTCTGGGAAAGAAAAAGGTAAGAGGGGTGAGTAGGAACCTGGGGGTCAATGTGCCCAGGATTGTTGGACGATTGAATTCATCATGAAAACATGTCTTATCAGTTAATTTGATCTTTAAACACAAGATAAAATTTTAATTCATGCTTTCAAACTGTAAATTCGCAATATAAAAATTTTGATTCATGTTTATACAAAATATATTCAAAACCATGTATGTATATCTCAATGAGACATTATACAACTTAGGGCCGTCTAGAATCGGGAGTTAGGATAATTTTTTTGATTAATTTCAGAAAACGATGAAAATAAATTCGAATACGAAACCAATTAAAAAATAAAAAATAATTCACGTAAAGTTCGTAAAATTAAGCATTAGACAATAAAATTACTTAATGAACGCTTCTGGATTACTTGAACATGCAATTAAGTATAACTACGCTAAAAGTAAGCACCCAATAAAATAAAGCACCGAAACATTTTCAAATTTCTCTCATTAATATTGCATGACTCGTGGACTCTTGCCATTCGTATTAGTTATTATTTTAATTGGGTTTCATTCAACGTAATACGGTTCTATTCAGCATTATGCACTACATATCTGCGGTATTCCTGGTTAACTAACTGAACAAATCATCAGAGCCCGACACGGTTAACTTTGCAGTCGGTGGCGTCGTCTGTGTCGTCGCCGCAGACATCAGCAAACTGAAATTCCTTGAATTATTGGACAAATTAAATATTAGAAAATTTTAGCATTCTGATGTTGCCAATTTAGACCTTTCGACTCCTAGGCCCCAGAGAGGCATGAAATTGTTCATGAATAATGTTGATAATTGTGAATATTTTACCAGAAGGATGAAAAGTAAGATTATTGTACCGAAAATGCTTTTATGAATCAGCTCACAGAGTTCTAAATTTATTTTTTAGTTAATCATTCCTTACCGTGGGATAATAAAAAAAACTTTATTTAAATTTGACTTTACTTAAATTATCTTTCTTAAGCCGCCGCTCTCCGAATTTCTACCGATTTCTTAAGCTCCTAAAAAAATATATGTTATTTTTGAAGATAATATCTAGACGTGTTCCACGCCGAAACGCAAATTATATGATAGAAAAAAATCGATAGAAAAAAGCGAAAAGTATGCTCCGAAAATTATTATAAACACGTTCATTTCACTTATTTTAGAAGTTATTATATATGAAAAAATTCACAGTGCTTCTTTAAAAGCTATTTTATATGTTTTCCACGAGATGTTTGCTCTATTTTAAACACGTGTTTTATTAAAAATTTTCACAATTTTCGCGTCAATTTTATCGCTTTAAATATTAGCGCGCTCTCTCCAACGTTCGAAATTACATAGCTCTCCATCTTCTTCTTTTTGAGCGGGAATACGGCGGGAATACGTTAAGTATTACATTGGCGTGCTTGGAAAAGCGACTGGTGAATGTTGACAACGGTCGTTGATCACAACATCGGTATTATGTTCACAAGAGTTTTGAATGCCCTTAGCGTGTATTCACTTTCAAAGGGTAAATACGGAAACTATTAAGGACACAAACTCTTTTAAGTATTAAATATTTATTTTATTAAAAAGTTAAATATTCTGAAAGATCAATGCAATGTTTATATGATGGCAAAAAAATCATTATTATAGGTCTACAAAAACAGGATATGATTTTTTGAAGAAAAAAATTTCTTTTCGCTCTCCTTAACAATTAACATGTTGTCCTCTACTGCATTTAAAATTTCCAGTGTCGATATTATAATAAAGAATAATGATATACACGGCGTCTTGTTTTTAATTCCTCTTTAGCAATTTACAAAGTTAACCATGCCAAGCTGTACGATCTGTGCAAGATGCTGCAGATGTAAAGATGCCAACGCGACGTCTGTAGTCTGCATGCACATTACCGGAATAATGGCATTAAAACATCGCACTCAGAATGCCGCAGATGAGACGAGACAAGAGACGAAGAGCAGTTTGCATGACAAAACGTTCCCCGACTCGAGGAGATTAGTTACGTTTGACGAGGAATTTCCATCAAAGAAGGCTGGTCGCGGTGAATCGCTCATGTTATGTTATTATTGCCTCGCAATGGAAGTCTCTTGACATTGACGTATCTGACACCCGAGTCCCGACTAAAAGTAGTGACTCGTACAGTTTTGCCTCGGAAAGCTTGCTCTAAACGAGAGATTTTTTTCATCACAATTCAAACCACCAAGCATAAACGCAAACGGTTTCAAACATTGGAAAACATCCCTTTTCGGGTTCATATTCAGAAGAATTTCTAGAAAGAAAAGACATTGCACGATCAAGTGAATCAAATACTTAAATCGGGTAATATCAAGAGTATAGTATGAGACGACATACGAATGCGAATGACGCAATAATGCCGCGTGCCTCTGGGGAAACGGCGTTAACAAGTAATAATTATAAGGCTGGATTTGAATTCCTCTTACAATTTTGTAAGCATTTCCAAAATGGCGGAAAAATCATCAGCCACTATTTCATATTCGATCGTCTTTTTTTAAGCTTATAATAGAAATAAATACATGCGGTTCTTTATTAACTTAGTTCATTACTAATTCCACATTTATTATTAGGTTTACCATCGAACCCCATAGCAGAACAACAAATACAACTGTCCGTCATTCTGACAGCCACGGACAAGCACGGTACCCTAAAAAGCTATTATTAAGTTATAAATGGATATATTTGTTTGGTAAAATTCTATTATTGTACATTTCGATATCTAGCACGTATAAAAATAATTAACTAGCAGAAGCCAGGAATAACAGAAAATAAAATTTTATTCATTGCTACGAAAGATAAATTTGACAGAAAATTTGAGTGCTGAAATAGCAAAACTGACAGTGAGCTTCGGAGTCATAATTAGCACAGCTATTTTGACTGTTTTCAGCACTAAACAACATTTCAATTGTGAGCTATGAAGATTTGAAATTGAAGCCACATTTATTGTTTTTGTTCATATTTTTGTAGCGTTCAATAAGAAAAATACCTATAAATTAAAATAAACGAGACCGCTAAGTAAAACTGACATTAAATCAAAGTCGTAGGAATCTAAATAATTAAATACGCGGAACATCTTAATAAAAATAAATATCATATCAGTTACCACATAAATTTAAAAAAAGGTTTATATTATAGTATCGTACATTCACATTTGAATTACTTGATTGAAATTTTGGCGAAAGGATATGAAGCATACATAAATGAATTACAGTAATCATAAAACTATTTCACTTCAAATCCAGAAAGTCCACAAAAATTTATACACGGAAACAAAATTGTTTGTTTTTTTTATTTTTTATTATTGTATAAAATTGCATACAAAGAGAATTTATACGCGCTAAACTACTGGAAGTAGCTTGTCAGCAGATTAAGAATACTCCATGAATACAATACACGTCTCTTATATACAGAATATATAACAAACTCGTATACACACACAGAATTCATTCCTAGTCCATTAATCCCAAGAACACACACACTTTATACAACACGATAACATCTATTTAAACACCACACATACTAACTATGTTAAGCAATCCATTGGTTACGTTACGAGGGGGGCAATTTATATAATTGCTTTCCATACGACATTAAAAATTTAAAAAATTGTGGGTAGATTTAATAAAAATTATTCATTTTTATTCATAAATAATGTGAAAAAATGTATGCAGTTCATATTACTACTTAAATAAGTGAAAATGTATTTTTTTCTATTCTAGAATATAAACTTAAAAGAACAACAAAATCATGTAGTATTACGAATCAAATTTTAAATAGTTCAAGTTACGTGTGAACATTCTGAATTCTGAACAGGCCTTAGGAACGTATAAATTGCTCACCGTTTCAGCAGGCCAAAGCAGTAATATGCCAAAGCTTGCAGACGATATTAATCTCGCCAATAAGAAAACAATCATACACTTAACACCACGAGAAGCGATCAACATGAACATCTCATTTAAAACACAATCACGTTCTTTAACTTTACTTTAACTTGTAACCGACGACAGAGATAAAAGAAATGTGCATAATCTTAGCTAATTCTAAGACCGAATGAGTTTTATTCTTCTAAATGCATACACGATTTGCATTTTAACGGGAGAATTACATGAAGCAAAACAGATCCTTCTGAAAGATCGGTCTCCTGAAGCCATTCCCGTAATTTAGTAGATACCTGTATAAAGTTTTACCAGGAGAACTTGTCAAGAACACGCAATATATTTTAGTCGAGTAATGTAAAGAGATGAATGTGAATGAAGCACAAATGTGCCCCAACGCAGATTTGTGTGTCATTACATCCTTTCTGCCTTACCCTGAGAAACAATAAGAAAATACCCTAGGAAAAATGAGTCTAGGTAAATTGTCCGAATTGCATTTTTTCGAAATCAATTTTCGAATTCAATTGTTCGAAATGCAATTTTTCGAACATCAATTGACCGAAACACTAGTTTTTTGAATTGATATGTATGTATACAGTACGTACAACCTAACCCAACCCAACCCAACCCAACTCAACCCAACCCAACCCAACCTAACCTAACCTAACCTAACCTAACCTAACCTAACCTAACCTAACCTAACCTAACCTAACCTAGATGGTACTTCCGACAGTTCTTCGTTAGTCGTAAACAAGTGAAATTTATATTTTAAAAGTTGGTTAACAAATTCGAAAAATATGTCTTTCGGCCAATTGCTGTTCGAAAAATTAGTCTTTCGAAAAACTGAAATTCGAACAATTGATTTCGAACCATTGATTTCGAACAATTGATTTCGAACAATTGATTTCGAACAATTGATTTAGAAAAATTGAATTCGAAAAACATGTCTGCTCCCAAGAAAAATAGTCGAATGGGCAAAATATGATAAAAGATCAACGACATATAGTCATACAGTCATGTTACTTAATAAAACGATCGTATTATTATAATAATTAGCTTCATTTCATGTCATGAAAAAGAAAGGCTATGCGGACATTAGAAAGCGACTACACAAAATGGAAACATTCACAGAAAGGAAAAAAGAACCAAACCATTGTGCATGAAGAAAAGATAAAAATGGAAATTCAACAACACAAGAAAATAAATAAACACATAAAAATACAATTTACAATACAAACTCTTTACGTATATGAAAGGATCGGACATTCGAGTGTGGACAGAGAAATTTTCTAAAATAACTTTCAAATAATAACGTTCATTACAAAAAATGTACTAGGTAAAATGCACATTCAACAACAACGCAAGAAATATAAAAAAAATCTGTCTTTCAGGCCATAAATATTGTGTGAATACAAATAAAAAATATTTTAACTAATATAGCGAAAAGGGGTAAAAATAATTTCCCTTTCGGAGAACAATAAATTATAATTATATTGTAGGTACAGCAAAGTATTTTACGAAAGAAAATGTTGATTTACAACTACAAAAATGTGCAAAATGTAATTCTAATAACAATAAATGGATGAGAAAATTAATCGTATCAAAAGTAGACACAAGTAAGGAAAATTCAAGGCTAAAATGGTCGATAAATCGTAAATAGCTAATTGCGCTGTTCCATTGACATTAGAAATTATAGATTTCAGGTTTATTTCAACAAGAGCGTCAACAATTTGCTTGAAACACTCGTGCTGCAATTTAAAAAGTTATAATGTATGTCCCATCGCGGAATAATTTGCGAGGTGATTGATGGATTTGGCAAATGAGTTTTCGCGTGCCATAAAGCTGCATGCCTTTTAAATATACATAATGTTACACTTTTAATAATGATTATGATGATAGCCTAGTGCTTCTCAAACATTTTCGTAATCTGAAAACCCGAGGCTTCCTGGTACAACGGCTGTAATACGCATCGCTATACAATATGTTTTAGGGACAATATAATATGTTGTAGCGTGTAGACTCCTCAAGAACCTTTGAGGTGATTTTTCACAAAAGCGGTACTATAAAAATCATCCAAATATTAGACATTATTATTATTATTAATTTTGTATACATCCCTGGTACATAGTCAAGTCGAATATAACTCTCCTCGATCTAGTCCCCCCATTTTAAAATACATTCAGATTCAATCGAGAAAATTTAACATAAATTTCTAAGACACATTAATTTTAAACTCGGTATTCCCATTGAAAACATAAACCATAATTACTTGATGAAAGAATTAAATTTATTAAGACTGTCAGATCGAAGAATTATATCCGACTTAATATTTATGTTCAAAATTTTAAATGGTAGAATAGACAGTCCTGATTTAACTAAGCTCATTGAATTTCATATACCCACGAGAGCCACTCGTTCTAAAATCCTGTTTAAATATACGAAACACTCGCTTGTACCTAGATAACATGAAGTTACTGATAGATATGCAGATGTGGCAGATCTATTTAACTGCACGGAAGGTGGGTACAAGAGGGCTCTACTATCAAACCTTTTCAATCAATATTAATTTTATTTTTACTATAGATTTTTGTATGTTATCGCATCTCTGGTGTCATTTCTCTTTCAAACGCCACAATTATCTGTTATAATCTTTATTTAATGTTTCTAATATGTTTCCTACGATTTTGTGACATGTGTGCTTATGGTATATTTATACCGTCGATATTAAATAATATAAAGGCGTTCACTAAAAAAATATTTCAAAAAAACTTCAGTAAAAATAATTTCAGGCCTTTCATTCTTTTTTATGAATTTTTAAGATTCGTAATATAAAAGTATATTATCAGAGTGTTAAGGGACGTATTTGACATACGTTAACCATCTTGACTTAATTTAAATTTGGAGTAAAAATATAAATGAAATTTTGGTCTCCGGTGACACAGCCCTCCTCACTGGGGATTCCTGTTCCAAGGCGGACTATGAAGGACAAGGCGGACGTGAGTTATTTAAATTTGAACATCTAATCCCCTAAAATAAATATCACTTTTTGATATATCCGATACTCACATATATTTAACGATAATTCCAAACCCTGGTAATTACGCGGTTTAGACCGCGTCCCAGTTTAAGAAGCGCTGTGCAGCGGACGGAGAGTTAATTTGTTCCGGTCCGCGAATACCTCTCATATTTTAAAACAGCCATTATTAGCTTTGCGTTACGTAAATAATATATGAATTATCTAACACACCTCGTTGTATGTAGGTACTGAAATCCTACATGATAAATTGGAAACACGGGTTGTCAATGGGCAGAGCCGTAGAAAGTTAATGCATAATTAATATTAAAAAGTAATTAAGTGATTAAATGTATAAATGTACATAATTCAAATTTACCGACACTTAAAGTCTGAGTTGCGTAAATCATCGGAAACTACGTTAAGAGGGCTGAGCGACTTTTTCAATTTTTTTATTTACTTAGATTTAAGGCCAAAATACCAAAACAAACGGAATAATATTTTTTAATCGAAAGGCACAGCGAATATCTGATTGTAGAAGCAACTTTGGAATTTTTTGTGAGTTAATTATAGTTATTAAAAAAATAATCTTGACCTATCTTCTGCGTTAATATAATGAAAAATAATACAAAAATAAAACATCCTAAAAACACCACCAGTTTAAGAAGCAGTTTATTTTTTGAGTAGAAATTTCAATTTATATACCTATGATAAATTTGTATTCCAAAGAAATCGATCATTTGTAACATAAATTTTCACGAATCAAAATGACTTTTCTAAAAAAAAAATTTATTTTATATTTCATCATATTTGCTTAGTTACTGGAGCAAAATAATTTTTTTAAGTAGTTATCGTTAACTCACAAATAATAGTAAAAGTTTCCTATAAAGTCATGAAAAATGGAGTTCTTTAATAGGCTAAAATTTATAATTTAAAACAAAAAAAAATAAAGTGGAACATATCCGTACAGGATACTTGCTATAGCTTTTGATCATATTTTTTTCAGTTTGGTTCATTATTTCGGCCTCAAATCCAAATTCAAGTTTTATATAAAAAGGTCGCACAGCCTTTGTTCCCCTTAAATGCCTTTAAAAATAAAGAACACAATGAGCATTTTTATAATTATTATTTATTTATTTATTTCAATATTATAACCCATCAATGTTAGGATTCGGGTATAATAACATTGAAGGAACGTGTACTGACTGGCCTCCCTCAGAGCATGTAAAGATTAGTGTATTTCACTGTGACGTACGTAGTTATTTTTATTTATTTGGCAGCTGTTTGCTAGACGTACATCTATTAAAGTACGTACACTATTGCAAAAATAAAACATTATGTTTATTTGAAAAAAACACATGAGAATAAATGTTGAATTGTAGTGTCGCGAAAAAAAATTCCACAATTCAAATTAGCCACCGTTATTTTAAATCTAAATTTGTTTGGCAATTCTTCAGTGGAAAATTACTTGAAGCATGTGTCTATCAAAGTATAATTAATAGTAGTGCCAGAGAGAGGTCATACGTACGTCATCTACGAAAATCTTCCTTCTCCCACATCTTCTATGAAAACGTAAAATAAAGAAGATACTAGAACGATGACGTCATGTACAACCTCTCTCTCAGAGACTACCTTCCCCGTATTATAATATGTCTGTTTGGAAATCAGATTCCCCTTGGGAGCATTAAAATCATGCCGGCTACGCAAACGCAAGTGTAATGAACGATAAGACACTCTTTAGTACCGTACCAAGATAAGAGACCACATGTTATTAACTTTGGTAAACATGGTAATTCAAAACAATTCCGACTACTTCCATTCAAAATACACACAAACCTCAGCACCAATCTGCTGTCTGCGCACGCACCGCTCATCACGATCTCTCTTCCACACAATCTACACACGAAATTAAATAAACTAAATACAAAATATATATTTTTTAAAAGAGATCTGGTAGAAGAGTTTGTTTTAGTTAGTTCATTCATTGGTTCAATTTTATTCAAAACAATTTGGAATACTTTCATACAAAACACATAGATCCAATCTCTACCAATCTGCTCTCTGCGCATGTGCCGTTCCCTTCTCCCCTCCCACTTCCTCACAAAACAGTTTAAAATACAATTTATATGTGAAAAAGAGATCTGGTGAAGAGTTTGTTATAATTAGAAAAAAGGTTCAAGATAGCTACATTTTACTTGCATTCATTTTCCAAACCTCAAAACAACAATAAATTAATAATGTCTCGTTAACAAACTAAAACTAACACAAAGACAGGTAATTAAAAATGTATTTAAAACATGGAAGCAATGCTGTCATCGCCGAATATAAAAAAAGTCAGATACAAACTATCAACTTCTACCAATGTCGAAATTATTTCAGGTGATACCATAAATCAAGCTCTGCATTTAATTGACGCCGGTAACAAATTAAAAAGGACAGCCCTCATCTGTGTCATTGAATATTTAAAAATAGCGGTTCCGCATTCAGGGGTATTGGCCGAAGTCCAATATGGCCAAACGTATTAGTGGTCGCAAAGGCGGCGCGTGTGTTCGCTGTCGGCCTGGCCGCATGTCGCCGAGTCACTCCCCGTCACTGCCCGCCACTGTCAGGTGTGACAGGGGGCGGATTTAAGCCTAACCAAGAAGCGGAACTGTCGCCACTAGACTTAAGAGAAAGCTCAGTCAAGAGACAAACAAATACCGAGATCTAATAATACCAGAAGTCAAAGGTGTAGTAAGGTGAGGTTCAAGAAGAATTATTATTCGGAAAGTAGTAACAAACAATGACTACACAGTAATAATAAAACAAAATAATGACAAATGACTACACAGTAATTTTGCATGCATCACTTCATTTATTGGAACAATGTACAAACTGGTAAGTATTCAAGAAGTCATATACAAATTTCAGTTTTGGTCGATGTGTCGACAGAAATATATTTTTTAGATAGATTAGAATCCGCGTTGATAAATGCGACGGGTGGCAACGAGTTTTGAGTTCAATTCCCCTTCTTTATAATTGACCAACCAACATTTTCCGCTCATGATGGTGGTGAAGATTATCAATTTTTTTCAGTTTTTCAAACGTCACAAAATTTATAAAACTGGGAAGAGTTCGGTGGCTGGGTCATGTGGAGAGAATGACCGAGCATCAAGCACCAAAGTCCCTGCTGAAGTCAAGACCAATAGGGTGAAGGAGCTTGGGAAGGCCAAGATTAAGAAGGAGCGATAACGGCTTCTAAACTGGAGAGAGCTGGCACAAAACCGAAAAAAGTGGAGGAAGACTCTTGAGGAGGCCAAGACCCACCAGGAGTTGTAGAGCCAAGAGTGATGAAGTTTTTCAATAGTGTCAGGTTATTAGTAACCCGAGAAAGTTCATATTTAAAAAAAAGAAAGGAAATTATCATATATAGTTATTCAGTAACACACAATTTAATTTAGATATTATGTAGGAACCACCAGATTAGATATACGCCCGTATTGTGCCGGTCGAAGTCATAAAAACAGATTAACAGTGTTGCATATATTTAACAAAAAATATTATTTATTTCATGGCGAATATTATTATCACTAGATCTTTGCTTGAATAATGTAAATCCACATTAACGGCAGCTTTCAGACAAAAACCACAACGGAAAAGATAATCTCAGAAAAGGGACAATCGACCGTCAGTATTTTTAGAAAAAGAGATTTCAAACATTCATGGAAGGACTGAAATAAGCAGCGATTAGAAATTCGGAATACATTGTACGAATATTTGCTAAAAATTCAAATCCAACATTTTATACCTTTACGGAGAATTCTTCTAAACATTCTTCTTCTAAATGATCTTTCGGATTAATCAAGTTTAATCAAACAGAGATCTCATCCGTAAGCCTATGAAGAATATTTCAAAGTAATAATAGGTAATGGCCCATCTCCATTGGTTCTATTATGTATATGGTTAAATTATTTTTGATTTTATTTTCGTGTAAATGTATAATAAAAACACATTTTTCGTTTCACCCTCCGAAACTCGTTCGTATTTTGTCAGTATTTTGGCGTATTTTGTAAAAATACTTCCGCTTTACAATAAAATCCAAATAAATGGAATATTTCTGAATGTATCCGAAAACTAAAATCATTTTTTGAAAAGAAACACGCTTTCAAATTTTATTATTAGAAATAACCAATTTTTGTATTGCAAACTTTAAAAAGTTTTTAAAATGCCTTACCTTACGTTTTTCTTTAAATAAAAATACACACATATTTTATTAGACAAATGAACTATAAATAAACGTTATTGCCACCTCACTTTTTTGTCGTTTTATGTAAAAATAATTCTTAAAAAATTCAGAAAGTTTCATAATTTTTTTCAAATTGCGGTCTGAAACTCTGTAAACAATTTATGTGAGACCTGTGTGAGCTGGGACAAATGTGGTCTCCTGTGATTAAACGGGTTAAAATACAGTTAGATATAGATTCTGGGTTAGTTATACAGCTTTACGAGTGAACCCAACATTTTATTACGACTTAGTTTGGGTAATAAAATCAGACAAAATAGGAACTCACCTAGACTACGAAATGATTTCGGATTTGTTGGGTTTAAAGACGGATCTCTCTCTAGTGAATTCTGAGTGGAAACGATTCGAAGCAATTTGCAATCATTTCGCACGGTTACACAAACGGGATAAAGTCACATATAAAAAATAAACAAAGACTTTGATGAGTGTAGACAAAAAATATATATTACAGCAACGTTCAGCGCAAGCAGAAAGATTATAATATAAAATATTACATGTTCAACGTTCATTGCGTGTGCGGGTGTGCTAAATATTTAAGAATCAGGGGTCGGGAAACCAAATTCATTTACGAAGACTCATTAAAAACACTCAAGATACAGAACAAATACTACTAAAATTATTTATTGTTCTAAATCTAGCTTTTCATCTTATTTGGTAGGTAATAACACGAACCTTTAAGCTTGTTGACTTTACGTCCCGCATACAAACAAAAACATAAAAAATACTACCGGCCATCTAAGAACAGGAAACCCTACTGTGAAAAGAGTGACATTTTTCTTATACATTTACTGTAATTTTTTTTTTAAAGTTTCTTTATTCTTTGAATTGTTTGTTACATGAATCGGAGATTTTTCGACCACCATACTAGGCACATGCCCGTGTTGTGGTGGTCGACTTAAATTATGCTTATGTACAAATTTACTGTAATCACCAACTTACCGTAATTACCACCTAAATTATAGTCATGTACAAACTTACTGTAATTTCCAACAACTGAGGCTGGCGTGGTTAGCGGCAAGACTCTTGACTCGCAATCCGAAGGTCGCGGGATCGGATCCCGGCGTGGCAAATAAATTTTATTTTTCATTTACAAATAATATATAGTATATTTGCGGCACGTTTCAACGTGGAAGATACTCTCAGTATAGCCCTGGTGTAAGACCACCATTCAGAATTGAAACGTTGCTTTAAATGGCTTTAGCCGTGTTTGGTAACCAGATCTGAATAGCCAGGTTCCTTCCTCTTCACCTTCCTCTGCGCCTTCCTCTTCACCTTTCTCCTTCCCCTCCCCACTACCTTCATCCTCACAACATACCCCAATTTGGGGTGCCATAGTCTCACTGGCTCCAGACGGGAGCAGTTGGGACTCTAGTGCGGTATTCATATAAAAAAAAATAAAAAAAAATAAAAACTTACTGTAATTACCTACTACCTAAGTTATAGTCATATACAAATTTACCGTAATTACCAACAACTTACTGTAATTACAATCCAAGTTATAGTCATGTACAAATTTACTGTAATTACCAACAACTTACGGTAATTACCATCTGAGTTATAGCCATGACAAATTTACTGTAATTACCAACAACTTATTGTATTTACACCTATGTTACAATAATGTACAAACTTAGGTTAAATAGAAAATTATTGGATTGATGGCACACGTACATAGGTACCATTTTGAATTGAAACTACATAATTTAAATGCTTTTCGTGTTTGTTCATGTCGTTTCTGGGTTATGTGGAATGTACTAAATTTTGAGCTGCTCAAATTTTACTATGGCAGGACTCACCAGTTCTTGCACGCGATTACGCAAGTTCTTTGTGAGACATAAAAACCTATATTATGCATGCTTTAAAGTTCATCGGTATGTGTGATCTCTTTTCGAAGTGAAGTGAAAAATCCCGGAGATCCCAACACATTTCGGAGAACCAGGATTTCAGAGAGAATGTATACTTCCACACAAATTGCAAATAACATTGGTGCATGTTTATTTTGCAATATGCAAAGGCGTAATGTGGTATTGTCCGACAAATTTGTCCCGCTGTGTATATTAACATTGTACGTTTAATGTTTATTCTTAAAATTATCAAATAACTACTGTTTTGCACGCGAGGTATAATTTAATTACGCTGTTTTATTGCAAAATCTGTGCATTTTTATTGTTTTGTCGAAAACATGTTTTGCAGCACTAATGAAATATATACTTTCAAAGTACTTCCGATAGGATCTACGTTCAAATAACATCCATGTGATGTAAATCTGCTAGGAAATCTATTGCATTGTTTTTCGAATCGTACTTTTTACGTAATCTAGTAGTTAAAATGCGAAAGTGTATGTAATGTCGGTAACGATGATATGTACTGCAAACCTGTTTTAATGACTGACGTTTATCAGATCATCTAAACAAGGGGTCGTGAAACTTTTCCTGCATATTACCCAGAAATTTATAAAATTTTAAAGCGTATATGATTTACAGGCTGTTGGGACTTACTTCAACCCATGATTCCTGACATTATTTGGAGTAACAAATGTTAACAAAATTTTGGTCTTCGGTGACCTATTTTGACTTTTTTTAAAAAAAATTTTTCTTCATAATCAAACAAAAAAATTCTTCCACCTGTCACTGGTCACTCCGCCGAGTAACCGACCAACAGCTTACCCAGCACCTAACTGTGTAATATCTATATATGATTTTTTAACGTTTTTTCTTAAAAATGTCACCGGAAACCAAAATATCATTTACATTTTTTACTCCAAATAATTTCAGGAATCCACTGGTTGCAAGTCAAATACGTCCCATACAACCATTATTTATAACCCACCCAGAAAAGTGTCAATTTTTTTGGTTTTAAAGTAAGACAAACATTTGCATACATAACTTGGCAAAATTTGAAAATCTCTTATTGAGCGGAAAATATTGATTGTGTTGTGATGGAGAAGCGAGCCGAAAAATTGGATCCAAACGCGATGCCAACTCTGATCGGACTAAACATTAAATAAATAACACGTAAATAAATAATATTTAATACATCATTGAAGAAGAAGATAACACTAATAATCTAAACGAAAATATGAAAGAGAACAAGACACGGAAAAATAAAAAGATAACAGTCGCAACTCGCAGAATCTCTCGTATTACCGGGACGCCTCTACCAATTCGGCTACTGCCACCGTCAAACCGTCATATTTGTCAATATCATATTTCAAATTTTAGAATTAACAATTATCTTCGACTATTTTTTTCTCCATATTATAAGCCACTACCTTTTTCAGTGGAAACAATCATTCTAAGAACTGGTTTGTAACCTAGATAGCGTCTCGGATAAATATATCAGATTTTATTTTTATGTGGAAATCACATTGATCTTGATGGGAATAACGTTGTTGTTTTAATAAAAATTGAATATTTAATCCTGTTGATTCGTTTGGTTATAATTATATGAAAATTTAGTACCATATTATTATTACAAAAATACAACATGTATGCAGTACATTATTACAAGCGATTCGAAGCTATCTCCAAAGGGACCTAGAATGAACGGGTCAAAGAGTATCCGATCATGGAGGCGTAAGAGATAATAATATATTGGCGGTGGTGCATATTTTATGCGAATCGTGGCAGTTCAGAATTGTAGATGAGCCAAACCGGTAGAGATTCGGTAGTCAGCACACTACCCCACTCGGGGTCTACCAATAAGGGAATTGGGAATGCACTTCGACCACAGCCAATTATTTATTGGTACCATTATTTTCAATCACTAAATGAATATTAGATAACATTTCTTTGAAGGGCGTTTCAAGTCTTATTTTTCCCCGCGGTGCGATTCTAATGGAACTATGGAATCCCCAATTTGGGGAATGTTGTGCGGATGAAGGAAGTGGGAAGGGGATGGAATTGGGGAATAGGAAGGTTGGGAGAAACATGGCCATTTAGATCTGGGCACCAAACATGGCTAATGTCATTTGAAGCAAACGATTTGATACAATGTGGTCTTTCACCAGGGTGATAATGGGAGTATCTGCCAATTTCAGAACAATATTGAGAAAACATTTAAATTAATCAAAAGTTTTAACCGCTTTTATTGTTTAAAAAACCAATATGTTTCATAAGCAATGCTTTTACTTCATCGGAGTTGGAAAGGATGGCGGGAGTGGAATGGGGGGGGGGGAGCGTAATTTATACAGGGTTATTATAATATATTTTTTGGATTATTAATACTATTTAAACTCTTCTTTTACTCCTAATTTTTTAAGATTTCAATTTAAATCGTAGATTCTCAACTTTATTTTGCCCACCGCCGGCTTTGAGAATATATTTTTTTGTAGCGTCCCCCAATTGTTTTTGCTTACCATCCGTCGCGAATCTGAAACAGCTATTGTCACGGATATATTTACTACTAGGGGGTACCGGGTTGCTACCTCCTTGCTTCTTGTATTCGTGACATAGTGTCAATTATTAATAATAATAATACACGTAAGATTATTGTACGTGATGAGCGTGTTTTTTTTCTTTTTGGACCATATTTTTTTACGTGCCCACGCGCTGACTGCCATCTCGACGCCCCCTAGTTTTCCCCAACCCCCCCAGTTTTCTCTGGGTCTTCTACCGCCCCCCTGAAAGTCTGAAACGCCCACAAGTAGGCGTTATGCCCACATTGAGAACCTACGATTTAAAATTTAAATGAATATCTTTAATATTATAGTGAAACAACCACAATCCATTACTGTTATCAAATATATGGATCGACTCCAATAAATGATTAGCAAACTCCGAGAAACCTTATTTCTTCTTAATTTGGAGATGGTCGATTACCTGGAGGTTTAGGTTCGACTAGCAGTCAGGGTGGTAGCATACCCACAACAATCCATTTTAAACGATTTTTTTATATATATATATATATAATATATATAAGCATAATTTACCTACATAATGTAATGAAAGTGAATGTGAGATCCGTACAGCTAGCCTTGCTACAGATGAAGTGTAAATGGTAAATCGTTTTAATATGCACACACAATTTTATAGTGCATCCAATGAGGAAATACTCGTAACTTATGCATATTATATTCAATTCGGTTTACAGGTCCATTGAACCACTGCACAGCTAGTAGGGTTTAAACACTGCACGGATAATCTCTAGAAGTGTGACATACATGAATAGAGATTTGAAAGAAAACGGTTGTCGCTGATCCTAGACCTCAGCCCCAAAGATAATAATCAATTAACATTTCGAGTGGTAGATACTCTACTCTTACATTAATTCCACACAGGAGGCCTTGAGGTAAACAATTTCACTCAAGGCCTATGTCATCTTTGGGGATGCTGCGTGGAGGGTCTTTTTAGAGAAAGGAAGGAGAGGAAATTCTGGGAAGGAAAAAGGTATGAGGGTTGGGTAGGAATATGGGTGTCAAAAGTGTCCAGGAGTGACAGACGTATTAATCCATCCCTCCCACTGCGTTACAAGGCGATGGACCGAGAGAATCCGGCTGGAGAGATAAAATGGTCTCCCTCAACCAGTCTCTCCCGATCCGATGGGCAAACGTCGAAGACTTCGACAAACCTCACCCCGTGAACCCGGACACCCCTGCTAAGTCACCAAACGTAGCGGACCACTTGGGGTGACCTATGGCTGGGGTGTCGGTTATCCAATAAATGGTTCCCGGGGCGGCGGAATTCAAAACCGCCTTTCAAATTGAAAGTTCTGTTATTATTTCAAGTGAAGCAACTGGACCATCTCGCATAGAAGTTTCACAGAACTTGAAAATTGACTTTGAAATTTGATGAATTGTTCAAATTCTTTGAAACAACCCGTCTTGGTGAAAGACCACCATTGAGTTGCTGAAAACGACTTTAGCCGGGTTTTGTGACCATGCCAAGTACTTAAAAATCTTCATCTTTCCAATCTACATCTCTTTATCTACATCCCTTCAGCCTTACAACAAACTCCGATTAGGGATGCCATGGTTCACCTGACTCGGGGCAGTCGGGATCAGTTGGGATTCTTGAGCGGTATTTAAAAAAAACGATAAATATAAATGTTTGATCAATTATCTTTGTAATTATCGTTTATCTTTGTAATAATAATATGTAACAAAATTACTTTAACGATTTATACTTTCAGCTTATATTTTGTTACTCTCTTATAATATTTTATCGAACTCATTTGTCCATTACGTGATAGTGTAACTATCTGACATTATTTGTTTAAACCTGAAATGTTCCATGGTGGCAGTAAAAAGTATTGTTTTCTGAAATTGAATTCTTTAAGCAGAAGTTCTGAAGATAATGTAATTGGTCAAAGTGGAATCGCTGTGAATATTAATTTTAGTGCTGTGCAAGTTGGTAGTGTATATTTCTGTTTTTATTCAACTTTTCTATGTATTCATAACATACAAATTATATTTTAAGAACCCAGACATTACTATTGTTTGTTGTATACATATTGCGCCATCGATATAGTTCGAAAACTATTTTTTCTGTCTCTCATTGTATAATGCATTATTTTTTACCTACCATCTTTACTTCTATGTACCATGCGCCCTTGAGGTGATTTTTCACAAAAACAGCGCTCTACAAATTGTCCAATTATTATTATTTTTATTACCATGAGTAATACCTATTTGTGTTATCTTCGCCATCTAAATACACCTGTATGCACTAAACCATAAAAAAATGTAAATATATGTAAAAGCCCATAAGGGCGTTAATGATTAATAAAAAAATATGATTTAATTTTTTGTTTGTTTTATAAAAAAAATAAAAAAAATATTATTATTTCAAATGTAAGGAAAGATCTGGCTTAGTAGGTACATGAACAAGTCCAAAGTAATAATAATTATTCTCATCTCGTAATGTAATTATTACACTTCTATCGGTTTTATATGTTCAGTTGGTTCAAATTACTCGAGGCGACTGCGCAGGCGCCAGGAGGCCGATTCATCACCATTCATTCAACTTATCCAAGGGGACGATTCAGCTCCAGTGGAGAGAATGAACGGAAAGAATTACATTTATGTGATTTATCAGGTTTCGCTCGAAGAAAGTGAAGTAGGAGAAAAATAAGAGAATCATTGTTCATTCATCGGTGGCGCCCGATATAATGGTTAATTCAATCAGGAAAGGCATGAACTTTATGAATTTATGCAGCATAAAACATTCTCGATTGGTGGGCTCTTTGGGTTATGAAATTTCCGCAGCTTTTCTGTAAGAACTTCTAAGTCATCAGCTGAACTATTTGCAGTACGCAACGTCCATCAACTATATGGAGCTTGATTTATTCGTACAAAGATTACAGTCTTATTGCAAGACGTTTTGTATAATATGAAATGGGAAATGATAGAAAAGGATAGTACCTATAATATAATTTAAAGTCAGAGCCTGAGCGTGCTTTGTGCAGCAGATCTTGATTGAAGTCTTAACTTTAAAAAATAGCGCAAACCCCATGGTTTGCCAATAAAGTAAAAATAATGTGGAATCTTGAGTAGTAAGTAGTTAAGAAAATTATTTATTATGATTTAATTGAATTAAGTTCACACGGTAGAATAAAACAATGCGATCAAACAAATTGGTGTAATTGAAAGATAGAATAAAATACTCCAATAAGTACACAAGGAAATTTGAAAGCAAACCATTCGTAGTTAATTCCATCCGGCACCGAATTTTGTAAATAATAACATTATGTTCGATAAAACAGTGATTATCGTTTGACGTCGAAGCAGAATTGGCAATTTCTCCGCAGTTTAACGGTGTCGATATTAAAATTTAATATTTCACGCTTGGCGAATTTCATTGTTGTAAGTTGTAATGCTCCATAAGATTTCCCTATAATTTGCACGTGTTGCAAAGCGGCTACCTCGACCCAGTGTGGAATCGTTTAGCCGACGCGTGCATATCTACAACACAGACATGCTCTCCATCCTAAGTAGGTTTCAGATATTTATAAATCCCCAATAATTCAATATTATTCATCACCATATCGTAAAGAAGGAAATATTGCTCGCGTTTGGGTAGAACTTTATAAAGCTATCAGTAATCTGAAATCTTCAAAAATTAGATTACAACATAACAATATATAGCAACACTGACAAAATTAATGTTTTGTTCGTGTCAGAAATTGTTCTACAATGCATTTCTGTTCAAATATTTCTCAATGTAAGAATAAAAATATTAAATAAGATATCCAAACGATGAACTGTTTGAATTTGTAGGTACTGGACGTGTGGTGTTAATGTAGAATATTAAAAAAAATCAAATTAGCAAGCACTGAAATTACAGAACGAAAAACTAACTACCTGCAGTGTTCACTATTTATAACTACTAAGTTACTAGTTACTGGACTAAAATGGCGAAATGAGAGTGGAAAAAGTTTGTTTCTCACAAGTTTTGATTCTCCTGCCCCACAGCGTGTCCCCAACCAAAGAATCAACCCAGAGAGAGAGGACAATTTTTTGGTTTTGGGTGAGTTTTTAAAATATTATGTTAATTGTGTTCTGATACCGTACAAGTTTTGACATCGTTTTTCACAATGGTGATTGTTTTACCTGAATGATACTGAGAGTTCCATCTACTCTGGAAGAAGGTTCAAATAAACAACATAATAATATCATGTTGTATATCCCAATTAGTTGTTTAATGTTTTTATTAATACTAAGCAAAAAAAATTGCAGCGCCCCTTTTTACAAAAACGGTGCTATACAAATTATTCAAATATTATTATTAAAAAAATATAATATTGTCACGAAAACTCGACCTCTGCTCGGGTCGGCATCGTAGGTAATATAAACCAGAGAAATTTAATAATAATTCCAGATTCATCCGAACACATAACAAAAAAACAAAGAATGGCGCAATCCGGCATTATCAAGCAATCGAGAGTCGGAGTCGCGTAATATGCCGCGCCATTTCCGCTCGTTCAGGTCGGTCTCTTTATAGAAGAATGCACCCAAGAAGAAAAAAAACCCTAACGAGGTTCTCGATCCAGGAAGCGAAGTAGTTTCATGTGACTCTGATGCAAAATTCTACAGGAAACTTGAAAATCTTTTACAATTTTATCAAATAATCTTCTCCTCTCCGTCAGACAGGTCAAACAGGCGGCAACAGCAGTGGTACATTCAGCGCTAAATTTAGTGCATTTGTAGCAAAGGTTTGGCAGTTATTTCAGGTAAAAGGGACAGATCGTCAATACAACAATGGGTCGTAAAGCTTTGAGATTGATGAGACAATGTACAGGAACCATAACTTAGGAGTCAGGTATTGAAGAGAAGGGATGATACCTGAATGGAAATTTATGACGGTTGGATGTTTTAAGTATGTATAGTGCAACGTGGATACATTGGTCCAGAGGTGACAAAATAAGAGAGGGCCATAGCACGAACATATTATCAAATAAGTACTTGTTTTTTAATGTAATAATATAATTACACCGAGTACCTACTTAGCTATTTTCTAGTACCTAATTAAGTAGATTCTATTTTAGTTTATAATAACGTTAAATTACCGTAAATACTGTAAGCAACGGGCTGATAGATCAAACAAGGCGTTATAACACAAACGAAAACAGGTTTTAAAATATGTATGTAAAGATGTCGCAGGCTGTCAATGCTGTGAAAAGTGTAACATCGTAAAAATTCCATTCTGAGATGTTTTGCAGGTTGTAAAACGAAACAAATTCTAACAATATATTATCAGTAGGTACATTAAACATTTCCTAAATAAGGTGTCGACTTCCCAAGTACAATATTTTTTCCATTGTGCTAAAGGTGTATTCATCGGCCTCTACTCCAGAATTCACTTCCGTTTTACTATAGCAAATACTTCAACCAGCTTATTATCTTCCGGGAAAAATATATTTTGGAGTGAGTTTGGTCCGAAAAAAACACCTTTTTGTATAATGTAAATTATAAGTCTCGATTGGGGACTGAAATTGCGAGATTGCCAAACAATATTAAATTCATTGTTACGCCAAAAGAAAATAAGCCGATTCACTGCGAATAAATAAGTCAGTAATAGCTGTGGGTTTTTTTTTCGAAATATGAACTGTATAACATTGACCTCATCTCGGCTACGAAACGCGAAGCTATGGTGTTATATTTCAGGAAATTTTTTTGTTAAAATAATATTTACAGTTTTTTTAATTAACTTGGCGCAGCACACGGTCGAATGAACAGCTGGCAAGCAAAAATTAAATGTAATTAAAAGATAATTAAGAAGTAAAACAAGATTCACTCGAAAACACTCAATCGCTTTTCCATATATAGATATATAGTGTTTAAAATAGCATTCGAAATGCGGATATTTTATACGTAATTATCGGGGACGACATAGTCGCACGAGCGGGAGTCATAATGCGGTTATTGCAACATGTTTATTATCTCTTGGAGCAGCTAAGTAGCAGGACTGCAGTCTGTCTGTACTGACAGTACCGGTCAACAGCAGGGCCAACGGAAGATGTAAGTGACCACGGTTCAGATAGTATAATCCGAGTGCAACGAAACGCGTCCGTCTCCAGTCAGTCCAGTCTCCACATAAATAATAGTGAATAATAGCTGTCGGCGACGCGATGGGATCGATGATGAGCGATGCAGACTGACAAGGTTAGTACCGGGTCTAGGCAGAAAACGAGTTAAGTTGTTTAGGATAATTAATATAGTTTCCTGTTATACGACGAGCGGTTACACTGGACAGTGAGAGCCGGTCTCCTCATTAACATAAAAGCAGTTCTGTTATTTTTTAGACTGGTTTTCTCGTCGCTGTGAAGTTACGAACGGACCCAATGTTGTCACAGGTCAGTCGTCTGGACGCAACTGGATACGCGGGACGCAGAGGATGGAAGAACAAAGAAGCTTGTTTTGTGTCGGCAGCGCTCGCTTTATCTATGCGGTTGATGGCGGTCCACACAATAGAATCCTTTTTTGCCTCGCCATAACAATACACGTCGTCGCTCCAGTTTGTATATCGTGTATCTGCAAAGGGAGTTCGCTAATTTATTATTTACGCGAGTTGATTAGAAGTTTCGTAGAACGAAGAAGCAACGTATGTGAATTACAAGGGTGACTTTCCTTCTAAACATTGTAATAAGTAAGGTACAAGATGATATGTTGAAAGTCAGTGAGGAAGCCGGATAAAAGAAGGCAGATTGCGTACACAGTACACATCCCATATGGAGTTGGGCTGTATCGATTACCGTGCAAGACCGGACAAAGGAAACGTTCGACAGTCGGTCTCACATCAGCTGTCGCCATGCTCTAGTGACTGATCAGCGAGCAGTGATCACTCCACGCGCCGCTCGCCCATCTATAACAGACTGCAATAACTAAAATTACTATAAATCCATAACCTCGCTTCATGAACAGTGAACACGCTATCCAAGCCAGCACGACGTTGTGTACGGTTTATTGTTAGTCGTGCGCCTACAGCTTTTTAACACCTCGTTCTCATTGGTCTGATCCAGGCGAATACGCGATACTTGTTTCAAGATGTACCTACAGATATCAGGCTTAACTTGAGCGGGAGTAAGTAAGAGAGTACATTTATCAAACCCGCTGTGGGATTCAAGCACTGTCTGCCGGATTGGAGGCAAGTGTCCCTACCTACCGGAATTTAAAAATAATTTCCCTCAGACAAAAGTCATCTTAGAGGATGCTGTATGAAGGGTATTCTTAAGGAAAGGGAGGAGAGGAAAGGAAAATGGTATGATGGGTGGGCAGAAATGTGGGGGTAAGTGCATCCAGGAGTGAAGGACGTATGGTAAGGAAGGACGTATCCCTCCAACTGCGGTGCAAGGGGGTGGGTCGAGAGAGTTTCTAGCTGAAGCTGGAGAGGTCATCAAAAGGCCTCCCTTGACCAGTCTTTCTCGATCCGGCCCGCCACCCAGAAGGTGGACATAAGCATCCGCCGCCAAAACCTATATAGACCAATTATTATTATTACGAACGTTTTGACATTGTGGTGTGTGGAAGTAAGACGGGGGATTGTTGATGGCAATTAGGCATCAGTGATTCGAAAAAGTCCAAAAACTGCTTGAACAAAAATAATTAGGGTTCAAAATTGAAGTTTCTAATCTTAAATTACGGTCATTAATCCAAAGAGTCCCCAATTCAAAAATGCAAAAGCAACCATTAATTAAAAATACAGAAAACAATAGCAGCAAAACGGTGATTCAAATTTCGAGTGACCATAAAATGGCATTGTTAAACTGTTAGATCCAAAAGACAACAATTCTCGAATGAATGAATTACAATATCATGCACAAAAACAACGAGATGTGCGTTCAGAAATATTTTTAATTTGGATTCTTGCTCTCTGGGTCCACCTTCCTATTGCAGGAAGAAGTTGACGAAAGCACAAACCAAATTTATTTGTAAATGTATAACATGTTTTACTATCCGTCTTCCTATTGCAGGAAGACTTTGATGAAAGCACACCCCAAATTTGTTGTAATTAATGTATAACGTGTTTTACTATCCGTCTTTCTATTGCAGGAAGACTATGACGAAAGTACACCCCAACTTCGTTTGCAATTAATGTACAACATGTTTTACTGTCTGTCTTCCTATTGCAGGAAAAGACTTTGACGAAAGTCCACCCCAACTTAGTTTGCAATTAATGTATAACATGTTTTACTGTCTGTCTTCCTATTGCAGGAAGACTTTAACGAAAGCACACCACAAATTTGTTATAATTAATGTGTAACATTTTTTGACTTTGAATGTTTCCACATTTTAATGCATTTATTAAAAAAACGAAAGAGGTAAAAACCGAGTCGATGTTTGTTTGTCCGATATGCTGGAATTATTTTGTAATGTATACCTTCGTGCGCCGGCTGACAGAAACAACTACTGTTTGTCGGCTGATTTGCCTCGCCCATTATCTGCAAGTTTCTAATTACAACATTATCTTTTGCTATTTGCCGTTGTTGGCGGCTATCTAATTAAATGGGTAAACTGCAGAAACCATCGCTACTTTAACGGATGGCCTATTTGTTAAATGAATACTGCGGCGGATAACTAACTACAACAAACAGATTTAGCTTTTTATGTGGTACAGCACTGAAGAGGACACGTCCACTCTATTGAAAAATAATTATTTGATAATAATACAACTGAAGTGTTTTTAAAATTTTACATTTTATATAAAATAAAATAACCAGTAATCTAACTGCTTGAGTAAAGGAATGCAATGTACTCTGTTTTGGTAACATTAATTATTAGGTCGACGTGTAAAATCTACCAAACCAAAGTTTTTTTTAAGTACATTTTATTCATTGAAGCAGAAGATGATACTATCAAATCGAAACGAACTATGAAAAAGAACAAGACACCGAAAAATAAAAAGCTAACGGTCGCATTTTTACATTCTATTCATACACAGTGGTCATTGTTGTCAACCTTTTTGAGGCTGCGTACCCCTTGACTCTTACCACAAATTCTAAAGACTCTCATTATTACATGAATTTAACAAGCAAGTCACACAAATACCATTAATGTAATTTTATACAGGGTGTAACATGACTTCGGGCATTTTTAACCTGTGATTCTACACGCGAAATTGAACAAATTTTGTTCCACGCCTTTTTATTTCGACGGAAAAAATTCATGCTCTCCACTCAGAGTGTATTGAAAGGATGAATTTTTTTAACCTCAAAAAATTTTGTAGAAAAAGAGGTTCTCATGTATCAGTAGTTAAAATAAAAGCCAGATTTCCTTTTAAACCGTGAATAATCAATCTTACGTCAATGTTAACCATACATGAGCATGCTTTGCAGAGCAAAGTTTTCCAAAATGTGGCTCGATTTCACGTAAGTAGAGCTGAGTTTTAAAACCTACGTGCCACGATATTGTCTAGGTACCCCCTTTTTTATAAAAATATTTTTCCGTAGAAGAATATTATTTTATAGCAATTCAACTTTTTTACACGTAAACTATCTACAAATGTTAGAATTTCGAAAAACTTTATTTATCTTTTTTTACTTATGAATACCTAACACAGATTAAAAAACTGTAACACGCGTTATTTGCCAAGTTTAGGTGCCTAGAATGTTTTGAATGATGTTATATTTATAAAACTGTCACCTCCGCGAGGTCGAGTCAAGGACTTGCACATAAGTGCGAAAAAATGCCTCGCTGGGAGAACTTCAATGAATTCGATCCGCAATGCAAAGCAGATTTAACAGAAGTGTGAAATGGATTATTCCGGCGCTAATGGGAAACCCGTGTTAGTAAATCACGGCGAAGAGGAAGGAAGAGTTATGAAGTATTACTACGTCTAAATGACAAATAACACTTATAGCCATTACCATATAAAACGATATCGCAGAAATAGCCGGAACATTCCAATTACTTAGCATTGTAACTGGGGAGAATGGACTTTGTTGATAAGCCAGCGCTCTACGGAAAACAACAAACGATTTGATAGTATTAAGGCCCGGTTGTTTCACTGATGGTGATTAAAACCTTTGAATATTAATTTGGAACATAAATTGATCATTCCGAACACAGTTAAAAATATTATTTATTTAAATTAACTAACGTATTCCACCGCAGCCGTTTTGATAGTAACCATCACTATTTACTAGAACACAAGGCAAACAGAGTGGTAGATACTCTCAGTATCGCCCTAGTTAAAGAACACAATAATTCAGAAATAGAAAGTTGCCAAAAATGGCTTTATATCTGAATAGTTAGGTAGGTACTTCCCAATCTTCCACTTTATAATCTCCTTCTCTTCCTCTCCCCGGCCCCACAAAATATTACAATAATTGGGGATGCCTACAGTCCTACTGACTCCGGACAGTTGTTACCAAGGCTTGGTATTGTATAATTGGGAAAAGCTTATTTTTTATTTATTTATCTACCTAAAGTAAGATTACATTGGGTTTTTCGATGCCTGTCTCGCTAGGATATACCTATGTCGAGACAGGCTTAGAAGTACTTAAATGAATATCGTAGTTACAAGAATATTAAGGTTAAATACATTAATTTGAATACAATTAAAACAGAAAGCGCCCTTGAGGTGATTTTTCACAAAAACGGCGCTACATAAATCCTCTGATTCTATTTGCATTATGCTACTTTTTATTACGTTGCCAGCTGAATATAGTTGTTTATAATTACTTCTTATTTGCTTATTCCGTAGTGCTTATTTTAATTTTATATGTTTTAAAATTATATACTTTTATATTCTAATATTTTTATTTATATTTTTAATATTTTTATTTTCTTTTACATTCTTCTGTATTCTTTCATATTCTTTTTTACTATACATTATTTTTCTTTACATACACAACACGGGCATTTGTCCAGCATGGTGTTCGAAAAATTCTCAACTTATGCAATTTTTTTATTACTTTTTTTTTAAAAATAGATTTAAAAATATATATCATTATACTAATGAAGTGAAGAACTTAAACGGCTGTTTGTCGTTACTCAGTTTGGTGAAATGGAATTATATAAATAACAGAATTGTCGTGTCAAGTAACTTAAAGTTTTTCTGATGCAAAAGATATCTACATAATAATATATCAGCATGGAAAAAGATATTAAATCTGAAAACTCGCTATTATTCTGGTCCATACCGCCACTAATGAATTGAATAAGAAAAATAAATAAATAAAAAAAAACATGTAGCCAGGATGAAACAACCGGACCTAAGTTGAGTGAAACATTATTATAAATCAACGGATGCAGACTAACCTGATATAATTATGTTATCAGTGGCAGAACAGAACCGTACAGAACCGTCCAGTAACTTGATAACATAACGTTCACCTAGCAACAACGGTTTAAACATCTGGCTGCTGACTCGGCGGACAGAGGCTTACCTGTGGAAACAATTCTGCACATGGATAATTGTACATGTTGGATAATTTTAATTTATTTGTATTTTGAATTGTGGTTACAGTAACAGTTCAAATATCGGCATTGTGATTCATGATCACGTAGGGCATCAGTTACAAAAGTATCATATGAAATAAAAATAATTTCCTAATAAGTTGCGCGCAACAGGCATTATAAATAGTTAAAAGTACCTATATCATAAAGTATCATAGACATGCCACAATTTCTTGTATTGTCGAGCGAGTCATTCCAATCTATATCCGAATTCACCCAAAACTATCCGCCATGTAAATACAGTAGGCGGTAGATTTAACCAATTCTGCATATTTTTAAAACCTTACAGTGAGTTTAAAATACTGCATTACATACTGAGGGCCTTACCAAAAAACGTGTTTTAAATTGTACACAACCGTAAACCACCACAATCTACAGTAAATGGCTGTTTATCAATTTTGTTAAATTTAAAATCCGTTTATTAGTTTATTTATTTGTGTTTTTTTTTTTTTTAAATAGGTAAATACGGGTATTAAAGGACGTACTTCTTACTTTATTCAGAGATTTGTGACATTATTTAGAGTAAAAAAATTTTTGATTTTGGAGAATTTTTTTTTAAAAAAAAGCACCAAAAAGTCATCGGAGACCAAAATTTAATTATTTTTTTTTAATCCAAATAATGTCAGGAATCACTGGTTAAAGTAAGTCAACTACGTCCCTTAGTGTATGTACATATTTAACATTTTTTATCAAAACTATTTTCTGAGTTCCAACCTTTTAAAACAAAACTCCTACATTTTCTTGCTCCTTCCTGATGGATATTGAACATAAGAATACGTTAAAGCACTTCTTGAATAGGAGGCTGCGAAGGCTCAGATTTCATCAACCACGAAGTGACGCAGCGGAGTGCAGAGTCGAGAGTGGCCGAAGGCTTCTACGTACTTATAGGTTAGTACGAGGTATTTATTACGTGCGCATTATAGTAGAGCACGATAAACAAGCTCATTATTTTTTTTTTTTAAATGATGTCGGAAAAGTTTGCGGCGCATAATTAGAGTGATAAAATATGTTTAATAAATATTATGATATTATTAGTATCAGCGATGGCGCTATGCACTTCGAGTAGGTGGGTACTGCCTAGGTACTAATGCAAAAAGATGTGACGCAATCCCATCTCTTTGGACAGTCTTCCCTTTAGCAGGGTGTTGCGTCAATATGCTATTATTTTGGCAATATCTATGTTTTATGTCTCTAAATCGCACATTAATTATTGTTCCTATAGTCCCGTCGCTGATAGCTCCGTTGTAACATCTCCATCTCTCTTATAAGATAAGGCGTGTAACATAAAGAGAGGTTATACAGCCTGCGTAGCTTTCAGCGACCATCCTATAATGACAAAAAATATGTGACATTGTCACAGATATTGCCAAAATAATAGCAGCACTGATATTCACGCAATAACATTAGGCTAAACTGAAAATCAGAATGAAAAGGGAAGACTGTACAATACATGGGATGAAAATTTAAAAAAAGATGCAGAAGGGTAAAATGGCAGGCCTTGGCCCAAAAGAGGAAACATTCTATTCTTCTTCTTCTTTTGTATGATGGGGGGGATTCGAGAGGGATATCTGGGTCAGCGAGCCAGTCTAGAGCCTCAGGCGTCGCCCTGTGGACCTCCCTCATCAATCTCTGTGGGGAATGAATGGAACGGGAATTCGTTGACCACATGTTCTGCATGATTGCCACTCATGTTTCCAACTATCTTCTGGAATGAGACCTATCCGGATAAGCCTCTCCTCTACCATCCAGAAGGGGTTTCGCGATTTTTGGGAGAGATACGACATAATCGTGCAAATGGAGTCTGTGCCTACTCAGCAAAGTTTAAAGAAGATGTTGGGTTAGGAAAATGATGAAGGGGTAAATAAGTAGATCATAAGCACGAGACAATAAGGGTGCAGAGTAGAGACTTACGCAACGAGTCCTCCTAGGAAGGCCACGGGCCCCCCACCAATGAGGCGGATCTTCCTGTGGCAGGTGTCGAAGAGCGACAGGCGCGGGGGCGCGGGCGGCAGGCCCAGTAGGGCGGCCGGGGCGCCCACCGTCTGGTGGTGGGCGGGCGAGCGAAGCATCCCAGGCGAAACAGCTACCAGCTACCACCCACTCCACACCACAACCGCATCGGTACACTGGATGCCGACCAAACAGACAACCAACCAACCAAACTACCAGATCTGATCTGTACTGAAACACTTGTTATTGTTTGATGCACACTAGGTACTACTTCTTGATACACTGAGCGGATTGAGGCAATCTCTTTACATAAAACCTTCAAATATTGAAGTATGAATGTTACAGTGGAATTTAAAATCGTTCTCCGATTTGCATTGTTTCGTTACGGTTAAAACGATGTAGATACTTATGATGTGTACCTGAGGAAAAAAGAACTATTATAAATGTTGTCCAATCTATGTTGATAGTATTATCTTTTAGGGAACGATTTAGAATTATTACTCTTGGCCATATTATTGTTTGACTCCGTTAGACGCGTGCCGTGACTTCCATAGACTTTTTTTACATCACGCTGTTATTATTTCCCAAAAAGGTAAGTCGCTATTCGCCGTGAGCTTTGAAGGATTGTTCGTCATCTCATTTCGTAAACTGTTACATGACTAGACTGGATAGATTGCGTTGACTCTTCGTACGTCATCAAAAAAAATTGTGCATATATATCAAATATCCACCAACTCTAATCTACACTAATATTAAATGCGAAACTGCGTGTGTTTGTTTGTTACGATTTCACGCATAAACATAAAAATTCTTTCACCAATAGAAAGCTACATTATATGCGAGTAATATAGGCTGTATATAATGGGAAGCTCTGGCGTTATGAAATTATAAATATGAATATATTATATTTATTATACGTTTTCTGTCGCTAACAAAAAACGCCAGAAAACAAATCGTTGTCGTGGAAACGTTGTTGATATATTTGCGGAAAATCATAGTTAATATCTATCTATCTATATGTATAAATAAAAATGAATCTCCGAAATGTTTGTACGCGCATAACTTCCGAACGACTGCACCAAATTGGATAATTTTTTTTTTTACTACTGGTGAGCTCAGGCATTATGAAATTCAGGTGGCACGCGAGCTGTTTGAAAACTGAATGTATCGGGAATGAATTTATAGAATGTGGGAGGGGGGGATAATTGATAAGTGCAAGCGCTACAGTAATTTTCCCCTAATACCATGCGAGGGAAGCCGCGGGTAAAAACTAGTAACTAATAATTACTGAAAAAGGTTACTATGGAAAACTTTCAGCGGGAAAAAGGTGGAAAAAAACCTGTCTATTCAGATCTGATAACCAAGAACGGCTAATGCTAATTCAAGCAACTTTTCGATTCTGAATGGTGGTTTCAGGTGGTCAGGGTCAGGCCTTCAGGGGGTGGTCACCAAGGCGATGTTTAAAATATAACACGGACAGTTTGTCGAAGCAATTCTTTTATTTGTACATCGCAAAAGAATCCCGAGTGCACGGATTCAGTAAGACCACGTGATCCTCAATTGAGGTATAATAGGAAATGAGAAAGAGGTAGGTTGGGAAGCGCCTGGCTATTGTACCTAGAATCTGGTCAATAAATACGGCTAACGCCAAATCAAGCGTCGCAACGCGTTGCTTTTCAACGCGTTTCAATTCTAGGTGATGGCCTTTCATATCAACATTTCAATCAGCATCGATTATTTGATAAATAAAAATTTATTTAAGTGTCTCTGAAACATTATGAATGTCAACCGTGCAGACAGAAGCCATATTTCACAACATGTGACGTGTGTATACAAAAAGAAAATACAGACGTCAGCAGTTGGTATAATGTATAGGGTAATCTACTTTTCAGAGCACGGGGATATTCCCGTAACGTACATTCTCATTTTGTCAACAGGATGAAAAACTATAACTCAAGGTTGTATGATTTATCGTGTTGTTCGAGAAAATGGTACTCTCCAGTCTCCAGTAGGCATCTATCTACCTACAGCTTACGATGTTTTCTCTGTAAGCGATGACTTATGGTGAGGACCCGCTAGGCCCACTTACTCAACGTAAGCAACGCATTGATACATCTGGACAACTTACAATACACACATTTTCTACGAAAAAGATGTTTTAGAAACATACTTGTCACACGCAACGCCGATCTGCCCAGATCAGCATAGGATGTGCCAAAGTAAAGATGGCGGTGGAGAAAAACTTTCCAATGAGTTGATTTGTCGTAAAGTTTTTTTTTTGAGATTTGACGTTTATTAACATTTATGGCTGTTTTGTTGTCAAAATGGGAGATGGACATTAATGAAGACATTACGGAGTGATTTATAACGTAAAATCCATTAAATATCGCGATACTACGATTCGTACGACAAGTGTGAACGTCGGCCTAGGATCGTAGTATTGCATATGTTGCGTATGTGACCCCTAGTGTGCTTTACCTTTACATACGAGTTAATTTACTCGTGTAGTACCTAGGTATCTACTTAAACGAATCAACGAACTAACTGCTCGTTACCTGAAAGAAGAGTGCAATTATTTATTGACCTAGTTACCTAATAGTTTTTGTAAAACAAGATGAGACTATTTCAATGAATGTGTTAATTTACGCATTTATTTAAATGTCTGTTGCGTTTTTCACTTTCATTTGTGATTTATTGAGTTGTTTTTATTATAAAAAAGTTGATATAACGCGAAAATATTCGTATGTCAACATTACTTCGAAATTCAAAAGCAAACTTGAATCCTTGGAAGAAATATTATTCAATTCAATTTATTTACTTTAAAAACAAAACAAAATTAAAATTTCAAATGGTTTTTAAAGTAGAGGCAGTATTAAGATTTAAAAATAAGATTCAATATTATAAACCCACGAATCGGTATGTAATTTGCGTATACTAGTCACAACGAGAGATCGTACGTGACGTCGTAGTTCCAGTATTTTCTGTCTTTTTCATTTTCAAACAAGATGCGTGAGAATGAAGAGCTCTCGATGGGACTAGTTTACTGAATGAACAAGCAATCACTTTTCTTTCTTTATGTTAAAAATAATCGCTGAAAACTGGTTGTAAAGTTTTAAAAGGTAAACATTTTGATAAACACAATTTCGACGTCAGGACTTTACGTAAAGCCGAGTTTCACAATATTTTGAGTCGCGCGTATAATAAATACAGCCGCGACTGATTTCACGATCGTCACGATGACGTTTTTTACTTTGCAACAAATCACTTTCTTTAATCTTGCAATGGATATAAAAACCTTAACCATACAAAAAAAAAAAAATTACTGCCACTTCAAGTAATCGGTATTACGGATAAGCGTGCATTATTATTAATTATTTTTGTTGAACTAGCTGATATCGGTCAGAGTGATATGATTACATTGCAATAGCAAGTAGCGATATTGATTGACACTCGCTGATATAGAAACACGGGTCGTATGATCGTTTTGTCATAATATTGTATAAAACAAAACAAAAAATTAAGATCATTACGACGGTTTGAAAAGTATTTTATTTGCTTGGATAATTTCGAACCTTGGCATAATATGTGTACTTTCGTTTGCTTTACCTCGGTTCAATAAAATACAGTTTGGTGTTCCTTAGAACAAAAGTTTCGATCAATCAGCATTAGCGTGGGACCTTCGCCATTGACAGACATCACAAACAATGGCAAGTCGAGTAACCGAGGACTGAGGACTGAGGGACACGCGGAGAGGCAATCTTCGTGGGAGTTAAAACTCTTTTTATGCGTTTAGTGAGAAAGTTTCGAGGTATATTTAAAAGGGCCACTGGCCTCGGGCTGGCGATCGAAATAGCCGTCTTCGCGATTGTCGAATATCACGCAATCATGCTTCGCGGATATAATTATCTCCGACAATGAAGCGAAACAACGGTCGTGCCGCATGCCCCCGGAGCCAAACAATCCTAAAACCGCCCGAGTCTCGGTGAGATGTCACAAAAACATCCGCGGAGAATACCAAGATTGAACAACAAAAAACACATCAAAATGAGGAAAAAGCCACAGCGGAACACTGGAAATATACCAACTATGAATCTAGTAAAGCTTCTGTAACATCACTGGTTGCGATCAAAGTAAACTGCGGAGGGAAACGTACACCACGAGCGCCAGCCGAAAAATAATGGTGTAATGTTTTGAAATTCGAATGCCGGCAATGAAACGTCAGTATGACAATCCGCGGTGCGACGTGAGGCTAGCGCTTCCCGCGACTACTTCACTGCGGCGCGGCCGAAAGGGGACTGCCGCAGCACAGCTGATGCACGAGACGCGCGCACGCGTCCACACCGCGCGCCGCCACACCAGGTAAAATTATCAGACACCACGGCAAAAGGTTAAATTACATTAACGGCATCCACTTTAAACGCCGAAAACTGATTCCACATTTTTATGCAGAGATGCGTCTTTCTCTCGGGTTACTAGATTATTCGATTTTTGTTTGGACCCGCAATGCCCGCGCAGCGACGTATGGTCTGATCTACTCGAAGCCGAGCAAAAAGGTAAAAGGTTTTTTCCTCTCTTTAAAAAGTGTACGTGATTGAAGGAAATATAACTGTATATGTACAAAGAAGATGCTGCGCTTGACGTTTAATATTTTATGCAATTGCTCTAATTTGGGAAATCCAGTCTGGTTTGAAGCCGGTTCTATAATGATGTCGGAGGTCCAAGTACGAAAGTAAGTCAACGAAAAGATGAGGTGCCAGGTACCTAGGTATACAAGATTATTTCTCTCATAAACTAGTGAGTTCAATCCTGTAAGCTTTCTGAAGCCTTCCTAAAATATTCATAAAAACCAAACAATTTGAAAAATAATAATCGAAATGTATGGCAAATGTATGAATGTATTGCTAGTAAATAAAATCGTGAAAATGTGAAGAATACTTGCCTATATATGCATAAAAAAAACACATTAGCGATTGAAGGAAATAGACACGCTTGAGTTTCTGTAAATTATTCTGTCATACTTACTCAGCTTGATATTCTATTATTCATTTAGGGAAATCGACAGATATATTTCGTCAATTTGAACATTCCTTTTCAAAAATAAAAACAAGTAAGTATGGCTCTAATAATCCAACATATAAAATTTATTGTAATTTATAAGAAAAAAAATCGCTCAGACGAGTAAGAAAAACATAATTAATCATAAAAAAAAACATTTTAAATCTTAAATTTCCTTTATTTTTGACATCCAAAAATCAAAATTGATCAAAATATTAATAAGAAATCTGTAAAAAGGTACTACTTTTTCGTTTACTTCAAAGAGCCTTGTTTAAAAAATTTGTAAAGTAGGGACGCTTGAGTTGATATTTATTTATTTATATTATTATTTTTTATTTTAACTTTTTATGAGTAAAACCTCAAACTGTAATATTTAATTAAATGAAGACATTATGAGCGAAACTCATTCGAAAATCTGGAAACAGAAAAATCAGAAAAAGCTATTTACACCTCTGGAACTCGAACCCAGGACCTCCCTACTTTCCGGGCTGGGTGCTCTTATCCACTGAGCTAAGGTGTCGATATCCAATTCGGTCACTTTTAACTGTACCATACTTCGACTAAGAACCACCCATATTATCTTCATTTTTCTTAACGCATATTTTTATTGGCTGCCATCTTTATGAATGCAAGATTCAACTCGAACTAAATGCAATCTAGATGGTGTCTGGATAAATTTTTATCCATTTTATTTAATGTGCGACATCTATTGACTCTTCAGCAAGTCTAGGATGAATATTATTATTTTTTATTTTAACTTTTTATGAGGGTCCTGGGTTCGAGTCCCAGAGGTGTAAATATCTTTTTCTGATTTTTCTGTTTCCAGATTTTCGAATGAGTTTCGCTCATAATGTCTTCATTTAATTAAATATTTATTTATACAAAATATGTATAAATTTCTGGTTCGCTACTTTTGTAACCATCTTTGGGTGAGGTTTATATAGGCTGCGAATGTGTTTGTCCATGTACTGCGTGTTGGATTGGATCGGGAGAGACTGGTTGAGGGAGACCTAACTTAGACCTCTCCAGCCGGACTCTCTCGGCCATCGCAGTGCACCGCAGTGGGAGGGATGGATTCATACGTCCGTCACTCCTGGACACATTGACCCATGGAGTTCTACCCACCCCTCATACCTCTCGCCTCCCCAGAAATTCTTTTCGTTCCTTTCTCTAAAAAGACCTTTCATACAGCATCCCCAAAGGGGCCACTTAGGCCCTGAGGGATTTTTTTCCTCAGGGCCTCCCTTGTGGAGCTTATATAAAAAAATCGTGCAATTGATTTGAAAGCATCAAAATCATGTTTATATTATATTAATCTTCGAAGTTATGTTGAAAATAACGAAGTTTCCAACGAGGAAGCACCTACCAATTTTCAGAAACCCAATTAAATTATTTAAATAATAAAAATTCCTGGACCATATTTGTGAAAAATCTTGTAGGGCGCCATATTATAATTAATTTAATGAAATAGAAACCTTATTGAAATCCATAAAAACCCCATCAATATTAACAGAGACGACGGAGCTAAGCTCAATAGTTCTTGGTATCCAGTAATTGACGGCTACACCAAAGCTAAACGCAAAAAACCATGCTGAAAATTTTTTCTAACACCAGCTCGTAGAGAAATGGAGCTGGCAGCACGGTATCGCTTCGACACACTTAAGTAAACACTCTCACCAATATCATTTGCTCATCTGCCCTGATGATGGACACTGTAACGCTGTCCGAAACGTTGGCTAAAGAAGGAGTTAGCGAAACACGGCATAACACCCCAAAAACAATAACAAAAATAGAAACCTTATTTATGCACACTAACGTAATTAAAACGATAAATATATTATAATGCAATGAATTTGAATAAAACGACGAGATGAGGAAGTAAAATGGAGGGTAGCAAATTAAAATTACTTTTCTATAAAAAAATTGTTACTATTCCTAATTTGCAGAAGAAGTAAGTACTTATACGTACTAATTCAACGCAATAAAGCGATTTAGTAGAACTATAACCAACTGAATAAAATGTGAATAATTTAAACATAAAATGTCCGTTTAATGTTGTGTTCACCTGACACGCATCGACAACGTCACGCCACATCAGCTGATCGCATCAACTGTCAGTGTGTGAGCGCATACGCGTTGGACGTGTTTGTGTGTGCATGAAGGTGTACGTGTGTGTGTATGTCATTTGGGTGTGTTGGTGAAACGTTCCTTTCAAAGTAAACAGGTGTAAGTAAGTGCTTTGCACAATTTAAAATATCCCCATCGGCCACTGCCGCCAAGAGATCCGTTGAACTTCTTTGAAAGATTTGTGCTACGTACTAAATACCGTTTGGCGGTAAACATAATATTTTTATGAGGTTTCGTATGAAATATTCATCAATTTTTTTTTAAATATATAAACTTTGGTAGCCGGAAGAGCTTCATAATATTGCTATATGTCTTGCTGATAATGCTGGTGTTACCTCTCTTTTTGCTACACATTACACACGACGATAATTATAATTTTGAATTATCCGAATTTTACTATGTGCAAAGGGGCCATCCATAAATTACGTCACACCTTAAGGGGGGGGGGGGAGTAGAGAAGTGTGACAAGGGGTATGGGGGGGGTCAAAAAATCATGAAATTCTAGGGGGGAGGGGGTCTCACAAATGTGACAGGGGGGGGGGGGTCAAAAAATCATGAAATTCGTGTGACGTAATTTATGGATAGCCCCAAATGGCAAATAAAACTATTTTGAAAACAAATTATTATAGACTCCACTGTAAGTCCCACAGCTTGGCTTTTTATAGCCAAATATTCAATTCAATTGCGTGAGTGTACGGGTACCTATAGTATAGTGGGTACGTATATCTACAGTAATAATTTATTTGTCAAGTACATATATAAATTATTATAACTTGGAAACAGGTTGTCAAATGTGGAGAGGTTTAACGAAAAAAACAACAGTCTGCAGAAGTACGTGGACTTTGACAGGAGGATTTTAATTTAAAAAAAAATAAAAAAAAAAAAACAGTAAAAATAACAAAAAACGACAATATTGTGCAGGATCAAAGTTTGCCAAAGTTGGTGAGAGATGTTCTACTCTACGAGAATATGCTTAGGTCGGGTTGTTTCAAAAAATTTGATGAGTTCATCAAATATTTGAAGTTAATTTTCAGGTTCTGTGTAAGTTCTTTTCGAGTTTTGTTTTTTTATCATCATAGGCCAGCTGCTTCACATAACTGAAATCATCACAGAACTTGAATAGAACTTACACAGAACGTGAAAATTAACGTCAAATATTTGATGAGTTCATCAAATATTTGAAGTTAATTTTCAGGTTCTGCGTAAGTTCTTTTCTAGTTCTGTTTTTTTATCATCGTAGGCCAGCTGCTTCACAAAACTGAAATCATCACAGAACTTGAATAGAACTTACACAGAACGTGAAAATCAACGTCAAATATTTGACGAATTCGTCAAATTTTTTGAAACAACCCATCCTTAGTAAACAACACAACAAGTGTGTATAGAAGTTGATAAAGATGTATTAGTCAGCAAGTAAGATAGTGTAAGTTTAGCATAAATAACCACAATAATAAGATGTAAGTATTGCGTTGGCAAACTACTCACGAAAACAAAAGATTTCATGTCTCAACTAAAGGCCCTAAGCGAACCTGACACGTTATTACGACAGGAGTAAAAGCTTCATGACACAGTGTAAAAAAGTTACAAAACAAAGCATTTCCTGTTTAAATTGTATACAAATCATATAATATTTTGTCTTGAGGTGCCCTTGGTTTTATCGAACGATTTTGCAGAACTGGGAAACACTGCAAGAAGGAAAAGGTCGATGAAACGGTAAAAGAAAGGGCAAAGCGGGAGTAAAACGCACGATACCTCACATTTTTAACCGTGAGAATTTACCAAACAAACAAAATTAAAATATGCAGCAGTCAGGGCTAACGGAGAAATAAATCCTTATTTGGAGGTCGAACAATGAAACAATGATAAGAAAAAATAAATGCATGCAATAATGCTCACAGGCTAATAGGATGCACTGCACAATTTTAATTATTTATCTTGACACCTTATTTTAAATGCTTTTGTTTACATCATTATCATGTTCGAGGAGACAGCAGGGTCTTTGTAATGACAGGACGGCCGGCGTAGTCCAGTGGTAAGGCTTTTGACTAGCATTCCGAAGGTCGCGGGATCGAATCCCGGCGTGGCAAATAAATTTTATTTGATTGATTTGTGTTATTTCACAATTTATTCATTTAAAATAATATATATTATATTTGCGGCACGTTCCAGACTGGAAGATACTCTCAGTATCGCCCTGGTGTAAGACCACCATTCAGAATTGAAAAGTTGCTTGAAATGGCTTTGGCCGTGTTTGGTGACCAGATCTGAATAGTCAGGTACTTCCCACCTTCCTCTTCCTCATCTCCTTCCCCTCCCCACTACCTTCAGCCTCACAACATACCCCAATTGGGGATGCCATAGTCTCACTAGCTCCAGACGGGAGCAGTTCGGACTCTTGTGAGGTATTCATATAAAAAAAATAAAAAAAATTCCCCCGTTCCTTCTATTTTCCTCTTTTCCCACTGTGTTCCCGTCAACTATATTTTTTTTATTTATTTTTTATTTTTATTTATTTATTTATTTTTAACAATAATAATTACATTTATAATATAATTACCTAGGTATACATAAGAATTAATTTTATGGTTCTACTACTCCATAAATTGAGCTCTAGGAGCTCGTGTTTATGGGAGGAGTATTTAAACGCATAAAAAAAAACATATTGTTCTGAAAAGTGTGAATACAATGATCAAAGACTTAAATGTCTTGAATGAAATAAATATACAAATACTTTTTGACATAGATATAAAAATAAAATAAAAAACAATAAAAATAATACATTTTTTTAATTAGATGTTAATTAGTTAAGGGTAAAATATATCATTATCCAATTTCAGGGACTTAATTTGATTTTTAAATTGTTCATATTTCATTGTTTCTGTTACATTTATTTTGTTTTTGAATAATAATATATTGTACCATCTCACACCTAAATATAAATAGTGGTGTTGAGCCGTGGTCGTTCTAAGCATAGGAATGGCTATTAAGCCATTAGTTTTGAATCTATTGCTTATGCTATCTGAGGGATGAATTTTTTGGATGAAATATTCTTTGTAGATTTGATATAATGCGTTTCTCTTATACAATTCTGTGATAGTTGGCACATTAAATTCTCGAAATATCTCTAAAGTAGGGAAGTCATATGGTTTCCTAAGGATGATTTTAATAATTATTCTTTGTATTATAATTATGGGCTGTAAGGAAATCTTAAAGGCCCCTCCCCAACCAATAATGCCGTACTGTAATAAGGACTGAATTAGCGCATAATAGACAATTTTGATAGTTTTCTTGTTTAAAATGTTTCGTATGTTGTAGAATACATAGATAAGTTTTCTTATTCTTTCCACAGTGAGATCTATATGATCTTTCCATTTAACATTTTTATCTATTAAGATTCCAAGATATTTTACATTAGATTTATGATTTAGCTTAGCGCAGTCCGTATTACATGTATCGTCATTTGCACAATTTTTGGAATGGATTATTATGTTAATTAAATTAATTGGCACATCTTCTTGAAGAGAAAATGGAATATAGTATGTTTTTTCTGTGTTGAGTGATAATAAATTGTTATCGAACCATTTTTTTATAACCTTCATGTCCTGATTGGCTGCATTTGTAATATCGTTCCACGTCTTTTTTTCGATAATTATTGCAGTGTCGTCAGCAAAAGATATAAGTTTACCATTAAGTGTTAATTTAAACATTTGGTTAACGTAAATTATAAATAAAATCGGTCCAATAACAGTCCCCTGGGGAATTCCAAATGCTAAAGTTTCATCTGCACTTAGTGAGTTATTTAATTTTACTTTTTGACTTCTTTGAGTTAGGTAGCTTTGTAGCCAATACCTAACCTTACCAATAATACCGATATCATTTAATTTATTAATTAGTTTTGTATGGGAGATACTATCAAAAGCCTTGCGTAAATCAATGAAAATGCCCAGGCATTTATTTTTTTTATCCAATGCATTGTATATAGTTGAGGTTAGTTCAGCAATGGCATCATGCATGAGTGCCTAGTTTCTCTCTAAATCCAAATTGACTAGGACTAAGTATTTTATTATTTTCAATATAGTACATGAGTTGCTTTTTTACGATCTTTTCAAAAATTTTTGCAATGTTTGAGACGAGAGATATAGGTCGATAATTTGATATTTCTTCAGAGCTGCCCGCTTTAAAAACGGGTGTTACGATGGATTTTTTATAAATGGAAGGGAATATTCCACTATTCAAACTAATATTTATAATGTGTGTAATAGGAAAGCTTAATAAGTTGTTGTATTTTTTCAATATTTCCACTGTGACTCCATCAAATCCTGGTGCAGATCCACCTTTTAATTCGTTTATAATATTATACTGATGGTCTCTGTGGTGGATGCGCAAGGCTCTCGAGTCGCAACCCGAAGGTTGCGGGTTCGAATCTTATCTTCAGCATCACAAAATACCCCAATTGGGGATGCCATAATCTCACTGGCTGCAGACGGGAACAGTTGGGACTCATGAGCGGTATTCTCGTAAAAAATATATATCCTACGCATTTAAACTCTAAAATGAGAATCAACAATACGTTAAATATCTAGGTTACTTCAAATGAGTGCAGTCGAGGGCACCCACCACTTTCCCGAACCGTTTTAAGGACCAGATTGGTCCCTCTATCGGTTCTCACATCAAGACTCTATATTTATTTTTTTAAACGAAGCTGCTTTGAAATGATTCTAAAAGCCCCCGACTGTCCCTACACGGCACAACATACAATTATACATACCAAAAAATTTTTTAAGTGTTCTCATCCGAGGCAGTTTGTTCTCGTTCTTGAAGCTAGCGGAGAGACAGCATTTAAAGAGAAATATAAATTAGAAAGATTCAAATGAGTGCAGCTATGAGTGCATTTAGTGACCAGATCTGAACAGTCAGGTACTTTATAACCTTTCTCATCTCCTTCCCTACCGCATTTCAATCAGCCATAAAATATCTACATTCTTACATGTTGTTCCAGAGTGAAAGATTCTCTTATAAAGAGAGACCGCCATTTCTTTTTGTGTGGAAATGGCTAGTGGAAATGTTTAGTGATCACATCTTTCTGAATTAGCTATTCATCAGTATTCCCAACCTACATCTTTCTCTAACCCACATCCTTCAGCCTCAAAATATTTCTAGAAAGAGGGTTTTATTATTCCACCAGATCAGGGCACTCTCGAAATACGATTAGTTTTATTTGCTTATTTCTCAGGCATATCTCCCTCAAAGAAAAAAGTTCTAATGAAAAATGAACAGTAATTAATAAGAATCAGAGAAAATTCCTGCGCGGATGTAGTTACTATACAGAAAGGATTTCCCACGCTCTCACACCAACCCATCCCCACCGATCAAATAATAAATTATTGGGCGAGGACGGTCTATCGAGGCACGCACGAATAAATAAATAAAAAAATGCAACAAAATCTACAGCATTTTAAAATTAAACGAACTATTTATAAATATCTAAGTGATGAGAATAATCTCAGAAACAACTGATCATAGATCATGAGCCTAATGAGCATAATGGTTTCATAACATTTGGTTTTTACCTTCGACCAAGTATATCAAGACATGCCCTGTGAAATTAAAAATGACGCCAGAAACCAAATAAAACTGGCTCAAGGCCCATTTATGAAAAAGTGCCAGCATTGTTTCGTACTATTTGGATCGCATAGTGCTTTGTGTTTTACCTTTTATCGGTCCACACTGAAACTAATTGCTGTCCCAGCCGTCCTGACGGAATTAATTTTTTCAAACACAAAAATATCCTACTTCCGAATATTGTACAAGGTACAGTCCGCGGACTTTATTTTTGATAATGTAACAAGCTACCTGAATACATAAAAAAATTATGCCTTACCGATAGCTTTAAGACAGCGTTTTAATAAATGTAATAATATTGACGTATTATTTTTTTGGCAAGCAAAGTTTCTGACGTCACTTAATCACCCAAATGCTTGTGACGTCACCACACACCGATACTAACACATAGACGAAGGGCTTGCGGCACGATATAGCAGTGGTTTTTAAACTTTTTAAAAACGCGACCCGGTTTGTATAAAACGGAAACCTTTAAAATACATTAAACGCAGATCTTAACAAAAAACCGCTGCACTATTCTTCAATTAAGGTCGAAAGTTAACCTATCTTAAGCCATAGCATTCCGAATTTCTACCGTTTTACAACATATTTCTCTAAAACACTTTAAGTTTTTAAGTTTCTAAAAAAATATATGTTGTTTTTGACGATAATATCTATACATTTGCCACGCCGAAACGGTAATTGAATGAAATTCTTCCGATAGAAGAAAATCGTATAATTGTATATTTCGAAAATTATTATTATTGTTACATTACAAGTTATATATATATGAAAAAAATCATAATTCATTTTTTTCTTTAAAGCTATGACATTTCCCGCGAGATTTTGGTTCTATTTTAAAATAGTTTAAACGAGTCATGTTTTATTAAACATTTTCACAATTTTCGCTTAAATATTATCGTTTTCGCGCTCCCTCTAACATTCGTATTTACATATCTCATCTTCCTCTTCTTTTTGAGCGCTTACTAACGGGCTTTAATTAACTACGAATTTCTGTCATTTTTTAATTATTACCTATACACAAAAAAAACTTAATGATTGAGCAGCTGATTCAAAACTTTTAAGAAAGATTATAGTTTTCGGCTAAGACATTTTGCAAAACAGAACAGAAGTTTTTGAATATTTTTTAGCGCAATTTTTTTGATATTTTTTGTAGTCAAAAGTCCAGAAAGCAGTAAAAGGGCTTGCGGGCTGCTGGTTGCTCATTACTGTGTTAATGATAAGCGACCAACCTGGGCAGCCCACGGTGCGTGGGCGGTAAAAGGGTCAATTTTTCGTAATTATTTTTAAGCAAACGATGAATGGATTTTTTTTATTTTAAAACTCATGATCAATATATACATATACGGGACTGTGTACAAGTTTTTGTACACGAATCTAAAGTATGGTTTGCAATGTACACCGCTTTCAACAGGACACTTTGACGAAATTGCTGCTTGGTGGTTGACAACGAGCCATACGGTTCATCAGAAAAATAAAATTTAAAAATTATCAGACGCATCCGCCGCCAAGACCCGGACAAACCTCAATCCATGAACCCGGCACCCCTGCATAGTCACCAAACGTAGCGAACCACTTGGGGTGACCTATGGCAGGCGTTGGTTACCAAAAAATGGTTCCCGAGGCGGCGGTACCCATACTCGCCTCCGAAATTGAATCGCTTGTCATAATAAAGTAAAAAAATATTTTTGACTTATTAAATTTGTGAACGTCTCGCGATCCCCACTTTGAAAACCATTTATATACAACACAGCTTGTCGAAACGTCACGCATGCAAAACGTGAACACCTATGGAAGTGTTAGTTCGACAAATCACACAATGGGATTCTTCGGTGCTCAGTTTTATATTGCCGAGAATAGGCATGCAAGACGGCGGAATTCGAAGGAGAGTTGTATTGCGAAATTACTGATACTTGGGGTTATTTTTTTCTGATTTTTACTATGAGACGGCTTGTCTAGGGTATACTAGGTCAATGGTTTTTACAGATAAATTGCCAAATGAGCTAATATCCAAGTAGATATGTATTTTATCTCACAACAATTAGCGCACATTGTTAATTTTACGTTTATCTTTGTGCAGAGAAGAGAAATGTTTCTATTTATGTAATGCAAGTAACGATCCCAATCGATAGGCTAAACCTGACCCAACCAAAACATAAGATAATGATATGCAGAAGAAGGCCTAAATAAACGGATGTGTATCGCCTCCTGAAGGCAATTACACTGTCAAAGACATTGATTAATTGTAGAACAACGCCTCGGGACGGCGAAACAGGTCTCGTGCTAATGAATACATTGTATACCTACCTAATATTACCTACCTATCATAAACCTTTCTTATTTTTGACATCGCAAAATCAAATATGTTCACAACATCGATATGCAATCCGTAAATACTACTTTTCGTTCATTTCAAAAGGCTTTGTTGTAAAATAGAGATTTTAAAGTAAAGCTTGTGTTGATACAAAAAGGCATAAAACATAAATTTCCCTAATATTCGATAATTATTTAAGTAATTGATTTGAAAGCATCGAATTCGTGATTGTATTGTTTTTCTTCCACTAATTAATAACTAATACTAACGAAGTTTCTGACAAGGAAGTACCAATTTTGAGAAACCCAATTAAATTATTTAATAACGATAAAAAACAAGGATAATTTTTATTGCGCCAATTTTGTGAAAAATCACTTGAAGGGCACCATATTACAATGAATTTATGAAACGGAAACCTTATTTATTTATACACACCAGAGTACATTTAAATAAAGTAATATTTTATTTTAATAAGCAAAGTTTATCTATATAAAATATGTTACAAGTTACAAAAAAATCCAAAATAATGCGTGATCTTCATTGTGCCAAACAAAAAAAAAACGGTAGGTTAAGAATAATCTGTACCAGTCTGAAGATGGCTTTGACAAACTGAAACCGGTTACGGTCAAATAAATGTAAGTGTGTAAAGTGAAATAAGGTTCATATTTGTTTTATTATAATAGAATTCCATCATGAATTGTTAGTTTCAAAAAGAGAAATATTATTAGTGTCACCACTTACATACATTGTTTAGTAGTGAGTATTAACTAGTGCCACAAAGGCCCAAAGTAAGAAACGTAGTTCGGTAGTCGGCACCTATTCCTCTTATAAAGTGATTATTTATTTATTGGACATACACCATACAAAACGCCAAGGAAGCCCCGTAACGGGATAGTAGCGTCCCACGCATGTTGATATGGACGGATCAATATTGTTTTACGCGCACCCACTAAAACTATGGAGGATGCAGATTGACAATAAAAATATTATTAAAATGTAAATAATAAAACCTTATTACTAAGAGATAGTTCCAATTTCATAACGCATCATTTTCAAACAATTTTCAGTGATGAAGAAGTTGGTAAATTTAACTGACAAGAGCATCCGAAAAAAATATTAATTCAAATGTCAAGCGCCCCTGGGGACGCTGGTGAGATCCGGGAGTAGGGCCGTAGGTGAGCTCGAGAACACAGGTCTCAAGAGACGGGGAGGTTAATAAGAAGGTGCCGAAAAAATGTTATAGGCTAAAATACATTTCCTTAATTTGTATGCATTGTCTCAAAAAGCACGCATATGAACCATGCGGTTCCATGCCAACTGATAATAACTCAACACCTCTTTGAAAAGTCATTAAAAGCTATGAAAAAAATATTTTTAATTAGCCGATAACGCTAACCTAACAACCTATTTAATCATTTTTTTATCACTCTAAATGACTGATCTGAGATGGTTCTGAGTAGGTTTCATTCCGAGTTGTCCGGTCAACGAACCGTTCATACGATGTTATAATGTAGTTATATCGTAATACATATATTATTTTAACATGTTTAATAAAATAAAATACTTTTTTGTTTAAAACCACGAGATTTATTAATTTTTGAACCGACCGGTTTCGCTTAACTTAAGCATCATCAGGGTACAAATTAATACTAAACAAGAAGTACATAATGTGTGCTTATATATAACAAAATATAGAGGGAGACAACGTGATACAAATATTACAAACAAATAAACGGTCATAAAATACATTAACATAAGTACTCAAGTAATGGGAAAAACAGAAAGATAATTATGTAGACTAATGGGTTATAATAATAAATTTGGAGAAACAAAGCATTAACTGGCATGGTGATAAGGAGCGCTGGGAATTTTTATTTTTAAGGGTTTATTGGAAACAGACCTAATATAGGACTGCTTGATATGTCTAATTGATTATTAAGTATATGACTTTTGGTTTTTACAGCTTTTTTTATTTCTAGCGCCTCTAGATTGTTTAGTCTGTTACCATGCCCGTTTTTATGTAAGATGTTAGCACCGGTGCTATGACAGAACGTATGATCTTTATCGATCAAATGATTTGCGAATTCAGAAAAACCGTTATTATTGAGGCAACGGAGATGTTCCTTTATCCTAATATTGACACTACGTGTTGTCTTACCGATATAAAAAGCCGAACAATTATTGCAATTTAATTTATAAATTCCCGAATGATTTAATTTGTCGTCCTTATCTTTCGAATTAATTAGAAATTTACCTAGATTGTTATTAGTATAAAAGGCCGGTCTGACTTCAGAAGGGAGGTTTTTTACACTTAAGGTAGAAAAATTATTAATGAATAAAATTCGCCGCCATTGATGATTAATATTATTATCATTGATTTGAGGACAAGGACTAGCAAATAAGAAGCGATTAACGGCTATTTGTTTTAGTTTTTTATTTAAGATTAAATCTATAAAATGTGATTCATAGCCATTATTTACCGCTATTTTTTTAATTATTTTTAGTTCATTAGCAAAATTATTATCGGACATTGGAATTGTGACCAAACGATGGACCATTGAATGGAATGCGGAGTGCTTATGTGAAATAGGGTGATTGGAGGTGCTGTGTATGACAATGTCAGTATAAGATGACCGTTTATTTGTTTGTAATATTTGTATCACGTTGTCTCCCTCTATATTTTGTTATATATAAGCACACATTATGTACTTCTTGTTTAGTATTAATTTGTACCCTGATGATGCTTAAGTTAAGCGAAACCGGTCGGTTCAAAAATTAATAAATCTCGTGGTTTTAAACAAAAAAGTATTTTATTTTATTAAATATGTCAAACCACAAAGTGATTGCTTTCTACAATAATATTTTAACATGATACGAATATTTTACAAGAAACGTACGCATCCAAATTATATCCGATCGTTTTTCAAGACTCAATTTTACTCAGAAGGGTGATTCTGTTTCTTTTGCGACAGCATAACGCGTGTTAAATCGACACATTTCGACAGTTTTCTTAATTAGTAACTTAGCTTACGTAAAAGTAGTTGTTACCCTAACGCCAGAGATGACGGCGCGTTTTGCAGCGTAATCCTCGTTAAGAGATGTCAGTCACAGGAAAATTTGCGAATCGAATGTCATCACGTACAAACATCAAAATAATCCGACAACGGATAATCATGTATGAACGCCCATACGCCCATTAAGCTTAAATGAAGTAGTTATATTAACTAATACATAGAGATTCGCGTTTTTAAGTAATTGTAATCCACACCAACGACGTCAACAAATACAAGCAATTGAAAGCCATAGAAAATCACAAAAATTTGACAGCCGATAACGCACGACGGACGCCTTCCGCTATCCGATGGATTTCACTTTTATGTCTTAATTATCTAGTAACGCTGACTTAACGCAAAAGAAAATACAAATCTTAATAAAAGCACTTCTGACAATGTAACATTTTGTTGATAAAAAACAATCAGTTTCAGTTTCAATGTTACTAATGTCGAAAAAGCTATGACGTTTTTCAGGAAGGGAGTGGGGTGTGAACCAAACAATGTTGTAAATTCTGTACACAGATGATTCCATGTACAAAATGATTCTTTCACTCGTGTGAAGATTGCCCTCTGAACTTTCTTACATCAAATAACCTCATTAGAATTTAAACATAAATAAGAAATTGGGTATTTTATTTCCATCGGTTGATCGAATCCAGTGCACAAAACAATATTCATTCATGTGATGTTTGCCCTCTGAACTTTAGCTTTATTCACGTTGGCTTATTTTTGTGCTGAAAGTTTCTACCCCAGATCAAAGGCTTTCCAGTAATCCATTATTTGAAATGATCAGATGAAGTTCATAAATAAAATTCAATTAATTTGAGTAAAAACATATGGAATCGCATCTATTGCGGATGTTTGCAAATACAAAACTAAAAAAAACTTTCAGCGAAGCGAATATACACATTTTGAATTCATTTTATGACTTCAAGAACACTGCAGAGGTCTAAAGTTTAATCCATGAAAATATAAGGTTTGATGACTTCAATAACACCGCAGGGGTAGGCTGAGAGGATTAACCGCCCAAACAAGTCGGTTTTGGCACACATTCCTTGCTTCATTCACATTCATGCATCGTCTCATACATAACCCATCTGTTATTCTGACTGTTGACATGGCCTGACTCAAGTATTTGTTTCACTGGTTCGTGCTATGTCTTCCTCGGGCGTCCCCGACATTTTCATTCACATTCGAGTCATATTATAATTTTCTTTACACTACTTTTTTCGTACATCCGCTCCAGATGCCCTAAGAAAGTTGGCTCCATCTTTTTCTTTATACATTAGCTTCACTCAAAAAGTTTCAACCCCTGAATCCGGGAACCCCTGCTAAGTCACCATACGTGGCGAAACACTTGTGGTGATCTGTGGCAGAGGTGTTGGCTATTTAATAAATGGTTCCCGGGGCGGCGGTACCCATACATGCCTCCCAAATTGAATACCATTAAATTAATATAAGGTTCAATGACTTCAATAACACCGTACGACTAAGTTTGCTCTATAGTACAAGGACTTCAAAAACACCGAGGGATAAGTTTGCTTCATGAAAATAGAAGACTTGATGACTTAGTTTATCGTTATAAGGTTTGCACCTTTAAGAGGAACGTTTGCCGTGGCTCTTTTCGGCCCGTTTCATACAAATCTTAATTTTAGATTTGGGATAAAAATACCCAACCAAACTGAAAAATTATTTTTGTAATCAAAAGGTATATTAAATATCTAGTACGAATGTGATCCACTTTATTTTTTTTGCTTTAAATTATAAGTTATAGGCCATTCAAGATGTTGGTGTTTCATGATTTTAGAGGCAATTTGGGCAATTATTTGTGAGTAAATGAAAAACATGAAAAAAATAATTTTAATATATTTGTTATACAAAAACGAAGAAATATATAATATAAAATTAAATTAAAAAATAAATTATTTGTAATATTTGTACGGGCGTAAATTTAAAATACAAATTACCTATTTACGTCGGATCAAAAGTTAGTTGTTTATAATTAACATTACTACCCCAAAAATGCATTTCCAAGGATGTTTAATTTTTTATTTTATTTTTCATTATGTTTTAAAATACAAAAAGTAAAATTATTTTTTTTGTTTATCATATACTCACAAATAATTTCCCAAATTGCCTCCAAAATCATGAAACACTACAATCTGTGATGTACTATATCTTATAAATTTAAAGCAAAAATAAATAAAGTGGCTCACATCCGTACCAAATATTTGATATACCTTTTTATAACAAAAATAATTTTTCAGTTCGGTTGGGCATTTTGATCTCAAATCCAAAATTAAGATTTGTTGAAACAGGCCGCGCGAACGTTCCACTTGACTGACCCACCATAATTGTCATTGTAGGTACATCTGGTACAAATTTTGAAGTCACGGAGCGGGTATTGGAATTCATAAAGACACCCCTTCCGAGGGTGTGTGGATACACACAAGAACATAATATTTATTATTATAAAAGTAAATCTGTACACATTTTCGTACCTGTATATAATGAGCAGTTGCAGTTTGGATGCTGTACATTGCGGGACGTGCGCTTTGGCAGATGATGCCACTGCCTCTATAGGCAATGTAATTTCTATAGTGTTGTTAAGTTGGTATCTCCAATTGAAATGGTATTCAACACCTTGTTGATTGTTAGCTTGTTGGTACTTACCTCGTTGGTAGCTGGAAGTCTGCAGCGTTACGAATCGTTGACCGTCGATCAACAATAACAATGAATCAAAGAGAAACTTTAGCCGGCTGCAAAGTTTTTTTTCATACAAAAAAGATGTAGGCGCTCGTACGTACGTGTGTAATTTCATTCAACAGCTTGAAATCATCGAGAGAAATGATGCAAGAAAAAATATTTATAATTTAAAATATCGTGGTGTTATAGCCAAAAGATGGTAAACCAACTAAGTATTACTTTTCAAATACGTAAATAAAAACCCAAACCGGCAGAAAATTGTTGGTTTGTCTCGGTAAATACTCACAAACAATAAGCTCTGGGTCTTGAATTTTCCGAGTCAATATAAGTATAGTAGGCAATTAATTACAGTTATTTTCATAATGAGCAACAAAAATATTAATTTACCGTCAAAAAAAATACAAGCCAAGACGCCACATTGTTCGTTCCATATTTTTCAATTGTTAATTATAAAAAAAAGAATGTGTAAAAGAGACAAAAAAAAACTTGCACGAGCCAAGACAATATAAATTTTATATTTTTTATTTGCGAAACCGTACCTAGTACATAGTTGTGCTATTTGTGGCAATGAAAATTGAAAACCACTTTCTACGCGAATGTCTTATTTCTATTTAGGCATTTTCGTCACAAGTAGAGGTGTACATTGCGTTTTTTGTCACATCCAACGATTTGATTGGCTTTTTCAGAATATTGGAAAATTATTTATTTTTCAAGTGAAAATTTACTTTATTTAGTCAGTTACATACAGGTACATTTATATTTTTTGGGCTTTCAAACCCTTAAATTAAATGTACCTATCTGAGAGTATCATACTTGTATTGCCTACGATATGTCTTAATCACACTTTTCTTATTGAATTAAAATTAAGAGAATCTTTACACATCAATCTGTCTCTTACCGAGGGACAAATCACATTTAGGAAGATTTCTGATCAAATCCTCGTACGATTGTGCCGCCCATCATAAATGTTTTCCAAAATAGGCCCATTAAGAATATATTATTATTAAAAATATATTATTATTAAAATATGTATCAGGATAAAAAAAACATGTGTTCACAATTATTTCCTCTGGGTGCGAACTGTATCTAAATTTCTTTAAATAAACAGTGTTAATCTCAAATGACCTCGCAGGTAAGTATGGTCCTTGTATTTTCTGTCTATACTGAGTATGAATAAACAGCATATGTACATTTTTACGCAGCATCGCGTTCGTTGGTCAAATCATTGTAGGTACATATATTTTCGTATCAGTGATCGATGAACCGGTGGATGCAATTTTTAGCTATAAGTTGTTTTTAATTGTTTGTGTAGTTTGTAGTTTAAGAAGATTTAGAAGTAAGATTTTAGAAATATATTATAAGTTTGTACAGCGCCCTTGAGGTGATTTTTCACAAAAACGGCGCTATACAAATCATACAAATATTATTATTTTTAATTAATTATTTGGATCAAAAGATAGTGATTTTTACTATGTCCCATTTCCATTCAACATTTCCACATTTCCACATTCAACGAAACAAACTCTTTTAAAATAATTATTTTAGGTGTGTAAGATTAATTTGGTGGTTTCAAATAGACTACATAACATATTTTTGGAAAATATAAAATTTTAAGGTAAAATTTCGACCAACATTGAAAAAATCACATACATTTTTTTAGGGGCTTTTAGGTAAGAATAGTTTGTAAAATTATAAACAATATTTTTTATCATTGCAGTTTTTTTTTAAATTTTCAACTGAACTGCCCCAGTAACAATATTATTTTGATTCACATAATAACCCTCCATTTGTATTCTGCAATGAGAAGTACCTACATACTCGTAATTATGATAGTAGTCCCAAAACTCCCAAACATTTTACACTGAAAAAAGTCCGGGTTCTAGTAATCTGAAATTGAAAATGAATGGAAAAAACGGTGAATCTGACATTGAAAATGAATGGAAAAAACAAGTGATGTAAAAAATATATTAATAAATTGGTTACATAGGTTAAGTTATGGGCTATTTAAAAAAAAAAATTTCACGACTTTTAACGACTTTCCAAAGAGGTGTTGAGGTGAGTTGATTCTGAGTTGGCACGGAACCAGAAAAAAACATGTACAAGCATTGGCGAAAATGTATTGTTAAAGTTTTATACCTTCTGGGGTCAAGAAAACCGCGGTGACAGCTAGCTTTAAGAAAACGTAAAACCTCAAAAGAAAATAATATTTTGAAACAGTCAGTGAAGCATAGTTTAAAGATATTATGTCTATATTTTAGGTATACGAACATACTAATAATTGAACCCAACAAATCTATTAAAACTAAATTTAAAAATGCGGCGCAAAAGTTTTAGCAGTTAAGTACGACTCAAATGTTTGTAAAAGTCAAACTTAAAACCAGTATATTCACATTTGTTGTTGTGCTTGAAATGATTATTGCGTTACACCGTTCAACTACTGAATTATTGTAGTTGGTCATTGTTAACGAAACCATTGTGCGACACTCATTGGGTAATTCGCAGAAATTATAACAACACTATAAAGAAAAGATGTTGGTCAACCGCGGCCCGACAGCCTATTATGATTTACATTTCAATAAATTGTTATCAATGAAATAAAAAAAGAAGCGCGGTTTCAGGGCGATAAAAATATAATTGGTAGATTCTTGAAATTAACTGAATATTTGCTAGTTTCTTTAGAGGTAAATGGAGAGAATGGAACGCTACACAACTCTGACTCATTCAGAATCATCAGTACATTAAAAAATAATATTGTAATGATCAATAACACAGTTGAATCACATCATCATGTTGAATAACACAGGCCAACAGTGAAAAAACTTTTTTCATAATTTTTACTAATTCCTGCGTAATTTGGTGTCCTGATTACGAAAAAAATTATAAAAAAGTCGTATCATCCACCAATTTTTCTCATTTCACTATTAAGTATGCCCGAAGAGCCTTAAAAGTCAACTTCTTGCACAACCATCTTGACTTTTTTCCTGAAAATTTAGGTGATGTGAGTGAAGAGCAAGGGGAACGGTTTCATCAGGACATAGAAGAGATGGAGAAACGATACTAGGGACGGTGGAATATCAAAATGATGGGTGATTACTGTTGGAGATTACAGAGAACAACAAAACGCAACACATCGGCGAAAAAGCTTTGCAAGAGAATAAAATAATCATCTAATATTCAAATTTAAGTAATTACACATGATTGTAGGCACAATCATGTGTAATTACTAATAACCTGTAATTAACAATAACCAATTTTAAAAACTATGAATTTTTTAATTTTTATAGATTTAATTTTCCCTATTTTTTAAAAATATTAAATCGATATTGTGAAAGAATGTGAAATTTTAAATCGATATTGTGAAAGAATGGTGGGTGATAAAAAAAAACTGCTATGAAATACGGTTTCAGCATTCAAAATTACATAAGATTTTGGTAAATTTGTTTTGCCTGTGTAATCATTACAAAATTATATAAAATAATTAACATTACTTTTAGTTGTGGTGTGGGCCTGTTGGTGTGACTAAATGAAGCTATTTTTCCCTAATTCTGTTGAAACATTTTCATGTACTTATCGAAATTCTTTCTGAAACAGTTTATCAATTTTCTTGGCCTGTCTGGGGTTTAGGAGTCGAAAAGCCTTGCGTTAACTGGCGACATCAGTTTTCTGTCAAATCAGTTCAGTGGACGAAAATGGAAACCGGACAACTCAACAATGTGCAACTTCACCACACCTTTCAAAAATTATTAAAAGTGAATAAGAAAAAACCTTGGTTAAATATGTTACGTAAGGTTAGGTTTTGGGCTATTTTTATTAATCACTTTCAATAACTTTCAAAGGAGTGCTGAAATGCCACTTTGTTGAGTTGTCATGAAACGACGAAAAAAGTCGTGTCTAGGAAAATTACCCTATCAAAATTAAACTAGCTTATACGATAGCTTGTCATCGTTAATAAAAAAAATATCTAGATGAATTGTTCCACAATTGATAAAAGAGACTTGATTGATCAAAAACATTGATTTACACACGCCTGTATTATTTGATCCCATCAACATAAAATATATATCTGACTAACATTCAATAAATTGACTCGGCTATAATATTATCAGCTTTTCTTCTGGCCTGGCAGTTGTTCTGCAAAGGCTAGCGTTATTTTCACTTTAAAAGATCTGACAAGAAACAAATTGGCAAGCAATGCGTAATGGCTTTCGCTTGACCTACGGTTGGGTACACTGAACAGATAAATAGATATTATAGTGTAGTGGGCGTGTCGGTGTGCCCAGAGTAAGCTCAATTTTTTCTTAGTTCTGATCAATGGATGTTTTTCCTAAGTGCCTTTGTGCAGTGGACTTCTATAAAAAGATAAGAAAATAAGACAAATATTAGTATTATAATTTTACCATACGTGAATTTGAATATTTGCGATATTCAAATTCAGTGCTTAAAAATAAAACCCGTCCGAGTGACACCCGTTCTGCCGTAGAGCAAGTTCGAAATGAATTCCAAATCCCATACGTGCGTTATGAAAATCCGCACGCAATAATTACACACGGGACCTTTTGTCATATTTCTTGGGTTCTGACTTCTGATTAAAACATAGCAGTGGCGCTAGAGTGGTGAACTTTATAAAAGGGTCTGGTTTATTGTTAAAGGATTGAGGCAAAATGGGACATAGCACAATGGGCCTATGGCCTAAGTGCTCACAGGAACTAGTAGTAAACAGTCTCCGCAAAAAAAAGGCGCTAGAGTGAATCTACTAGCTGCACGGGTGCACAGCGACTATTAGATTTAATAATGCCATTTTTTCTGTGGTCATTGGGTTTTAAGTTGTTATTAAAATTTTTGTATAAAAAACCGAACAGTATCTTGCTTAAATTGTTATTTTCGTATTTAAAACTATTTTTCGCAACTTCGACATTATACAAGGTGTTAAAGGACGTGCTTGACTTACTTTAACCAGTAAATACTTGCATTATTTTGATTAAAAAATGTAAATGAAATTTTGGCCCCGGTGACATTTTTGATGTATTTTTTTTTCAAATAAACATAAAAAAATTGTTGGTATTGGACAGTTAGGGGCAGGGTGAGAAGTTGAGCGGTTACTCGTCCAGTGACGACATGTGGAAGATTTTTTGTTTGATTTAGAGGGGAAAAAAACGACAAAGTCACCGAAGACAATTTTTTTTCTTAAACAGACTGTCGGGGGTTCTAGAAGTCGAAATGTCTCGGAGGCCAAACGTACCTTTCAAATCGGTATAGATCACATTTCTAGGGATTATTTGTTCAGATATCCAGTCATGCGGCGTTTGTGCAGAACGGACAGGCGAGTTTCAAGATATGTGAAAGCTAAATAAATCACTTTCAGTTTCATTTGAAGAAGTTCAAAGTAATAATTAAAAAGTTCTTGGCTAATTATGATAGTAAATATATTGACAAGTGGGCAGGGCTGTACCTATATTTACATATAGAAAAGTGCCTGTGGCAGGCATCAAAGCTTTGATTTTATACAAATGTACACTTTTATTAAGGGATTGATGAAAATTTGCACGCTTAATCTTCAAAACAGGAGGAAGGTAACACCATGTAAACCCCGGCAAAGACGTGGACAGCTAAATAACGTCTCATTCGATTGAAAAACTGAAATTGTAAAAATTTCCATCTACAAAATCTAAATAGTAATAATCGCAGCACTTTTGGACACAGATGACGGAACAAAACTAAGAAACAACTATTTATTTATTGTTATTAAGGTTAATTTGTAGAACTCCAGTTGAATTTTTTATTTCATTTATATATTCAATAATATTATTATTCAATTTATAACCTTAAAAGTTCGGTCAATTAGAAACATTATCTCTAATAATGCAGCTTCACAACATGTTTTCACAAATATAACTTGTAAAATAATAGAAATAGACTGCTGTCGTTCTAAAGCTGTCGTTTTCAAGCTGTCGTTTTCAAGCTGTCGTTTTAAAGCTGTCGATTGGCTGCCATCTTTATGTATGATTGCAAGATTCAATAAAAACCGTCTTTATGCGCCTAAAACATCAAATTGGTTATAGTTTGCCCTTACGTGTTTATTGATTAAAAAAGGAAAAATATGGAAAATGCGTGACCAAACGTCAAAAATGAGTTTGGGATATGATGTGAGGATGAAGGTCGTGAGGAGGGGAGGACTATCAGATATGGTTATCGAATATGGCTAAAGCCATTTCAAGCAACGTTTTGATTCTGGACGGCTATGAAAAAAATAATTACAGTTTCTTTATAAAAAATTTCTGCTACGTAATTATTATTACGCGTGATAACTGTTTCGCCTTCTGAAGGCATTATCAAACTGTGGTCATATTACTTACAGACGAATTATTATATTTATTTTGAACTATATAGATACACAGAATAGGTTATTACGTTATTGAGTTATTAGTTTGGGTAAACTAAGTAATTGTTGCGTACTTAGATTGAAACGAAACTCACGCAAAGTCAAACCATACAAAAAACCAATTAAAATGGCGGCTAAGGAATCGTTTTATACGAGAAATTTTTAATTTTGAATAAAAATGGAATTGCATATTTTAACATCTATCCAAACTAAATTAGTTGTTTCTTGTAGTAATTAAGTTAAAACGTAGTGTAATTTCCAAAATTGTGCGGCGATTAGTGGAATAATTACCAAAATAAATTTTAAAATAGTTACTGTGGTACACTAGAATTAACAAATATCATTATTATAATTTAAAGTCGTATTGGTACACTCTAAGGATACACTTAAATAAACAATAGTATCCACTATTAAATTGCAAAATTTAATACGATACATCACGATCATCGCCAACATTATTATAAACACTATCATACAAAAATAATTGCTTCGATCTCAGCGTTATGGTGACGAACATTAAATAAATATTGATTTAAGAACGCTAATAAAGCAGGCTTCAAGTCACGACAGTTTTGAATCAATTCCTGGGTGGTAAGTTTACATTGACTTGGAAGTAACCACAGCAATTAAAATATCTCTCTGTAATATCGTTTCACAGGCATATGAATCGATCCCGATTGTTAAAGAGTTAATAGTAAGAACGGAGAGGTACGCCGAACAATGGAGAACCTAGGAATGAAGATCGATGAGAATTATTGAAGGACTTGACCACACACAATGAGGAATGCGTGACGGAATAACTTTCAGGAATGTAAAAGACGCCATTGAATAATGCTTTACTATTTATTTTTATTAATAATTATTAAACGAAAATACCAACTCACTAACTAACCATCACGCCGTTTCCCGCAGGGGTAGGTAAATAGGATAGACTGCCATGCAACCCTATATCGGCACACACTCTTTGCGATTAATTCACTTTCATATACCAAGTCTAATACGTACTCTTCTACATTGTGATAAAGTTTTGTTTACTTCATTAGTCGGAAGTCAAATTAAGTATAACTCAACTATTTGGTCACCGCATAATAAGGTTTACACCTTGTTTCCGAAATTGTAAATTTTAGTTAGATTAAATCACATGTTTATACTGTGTAATTGTTTTGTAATCCTTTTTTATGTAAAAAAAGTTTTATTCTGTATTTAAAGGTATCATCTCATCGTACTGTAAATAAATAAATAAATAATTAGAATCAGAGTGGTGGATTCTCCAAGGATCGCCCTGGTGAAAGACCACCATTCGGAACGAAACGTTGCCTGAAACGACTTTAGCCATTAAATGAACAAATAGAAAATATCAGAAATATCCAGAAAATATCAAGTCATCTAATTCCTTGAGCACTTTTAAAAAGATTGTCAAATTATTTATGTTAGCCGAGGATTGCCAATTGATTTTTTCAACTTTGTCCTTTCTAAATTATTAGCTAAATGATTATGTTTATAGTAATAATAAGCCAAATTAGTATTAGCATTCTTCTGCCAAATTTAAAGCATATTATATTATACACATATATTTATTATTTACAACTTAATCGTTAAAACAAAAAAAAAACTTTTATTTTTTACTTTAAATCAGTCCTCAAAACAATGGTCACCCTACAAAAGTCTACATGTTTACATGAATGTACTACCTAGCGCCAGCAGTTTAGTAATAATCTCAACCTGTAAGAAATGCAACAATATTGTTCTTTCAATTTCTGTATAATTTTGTGTTATTTTGTTAATTGTAGAATTGTTAACCTCAACACAGGCTTGTCCTAGTGAGGTTGCAAATTGTTTTGTAAACATTTTTACCTGCAATGTAAAGATACAATAAATAAATAAATAAATAAATAAAATAACTTTGTAAAAACCACTATGTAATAAATATTATCAACTTGTTTCTATTAATCTTATCCTGATGAAGAAAACATAGTTATCGAAACATGTTGATAATATTGATTACACGGTGGTTTTTATAAAGTTATTTGTTTTCATTTAATTAAAAATCAAACCAAAAAGTGTGTTTACAAAGTTTGAGAAAGACTTTAGCCATGTTTGGTGAACAGATCTGAATAGCCAGTTACTTCCTAATCTTTCTCTTTCTCTATCCCGTCTCCTTCCCTTTTTCACTTCATTCAGTCACACAACTTTCCCCCATTGAGGAAGCCATGGTCCCACTGGCTCTGAACAGTTGGGAGCAGGTAGGACCCATGAATGAAATTCTGTAAAATTAAACATTAAAAACTAACTTACTAACTGCACTAACTTGTTTCTTGAAAAGTAATTTTTCATTATCATCTCTCGAATCACTTAACCTGTAAATAGTGTAAATGGTACAATTTTTGTTACTCAAATACTATTACGCTCTGTTATTAATGTAAACTGTTGGTCTCCCAAACAAAATAAAATTAAAATAAATATTAAATACTACCTCAATGGCGCTTAACAACGCAAGAAAATTTAATAATTTAATAATAATCTACCTTTAAAAAGCTCTATTCAGAATCAACTCAACGATGGCACTAAAAACTGAATGAGATTAGTTGAGTTATATTTTTATACTCAGTGACCGCCAATCCCAAAGCGCCGGCATTGAACTTTTCACCTCCCGCGGACTGCAGGAGGTCGCATTGCAGATTCCAGCCCGATCTGCCTGGGATTGTCATAACAGAGTTATTATTCCCGTCCAATCTATACTACCCACTATACAGTACCCAGCAGGTACCCACACGATATACAGCCGGGACTTTGTGCTAATTCAATTATACGCAAACTTCATACGGCGCTGTTTTAGCGGGGCTTTATGGACGCTAAGTGCAAACTGATGGTCGTTCACGGTTGTGAGCAAATTTAATAATCTTTCTAAATTGCACCTAAGCGGGTGTTTTCCGTAAAACTATCGACAAGCCAAAGTAAATTCTTGATTAGTTCTTAGAACTTTGTACCTGCAGAGTGGTTCAAGGTTTTCCAATTGAGCAAATCCTTTTTTGGTGTAGTGTGAACATGGTTTTACTTTTTTCTTACTTACGTTATGCGCGCCAACGGTATTAACCATATTGAAAGATCCATATTTGGATTTGATCTGTATGGTGAGGGTAGTAATTCGTAGTTGAACAAATTCAATTAAAGTTAGGTATTTCCCGAAAAAAAATAATTAAGTTTCTCGGTATACGAAATTTCGCAAATATATATAAATAGCGAGTACCCGACATGCGTTTCAATGCCACTTAAAGTCTGACTTAATTCTGTTTATAGAAGTGCTTTTGGATATACGGGAATATTTTATGTATTTTCCTCTGGTGCTTACACGAATAAATCAGAAAGTATTCCAAAGCTCCGAAAGGGCCACATATAGCTGTCCGTGTGAGAATAATCGATTTTTCCAAATTTGCCCCCTGCATCATGACCTACCGCTATTATATCTCCTTTCAGTCCCTTCCTCTGTCCCTTCTTAGTTCCTCACCCTTCCGTCCTCCCCCCCTGCGTGTCCTTTCTCATGCGTCCCCATTCCCACCTCCTTTCCCTCCCGCGTTCCCCTTTCCCGCCGTCCCACTTTCCCGTTAATCCCCTCCCGCTCTCCCCTACCACCCTCCCGCGTTCCCCCTCCTGCGTTCCCCTTCCACCATTCCTGCCTTCCTCCGTGTCTCGCCTCCCTCCTTCGTTCCCCTCAGGATTAATTAATATAAGATTATTATAAAATCTTATTTATATATTAAGATCATTATATCGATAAATAAATACATTCTGGGTTTGACAAAGAATTTATTTATTAACTGTATTAAAAATATTTGAAGGATAACCTGCCGTCCGGTTCCGTGAAATAATCTTATTATTCAGAAGCGAAACGCAATAAAACAAAATTTGAAAACATTTAATGTAAATTAAAACAAAATATTTTGAACGAGCTCTCTGGTTTTGTTTCCAGTTCCTACAACAGGAAGTTTTTTTAATTTCATTTACATAATCGCGATTCATCGAACAGCCAAGAATATAAACGATTTTCGAGGAAAAAAGAAAACAAAGAGATTGGTAATGTTGGTATAAACTTCGGACATAGAACTAAATAACATGGTACCTATCAAAGATTTCGTACCTACACGTTAGACAAAGATGAATAGTTTACGATAAATAGCCCATGGAAGTTTTAAGTGAAAACATTTACATAATTTATTATAGCAATGCTCAAAATTATTGTAATTCTGAAGCATTCAGAATTACAATAATGTAGATGTAGTGTAAAATCAGTGTAGATGTTTAAATGGGGAATATGTATATGTACTGTAATTTTGAGACATTCGTTTCCCACTGTAGGTGTTTAAATGGGGAATATGTAAGTACTATTATAATTCTGATTCATTCGTTTCTCAGTGTGGATGTTTAAAAGGGGAATATGTATATACTATTGTAATTCTTAGGCATTCATTTGGTAGTGAAGGTGTTTAAATGGGGAATATGTATGTACTATTGCAATTCTGATTCATTCGTTTCTCAGAGTAGATGTTTAAAAGGGGAACATGAATATACTATTGTAATTCTTAGGCATTCGTTTCTCAGTGTAGGTGTTTAAATGGGGAATATGTATGTACTATTGTAATTCTTAGGTATTCGTTTCTCAGTGTAGGTGTTTAAATGGGGAATATGTATGTACTATTGTAATTTTGATTCATTCGTTTCTCAGTGAAGATGTTTAAATGGGGAATATGTATGAACTATTGCAATTCTGATTTATTTGTTTCTCAGTGTAGACGTTTAAAAGGGGAATATGTATATACTGTTGTAATTCTTAGGCATTCGTTTCCCAGTGTAGGTGTTTAAATGGGGAATATATATGTACTATTGTAATTCTTACAATTCCCCTACAATGCAAATCGTAGTACCGACTGATTTTATGGGCCACATTCCACAAAATGAATAAAACTTAAATTATTGTCAGCACCAGTTATTTAGAGCGCATTATTATGCACGACTGTTTAGGAAATGAAGTCATGGATGAGGTTTAGTGTTTTAAATTATTTCCATGACAAAAGATACAGTAAATATTACTTCTGTACTGCAGTAATAACAGTAAAATTGGAGCCATAAAATTTATTTAAAGCCGATGATACTGACGTTCTCGTTAAAATATTAAATAGCTCATACAGTCATCCGGCGTGTCGAAATGATTTCAAAAGTACGGTAATGATAAATATATCTTCACGAAACATAAACAGCTGGATAATAATTAGCCTGTGGCGCATCGAATGAGCATTCAAATCGATACTTGAATAAACAATGAAAGATCTTCATCTCAGCTACTGCGCACAAAATCAAGTATTCCAGGTATTAACAGTACAAGTAAAAAACAGCAGCTTCTTTCGTCTACGTAGACTTGCTCCGTCTGGAGCCAGTGAGACTCTGGCATCCCTGGCATGTTGTGGGGCTGAAGGTAGTGGGAGGGGAAGGAGGTGGGAAGTACCTGGTCTTCAGATCTGGTCGCCAAACCCTGCTAAATCCATTTCAATTCTGAATAGTGGTCTTATACCAGGGCGGTACTGAGAGTTTCTTCCACTCAAGAACGTGCCGCAAATAAACTACATATTATTTTTAACTGAATTAATTGTCAAATAACACAAATTAATCAAACATTTATTTGCGCCTGCGACCTTCAGATTGTGAGTCAAGAGCCTTACCTCTCGACCACGGAGGCCGGCAAAAGTTAGTTACTAGACAAAAGTATTAGCTTGCTAAACAACTTTAACTCTTTGAGGTTATAAAACTTTGAAACTTTTGATATTTACGTTCGCCAAGTTGATAGCGGGTAGCAATCCAGTAAAACAATTCGACCAATAACATTCACGAGTATACTGGAAAATTGGCCGTTAGTAGGAATCCAAAATTTCCTGAAAGAGGCCTAAACAGGCCCGAGAACAGAGGCCTAAATCAAGTCCAAGTTTCACAATAAAATTTGATACACATATAAGATATGTACAGATTTTGTCTTATTTTGAATTAATTAAAGATAAATATAGAAATACCAATACAAGCAGGTGTACGTAATACGCAAATTATGTATATACTTTTAATACGAAAGGTGTAACTTCAGAAATTCGATAGAACTGAGGGCGAAATCAATTTTACATTATCTCTGAAGTTTCTGGACGTTTGCACGTTTTATTCTCAATATTACAGTGAAATATTATAATAATTAAATACCCAACAGCAATTACTTAAAACTTCCGAGCAACATCTGGCCGGTAACGAATCCCGCCGGAACTTGACCAAGTGCGGAATCAACTGATCGCCAGGACCTTCGACAAACCATTGCTCTATAGGAGACTCCCACTTGGAGACTCGCAGTTCACATTTCAGATAAGGAATTTTGATGATTTTAACAAGAAAACTTCAAAGTAAATAGTGATAAAAGCACACTTAAATTGGAGTTTTAGCTGAGTGTTATTCGAACTGAGGAGGTTATTTCACACCACCGCAACTACACTTCCATACGCAAAAAATATGGTGTGTTTGGTAGTGTAGAACCTAACTTTGAAAGAACATAAAAAAAAAGTGCCATATCTCAAACAAAAAAGGTTACCTACAAAATAACGTACTTCGAGACACAGTTTTTTAAACTTTAATTGTTGTACTGCCAGGTTCATAGCTAATTAAATTGGCTGTTTTCTGTAAGGGGTGTGCAGTGAACTGCCAACTAGTAGCAGAGACGAATAAGACAAACATTAATTATAATAATATTACTAAATCTTGAATGGAACATCACCCAAACTCTTCACTCATAAATCCGTTCTTAGAAGCGGAACCCAGAATGCACCGATCGACAGATAATTGCGATGAAATTTTTCATACGAACAATATTCTGTTTCGTGTAGTGAGGATAACATATCTCTCTATCTCCAGGGCCAAAATATTGGTATTTTGTCGAGGCGCACCGTTTACGAGCTCTTATAAAATTCGCCTAATGTAACTAACTATCGAGTAATATCATATTTGTGTTGCACCTCAATATGAAAGCGAAACACAGTAAATAATTTAAAAGAATATATTATTGGAGACATAAACACTTTTTTGCATTATTGATGTTTAGTAAAAGTATTACATTGTTGAAGTTTTTAACACTTTTCCATCTCATTTGATGCATTTTTTTATGTGAACGGTGATTTAAATTAATTTATTTTTCCTCTCTAAACTTTTCCCCCATTGAGAATGAATGACCACGAACCGCTACTGGTTAATTAGAACTATAAAATTGTGATATAAAATCAATACAATTCAAACTTTCAAATTATAAAAAATCTTGAATCATGTTTTTATATCCGCAACAAGATGCAAAACATCCAAGTCCATCAATTGAGTTTGACATACGGTAAAGTAATTGCGGGGGTCCAAACTGCATGTACATGTTGAATTCTTTAAAAACTAGCTCTAATGTAAGTCTATTCTGTTCAAATTCCTCATGAAGTAAGCTATCAACCGTTTTAATGGTCCATCACTATGATGGCATCGGTGACGATAAACGACCCATCCCATCGTGACTGGACGTAGAGATACGAGCCTACGTAATGTTGAAGTAAACAATGTTTAGTTACCCAACCCATCCAGGGTACAGACTCGGAGAGCCAAAGAAAATCTAATTCATAAATGAAATCATAAAGTTAAGTCATCATCAAATAACTGTGCAGATATTTAGGTTCTTACAATCTATATATAAAATATATAAATTTGCATGAGGTAACTTCACCACTGTCGGTAAAAAGGAGGGCTATTAAACGCTTGGTTCACAGAATTTTACTCCGAACCAAATCATTCATAACCCCGAGTAACGCTGGATACACGACATCTAGTCCTATATCCTATTTGTTTTCGATTAAGTGGCTAAGTTAATATCGGGACAGGTTCGCACCAAGGTAAGTTTTTTTTTTTTTTTTAATTAGTCATATTAGACATATCAATAAATAACTACCTACTGTTGTACCTAGCCACTTACTAATATCATATTTTGAAACGCATCGCAACTATATTTTCAGTTTTTTTCGAATACAATTTCTAACTCCCTAAAAGAATGAATTCATCTTGCGCTTGGTCTTATACCGCGCGCAATTATCGAGCGCGAAATGTTCGTGGTGACACTCAAGTGAATAATGATAAACTAGTATTTAAAAACCCGCTCCGCAGGTTTTTGTATAATATTTGTTTAACATTTTTATATTAAACATGTTAGGTATATATTTTTTTTTTTTTTTTACATTAACTCCACACAGGAGGATAAATATTATATACATATATAATAGAAATTATTTTCATAGTCCTCCTCACTAGGAGTTCTTGTGCTGAGGGGGACTATATTTTGGATAATTTTTCAGATATCTACTTCTATGGTTTAACTTCATGGTTTGGGTAAGGTTTTCCATAAACTTCTATGACGATGTTTTCAGTGTATTATTAGTAAGTTCATTTTCCGATAGTTCCTTAAGGTGGCACTCTTGAAACGCACGGCGCTGAAAAAGAAGAAGATGGAGAGATATGTAATTATGAATGTTGGACAGAGCGCGCTAATATTTTAAGTCGTGTAATAGCAGCGTGTAATAGCAACTCGTTTAAAATAGAGCGAAAATCTCGTGGAACGTATCTTAAGTATCATTTAAAGAAACATTGTGATTTTTTTCACAAATATAACTTGTCAAATAAAAGAAATAGACTTGTTTTAAATAATTTTCAAAAGTAACATATATTTTTTTAAGAGCTTAAAAACTTCAAATGTTTAAGGGAGATATGTAAGAAATCGGTCGAAATACGAATAGTAGACCCTTAAGCCAACATTTAATTTCCTTAATGTAACTATTTTTTTGCTTTAATTTTTTTGATACTAAGTGGGAGTTTGTTATATAACTTTACTGCTAAAAATTCAGAGCTTCTTTGTGCAAACGTAGAGTTACACTGGTATATTTAGTAAGCTTGTTTGTTTGGCTCTGGTTTTATGAAAATGTGAGGTGTCTACCTCTGAATCATTTTTGAGGAGATGTACCAGAATGTTTTTGGCATAGATTTTCTGTATACCTACTTGGTACATCAAATTGTTTAAAAATTTCTGCTGTTGACGTCCCCTTATGGGGATCTTTAGTATGGTCTTTACGATGTAATTCTAAGTTACCTTCAGTTGTTTTACGTGTTTTGATGCTGCTGAGCCCCATCCTGTTACTCCATAAAAGATGTTTCGTAATTTTTTGAAGTAGTAGATGAGTTTTGTTAGCTTTATTGAGGTTCGATCAATGTGTGAATTCCACTGTAGTTTTTCATCAATTTCAATCCAAAGATATTTGATACTTTTGGTTTGGATTATATTCCTCGGCTGGTTTCAAGTTCTTCATCACGTCACAATTTTCCGCTTAGTGTGATGATAGCAGAAGATTTCCAAATACTGGAAGGTTATTTGTAGAACGGTAATGTTTCAATTTACCGGGTACCGCCAGTTTTATGGGTACCGCCGCCCCGGAAACCATTTATTGGGTAACCAACACCTCTGCCATAGGTCACCCCAAGGCTACATTTGGAGACTTAGCAAGGGTGCCCAAGGGTGCAAGGGGATCATGGAGTAAGTTTCGTCAGGGTCTTGGCGGATGCTTCTGCCCACCAGCAGTGTGGCAGGCCGGATTTGGTTGAGGGTGACCTTTTGATCTCTCCAGCAGGACCCTCTTGGAACATTGCTTTGCACCCCATTGAGACGTATGAATACGTCCGTTGCTCCTGGACACACTGATCCCCAGATTCCTACCTACCCCTCATACCTTTTTCCTTCCAAGAACTTCCTCTACTTCCTTTCCTCAAAAGACTCTCAATACAGCATTCCAGAAGATGGGCCCTAAAGGAAAATATTTTCTTCAGGGTCTCCTGTGTGTTAATGTAAAAAAAATCGAGGCTCGGCTTGCGGTAACCTGTTTACACGCAGCATTAGATTCTAAGTTCTGAGTGGCCGAAGTGGCAGTGGACCTGTTACGGCGAAACCACTTTCGATATTCTTTCTGAAATATTATTTTTGGTTGAGCAGAGGTGCGTGTCGGTCACCTGCGGTGCCGCGGTGCCCAGTGGCTTTATTTTTCGGCGGTCGCGATGGTCCAGCGCGTTTGGCCCAACACGAAATAAATCACTTCCGACCGATCATTAGTGGAATGAAAATAACAAAAAAAACAAATACAAAGTTAGTGGCTAACCGAAGAGGAGAACGAAGAAGATCTATGGGAAAGAAGCTCTGGAGATAATTCGATTTATTCTGATACAAATAATATAGCATTTAGGCTATGTGAAATTATATCGAAATTTAATTAAATTTATCAATTCATTTAAGACGATGTTAAAATAGAGAAGTCACCTATTATGATAATAAATTCATTTTTGCAAAGCATCCACCGTGGCACAGCGGTAGGCATCTTGGCTTAGGGCCCAATAGTCGCGGGTTTAAAAAACGACCTGAACATTTTTCACACACAGCATTTGAATAACTTAAAATATAGTAATTATTAGCGTCTTGTTCTACTTTGGAATATACTCTTAAGCCCAGTTGTTTCACAGAAATACAAATATAATATTGTTATCAAATGGTCATTCAGAACCATTTTGTTTTTTCGGCATTTGAAAGATCCCTGATACTCGCCGGTTTTCTATTTAATTTTCGGCTAGTAACTAATGTCAATTTTTTTTTTTTGGTTTGACGGAGGATTGAACCTTCCTCCCCAGGGAGGAAGGTTCAACAAGGTCAACACCGCTAATAACCGAGCCAAATGCCAAGTGGATAGCACCGACATTTATTTTGTATGTTGCTATTTTAATTTTATTTTTAAAAAGAAAGACAAAAATTCCCACAAATAAACTGACAATATTTTATAATCTCCTACTACCATCACAGAAACCGGAAATGTTGCTTGTGTCGTGATGGAGGACTTAGCCAGCCAAGGAATCAAACACGGTCCACCTGGGTGGGACCCAAACACGATGCCAAATCAGCCACCGACCGGCCTTACTTACCTTACTGCAGTAATTTCATCCGAGAAATGCGTATATGACGGCGTGTGTATGCGTTATTGTGTGATTGCCATCAATATTGATTGACAGAATGCATTGTCATCGACAACGAGTCTATCTGCCGAGTTACAGCTCGGTCAGATGTCGGAAAGTGGGTTAATTTCCACTTTTCAGATTCCAGTTCATTCGTTCATTCAAGAAAACAAAATCGAAATTCAAATACAAAGATGTATTAAAAAAATTAACTTTTTGTTATTGGCCTCGAAAAACCTATAATTTGTAAATGTATCAAAATATTGTTCGCTTTTCGGAACAACTTTAACTCATAAAAAAAATATAAAAATTGTAACGACCGCCAACGAACAAACAACAGTTCACGTTAATTTAACTTAATTTATTTAATAATTAATTAAATTAGTAACCGTAAACTATGTGCTCGTTAGTGAACTGCAGTCATGCTAGGGAACGATAACGAGTTGCCGAAATTATCCATAAAACCTTTATCGTTGTGCTTGTGATAGGGGGCCAAATCTGAAAATCTAGATATTTTAAAACCTTCCTTTATGCCTTAATTTTTCCACTAATGTACAACTGACTGCGGGCAGTTGGAACTCTTGTTCAGTATACCAATGTTATTTCGAGCGAGGAAATTGTCGTATTATCTTCGTGGCTAAAGTCGGCATAAATAAATACATCCAACGATTCGAGAAAAGTACAATCACACAAGGAAGTAGTTAATAGGAAATGAGTTCATTCCGCGGTATTGTCCTACACAAAGGAAATGAGCCAAGTGGAAAATTTTTCCAACAAAAAAAATGCTAATCCGGGATAAGAAACAGTCTTTGACGTTGACAAATTGATAATGCGACTGTCAATCAAACTGTAAATAGCTTATACAATGTAAATTGAGACATTTACTCGTTTAGAGTTCAAAAAAGAAATAGATTGGCTGAAACGACAATATCACAACTCAAATAATGTTTTCTTATACATATAACATTGGGAAAAGGAGTTGGAGAAACAAAAGATGAATCAAATACTTAATATTGTCGTTTCAGATCCATACTTCTTTGGCATCGACATTTTTATTTGCCCATGAAAATTATATATTGTTTGATTTACAAAAATTCAAAAAATAAAAGCAGAACACATACGCTGAATCTTTGTGGCAAAGTATTTCAATAATTCGTGATTCGAGTTCGTGGTTGAGTGGTTACGATTGTTGGCTACGAATCCGGAGGCCACGGATTCAAATCCCGACGAACGAAAGCAATTTAAAGAAAAATAATTTGTGTTATTTCACTAATTATTAAAAAAAAGACAAAATAAATTTAAATACATTTGCGGCACGTTCCAGAATGGTGTAGATATGTATATATAGATATCACCTTGGTGAAAGATCACTATTCTGAATCGAAACGTTGCTTGAAATGACTTTAGTCGTGTTTGATAAACAGATAGTTACTTCTCCAACTTCCTCTCCTACTTCTAATTACTGTTACCAATCGGGGATGCCATGGTCTCACTGGCTCTGACCGTTGGGAGCAGTTAGTTCTTGTATAAACTCGCGTAAAAAAAGTCTACTGCTAGAAGTGGGTGCACGCTTTTGTAGCACTTTTTTGCGTGCACATGTTTATAGATATATATAGGTAGTAAGCAGTACAAACAATAGCATTGTCGTGGCTTATCAGACTCCAGAATAGACGAGTAACCCTTTACGTCATTCCAAAATCGGCAAAAGGGCCCCAGCCAAAAGGTTAATTTTTGATAAATGCCAGCATATACGGGACCGAAAATTGAGAGATCTTTCGTTCACCCAATGGAAAAAGGTGTGGCGTAGCAGTACTGGGTTCCAGCACTGGGTTCCAGTTCCAGTTACAGATTATTCAGGATGCGGGGACCAGTATTACTACCATTAGATAAAATAAAAAGCTTGTATGCTTACAATATACCAGCTATACTAACCGGCTTCTATCAAAATATGGCGCCATATCTTAGAAAAATGGATATAACAAACTTTCATAGGTTACGATAGAAATGGCGCAGCGAACTGAAAGTGCTCACGCTGACTTAGACATTCCAGAAAGAAAATGCTCGTTTTTCAAAAGAGTTAACGAGGGTTTTTTCTATTCGTGAACAAACAAATATCTGCTTTATGCAGTGAAAATTCTAATACCCTCTCGTTTTCTGACATATTATTTTTTTGGACTGAAAATATGTCAGGACCAAAATAGTAAAGATCAAAAGATGGACGCTGCGGAGATGGTAACCAAAATAATATAAGCGATTCTCGGAAAAGTCTAATTATTATTACTTTTACTTAGGCATGGAGGCGTGTTTACCGGCTGCGGAAAATTTTATTTTGGCAAAGCTTCCCGGAACGCAGAACACAGCTGCGGCACAAATAACTGCGTCATAAAGGAATCCCAACATGGGCGTGCTGGCAGAAAACATACTCATATGCGATGGGCTCCGGTCTTTGGAATGAGGAATTCCAAAATCGGTGTAAAATATGTGGATGAAGCACCTTCTTTTACTATATATGTATGATTAAACGACTTGATGCTGACTCAGCAGTCGTTCGTTTACGAGAATATTCTTAGGGCGCATGTTAAGACAGCAATTTGCATTTTCCCTCTTACTGTATGTATATATTTTATTTATTTATATCTCAATACAAATTGTTAAAAGTGTTTATAACAATACAAAGGAACAATGTTGGATTTTACCATGGAAGACGATAAAAAAGGTCACTACTAAGATGTTTACCAAGAAAGAGATTAGTGGAATCAAGAAAAATATTTTTTGCCATCATCAAAATCAATTCTTTCTTTTCATCGATTCAATCACTAGTAGTTAGGTACTTTTTTTAAAAATATGAATACCGCACAAGAGTCCCAACTACTCCTGTCTGGAGCCAGTGAGACTATGGCATCCCCAGTATGTTGTGAACCTGAAGGTAGTGGGGAGGGGAAGGATATGGGGAAGAGGAAGGTGGGAAGTACCTGGCTATTCAGATCTGGTCACCAAACACGGCTAAAGCCATTTCAAGCAACGTTTGAAATCTGAATGGTGGTCTTACACCAGGGCGATACTGAGAGTATCTTCTGCTCTAGAATGTGCCGCAAATATACTTACTACCTATATATTATTTTAAATGAATAAATTGGGAAATAACACAAATTAATCAAATAAAATTTATTTGCCAAGCCGGGATTCGATCCCGCGACCTTCGGAATGCGAGTCAAGAGCCTTGCCGCTGGACTACACCGGCCGTCAACTCGTCATCGTTACTACCCGGATTCACCTTTTTTTTTTTAATCTTCGAACAAAAAAAATTGCATCTTGTCTCATGTCTTTTGTACAATTGATTTTATATTTCAAAGCTTAGCTATTTTTTTTAGCTAATGCCGGAAATTACTGTAATGAGCTGAATTGTGATATATTCTATTCAGAAAATGCTGTGCAAATTTAATAACGCCAGAGCTTACTGTTCTAGAGTTTTTCCTACTTTAAAAAAAATAGATATTCTTCTTCGTTAAGACTAATAGTTATACTATTTTGCAATATAATATAATGACTGAGTAGCCGGGTACAACCTAGCGGTTCACGTGATTAGTGAAACAGCACGCGTAGGGGTGTGATCAGAGGCAACTTGTGATACTATTTTTTTTTGTTTTTAATAGAAAAAAAAAACATCGGAGAGCAAAATGATTTCTACTTGTTGAGCTCAAAATTTGCTCAGGAATCGCTGAATAAAATCCTCAGGGGGCTGTTACACCCTGTATACGTAATATACTATTTTAACCCACTGATCTCAAAAGAAAAATTAAAAAATGGCTAATGGGTCAAAACTTTTTGTACTGATATTGTTTGTAATCTTATGTATAAATACTATCTATAATTAATTTAATCTATCAGTAATTTACCTGTGTTATATCTGTCTGTCTGTATATTTTATGCTTTTGTATTGTAGGTACTTATAAGTTATTCTTCTGGAACTATTTTGCTATTGTGTTTTCTTATAATATTTTATGTTTTAGTGTTTTATTAATATTGTCAAATTGACCTGCTGACAAACTGCCTTGGCAGTTTAGCGGGTGATTAAAATGAAGAATAAAAAAAAAAAAAAAATATTCTATTCTATAACAAACACTTATATATAGTTCATCATAATATCACATGTCTGTAAAACACGGAGGTAATTGAACCAGGCCGTAATAAATAAGACGCGTCTTCATTAAAACTAATTAAATTTCATGCCTTTTCAGTAAATTTATCGCGAAAAGAGATTTTTCCAAAGCCTTGTACCTGATGAAACAAAAACTTCCTAACCCTGCTACCTGGAAAACAGCGATGCTCTCAGTATTTCACGTAATTTTATTACACGAATAATTTTTGTGCAGAATACATAAAAGACCTAATTTTTTTCAGGAATTAAAACGAAATTAAATTTGCGTTTAAAAATAATGAAGTTTTAGAAAAATAAAAGACTTGAATGCCTCGGAGAGGAAAATCCCAGTAGGAAATACATAGATCACGATGCGAAACGGGAGTCAGATTTCGCTGAAGCGTTAAATTAAAGGGAAAGTAGGAATTACGAAGATAAACTTTGCAATGCATGTAGGCAATTTAGAAGACTGGCAAATCATGGAAAGTTAAAAAAAAGGTCTAGTCACTAAAGAATCTTCGAATAAAAATTTTAAAGTCTCATTTGCCTTTTATTAAACGTGAATCCTTGGCCGATTTTCGGATGAACGCCAAACCGGTGGAAAATCGGGAACAATGCATTATACATACCTAGATAGTTTTCGTCAGTAATTTTTTGGCATTATTACATATGTAGCACTAGATCTAGATTAATTTAAAGTTGAAACGTTGAGGGTTCGATTCCCGCACAAAGGATACATATTTAAGTGTAGATATCTAAATGTGAAGTTTTTTACTTTTTGTAATGAAAACAAACACACTCATGTAAGAATAACATGAAAATATTTGAATTTCTCCGACTACCATCGTAATGAATAGAATCTTTGATTTCTGAATCTATTAATCTTGCATCTTTTTAAGGAGAGGAAAGAGTGGACATGGGAAGAAGAGACTTATGTTGTAGGAAACACAGAGGCGGGCAAATCGTTCCATAGCCGAGCTTCTGAACTCAAGAATGGGTCGTAGGAACTACCCGTTCTCAAGGCACAAATGTCAACCGTATAAAAATTATAAGCACGCGTTTGGCGTATTTACTGACGATCAGGGATGTACCAATTACGCTAGTACCTCAAATAATCTTCCAGTGAAATGCCGGTAGAACAAGGCTTGTGCTATGATGGAGAACTTATCAGAGAATTAAACCTGTGACGCCTGCATGGAAACCCGATACTTAGAACTGCTCGATCAACAAACAAATGGCTTTACAACCATAGTGAGGATACACATACACATAATAAACAAGAACTCTACTCTCAGTACCGCCCTAGCGAGGGGCCCAGTAATCTGTTTTCTGCTTTTTTAGAATTTTTGATATTCCATTTACATTTAACTGTAAAAAAAGATTCTTTTACTGTAATACAACTATTTTCTTTGCTGAGAATCTTTTAAAATGGCTTTTAAAACTAAAAAAAAAGTTTGACTAAGAAATGCTTACTCCCTAGGGATTGACTAAAATAAGTGAACAGCGATAACGGCGCTAAAAATAAAAATCAAAATTGGATAGGATTTATTTCGTATTTTAAAACTATACATTTTTAAATATAATATCATCAAATTTCAGAGAAATGCATAAAAGTACGCGTGCGTATGCATGATTGCCACCAATAATAAAATATATAATATAATCATAATCATCGACAACAAGTCTACTCTGCCGAGTTTCAGCGCGATCGGATGTCGGAAAGAGGGTTAATTTCCGCTTCGAAGATTTCATTATATTCGTTAATTTAAAAAACAAAATGCAAATTTGATGAATTTAAAAATAAAATAAAATAACAAGACACGACGCTATATTGCTTTTATTTAGCAATTATTGTTCAACATGAAATAAAAAAAAGGTAGCGTAAAAAAAACATAGAAGCACGGTAACTAGTAAAATATTAATGGGACGCGAATCGCTATCGCATTTACGTTAATTTGATAAAATGCCACTTGAACAAGGCAGGCGAAAGAAATGCCAACACTTTTTTCGTTAAGTACAGCGTCCACAAAAACCTAGAGAAAGCTATGACCATTCTCCTTTAATGGCTTGACGTTTGACAGACCGCCGCGCCGGAGGCATTAACATAATATAACATCACAATGGCCGTCGGAAATTTTATCATCATTCGACGTTGATAAGTTTGGATCGAAAAAATGCCCGCGATGCCATCAAATAAAATTAAGAGCCGTGAAGTAGATGTTAATAGAGGGAAGGAAGGAAGGGGATATAATGCTCAACAACGTTTTTAAGAGGGAGAAAATATCGGTTTTAGAATACACTTTTTAAATCGAACATTATTTTACGGTCGTAAAAAAATCCTCGAGATATCTAAAAGTAGGTATTTTATGCAATATTCTGACTTTGTATTCATAAAAGAAACCCTTTTCAAATACATCTAATTGAACTTAGATTTTGTTTTTTTTTAATGAATAAATAAAGTCGAAATTAACACACTTCCCGAAACTCGACAGATAGACTCGTTGTCGATGACAATGCATTTATAGAATGCAACCACCACAACCAACACAAATGTTGTGCCACAACACAACATTTGTGTTGGTGGCACTCACCAACACAAATGATTTTTTCTGAAATTGGCCCGTATATGAATATAAGTCGGCCCAAGAGGTGGCCCGAAAATTGAAAATAGATGTTTTTACTAGGGGTTGATTTTTTAATGTGAATATCATACTCGCATACCGAATGTCCGTGCAAGCGGGACTATGGCATCACCAAATGGGGCCATTGGGAGGGCTTGAGAGAGGGAGATAGGGAAGACGAAGGTTGGGAATTACCTGGCTATTCAGAGCTGGTAACCAAATACGGCTAAATCCAAGGCAAGTAACGTTTCGATTCTGAATGGTGGTCTTTCTCCAAGGCGCCCGAAAACCTACATGAAATTTCATACAGATGTATGGACGCTACAACAGTGATGCATCTAATAACAATGGTAGAAAATCTTAAGTGGTGCCTTGTTTAAAGACCACGTAGTATCGAAACGATGCTTGCAATGGCTTTAACCATAATTAGTGACTAGATCTAAATAGTCGGATAGTTTCCAGCAATCCTTTTTCCCCCATCAAACCCCTTGGGAATCCCATCCGACCATCATCCAATCCATTGCCAATCCCTTCAGCGTCGCAACACAGCCCAAATGAGAATGCTATAGTCCCACTGGTACCCGACAGCTCTCATAAAATATGAGTATACCTGTCGTAAGGAATAATGCTGAATAAATAAATCCCCAGTAGTAGGTAGTCTTTTACAAATGCTTTCACCGCTACGTTTCAGGTCCAGTATTTCTAATGCATTCGGTTTACTTTCGTCCTTTCTTTTCCAATTTCATTTATCACTGCCATTCAACACTTACGAAGAAAGGTTTGCTAGCCTCGCGCTCCTTTGACATTTTGTGACCACTGCATTCGGAAATCCAATAAATTTATTGCCTGCACTTATCTTCTTCACTTATTATTGAGAGCACGCGCTAAGTAAAGTTGATGGTTAATTAATTCATTATTAGTATTGAATATCAACGAAGAAAAATGCGTTTACAACAAAACAAAGTTACACGGTTCAGAATTAGCTGTAGGTAATGTGCTAAGTTCCACGGGAAACAAATTCAAACTGCGCTGTAACTTTACAAAATGCGACAAAACAAAATCGGGGCAAGTACTGCAAGACTCCAAACTTTCAGGAAATCTGGTAATGGATGAGTTTTCAAGCATTTAAAATCTTTACAAGTGTGGGCAAGCGGTAAATACAGTATCTACACAGGTTGATGCGGTAATAATGCAATAACGCAAATAAGACTCAATGCAAACGCTTATAAGACTTCTTTCGGTAGCCGGACACAGTTGTAGAGAAAATGGGACAAGTAGTGCAAGAGCCCAAACTTTCAGGATATCTTCAGATCTTTATTTTTTTCTTTTCTTTTTATTAGAGCGGTGACGGTTTACGAATAGTCCCCGTGAGCACTTAGGCCATATCTCCCATTTTACATCACCCCTTTAACAGTAACACGGCACATTGGTAAAGTTCACCAGGGTTGTCATTGAATACGTGGCTGTGTCTTCTAATTCTACAAGGTTAGTGTCTTACCTGGTATCTAAGCCTTGTTCTCGTTAGAGACATTGGCACCGTATATGAATCGGAGTCACTTCATCCTCTTCACATTTTCTGCATCTATTGATGTTTTCTTCACTTTACTTTACGGGTATCCTGAGATGGCAGTGTTCCGTTAGTTGTCCTACCAGTTCCTTCAGAGAGTTTCTGTCCGTATTGAGTACGTAGTTGCCTGGTTTGTCTAGGTTTACTCTTCAAAAAGGTGTTGAGTTGACTTGATTTTGGTTTGTCTAGCTTTTAATGACTTTTTAAAAGGTTTTGAGTTGACTTGATTCTGAATTGGCGTGGAACCGTTTTTAAATGTAAGTGTGAACAGAGCTCCCGACTTCCAATTCTTTTTATTTTTTATTTATTTTGAGACTGATTCTAGGGTGTGGTCCGTTTACGAATAGGTACTTTGGATTGCCTTATTCCGGGTGCCCTCTCCCAATCCTTCCAGTGCTGGGATTTGAACCACCTTTCAAAATATATATATTTTTTTCTTTTACATATTCAATAATATTATTATTCAATTCATAAAAGCAATTTATTTATGAACAAGTTCTGCTGTGTAATTATTATTACGTGTGACAGCTATTTCGCCTTCTGAAGGCATTGTCAAACCGTAAAAATATTTGTTTTTATAGTGGGGGTAATCCAGAAAATACAACCCATATCTACACAGCTTGTTGCAGTAACAGTAACAATGCAATAAAACTGTAAGACTACTTCAGCAGCCGGACACAGAGGCAGAGTGGTCTGGTGTTGAATAAAATACTGCGCGCTCTACTTCTCTCGCGGATTTCCAACTTGAGTAGAAACTACTTGTCTATGCGGAGGAACCGACCACTTTTCAGGTGAGTGCGATCTATTGGCTCAAAAATATATTTATCTATATTTAAAACAGGGTTTTCACATAGAAATGCCGTTTTCTCTCTAAAACACATGTAAAATCTATAATCAAAAGTAACAAACAATATTTAGAAGTAAATGAAAAAATCATAACATTTTCTGAAGTTAATATTCTTTTGGCCACAGAGCAATGTTTTTCTTATCTCACTAATTTTACATGAAATAATATGATATCTAAAAATATATTCACCGCATACAATATCATAATAATTTTTGGAAATATTTTAACCAAACTCAAAACAAATTCAGTATCGACTTACTTTTTAACCCAGTCCCAAAAATGGAGGTAGGAGTATCATTCCTGTTTCTTTCCTTTTCTTAGTTATCAGAAGTGACTTGAATTAATATTTTTGTAATTGCTGATAACATTTAAACAATTTGATTTTGTGTGTCCGTTTCTCAACACATACTAATTACTTAAGTTATAATGTACTAGCTTTTCCCCGCGGCTTCGCTCGCATGGTATTACGGGAAATTACGGTAGCGGTTGAACTTATCAATTATACCCCCACCTCCCCACCCCCACCCCCTCCCGAATTCCATACATTCATTCCCTTACATTCAGTTTTCAAACATCTCGCCTGCCACCTAAATTTCATAAAGCTATAGCTCAAAGAAAAAAAGAATTATCCAATTTTGTTCATTCGTTCGGAATTTATGCGCTTACAAACATTTCGGATGTTTATTTTTAATTAAATATTTGAAAGTTTGTGAATATAATAAAAAATTACAGTATTTATTCAGTTCATTTATTCAGTCTTTATAATCGTTAAGAATTATATTTTTAATGTAGGAACTGACATTTATTCCAAAACAGAAGCTTGTCTAAAAAAATAAAACATATTCTAATATTTGAATTTTTTGAAGCAGTAGCAATCGTTTCCATGGAAACGATTTTTTTCTGATGTTAGCAAAAATTTGCTTTAGTTAGCGACAGAAAACGTATAACAAATATAATATATTAATATTTATAATTTCATTACGCCAGAGCTTACCATCATATACAAAATATAGTCTGCGCATATAATTTAGCTTTCTATTGGTGAATGAATTTTTAAAGTCTTTATATTGTGTTATGCGTGAAAAGGTCATAAACAAACTCGAGCAGTTTCGCATTTATAATATTAGTATTAGTATGGATTGTGTTTACAGACGTCGGGCCAAAAATGCTTAAAAACTTTTCCCATATTTGCTGGACGCTATTTGTTTCGCACCCTTTAATTTGAAAGTTGTTACAAAAATTTTCAACAACCATTACAAAAGTTTTTCCAGCAGAGACAGTGGGAAACACAGCGTGGGATGTTTTTAATAAGGGTAACCGAGCAGGCGAGACGCATAAGGGCCCGTTTCAACTTCCGTTTAAAAATCGGATGCTCTGGGGATGCTAATGCTAATGCTTTATAGATGATGTGAGGCGCTCAGCGGAAGAGTGGCCCAACCCACAAAAATTGCTGTTCCCACGATACACGTCCGACGCGATGAAAAAACGGATCCGGCACGTTTTGTCCGCCGGATAGTCAGCACAGCCCGTCCGTTTAAAAATCGTGTCGGAACTCGCTCGCTCATAGGTTTTTATGAAGCTGTTCACACTTGCCACCTTGTCGTTACCCTATCCTCTCAACCCCTCAAACCATCCGCTCCCAGTCGCAAGGAAGCTTGCGCAGCGTATGCGAGTTCAATTTTTTATCATTATTTTTTTTTAAGGTGACCGGACAACTCAGAATGAAATCAACTCACAACCTCCTTAAAAAAGTAATTAAAGGTGATGAAAAAAATTGGTTACATTAAGTTAGGTTATGAACTATTTTAAAATTATTTCCTTTCAAAGCTTTTAATGACTTTTCAAAGAGGTATTGATTGAGTTGACTGATTCCGAGTTGGCGTGGAACCGTTTTTTAAATGGAAGTGTGAACAGAGCGCCCGACTTCCGATTTTTTATCGTTACGTTTTTTAAACGGAGATGTAAACAGGGCGCTTAGAGTAACAATATAAACAGGGCGTCGATTTTGGTAAGTGGGAACAGGCCCTTACCCATACCCAGGGCTGGGCAGTATTTGAATTACAAATATGTATTTTGTAATTGTATTTCAATTACTTCCAAAAAATGTATTTTGTAATTGGTATTTCAATTACCTGATGCTGAGGTATTTTGTAATTTTTATTTCAAAACTTATGGCTTCAAAATACATTTTCAAATACATTTAGCGATCTTAATTATGATAATGAAAAATAAACTGATATATATATATATATATATAATACATAGACTAAAAACGCTAGAATCCAGAGCAATATATGTTAATATTGAGAGTTAGCAACGCTGTATGTCAAAGCACATATCTTGTCAATTGTCATTTTCATCGTTTCGCGGTATTTATTCGTGAAGACGTGAGTTAATTGATAATGGATGATCAAATTCCTTCAAAACCACAAAACTTTACAAGTGGAGCGGAGATGAGATGCGTCTTCTGAGCAATATGATTGATCAATTTTTGTACGTCTCTGTTTCACTCTGCTCAGCTTTGTTTCTATGGAAACGCACCCTTAAACAAGGGCACTTACAACAATTTATGGCAACCAAAGGTTCTACCAAAACCGAATGTATTTTGTAATTTGTATATGAAATAAAAAAAATTGTTAAAATACTGTATTTTGTATTTCAAATACGCGACTTGAAAGTATTTTGAATTTCGTATTTTAAATACATTCGAAAAAGTAATTTGTATTTTAATTACAGCAAAGCATGTATTTTACCCAGCCCTGCCCGTACCTATACCCATTATCTATCAGAAAAAGAGTACAAGATACTAGTCGTAACAACTTCGCTGATTGCAGGCTTCGAATGTGTTTTAATCTCCGCGTATTAATTAATCTATGTTTAAATCGACGGTCCCGAAGAACAATGTCGGATGTGCGATTTTGAAGTTTTGCAGTTTAAAGTTTCGTTCTGCGTTTATACGGTTTTTGAGATCAAATAATATAGTGTTGTTTTGATATTTTGCATTTCATTGAAATTCCGAAAATTCTGACTTTTAAATCATCAAAAGCAAATTAAAATAAGCCAAACAAACGATTTACAATTTAAATCAGATTCGAAATTGATTTAAAACGATTTTGAGGCTGATTGAATTGCTTAACATAGAATATGAATCAACGGACAAAACGTTATCGAAACGCTTGTAAAATAAATCCTATTACACAACTCTAATAGATTATCGAAATGACAATATGATGTAACGAGCTTTCCCCACCTTGTTACCTTTTGGTTTACAATTTCAGGGGAAACGGAGCGGATAAACGATGAACGAGTTTTCAAAAATGATCTAACATTATGTAATACAGAACCAAAGTATGTAAATTAGGGCTTCCATTGTTGTGTGGTGTGATATCGCGCTTTGGAGGCGAAATAGTGATGGAGAACGGGTATCTACTAAAAAGGGTTCACGAAGCTAACCCAAAAGACCGGTGTGATTGTTATCGTAAAAATCGAAACAAATCCACCGAAATCATTCAATCAGCCCCTTTTCATTCCTTCTTTTTTTATATTAGCTCCACACAGGAAGCCCTGAGGAAAAAACCCTTAATGGCCTATGTCATCTTTGTGGATGCTATGTGTGGAGGCTCTTTTTAGGGAAAGAAGGGAGAGGAAGTTCTGAAAAGGAGAAGGGTGTGAGAGGTGGGTAGAAATCTGGGGGTCAGTGTGTCCATGGGCGCATGACTCCATCCCTCTGCGGTGCAAGTCGATGGGTCAAAAGAGCTCTGCTGGAGGGGTCAACCAGTCTCACCCCATTGGGCCCGCCAGGCAGTAAGTAGTAAGTACGCATTCGTAAGCAGTAAGTACGCATTCGCCAACAAGATCGAGATAAATGACTGAATGACCAAACGTTACGAGCCACTTGGGGTGACGTATGGCAGGGGTGTTGGTTACCAATAAATACTGTACCAATGAACAATATACCCGGATGTACATATTCTTCAAAATGTCCTTACCGTACTTATTATTATTATCACATTCTTTAGATATTTGTTCGGCATTCATTATTTTGTAAATTTATTGAAGGAATTCTTCTTTTCCAATACTTTTTTATGGAGGTTTTAAATTGCCAACTTATTAACTTTACCAATATAACTAAACTTATTAATTGAATGATCTAATTCTCTTTTAGGTTTACACATTTTTATGTCTTCGGCGTGTTCATATTTACAATATCAACTTAAATCTTTTAGATTATGTTAAGCGGTCTGCGTTTGCTTTCATCAGCTTCGTTTGGGGAGTATGTCATCTGGATTCGCGGTTCATTTTTTCAGTGGCATTCTGAGCAAATATCTAAATTAACTCATCCGAATTTTATTAAAAATACTAATTTCGGTCGTTCCTCTATTTGTAACTCCGATTCAATGAACTGTACAACTTTTGCTTCGAATTGTGTTTTTTTGGAGAATTTTTTTTTGGAGAATCCAGACAAGCGATAGATTAACTAACCGTAATATAATATTTTTGATAGAAAATTATTTGAATTGTCATTTTTGGAGCTGATTTGTCGGGAATTCAGACAATCTCCATTGATGTATTATATTTAGACTAGCTTTTACCCCAGGCTTCGCTCGCACGGTATTAAGGGGAAATTACTGAAGCGCTTGCACTTATCAATTATCCCCCCTCCCCAGCTCACGTGCCACCTAAATATCATAATGCCAGAGCTTAAAAAAACAACAATTATCCAATTTGGTGCAGTCGTTCGGAAGTACAAACATTTCGGAGATTTATTTTTATTTGAGAATATTAATATCGTTTCCACGGCAAAGATTTGTTTTCTGACGTTCAATAACTCGCTTTTGTTAGTGACAGTAAACGTATAATAAATATAATATATTAATATTTATAATTTCATAACGCCAAAGCTTACCATTATGTACAGCCTATATTACTCGCATATAATGTAGCTTTCTATCGGTGAAAGAATTAAAAAAATCGGTTTAGTGGTTCATGCGTGAAAGCGTAACAAACAAACACACGCAGTTTCGCATTTATAATATTGGTATAGTTGAGACGCTAAGCGAAAAAATTGGTTCCACTTTTTTGTTTCCAATTAGTCCAATTAGAAATTCTTACGACAGGAAACTGCTGAATCAGAACTACTCGCGTGATATTAGTGGAACACGTTTGGACGAGATATTAATACGCAATGGAAATGGCGCCTCTACGACTAACCACAAATAATAAAACCAAGCGATCAATAACAAAATCTTTTCCGATTATTTTATTTCTATCTCGATGAGTTCCATATTATGACTCTAAGAACTCTTCTAAAAATTTTGATTTCGACAGTCTGGACACAATCTCGATCTTTCGTTATCCATACCACAACTTTTGGACTAAAGCGAATGAGGAATCCATCTGCATCTGCATCTGCATCGTGCATCTTTGTGCTGCATTCTGTAGAGTTGTATAATCGTGAACACATTCATGTAAGCGAGGGGATTGAACGAGGATAAATGGAGCGGCAAAGGTTTCGCAAGGCACAACGCTTCACCGGGCACTCCCAAATGTGCTTGTCCGACGATCACTCTATTCTAACTACCATACTAATAATGAAAATTAATTGCTAATAATAACAACAGTAATAAATTGATCATTCCAGTGATTGTTTTGACGAAATCTCCAAAACACATGCGCTTTAAGCAAGCATTCTTTTAATATGAATACCGCACAAGAGTCCCAACTGCTCCCATCTAGAGTCAGTGAGACTATGGCATCCCCAATTGGGGTATGTTGTGAGGCTGGGGGTAGTGGGGAGTGGAAGGAGATGGGGAAGAGGAAGATGGGAAGTACCTGGCTATTCAGATCTGGTCACCTAACACGGCTAAAGCCATTTCAAGCTACGTTTCAATTCTGAACGGTGGTCTTACACCAGGGCGATACAGAGAGAATCTTCCACTCTGGAACGTGCCGCAAATATACTATATATTATTTGAAACGCATTAATTGTGAAATAACACAGTAACAAATGACACAATTGCCAAGCCGGAATTCGCTCCCGCGACCTTCGGAATGCGAGTCAAGAACCATACCCCTGGAATAGGCCGCTACGCATCTACGTTTTTAAAAAATTAAACATTATTTTACAATAGCTTTTTTTAAAATGGGAATACTGCACAAGTCCCAACTGATTCCAACCCCCTGGAGCTGGTGGGACTATGGCATCTCCAATTGGGATATGTTGTGAGACTGAAGGTAGTTGGGAGAGGAAGGAGATGGGTAACTGGCTATTCAGATTTGGTCACTAAACACGAATGAAGCCATTTCAAGCAATGTTTCAATTCGGAATGGTAGTCTTACACCAGGGCGATACTGAAAATATAATATAGAAAGCTAATATTTGCGGCACGTTTCAGAGTGGAAGTTGTATTATTTTTAATGATTAAATTGTGATATAATACAATTTATTTATGCACGTCGGGATTTGAATCCGCGACCTTCGGTTTGCTATTCGAGTGCCTTACTCCTCGACCACGTCGAAGAACATCAGCTCCACCATCTTTGGGGATGCTGTGTGGAGGGTCTTTTAAATAAATGAAGGCGAGGAGAATTCAGAAATTTTGTGATTTAAAATTTTTCATCTATCATCAACACTTTCCGTACAGAAATGAAGTCGTACCATAGGTATCCCTTACACGGTAAAAACATTGGACGTCACGCAATAACAAGACTTGGTTATTACTTAAAGTCGAATATTTAACGATTATTATTGAAAGTTGGTTAAAACCAGTGGTGGCTGGTGACTTTCGTGACGTGATGATACGAAGATTGAAAAGATTTTCCGTCATACAGTTGAACGACGGACAGATTTATAAAAACATTATCAAAAAATCGTAAACATTCTCACAGGATTTTCCAGCAATAAACTCGCGTAAGTTGAATTTTACGTCCACATTAAATATTTTCTATGAAGTTTTTTTAAATGGTCTAATTGATGATCACAATCTACAAATATTTGTAAGAATTAGAAATTTTGTTAATGATTAATTTTGTATTTAATTTTTCCTTTGAAAAAACTTTTAACACAAATTTTGCTCGAAAAATTTCAACACTTTAGTGCACTAAAATGGAATTTTTAACGTACTCACCAAAATGAACTGCAACACCTCAGACAGATACTTTAATTATCTTAAATCCACAATACCAATTAACTCAATTATTGCTTTATTTATTGAAAATAATCCATTGTCCAACACAGTCCTAACCGGCCTAAAAAAACTACGCAGTAAATACGAACATTACCACAAAAAAAATTGCATTTCAAATTCAATCATTATTAGACTTAATTCAATCATTATTATACTGGTCTACAAATAAGTTATAAAATCCACAAAAACCCGATGAAAAACGGCATTTTAAACGCAGGCATTTTGACAGCTGACCACCACAACAAATATTTTTGCATATTCCGTTTTTCGAAATATTTCGTAGAAGAATATTTCGTAAAAAAGTAGAGGACACTGACATCTATTGTATATAAATAGATGCAGTCTCTTTTAGCTTCTATAAAACGTCAAGTTCATCCGCGAGAGTATTTGAAAATATTACAAAAAAAAATTTAATGTAACAAGGGAAAATTTGCCTAAAACTGGCAGCAAAGCAATCCGAGGTATTTTAAATTTTTATTTATTTATTTATTTTTTTTAAAAAGAAAGACAAACATTCCCGGGTTACGAATAACCCAACAATGTTTGAAAATCTCCTACTACCACCACAGAAAGCCGAAAATATTGCTTGTGTTGTGATGGAGGACTTAGCCAGTCGAGGAATCGAACACGGGACGCCCGGGTGGGACCCAAACGCGATGCCCACTCAACCACTGACTGGTGGTTGAGTGGGCAAATGGTGCCATATTGTGGCAAAAACCGCTCCAGTGGTTATATAAATATAAGCCTTCTAGTGAGGGAGTGTACACAACACCCGTCCCAGGTAAACAAATAAGTAAAAAAAAATCAACCCGCAAATACAAAGTTTTTTTTACTATAATATTTACATATATTTTTGTTATGTAGTGAAAGAGTTTCGGCTTTCGGCCACGGTCTTACGCATCGAGCGGCACGATCTAGTTGTGCCATAATTTCATCCAATTTCAGAGAAATGCGTGTTTGTGCGCGTGTGTGAGTGACATCAACAGTTAAAAGAATGCATTGTCATCGAAAACGAATATATCTGCCGAGTTTCAGCTCGATCGGATGTCGGGAAGTGTTATTTTTTTTTCATTAGCTCCACACAATTCCCCTCAGGGCCTATGCCGTCTTTCGGGATGCTGTGTGGAGGGTCTTTTTATGAAAGGAGAGGAAGTTCTGGAAGGGAAAAAGGTATGAGGAGGTAGGAATCTGGGGGTGATCGTGTCCAGGAGTGACGGACGTATGAATCGATCCCTTCCACTGCGGTGCAAGGCGATATTCCGAGAGAGTACGGTTGGAGAAGTCAAAGGGACTCCCTCAACCATTCTCCCTTGAACCGGCCTGTCATGCAGCTGGAGGGCAAACGCATCCGCCGCCAAGACCCGGAACCTTCCCCCTTAAAATCCGGGCACCTCTGCTAAGTCGCCAAACGTAGCGAGCCACTTGGGGTGACCCATGGCAGAGGTTATCCAATAAATGGTTCCCGGGGCGGCGGTACCCGTACCCACCTCCCAAATTAAATTTTTCACAGATCTGCATTCATTCATTCATTCGATAACTAAATCTAAATTCTAAATTCAATGAGAGAAATTAAAAAAATAATTTAAAAAAATTAATAATTATTTATTTTTTATTTGAGTAAGATATGAACATTAGTTATTAGGTTATAACTTAATATGGAGGTGATTATAATGTACCTACATACTCATTAAATGTTCCAAATTAAATAAAATAAATCACAATAAACAAATCTATCGGAACAAATATTGTATGTATGACCTTAATAACAGAAATGTTTAGAATATTGTCAAGACAAGCATCGTAAACGAACTCGAGAGATAAGAAACCTCAAACACGGCTACGCGAAGTATTTTGACCGCATAAAATCAATAACTTAGACCGTAAACTGCCTCATGCGGTACTCAACCCAAATTGTATTAATTCAAGAGACGTCCTACCCTAATAATAATACGTAAGGGTTGTATAATATTTGCAAAGCAACCCGATAAAACCACTTAAGCGCTTCTGTTCCGCAGTGTTATGGCACAGCCCTGGGGAGCTAGGGAGGCCACCGCGCCGGCCGGCGGTACGGAATACCGATCAATCATTAATTGCCTGAGAAAGCTCCGCATTTACTAAAAGCCCTGTTCGGTGATTTGTTAATAGCGATTAAAAATTTATCGGTGAGGTGAAAAATTGATAAAACGTTTTTGTTCCAATAAACTTTCCCATCAGAGGGAGGTATATAATAGTTGTAGTTCGTACCACTTAGCGTTAATGGAAAAATGCACAATGTTTTGCATAATGTGTCAAAATGTATAATGCCAAAAAAGCATTTATATATATAATAGTTTGCTGTAAAGGATATTCAACGGTTTCCGTTGTTTTAAAAAAGGGATTGAGCGGAAATCTTCTGTCTTTCTTAAAAGTTTTGAATCAGCTGCTCAAAATAATAAGATTTTTCCGGGAAGTAATAAGATAATGCCCGGGCTAAGCGAGGCTAGTATTTCAAGCCAGGATAGCAAGCTATTGCTAGTAAGCTAGTAACTAGCTACGTGTAGACAGAACAAGCTTTGTTTTTACCGTAGTAAGCTAGTGAGGAAGCTAGTAAGCTAACGTCTCAAGCCAGGACGATTTAATAGGACGGGGTTCTATTATTTGAGCTAGTAGCGCCCCCTACCACCGAAGTTACTATGCTAGCTTTGTGTTTAGTTTCGCGTGGTCGCCCTAGGCCCCGAAGCTAGTACATGATTGACTACTGTACGGTGAAAACTTAGGTACTTTTCCGTTTTATAAAAAACCAAAGTTTCTTGACAAAATTGTATTTAACTTTCTAAACGAAAAAATCAATAGTTGCCCAACACTGGAGTGGGTATTTTTTATATGTTCTTTATTTGAGAATGTCAAAAAACCACAGAATTTATTGGTTTGGCCTTGGAGATATAAAATTTTCGCCTGCGGCGCTTTGTTGTTTCAGTTCTATGATTGTTTTATTTAAAAAAAATATACCACTTTATAAAGGTAGAATAGGTTTGCCACGCCACCGATGCAAATTTAACAATGTCAAGCTGCGGTCCGCAAATGAATTGAAAATGGATAATTTGGCCCTCCGATTATAAAGGTTGATGCTAAGCGATCAAATTTTCAAACCAAAAACACATGATTGCATGATTTTACATTGCATAGCCTAACCGCAAAGCTACAAAATTTCTGAACAAATATTCAATAAAAAAAGTATAATGCATAGGTCACCACAAGTGGTTCGCTACGTTTGGTGATTTAGCAGGGGTGCCCGGGTTCATGGGGTGAGGTTGTCTAGGTCTTGGAGGCGTATGACCGGACACACTGAACCCCAGATTCCTACCCACCCTTAAACCCTTTTCCTTCCCAGAACTCTCCTTTCCCCCCTTTTCCTAAAAAAAACCCTCCACACAGCATCCCCAAGGATGAAATAGGTTCTGAGGGAAACTATTTTACTCAGGGCCTCCTGTGTGAGCTCATGTAAAACAAAAAAAAAAATTATTTCTAGAATTAAAACATCAAAAATAAAAACCTTTTTTTATGTTTCAGATTATTTTTAAGTGTGTTTTAAAGCTAAATAAAATAATTAAGAGCTGATTTATGATAGGCCAAATTAAGAAATGTTATGTTGGAGGGAATAAATATAGTGTTTTCTGCAATAGCACCTACGTGAATACCAATACGTATTATGATAAAATTGGTATTGTACAAATGTTATTTTTTTGGATTTTGCTTATTAACATCTAAGGTAGTGTGAGAAAGATAACTTTAAAATGCGGCTGTTTTATCGGTTTCTATTAGAAAGATTATGAAAGTACGTAGTTCACGCATAGTTAACTAATTTCCCTTTTATTGTGACTCTTAAACCCAAGAAAAATCCCATTTTAACATTTTCAGATAAAAGTGTCACGCATTCAACCTAGTTTTCAGAAATAATTTTAGGATATACTAGTTGAAAAAAGAAAACAATGAACAAAAGCTTTGCATTGTATTAAAGTAGCACGACATTTCACATTCACGCCATTTTAGGGCGGGTAGGACTCAAATCTTTTCTCAAGGAGAAAAATATTTTTATAACCTTGCCAGATTTCATATTTCTATACAAAATCATAATCTTACAAAATATGAACGTGAAAATCAAACGTTGTTATTGAAATTACTAGACAACAAAGTAATTTATTAAATCTAATATATATGTGTAAATCAAAATAGGTGAGATGTCTATGTATTGCTATATATTAAGCATAGGAAATGTTTGAAGCCTTCAAAATGCCTTCTACCCCCGCGAAGGTTGAGTTATTACAACCACATGACAATACACCTGAAAAGTTTTTTTAATGATTACTAAAATTCTTGGGAAACTGTCAAAAATTTGAGAATGACATTTTGCAAAACAATGATTGTTAAATCAAAATTCAATTTTCAAAAATCTTTACATTAACGAATTAATTTGAAGTACTAGATATTTTAAATAGGTACCTATGATAGGTACCAAATTTGATTGATTGTCTTATAATATTTGATTATTCTTATAATATACAAAAATAAATATATGAAAAATGAAAATTTGAATTGTAAAAATGTAATAGGTGGCGCATGAGCTCTTTGAAAACTGAATGTACTGGGACTGAATATATGAAACGCGGGAGGGGGTTGGGAGCGGGAGAGGGAAGAGGGAAGGCGGGGAAGGTGGATGGGGAACGCGGGAAGGGGAAGCAGGTGGCGAACGGGGATGCACGGGAAAGGACATGCAGGAAGAAACAATTTATTTATTTGAATATGGCATTGCAACGCATGCCGGGAACCAGCTAATAGTACATAATAATTCACCATTGATAGAAGTAACTACCGGCTGATAACTATCATAATTAACAGATGGGGTCATGTTTTATTTAAAGATTGCTGGGTATCTCAAAGGTCTGCAGCTTTGCGATACCCAGCATAAAAATTTCTGCGTGAGTTCACCTTACGAGAGTTTTTGCCGTTCCAGATGTCAAAAATATACATTTTTCTGCCTTATAGTTAAGATGCCGTAGGATCGATACAAAATCCCTTAGACTGCAGAGCCATAAAGCGTCAATAATATTTCGAAACATAACCGGAGTTCCCTGGAGCGTTTCGGTGATAAAGATAACCTTTTCGTTCGAATGAACTCCGAAGCTTTTCATTCTACTCGGCGGTTTTACATGTGGTCATATTCTGCCCCGAGCGGGACCGGGGTTGGGGAGTCGCCCACCCGCCTACCCGTGGGCGGCCCCGCTACCCACTACCCACTCACTGGTCTAAGGGTAAGTAACAATGGAACGAGAAATCCATGTGTTACGCGAGCTAATGAACATCAGGGTAACACGTTAATCTAGGTATACGCGAGCAACGGAAAAAGTGAAGATCACGTAAAACTAGTGTTAGGGAGGTAACTGAAAATCTGAGGAGCTGGTTCAACTAATGTTTAGCGAAGTATTGAAATCTGTTATATTCACATATAATTTAAGTATTGCCAAGTTTTCAGTGGGTTATAAAATCCAAACCGAGTATAAATGTATCGCTTATCACTTATGCATTAAGTGCTGTGTGGACAAATTAAAACGGTAAATCAAAATATCATATTTTTGAGGTAATTAATATCTAATATCCAACGGTAAAATGTTATGATTGAGTACTTAGTTTTCATTGCATTTTTGTGATAAAAACGGAATTATTACCGACTAAATTGTAAAATGGTATAAAATTACGTAAATTGGTAAAATTAGTATGTTTTTTGGAGATGTTACTTTTCAGTGGTTGCATATAGGTATAGAATATTTTAAAAAGTCATTTTTGCTGATTAAGGCATTTTAATAGCCCACTTTTTGAAATTTTTTAATGTTATTTCCAGAAAACCGTGGTTGAAATTACTCAACTTTCAAATCACTCATAATTTTAAATAGAAAGAATTGTAATACCTTACATAAAAAAATTGTAAAACAGATTTACACTGTCATAATAAATTTCAAGAATAATCGTCTCCTGTAAAATTTTAATTTTGTGGCTTGAAGCGTTTTACCTAGTATTATTTTTTTATACTACCTCTAAACAGGAGGCACTGAAGAAAATCATTCCCCCGCAGGGCCTGTGGAATCTTTGGGGATGCTGTGTGGAGAGTCTTTTCATAAAATGAAGGAGAGGAAGTTCTAGGAAGGAAAAAGGTATGCATAGGAGTGATGGACGTATGAATCCGTCCCTCCCATCGCGGCGCAAGGCACTGCTGATTTTCCTGCTGATGAGTCCTGCTGGAGGTGTCCCTCAACCAGTCTCTCCCGATCCAACCCCACCAATGAACCAGAACAATAAACAGTAAATTGGCAATTTTTTGTAAATAACCGTGAAATCATATATATTTGCCATCACCTACATATCTATTATCTAAGCAAGTCTTTATTGGCACAATAGGAATATTATACGAAATTATAAACTTCGAATAAAAAATGTACAAATATTTATTAAAATGTTCGCGTTTCCCTCCTTTACATTTACCCACATTTAATACAGGGCCGTCCCACAAGGTCACGAGGAATAACACTGAAAACGTCTCGGATATTTCATTTGACAATTTAACTAGATACGTAATGTAAAAGTCTAAACACATAGAAACTTCTTAGTTCGAGTAAACTGGTCGGCAGTAGAGAACCAAATAAAGGTTGTATTAATTTATTATAAAACAAAACCGTTATAATCAGAACTAAGTTAATTACTTACAGGAAATTGTTCGCAATATGGTCAAATTTAGACAGAGTGCTAGAGATAAACACGAGAACACAATGAGATATATTATTGTGTTTATATTTATACATTTACATAATTAATATTACTTTTCTTTATATTCTCGTGCGTACCTATATATATATATGGATCGTCTTAATCATAGTGAACTAACTCACTTTTTGCAGTTTCTGATTTAGAGCTTGAAATAAGGGCTCCAAATCATAATCAAGCTCTGCCAGAGAGAACCAATCCGGGAAATCCATAGAGGATCCAGAAATTTTTCCGATTGGTTTTTCCCTCTGGCAGAAATAGATTACGATTTGGAGCCCTCATTTCAAGCTCTAACTTAAAAATTGCAAAGTGAGTTAGTTCACTATGGTTTAAGACGATATACATATACATATTTTTTTATTTATCTTAAAAAAGGTATACGTTATAATTTTACAATTTACAATTTTGTAACCTGTAACTTATAGTTTATACTGATCTTCCATTAAAAGCATTTGCTTGTGGATGGAAGTATATAATGAATACATTTACACAATTTAGATAGTGACCCGACAGTTGATCCCACGACAGTTAATCCCCACGAAATTATAGTTATTACATAATTATAATTTTTTTAAAATTATTTATTAATTTCAAACCTAAAAATCGACTTCAAAAATACCTTTAATAATAAGTAGTAAGGATATCAAACAATTTTATTTAGAATATTTTTTGTACTTGGTGTATACATACAGTATAATATAGACAAATACTTTAATCCTTTATGCATTTGAATGAAAAATGTTTTTGTAGCTTGTGTCATGACGGAGGACTTAGCCAGTCGAGGAACTGAACACGCGACGCCTGGGTGGGACCCAAATGCGATGCGAACTCAGCCATTGATTGGTCAGTTATAATTTGTGTAAGTAGGTACACCGTATTTTCCCTAAACCGACTGCATATTGTAAATAAGTATGCCCGGGGGCCAACTGTCGGGGGATCAACGATCATGCAGTCAATTCAAACATTGCTACAGCGATAAAACTATCCATACCAGGTATCATACCTGTCAGTATCTGAATATAATTTATTCTTCGGGCTTGAAAAACAAACAACAAACATTCGTACACATTCATCTTTTAACAATGACGTTACACTTCACATAATCACCCAAATGAAAATATTATAATCCATCAGATGTGAAGAGGAACAAGTGTTGTTCCGTTAAGTGTTGAACCTTATCTTCCGACGCTAAGACAAAAGACAAATAAAACATCTTACTGTAGAATGAAAGTTATACTTATCAACAATCAACACGCTTGCCAGTGGAAATATATCAACAGACAGAAAAAGGTAGGCAATGTAAGTTTGTATTTTGTACCATGAATATATGTATTCACTAGCTTTTCCCCGCGGCTTCGCTCGCATGGTATTACGGGAAATTACTGTAGCGCTTGCACTTATCAATTATCTCCACCCCCACCCCACCCCCATCCCCTCCCGCATTCCATATATTCATTCCCTTACATTCAGTTTTCAAACATCTCGCCTACAACCTAAATTTCATAATGCTATAGCTCAAAGAAAAAAAGAATTACTTATCCAATTTTGTTCATTCGTTCGGAATTTATGCGCTTACAAACATTTCGGATGTTTATTTTTATATAAATATTTGGAAGTTCGTTAATATAATAAAAAAATACTCTATTTATCATTCAGTCTTTATAATCGTTACGAATTATATTTTTAATATAGGAACTCTCATCTGACATTTATTCCAAGCTTGTCCAAAAAAAAAAACTGATTCTAATATTTGAATTTTCTGCAGTAGTAGCTGACCAGTAGACTGAGTACCTACCAGCATAGAGCCCAAAAATATATCAACATTGTTTCCATGGAAAAGATTTTTTTCTGACGTTAGCAAAAACTCGCTTTTGTTAGCGACAGAAAACGTATAACAAATATAATATATTAATATTTATAATTTCATAACGCCAGAGCTTACAATCATATACAACCTGTAGTCTGCGCATATAATTTAGCTTTATATTGGTGAAAGAATTATTTAAGTCTTTATATTGTGTTATGCGTGAAAAGGTCATAAACAAACTCGAGCAGTTTCGCATTTATAATATTAAGTATAAGTATAAAGTATGGAAGTATGGATACTTAATTCATACGGATATTGATTCTCAAAGAAAAAAAGCTTCAATAAAAAAAATCTAACTGTAAAAAACAAGATTTTTGTACTATAATGCAATTCAAATGACTATTAAAACTTTAGAAAAAAAATGATTTGATCTTTCTATTCAGGAATTGCTGTTAATCGCGCTACCAACTGAAACAAATCACGATTGGGTAAGAACGACATTTATTTCGTATATTAACTGCTGTAATGTCATCGAATTTCATAGAAATGCGTGATGTCCACGTGTATGTGCGTGGTAGCCAGCAAAAGGCGATTGAACACATCGTCATCGACAGCGAGTTTATCTGCCGGGTTTCAGTTCCACCTCATCCATTAAATTCTTCAATCAAGAAAACAAAAATTAAATTCAAATAGATGTATTTAAAAATAATCATTTTATTTTAATTTTATTGTATTTAATAATAACCATTTTGTTAATTTAGAAGTGTAATTTTTATCAAATTCCATAGAATTTTCAAACATTATCCTAATTTCAGATCAAGAAAATTTTTGGTGTACTGGTTTTCCCAGTCTGTTGGTACTGGTTAGTTACCCTACAAACATTAATGAACATAAAAAGGATTTGCATAATTTTCCTACGTAATTCACAGCATGATTGAGAAATAAGAACTTCTGTGTTTACTTTGTGTATTTCAGACCGATCGATTGGCATTTTTCTACACAATTCAGATTTAGGAGAGAGATTTTTTTATGAATGAACTGGAATATAAATGTACCGATTTAAAATGCAGAGTGACCCTTTAAATAAATACATAAACACAGCGGAAGAATTATAACAAAAGCCGTATAGAATAAATAATAAATCACTGGGGAAAATAGCGCTAGTGGCCTTAAACCGAGAAAAGGTTGAACAGAGGCTGCGGGATGAAAACTAGAACAACCATAAAAAGGTTAAAAATATGTAGGCACAAACCTGGCAAATAGATATTTTTGCCCAGAATTTTACTCGTGGTGGTATGCTATGTAACCACACATCAGTGGTGTGCATTGATCTACTTATAATTAAAGGTAGGCTGTGTGTAGTTTTAAAGTTCGGGTATGAATAATAATGGTGCACTGAATATTTGAGAATGTTAATTTTAGTATAATCTTGCTGATTATTATGGTCTACTGGTCGTAACCTTCCTAACTTCGTAACTACCTGAAAGAATCCAGTACAAATTGTGCTGGATGGTGTTTAAATCAATCAATGAAATGGCACCATCTTACATGTCTGAACTATGTGTCCCGGAAAATACTGGTCCGAGGCAGTCAACCCTTAGATCAGCAACATCATCAGCTATAGGCAGACTAATGGAACCTAAACGCAAGCCAAATACAAAGTTTGGAGATCGCGCTTTCGGAGTATCTGGGCCTAAGGCTTGGAATAAACTCCCTCCGGGACTAAGATGCATAACAGGCCCAACAGAATTTAGGTCCAAATTAAAAACCTACCTTTTTGGACTCTCATATCCTTAATTTAAATATACCTATCTGAGAGTATCATACTTGATATAATATGTCTTAATCGCACTTTTCTTATTGATTTAAAATTACTTTAATCTTTGCATATCAATCTGTCTCTTTACGAATCACATTTAGGAAGATCAAATCCTTGTACTACTGTACTGCCTACTATAAAATGTTGCTTTTGATTTCCAAAATACACTCATTAAAGAATGTATTATATACTAATATTAAAATATATTTCAGGATTAAACACATTTAACAAATGTGCACAATATTGTCCTCTGCGTGCGAACTCTATCTAAGTTTCTCAATAGACAATAAACAGTGTTAATTTCAAGCGACCTCCCGGGTAAGTATGGTCCTGTATACATTTTTAGGAAGCATCGCGTTTATTGGTCGACACATTGTACATTTATTTTCGTATGAACCGGTGGATGCAATTTTTGGCCACAAGTTGTTTTTAATTGTTTGTCTATTTTGTAGGTTTTCTAGATTTTAGAAATGTATTGTAAGTTTATACAGCGCCCTTGAGGTGATTTTTCACAAAAAATGGCGCTATATAAATCATCCAAATATTATTATTTTTACTGAATAAATGAGCATACACATTCCTTGCCAAATTCATGGAAAAAATACATATTGATCAAAAATTTGTCTATAATTTCGTTATAGGTATCTTGTAATTTATTATTCTTTTTTCTTTTTAGCCTTTGGACTACACGCCACTGCTATACACATACATAAACATTTCGGTGCTTCATATTACATTAGGGCCCATTGAATATATGGGCTTGAAGGTCTTGCATAAATCTCATGCCAGAGCTTGTAAAAAACTGGAGTGACAAACGTTCAGCTTTGGTTGCGGAATGAAAACTGGCATAAATACGTTATAACAAAACAACACAGAACTTTTTGTTGTTGTAAATTTTCTATTTTTCAAACAGGAAGTTATGTCAATCCGCTAGGGAACTCTGATTCTGGAGAATCGAGACCTAATGTCCTAAATCCTTTTAGCAGGAAGTGCGTGCGCAAATCAGGGTTCTCAATTTTAAAATAATGTAGTTACCAAGTCCGGTAACAGTAAAAGCTTCAATAATTTAACAATAGAAATAAAGTCAATAGCCAAATACGACAGTTTCAGGAAGGCGCTCGGGGAGTTTTTGATGAGTGAATGTGATAATGTTAGTAGCCTGTTTTTCGTACTCAGATAAAGGTGTATATATTGTTTATATGTGTGAGGATGCGGTTATACAGATGTATGTATGTATGTGTGTGTACATATATATGTATAGATGTGTGCACCTATACATGCATGTGAGCTTGCATGCACACATACTAAAAAAAAGAAAAAAATTGGTTGTCTGTAAAGTCGGTTTTCGGACGATAATTTTACGTGATAACGTCATATAATAACAATGGAGTGGAAGAGAGTTAGATGCGTCACAAGCCGAACGCTTGTTCCGCGCTCTCGCTTGCACGCTCGGCTCAGGCGGAACGTGACAACGAGTCATGCTTTTTCGTGAGTGCAGCCGGCGTTCATCGATTTATAAGACGTTATCACGTCAAAAAAAGTTATGTATATTTTAATAGTCTAATTAATCATCGACCAAGTATAAGATTAAGCCTTTATTGATCGGAGAGTCTAATGCTAATTTATTTCTTTTCTCCTCTCTATTTTCTACTTTTTATTATAATTTTTCCAATTTTTAGCATTATTTATACTAAATCCATATGTTCACACTAGACTTCATAATTCATACAAACTAACTATACTCCATTGGTCACCATGAAACAGGCAGCCGCCTGGTATGGTGATTTAATATGTCTACTTTATGTAAATGTCACAATTATGTAACATGTGTTGTATAAATAAATAAATAAATAATTGTAAACTAACTCAGTTCCCGATGTTTAAGACGATCATTGAGGTAGAAAAGTTTCTGTAGAGAAATTATATCCTTGGCCTGCGCCAGTTTTCCGATTTAACGCCCGCGCCAAGCTTTTACACTGCCCACCTATACACCATTTCTCTTTGTTCAGCAAACGATTCATAGGAAAACAACTAGCATTCAAAGAGTCGGTGTGTCGTTCCAAAATGGCATTATGTTTCTATTGTTACAAAAATATTGAGAACGCGCAAAATCGACTGTGGGAGGTTCGGTAACGCTCTAAAGTGGGTACGTTTAATAAAGAATTCTTTTCAGATATTAATTTACCGTGGTGACGAGTGGGATTTAACGAAAAACATAAAAACATTGTTATGGACCCAATGAAATGTTATTATTCCACGTTTGTTTCTACTTTATAATTCAGGACTTTCTGTTGCCGTTTACATTGTCGAAAAATTTAAATGGACATTAAAACGAATGCAATTGCGACTGTAAAATAAGTGATAAAAGAATTTGATAGCGACAGAAATATTTTTCCATCCGTTGCATTGCTTCGGGTTTTAACATCGGGCAATAAAACATTTTTCGTTTGAAGGTGGTTATTTTATCATTGAGCATTAAAAACGCTGTTTCGCTTATAATACATTCGAATAAAGTACTTTCATATTACCTTACAGATACTTAAAACAGCAGGGCCAATAACATTAAGCAAGGCTCTATGGTTTTACGGAAAAAAATAAATATTCCAGTTTTTAATTTGTTGCTACTTTACGAGTTCGTTTTAATTGTGGCAATCTTAAACACGTGCCCAAATGTCATACCGGAGTAGTTCCGTAAACAGAAAGTTCCCTGAAACAGCTTTTTGGCCGTAGAGATAAAATGATCAACTTAATTTATAAGAGACAAATTTCCCGTTATTAAGTTTTCACGAAAGGGATTGGGGGCGTTTTCTTGTACATGGTCTATTATCTAATTTTAAACTGCGTATAACGAAATATTTTGTAATAATTGAGTATAATGCCACGACACTCTTTGTGTAAAGGGAAAAAGATTCGTTTACGGTACCATCTTACGTAATGAATTCAGTCAAGCGCGTGTTGACACGGTAAATATGGAGAACGTGTGTAGGTATATATATGCGATGGAGGCAAAGGCATATGAATATTAAGAAGACTAGAAAAAACACAATCGTTGTTGACAGTAAAGTGTCACCGTCCATGAATTACCAGGCGAGGCGAGAAGCCTCGCTCCGCAGCGTGTTCCTGCGGGCGTGACCCGCTCCTCCACGTTCAACCACCGCCACACTTCTGCCGCCCTCGTACCTGGTACTCTGGTAATGATACAGATTGAGGAGTAGAAGAGAAACCAACTCACCTGAAACAACAAGAACACCATTGTTAGTACAGCACACTTCAAATATTTTAATAACTACATACTCGCATTGACAAGACATGCGGCGCGGACAGCCCAGCGTGTTACCTATTCAAATTGTTATTGATGGTTAAAACAGGTCTTCAAATTTTCATGCAAGCCTCCACCTATAAGCGAGAGAGTTGAGTTTAACCAAGCATTACAATGCTTATTTCAAATATGTACTAGGAAGAATGATCCAGATTATCGGTGACGTACTTTACAACCAGTTTGCACAAGAAATAAACAAATAAAAACATTAATTAAACACAGTTTCAAGTGTGGTCAGAAAAGCTTTATTTTTCAAGTGCATACTGCATTTATCTCGAACGTTACTGGTTAATTTATAATAACTATTCTTTACTACGAATGACTAATGATGCTGAATTCCAGATTCAAACACGTAAATTATGGTTATTCTCAAAAGCGCCCACATTTTGACATACAGTAAGCAAATAGGCAAGTCATAACGCTTAAATTGCTTTCGTGGGCATCTTGGATCGATTACATACAAATAACGTATACACTTTGAACAATTTCTTCAAAACGATAAAAGTGCTGGTACAAGGCACGTCCAATTATTTTAAATTGCATACAATGATGCCAGTTTTATGAATTCATTGTTTTCTTTATACGGCTGATGTTACTGTGCAAAAAGATCTTAAGGGGGAATTAACGAAAACCGAAATAATATTTCGGGGTAGAGGAATGAAGTAATTTGAACCGGGGAACCTGCTACGCGCTTGGTGATAACACTACGAAGTCAAAGCAGCGAACAAATCCATTAGACTAGATGGTACCCTTGAGTAAGGTTTGAACATGAAACGCTTAATAATGGGCGTCTTTCAAATTATGTTTATTTAGTTGAATGTGCATGTTTTAGGTAAATTTCTTGGCAAAGTTCATGATTTTATGATTCTTATCAGATTTCGATGAAACTTGTTTGATACATTATTCGATACAATCAACTACACTGCTAGACGGTAGGCAGTAGCTTATGACTCGTAACCGATATGTTCTTCATTGACAGTTGTCAAAACAATACGGTATTCAATTACGCATCATTTTCATAATACGTGATCATTATTATATCTGAATATATTGGCAAGATAAATAAAATATCGGTAATTTTCAATTTTTATTAATATTGTTGCAATGCCATTACAAGGATATTAGAGCAAATTCTTCTCAAAATAACTTTAGTATTTGCGAGTCGATTTCGGTAATGAATGAACAAGTGCGATCTAAAAATAATATTATTTGCAATGTGCCTGAAAGTATTAACATATTGGATGGACAGAAGCCGGCAGGATTTTGGATGACCAGGCAGCTGTCACCAGTTTAATCAGTGAAATCGACAAATCAGCAAATGAAAATATTTCAAAATTTTACAGAATTGGAAAATTATCAAGTAGCAAGCCTAGACCAATAAAAATCGATCTACAGAATTCAATACAATTGAGAAATATTCTTAACACACATCTCCTGATAAAAAATCTGAGTTTTTGACCTTGGCGCACTTGAGCTTTCGCCGCCATCTTGAAAAAAGCCAGCCGAAATCGCGCCAAAATCTAGTTTTTCTCAAATATCTCGTTCCCAATGAAAATTTTGGCTAAAGTAGTTTGACAAATTTAGTAAAACATAAAATTACCTACAATTTTTATACAGATAATTTTCTTCTATCTCTAATAAGTATTGAGATATACAGTCGTAAAAATGCGTATAAGTTTATAAAAACAGGTAAATCGCACGACTAGATTTGGTTTTTGTACGTACCTCGTTTGCAGTACAATTTTATGAAAACATTTTTGAAATCAATTTTGTAGAGAATAAAATTTCTAAAAAAAAAGACTTAAGAATAAAATTTCTAAAAAAAAGGTTTTGTACTTTTTTTACTGATATAAAGTATAAACAAATATCGGTAAGTGAAAACAGAAGTTTTATCACGATTAATTACCACGTTATTCGAATTTTGTTTACATTACATTTTTACATTTTGTAAATAAATATTTACAAGAGAGGGGGTCACTCCCCCCTCCCCCTCATTGCCATTGTTAGATTGTCAGTTTTCACAGGAACAGTTAATGGAGTCTTAAAAGGAGTCTTTCGGCCTAACATAAAAACTGTCAGAGCGAGACTTTAAAGGCACAACTGCTCATTGTTAGAGAAAAGTAGTAGTGTGCTTCAAAATTACAGGCTGTAAAATAATTACTAACCAGTGGTATAAAGATAGGAGCTCCAACCCCCTGGAGGGAAGTTTTGGGATTGTAAGCTGCTACATATATTATTAGAGAAGATATTCGATCCAAAGTGTACACATTGAAAAATTAGTCCATCAGATGACTTTCTTCGAGGTGTTAACTCCATGATTCCACGTACAGGGTTTTATGAGAGAGTGATAGGCAAAAGCAAACATGGCGAGACAGCAGAATGGAAAAGGAAATGTGTTGGCTTAATGCATGCACTGATATCAGCATCATCTTTCATTTATCACTGCTATCGTAGGTGCTTATACGACGAGACAGAATTTTTTTCTCAAAAAAGCTTATTGTTGCTACCTCAGCCCTCGGATTTTCATGTTCTTACAAACAGGCAACTCGACTTGAACAGTTTGCCATTCTTCATCCGGAAATTCCAACTTAAGATAATGCTTTTATGCAATTTGTATTTCATAATGTAGATTTTAATATAGACTCTTTGGATGGACGTAAAACATTTCATGCAATGGGAGGGATTGTAGCTGTGACCCTTAATACATCTGTAGGGCCAGATCAAAACATTCAGCGTAAACAGCGTTTATTATCAAGGGAACTAGTGGGAAAATTGGGTTCCGTTAAATTGAAATCTTTTCATGGAGTGCAGAAAGAACCATTCTCGTTTAATTTCATTACTCGAAGCCTCATTTGAACGATCGCAAATAACGACAGTACAAGCTGAATAGGATGCTGACGTTCTCATAATAACCACAGAAAATTTGTTGTCATCTCAACATGATGCAGTCATAATCATTGGTCAGGATATCGACCTGTTAGTACTCTTCACAGTCCTCTCACCCTCAAACGTATATTACCAAAAAGTTGGTAAAGTAAAAGCGATCGTTGCTGAATTTTATATCATGCCAACGCAAAAAAGGTTGCGCTGGAAAGTGCACATGTAGAAAGTCGGGTTTGAAATGCTCCATACCCTAAATTCACTGTAATGGCAGCTCGTGCGAGAATGCTGTGGAAGCCTTCGTTCATGATGATGACTAAATTGAAGCTGTTCGGGGCCCGAAAGTGGTAGTAAGAAACTATAGTCAATAGTCACAAATCTTAAGAAAATATATTTTTTTATTCTTTTTTATCACATCTATGTACCTTTATTAATAATTTTATTTATTTGTTGTGATAACATTGATGGTTAATGTTTCTGTTAACAATTGTCATTGAAATAAGGCGTATTTAACGTGTTATTTCAATGACAATTGTTAAAAAAAGAATAATCAAGATTAAAACACTTTTGACCTAATTTTAGTGTAATTTTTGCATTAGAACCTCGATATCTAATTGAGATAAAAACATTAAGCATATATCTACGTCTTTTATCAAATTTTCTTCTCTACAAAATTTATTGCATTAATTTTTTTATAAAATTGTATTGGAAAAGAGATACGCACCAAAAACCAAACCGAGTCGAGCAATTTACCTGTTTTCATAAACTTATAGACATTTTTACGACTGCGTATCTCGATATTTATTAGAGATAGAAGAATAATTTTAACATAAAAATTATAGGTAATTTTATGTTCTACTAAACTTGCAAGTCTACTTTAGCCAAAATTTTTATTGAAAATGAGATATTTGAGAAAAACTAGATTTTGGTGCGATTTCGGTTAGTTTTTTTCAAGATGGCGGCAAAAGCTCAAGTGCGCCAAGGTCGAAAACTCAGATTTTTCATCGGGAGATGAGTGTATAAAACATATTAAAAAATTGGGACTACCGGAATAATTCCGATCTGGGCGTTAAATAAATAAATAAATAAAATAAATGTCCTTTCCCATGCGTCCCCATTCCCCTCCCGCGTTCCCCTTCTACCTTCACCGCCTTCCCCTCCCTCGTCACCAGCAATCCTTCACAAACACTTCTTGAAATATAAGAGAATACCACTCCTTAGTAAATAATATGCTTTTCCTTAATTTGATCTGTATTTTTGAACAACTTCTTTGCTGAGGGGGTCTGAGTGATTTTGGAGTGTCACGAAAATTCCGATTTCCGAGGCGAATATTAAAAAATAGTTACATCCCAAGATATGCCCTTGATATTATGGCCTAGGAAACTACAAAAATATTTCATACGTTCTTTAGTTTACATTAAAAACCTGCGGCAGCAATGTGAACTAACATGTTTCAATATGAAATAGCACAATTTGTTGGTTATTCACATTTGGTAGTTTTAATTATTGCTTGCAAGGTTCGCTAGATTCATGCCGGGAGATTTATGGTGAGGATCGTTTCGTGTTTTTTCTTAATTTTTATCTCTTTATCCATACCCAATAAACAAGAAGTTTGACTTCTGTCGCGGACTCCACGCACACACTTTTTTATTTATTTTTTATATTAAATAGATTTCAACAATTTTTCTCGTTAATCCAATAATTTAATTTTTAGGAGTATGTCGATCGATTTCTTTTTGTTTGTTTGCAACCTATTTTACAATTTTGTTACTTTTTATAACTTTGTAACTCATTTTATCTTAACATAATTTATAAGGTATATCATTGTTACAACTAACATAACTGTATAATTAGAAATTTAAGTAAAAGCCCAGTAGGGCTAAATAAATACTTCGAATAATACTACAATTCTGCTGAAGGGGCACTCTAAAACATTATATGCCGCTGGCGCTGGTTCTAGACTAGACAGCCGCCGCTATTAGTAAAAAAGTCAACTTGGTTCTGAAACAATACATAATAACATAACGACGTTCCTTTAGTTTGACCTCTTTTCTGATGTGCCATTTGTAAAATTTGACGTCCGCCCGCTTCGAAACCATCTCGCGTACTGACGGCAAAAAGCTAGCGTCGTGGTTTATATAACAACGTGATGCGAGAAACAACATCGTTATATTGAAAAAACTGTTTTTATTTATTTATGTATTGTTTTAATGCTTTTTAAAATAATTTTATACTACAGTCATTTAGAAAACATTGATGTGGTGATGATGTATATTTTTTATAATTCTCTTGTATTTAGAATTAAAGATATAATCGAACTTTAAGCTATTTTTAGAGGTTCTGTAAATATTTTTTTACGCATTTGTTTTAAAGATTTTAACACGTTTTATTTTATCTTCATTTAGAAGAATAATTTATTTGTTCTAAACATAATTTTATTTTCTAATAAACAATATAGAAATTTTCTAAAAACTGCATCAAAAACCGCAATTATGCTGCGTTCGCGGTAATATACCCTTAACTCAAATGACCACATTTCCATATCTACCCGCACAAAATACCAACACTAAAAAATAAATGGTATATTTTACATTGTTTTGTTCACCTCAGGCTGGTCACCTAAAGGACCTAACAAGGTCAACTGTCACGAAAAAACACATAATTTTTTTACATAGATAATGGAATAAAAACTTTTCGGAAAATCTACTTTGTAAAATTTGTTCAACTTTAGTTGGAATAGTTTTGCTTTCGTGCGGCGAGATACCTGAAGACTTAAAACACGTCAATATAATCTATTTTGAAATCAGACGAAACTGCACAGAACCAGTGAATATAAATTATGCAGATAGATCGTTCTTGTTGAAATTCAACATGACTTCTTTACTTCGCAAATCATATCTATGCAAACGCGAAAGTGTTATTACTTATTCAACGTTTACATTTACACACAGAGAGATGTATTCTAATAAATTCCTTCAAACACATTTTAGTCAATACTGAAAGGTTTTGCCACGCTTTTAAACTTTCCAGGACTAGAAATTTTATATTCTTTAAACTTCGCAAATTCACTTTGTGGTGTCATCTTTATTAATAAATGAAAAAAAATAACTTTGTGTAAGCCACTATTTAATCAACAATATCGACATGTTTCGAAAACTATGAATATATTTCATTTATTAGAAATTTTCTAACCTGGATGAGTATTAAAATTACAACGGATTCAAGCGTACGAGGATTTTTACGAATAGGAAAAAAAACATAATACATACGTATACACCCAAAGAGTTATAGTTATGTAATACTTAGTGTAACCCTACATAATATAATCAGAAGGAAGTGATTACTGCACGCGCAGCAAATAGAAAACGAGAGAAGAGAATGCGTGGTCTGCTCATGCACCGCAAATGTATTCACATGGCAAAGATTGCAAGGGAATACAATAATTTTTTTTTTTTTTTTTTTTTTATTTATTATAAATACAAAGTAATACATTATTACAACAAGAAATAAAAAAAAATATACAGAAAAAGAAAAGTCCCAATAAACTACTTTTAAGCAGTTTGTCGATGGGTACTTTTACTTTGAGGATATAAACTTATTTTACTTTGTTATGCAGTTACAATTTTTGTGTCAGTCTAATACAAATTATTTCTTTCGGCGAGCCAATTCTTCAACATAATATTTAATTTACCATTTGTACATTTTTTAATTTCGGCAGGTAACATATTTAAGCAATTAGGTATCATGTAGTCCAGCGTTCTTTGTCCGTATTTGTTTAAATGCTTAGGTACAATTAGTCCTTCATTTAACATAAGACGAGTATTGTAAGTGTGGTCCAGTTTATTAATGTATATAGAGCTATTCATATGCTGAAATATAATTTTATACCACAGAATTGCTCTTACTGGGAGAAATTTGAGATTTTGGTAAAAGTACGGAACATTATGCCTTTTTTCGTATAAACTTTTATGAGCTAATAATTAAACTAAAGAATTTTGAACTGATTGAACACGATTTATATTTGTTTTGCAGGAAAGTCCCCAAGCTGTAATTCCATACCTGATAATAGATTCAGCTAATGATAAATATATTATTCGAAGTGTGCATATTGGAACATAAAATTTTAATTTATATAATCTGCCAACAACAGATCTGAGTCGTTCACAGACTTTATTTATTTGTAAATCCCATTTGAAATAGCAGTCAATAATTACACCTAAATAAACATATTTTTTAACAACTTCAATATTTTCACATGTACACAAATCAGAGATACCAACGTGTAAGCAATCTGAGCTGTGTGTTTTTATTTCAGGTGTAATAATATTTGCCTTGGCATTGGGTGATCTAATATGTATCAATTTAGTTTTTTTTGCATTTATGAGTAAACCAGAGTCATGAGACCATTTCAATAGTTCAATGTAATCTTTTTGTAAGAGTTCAATACATAATTGCAAATCACTGTGTGAAATTACCAATGCAGTATCATCCGCATATACAAAGTGTTTTACATGTTTAAAAATGTACTTAATAAATGATACATAAATGATATATAAAATAGGGCCTAATATGGAACCTTGAGGAACGCCTGCTAAAATTCTTCTTTTTTTACTTAAAGTGTTTAATAGCTTTATTTTCATGCACCGGTTGTTCAAGTAATCTTCAAAGAGTTTTAGAAGTCTTCCTCTTATTCCTATGATTTCCAGTATTTGCAATAATTTTCTATGATAAATAGTGTCAAATGCCTTGGAGTAATCTATAAACAAAACTAATACATGCTTTTTACTATTTAATTCATTATTTATCAAGCTGGCAAAATTTTGAAGCAGCATTTCAGTGCCTTTTTTTTTTGGAAGCCATATTGATTGGTATCAATAATAGAAAAATCTTCTAAATATTTTATTAATTTCAGCTGAATGTATTTTTCAAGAATTTTTTCAAGTGAAGGCAAAATACTAATTGGCCTATAATTACCCAGTAGAGTATGATCACCTCCTTTATAAATAGGTCTGATAATGCTACATTTTAAGTCATCTGGAATTTTTGCTTCAAGTAAGACTCTATTTACAAAATGGGCTATAATTGGAGCTAAGATTATTATATGTTTTTTAATATCGCACATTCTGATATTATCAATTCCAGGAGAAGAGCTTTTAAGTTGCCTCACAATGCTTTCCAATTACATCTTGGATAGATACAAACTTATGTAGCTACGCTATATACGAGGCCACATCACCAACATCCAATCGACATATGTTTTTATTAACTGCCCAATTTATAGTGCCAATTGAATAAATAAACCGAGCAACGGTCCATTTAAAATTTAAATTATAAAAAGTGCACGTGTTGATAAGTAGGTATTACACTCTGGTGAAGCATTGTTCGTGCAAACAAGAAAGTTGCTACCGAGTTGTTTATTGTTTGCTGTCAACCAATCTGATATTTTGTACGTGTCTGTCTGTAGGTACTAATGTTCTATAAAAAACCAAGTTCAGGGTTCTTAGTCTAACAAACTTAACACTTGAAAACAGAATCTGTTCAGATTGTTTTTATGACGTGACTCATCGATATTCAGCCGCTTTAAATCTAACTTTGTAAACGTTTACATTCAATACAATGTTGTTCTGTATTTATATTAAAAAAAAACGTTTTATCAATATCGAATGTCCAATTTGTTGCTTTTTAATTTGAGGCCTCGAATAAGCAAGACGGAAGAATTTAAATATAATAGTTATTATAATTTCGAAAATAGTTATGACTTCGATTCAAGAAAAAAACACAGGAAAGTAACAACAGTTTCTTCTACATGTGGGTTTTTTTTATCTACTTTTGGAGGCCATTATTTATCAGGAATTTATTTATTTATTTATTAATAAACGCCCTTTTTCGGGGCTTTTACATTTATAGCATAGTTAGAAAAATACATATTTATTGTACATAACTGAACTGCCTCAATAACAATATTTTATATTTATTCAAAGATAAATCGAAGATGTCCACTGACTTGGTATAATTGTTTCCCTCAATTAGTATTCTGGGCAAAGAAGAATACATATGGTAATTAGTCCCAGAATTTCTGCACTGAAATAAATCCTGACTTCTAGTATTACGAAGTGGAATTCGGAAGCTAATCAATTCAAGTAATACCGGACTATCAACTAAATCATTTAGAATTTTATATAAAAATACTAAGTCAGTGAAAATTCTTCTGTCTGACAATTTCAGCATATTCATATCGTTTAAAATAGTGTTGTAGTTTAACATAATTGTTGGAATGCCCATTTTAAAATTTAGAAAACGTAAGAATTTGTTTTGTATTCTTTCAACAGCTTGTACATGCATATTATAATGAGGATTCCAGACAGGAGAATTGTACTCAAGTTGGCTTCTAACATAAGCAAAATATCAGTTTAATACACTTTATATTGTTAAAATTTCTAGTTAGCCTAGTTATAAACCCCAACATTTTTAAGCCCTTATTACAGATTTCTGTTATGTGGTTAAAAAATGAAAGATTTGATTGAAAAGTGATGCCCAAGTCTTTAATTTGCATTAATGTCTCAAGAGCATTGTTATCAATGTTGTATGATATGTAAATTCCTTTCCAGAACTTGCTCTATTTTCTTTCTTTAAAAAGACCCTCCACACATCATCAAAGATGACAGAGGCCCGTAAAAAAACAAATTTTCATGAAATAAGGAATACCCTTTTTTTAACGTTCTTAACACCCCGGGCTACTAAAATCCTAGATCAATTACGCAGGAAATCCACAATTGCTTTTAATTTGGCTATAAATATTAACATGTACACACCGAAAAAATGTTAACTGTCGATTTTCCGAAAATGAATAAATAAATAATATACATGCAAACAAAATAAAATAAAAATTAGAAATACACAAATTACTACACTGCAAAATTGTGAGCAAAAGTATATAATAAGCAACAATAAAAAAGTGTCGACGTACGCTGCGTGAAACGTGCTGTAGGAAATACACAAAAATAAAATGAATTGCCATGAAATTTTCATAATAGGAAATGAATTAAACATTTTAATGATTCTAAGCAAGAAACCTAATATTTCCAAACTATTGTTTGTAATGTAATAAATAATGTGATGTACATAATATACGTAAATTCCAGATTTTTCATGAAATATAAATCCAAGGTCTCTGTACGTACGTAAAATAATGTCTATCGCATAATTGAACAGAATTGAAGATCTGTTTCGAGAGAAAGTTATTGATTTACATTTGATAATATTTAGAATTAAAATGTTAGTTAGGTACACACTAATTAAACCAGTTATTTAAAATTTGATTGAAGCTCTTGGCAATCATCAATTTTATGGGAAATTTCTTTGTCATCTGCAAATAATATAAATTTAACAGTATTGAAGCAAGATGTTATGTCATTAAGATTAGATTAAGAAGAACTAAAAGAAAGAAGACCTAAATGGGTACCTTGAGGAAAGCCACTAGAGATGTAGAATTCTTTACATTTTGTTATTTCACTTAATTAAATTAAATAATTTTCTGTCACGCATATAGCTAACGAACCAGATTAGCAATTATACATGTATCCCAAGGCCTTTAGCTTGTGAAGAAGTAATTTATGTGATATTTTATAAAATACCTTTTATTTTGCTTATAAGCAAAAAATATTATCTTTGAGATTACTTGGCATGTACTTTAAATGGATAATGCGATAATGCACTTCGATATAAATAAATTCCAGTATTTTTTTGCTACTTGTAATATTCCTTTGAGATAAGAATGCACTCGTGTCTATAACCTTTCTTTGATGATTTAAAAATAATCAACATCCTTGTTTGTAATAAATTATAAACAATGAGCAATCTAAAACCTAATCAGTTGAATGGAACAATGAGCAATCTGAAACCTAATGTTGAATTTGGCAGCCACCTCTGGTCTGGAGCCCCAAAATACCTAAAAAAAAAAAAAAAAAAAACCCTCGACTGTGCAGAAACGGGCGACCGTTTGATAGATTCTCCTAACTTAACAAACGGATCGCAATCTTTAGAGCACACGCGTCAGGTGGGATTGCTGTCCTTGTTCTAACGGTATTACAATGGAAGATGTTCCGAAGAACTAACGTCATTGATCCCCTCGGCACCGGTGCACAGTCGGGAAACACGCCAAACACGCGCCCAACATCAAGACCATCTCTTCAAGACCCGTGTTCACTCCCTCCTCTCCTCAAAAACACCCTCCACACAGGATCTTCAAAGATGACGTAGTCCCTGAGGGAAATTATTTTCCTCAGGGCCTCCTGCGTGGGGTTAACGTAAAAAAAAACAAAAAAAAACTAATCTAAATATTAATTACCCACTAAAAATAATTAGCTCACTGAATGAGATACGTCATTCAAGTGACACTATCAAAGTTAAAACTGTAGATAAAAGTTTAAAAATGTCTACCAAATTGTAAACTTTCAGAATTACATACATAATTTTGATAACATGCATCAAATATCTATATCGATTTGCTTCTTCATATTAATTCTCTATCACCCTTGTAAACATGTTTTAAATTTTACACAACTGATATGTAGGGTAAATGATTGTTTATCAGTTTTGCAAAATTTAAAACACGTTTATTAGTAAGGCCCTATGGAATAGTTATATTCAAATCATTGAGAATTTAATTGCCTAGAGTACAATTTGTACCTAGGTTTCAAACTGTAGTAGAATCGACGATGACGTGCATCTGATATACCATGTCCGTCGCTTGGGCTCTTTTGATTTTATAAATTAAAACCATGTTCAATACTAAATAATATATAATAATCTCAATTTTAATCATATTATATACCCTGTTCTTGATGAACGCTTTTTAGGTTTGCTAATCAAACAATATGTCATCAATATTTTGAATTAAGTATATTGTTTTTACAAATTCATCTGAAACATTAAAAGTTACAATTCAATGTATCAGAATTCGTGTTCTAAGTTTCAATAATACATAGGGAAAAAAAAAAATTGTCGTAATATCTTAATAAGTACACACATTAACGGCGTACTTAATTTTAATGTGGGATGGTCAAACCTTGATGCTTTGCGGTTTTGCGATAAATAAACTTTATTACATTTATACTCGTAAACTCCCTTCCGCTGAAGATATTCTTCTGACCTACTTTACGGTGGTTAGTTAATCACCTACTGTAAAATAATTAAATGAAAACAATAATAGTCGTAGGTACCTACGAAGTATAATACAAACCCTCGTGACAAATTTTATTTAAAATTAAAAAAACATATCAGAATACTCCACTGTCCAACATAGATATACAATCAGGGCAACAAACCAAAATATTCTAGCTACAGCCAGTTTGAAAACATCTTTTGGACAAAGAAATATGAAATTCAATGCGACAAAACTATACAACGCTCTACCAACTAAAACAAAAAATAACAGAAATAAATAAATTTAAAAAAAAAGTAAAAATATGGTTGAGAGAACAAAGTGAAAATGAACTATCAAACATACTGAAGACCATGTAAAGACAACTGGATACTAAATACAAATGTGGAAAAACTACAGGCCGCCTCAGAACAGGGAACCCTAGTGAGGAGGACTGTGAAAAAAAAACTTTATAATACCTTAATAAAATACAATTTATAAAACATTATGCTATAGATACTAATAAAAAATAAAAAAATGATAATGTTAAGCGAACACATCTCGGGAAATGAAGAAAATGAAAAAAAAAATGGAGTGAAACTTATCTACTTATTTTGGTGTCAGTAGCCAAAAAACACTAACCGAATAAAATTTTTAACACATCAGTCTAATTTATTCGCATGTAGGTTTCATAGAAATGGTTTCATGGTGAGAAATATGATATAAACGGTGTTAGAAAGAAAAAAAACACCATTTATATTCAAACATAAAAGTTAAGCAAAAATAAGTCAAATATAGAACTTTATGAAACCAAAGTTTCGGAACGCAATTTAAAAAAAAAAAATGAAACTTTGGGAATTTTTCACTAATCATTTTTACACGTAACCATAAAAAATAGTGAGGTAACAAAAAAGTTTATAATATACTAGCGAGTTTCCGGCATCCGTTGCAATGCCACTAATAAAGAAATTGTTTCTCCCTGCGTGTCTTTTCCCATTCGTCCCATTTCCCTTCCGCATTCTATTCCCCTCCCAAATCCCATTCCCCTCAAGCGTTCCCCCTACACCTTCCCCGTCTTCCCTCTCCCGCCAACCACCATCCCACTATCCCCTCCCCTCTCCCGCGTTCAATATATTCAGTCCCGCTACATTCAGATTTTCAAAGAGTTCGCGTGCCGCCTATTACAATTTTTTTTACAAATTTTCTATTACAAACATTAATTTATGTCAACAATCAATCAAATTTGGTACCTAACATAGGTAGGTACCTATTTAAAATAAACATAATTCTTGATTAGACCCAACGCATTCGATTTTAGTTAGTACCATAGGTGAGTACTTCAAGTAAATTCATTAATTTAAAGAGTTTCGAAAATTGAATTTTGATTGAACAATCATTCTTGTCAGTCATTGAAAAGTCATCCTCAAAATGTCAACCTTAAATTGTAACATTTTTGAGAGTTTCGTAAGAGTTTTTGTAATGATTAAGAAACTTTTCAGATTTATTGTCATATGGTTGTAATAATCCAGAAACCTTTGCGAGGATGGAAGGAAGGTATTTTGAAAGTTTCAAACATCTCCTATGCTTAATATAGCAATATATAGACAACTCATAACTTGTATACTCTACACCCAGGCAAGAATATTTTGATTTATACAGATTTGTCTAGTAAAATATGTATGTATTTATGTTTTTTAGTTATTAGTAATTTTAGGTGAGCCATTGTTAAAACTTTTTTTATGCATGCGAAATTTCTATTATTTAAAAAATTATATATTTATTTAGATTTATAAAATTTGAGGGCGTATTTTATCACCTTTCATAAACAGTTTTTAGTGTTCGGATAGGTTCAGAAATATTTCATTTATTTGGATTTTATTGCAAAGCGGAAATATTGTGACCCTGTGCTAAAATATGGTCGAGGCCCGAGAGGTTAAAGTAAACGAGAAAATTGACAGAATTACAGACCTGATAACTAGAATTGGCGAAGACGGGAACTTTCATGAGATATGTAACAATGAAAAATTCGTAGCACATTATTGGAAAGCGATCTATTGATTGCACTGAATAGATAATACTTAGAAGTATGGATTCTGCCAATTTGAAACAAACTGATATCACCGATTTACATAATTCACAATTTGGGAGGCGGGTATGGGTACCGCCGCCCAAATTGATTGGATAACCAAAATCTCTGCCATAGGCCACCCTAAGTGGTTCGCTACGTTTGGTGATTTAGCAGGGGTGCTCGGGTTCATGGGATGAGGTTTGTCTTGGCGGTGGATGCAGTGCGCGCCTACTACATAGTAGGCTGGATCAGGAGATATTGGTTGAGGGACACCTTTTTATTTCTCCAGTCGGAGGGATAAATTCATACTCTAGATTCCTACCTACCCCTCATACCTATTTCCTTCCCAGAACTTCATCTCCTTCCTTTGCTTAAAAACACCCTTCACACAGCATCCCCTAAGATGCTGTGTGAGGGCCCTGAGGGAAATTATTTTCCTCAGGGCCTCCTATGTGGAGCTAATGTAAAAAATAAAATTTAAAAAAAGATAAGACTTATCAACTCTTAGACCCCACGTAGGCCTATGAAATTGATTTTCTGCTCAAGATGTTCGATAAAATGAATTATTGAACAGAATTGATTTCAAAGTACCTACACGGCACACACGTTTATGTAATATTTTTAAAGAAAAACACCGCAATACAAATTCAAATAAAAATGCTTGCCTTATAAGACTGTGTTCAACGTATAATAATATTCTCTCTGAAATAGATATCTTCAATTGTGATGAAAATAAATATAAAAAATCTATTAAAAATGTATTAAATGAGTACAAAACTGTATGATATATTATGGAACGACTTATTATGTACTGCCTCTTGTTCTCATAATGTAATTTCTCTTAGCCATTGTAAGATTGCTTTTTATTTTATAGATACATAATGTAATAGTATAATGAGGAAATCTATGATTGTTTTTTTAGATAGGTAAATTAAACGTGTATAAATTAATCAAGTTGTAAACTGTTGATTTCCCTAAAATAAAATAAATAAATAAATAACGCTCATCAGAAGTAAGGAAAAATTGAGCTTGCTTCAGGCACACGGACACGCTCCCAAAACGGTTCTAACGGTTCAACTCTTCAGTGATTTGGGTTGAATAATAATATAACCATTTACAAATAATATAAGGGTTAAATTTCTCCGTGAAATTGTATCCAAGGTCACAGAGAAATGCCTGGCAGTCGAGAAAGCCGATATTCCGTGTAGATTTTCATAAACCATTTATAACACACATTATTTACGATACAAAATTGACAGTGTGACAGAGCATGACCTTAAACGCCGGTGGTATTACGACGTGACCTTCGTAAAACCTTTATGACAATATAATATTATTAACTCTTGGGAATAGATTATTATCGAAGTTGTCTTTTCAGGGTAACTTCCAGGTTATTGCTTCATTTCACGTCGGATGGAGAGGAACTCTTGGGCCCTTTTTCAACAGGGATGCGCGTATCCAAAACTCAACGATTTAAGTATCTTATGTATACTACCGCCATACATCTGAGCAGAGATTTGTAAACGCTTTGAAAACACGTGGACGATACCAGTCTCCTGCGACTGGCGGTGGAAATCATTACCACTCACGTCGTTGAGACTTTAAATATGGCGTAGCAATTAGAAAATATGAAGATCAAGCAAAAATGATAGTCTCATCGTCACATGTGTATTAGACATTTTGTAAGAATGCGTGTGCTTCAATCAATGCTAGCAAAAAAAACAGTTAACAGAAAATGAGTGTGGGGTTATGAAAGCTACTTTTGACGTTTCGAGAGTTGGTAGCGTCTGGTTGTTTGTGACGTGAATTTTTGAAAATCGGTGAAACTTATTTAGCACCGTTGTGATTTGAAACTCGGATGAAACGGAAAAGACACTAAAAAGAGACAAACACATACACCTTTTGGATATAGCCTACGAGAGAATGAGATAGAATGAAACTTTACCGCACCGAGCGCTTTGATTATGATCTCACTTTTCAAGGCTGCTATTGGTTGAAATTGTGTAGGCGAAGGTTTCACTTTTACCGCGTGTGAACTGCACTCGATTTTTTTTTACATTAGCTCCACACAGGAGGCACTTAGGAAAAAAATCCCCCAGGGCCTATATCATATTTGGCGATGCTGTGTGAAGGGGTCTTTTTAAGAAAAGGAAGGAGAGGATATTCTGGGAAGGAAAAAGTTATGAGGGGTGGGAAGGAATCTGGGGTCAATGTGTCCAGGAGTGACGGACGTATTCATCTCTCCCACTGCGGGGCAAAGCGATGGGTCTAGAAAGTCCAGCTGAAGAGGTCTAGATTAGGTCTCCCTTAAAGAGTCTCTTCCGATCCGGCTCGCCACGCAGTACATGGACAAACTCGTTCGTCGACAGGACCCAGACAAACCTCACCCCCTATGAACCCGGGCACCTCTGCTGAATCACCTAACGTAGCGAACCACTTGGGATGACGTATGGCAGGGGTGTTGGTAATCCAATAAATGGTTCCCGGGGCGGCGGTTCCCTTACCCGCCCTCCAAAACGAGAAATACACAATACCAGTACTAGATACTTGCGTATTCTTGTGTAAGAAAGACCTCACAACTGGAGGGTATTTCGATTCCGGAAATCCTTTGCCAAAGGATCAATTCGTTACACGCTTTGCCGCGCACCCTCGGAGTCTCATCGCAGGGAGGCAGCCTTCGATACATATGAAGGCAGCACATGATATAAGAGAGGCGTCTTATTTTGGAATCCAAACTAAGATTTCATCTTTCCACAACAATCTATTTCCGCAACATGCATATTAATTATGTGGTATTGCCTCATGTCAAAAAAGTTAAATGGATATTTAAATTCCTCACGAGAAATTAGAGCTAATGACAGATACGACGAACTAGAAATTCTGGACAAAAGCGGTGAACAGTTCATGTTGCCAGGACTTAATATTCGTCAATTTTATTGATATACCATTGACCTAGGATATATTTGGTCGAAGTGATATACAGAAGCTTTACAATTATTGAGATAAATATTCAGCTATTACGGACTCAATTACTGACGATGGATTCGTCGACAAATTCGTAAATCATTTTTTATGGCAAATATGTGATATTTGATCGAGTTCTGAAAAGCCATTGTCAAAATTCGCAGTAAGGATGTTCATTATAGTCCATCCATTCTTCACAAATAGAGCTACTAAACATGCATAAAACGCCTGACAAAGAATATATCCGCAAACCGTGAACAAAAAAAATCATTTCATTCAAACGACTTTTCGGAAAACTTAAAAAAAAAATACACATTACACAATAAAAAAAATAATAAGAATGTCCAGGGAGCAAAGTCATTTTATGAAATTGGAAAGGTCTCTGGAGGTTACTGTTTCAGAAAGAAGAACTTAACCATTCAAAAAGTTTTTTCCATACAAAAATGTCAATTTTTTTTCATTGGAATAACGAAAATCGGCGTTTTTTCTACATGAGCTCCACACAGCCACACAGTCATCTTTAGGGATGCTGTATGGAGGATTTTTTTAAAGGAAAAGGAGGAGAGGAGAGTTGTGGGCAGGAATAGGATTTAAGGGGTGGGTAGGAATCTGGGGTTCAGTGTGTCCTGGTCATCCGCCTCCAAGACCCAGACAAACCTTACCCCATGAACCCGGGCACCCCTGCTAAATCACCAAACGTAGCGAACCACTTGGGGTGACCTATGACAGGTTAAAGGCGTTAAAGTCACGGCACGTCCCTGCCTAGGAGTAGATTCAAATATTATTATGAATTAGCTGGCACCCGGCATTCAAAGAAATAAATTGATTCCTGTGTGTCCTTTCTCGTGCGTCCCTGTTCACCTCCCGAGTTCCCTTTCCCTCCCGCGTTCCCCTTCCACCTTCCCCGCCTTCCCACTCCCTCGTTACCTCTCCCACGAACCCCACCTCCCGATTCCCGTTCCCCTTCCCCTCCTCCCTTTCCTCCCTGACGCTAAAATATATGAAATACTAACATTTTCATTTATACAAATTAAGAGCTTACCATTATATACAGCCTTCGCGGGCGTGCACACAACAAATCACCAAAATTTCATCGCAATCAGATGAACGGTACGGCAGCGCATAAAATACGGACAAACAAATATTGATTTTTATATAGAAGATGAGCATATCGTCGTTAAATAATTAAAAATATGTTTAAGTAGTTGTAAAACTAATATAACATTAATTTCGGCGCAGAAAGTTGATAACGCCATTTCAGCCGAGTTGTCATAATGTTCCGAGCCGAAAGCCGCAATTTTATTTCACCAGCACATTTCGCATCTGCCATAAACAGTGTTTTTGGAATAAATTATTTCTAAAATCAAAAATTAAATATTTAACGACCGCATTCGAGCAGAAAAAATAAAAATCAGTTTTTTCGTGGTAATCTCGGTCAGTTGTCTCCCAGGGTTCCAGTGGGTATGAGGAAAATTATTATATTACCTAATGATGGAAGAATTAGCGGGTAATGGGGTAAGCATTTGAGCTAGAGGAAAACTACGAGTATTAGAAATGTTCTGCTTTACAAGTAGGTACTCTCTTTTAATAATTCGATTTTTGTGCTAATACCTAGTTTCATTTTGACATATTGCATGGACAGACTTTTTACTTGAAATACTTTTTACTTGCAGAAGATGCGAAAAACAAATTAAACCTACACAAAGTTATAGAAATACGTACATGGCGTTAAAATTCTAAGATAAATGTATATTTTCCCCCAAAAAGTAAAGCGGATTATATAAAATAAAAGAGAATTTATTTTATAACGTCGGAAGAGAAATTTTTCAGTTTTTCAGTTCGTCAGAAGGTTTTCAAGTAATTTGATAAAATCGCTGTACAGGTTAAATAGAATCCTTAATTTTGTTAACTATATTTTTTTCCAAATAAATCCGATGATTTCAAATGAATTAACATCGTATTACCTACAGAATCGCCGAAAATAAATAAGCATGGAAGTATTTTTTTGGCAGCTCTTAAATAGTGCTTCTATAACATAATTAGGCCCATAAATACCAGAGCGATGAAAAAATTTGGAATGGCTGCTGATGTTCGAAGAAAATTACTTGAGGAAGGATGCAATAAATATATTACGGCTAAACGAAATTCGAAGATAAAACCACGCACATTTACGACATGAAAAATTATAAAAATTAGTTTTTACGATATTTTACCTTCTGACGATAAGCTACATAAAAATGTTTTCAGAATTAATTCGAATAATTACCGCTTGATAACAAACCACAAACACAGCTTACGTGTGAAAACCATTGTTCAACATTAAAAAAAATTATCTTGATTTTATTGACTCCTGGCGACAAAAGAGTATTCGGTCGTTGCACTTGGCACTTAAAAACGGCACAATTGGCACCAATTTATTAATCAAACACGCGCTTTTGGGGTCAAGTTCAAATAATAATGGTTGTTTATTGTATGCCAGCACACTAAAATTATTGTTACTCAGAGACTTGTGTTGTTATTTATTCTATGTAAAACTGGGAGTAAACCATGTTTTCATATTCACACACGTAGTGGATATTATTTCATGTTGATACAGAGAGGAGCATAATATCTATTATTATTATAATTTGTGTAAACATCTTTTGCACAGTATTTCTTAGAAAAGATACCACCAAAATGGGTATCTTTTCAATTTACGTTTCGTGTTTACGAAAGACAAAAGTTCTAATTTCAAAAGACAACTGTTTGTTTGTAACCAGTGGCGGTTGGTAAGTATTTCGTTATTAAAAAAAAAAAGTTAGATAAAATCTTTTTTCCTGGAGCACCAAATCCAAAAAGACAAACAAACTTGTTTCGTGCAAAATTTTCATCAAAAACTAGTTTTTTAAAATCATAGGCCTCTAGCAGACAGTGAAAAAGCTGAGATCGCCACTAGTTTCATCACTAATGTCGTCAGGCAAAAGTACTAGTTCCCTCCTATCAGAGACGGCCCTGCACAAGCACAATTGGAGCAGTCTGCTCCGGGTGCCAACTTGCCAAGTCGCCAAGTTACCAGCTCCAGGCGCCATTTGGCTCAGGGCCGGCCCTGACTCCAGTATAGAGTAGGAGAAAGGGAAAGAGCAGCATCCTGTGTATACTAGAGGGTAAAGAAAATCACACAAGAGACAATTCCATTAAGATTGGCTTGAAACATAACACGAAAGGAACACATACACGTGGCAAGCAGAGGTCACCATTTTCTTAATCGTCACCTTACGGAACCATAGTCCCTTCGTGGAAAGGTGCTATTTATTTCGTACCAATAAAATTAAACTCGAAAAAAAAATTATGTACACTGTAAAGAAAAATGAGATCACGTGGGTTGAAGGTTTTTTAAGATATTACGCGTATTTATTCGGCTTTTTCCCTTGATATTATTTGAAATTATAATTTAAGATACGTGACGTTCATATCGGGCTTTGGAAAATCCAGTTGAAGCAATGCAAAATCATGTAGAATACATCTTGGCCTTTCAAAAATTCGGCCATTTATTCTTCGTCTTTTCAAAAACCCAGAACGCAATAAAGTGTCAGGCCAATAAAAACCGCTTTAAACTGCAAAATCTCCTTACGAAGCCCCTCCTTTAGGACATGCTTTTATTGTATAATGTGGCAAATTAAGTGCTTTAGAAAATGATCGGAAAATAATATAAAATATTTGTGGCTCAACTTCACAAAATAAATATTTGTGGCTCAACTTCACATAATAAAATAAAACACGCTTTTTGGTGGCATTCTTAACATAAATCAGTGGGAATTTCAACCTTTTCTTACAGAAGGACTGCATGATTTCGCCCGATTCCTAATATTCCAGACCGCGGAGCATCGAGGATTTAATTATCAAAAATTAATCAAAGAGGGTACTGAAACTTCGGGCGATGGGTTTTTTAATGTGTTTATTTGCCATAAACTTCGTTTATGGCAAATAAACACATTAAAAAATTAGCTCGTACATACGAACGTAAGTTTGAGTTAAAATATTTATTACACGTAATATTCATAAGATGGTGATAACTTTATAATAATATTATCTAAGAAGATGAAATGCTTAATATTCTGCTGAAATAGCATAAGTTACGCGAACAATAGTCAGAATCATTCCCAGAGGAAATTAATGTTATATCGCCTTCGAGAATAATAATTTAGAACGACTCAGTTCCATATCGCATAAATTTTATCACATCTACTATATAAAGCTTTTAAAACAAACATGAACCAGATCGGAATGGGTAGTTATTGCAATAAAAGATGTTATGGACAATTCAAATGTAAGGTAAGGCAGTTACTAAATCCCCGTGGCTAAATAAACATATTTTTTTATGTCTTATAGTGAATGTGTTTCTACGTGTTTTACTTCTAAATAATTCCTAACATTACCAACGTGTTTCTATTATATTTTTTTTCTCATTTAGATTCACGCGTCAATATCTAGATCAGTGATTACCAAAGTGGTCCAGGTGGACCCCCAGGGGTCTACGGGAGACTCGACGGGGGTCCACGTAGACGTGATAAATAAATGGGGGTCCACAAGTTGTAAGTGGGGGTACACGAAAATTTATCTGCAGGCTTATTCTCTATCTTTTGTGGGATCGTTATCGAGATAACGGACGTGATCTCCTGTCAGATTTGTGTGATTTTTACATATTTACTGTAAAATATTTTAGTTTAGATCGTTTAGATTAATTCCTGCAAAAATGCATGATTATTTATTCATTTAATGTACGTTGTACATAGAAAAAGCAAATAAATCACACAAATCTGTCAGGAGATCACGTCCGTTATCTCGATAACGATCCCACAAAAGATAGAGAATAAGCCTGTTGGTTTCGATAGTAAGAAACAAAAATGTTGGCTTGGTTTTACCTGTCAATGTAGGCAGATAGTACACTAGTATTTCGGTGAAAAATTGTCATTTTGAGACCCATCCCGTGCCCATATCCCATCCCGCCCCCAATATCATCAAATTACCCCCTCCCCCGTTGTGACAGACCATAACTCCAGCGTTATATTCAATATTCAGTCGACGCGTGTCGAGTTTTGGGAATATGGTAGAAATGTTGCAGCAGGGGGTCCACAGAAACCAGTAAAATTTTGAAAGTGGTCCACGAGAAAAAAAAGTTTGGGAACCTCTGATCTAGATGGATAATAATTAATCTCGATGATGTCCATTGCCATTTAATCTTGATATATTTACATGAAATAATAGAGTTCATAATATACGACCAAATATGGGTGAGTCTGGTATGTTAGTATCAGCTAGGTAGACAAATCATTTAAATATCAATATAAATTACATGGAATACACATAAAAAAAATTGATTCGACGTATGAACTCCTCATTAAAAACTTGCGAATAGAAGGGCTGATGTTACAACTACAATATAACTTACACAGCCAATACAACTTGCACAGCCCTTATGACCTAAATTTCGATATATTAAAATAGCGACGTCATTTATTATTAAATAATTTTTTAATGAAAAATATTTTAATAAAAAAAAAACTGCGACAAGATTTCATTTTATGATATACTGAAACCGGTTCCATGCCAACTGAGAATAAAGTCAATTCAACACCCCCTTGAAGTCATTAAAAGCTGTGAAAATAATAATTTTAAAATAGCCCACAACCCTAACCTAACGTATTTGACCATTTTTTTATATTTTTTTCATCACTCTTAAAAGAGGAATATAAACGCTAAAAATATTTCGATTCTCATGCCTAGAAAATTTTAAATCTAGCGTCTTATTTCCACGAAGCAAGTTAGCGAAAAAGTGGTTTTTATTTATTTTGGGCATAATTTTATAAGAATGAAAAAAAAATTAGAACATCCAAATACTCAAAAATAGTCTTAGCCAAAAAGGGGTATTTTTAAAAAATTGTTTGTTATAGTTAAGTCATGCAAAAACATTTTTTTTAGTGGTTTTCGCTTATATTTTTTGTTATGTAATTAATAATTTTATTGTAATTCCAGTACATAGAAAAGCTAGCAAAAGCTTCAATTTATCCGTAGCATATTTTTTGATGTTCATAATGTATACCGATTCGTCGTAAAGATGAATCTAAATAGTATCTAAATAGGATTTCACGTATAACTTCATCTTGAATGAATTTTCTCAGGTGGTTCTGAGTTGGTTTCATTCTGAGTTACCACTGTTATACCCACTTTAATTATTAACTTTCACCTTTATCGGTTTCAGCCTTTCCCGGCCATCTTTAGAAAATTCCATATAATTTTTTCACTTTTTATACATCTTAATTATCTATAGCTGGTACCCGGCATGCGTACCAGCTAATAGATTGCAATGCCATTCAAAGAAATACATTATTTCTCCCTGTATTCCCATGCGCCTCCGTTCCCCTTCCGCGTCCCCTTCCCCTCCCGCGTTCTCCTTGCATCTTCCCCGCCTTCCCCCCCTTTCGTCACCCCTCCCGCGAACCCTTCCTCCTTCGTTACCCTCCCCCTCCTGCCTTCCCTATCTGCCGCCAAAATACATGAAATACATACATTTTCATTAATACAAATTTCATAACGCCAGAGCTTACCATTATATATAATAACATACACAACAAATCACCAAAGTTTCATCGCAATCGAATGAACGGTTTGGCAGCGCATAAAATATTAACAAACAAATAAATATTTATTTTTATATATAAGATAACTGTACTACGATCGCGATCAGTAAATTGTCTGCCATGATTGGTGATTTAATGTTTTATTAACACATATTGCATCCCGCTTGCGGTTGCTTCGTACCTTTCCTATAATTCGTGGTTATGCTGACGCATTTTTTCTCCTATTTATACGCAGCATTACGTTACAAGTATCAGGTCATCACACAACCAGACAAGGCGTAAACATTAAGAAGGTGAAGACTAGCGATCCATCACCAGGCTCGCCCGTCTCCTAGAGATCTCGAGTGGTACCAAATAATGATGTCACGTGTGCCAGTTACCAGCTGCCAGAGAAACAACACAATGGCAAGGACCTGGTGAAGTCACATCACTTATTCACTGTCAACCAAGCCGCCTAACTAATAATTTGCCAAAATAATACCTGCTGTTAAGTTTTAATGACTTCAATCAGCCGTCACTCGAGTGTCAGAGTTGGTTTCTAATATAACTTGAGTGATATATTTGCTTTGCAAGAGTACCATAATGTTAGTCATACTCAGGGCTGGGCAGTATTTGAATTACTTTTAATTGAAATACGCATTTGAAATACAAATACATATTTTGTATTTGTATTTCAATTACTTCCTAAAAATTTATTTTGTAATTGGTATTTCAATTACCTGATGCTGAGGTATTTTGTAATTTGTATTTCAAATACTTATAGCTTCAAAATACATTTTCAAATACATTTAGCGATCTAAATAATAATAATAAAAATTAACTGACATAGATAATACATAGACTAAAAAAGCTAAAATCCAGAGCAATAAATGTTAATATTTAGAGTTGGTAACACTGTATGTCAAAGCAAGTATCTTTTCAATTAAATAACAGTTAATATGTTTTAAACTTTCAAATTTTATTTTTTATTCTTTCTCTTCTTTTTATTTCCTCAATTTTACCTCTTTTTTGTACAAATCATGGTCCATATATTCACACTTATCCTAATTTGACTGTCGTAAAACGGGAATCATCCTAGTTGGACAGTCAAAACATTTCATAAATAATGTATATAAATGTATAATATTTTACTAAATAAATAAAATAAAAAAATGTCGTTTTCATCGTTTCGCGGTATTTATTCATGAAGACCTGAGTTAATTGATAATTGATAATGGATGATCAAATTCCGTCAAAACCACAAAACTTTGAGCGGAGATGAGATGTGTCTTCTGAGCAATATGATTGTTAATTCTGCTCAGTTTTGCTTACTTTTGCTTGGCACTTACCAAAGGTTCTACCAAAACCAAATGTATTTTGTATTTGAAATAAAAAAAAAATGGTTAAAATACTGCATTTTGTATTTCAAATACACGACTTGAAAGTATTTTGTATTTTAAATACATGCGAAAAAGTATTTTGTAATTTGTCTTTTTATTAAAGCAACGCATGTATTTTGCCCAGCCCTGGTCATACTTAAATAAGGAAAAATCGATAATGAAACTATGAAGAGTATTTTTTTTTTAATTATACTGACGTAAACCCAATTTTTTAGAAACGCAAGGATACTTTCAGTATATGGCAATTAAATATATTATAATATGAGGGTATCTACATTTTATACTGGGATTACCTATGATTATCGCCTTTGGAAAGAAAAACTATCGTTACGGTAAAGCAACTTATACGTTGCTGAATAAAATTGATATTAGCAGTGATAATAGAATCGTCGTAAATCCACGAGATCCATATAGATCGACGAAATAAAACTACGGAATCTTAGGCTCTTCTTCCACAGAAATACCCAAGTTTCTACCGCCATACATCTGCACGGTGTGCCGTAAACAGGCACAAGTTGCCGACATTTTGTAAACCACATACTGGGCGGAGTCGTCTCTATTCACGTCGTCGAGACTTTAAACATGGCGTCACTTGTGTCAGACATTTTGTAACAATGTTTGTACTTTAGTTAAATCAAAACTAGGATAAAATAGTCGGCAACGAAAGACGGGATATAAAAATGAAAGTTACAGCAACTGTTTAGTTGAGTGATGATATGAAAGCATTCTAGTTTTGACGTCTTGACAATTCAACAATGATTGGTAGCAACGCGTGCCGTGATTTCAGCAGCGACGTATACGAACTCCGCGTGACATTTTCGTTATTTGTTTTTGGGGTGTTATACTGTGTTGCGCTATCCCTTCTTTAACCAACGTTTCGGACAGCGTTACATTGTCCATCATCAGGGCAGGACACATCTGCCCTGTACACTGGACACTGTAACGTCCGAAACGTTGGCTAAAGAAGGAGGTAGCGCAACACGGCATAACACCCCAAAAACAAATAACGAAAATACTTTTGGTCGTGAAAATCTTAAAACGTATCCGCGTGACATGTTGTTTGCGATGTGTTTACCCAACATGAGTACATAAATCGGATACTTGCGTATCGCTTGTGTAGGAAGGACCTTAAACTACGAGTACTGAGCAGAAAATATATTATGCACTGAAGCAGCACATACCCTTCATTCTACTCCCTTGAATGGTGAGGCTAGTAGAAGAGTATTTCCATCACGAGCCAAAAATCAATAAAACTGTCAAAGAATTATTATGTTAGTAGAGTGTTGATATTATAACAAAGTCGGGAAGTTACTAGTAATGCATTGAAATCTAACGTCTAAGTATTTTAAGATTCTAAAATTGTTAATTTATCAGTATTCATGACCTTTGAAAACGTAATGTGTATTTTTCATGTAGGAATGCAGATAAAGAAAGGTAGCAATTACAGACAAATATTACATAAAAAGAGAACAAAAGTTAATATAATACATAAAACGAAGAATGCCAGTAGATATTTCTGTGAACAGCAAACCTCGCGCCCAAAACAGAATGTTTGTAATTTTCTCTTATTTAAGGGGGGGTAGGGTTTTAAAGGCGAAAAAAAGGCATATTTTCATGATTTTTTTTTTGAGATATGAATAATGTTAACTTATTTATTTTAAATACACCTTAGTATGACATCTGAAGTATCTTCGAAATTTTTTTTAATTAAAAATATTAATAAATAAGTCCGTGAGAGCGAATCTCCGGAGGCGCTTCGAAAAAAAGGTGTTTAGCGGTGAACATCATAACTCGTTAACAATTCATTTGAAACAAAAAAATTGAAATGAATTTAAAAGGTAGTATGTTTTTTCAGGTAGTGACGAAGCGTTCTTTATTTATTTTTTTTTTTTTTTTGCAGCATGTTGAAGTCAAAAATGCAATTTTTGCTAAAATTTTCGGTGAATTTGTTATTATAATAAATGGAAAAAAATGGTAAAAACAAAAAACTCTCCGTCACTACCTGTTGATTTATGTGTAAAAATAGTGTGCAAAATTTCAAAAAGATCGGTCAAGTAAATTTTGAGTTATGATGTTCACGGACTAAAAAACATTGTTTGCCAAAAAATCAATTTAAAGTTTTGTTATACTCGAAATATACTTGAATAGAGCAAGAGGGCCGGTCGCTTGAAATGCTGTATCTTCGTTATTTTTTCTCCGATTTACTTGAAATTTTGGCATAATACTCTCGATATATTGTACCTACATTTAGAAAAAAAATAATTTGAAAAATGAGTTTTAAAACCCTACCCCCCTTAATAAATCAAAACTAGGTTTCCCCTGAAATCATAATTGTAAGTGAGCACTTAAATAACTATTTACTTAATTATAAACCATAAATTGTAGGTTAAATTTTAAATAAGGAATTACACAATTTGTCCAAAGAAACGTCATTATCACAATGACAATTCATTTTTCAAACTTTTTTCAATATTGAAAAAATGCGAATAATACCAAATAAACGACAATTTCACTTTTGAAAAAATAATCTATACAGAACCATTATTAAAACGGCCACTACCTTAAAACGGAAACGGAGTGTACAAACAAATGTACAGATAGACGAAAGGCAAAGCAGCCGAGTTAAAACAGAACCACGCTACACTCAATCAATTTCAAATTTTATAAAGCTTTTCCCTCGCGATGAGATAAAAATTGATCAAATAAAACGGCCGCTATAAAACTACACAGGAAAATCGTAGATTTAAGCAAGAGATTTAATAAATTTATCTCTCTGAATAAATTCAGCTCTCTGCCCCTTCAACACAAGGACGGGATATCCGCGAACGGTAAACTTCTCAAAGCTCTGTGTCTGTATTCTGTATACAGATGGAACATCGTACTACTTGCCCGAAGGAGAGCTTGACAGGCAAGCCGTGGGAGCTTTATTATAGCTCTACGGTGCTACGGTTCTACGGGCTACGGCTAAGCACGGTGTTAGCTTCGTCCAACGCTATGCCTCTGTCGACGTAGAAAGTTTTTAAAAATGTCAACGTAGCAGATTTATTTTTGGTACTCAATTGTTTTACATTGAGTTTGATGAGTGTGGGCTTATTTACAGTCAATGGGAAGCTAAATGTAGCAACTAAATACACTTAGCCAAAAACTGCGGTTTTTAAAAATGTGTTCCTTATTTATTTATTTTGCAGAAACAAACAGTACATAATTACACAGTAGAAAATAGTTACATACGATAATTGGTACCAATGACATGTCGCTGTTATATATGTATACTTTTTGTGTGGTAAATTATACATTTTACATAAATTAAGTTAGTAAATTATTGAAGGTGAGGAGTGTGTGTGTGTGTGTGTGTGTGTGTGTGTGTGTGTGTGTGTGTGTGTGTGTGTGTGTGTGTGTGTGTGTGTGTGTGTGTGTGTGTGTGTGTGTGTGTGTGTGTGTGTGTGTGTGTGTGTGTGTGTGTGCGTGTGCGTGTGTGTGCGTGTACGTGTGTGCGTGTGCGTGTGCGTGTGCGTGTGCGTGTGCGTGTGCGTGTGCGTGTGCGTGTGCGTGTGGATGTGTGTAAATAGTTAACCGCGCACGATACGTTATAATAATACATATTATTATTTTTTGATAATAATAGTATTGACATTGAACCGTAGATGAATGGGTCGTTTCGTGGTCAGTTTTTTCGTTGGTTTCTTTGGTTGAGGGCAAATTATTATTTTAAAAACTATTTATTTTTACCCTCCATATTTTATGTTCCTTTTTAAACATTTATTATATCTTTATTTAAACATTTAAAACTCTGGTTAACTGTATCACGCAGTAAATCGCGTAAAATATAAAATTATGTAACAGACCATCGGGATGATGACATTGATAAAATTGATGATTGATGAATGACGTAATTGATAAATAAAATAAACAAATTAATGAATATGAAGAGAATGCAATGCAAAAATGTATATAATTTGATTGTTAATAAAAAAGGCATGCGGGTGTAAGGAGATTTGTATTTAGATATTTCTAAGGTATCGTCTGAATAAAATAATTAAACTTTGTAATGCACTTGAGCGCTTATATTATTACCGTGACGACCCCCGCTATAATACTGCAGCTCTTTCTTTCACATTAAATAATGGTGAGACAAACAAAATACGTGTGTGTCTGTTTTCTCCAAAATATTATCTTTTCCTTTGGAGGAAACAGATATATCATATTACGGCTCAGCTACGGCGACGGGAGTGGAGTTTCATTTTCTTTATACATGTGAGGGAAATGTATGATAATAATTATATGTTTCCTATGGGGGGTGCAGACACACTTTCACCGTTTGTCCCATTTTCGACTATTGTTATTTAGTGTTTAAGAAAGAGCCGCAGCATTATATGTTTAAAAACAAAAACCAAACCATCAGTGCTTTGAAGTTCGACGTTAATGAATTATCGGAATTCACTCACTTCATATATTATCCTCCAACTATATTCCATACTTGTGAGAGAGATGCAGCATTGTGATAAGGAACGTATGTTTACTGCCTTTTTATGCCGTCACGGTACCGTTATCGTGCATCGTCATGGTAAAAATAAATGCGCTCATTGGGTGCGAAAAAATATTGAAATCTAGGAAATTCTATTTTCCATATTAGATCGTTACACAATTTCGCTACCACACGATAAACTTCATTTTGGTGGAAATTAATAGATATTGACGAAATTGATGAAATTTAGTAAAACATTCGCAATTATTATTCATGTTTTTTTGGTTAGGTAATTAAAAAACCTTCACTGAGCCACAGCACACATAATAAACTAATAATTACACCTCTTCGAATACCAACATATATTATATGCTAATTATTAGATACATAACATTATTATATCAGACGCTCATAAAAGTGATGCGTAACCAGTGACTTTTACAATAGTTTTCAACAACAAAAAATAATAAAAATCCATATTTGCGAAAAACAAAGTTATGTAAAAGGTAGATTCATTTGCATACTACCTTAATGAAATCTAAATATCCGTAATGACTGATTTTTTTGTTCCGATCTCACCGGGCAGAATAAACAAACATTTTTTTTATAAAAAGCTATCAGAGTTTTGTTTTGAAGAGTTTTATTTCACATGTACATTTTTTAATTGAATTTTATTTATCTGCTTTCGGTTTCGACACATCCGTGTCATTCACCAGCAATCTTAAAACTAATTTTAAAATTATACAAGTACAGAAATTATTAGATTTTATTAGGTGTGGATAGAGGGAGGGGTGATTTTGGGGGAGGGGGAGAACAATGGGAGGAGTCATCAAAACAGGGGAACATTTTCAATAATGGTGATTTACAGGGTGCTATTATCTTATTAACTAAATAAATTTTTCAAAATTTTTAGAAATTGTTACGCAGTTAATGCCCAAGAAATACAAACCAAGAGTTGTTAAGAAATGACTGGAGCGTCGAGTCCAATAATTGAGTAAGTGAACTTTAAAGATCCCGACTTTCCGACGAGACCCAAGAGTATGAGGGTTTCCGGAAACTCTTGGAAACCCCGCAGAATGCGAATGAAACAACACTGTCGTACCCCTTTATCCTCACGGCCGTGATATCACGTTACCGTGCTATGATCGCTCGCCCGTGTCTGTTCAATAGAAATGTGAAATGTTATTGTCATCGTCTACTATGTGTCATCATGACTGCCATTGTGTGTAGACTGTATGGCGTACAATCAAATGAATCCCATTCATGAAATATATAAACATCGACACGCTGAAATGATTTTAAAAAGCAATAAAGTCCAACTATCCAAAGTTTCACTATTCAACTTTCCCAATTACCTACTTTTTAGAGACATTATTACATTGCATTAATTTATTTATTTATAATTCCTTTTTATAATGGCAAAATATAATGCATTAAAATGGTGTTTTCGCAAACAATAGTTTTTTTTTACATGAGCTCCACACAGGAGGCCCTGAGGAAAATAATTTCCCCCAGGGCCTATGTCATCTTTGGGGATGCTGTGTGGAGGGTTTTTTAAGGAGAGGAAGGGAAGGAGAGTTCTGGAAAGGAAAAGGGTTTAAGGGGTGGGTAGGAATCTGAGGTTCAGTGTGTCCTGGTCATCCGCCTCCAAGACCTAGACAAACCTCACCCCATGAACCCGGGCACCCCTGATAGTTTGGAAGAAATAAAAATTTTCATGATTTATTACTGTACGTTTAAATTTTATTCTAACACTTAACATTTTAAAATACCATCAGAGAAAACTAAAATATCTAACCAGGTAATTTAATCACTCGCCTTACTATCACTTTTATGAAATGTTTTTGAGTATAAAGAATCGTGGAATAGTACTTAATATGCATTTATTTTCTTTAGTTAGTTTACTTTAAAATTATTTACAGCGAAATCGCAAATACTATATTAGTATTTGCGATTTCGCTTAATTGTATTCTATCATCTATGTTATTAAACAGTTTGACTCAGGAAACAATAATTAATGTTCTTATCTAGCTTTGCCAGTAACAAGGCACAATACATTCATTCACGAATTCAAATTTAAATGCTTGACAAACAAAATACAGTCGTTTTCTGAATTGCACGATTTTTAAACAAAAATAAATCCTTTCCTGAAGGCGAACGTAACATCGACATACATGTTATATTAGAGCCATCAATGGTTCTAATTAATAATAAGCAATACGACCAACATCCATTTATATGTATATAAAAATAAATGTAGTTTTGCTTGCTTGTTTGTTTGTTTGTGCCTTATACATTCCTAAACCACTCATCCTATTGCGATGAAACATTGGTGAGTTGTTGTGTGCACGTCCGCGAAGGTTTCTATATACACTGGTGAGCTCTGTCGTTATGAAATTTGTATAAAAAATTTGAAATAGGTGGCGTGCGAGTCGATTGAAAATGAGCATACTTCATAGTTTAGCGGCAGGGAGGGTTATCGGGAGGGGGAGGAAAATCCGGGAGGGGTGGAGGGAAATGAAGGGGGGAGATTCGCGGTAGGGGGATCGAGATAGGGGGGAAGGCAGGGAAAGTAAAGCGGGATGGGATGCGGAAGGGGGGGTTCGCAGAACGGGTGGAAGCGGAAAAGAGGAGGGGGAAACGCGAGGAAGGTGGAGGGAGAACGCGGGAGAGGAAGAGGAGGCGAAAGGGGGACCGGGGACGAATTGGAAAGGACACGCAAGGAGAAACAATATCTTTATTTTAGTGGCATTGCAAGTTGCAAGTGGCATGCCATGAACTAGCTAGTATTACGGTTCCATGCCAACTGAGAATAAAGTCGATCCAACACCTCCTATGAAAAAAATAATTTTAAATTAGCCGATAACCCTGATCTAACGTAACCTATTTAACCAATTTTTATATATATTTTTTTATCACTCTAAATGACTTATCTGAGATATTTCAGAGTTGGTTTTATTCCGAGTTGTCCGGTCACCAGTATTACATAGAGAGTAGAGAATCGCAAAAATTACAAGACCAACAAGATAATTTTGAAAACATTAAAAATTGCATTATTATTATTATTATTATTACTATCGCAATCTGAAACACCCTAACTCTGTGGCATAAAAGATTACCCGATGCGCCTTAATTAGTGACTAATAACCCAAATAACCGACAAAGTAAGGCAGGTTAGGAATCTACCTACTGTTTTCCCAACAAGAGCAGTTTGCTCCAGGTAAGGGAAATGCAAAGCAAGTTCGCATTTTGTGCCTCAGAGTAAGTTCATACTCGAGTCTAATATATGTAAACCTTTCAACGTGCAAAGCAAAGGGTGCCAACAAAGCAGGAATTTATAACAAGAGCGATCACGAACCATAAACCTGCGAATGAAAATACCATGAGATTCTTTAGGATTTGTATTAAAAAAAAAACGTAATTGCTTTTTCTACAAATACTTTTAAAAATGTAATACTGTATCCCTGTTCTACCGGTATTTCAATGGAAGATGCTCTGAGGAACTAGCATCATTGATCCTTTCGGCACCGGTGCGTAGTCGGGAAACACGCTAAACGCGTGCCGCTAAGCTCGGTTGTGGTTTCCTCCTTCCAACAACATAGGTCTCTTCGAGACCAATGTTCTTTCCTTTCTCTCCTCAAAAAGACCCTCCACACAGCATCCCAGATGACATAGGCCCTGAGGGAAATTATTTTCCTCAGGGCCTCCCGTGTGGAGTTAATATTAAAAAAAACTGACACACTGTCCCACTCTAGTATACTGTCCCTTTCTTTCTTGACAATATGTGTATAACATAACTATCTATAACCTTGCGAATAAATACCTACTGCGAATTTTTAGATATATTTAGGACGGGTTGTTTCAAAAAATTTGATGGATTCATCAAATATTTGAAGTTAATTTTCAAGTTTTGTGTAAGTTCTATTAAAGTTCTGTGATTATTTCAGTTTTGTGAAGCAACTGTCCTATAACGATGTAATAACAGAACTTGAATAGAACTTACACAGAACGTGAAAATCAACTTCAAATATTTGATGAATCCATCAAATTTTTTGAAACAACCCATCCTGTGTTGACAGTTTTGAATGTTTCAAAAGTCAACTAATCTCGATTTTATGTGCTAATAATTAACTTTTATTATTTTTTTGTTCTTTTCATAAAATCGTTTCTCATCTAAACTTTACCAGTAAAATATATACTTATTTTATGATATTTTTTCTGTTCTATTTGAAGTAATAAACAGATATAATTGTTTGTTTATACCCTAATACTAACTAGCTCTTATACATTACACTTTGTTTTATTTCAGGTTTTATTATTTATAATATGTATAAATATTTTAAGCTGAATTGTATTAGTTTTTTTGTAAGTACTACTCGAACTATTTCATTTCTTTTAATTTATGTTATTATAATTCTGTACCTAATTAGTTGATTGCATTCTTATTTATTCTGTTTTCTTGATTATGTAACACATGTAACTAATATTGTGAATATAAATTCATGTAAAAGCCCACTAGGGCGTTGATAAATATAAACAAATAAATAAATACTTCTGTATTTTAAAGCATTATTTTTATAACAGTCCTGATGATGGTACAGAGTACAAACCGGTAGACTGAAAATATTTCCATAAAGTGACTTAAAACCAAGTATTTTCTTTTCATTTATTTAAAAAGAAAAACGTTTAGAAGCCCGCCTCATTAATGTGCACTTTCCGCCAAAAGGTTTACATCTGAACCAAATCCCTCCCTTCGCAACTGCCCTATGGCCCTATGGCAACCCCTTTGGCAACTCCTTTGGCAACTCCTTACGTCACACGAATTTCTTGATTTTTTTACCCCGCCCCGTTCCTGTCACACATCGTCACATTTGTGAGACCCCCCCCCCCCTTAATGTGACGTCACATATTTTGCAATTGTACATCTAAAAATTTTTTGCGTTTTAACAATTTAGATTTTTACATGTGATGTCACAGAGCTGATGACCCCCGCATATCCTTTGTCACACAATGTCACACCCCCCCCCCCCTTAAGTTATGACGTAATTTATAGATGGCCCCTTATTTAAGGGTCTGCTATTCGTATTTGAGACCGATTTCTTACATATCTCCCTTAAACATTTGAAGTTTTTAAGCTCTTAAAAAAATATATGTTATTTTTGAAGATAATATCTAGATACGTTCCACGCCGAAACGCAAATTATATGAAATTCCCTCGATAGAAAAAAATCGCAAAGTATGTTCCGAAAATTATTTTAAACAATTCTATTTCTTTTATTTTACAAGTTATATTTGTGAAAAAAATCACAATGTTTCTTTAAATGATACTTAAGATACTTTCCACGAGATTTTTGCTCTATTTTAAACGAGTCATGTTTTATTAAGCTTTTTCGCAATTTTCGCTGCTATTCTACGGCTTAAAATATTAGCGCGCTCTGTCCAACATTCGTAATTACATATCTCTCCATCTTCTTCTTTTCGGCGCCGTGCGTTTCAAGAGGTTCAAAATTAGTAAATGATAAAAATATATTTTAAAATCTGTTATCGAATTACAAAGCTAATTCAGAGCGGATTTTGGATAGACTGCATGTTGATGGCAAGTACAGTAAGTAGAATCCTGGACATTTTAAATGAAAGCAAGGGCTTCCATCGACAAAGTGAGGTCGATAGCATTACCATTCACAACGCTAACAAACAAGCAATTTTTTCTAGAACATTTTGAGTTCGTAAGTTTCTAAAAAAATATATCATATTTTTTTAAGATAACATCTATACGTTTGCCACGCCGAGACGGTAATTTTATGAAATTCCCTCGATAGAAAAAAGTATGCTCCGAAAATTATTATAAACACGTTTTTTCATTGCAAATTTCTGGCTTTTAGTTTTATAACATATTTTTCTTGAATATTTTAAGTTTGTAAGTTACTAAAAAAATATATGATATTTTTTTAGATAATATCTATACATATATATGCCACGCCGAAATGGTAATTATATGAAATTCCCTCGATAGAAAAATATTCGCAAAGTATGCTCCGAAAATTATTATAAACACGATTTTTCTGTTATTTTACAAGTTATTTGTATGAAAAAATTCACAGTGTTTTTTTAAATGCTACTTACGACATTTTCTACGAGTTTTTTGCTCTATTTTAAACGAGTCGTGTTTTTTAAATATAATCACAATTTTCGCTTTAAATATTATTTTTTTTAATATTAGGGCTCTCTCTCTCTCTCTAACGTTCGTATTATAATGGGAAACTGTACTAAATGTTACTAACTGTACTAAATGATGTTTTCTCGTCTTATTGTACAAATTCCTTGAATAAATAACTTAATTTTTGAATAGCTAGGTTTTACAAACAACTATCTTACTTCCATCACCTACCACTTCCCATTTCATTCAACTTCATAACTCATAACATAACATTTGGGATGTTGGATCGTCCCAAATTTGGGATGCCATAGTACCACTAACTCCGAGCAGTTGCGACTCATCATCACACTGTCCTGCATCACATCAAAATAAATTATAAAATATTATTTCGGTTAAAATAAAATGTGCACCATTCGCATTTTCTACTTGACTCTCGACTCACAAAGTTCATAAAACTAAACTATTTATATCGAACGAATTTAGAGCTAGCCACGCCATCTAACGATTAATGCTCGAAATAAATAGTGTATCTCGGTCACGAAGAAAACAAACGGAGCGAGCAACGCTCTGCGGTTAAACTGGGTACTAAATACTTAATAATAGCAAGGCACTAAGAAAATACAATACTGATTACGTACATTTTTTAATTATTATAAAAACCTCAATTTGTATAATAATAGGAGCGTTGTTCTCGCCCTGTGTTGCGAATACAGACAATTTTATTAACGTTAGATAATAAACTAAGTGTAATAATGACAATTACGTTGGATAACAATGGCTTTGAAACCTGGACTCAGCCCAAGCATGAGCACTGGAATGGAATATAGAAGTTTTCGAAGCGTGGATTAAGTTCAAAATACCCCGTAACCAGTGCACACGTTCCACCCACACAGCACCACCAAATATGACAAAGGCCCCGAAGTTATTTGTCGAATGGGACGGATGCCGAAATTGTACCAGATGTAAAAAAATAAAAACTTGAATTATCTTGAAAACAGCGTGAGGGGCAAAAAATAAACGATAAATATTTTAAAACTCAACAATCTAAAAAGAGTATACTATGCACTAATCCAGTCTTTAATTCAATTTGGAATTATTTGATGGGGGGGTCATACAACAATATTCTAACCCCGATCAAAGTGATCCAGAAGCTAATCATTAAAGTAATCCTAAAGAAACCCTCCACATATCCAACAGAAACGCTTTTCGTAGATTTCACGGTGCCTCGAGTAGAGAATATTTTCAAGAAAAATGCAATTATCCAAATTTACAAAGATAATATCATCAAAAAATTTGAAACCCACCAATCAAAAAGATATCAAGACAACATCAAAATAATACCAAATTAATGCAAAACAATTACATCTAATTAGGAATAAAGTATTTCAACAACCTTCCGATTGAAATAAAAAAAAAACAAATACAACACTAAACTGAAACCCAAACTGAAGCTACACTTCATCAGGAATAATTAACTAAATAATAACCTGTTTTTCTCTTTCTTTCTTCATCTCTATTTTATTTAGATTTTTCGAATTTCTCTTAAGTGTTCAATATTTTAGTATGTAACCGTATCCTATATCCCCAATGAATAACGCGTCGGGTATTTACGAGTATGCCGCGCGGCCACCCGCCCGCCACAGACACTCTTCTTTACATAGAGATATAAAAAGATAAATAGGTAAGGTAATAAAGTTATTGATAATCCACAAGAAATCTATCTTCTATTATATAGAATGTTAAGGTTAAGGATCGTTCTTGTTACGTGTACGTTACGCGTACGTTGCGTGTACGTTACGGGTACCCGAGTAACTGTCCCCGACCCTGACTGTCCAATGCCTATTGATTTTTTAATGTTTCAAGAGGAAGGTCACTGTCTATGTCTAATTTCGAAAAACTCTAGTTTAATCCAGGGCAACACCGGGGTTTTCAGTTAGTTTTTAAGAAATTCCACTGCATGGGGGATCGATTTACCCGATCGGCCGATAAAAGTTTTTTTTTTGCAATGTAATTTTAAACGGTTTCACGCCAATTCGGAATCAACTCAACTCAACGCCTGTTTGAAAAGTCATTTAAAGTTAAAAAATAATAATTTTAAAATAGCCCATAACCTACCTAACCTAACCTTTTTAACCAATTTTTTATAATATTTTTTGATCACTTAACGATTTTTCAAAGGAGGTTCCGAGTTGATTTCATTCTCAGTTGTCTGTTCACTTTTTAAATACCCATTTACACTGTATCCATATAACTTTTGACAATACGAGAGAACAGTAGACACGTTTTTAGATTTTCACTGCCAAAAGTATTTTCGTTATTTGTTTTTGGAGTGTTATGCCGTGTTGCGCTACCTCCTTCTTTAGCCAACGTTTCGGACAGCGTTACAGTGTCCATCAATTGCCAATCACACATCTGCCCTGTTGATGGACACTGTAACGCTGTCCGAAATGTTGGCTAAAGAAGAAGGTAGCGTAACACGGTATAACACCCTAAAAACAAATAACGAAAAAAGAGAGAACAGAAGTTTAATTTCATTCGCAGTGTCAGCACTTATTTTGGAAAAAGTAGAGTAAAATTTGCTGACAATGAAATAAATTTAATTTTAACAATCGATATTAATTTATTTATTTGCTAAGCTTTTCCTTTTAACGAGTTCAAACTTTATTTGTAAAACCAGAGTGCTTAAAGCTTTTTCGTTGTCAGTGCAGAATGTAGGTGTTTCACATTTATTTATTTATCTATCGTACTCGTGATACAGAAATTCACAGGTTACAGTGTTAGGACAAATAAAGTGCACGTGGATATTGGATGTATGCACAGTAATATTATTATAACAATATGACAAGCAAAAAGTATGTCGAGGATAAACTGCAATAAAGGCGTGAATACATTATGGCCCAGTCAAAATTAGTTTCTAACTAGTCGTCGCCTTAGTTCTTGATTGTCCAAACGACCATTAAAAATTTTACAGTAGGAGAAGGATTTCTTTCATTATTTCAATGAAACATTACGATACATTAGTGTTTAAGATAAAGCTATTTCCGTAAAGGTAAAGGTCTCATTAGCTTAAATGGTTCTTAGTTAAGTGATTAAACCTAATTTTTTATACTATATTTTTAATATTGAGATGGAGATTGAACAAAAACTAAAATGGTCGTTTGGACAATTAAGAACTAAGGCGACGTAGTGTCTGTTCTAAGAAACTATTCGTAACATCAATTTTTGTTGCCTGGTACGTATCATCTAATTGAAAAGACTTTTAAGTTAAATTTTATTAATTTATTTGAGTAGGTAACACATTAATAAATGGCGAATAGAAGAAAAAAATTTTTTTTTGAGAGTACAAATAACAGCGAGGTTACTAAATAATTATCATATTACATTTTTTTATGATATTTCCGAAAACATCCTGCGCAAACCTATTAATCATTCTGATAAGTTTTTAGATTTTCACGACCAAAAGAATTTTTGTTATTTGTTTTGGGGTGTTATGCCGTGTTGCGCTACCTCCTTCTTTAGCCCACGTTTCGGACAGCGTTACAGTGTCCATTATCAGGGCAGATGGACACTGTAACGCTGTCCGAAATGTTGGCTAAAGAAGGAGGTAGCGTAACACGGCATAACACCCCAAAAACAAATAACAAAAATATTAATCATTCCGTTATTTTTGGATGACAATTCATAGTTTTAGTTATGGAGGGATTTTGTTAAACATTTTTGGTCCGAGAATTCTTTTTTATGCGTCGCTGTGTGGTTCGTTGGAACAGATGGGTCGTTTCTGCCCTTACTTCTGGTCTGTCGTTTGTGTCGGTGTTTGACTGTTATCATTTTGATTCACTTGCATCAAAACTTCAATTATTCCAGTATGTATGGGAAACGAGCCGTTTATTCAATTTTAGAAAATATATGATTATGATGGACTAGAATATCCTGGAAAAAAAAACTTCGAAGAATCATACACCAAAATGAAGCTAACGAGGAATGCTTCGTCTGAACAATTTATTTATTTATTCCCCAGCGTTGCCTTGGCTTTTTCAGAATTTTTGAAATCAGATGTGATTTAGAAGAGTAAAGAGTGTGTGCCAAGACTGAGTTGTTTGGCGGTCCGTCCTCTCTGCCTATCCCTGCGAGGAAACGGCGTAATTGTTATTTAGTTCGTTTAGATGTGACCTTCCACTTGTTTTAACCACTCAGACCCATAAGCTTGTTTTCACGACAAAATAACATTACCTCATGTATGACATATGAGGCGTACCTGACTAATTAATGGTCAAGTGTGCAAAATTTCATAAATCTCGGGAAAAAAATGTAGATTTATATGAAAATCAAATAAATGCCTCCCGCCCGATGTCCGTCACGCGGCTGGTCGCCACAGACAATATTCTTTATAGAAAAAAAAAAACAGATAGATAGAAGACAGATTAATTTTCGATGCCCTGTTGGGCTTTGACATGATTTTTATATTATAATTTAATGCATATACAGAGAAAAAAGATTTTTAAGTAAAGATAACAAAAAAAAACATAAATCCCGTATAAGTGTTAAGTAGTTTGATTCCATCGATAAGATATTGATTGATCTCTGTCGCAATCGAAAAGTTATTCAGGACGACCAACACTTCACTTCGTCCACTTGCCAGGTACAATTTTGTCTTCATTGAAAGGACTCTTCAGAGCGATACTCGGGTCCAAATCCAAATTCAACTCGAGAATAGGCGGGCGGGGTATTTGCGACAAGGGGACGAAAGGCAAGATAAGTGGGGTATCCTTTGAGTACGTGAAAATGATCTTAGCATATTATTTATTTTTTTACTTCTCAATGAAATTTTTATTGTGCAAGGATGTGCAGGTTTAAATATAAAGGGTCTGTCATTAAGCGCTTCCTATTTTTAAATTTAAATAAAACAAAGTGTGTGTGAGATATCGGGGTCAAATCGCACGATCTCGGTGGCCAGTTCACCTCCACGTTTATAGTTTCCACCTCGAGATTTATCATTAAACAATTTTAAACAATTAATTAAATTTTAAACAATTTTATCATTTTCACGTGATGTTGAACGCTATATCCATCCATGGTGATTTGGCAAAACAGACAATTTGACAGATGTCGCTTCAACAATATGGCCGATATTAACCGTCAAAGTTCGGAAGTCCCTATTGGAAGACCCTTTATTATAGGTACTATGATAAAAATATGCAATGAAAATATCAAATGATGCAATGATTTTATTTATGAAAATATAGCCGTAATGTGTATTACATGTGGAAATTTTTTAATATATTTTATTACATTCCCCTTTTTAACAATCACCACGCAACATAGTAAATAAAGTGCAGTAATTAGTAATAGGCTTTAGCTGGTAAAAGCGCATAGCCTCCTGCAATATTATTATTTCGCAGAAAACGGTAAAATTAGAAATACGTATTGTATGGTATATTATGTTCAAATAAACAAGCAATTATCGTAAGAAAATAAATAAACTAGATATGAATAAAATCAAAACCACGAATAGAACCAGGTTGAGGGTAGAGGTAGAGGGTAGCTACTACCTACCCTGTATTGTTTATTGATAATTAAATGTACAAACAATATTTTTGGAGGTTAATGCTAGAGTGCCTTTGTCAGCTTAGGTAATTTGATTTACGTCGGAAAGTACTATAAACCCTCCCTTATTTAAATTCTATGAATACCTATGTCAGGTGTTCTAGATTGATGAAATTGTGGCCTGGTCTAATGCAGAACTCAAAATTTTGATTGAGCGTTTCTTACGAAAAGAAATCGATAAACAATCTTCATAACTAATAAATAACTAACCAAAAATTTGACATGGGCACTTTTAGTATTAAGCCCCAGATATTTTTTAATGAAAAAAAAACAGTCATAGATTTTATAAGCGAAAGGAAATTATTACAGATACCAATTTGTGTATTGACAACTAAGCGCAAAAATAAGATGAAATTTCCTAAATTCCATCGTGATTTGTCAACTTTCAAGATAGATAAATATGTCACAGCAATTTACAACAAAAATAAACTTGTATATCGCGCACTTGGACGCTCCGTTCCGTCTGAAGAGCGAACGAGACGATCTCTCAGGCCAGCTAGCTAGGGCGGCCCCGTTCGGGCGGCTCCACTTAGGGCGGACCGCATTACCAGTTACCAGTGAAGCAGTTTGCAACGAAACTGAGATCTTAGAGTGGCCAGCTTCTCCGTCATTCCACTTGATGGTGACACTAATCCTTGCACACACTACTTACCTACTGCAGTCAGAATGAGCAGTGGTGTGCATTGCTATTTGTCCCGGGGTAAACTGCATTTTTCTAAAGTTTCACTCCAATAAGTTGCATTTGTAAAATAACTGAATAAATAATACTTCTCTATCAGTTTTCGCTAGAGAGATCTAGAGAGTAAAAGATACGCGATTCATCGCTGAAAATCTCTTGTGTGAATATTATTGCGCTAAAATTGTAAATCAGTATTCCCAAATGAATACATTCCAAACGCATTGAATTTTGCATGATCAAAGTGGCGCAAAAATATTTTGCCTTCAAGCCGCTTCGCGCACGCTTCGCTAGGGATGAGTTATACATCTGCACTGCTTTTTGATTTGCCGTTATGAGTATAATGTGCTGTTATTTTAAAATATTATAACATTCTATTCCTTAAGATTTCACTTTTTTTGGTTACACATATTATTTGTATTTGTAACACATATTATTTGCATAATAAACCTATATATACTAGCTTTTATCACACATACATCATGTTGTTTTATGTCAGGTCTTATATTTTTTATTTATTATATTACATTAGATACAATTAAATAGGAAAAATAACATAATAATAATATTTCAAGATAACTGTAAATATTAAAAATGTGTACAAGTGTTATTATGTCTTGTCGGTCGATATTAGTTCCTAGCTAGGCAGATTGCCTTTTCTAAGGAACCAATTGATGATGAAAAAGCCAGACATGTATTTTGTAATAAAATGTTGTTTTTATTTAATTTTTTTTTTCTAATTTTAATATGTACTAGTTTATATTTATTGTGCCATTTTTAGGTAACCATGTAAAACTTTAAGTGACATTATTTAATAGTGACATTATATAAACCTGGTATATTATTTAAATATTGTTTAACCATTCTATTTTTGTTATATTAAAATACTGATACCCTCCACCACTACCATTGTAACATGAATCACTTGAATGTAAAAGCCATTTTATGGCTTTTAAATAAATAATCTCTGTCTCACCGCCTGCCTGCCGAGCCTGCCTGTCTCTTTCTCACGGCCTGCCGAGCTAATACCGCCCGTTGTAGTCCCCGTAGTATGGTAAAACAAAATTTGTCCACTTTGGAGTATGCACGACGTGTTGCGTTTGCGTTTGAAAAATGACCTGGCGGGAATCATGATTGGAGGGTACTTTCGTATATCGATGATCGGGGCACAGATAAAATCGTTGTAAGTTATGTGAAGGCTGAAGACAAGCAGTGCAATGCACAAATGCACGCACAAATGCACTTACCAAGGAACCGCCTCTGCGGGCAAGCAGAAAGGCAATAAAATTTTGAAAAAATGAATGTAGAACGGTTGTAATATGCTAACATTCACGGATCATAAACGGAAAAAAAACATCCTCATATTTCTTTTCTTACATGACGTTGGGTAGTTTTTCTTTGGGCATGTAACTTTTGAATATTTATAAACTGTTGCACGCCACTGAATGTCATGATCGCAAGTGGAAGCAACTTAAATAAGAACTCGACCTTGCAATAGGTTGGATCAAAATGAAAGGCAAACATTCATTACGACGTGAAATATCACTTTAATATTATCGGAAGGTAAGTGAGCTATTTTAAAAGAGAGCACGGTAACTAAAGGATAGAAGCAAACATGGTAACGCATTGTGTATAAGTTCACATCCCGAAATAGAATGAATAAATAGGGCTTGAGTCGAATCATGCAAAAAATAGAATTACAAAAAAAATGAACGAATAAGCGAAGGGAATTGGAATGGAGTTAGCTGTGTGGCAAGAAATATGGTTACGTTTCATTCTCTCTGTCTACAGACGCGGGGCAATGTTAGGTAAAAACATTGTAACTTAGGCATCCCCATTTAGGGAATGTAGTGAGGCTGAAGGAAATGGGGGATGGGGCGTAGAAGAATAAGGTTGGGAATTGCCTGGCTGTTTAAATCTGGTCACCAATCACATCGCAATCAAGACCCTTTAACTAAAAGACATCCGTGTATTCCGTAAGAAGAAAAACAAGTATAATTTTTAGTGTGACATTCATGTGGAAATAGGGGAAGCAGTCTTCCTGTTGATTTCTCTAAAATGCTTTGTGCTTTATCATTAATGCTTCTGATTTCTACTGGTAGGTTATTAAAGACGTGTTTTCCTTGGTGTGTGTTTTATATTTGAATATCGATATATTGAACTGGGTCTTAGAGTTTTCCAATCATGTTAATGGAAGAATTCTGATTTAGAAAAAGGGCTTCTCGATTCGGAACGAGATGTAAACATAGGTAGTACTCATTATCTTATTTATATTCAATACGTGGAGAAACCAACAAACATAATTTAAAAAAAAACGCTACCTCCGGGTTCAAAGCAAAGGAGCTTACCAGCTCTGCCGCGTTTGACTGCATAATAGGCGTAGATGAAACTAGTAATTAAACGCATTGTAGATACAACCAGACGAAAGCGCAAAAAATACTTTGCAAAAACTACGGTAGCAGTTGATAATATAAAGTTCCTACCTAGTCATGGTCAGAACTTGGATTGAAGAAAAAGAACAGACGGCGAACAGAGGCGGCCGTAGAGCGGTGAATAACCGTTTCATCACCCGGAACTTTCCTTAATAATTCCCGGTGCTAATTCGATGTCGTCAGCAAGAATCTGCTCGCGACCATCGGCTGCACAATCTGAATCTGTACACCACGTTCATCTCTTTGCGCTTTGCCACGCTACGTTAAGCACATTATTAGAGACGTAGATCTGAAGCGATAAAAATAAACAATTTAAAACGCGGAAATAGGAGAATATTATTTGAAAAATAATGTTGCAGATATTCGATATAATTATACATGGTTAATAGAATATGTTTATTATAGTTTTTTAAACCCATTCAGCAAAACTTTGGAGTGGTTTTTCATGAAGGTCTAAATAAAAATTTATATTAAAGATTTCCACTCAAAAATCACACAGAGATATTCAGAGTCCACAACTTATTTTTTACAATAAAGTTATGTTCGTATTAACACTTGGAAGATGGGGGTAGTTGCCTGGTTTTCTTTGTCAACCGGACACAAATAAATAATAAAAAAATCGAGTGCAGTTCACATGCGATTGAAGTGAAACCTTCGCCCACACATTCTCAACCAATAGGAACCTTGAAAAGTGAGGTCACAATCAAAGCGGCCAATGAGCGCAGTTTGACGCTTCGTAGGTATTCGTGCGAGTCATTTCCGTTTCATCCGAATTTCAAATCACAGTGGGGCTAAAGAAGTTTCACTTCAAAAAGTAATCGCATCTTTTATTTTTAGGCCTTAATAAAAAAAAATGACTGATTAAAACCCGACTATCGTGGAAAGCACTAATTTATGTTCCTGAGATGCTAGTTTGTAGCCGACTTCATGCGGATACAAGAAATGACTCGTTATTATAAAAACACAAAAGCATTTTTTTATTTTAATATATATCCCAGGTTTTGAATGATTTGTACGTCAAACAGGGTTCGTATGACGGTTATAGGTAATTGTTCCAAAATCTTTCTTTTACCTAAAAACCTTTTATATTTTATTTTATTTACAGAATTTCGCCAAACTAGTGCTTAACTAATATGCATAGATTACGTGGTAGTATCGTAACTTCTAGCTCCTCGTTATATTACAGTAGTATATCGGGAATATTAACTAACATAACAAATGTCTGAAATTATTGTACATGGCCGAGAATTGATACAAACTCGTACGCGAAAGTAAATTTTCATTTTACATTATTTCATGAAATTGCAATTTTGAATGCATTATTTTCCACCGCCCCGAATGCAAAAATTTGTCTTTTATAGTAATTAAGGTGAATCTAAAGGTTATTTCTAAAAAATATTTGTATTAAGCGCGTCCAGTTCGATCGAAAGAATACCCAATTTTTTCAAAGAACTAATTTGTAGCTAGGTACAGTTCGTGTTATATGCTTTGTACTGTATTATTATTTGATAATAGTCTGTAAGCAAATTAAATAAATCCGGTCAGTGGTTGAGTGGACATCGCGTTTGGGTCCCACCCGGGCGTCCGGTGTTCGATTCCTTGGCTGGCTAAGTCTTCCATCACAACACAAGCAACATTTTCGGCTTTCTGTGGTGGTAGTAGGAGATTTTCAAACATTGTTGGGTTATTCGTAACCCGGGAATGTTTTTCTTTCTTTTTGTAATAAAAAAAATAATAAAAATAAAAAATGAATAAACAAAATATACGAAAATGATTATTCGATGCCTGTCTCACTGGGATATATATATAGTTACCTGTGTCGAAACAAACGTTTGAAAAATCATTGTACAAACAACATTTTTCCTTAACCACAGTAGTAGTAGGAGTTTTTCAAATATAGAATATTTTTTACCCAAAAATAAAAATAAATGAGCGAACGAACAAGCAAACAAGGCGCATAAATTTGAGTGATAACGGGATCAAATATGGATAAAATGGTTTAAATCTAATTATTAAGGGCGACTTGCACCAACTAACGCAAATTTTATCTTAAATTGTATTTCACTAAACGAATTTAAGTCACTAAATACATTTAACCTAAACGTATTTAGTTTTGTCTTGCACCACGCAGTTGGAGTGGCTGTTTAGTTAAACAGTTAAACCGCCGTTAAACGCGTCGGTACGACGTTCCTTAGCGCCCCACACACGTTCACTTTGTGCGCAGCGACCTATGTGGCGAGGGGCACGGTCGCTTCGTATCGTGTAAGTATCCGTGTGGGGGTGCTTAAATTTGCGAGTGTCAAAATATTGAAGTTATGTTGTGGTTGCGTAGTATGTTATTTTATTTTGGTCCAGAAAATGAACCAAAAAAATAAAAAAATCCCGAGCGAGAGCTCCTAACTTTTCGAAGGAGGAACAATTTTTGATTTTGAAAGTAATGGAGTTGGTTCAGCTAGAAACAAAAAGATTCACTACAAATAAAAATTGAGCACAAGAAACCAATGAATCATAGGTATAGAATTAGAAGAAAAAAATAAAAGAAAGCAAACATAAATATGAAATGAGGCAAAAAGAGGTTTTGTTGTTAGATTAAATAAAACAATTATCTGAATATTTTTATTTATTATTTCTTTTACATAGATTGTTTTCTTTAGAGTGTATCAAATAAATTTGTTTTTGTGTTTACTTCTCTCACTACTTACTAAGTACTTAGTTATTTTATAAGTACTTATAAAATATACAATTTCTTTGTCAACGTCAGAATATAAAACCCAAATGTCCATCGTGAATACAAATTAATAAATGAGACAGATTTCAGCAATATTAGACAATCGGAAATCGAAGGAATAACCTAAAAATTTTTGACAGAATTTATTCGCTAAACATAACTCAGTAAAACGGCCCCTTTTGGGTGTTTAACTTTGACAGTTCTTTAAATGCATTTAACGACTTAAATTTTGTGGTGCAAGACGCCAAGTCGACTTAAATCGAATAATGTGTTTAACTTGATATTTAAACCAAATTTAACGTTTGGTGCAAGCCGCACTAAATATCAAAGTTAATTAATTTGATACAAAAGTGATGTTAATAACGTAGAACAAAATGAAAACTCAACGCTCAAGTGAAGGCATATTGGGGTGATGATGGCTGACGGATTAAATGTAACGACCGTGCAATTTGAGGTGTCTTCCTCCACAAGACAAAACTGATTGACTGGCAGATTGCGAAAGCTGTCTCGTTGTGAGAATGACAAAGTGTAGTTATTTATTTGTTAACTTTCAAAGTAATAACAATTGTTATGAAAAGCCAGAGATAAAATACAGCACACAATAGAAAATGCAATATTCTGAATTGACTGAACTGCATATATATTCAAAATTCAAGTGCTGAAATAAAAATTTTGATTTGCTAAACTTAAGTTGGAAGAATCATAAAATTATAAGCTGTCGTCAATATCAGGTGAGCTTTACATAGAGATATATTATATGAAGGTACCTACTGATACTTTCTCGAACCAACGTAGCTTTTCCAAGTGGCCTGAAAATGAATCTTTGAAAGTAATATTCTCAAAACTATGAAGTAGAAACATTGCTTGCCTTCTCTTCAAAAAATTTCTGTCTACAATCATTTTAATTCAAATTTAAATAAACTAAGTAATTCTGGGTCAACGCAAATATTTAAGCTCGAAACGTTATTTGTATAGTTATAGAGCCATATCTGTTTAACTATATAAAAGACTAGACTTCTAATCTATATCCAGGATGTAAACGGTACGTACCAGAAGGATTTTAACTAGCGATTCTTGGGCATATTTAGAGTAAAAATGCACTTATTATTTTGCTGTTCGGTGATATTTTTTTCAATTAAAAACAAAAATTCTATCTCACGGCGCCGCTGATCACACTGCTATAAGCTAGGAACGAATCACGTCATGCGTGTTTTGGCCCCTACGTTACTACTATCCCTTATAGTAGTAACTTTCATTTTACATTATTTCATGAAATAAATCATACCAACTACCCAGTGGCGACGTGTAATGGAACTTTTTGTTGTTGTTTTTTTTTTTAATTGAAAAAATATCATCGGACAGCAAAATATCATCTACGTTTTTCACTCCAAATACGCACGGGAAATTGCCGGTTAAAATTTTTCGGGTATCTACGTGCTGATACACCATGTATTTTTTTTTTACACGAGCTCCAAACAGGAGGCCCTGAGGAACATTATTTCCCACAGGGCCTATTTCATCTTTGGGGATGCTGTGTGGAGGGTTTTTTAGAAAAGGAAGTGGAAGAGGGTTCTGGGAAGGAAAAGGGTTTAAGGGGTGGATAGGAATCTGGGGTTCATTGTGTCCTGGTCATCCACCTCCAAGACCTAGATAAACCTCATCCCATGAACCCGGGCACCCCTGCTAAATCATCAAACGTAGCGAACCACTTGGGGTGACCTGTGGCAGAGGTGTTGGTTATCCAATAAAGGTTCCCGGGGCGGCGGTACCCATTCCCGCCTCCCAAATTGAAATTAGAATGTTATATACGGTTTAATACAACATGTTTTTTTTAAATAGGTAAATCACCCTAAAAAGAGTGCTTTGTGCCGATAAGAAAGGAAGTTAAAATTTTGAAGATAATCTAAAAGGTACACTACGTTTAATAAGGTGAAAAATATTATTTTCAAACAGGGGCATTCCCGGGTAGTAGCTATCTATACTTCTATACTGATATTATAAATGCGAAAGTGAGTGGTTTGTTTGTTTCGCTTTCACACCTAAACCACTAAACCGTTTTTAAAAAATTCTTTCACCAATAAAAAGCTACATTATCAGCGAGTAACATGGGCTGTATATAATGGTAAGCTCTGGCGTTGTGAGATTCAAATGAATGAAAATGTGTGTATTTCACATATTTTAGCGGCAGGGAGGAAAGGCAGGGAGAAGGTGGGGTTCGCGGAGAGGGAAGAGACGAGGGAGAGGGAAGGCGGGGAAGGTGGAAGGGAACGGGGACGCACAGGAAAGGACATGAAGGGAGAATTAATTTATTGCTTTGAATGGCATTGCAACGCATGCCGGGTAGCAGCTAGTTTTTTCTAAAAAAAAAATCGAAAATTCGCTCCTGCAGATAGAAGGGAGCATTGAAGTGATTTAAGTAATAAAAATGACCCCGCTGTATTTCATTTCAGATATATGCCATTTTATTTGCCATTACTATTTAGTTTATTATGTGTTTTTACATATTTCGTATCGTTTCGAAAATTTGACTCAGTAATAATTTCAACAAACAGCAAACAGCTGATTTCCCACGGGTGTAAAATTTTATTGGAAAAACGAAAGTACCTACTCGTCTTGGCGCTGTATTATTTATCGAGGCTAGATTCAATTAATGCAAAAATACGTTACATGTTCTAAACGTGAAATGACGCGAAGCACATATTACCGTTAAGTTTTATGACGCATTGTATTACTGTGCCAGAGATCGACACACTTAGCTTTGCAGTCGGTGGGGTCGCTACTCTGGGCATTGGGGATACCAGTGCAAAATAAATACCTGGACCAGGAAAATACGATAACCAATCAAAAATTTAAATAATCATTCTTGTGTAAATATTTTCTGAGAAGACGGCAAAACTATCTAAACTGGCGGCCCGGAATCAAAGGGACTTTTAAAAGACTATGACTTTTAAGGTTGGAAGGGGAAGAGGAAGATTAGGAAGTACCTGGTAATTCAAATCTGATGACCAAACGCGAATAAAGCCATTTTAAGCAACATCGCTTCCATTCACGAAAGTTAGTCTTTCATGAGCGTTCTGATTTTTTTATTTTTCTTTTTCATTAGCTTCACACAGAGAAAAAAAAATCCCCCAGGGCATCCGTCATTTTCATGCTGTGGAGGGTCTTTTTGGGTAAAGGAAGGAAAGGAAATTCTGGGAAGGAAAAAAGTAGGAGGGGTGGGAAGGAATTTGAGGGTCAATGTGTCCACGAGTGATGGACTTATGAATTGCGGTACAAGGCGATGGGTCGAGAGAATCCGAGAGAAGTAAAAAGGTATTCCCCAACCAGTCTCTCCCGATCGACCCGCCACCCAATAGGTGGACAAAAGCCCAGAAAAATATGCGAGAGGTGTTTTTTCAGCCATCAACCACCATCATGTCTGTCAAGAAATTGGAAATGTTACAAGTGTAATATTTACGGTCACACATCAAAATTTTGAAGTGCAAAATCAACTATCAATCACGTAAAATGTGTCAGTAATATATAAATATGTCCGTGTCTGAAACAGCTAACATTAATTTGTTTTTAAATGGTATAAAAATGTCTTCCATGATTGACACAGGGAATTTATCGACCTTAATAAGTCACAAAACGTATATAAAATTTTTCAAAACTTGTAAATTAAGTCAGTTTTATGGTAATTTGTTTACAGCAAATAGTCGAAATTTATTTTGTTTTGTATTTTTTATGGCAGAACTAAATGTTACAGTTGATTCTAATGTTGTAATGGATTTGTACAAGACCTAGACAAACCTCATCCCACAATATGAATGCCTAAAAACTAAATCTTGAGAAAAATACTTCGAGCATAACCTTTCATACGTTTCCTCCTTTTATTAAGAATAAAAAACTTTGACTGCCGAATGAATGACAAGAAAAGAAAAAACTTTGGTTTCGCCTTCGTACGACTGCAAATTTATGAAACTATCTCAAGCTGCATGCATGTTATATTCCACAGGTATGGAGCGATGGAAACAATTACAAGGTGACATTCGCGATAACATCATGTGCAACCACCATAGATGGATCAGGCATAATATGAAGCAGAATAATGGCAGCATATCCCCGTTAACAAAGCTACTATGAATAATTTTAATGATCCTGAGTGGTATAGGGGGAGTGCGGCATAACACACATTGTTGAACAACACAATGTGTCTTCAGCAACAAGTTTATATACGAAAACCTACAGATAATAAATAATATACATACGTAACGCAAGCGGTTTTAATAAAATACTTTGTACCGATGGATGCACCACCACTGAACAGATTCTTAATATCTAGAAATGTGATCTATAGAAAACTGATGTCGATAATTTACGTAAGACCCTTCGAATCCTGTGTGCCATATGAGCTAATGAATTTGATCGTGTTTAAGAAAGAATTATATTTTTTTAATTTTACTAAGGTATATAACAGACTACCAATTACCTTATACCATTACCATACATATACAATTACATACATTTACATTTTCCATTTACCACAGCATGAAAATACCATATTGCGTTTTTTCAAGATAAAAGTTGACGTAATAGGCAAGTTCGCCTAACTTAAATTTTATGAATTTTGAGACAATCCAATCCGGCCGTCCAAAGGGCGTGGCCCCGGCCGTATTACCTATCCGATTTTCGAATCGGATGTGTGCGGTGTTAATCCGAACCCATTGTCTGATCAGACAACCGGAAAACAAAATCGAATGTATGCGCCCAGCCTAAAGGTTAATTCTTTGGAAAGGAATACGGTCGGGATTACTAAGTAGACGATCATTAATAATGATTTTGATTGTTGGCAAGAAGGGAGATTGAAGGCTAAATGAATATTTTTATTTAACAGATCAAATTAAATATTTTACTAAATAAAAATGAAAAAAAAAAAAAAAAATTAATAAATTAATATTTTGAATAAATTTCCGACAAGTTCACAATTGTTCAAAAATTAGTTATTAATACGAGAGGTTTGATTTTAAGGCTCTGATAAAAGTCTACTGTAATGGTACCTACGATACAATAAAAGGTATCTAATCATTATTATAGAGGTGATATTTATAAACACTTCAAGAATTTGTTAAAAAGCTAAAAAATCACAGTACAGATCAGAGACTGAAAATTTGGGCAAATATTAAAAAAATACGAATATCATATGAAGAATAATGACAAACACGAGAAAAAGAACAATTATTTTTAGCCTAAACATACATTTTTTACGAACAACTTTTTTTAAATACTAACCTAGTAACCTATGTCTTCAATACCTAGGGGCGCGCGCTTAAAAACATCTTAGATGTTACTCAAATTTAGCAAATATATAATACGATGCGCTCAAACCAATTTCATACATAGATAAAATTAAATAATTATAATTGTTTATTCAATTATATCGGTAAATAATTGTTTAATATAATTATAAATTATATATAAATGTATTTACGTAAATATAATTGTTTATTCAATTATATTTACGTAAATTAAGGGCGCCCGCAGACAAGAGGCTAGTCGCGGGGATGCGAAAGTTGGAAAACAATTCCAAAATTCATACAAATTCCAGTTTTCAAATTGAGACTTTCATGTGCGGACCTCCACATACCGCGATTGATTTTTACGCCCGCAACTATTGCAACGCAACTGTTTCTGCAACTCAATTATAAAATTCTGTATAAAAGAGTGATTTATTTAAATTCGACTTTGTTGAACTCGTCAAATGTCAAGGAAGAAACAATGTAAAATCGCGATGTTTTGACTTTGACGTAATATTTTGTGGGTTTATTTTATGCTATCGTATATAATATTTACCGAAACACATTCCTTGAACAATAAACTATGCCTAAAAACAACATTACTTGCGTTTATTTGATGAATTTATATGTTTTACGATCTCACGAGGAAGGCGCGACGGTGACGCAAGCCAATGTGGCAGCTCAAAGGCGGGAAAAATCTCAGCCGGGAACATAAACAATTCCACAGAAATTATTCCGCTTCGCTAGGTGGGTTCACGGTATCTTATACCTTATGAACAAGAAATACCCAAGCGATTCTGACCTTCTTCTTCATACGTTTTCTTTATACATAAGGGTTAAAATCGCATTACATTTTTTCTATCATTTTGGCCGGTGCGCCGGCGCACGACTGGCGATCCAGCGGTAGAGCTTTGTTGCAAATCATCCTGAGATTGAGATTGTCATCCTTGAGAATATAAATGTAAATTTAGCTTGAAGATTTAGCCAATAACCATTTGTACTACGGTAGAAATGAAGACATATTATTATTAGTAAAATTTATTTATAATTATAATCGTAGAGATTACGGGTTACGGGTGTTTCAAAACAAGGTAAAATAAACCGCAGTACAAGGTACACAACTCGTATAACCCTAATAAGGAAAGTGTAATCGAAGGTTAATATTGGACTAGTAGCATTTAATAAATTACACCCTCCGATTAACGGTCCGGGATTAAGGAATGAAGTACCTAATAAGGCGCGCTTTATTGGACACTGAAAAGGGGGATGGGATAATAAACCAACAAAATTGTATTAATTAAATACTTTAATTGAGTTAATTCTGACGAAGGTTAAAATTGAATTAATATTCTCCGAGTAATCGAAAAACAATATTATTTGTTTCGCCATTTTTAAAGGTGCGCACTTTACGACAGTCGAGAAGCCTTCTGGTAAAGTCCACTAATCATAAAACAAGCCATCGGAAAATGTTCATAATATAATAAATATTTGAGAAAAAACATTAAGATATTTAATTTTTTATAAGAACAACTCTTTATAATTTTTGAAGGTTATTCCCATCAAAGTAATATATCATTGAAGAAGAAGATTATACTAATAATCTAAACGAAAATGTGAAAAAACCAGACACAGAAAATAGAAAAAGATGATGGCCGCAACTGGGATTCGAACCCAGAACCTCTCCTCTAACCGGGACGTGCGCTTTTACCAATTCAGCCATTGCCACCTTCCATCAAACCGTCATAATTGTCAATCTCGTATTATCAAATTTTTGAATTAACAATATTATCATCGACTAATTTTTCCACATCATAGGCAACTACCCTTTTCATTGGGAACAATCGTTCTAAGATATTATTCTATATATCTTTTTCTATTTTTCTGTGTCTTGTTCTCTTTCATATTTTCGTTTAGATTATTAGTGTTATCTTCTGTTTCAATTAAGATATTTGTTCACCGATGGCAATGGCACAGAAAACCTCGGGACTCGGAAAGTAAAATATATTTACCAATACCAATGTTATAACGAAAATCGTCTAAATTCTCATAATAGTTGTAAAAACAATGTAAGATGTTCTTTTTCGAAATTTCATTAAATTAATTTCCCTTATCTTGAATAATAAACGCACCTAATAAATTTAAGGGAAAACTTTTACGCTGCCTATAACCAACAAAAACAAATTTCGAAGATATTTCAAAATCGTACCGTTGTAAAAAAGCAATAAAACAATAAATTTGCGAGCAAACTGAATAACACCGGTTATTTTTTCATCGCGACGATTTAGTGATTTAGCCATCAAGTTTCCTTTCCAAAAGGGGTTGGGCTTCCGCGGTGAAATAAACATAGACAATACGTTACATTTCAATTAATTTTTCAGCTTGTAGTAAATAATTCAATTTGTTCAACCTTAGCCTTCTGCAAGGTAAATTTTAACCGACACAAAAGTGTAAAATGGTCTTATTGGTCCTGATCACGTAAGTTTTTTGAACCCACAAAACGCAATAGAAAAGATTTTGTTTTTAAAACATAAAATACAACACGTAGATAATTCGTTTTCGTATATTTATCCTTAAGATGAAGCTGTACGTGAAATCGTATTTAGATTCATCTTTACGACGAATCGGTTTACAGTATGAACTTCAAAAAATATGCTACGGATAAATTGAAGCTCTTACTAGCTTTTCTATGTATCAGAATTACAATAAAATTATTATTTACATAACAAAAAATATAAGCGTAGACCACTAAAAAAATGTTTTTTCATGACTTATCAATGAAATAATAATATAAGAAACAATTTTTTTTAAATACCCCTTTATAGCTAAGACTATTTTTGAGGTTTTGTATGTTCTAACTTTTTTCGTTCTTATAAAATTGTAAAAAAAAATAAAAACACAAAACAAATAAAAACCACTTTTTCGCTTACTTGCCTCGTTCAAATATGCGCGATTTCAAATTTTGTAGGCATGAGAATCGAAATATTTCCAGCGTTTATATTCCTCTTAAAAGATTCTCACAATAAACATTTTTTTAATAATAATAAATGCATACAAAAAAAAGAAGTTAGTTGTTTTGGTTTATAAAAAGTGGCGCAAAAGTCATCGTCCTATGTCATCACGAATTTGACATTTGTAAAGTAAACATAAGCAGAATACACGTTGATCAATACAACTGTACCGATCGTTATTTACTCCTCATGAACGTGGAAGTGTCGTAATAATTATTTATATTTACAAAGTTATTGCCTCAGGGAAACCGAATGCGGACTTTAAAGACGACACAATACCCTAAAATATAGTCAGAATCTTAACGATGTAAGTAAAGAAGGCGCGTAGACAAAACGCTATGCGCGACTCCGGTGATTAGGTGGACCTACTGACGAATTTGTCCTAGCAAACACTCTAAAATAATGTGGGAATCTTAACGACGTAAGTGAAGAAAGCGTGTACACAAATATAAGCGCGTGGCCCGGCATGTTGGAGGGACCTATGGTCGAATTCGCCCTAGCAGGCCTGGAAATTTTATCATTCCGCCGGGTTTATTTTAATCAATTCTGATGAACGTGTTACTAATATTTCAGATATTTCTAACGAATCCCTCCAAAAGTTATTCATTCATCGTCTAGAAAAATAAAATTTGGTGCCTACCGATAAATTTATAGTTGAAAAACGGGTTATAAAATTTGAAATCGTTTTACGTAAAATATATCAATAGTAAGGTATTGTTTTTATTAATTTTTAATATAAATAACTTAAATTCACATGTATCGGTTTAACAAAAAAAGTTATTATAGTTACGAATTCGTCGGAATTAATTAAAATGTGAGCCTTGAGCTTATTGGTATTATTAGGGTTTTGTGCCGCCTTAAACGTGATAAAGTCAGGTTGGGTTTTTAAAAAAAAATTGGTTTGAAAAAAATTTTTTGGTTTTTTTTTACCTAATTTATATGTAATTTACACAACTCAAAGGTGTTTAGATTTGTCATTGTTCTGTTTAGTCATGGAACCGAGAAACAAAACGATATGAAGAAAATATTAAGTTTTCCAACACTTTCAATTTAACGATACCGGCAAACAAACACCCAGAGACATTTCAAATGTTAAATGTTAACTGCAACCATCTTGAAAAGTTTACTACCGGTTTTGATTACACACTTTAATCGTCTGGCTGCAACTCTAAAGTTCTAACCTCCGACCACTCGACGTACCGGCTTACGGAGCTCGGTGCCACGGGAGTTTTCCGATAGACGTCGGGGCGGGGAGGCGCCAAGGCGGCAGTCGCTGGGCGGGGGCGGGGGCGGCCAGGGCGGGAGGGGCTACAGGGAGGCTGTCGTGACGTCAGCAAATCTCGCTCTTGAACTTCAGAGTAAGGCCCGTGAGGTGGTGTACCACGGCGATAGGTACGGAATGTAACTGAAGAAATATTTAAAAAGGGAGAATTGAAATGGTGGATTTACTGAACGTGTTTTTGTGTCTTGTTCATGAAATTACGGTCAATGTATTACGATCACTTTGAGTAAATTCATTGGCAGTTTCACAATCAGCAATATTATGTGTAATATACAAGTACTCTTGGGGTGATTTTTCAACAAATATGACATCATCTGTGTAATTAATCATTTATCAGAAGCACAGGAGATTCCCGCACAGCTAGAATAAGCCTTTTCCGAATTATTATAAAAATATAATTTAAACCACAAGTAGCTGCAACCATGAATGTACTTAAACGTATACATATTTAATGGAAACAAATAACTTTTCATACACCACTATATAATTAATATTATCGACATGTTTCAAAGACAAGGTTTTCTTCGTCAGGATAAGACATTGATATTTTAAAACTTTGTTTATAAAACATGTCGGTAATATTAATTATGTAGCGGTGTATACAAGTTATTTGTTTTCATTAAATACGCCGAATAATTTGCGAAGTTGAAGAAGTACGTACATATATTGGGTGACCGGACAACTCAACAATGTGCAATTTCATGACTCCTTTGAAAAGTCATTAAAAGTGATAAAAAATACTTCCTTAAGGCTGCGCTATCCGAATTTCGACCGATTTCTTACATATCTCCCTTAAACATATGGTTTTTAAGCTCTTAAAAAAAAAATGTTATTTTTGAAGATATTATCTAGATACGTTCCACGCCGAAACGCTAATTATATGAAATTCCCTCGATAGAAAAAAATCGCAAGGTAAGCTCCGAAAATTATTTTAAACAAATCTATTTCTATTATTTTACAAGTTATATTTGTGAAAAAAATCACAAAGTTTCTTTAAATGATATTTAAGTTACGTTCCACGAGATTTTTGCTCTATTTTAAACGAGTCATGTTTTATTAAGCTTGTTTGCAATTTTCGCTTCACTTTTATCGTTTGAACTATTAGCGCGCTCTCTCCAACATTCGTAATTACGTATCTCTCCATCTGCTTCTTTTCGAGAGCGGTTACGGGGCCTTAAATAGATTACGTTAAGTTATGTTATGGGCTATTTAAAAAAAATCACTTTTAATTATTTTTCAAAGGGGGGTTGAAATGTCACTTTGTTGAGTTGTCATGGAACCATTTGTTCGGTGGCTGCTACCTATAATAAATTAATCTGATATTTTCTGCTTATTGTGGCCTAAAGCTGCCCATATTCAAAGGGAATATAATTATTGCATTCAGATGACTTTCCCAAGGCGTATGATTGGAAAATGCATTAGAACGTAGATCCTATTTCAAAAACTCTACAAGTAAAAATATAGGTAGGTATTTTCAAAACATTTTTTAGTACTTAATTCAAGTAAATAAAACATTATTTTTTGGTAGAAAGCAGTCACTTTGTGTTTTTTGTGGTCACTTTTATTTCAAACATAACGTTGTTAGTACCTACGCGATAAAAGTTTAGCCTCGTAATAAATTAGGAACTTTCAACAACTTTGTAGGCACTTGACAAAAAATAATCATAGTACCACTATTTAGTTACTAAAGCAATAAAAAACATTCTAGCACAAACCTTCTTCGCTAATTGAACTAACATCAAACTTAGCCCATACATTCATATAATATCGTGACATTCGAGTAGCAAAAGCATATTTGTATAAATAATTGCTTCTAAAGAAACGATCAAATGTATTATTTCTTTCGAATCCAAATATGTACCACCCATTAACACAGTTTATTTGCAGTTTTTGTGCCAATATTTCAAGCACGAATTTACGGTCACTAAAATAATTTTCCATAAATTTTCCATTAGACCAATGTTTTTCATTAGGTAAGTAGGTAGGTAGATGAATTATTCAAAGTTTAAAAATATCTATTTACATACATTAGCTTTACATACATACATTACACGTAGTATGCATAATAGCATGTTGCGGAACTATATTATTTTTTATTCGTCAAAAGAAAACTTTTTAGAAGAGCCTTAACAATTAAGTAATACCGTTTTAATACAGAGGGTTAAAAAGTAGTTGAAATGGGCAGCAAATGGAATTTTAAAAAAAAGTATTGTATACATCACATATAATTCCACAAAACCTTATTGGCAAAGGTTGTTTAGGAAGTTATCCAGGAGTGATTTTTGTAAAAATTTAAACAAATAAAATATCTCATTATCATAAAATTATTTATTTGAACAAAAGTCGATTCACCCTCTGAAGGCATTATAATAATACTAGAGCGTGAAATATAACCGGATATTGATATTATAATTCTGATTTTGAAAATGTCAATTAAAATAATTTTCTGTTAAAAAAATATATTATGGATAGGAAATCGTTTGTCAAAATTTTTCTTCACCCTATCATTACCAATTTTGAAATTGATACTTAAATTCAAAACAAATATGAATTCATTGAATGTGAACATTTCAAGCAGATCGCAGACAACCGAAATCAGAAGTTTTAAGGAAGAGTTATTTCAAAAAATTTGAACAATTCATCAATTTTTTAAGTTAATTAACACGTTCAGTGTAAGTTCTGTTAATATATCGTTATAGGCCAGTTGCTTCATAAAACTGAAATAATCACAAAACTTGAATAGAACTTTCACGGAACCTGAAAATTAACTTTAAAAAAACCCATCCTAAGAATGGTCATTACTTTATTATTACATCTTATAAGAAGAAGATATACTAATAAACCTGAACGAAATATGAAACAGAAAAAGACACAGAAAATAAAATGAAAAAAGGTAACGGCCGCAAGTAGAAATAATTAATCATTATTTTTTGTACTCATTTAAGATTTTACCTCTACATAACAGGACCTATTCTGATGTTATCTAACTTTAGATTGTTAAATAAATAAATAAATGCCCGTGTAGTGTATTTGAATTGTAATTTACTACACTTACGACTGATGACAATAATAACAGTCAATATTATTCGGAGAATGTTTATTCTCTGAAACGGTGGTAGTGATAAGTCACGAAGGCACCACCAGTAAATGAACTAACGTTTGCTAAAGTAATTTGTCAAATTTTGTTTTTAACCAAATAACATAAATATTATCAATTAAATGAAAACAAATAACTTTGTAAAAACACCACTATTAAAGGGATTACGCCACAAAGTGTATTTTCAAAGTTTGAACAAATGTTATCATTCATTCAGCTAATAAAATAAGGTAGGTACTAAACTTATGAACGATGTGGATGTTCCCGGATTTTTGGGAGTTTAGTCTTTTGACGCCTATTTTCAAAAAAGGAAATAAGAGCGATATAACAAACTATAGGCAAACAAGCACCACGTTTGCGTTACCTTAACTTTTTGAAAGATATGTGAAATCCCGAATTGATGACATCATCTCACCCCTTCAACATGAATTTATTAAAGGAAGATCAACCCTTTCCAATTTGATATTGTACACGAATGATATTGTTAATGCCCAGAATGCATCACATCAAACTGATTAATATATGTTGACTTGATAGGTACTAAACTTTTGTATAATTTGAAAATAATTTTTAATTTTATTGTTATAATGTAAGGCAGTGCTGCTTTGGCCGGGGTACATAAGAATTTAGACGATTTATTTGTCCAATACTCTACGAATTCAACAAAATCGCGACCTAGTAATCATTCAGAGGATATCATCTGATAATTCTGCACAAAACACAGGTAACTATATAAGCGCTAGTACATATATATCAGAGATAGATATCTGGGTACAGCTATATCAGGGGTAGGTATATATGTATTTGAGGTACAGCTGTATCAAAGGTTTGTCTGTATTTGGGGTAGTCTGTATCGGGGGTATATCTGTATCTGGTGTATTTCGGCCTACTAGGAAGTAGGAACATTCGCGCCGGGACTGCAATGCGGTAATAAATATCTACAGCCTCAACCGCACCGGGAGTGAAACACCGCGAAAGGGTGCAATACGTCAGGAAAATTCATAGTCGAATTTTCAATGCGACGACGAACTGCAAGCGGAATGAAATGGAATATCGTGGAAATCTCTCAACAATATAGAGTGTTTGTTTGGAAGATAATAGAGCGAATGGTAGATCACGTTATTAGTGGATGGATATTTTAAATGAAATATAGATACACATTAAAATAAGAAAAAAATGACAATTTTAAATTTATACATGTAGATTAAGTCATATTTATCCTATCGCGCGGTTTCCTTCAAATCCCATAAATTTCGTTATTTAACATAATATTATAACCTGTTATATTAACATAAAATGTATTATAATCTGTTAAGAGGTGGGAACTGACTTTCATAATTAAAATTATTTTTTTAGTGTTTTTTTACATAAAATACGTAACATAGGTGATTCAACATGTATTAAAGTGAACAACTCCGAAGAACTATTTACAAATTTCTGAGTAAGTAATTCCATAAATCGTTTTTATCATAATCTATTTTCGATCTTGTTCCATTGATGATCTATTTGTTAATTTCACAGGAAACTTCCAAGGTCATCGTCATACAAGGTGGCGTAAAATTTGTCACCCGATGTTCTATGGCTGTAATTTTCTTTTTTTTTAATGAAAAATTTTGATTCTGCTTTTGGATTGTGTTTATTTGATTTCATATTTTTTTCCATTAAGCTGAGAAAATGATACCGGCCAAGTGGCCGCCGCCAGAATTGATGACCACACGGGCCCGATTTGTGGTATTTTCCATCACTCTTTCCAGAACTTCCGACGAGAGGTTCTCGCATTCTTGACGGATGTTCTCTTTGAGGACTTCAAGAGTCTGAGTCTTGTTGACATAGACTCGTGACTTCAAAAAACCCGACAAAAAGAAATCTGGAACGGTTAAATCGGGCGATCTTGCCGGCCAGTGCAAATCACCTAAGATTAGACGACCCGGAAATGCAGCCCTCAGAATATTGGTTGTGGCTCGTGCTTTGCGGTAAGGGCTAACAGCTGATGCACTGTCTGCACTTTGTAAGGGGAAATCTTCAAGTCTTTCTCCAAAATTCTCTGTAAAGACCGCCGATTAATACTCAATTGCGTGGCACGTTGTCTGGTCGATACTCCGGGGTCCTCTGCGACATCTTCAGCCACAGCCGTAATATTCTCAGCAGAACGGCTGCTCCGGGGCCAGCCAGACCTAGTAGCTTCTCGTGTTATCCCGTACTCTTTTAACACTTCCTTACCGGACCGGGGGAACGCACCTACACTAACGAGAGTTTTACGCTGTATCTATGTTGTTTTTAAACCACGTACTCAATAATTTGAGTAATCTTAGAAAAACTATTTGGTTATCGATTTGCATCAAAAAAATTAATATCGCATTACTACTTTTCTTAAAATTAAATAGTTTATAACAAATTCCGGCGAATAATCTGTGCCACCCGCCCCCCTTCCCCTCTGTTCGGGCGTACCCCGTTCCTATCTGCTGAATGTATCGGGATAATTCTAAGCGATAGCAAGTAATTTCTAAGTTGTTAGTGAAAGGACTAATTCGCGTTCGTTTACACTGCGCATCTCGTTTGCTCTTTTTATAATGCTATAATGTTCGCTTGCCGGTCAAAGATCATTCGGTCCGAGTCGTTTCCGGTGAACGCCAATCGCCAGTCGAGATTCGGAAACAAGGTGTTACGTTGGCTATCGGCCCGCCTTCTCTGTTTTCTATGGAAAAATACACGTTATGGTCTAAATTCGTTAGAATATTAATTATGACTTAATTTATGAAACGATTTTGAAAATGACTACTGAAATACGATTATTATACTTCCCTCTAATTATTATCATAACAAATTACAAAAAATATGTCATTAATACCCTTTAATATGCAAAACAAATTGGGGTCCCCGAGTGACCCCCCTTCGGGTCATGTGTGATTTTTTTCGTTCCGGGACGAAAAGGTTAAGCTAGCGGCTAAACGCCATAATGTTTGCCCAGTTGTGTCGGACGACCGGGAAATCTGCGCCTAAATTCACGCTGAGCCAACACCACCGACGAATTTATTCAAACATTCGAAACAATTTTTCCACGTTCTTGAGGAGTTTAGCGATTCATGTCTTGTTGGCGTGTATTTTGTATCTGTTTACTTCATAAATGTCAAAGCAGAAATGACATTTGCCGCCATTAGCAAAAATTATTAGGCATTTTCCGATAGTATTATGTTAGGATGAAAACGAGATGGTATTTCTGTAACTTCAAATCGCTTAAGTTGGTAAAGTTTGCTTGTGTTTTGATGGAAAAAATAAAACATTAGAAAGAATTAGAAAGAATACTAATAAATAAATGAAAAATCAACCAGTAAAAACAAAGTTATTGTACTACAATGCATCTTTTTTCAATTTTCTACCAAACTGCGCTTTGGTAGAAAATTGAAAATAGATGATAAAAATTTTTCTACCAAATCTCTTTTTTTATTTTGTTTATTGGCTCGCCAACAGAACATTATTGAGCCGACTAGTATCCAATTTCACCGAGAAGTATTGAGGGTCCACTATTCGAATTTCGACAGATTTCTTACATATCTCCCTTAAACATTTGAAATTTTTAAGCTCTTAAAAAAATATATGTTATTTTTGAAGATAATATCTAGATACGTTCCATGCCGAAAAGCAAATTATATGAAATTCCCTCAATAGAAAAAAATCGCAAAGTATGCTCCGAAAATTATTTAAAACAAGTCTATTTCTATTATTATACAAGTTATATTTGTGAAAAAATTCACAATGTTTCTTTAAATGATACTTAAGATTCGCTCCACGAGATTTTTGCTCTATTTTAAACGAGTCATGTTTTATTAAGCTTTTTCGCCATTTTCGCTGCGATTTCATCACTTAAAATATTAGCGCGCTCTGTCCAACATTCGTAATTACACATCTCTCCATTTTCTTCTTTTTCAGCCGAATAGCGCAGCCTTAAAAAAAAACATGTATTCATATACTTACATATATGTATACAGAGTGTTAAGGGACGTACTTGACTTACCAGTGAAAAAAAATGTAAATAAAATTTGTAAATTAAAAATGTAAATAAAATTTTGGTCTCCGATGACTTTTTCGATGACTTTTTTTTCTTCAAAATCAAAAAATTTCTTCAGAATAACCTCACTGGTCCCTCAGCCTAATAATCGCCCATCCTTTTACCCCGCCCCCAACTATCCAACGCTTATATTTTTTTCTGTTTATGTAGAAAAAAAAAATCAATAATGTCACCGGAGACCAAAATTTTATTAACATTTTTTACCCCAAATAAAGTCAGGAATCATTGGTTAAAGTAAGTCAAGTACATTCCCTAACACCCTGTATATATATTTTTGGTTTGACTAAGAATTGAACCTTCCTCACCATGGATTAGCTCTTAACTGCCGTGAACTTTTAAAATGTATTTTAAAACTTTAAAAAAAAATTGGTCTGACTGAGGGTTTGATTCAGGGTTCGGAAGAGAATCTTCCTCCTCAGGAACTGACTGAAATAAGTGAACTCCGCTAACACTTAAGTTGATAATAATGATTCTATCCGCCGAGTTTCACCTTCATTTCCACTTCCAAGATTTGCATTAATTCATTCACGAAAACCAAATCGAAATTCAAATACACGAATTAAAAAGATCGAATGCGAGGGATGTTACCGTTGAAGCGAAAACAGTAAAATTGATGAGACACTTTCCGATATAGAATATCAAATAGTGATATCATTTTATGTTTCGCATTACTATAAATACGCGATTTTTCGAAAAAGATATCATACATCAGCATTACAAAACAAAGCCGTTTTTCTTCGTTTGAAAGACCTTTTTTCTTTCAATTTTTTTAAACTTTTCTACGCACTAAAACTGATAAGAGGCTATCAATTTAGTCCCCAAGTACCATCCATTCTGATCTATTGGCGCGTTAAAAAATTACGGAGAGTGGAGCAGAGAATCACGGCTCTCTTAATAAATCTCAAATCAAGGCGTCATCTAACCTTTAATAAGGATCGTTCACAGAATTCCTAAGTGGTTATTAGTATTAGGCTTCATATTGCTTAGGGGAAATAATAAAGTATCGGCAGACAGAATCATTAATAGCTTTAACACAAACAAACCAGGAAAAGCTCCGGAGGAAAACTAAATACTTTGACCACGATTGTATTAAATTACACGTTAAGAGACATCTAGGTTCGATTTCAATTGAAAAAAGTTATTGCTTCAGAGATTCCATTAGTTTATTTAGTAAAGACGATTTCACTAATAAAATAATTATAATCCAAGACAGATTTCAACCCGAACGGAGATATTCCAGCCTAAGATTTTTCTTTGCAATACATTTCTAATGTATAATAACTTAATTTTTAATTTGCGAAAGGGAAGTTTCTGTTTTGGGGAAGGAAATGTATCCAAGCAAGTTGGTTGAGGAAAACTTTATTTAATTTTTTATAAGAAAAACTCTCTTTCTATAACTTTTGAAGGTTATTCCCATCAATGTAATATATCATTGAAGAAGAAGATATTATTAATTAATTAATTGTTTTTGTGTTTAATTCGTAGAACTCCGTTTAATTTTTTTAATATTTAATTTTAAAAAAAGGAAGAAGAAGATAACAATAATAATCTAAACGAAAATATGAAAGAGAACAAGACACAGAAAAATAGAAAAAGACAATGGTCGCAACTGGGACTCGAACCCAGATCTCTCGTCTAATGAGATTGACAAATATGACGGTTTGACAGAAGGTGGCAATAGCGAAATTGGTTAACGCGCACGTCCCGGTTAGACGAGAGGTCTTGGTTCGAACCCCAGTTGCGACGGTTGTCTTTTTCTATTTTTCTGTATCTTGTTCTCTTTCATATTTTCGTTTAGAATTTATTATTTTTATCTTTTTCTTAAATGATATAAAACTTTATTTATTTGTCTTTTCTTTAAGAAAATAATATTCGAAGAAGAATATTTTGTTAGAAGGAACGATTCAAGTGTGTTTATGCATCTATCGTTAATTTTCGCACAATAATCACAATTTGGGAGGCGGGTATACAATTTGGGAAGCAGGTACGGGTATCGCCGCCCCGGAAACCATTTATTGGATAACCAACACCTCTACCATAGGTCACCTCAAGTTGTACCCGGGTTCATGTGGTGAGATTTGTCCTACACGTCTGCCCACCAGCTGCATGGCAGGCTAGATCGGGAGAGAATGGTTGAGGAAGTCTCTTTGACTTCTCCAGCCGTACTCTCTCGGAACATCGCCTTGCACGGCAGTGGGAGGGATGGATTCATAAGTCCATCACTCCTGGACACAATGACCTCTAGATTCCTACACACCCCTACACCCCACACATCGCCGCCCTGGAAACCATTTATTGGATAACCAACACCTCTACCATAGGTCACCTCAAGTTGTACCCGGGTTCATGGGGTGAGATTTGTCCTACACGTCTGCCCACCAGCTGCATGGCAGGCCAGATCGGGAGAGAATGGTTGAGGAAGTCTCTTTGACTTCTCCAGCCGTACTCTCTCGGAACATCGCCTTGCACGGCAGTGGGAGGGATGGATTCATAAATCCATCACTCCTGGACACAATGACCTCTAGATTCCTACACACCCCTACACCCCACACATCGCCGCCCTGGAAACCATTTATTGGATAACCAACACCTCTACCATAGGTCACCTCAAGTTGTACCCGGGTTCATGGGGTGAGATTTGTCCTACACGTCTGCCCACCAGCTGCATGGCAGGCCAGATCGGGAGAGAATGGTTGAGGAAGTCTCTTTGACTTCTCCAGCCGTACTCTCTCGGAACATCGCCTTGCACGGCAGTGGGAGGGATGGATTCATAAATCCATCACTCCTGGACACAATGACCTCTAGATTCCTACACACCCCTGATGTCTTTTCTTTTCCAGAACTTCCTCTCCTTTCCTAAAAAGACACTCCCCACAGCATCCCCAAAGATGACACAGGCCCTGAAGGGAATTATTTTCCTCAGGGCCTCTTGTGTGGACTGACTGTGAACTTACACAGAACGTGAAAATATTTTATGAATCCATCAAATTTTTTTAAACAACCCGTCCTAAGTATTCTATAAATATATTTTTGATTTGTGTCTTAGACAAACGAATGATATTCTAAAATAATTAACGTTTGAAATAAAATAAGAATGGTTTTTGATTTATCCTACTACCAATAATCCATCAGTAAAATATTGAGGAAAATGGGATCGTCGTGTTGTTCTGTGTTCCAAAGTTAACAATAGTTGATTATTGACCAAATTAATGTGTTCATCGCAAAACATTTTAAATAATAATATTTTAATATGAAACAAACCTTCCATAACAAGTGAAACAACGATATTATTTAACCATGGCATATATTCGTTGAATTATTTCGCCGCCGAATACATTGCGAATTAAATACACCATTCGTAATACTTTTTGTGTGACTCTTTCCTAGAATCCAGAAACTCTCGGTGTATTTGACAAGGGCGAAAGCAAATTGACAAGGAAAACATCACCGCGTTTGCATAAATTAATTTAAAACCGTTCGGTTCAGGGTGAGCGCTGTTCAATTACATCGTAGAATGTAAAGGAAACAGGAAATTGTGAGACTCGGCTGCCGGCGGAAGTGGCAACTTGGGCGCCATCTTTCCACCCCTGGCATAGGCCTGCCAATCATAGCCCAGTACGACTCATCTCAAACACGTGTTAAAACACTACCTTATTATTCAAGTATTTAAAAAACACGATCATGACTTATTTCAGAAGGCTTTTTGAAGAAATTGACGAATCTCATCTTTTCTCTAGTTGGTGAAACTATACCCACCCTTAAGAGGAACAGCTGCGCGGCCTTTTTCATGGGAAACTTTAATTTTGATTTTAAGCCAAATTATCCAACCAAAATGAACAATAATGTTTTTTTTACATCCAAAAATAAAGCAAATATCTAGTCGAATACATGTTGTGCTTTTTTATGTGCACTTTAATTTATGATACAATATAGGAAATTACAGAATTCAATTTTGCATGATTTCAGAGACAAGTTTTGACATTTTTTTAGAGCTATTTGAAATTATTAAAAATACAATCTTGCCCTATCTGCTGTGTTAATGTTATGAAAAATAAAATAAAAATAAAAGATAATACAAAAGGCACTTTTTGGGTGGAAAATTTAATATATATGCAATACATTTGTCCCCAAAATGGTCATTTGTAATTAAGGACCATGAAATATATTTTTTTATTAATTTTTATTTTTTATTAGATAAATTATTATTTTCAAATATTTATCATTAACTCACAAATAATTTCCAAAGTTGCCTCTAAACTTATGATAATTCTTTAATTGCCTATATTTTATAATTTGGGAGGCGGGTTTGGGTAACGCCACCCCGGGAACCATTTTCTGGATAACCAACACCTCTGCCGTAGGTCGCCCAAAGTGGTTCGCTACGTTTGGTGACTTAGCAGGGGTGCCCGGGTTCATGAGGTGAGGTTTGTCTAGGTCTTGGCGGCGGATCGGAAGAGACTGGTTGAGGGAGACCTTTTGATTTCTCCAGCCAGACTCTTTCGACCCACAGCCTTGCACCTCGGAGGGAGGAATGGATTCATACGTCCGTCACTCCTGAACACACTGATCCCCAGTTTCCTAACCACCCCTTATACCCTTTTCCTTCCCAGAACTTCCTTTCCTTCCTTTACTTAAAAAGACCCTCCACACAGCATCCCCAAAGATGACGTAGGCCCTGATGGAAATTATTTTTCTCAGGGCCTTCTGTGTGAAGCTAATGTAAAAAAAAGTAAAATACAAATATCCGAACTAGATATTTGCTGTACCTTTTGTTTCGTTGTGTATTTTGGCCTCAAATCCAAATTTAAGATTTGTATGAAAAAGGCCGCGGAGCCGTTCCTCTTAATACCTGACGGGGGTAGGTTTCACCCAGACACAAGGTTAATTAAGGAGACAAGAGTTTAAATAATGTAAGAACCTAATTACCAACCGTTCCCGGTGTCATTTTGTACTAAGTACAAGGGAGTTGATTAGGTTTTGTTTCATTACTGAATCTTCATTTAAAATGGTCTCACGAAGTTGTTACGCTGCTCGCGTGTTTGTAAAGTTAGGTGGTACCGTCTTAGAATTCACTATTAAGCCCACGCATTCCGAATTTCTACTGATTCTTAAACACATTTCCCTTGAACTCTTTTTAAAATTTTTAAGTTTGAAAAAAAACATAAGTCTTTATGAAGATAATATCTATACATTTGCCGAACCGAAACGGAAATTTCATGCAATTTCCTCGATAGAAAAAAAATCGCAAAGTACCTATGCTCCGAAAATTATTAAAAAAACATTTAGTGCTGTTATTTAAGAGGGAATAACCAGACAAAACCGGAAATATATCATTTTTAAATCAAATTTTAGACTATTGACTCTTTTCCACAAAAAATTATAAATTGATTTGGAAAGACTGTTCTTTTATCTAGTAAAGCTTTTTTTAAATTTGGATAAAATATGTTTATTTCTAGTACAATAAGGTTTTACCGTACGTCGTTGGCAGATTTGTTAAATTTTCAAACAAAATTTTGTATTATAGAACATACATTTAAAATCATAATATAATCATGCAATAAAATAAATTAATAAACTATTTGAGAAAGCTACTTTTGAGAATATTAATTCAAGTTTGTTCAAATAAAATCATAAAAAAAAAGATCAAGTTTTGTGACAAAAGAAAGATTTGTGACAAAAATACTTCAGTTTGTCTATTTATTTACAGTCTTACAAACTAATTAAAAAAAAAAAAATACATTCTTATTTTACGTAGACATTATTGAAAAATTATAAAAACTTATGATCAAAAAATAATTTTAATAGTTTTATCATCACGAGTTTGAGCATTTTTGAATGTGGGAATTTCAAAGCAAATTTTGAATGAAATAAAATCGATATTGAGTTATTATCTTAAATGCTGGTATGGAGAATAATTAATTTTCTCATCGGAACCGCCCTGCACAGTTGCAAGGGTACGATCGCAAGATCATCGTTCGACGAAATTTAAATTCTCGGCCGCTGCCTCTCTAACATGTTACAGGTTTGAAAAAAAATCGCAGTGCATCTTTAAATGCTACTTTAGATATTTGTCGAGAGATTTTTGCTCTATTTTAAAGGGTTGTGTTTATTAAATATTTTCACAATTTTTGTTATCAATAATTTTTTTTTAAATTCAACGACCATAATCAGAAAGAGGTTTAGATTGAGACACCTCCCGGCACCAGAAAGTGGGTTAGTGAGACTAAAGCCTGGAATCTAGACAACAGTGATACATTCTCGTGCAACATTTTCACCAAACAAGAGAATATTACAATTTAAAACGTAATAATTACAATATTCAAAATTCATCACACACCCTAAATCACTTTTCGTCCTCTCGTCACTGAAACACGTCAAATCCAATTTTACTATTTATGAAAAAAAAACGTAATAATAACAGCATGCTAACGATGGCCACTCAGGCTAAATAGTTCGCTTTTGGAAAAAAACTCATTCAGGTCTCCTAGAAATCGTTGTCTCCCTTACTATCATGGTGAGAAATACGATCTAAACCATAGGTTCTCAACCTTATTTTGCCCACCGTCCACTTAGGAAACATATATTTTTTGGAACCCCCCAATGTTTTTGACTTACCATCTATCGCGTATCTCTAATAGTTATTGCCACGATTATGTTTACCAAAACCGGAAATTAGGGGGGAGGGGGGGGGGAGGCTCAACTGTCACGGAACCAATAATTCGATTTAAAATATTTATTTTTATTTTTTTATTCTTTCTTCCTTCAGCATATTAGCAAGTTAAAAAAGCAATTCTTTTGTATTTTAAGTAAAGGGTTGTTACCTGCTTTCTTCTTGTATTCATGATATAATTCTTAATAATAATAATAATACACGTAAGATAATTAGTACGCTTTTTTTGGTTTTTTAAGACCATTTTTTTTACCGGCCCACGCTCTCACTGTGCTATCTCAACGCCCCCTAATTTTCTCTCGGTCTTTTACTGCTCCCTGAAAGTCTCAAACGCCCACAAGGGGCGTTATCGCCCACGTTAAGAACCTACGATCTAAACGGTGTTAGAAAGAGAAAACACCACGCTTTATATTCACATCTAAAAGTTAATCACAAAATAATTAAAATGACCAAATTTCACAACAGCAATTTGAAAAAAAAAATGAAACTTATAAGTGTGTGTTTTCAGTAATTTTAGTTAAAAAAACCTTTCAAAAATAGTTTTTAATTTTCGAATACGAGCAATATTCCTTTTATTTTGATTTTAATGCAAAGCGGAAATATTTTGGTCTTTTGACAAAAAATGTCCGAGGATTGAGGGGTTAAAATGCCTGTCTAAAAATACAAATAACGACAAGTAATTTCGCGCTTTTTGAGGGACGCCGTGTCTCATCAATCACGATTAGACTGATATCGGGCCATTTGAGTCGGCAAAGTAATAAAGATCATATTGGCGTGGGTTTAATTAGTTACATAGTGCAGGTCAGTGTTTAATAACGGCGGACAAACGAGGCTTTTTACGGCTTAACGGCTACACTAATTGGACAGGTCGAGAATATCCAGTACCCAGGACCTACCCAAAAAAACACCTAACCTACGTATCACATGCAGTGGCGTAGCAGCGCGTTAAGTCACGGAAAATAGGGTCCCGCGCCGGGGTATTCAAATTTCGAACGCGCAAAAATTTTAAATATTTTGTTGAAAATAAGTAAAAATATATGCCTCTGGCGCGTACGTGTCGAAAAAATGTATGAAATAAATCATAATTATCTACTATTTATAGAATATGCGGGTTGTGAAAAGTTTGAACTTACAAAAGAAAAGTTAAAAATACACGAAATATACAAATTTGCTTAATAGATACGAAATTAATGATTTCAACTTTGTAATCTATTTACGGATATACTTTTCAGAAGAGGTTTGTCTGTTAAGGCTGATAACCTTATTATTTATATTATTTTCTAAATGGAGGGTATTTAAAAATATACCATATTGATACTGCAATATTAAAATTTATTTAAAAAATAAACAGAACTTGTCAAGGGGCGGATGGCCGAAGAATACCAGGGCCCTGATATTTATTGCTACCCCACTGAGCACGCACATTACATGTCTGTACAACATATATTATCGTATAACATACGACTCGAAGACTGCGGCAATATACATCGGGTAGAATTTAATGAAAACATCGTCGCCCTAGAATTTAGAATGCACCTTTAACAAAAGAACGTAAGTGCCGGTTAAAAATTTAATCACAAAGGAAGTACCGCGATATGATCGCACACGTGCACCGTCCATGCACTTCCTATCACACCACTTCGCTAATAGTCGATGAGATAGTCATTCAAGTCAATGTCTTGAAAGGCTGACAATACATTGCTAGCGATATTGTCAAGTACGTACCTAATCAGTAGGTACTGAAAAACTGTTGATAGGGACTAGAGGTGATTCTAAAATCACGGAACTTTGATATTGTCCAAGCGATTACAGATATGCACTCGCAGGTGGTGACGCGCAATATAAAATCAAAAATCTACTTCTCATGCATGCTCTACTCTCTCGGCAAGATGTCTTGATCCAGCTAGACATTTCCCCAAGGCAGGGAGCCCGAGTAACGCACAGTTTTAGCTTGGATTATTTTTAGTTGTCCTCTAAATCGGAGATTTGCGGTACCTATGTCTAATAACTTTAAAACCAATCACAGAATTTAACTTAGATATTCTAATTATTTATTTTGATTACCATACGTGTAGATAGGCGCTATCTAAATAGTCTTGATTAACGTATATATAAAATTACTAGCTTTTCCCCGCGGCTTCGCTCGCATGGTATTACGGGAAATTACTGTAGCGCTTGCACTTATCAATTATCTCCCCCCCCACCCCACCCCCATCCCCTCCGGCATTCCATATATTCATTCCCTTACATTCAGTTTTCAAACATCGCGCCGACCACCTAAATTTCATAATGCTATAGCTCAAAGAAAAAAAGAATTACTTATCCAATTTTGTTCATTCGTTCGGAATTTATGCGCTTACAAACATTTCGGATGTTTATTATTAATTAAATATTTGAAAGTTTGTGAATATAATAAAAAATTACACTATTTATTCAGTTCATTTATTCAGTCTTTATAATCGTTACGAATTATATTTTTAATGTAGGAACTGACATTTATTCCAAAACAGAAGCTTGTCCAAAAAAATAAAACATATTCTAATATTTGAATTTTCTGAAGCAGTAGCAATCGTTTCCATGGAAACGATTTTTTTCTGACGTTAGCAAAAATTTGCTTTAGTTAGCGACAGAAAGCGTATAACAAATATAATATATTAATATTTATAATTTCATTACGCCAGAGCTTACCATCATATACAAAATATAGTCTGCGCATATAATTTAGCTTTCTATTGGTGAATGAATTTTTAAAGTCTTTATATTGTGTTATGCGTGAAAAGGTCATAAACAAACTCGAGCAGTTTCGCATTTATAATATTAGTATGGATTGTAGATATACGCAAACTACCAGTTCGTGACGCGCTACTGACCGATGACGGTATGATGCTTGCCAAAAAAATGTCTAAAATATTAGTAACATTTGAATTGGAAACTGTTATTTTTGTAACAGGTGATTCCATCAATCGGACTTGGTTCGGTTAAGTACCTATATGATTTTTTCATCTTCACTAAGAACCGAACATACCACAAATATTTTAACTACACAAGCAGTCACCCGCATGTTATAGGCGTGAACCGTGCTATTAATTCAAAAAGCTTAAAGGGCAGAGTTCAAAGTAGTATTATGTGTCAACTGAAGGGGGGAAGATCCCACATCCTGTCATGTGCGAGGAAGGAAACAGGAACAGGGAACACTCTGCCAAAGGGAAACGCCACCTTGCCCCGTATTGGGTTAATGCAGGTGTTCGTATTCATGCTGACAGGGAACAGAACTGGTGATCAGGAAGACAAATAATAACTCATATCATGTAAGTATCGCTACGTATTGCGACTCTGTCTTCATATATCACCTACAAGTTATGCAAGTAAAGTAATTTATGGAACTTTAGTTTGACTACTGAACAGAACAAAGGATGCATTAATCATAGACTTACTACCGGCGTAAAAAATTGTCCATAAAATGTAAAAAATATGTTCTTATTTTTAACATGGTGATTGCAACACCAGGCATAAGGCAGGGAGATGCTGTTGGTAGGCAATGGGTTGTATATAGCTCGTTTGTTTTATCATTTTATACACTGTGATTATCTCCAACAGAGTCTAATAAAGGAATATTCCATTGAGATATGTATTTACATGCGCACGTAGGAAAACCGCAATGTAAATTATTATACAAAACTTGATCTTGAATATAAGGGTAAAAATACTCTAAGCGAAATATGACAATAGAAAATGGCAATAATAATTATTGCAAATTGTACCTACAGCTCATTGACATCTCGCGCCATTTTGCATCAGATGTGAACTACGTGCCTCGAGGCATTGTAATTCATGCTAATGAAAAAGTAGCATCAACATACCAAAGCAAATACACTAACAGGTGATAACGAGTCGGTACAAATGGTACACAGTCATTGGCATAATGAAATTATCAATTCTACAATGATGCTATCGTCGTGTCTTTACTGTTCAAGCGAACGTTATCACTTTACATGACACGTTTTTTTCTAAGGTTTCGCTCTATATTTCCGCAAGGTTTAACGATAATACTTGTGCAACAACAGAACGCAATAACAACCGGATCAGTTGACCTTGAAGCATTCGGAATCGATATATCCGGTTTGCAAGTTTTTAGCAAACCTCTCTACCGAAACACTTTATCAGATCAGTAGCTACCCACAGTCAACAGCTACAGTCTAGAGCAGTGATTCCCAAAGTGGTCCAGGCGGACCCCCAGGGAGACCCGACGGGAGACCCGACGGGGGTCCACGAAGGCGCGATAAAGAAATACGGGTTCACAAGTTGTAAGTGGGGGTCCACGAACTGGTTTCGATTGAGACCCATCCCGTGCCTCATCCCATCCATATCCCATCCCACCCCCTGTTTCATACCCCATTACTCCCCCTCCATAACAGAGCGACTGGCGTACAGCGTACGTTGTTGTACCGGTTATGCATGAGATCTTAAAACGCCCAGCTAGACAAGGGGGGGGGCGTAAAGGGATATGGATGTACTGTGCTGGGATGGGAACATACCCCCGTCCCATATCCCACTACGCCCCCTCCGTTGTGGCAAATATAATCTCGAATACTGGTCCATTTTGCCCCCGTTTGAAAAAAGTCGTAGAGCCGGTACTGCTCCGTTGTGACAGACCACACCTCACCATTCAATATTCAGTACAACGCGTGCAGAGTTTTGGGAATATGGTAGAAATGTGCCAGCAGGGGGTCCACCGTGACCAGTAAAATTTTGAAAGTGGTCTACGAGAAAAAAAAGTTTGGGAACCTCTGGTCTAGAGTCTAGAGGTTTGATTACTTTTGCAAAACTTTCGGCTCAGAGGAACCTTTAATCAAGTTACAAACAACTAAATAGACAAATGTCATTTCGGACGAGGAGAGAGGTCGGATTCGACAAAAAAATAAACAATTTCAAAAAGTTATTTCGTGCCAAAGAAATGGAGAAAAAAGTAACACAAACAATTTGGATCGAGTAAAAAAAGCGTTTTTCAGTACCACAGACATTCCCAACAAACTATTATTCTATTATGTATGTACAAAAAATACACCTTTAAAATCGTGGTATAAATATAATTGAACATTATAAGATTGTGTAGAATATGAATTTTTCGAAATACTTATGAATTATATATAACCAGCTAAATCATATTACGTTCAAGATCTAGTAATAACAGAAAACTATCTGAATCGTGCAATTAGCAGATTTTTATTGGATATTTTAAGACCGTGCAAGGAAAAACAGTTAATTAATTACTCGAGCAATTTCATTTGCACGCAGACCGAATCCCTGTAACCTAATTTGACAATGAACATTTAGAAACCTTGGGGGTTATTTCTCCCAAATCCATTTCTCCGCATTAGCGCTTAATTTTAAGTACAGTTTTAAGGGTGGTAAAACTAATCAATACTCTTTATCAAACCCTTTATTCTAAAATTATTAGAATAAAGCTGTTGTCAGCTGGAAAAACTTTTTTCTTTTTATTTGACGAATAAAAAAAAAATAAGAAGATAAAATTCAACTTTGACGCAATGACGGAGCAAAAGCGGAGAACACAGGTTTACACAACAACCCTGGTAAATTTTAATCGGATTTTGGATGACCCTGATTTTGACGGCACGCACTGGGTTTGGCATTTATTACCATAAATCAATCAATCTTTTAATAGCCTAAATACATTGAAAAACTTTCACTTAATTCTATTAAAAACTTCAATTTGAAGTATTAAGAGCGTAAGCAAGAATTCAAAACATTATATATTAAAAATATTCTTGTTTTAATAAAGGAAATTTCAAATTAAATTTGAGAGAAAAAATGCGATTGGCGGCGTTTGCGAGCATAAATAATGCGGAAAAGATACTAGGTAGGTACATGACCCGTGGACATCATCGTGTCACAAAAAGACTATCATCTATAGAGCATCTTTATCTAATCTTAAAGTTATCATCCGAACAGTTAAACATTTTATTGGCCACTCAGTCGTGTTACGAGAAATAGCCCCATAGATTAGTAGACAGGAAAATGGTGTTCATGTAGTTACCTGCAGAAACACGTGACCGTCTCCTCAACGTCCAGCGGGAGAGCGAATCCTCGGGAGGGGGGCCCCACGGTGGTGTAGCGCACGTGGATCGCCCGCGACGAGGCGCCCCGCCCGAACATGCCAGAGGGCCACATGGGGCCCGGGCGCCACCAGCCCCCCGGCTGCCGACCGCCCACCCCACTCGCACAAGGGCAAAATCCAATACCAAAGAGCCGTGAACGAAACACTGCGTCGAACAAAAAAACGAGCGAAAAAACCTTTCAATCTGTCATTGCTAATGCCATGTATTTGCTCGATTCACTGCACTGGTAAAAAAACATCGGATAGGTTTGACGATGTACAGGGTCTAGGCACGACATCTGGGGGAACGGGTTTAGTGAACGTAACACAGCACTTTTTTTTTTGGATGGTAAATTGTATATTTTACACACTAAAAGTCACGTGCTTCCCACACTATTAGAAACATAAAAAACCTTAACTTACACCGATTCGGCAAAATAAAACTATTGGGCATGTTCGCAAGTGTTATCACAGCGCGAATAGAATTGCTTGCATTCCGAACAAACTAATATATTATAATCTGTATTGAATCCCCGAAATATTTAGTGGCTAACAAACATATTATTAACTTTTGACTATTCTCAAAGTAACAATAGATAATTGCACAGGCACAACGAGCACGCGCGTTCACGTCGTGTGGGTTAAGATAATGGTATAGAACACATTGTTACATACAATGTTTATACAACAGTGTTCACGTGACATACGATTTTTTTCCATTTACGCAAGTGTGTTACTTTCAAGGTATTTCGTACAGAACAAGCCGGCACTTTCCATTAATTTAATAATTAATTAACGAACAGAACACCTTGGTGAGATTCATTTACCGAAATTTTACGCAAATAATATCACTGGCGGTTCGCGACCAGATTATAATCGAATAAATTAAAAAAAAAGCAATAAAAAAACTGTTTGTCTATTTGGTTCAATTCAATAAGGTTTAGAAAATGTTGTACATACGTCACACAACATACGCGGTATATAAGTGGTTGTATTATGTATTTACTCATCTATTTAGCATTAGTAGCGACCTCTTTAGTTTTATTTAAGATCATTTATTACCCAATGGTATTATCACACGCAAAATTAGGTTTTATGTTAAGTAAGTCATAAATCAATAACTCTATTGTATGAACCGCATTAGATAATTTTAAGAATTATTTACATAGATACGTAAAAAATGCGAACTATCCATAGTGGAAAACAGCTGTTGAATTCGAGTGCTGCATTATTTTTAATTTTTGAGATAACTTTTTTTAATTGAAATGTTTTCAGTGCGCCGTCATTGAACACACCGAATCTAAATAGCCGAAAAATCACGTTAATTCAACGTGTTCCGTGAGGCATAAACCTTTTGTGAAATCGGTGTACATTGTGAAAAGCGAAGCAACAACTACTGTGCATTATCAATGTGCATACATCATAACACGCGGATACAATACCTACGTATTGCTACAAATTATATGTAAAACCAGTTACAACCACACAGATAATTTAAAATCACAATGATTTCACACTACTTCAGAATAATGAGTCACTGGAAATGTTTTATTTTGTTGCCGGTTGCTGGATTTATAAAAACATTGTTTAGATTATTTGTAGATTAGGAGAACGCGCCAATTAATGATACATATTTTATTGAAGAATGCAAGACAATTCACACAGTTACATTATAGGTAATTAAGATGATTGGAAGTTACAAAGACAGCGAGGAACGAAAATGGATATTCGTTGAGAGATTGCACATAACGTACCTCACTTCGCGGAGAGGCTAAAATGACAGACGGATACCGGGTTCTGGGAAGATAACAGCCGTGATAGAATCAGATAAAAATTATTGCCAACGCGACCATCTACCAACGAGTAGATAGTTAAAACAATGCTACGCTACGATTGCGCAAGCGCGAACTGAAAAGATAACGTATTGTACGAATAATAATTCTTAATCCCACCTGTAAACATAAAGTTAGAACACCGGCCGCACGAATTGGTCACAAAACATATCACCATCGCACCTCACACGGCACAGCGATACGGAGCGACTGCTCGAGCTGCCGGACTACGTGAGCTGGTGTTACCGTACTTACTTACTAGATTTAGACACGATAATATGCAATAATATCTGCCAATAAAAAGAGTGCAGGTTCCTTCCTTGCCGCGGGAGAAGAAATAATAACACCTGGATTACGTAACACCTGCGTCTCCTAGTGTCCAATTGAAGTCACGGTGATGTCAGAACATCGTGCGGACACGGCCTACGCTATTATAATGCATTGTGCAATGAAAATTATCTTTTTTTCTGACAAGTAGCTGTTACTAGTTACTACCCGGCTTCACTGGAGATATCAAGTATTTTCTTATTAAATAATTGAAAATGTGGAGTAAACAATATGGGGTCGTCCCTTATTTTTTGACAGTTAAATCAACATGTAAAAGCTCCATAACTAACGATATAAATGAAGTCGCTAGCTGAAAATACTTGCATTGACCAAGAAATTACAAATTTTTTTAAGAGCCTTATTTCCGAATTTTTATTGGGTAGACATAAACATCATACTAAAGTAGTCCCATTTTCACAAAAGACGCGTGAGGAGGCAGAATTTTATGTAAGCAATCGTCAATAAGTCACGTACGACCTCTCTCTTGGACTACTACAGCTAAAATGCATTGCTTAAGGCTGGGCGCATACATCAGATTTTTCTATCCGATTGTCTGATCAGAAAACCGGAAGCGGGCCTTCGCGGGCGCCTCTGAGTCGCACGTTATCTTTCTAGGGTTGAGGGAGGACTTCTGAACGCATTGACCCTCAGATTCCTTCCCACCCCTCATATTTTTTTCCTTCCCAGAACATCCCCTCCTTCCTTTCCTTAAAACGACCCCTCCACACAGCATCCCCAAATATGACGTAGGCCCTGGGCGATTTTTTCTTTAGTGCCTCCTGTGTGGAGCTAATGTAAAAAAAATCGATTGCAATTCACACGCGGTAAAAGTGAAACCTTCGCCCACACAATTTCTACTAATTGCCTTGAAAAGTGAGTTCATAATCAAAGCGGCCAGTGCGGTAAAGTTTCATTCCGTCTCATTCTCTCGCAGGCTAAATCCAATAGATGTATGTGTTTGTTGTTTTTAGTGTCTTTTCCGTTTCATCCGAGTTTCAAATCACAACGGTGCTATCACCGATTTTCAAAAATTCACGTCACAAACAACTAGAAGCTGCCATCTCTCGAAGCGTCAAAAGTAGCTTTCATAACTCCACTCACAACTGCTGTAGCTGTCATTTTCTGTTAACTGTTTTTTTTTTGCTAGCATTGGTTGAAGCACACGCATCGTTACAAAATGTCTGATACACGTGTGGCGATGTTTGCTTGATTTACATATTTTTGACGTGCTGGGCGCATACATCCGATTTTTCCATCCGATTGACTGCTCAGTCAACCGGAAGGCCTTCGCGCCATACATTTCTGATGAAAGCCCGCATACATCCGATTCGAAAACCTGATCGGTAATAAAAATAGACCGCGCCCTTCCGCGCCGGCCGTCCAATCCGGTCTGAAAAAGGGCGTGGCCCCGGTTGTTTTACCTATCCGGTTTTCGAATCGGATGTGTGCGGTGTTTATCGGATCCGATTGTCTGATCAGACAATTGGAAAGCAAAATCTGACGTATGCGCCCGCCCTTAAATATTAGGAACTCTACAGCAACTGATCGGAGTTTTAGGTCGATAAGCAGACAGTTTTCATTAATTTAATAAAATCATTAACTATCATAACATAACCTAGTTTATTACAATCACAGATATCCGCGAAGTTACAATTAAATTAACTAATTGCATTATATTGTTGCTACCACAGTTTCAGAAATTCAGATTTTATCGAATTCACCACTTACCTAACACGGTATGTATTTGGATCCGGAAATTAAACCTGTTCTTACTAGAACGATAGTGAATCTGACTGAAACTAACCCACGCAAGCATTCACTAATTAAGTAGTCTGGAATAAAAATAATAATAAATAAATTCCCAAGATAACAGTAAAGTTTTTCCACTATAAAACTGAAAACTTACCTAGTAGTTGATGTAGTGTAGGAGTACCATAATTAAAATGATCGCGATTATTATATAAAAAATTCTCTGACATCGATCAACAAGACGAGGAAATAACAAATAAATGAACATTGGAATTCACACAAATACAAACGATAACGAGTAGTATAAAAATTTCTTGAATATCAAAACGTAGCTTCAGAGCCGTTAAGAATGAAATGTGTGATCTAAAGACATAAAAGCATGAACGTATTGCTTTCGTTAGATTTATTATCACGACAAATAATAAGGCCGAATAAATCACAAATGACCGGATCCATATTGTTAAGGTGTGCGATGTTTAAAGCAGACATAAAATTCAAGGCTGCGGACGCCAGAGGAGGGCAGAGGTCCTCAATAGTCTTATTATTTTACCAAGAAGATTTTATTACATCTCTCATGCGCATTTAATTATTATTACCGACCCGAAAGTATCCATTAAATTATTATGGCCGAACCGCAGCGGCGTGCTGTGACTCTTTTTCGGCATCCGCATTTCCAGAGGAAGAAATTTCCTATTGCTCAGAAATTATTCGTCAAACACATTTCTTTTAGGATTCTTACTACTATCATGTAATTTGATGGTAACTCAAAGTGATCAGATCAGGCATGGGAGCTCCATCGAAGCCAGTCAAGTTAGCCTCTCAGAAGCTGGACGTACTGTAATGGGCCCGCAGATGCTTTAAGAGTACACAACTGCTGACCCTGTACAAATTACAAGTGCGCCCTACTGTTGAATTTGGCAGCCACCTCTGGTCTGGAGCCCCAAAATATCTGAAAAAAAAAACAAACCTTTACTCTATAACGGTTGGTCTGTTTGATAGATTCCCCTATCTTAACAAGCGGATTGCGATCTTTAGAGCACAGGCGTCACCCTATCATCTATCCTTATTCTTCTTCTTTCGTATGGTGGGGGGGGTCAGAGGGGCACATCTAAGTCTGCGAGCCAGTCTAGGGCTTCAGGCGTTGCCCTGTGGAGCTCATCAATCCCGCTTGAATGGGAATGAATGGCTTGGCTCCCCGTACTTGCAAATATAACCCCGCCAAATATCAGGCGAGAGATTGCAACACTAAGGGAGTACAAGAAGGCGCTACAAAAAAGCGCAATACCTTTGCACGATGATGTCGTCTCTCACCCGGCACGCCGCTTAGTCCCGAAAACCCTTCTAGACAGAAGGAGAAAGACTCCTCCATTCACCTCTCACCCCAGAAGATAGGTGGAAGCTTGAGTGGCAATCGGCCAAGGTGAAAAATGCCCATCTCGTAAAAGACCCCACTGGGAGACAGCCTGGGTTCTCATTGCCTCGCAAACTCTGGTCCGTCATCAAAAGAATAAGGTGCTCCCATAGCCGTTGTGCCCATATGATTTATAAATGGGGCCTTAAAGAGTCGGAGATGTGTGAATGCGGTGAGGTGCAGACCACTGAACATGTGGTCAACGAATCTATCCTTATTATATATAATCATGCTATCCTTGTTCTACCAGTATTACTATGAAAGATGCTCTGAGGAACCGGCGTAATTGATCTCTTCGGCATAGGTGCATAATCAGGAAACATGTTAGGATGGATCGCTTCTACGACTCGTTCTTGAGTTCAACAGCTCGGTTGTGAAATGATTTGCCGGCCTCTGTGTTTCCTCCCACCCGCCTCTGTGTTTCTTCAAGACCCAAGTCTCTTCCTCTCCTCCGAAAGACCCACCACACAACATCTTAACAGATGACATAGGCCCTGAGGCAAATTATTTTCCTCAGGGCCCCCTATGGAGTTAATGTCTAAAAAATAGAGTTAATGTCTAAAAAAATAAACTCACAAGTTTGTCTCACGTTTTGCCAAAAATTATTCTGAAAATTTGGAAATTCAAATGAAATAATATTCCATACTAGTTCTAAACATTTTACTGGATAACATCAATAAATAACATTAACAAAAAATCAATGTACGCCCTTTTAATAAACAGTTCGAAAGATAACCCATCTAACTTTGAGCCCTTTGGGTAGGTACACGCAAAAGAAAAACGAATCCACCAAAAACGTTTCGTTTTGGGAAATTGCACACACATAACATTAATCGAAGTACGTAGGCACGCCACTGCTGAACTGAAACTATCAACATCCTGAATATTTTCTTACCTTACCGTAATAGCTATTATATAAAATTGGTGTGGGCTGAAAATGTAATGTTGAAAAAGTCCGTACAATTTCTGCTGATGAACATTTTCGTTGTCCATTTTCACAAGTAGAAAATTAAGTTTATGAACATAAAAAATGTCAACTTTCCCCATATGTGCAATGTACATGTATATAAAAGCTTGGAATCTTTGGAATCTTGTAGTGCTCTTTGTATTAAGCAATAATTTGTCTCCTAGTGATTCGATGAAAATATGTGACTACATTATTACGTACAATATTTGATTAATAATACTTGTCACGTGACTCGTTAATTTTGTTTTTACATGAGCTCCACACAGGAGGCCCTGGGGAAAATAATTTCCCTCAGGGCCTATGTCAACTTTGAGGATGCTGTGTGGAAGGGTTTTTTTTAAGGAAAAGAAGGGGAGGAGAGTTCTGGGAAGGAAAAGAGTTTAAGAGGTGGGTAGGAATCTGGGGTTCAGTGTGTCCTGGTCATCCACCTTAAAGAACTAGACAAACCTCATCCCATGAACCCGGGCACCCCTGCTAAATCACAAAACGTAGCGAACCACTTGGGGTGACCTATGGCAGAGGTGTTGGTTATCCAATAAAGGTTCCCGGGGCGGCGGTACCCATTCCCGCCTCCCAAATTGGACACAACAACCCTAAAATTGGTACCCCCGTTGTAAAACCAACAGAGCATTTAAAATAATTTTAAATAAAAAAAAAACTCGCGCCGAAAAGTCACGCCGCGAGCCGGATTTGCGTGGAATTCCGAATTAAAATCCGATCTTTCAGAAGAACGGTGAGTCGCGGATTGCGAGACAAAAAACCGTTCAACGTAAAAAATGTTTGTCTCGCAGTGTGCGCCATTCGACCAGTAAAGGTTAAATTGAGATTAAAGAGATTACAACAAAACAAAAAAACATAGCATAATATTTTTCAGATTCTTCAAAAATACACCGTTACTTACACACAATTGGAGTAATAAAAAAGAGTACAACCAATGATTCAAAGCTTTTTTTGTGATTTATTCCTAGTATGACCCACGTAACGCGATGTATGCCAATATAGGCACACCTTTTAATACAAGAATATGATTCGACTAATATCTAATTTCAATAAAAATGGCAAAAATCCGCCGCAGCCGAACCGCCGACATGTAAACACTCGGAAAAATTAAATCGCTCGGAAAATAGCAAAATGCCATCGGCAGTATGCAAATAAGCACTGGAGAAGTGGAAACCCGAAGTCCGCGGAATGGCGAAGAAAGGGGTGGGGGAAGCGGTCAGGAGAGGGGGGGAAGAACTTCAAATCCGCTGAAGCCTTCCTCGACCAGTGGGTAGGTGGAAGGGGCGGGGCGGAGTTGCAGCACACCTGAACAAAACATCACCAACACTAAAAGAAACATTACTTGATTTAACTGCTAATCAAATACGTGTGCTGGAGCCCTAGTAAGTAATATTAGTTATCGACCAACTCTGCTTACTAGATGCCCAAGTGCAAGATATTAGCAAAATCGATGAAAGGTGGGTGAGGTACCTACCCGCTTTTCTTCCTACTCATTAATTATTAACCCCTGAGGCCCAGGCCATATTCTGTCAGTTGGTCAGAATATTTCCGCCTTGCAATAAAATTCGAATAAATGGAATATTAGTGAACATAAACTGTTTTTGAAAGGTGATTAAATACTTTCAAATTGTATTATTAGGATGGGTTGTTTCAAAAAATTTGACGAATTCGTCAAATATTTGACGTTAATTTTCACGTTCTGTGTAAGTTCTATTCAAGTTCTGTGATAATTTCAGTTTTGTGAAGCAGCTGTCCTATGATGATAAAAAACAGAACTCGAAAAGAACTTACACAGAACCTGAAAATTAACTTCAAATATTTGATGAACTCATCAAATTTTTTGAAACAACCCGTCCTTAGAAATAACCATGAAATTTTTGAAATATAAAAAAATAGAATGGAAACTTTAAAAAATGGCTCACCTTACGTTTTTTCTAACTACAATAACTTATAACGAAAAAAACAAACAAATTTATTAGATAAATGTATTACAGACGTTATAAACACCTCACTTTTTTGTCTTTTCGTGTAAAAATAATTAATAAAAAATTCACAGAGTTTCATTTTTTTTTTAAATTGCGGTCGGAAACTTTGGTTTCATAAAGTTTAATTCTTTTGTGGTTAACTTTTCGATTTTAATATATAGTTTGGTGTTTTCTCTTTCCAATACCGTTTAGAGTTTAGATCATATTTCTCACTATGGTAAGGGGGACACAACGATTTCTATGAGACCTATATGAGTTGTTCCGAAAAGTGAACATAGCCTGAGGGGTTAAAAAACATATGGTGGGGGCTTATTAGGATGGTTAATATTGTTCAGTTCTAATAACTTGGTGCCCGAGTGCACTATCCAATAATCCAAATCAAACTTAAATATTGAAAAATGTTATCGTTAAAATGAGGTACCTACTACCTACATAACTAATTAAAGATGTTGGAATATCTTTGTTATTAATTTATACTCATCTAATGCAAAAAATATCGAAATTAATTCAATTCGACGGCGACAGTTTTTGTTATTATTGCAGTTTTTCATAAATACGAGAACGTCATACAATGTTTAATAACGACAAAAAAAATAATAACATTTTGGAGGAACATAACAGAAACAACAAACATCTCCTTGTCCTATATTATGGTTCAAAAATTATCATGAAAACCATTCTTAACTTCGGCACAGAAATCGTTCTCAAATGTAGAAAACAATGGTTTCATGACAACTCAGAATCACACAATTTCCACACCCCTTTGAAAAATCGTAAAAGTAAAATAATTTTAAAAAATTTAAAAATGTTCCATAACCTTACCTAAAGTAACCTATTTTAGAGGGAATAACCAGACAAAACCGAAAATATGTCATTTTTAAATCAAATCTTAGACTTTTTGACTCTTTTCCAGAAAAAATTATAAATTGATTTCGAAAGATTGTTTTTTATTTAATAAAGCTATTTTTAAAATTTTGAGAAACAATGTTTATTTTTAGTACAATAAGGTTTTAACGTAGGTAGTTGGCAGATTTGTTAAATTTAAAAAAAAAATTGTATTACACAACATAAATTTCCAATCATATAATCAATCATTCAAAAAAATAAATCAAAAAAATATTTGGGAAAGCTACTTTTCAGAATTTTAATTTAAGTTCAAATAAAATTATTAAAAAAATATCCGCGCGCTTCTTTAATGAGGAAAATACTTCAGTTTGTCTATTTAAATACGGTCTGACAAACTAATATATTTTAAAAAATATTACATTTTTATTTTGCTTACACATTATTGAAAAATTATAAAAACTTATGATCAAAAAATAATCACAAAAATTACATCATTTTAATAGTTTTATCATCGCGAGTTTGAGCATTTTTGAATTGTAGGTATTTATCAAAGCAAATTTTGAATGAAATAAAATCGATATTGAGTTATTATGTTAAAATGCTGATATGGGGAATGATTAATCTTTCTCATCGGAACCGCCCTGTACAGCTGGAAGGGTACGATCGCAAGACATCATTCGCCGAAATTTAAAAATATTATCTGATAGTATCTAATAAAGCAGGAAGAGTACCAAAACCGTGGCTTTTTTATAATACACACATATAATTTTATTTATCACTATAAAATAATAAAAAGCTTACTATTATGTAGACTTTGACGGCCGGCGTAATCCAGCGATAAGGCTCTTGACTCGCATTCCGAAGGTCGCGGGATCGAATCACGGCGTGGCAAATAAATTTTATTTGATTAATTTGTGTTATTTCACAAATTATTCATTTAAAATAATATATAGTATATTTGCGGCACGTTCCAGAGTGGAAGATACTCTCAGTATCGCCCTGGTGTAAGACCACCGTTCAGAATTGAAACGCTGCTTGAAATGGCTTTAGCCGTGTTTGGTGACCACATCTGAATAGCCAGGTACTTTCCACCTTCCTCTCCCCCATCTCCTTCCCCTCCCCACTACCTTCAGCCTCACAACATACCCCAATTGGGGATGGGATAATCTCACTGGCTCCAGACGGGAGCAGTTGCGACTCTTGTGCGGTATTCATATAAAAAATAAATAAAAACTTTATTATCAAAATATGTATTTTTTTATATCAACCGTTTTTATTTATTTACGTAATTTGAGAGAGATTCTAATTAAAGGTTTGTTTGCTAAATTTACAAACCATTATTATTAATTACATATTTACTTGCTAAAGACCCCGGCGTTAATGTAGATTTGCGTACAAATAAAATCCACGCCGCCACATTGTCCGCCCGCCACGGACATTATTCTTTATATAAATACATATATAGAAAGAATTTTCTGAAATAGAATTATTTTTTGAATTTGGGAAGCGGGTGCGGGTACCGCCGGCCCGGTAACCAACACCTCTGCCGTAGGTCATCCCAAGCGGTTCGCTACGTTTGGTGATTTAGCAGGGTTCATGGGGTGAAATGTGTACAGGTTTTGGTGGTGGATGTATCAACACATCAGCTGCGTGGCAGGCCGGATCGAGAGAGACTGATTGAGGAAGACCTTTTGACCTCTCCAGCAGGACTCTCTCGGATCATCGCCTTGCACCGCAGTGGGAGGGATGGATTCATACACTCCTGGAGACACTGACCAGATTCCTACCCAGCCCTCGTACCTTTTTCCTTCCTAGAATTTCATTTCCTGTCTTTCCTCAAAAGACCCTCCACACAGCATCTCCGAAGATAGGTCCTGAGGGAAATTATTTTCCTCAGTCCCGAGTGGGGCTAATGTAAAATTTGATTTTCGTACCTAATTTCGAAATAGGACCCTGCGTTGTGTCAAATATGAAGGATTTTACGCGCCTTTTACAAATACGAAATTAACGTTAAAATTATTTTCCTTCATCATATACTGAAATAGCAATTTCTTATCGGAATCAGAGGTTTGTTTTTTTAAATGCCTATTCGGTAGGTACCTACCTACCTGGTTGAAGGTAAAAGTTTATTATAATACCACTATGTATAAACCAAAAATTCCTCATTCCCTGAATTCATGACATTTTCCTCTTACGGAAAATTGAAGAAAATAATTTTAAATTTATCTATGGCCATTATGGTTTATTGTTATTGTAGTAATTCTTCTGATAAATAAGCCGATATAAAGTTACAATAAAATGGAATAGCCACTCATTTAGTTGTTAGATTACCTAACATGTACCTACCTAGGTGGCTACTTATTATGTCATTGGTGCCCACAAAGTTTATTAGAAATTATTTAAATATGTGAAGTACCTGTGTTATCATTTATAATGGATGAGCTTACAATTTTTAAAAAGGAAAAAAAATATTTAAAACATTATTAAACCACTTAAATAATTATGTTAGGTTTGGTAGAATACGGTCATTAAATTCAAATAAGAATTTTAATATGGCCAAAAACTTATCAAGAAACCTGTTTTTAGCCTTTTATAAAAAGGTCAGAAAAAATCAATAAAAATCACCATGGCAACGATATAATAATACCCCACCAAACTTGATTTATGCACGTTCCGTATTAGCTACAGGAAATTTTGAAATTATATTACTATTCCGTATTTCAGATGATTTTTTAAGTCAGATAAAACAATGTTCAGGTGTTTCGCAATCAATTGTAAACATCTACCACTAAAATATGCATTTGACGCTGCACTACTAGCGTTTGATATAAAATACATTATGAAACATGCATTACGTACCCCATAAACCAGTCGACAGTATCCCTTAAGTATTCTGGTAAGCGCTCCAGCTTGACGAAAATTTATATATCGCCTTATCTCGCGAAAATAGTCCGGGAAATCAATTCCCAGGATCACCTGCTGTAACTGTCAATAAAAATTCACAGGCTTGCGTCAAAATTAAATTGCACTTCACTCAAATCAACCAAATAACGTTAAATCTGTAAACACGTGTACTCAATATATTAATTTAACGTCAACGCAATTGAAGAACGCGGAGACGAATTCATAAATAATTTGTTTTTCATGTTAAATTCAACGCTGTGCATCGCCATTCAAAGGCTAGCAGCTGAGCGAAAAATCGCCATCTTGTTTACAAAGTTTTTCTTAGATATTTGAAAACGCTGGTGGAGAAATGTATTTATTCTGCAGCCATTTAATATACATGGGCTGAGTACCGCCTTGTCCAACAGAACGGGGTCAATTGTTATTTATTTTCTTAACCACATTTTTATCCTGCTGGAATTTGGGTTTTCATTTTGTCCTTTTGGTGTAAATTTATTTCCTGCTGGTGGTAAAGGCGTTCGGATTCGCAAAAGAAAGGAACAAGCCCACACCGGATATATAAATATATTTTGCTGATTCAAATACGTTTATCTGTTACTTTAAAAAAAAGGGACGAGTTCATTTAAAAAATGTACACAAAACAATGTGGCGTACTTCACATACACACTAAATAACAATATTATTATTAATATTAAGTAATATAAAATAGTAATATTAAAGATTTTAGTTCGTATGCTCACGATAGCAAAGTGACAACATCCTATTATTATTTCATCATTGAAAAACTAAGTCATTTTTTATTTTTTATTTTCCAGTAAAAAGAAAATTACATTTTTACTCATTTAACTAGAAATAATTAAATATTACAATACAGCGCTATCCTATTTCATTACTTTGTTTGTCAAGAATAAAAAATAATTTTATTTTTTTTATTTATCCAGCTTTTTTTCGTTTTTAATGTCTTTTGGGAAGCAATTATATAAGTTGCCCCCTCGTAACCGTTGGATTGTTTACCACAGTTAATGTGAATGGTGTTTATGTACGTGTTATCGTGTGAAGTGTTTGTGTACTTGGGACGTTTTAATGAAATCTGTGTTTGTATGTATCTGTGTTATTTCCTTTCCCTTATTTGACTGTCCTAGAACGGGAGTCCTTCCTAGTTGGACAGTCAAAAGCTTCCTTATACTTTGTATTTTTATAACAAAAAATAAAATAAATAAATGTATGAGTTTATTGTGTATATAAGGAAACACGCATTAGTACCCTTTACACACAGAGTTCGGAGCGGGACGTGCCCCGCGCCACTTCAGGCCGCCGCGCAGAAAAGTCTCACAGTGAACTGCGCTGTAAACCGTTATCTTACTTTCGGTCTTTACTTTTTTGCGCGGCGGCCTGAACTGGCGCGGGGCACGTCCCGCTCCGAACTCTGTGTGTAAAGGGTACTATTGTATTCATATAGTTTTCTTTGTTAATAGGTAGTTTTGTTTCCATGTATTATTTTTTTGTGGATGTTCTGGGCTTGGAGTGAAATAGTTTTTTGATTACCTGTAATTTATTTATGTATGTTTCACATGCGTTTCCCCAGATTTCAACCAATTAATTTAAATGAGAGTGTACGAGACTAAAATATAAACTTTTAAAAAATTTATTTGGCAACAGATATGAGAGCCGGCTAAATACGCTAAAGGTGATAGTTTTGTCTGTAATATTTTGTATATGCTGTTTAAACGTCAAATGCTGATCGATGCACAGCCCAAGATATTTTTCCTGGATCAGGATTTGGATCAGGTCGTTCTTTTCAATTTTTATGGGCGCATGAGGAGGAATTATTTTACGGGTTGAGCTTAAGATCATGTATCCTGTTTTTTACATTCATTTTTAAAATATTTTATTGGAGCCAACTGTTGATTTTTCTTAGGTCTCTTTGTGCATTTTCTAGTAAGATGTCCAAATCTGTACTCCAGTAGAAAATTGCAGTATCATCTGCGTATAAAAATATTTCATCATTTAAGTCTAATTGCGAAATATCATTGATGTAAATTGAATAAATTAAATTGTTGAAAATAAAACTTCATGATGTTAATCAGGTATTGAATCCACCCAAAACCACAGCACAAAACGAATTCAGTTGAATTATGTGAAGGTTGTCTTTTTAGAAATCGGATGACCGCCATTTGAAATAATTTCGTTATTTTTAAGGATGACAATTGCCTTTATAATATATTAATTAAAAAAAAAATTATTACGAGAAGTTTATTTTTAAGTACCTTTTGTCATTCAGGCCTAAATGCCATATTTATCTCTGTAATGTATTAGTAATGTAACCTTGAAGCATGTAACTTTATTGAAGATATCTTGTTATGATTACAGTCTGGAGCTGGAATTTTCGAGTGCGTTGTAGATTGATGTGCACCATAAAGAAGAAAACTAGAAATGCCTTGAATGAACACAAATTTTTCTATGTAGCCCCTTTAGCTCGCGTTCTGTCTCATTTACGCTCGCCCGACACCATAAATCTCCGTCTCATTTGAATTTCATATTCATGGTGAAACACAATTTTGAATTGGAAATTTAAGGCCCGATTGGCCAAATTTGTGCTCTTCTTTATGCTTTGATCGTAAATAAACCAATCCCCTAAGGTTCTTTAAAAATGGCTTGACAAGGCTGGCTCATCGAGGGGATAGAGCGATTGTTGGCTAGAAATTCATGACGTAGCTTGAAGTCCATGTCCATGTCCAGATATGAATTAATTGCATTACAAGAGTCAGAGTTTTACTTCAAGCACGTCACTCGTTCGAAATTTCAAATGCGGTCTGACGAGTTTTTCCTCGAAGCATTTTCTACGAATCTTGCCAATCCCCACTCTAGACGTGCATCGTGTTGTATAATTTTGCATTATGGTTTCGCATAAACAATAACCACAGACAAAAGCTCAAGCGGCAACACTGAACCACCATCAAGTTTTCGTGAAACTCCGCTCCGCCCGCAACTTCGCACTTAGCCAAGCTGTCACTTCTGGTTTTTTGATTGAAACAAAATATCCTTTTGAAATGTTTCGTCTACCATTGGGAGAAAGAGTTGACCCGGCAGAAGAAAAACGCAAAGTGAGGGAAAATACAATCCAAAACTTCCTGACCTTTGCCGTGCTCGTAGGCGCTATCAAGATAGGTAAGAATTTTAGGTTAAATCAATTTTCTTGACAAATACTTTGCATTCATTTTTGTCGTCGATCAATATGGTAGAATATTAGGTAAAGTGTTTTACACAATGGAAAATAGGGACAGGCTTATGCACATTTTATTTAAAAAAAAACATTAAATCATTATAATAATGACAAGTATTTCAGTTTCCGGAAATGGAAAGTAACGCATTTCAGTAGCTGCATATTTTGTTACAAAAACCTGATAATTTTACCTCTCTTCTTCGTGCCATCTTTTGACATAATAATATTAAAATAAAACTCAAACTAAAAACTTATTTTACAATCTTAGGTTCATATTGCAATGGGCGCCAAGTGAAAAATCGATTTTAGTATCAAGGAAATAACTATTACAATGCATTAGTTTCCATTTCCGGAAACCTATTCAGATTTCGTTGTTATCTAACAACTACAAAATGTTTTTTTTAAGTACTTACATATTAAGCGTTTCCCTGTGAAAAACATGATCAAAATAGATGGTTGGTTTGGGTTATTTCAATAATTTATCATATTTTCTAACCTTCAAACTTAACTAACGACAAATGCAAGTTGATACAAAATTTAACATAAGACGTGAGGTTGCAAGTGAAATTTTGAATTTGGATTGAGAAAAAATAGAACTTTATTGCATCTTTTACCATCTCATCTTTCTCGTGTTAAAATTATGCATGAGGCGGAATTCGGAATCTTTACTTAGTGAGATAATATCTAGAATTACTGAACGTGTTAAAACACACAAATTATTTAAAAAAAAACGCTTCATAACAATAAGAAACAACTGTTTCAGTTACCGGAGATGGAAAATAATGCATTTTAATAATTATTTCGTTAACCTAAAATAGGTTCTTAGTTCGAATTTAAAAAATAAGCTTTTCATTTTATGTCATAACATGGCAGGAACAAAAGATGTCAAATTATCCATATTTTGAATGAAATATCTATTAAAATGCATTATTTTTAATTTCTAATTATCATTATCATCTCTATCGAGATAGTTATTTTTCATTGTTATTAACTTTTCAAACGCTGAGCTCCTGCAAGGCAACATTTTCGTAGTGTTCCGATACAAAATTTTCATCTCGAAGAATGATGCAGTAGTAAATTTGTTATTATTTTAAAATGGCTGCTCTTTACAAAACGAAAACAATTAATTATTTACTAGCTGGTACCCGGCATGCGTTGCAATGCCATTCAAAAAATAAATTGATTCTACCTGCATGTCCTTTCCCATGAGTCCCCGTTCACCTTCTGAATCCCCTTCCCTCGTCACCCCTCCTGCGAACCCCGCCTCCCCCTCCTGCCATTCACAATACAGCGCACAACAAATCACCAAAGTTTCATCGCAATCGGATGAACGGTATGGCAGCACATAAAATACGAACAAACAAACAATATTAATTTTTATATATAAGAATTCATAACGCCAGAGATTACCATTATATGCAGCCTATAACCTTCGCGGGCGTGCGCACAACAAATCACCAAAATTTCATCGCAATCGGATGAACGATATGGCAGCGGATAAAATACGAACAAACAAACAAATAAATATTGATTTTTATGTATAAGATTTTGTTACCAATCGAATAAAATTAAAAGAAACATAAAACAGAAAATTAAAAAGTTAACGGTCGCATCTGGGAATCGAAACCCAGGATCTCTTGTCTTACCGGGACAAAAACCTTAACCAACCCGCCAAGACTCTTCCTGGAAATTTTGTCCCGGTAAGACGAAATCCCGGGTTCAATTCCCAGTTGCAACTGTTAACATTTTATTGTTTTGTTAGAGTTAAACCGTAGTCCTTTAAAAATAATTTGTTCGTATTAAGCGTGTCCAATAATCTAGATTTTCTAAAGTGCAAGGGACAAGTTTTCATCTGCCCAGAATAAAATTTGGCAAAGTTTACCAAAATTATTGCGTTTGTGGAAATGTTTTTAATTTTCCCAATTTTTTTTATTTATTTTGTTTGAGGGGCCGTTCAAATATTACGTAAGGAGATATTTTGCAATTATTAACCCCCCCCCCTCCCCCTCATCAACAAAAGTAAGCAAAGCTCTTACCCCCCCTCCCATGCTTATGCAAACATTAGTACATGCATTCAATGTGTTCTGGTTTCTTTATTGATTCATGAGCGGCAGTTTAGCTCTAGAAATAAGGAATAGGCTTGAAATAGAGGACTTTAACACACTGAACGCACATAATCTTAATATAATAATGAACAAAACAAACTTCTTTTGAAATTTTGATTTATTAATTCAAATTAACACAGTCCATGACCCTAGTCTTCGATAACATTGGATGTTTGCTGCTCAGTGTTGCATGTCGGCTCACTTTTGTGGGATTTTGGAATATTGACATCGTTCTCTTCGAGCCATTCAACATCTCGGTGAGGCAATAAGTAATTGTATCGATATTAATTATCCTTCATGAATTAGGGACATCTAAGGCAAAACTCACCTCATTGGAAAAAAAATCTTAGTAGACTGGATTTATCCTTAGTCGCTGCTTGTAATTCTTCAATTCTCTTAGACACAATAACATCAAGTTCCTTATCTTATACTTAATTATGTTAAAAAAAAATATTGATATTGCTGACGTTATCACCATCCAGACTCCCCCACCCCCATGTCATCAAAAATAAGCAAAGAAAAGACCCCCCCGTAGTGCCTACGTAATACTTGAATGGCCCCTTATTCCGTGGCGGTCCTTAGTTTTCAGTGAGAATGGTAAGATTAAAAAATACGATGTTGATTTTGTAGCTGAAAATATACATATTAATTGTATTTTTCAATTTTATCAATCTAATTTACTAAAAAGTCATTGACTACCACAGGTTTCATGGCAGGTAATTGTCCATTGATCACGTGATGTTTTTTAGCAACTTTTTAACCCCCTTCATGATAAGTGGCGAGGTTTTAGACTACCTCCCCCCATACCCAAAATCACTTGTATTTTTTTAGTACAAAGTATATTAAAATTTTCAGAATATTAACTTTAAATACAGGTATAATCTGATTAAATTTTGGAAAATTAAGCATTGTGATAAAAATGTCCAGACACACATTAACCCCTGACGAGCCAGGAAAAAACGAAAAAACGTCAACTTTAACGTATTATTTTGCAGGTTAATTTTATGCCATCTAATGTAATTTTTACTGAAGCACATTCCTTGAATACTAAACTATACATAAGAACAATATTACTTGCGTTTATTCAATGAATTTATACTTTTTACTACGTTTCAAATAACACGGAAAAAACGAAAAAATTTCGCGATGTTTTGACTTTTACGTAATATTTTGCAGGTTAATTTTTATGCTATCTTATGTAATCTTTACTGAAACACATTCCTTGAATACTAAACTATACATAAGAACAATATTACTTGCGTTTATTCGATGAATTTATACGTTTTACGATCATTTCGTCGCCCGCGACGCGAGACTTCACAGCCGCCATTTTGTCCAGCCGGGCGACGCGCAGCCTCGCAGGCCGTGTCATAAACAATCTCAAAGAAATTATATCGCTGCTCTAGGTGGGTTCATGGTATCTTATACCTTATGAACAAGAATGCCCCAAGCGATTCTGACCTTCTTCTTCACACGTTTTCTTTATACATAAGGGTTAAAATCGCATAACAAAATTATTTTTTAGTGATTATTTTGGTTTGCGTCGATTGATCACCGGTGATCGAACGGCATGAGACGAGTTAAGGTCGCGCCGTATGTTTGGTTTAGAAATCATGCGTTCTTGGCCAACACATGGCTTCTTTTTGCTCATTTCCTCAGCCAACCTCAATTGACTGAATTTCTTTAACATGTTGTTTTTGTTGTTGTTTCAGCTCCCTACATCCTGGAAACCTTTGAACTGGTCTGACATTCACTACCAAATAATATAAATATGTTATGTAATTAAGATAATGCTGAGCGTTTAAGATGTAATGTAATAAATAGGAACAAGAAATAAAACAATGTTATAATAAATTACACCAAGGCTTTTAATGTTTAGATTCCAAATACAAGTAATATGTTGTTTAAGAGATTTAATCCATAACGAGCCTCCCAATCCCATTGATACTATGAATGGTCACATAATTCAGACAGGGCACAAACTATGTTAGATACAAGACTTTTACAGGTATTTTTAGAATATTATATTAATTGGCATTTTTTTGTAGAAAATATGGAACGTGAAAAGAATATCAATATTGGAAATAATTAAATCATTATTATTGGTTTTCTAGTCATTTAGGTTTGTAAATAGATCAACAAAAAATACTTTACTACATATACAGATGCTTTGAGACAAGAAAGAATAATACATGATGTATGGATGGTAAATGTATCAAAAACTAAAAAAACAAATACATATTAAAATATATTTCACAAAGTATCAAAATACATTAAAAGGTATACACAGAAGATTATTCAGGATGCACTTTAGGTGAGTGCACCTCACAAGAAATGTTCTTTCATCCTGACTTAAAATCTTAAGGCAGGAATTCTACTTTTAAACTAGTTTTTCTAATGATCTGTAAAAACCGTTACAATTCATTTCAAAACATAAACCAACGGGTAATTCTTTGTCGGAAGAAGGGAAAGTCAGAATATAATATTGCTGTGACAGAGATGGATGGAGTTGTGTACTTGTGACCTGGTGTATTTAGAAAATAGAGAACCCCGTTGGTTTTGTTTCAGAAGTAGGTAACGGCGGGGACATATTATAAATGCCGCTGTAAATCTAGTGAGTGAATAGTATGGCGGAGGATATGCTATCGCTATTGTAACGTACTTACTAAGGCTCCTCTCTACCTCTACCACAGACTGGAGTGTAGAAATGATTCAAAGACAGAAATAAACCATTATTGGACTAACTATATGTGACAACATGCATGCAACCTAATTTCATACCAAACATTCAAACGACACATATTTGCCTTCTTAGATCAGTCAATGGCAACTTAAAATTCACACCACATGAACAACTGCTGGTTGAATATTTACTTGAAGACAATACAAAAGTAAAAAGATGCGAGATACTTAAGTGTCGAACTTACGAGGAATTTAAATATCTAGACAATATTGTGTGTAATTATTACTATCGGATTTCTCATCCGCTTTAAGTTCCCGTCGAGTGATCAGAGTAGTTGGCAATTAACTTACAATGTAATAATTGAAATGATTACTAAACTCAATTTCAGATGATGTATATATACATATATATACTGCCACGTTAGAATCGGCGTGCATCAAATGAAAATAATATTATGCAAGTAAAATTATCTAGATAAAATGATTTCCCATCCATTTTCCAACGGCAACCAATCCAAATGACTATTTCCTCTCAGTTAGAATCCTTTAGAAAACTAAGTACCATATCGCTGAGTGAGGCAACACAAGAGAAAGCGTTCATCGGCTTTATCTCCTTCTTGCTAATATTTACTGTTAGGTTGTGCTAGGTTTAGGTTTCAGATGCGAGATACATTATAAATATTAAAAAATTACCATACTGTTAATAATATTGTACATTCAGAATATGTTGTCTGCCAAATCCTAACAAAACTGGATAAGATTTCATTACTATTTGCCTTGTAGTTTAGACAATAATTCTATTATTGATTTGGCAGGGAAATATTCGTGTAATGTTCACATTTTTCATGATTTCATAATTAAACGTAGCATCCTCGATGCGAATTATTAAAAGAAACTAAAAAAATCGGAAGAACTTAAATGCTTCATCACTAAGTAAAATAAAATTCGAGTTTTAAGAGCCTGATGTAATTTTTTAAATTTAATTTAATTTCAGAGCTGTAAATTTATAATTGATTGATTTTGTCAAGATTGATATAATTGAAAGCCATTTTGTGTGTTTGGCCACTGGCCGTGGTTGTTGGTGGTGGTTGGTCGCAGCGGAGGAGAGCGCATTTATTTCTCAGTCTCGTCTGAATCGGATACGCTCTCCGCCTCCTGCAGCCAGATGAGCCAACTGTTGACTTGGAATAGGGCTTGGCCTTTGCCCGGGTAGGTGTCTGTGCAGTCCTCCTTCCACATGAAGAATGCATCTTCCTCGCAGATAGCCTTGTCGTAGAGGGCATCAAACCACCGGAGAAGCATTCCTGCAACCAAAATGAAAATACCTTATTTAGCAAAAAAAATTTAAAAAGGGGCGATGTATGCACCATATAATGAGATGGAGCAGTTCATGAAGTTCCAATACAAATGCCTAGCTTAATAGCAGTGTAACTAGTGTTAGATGTTTGTGCAACTTGTTCCAATCCAATAATCATTAAAATTTACATAATATATTAGGAACACATATAGATTCAAGTTTCGTTTGAGCTTTTCTGCTTTCTAATAAAAACCCTACATATATATATTATTTTTTTCACATCACTCAAATCATTGTGTTTATTTGAATATTCTGAGCAGGAGCATAGCTACCGCCGTTTCAATGATACGGGGCCCCCGGGCTTTTGTTTCTTTTGTGAGAAATCTTTACCCTTCATTTGGGCCCTCCAACTAATTTTGATACAGGGCCCCTCCAAGGCATGCTACACCACTGATTCTGAGTTTATCTCTGTTGCAGAAATTTATCAAAAGGTGCAAAAATTCATACTAGATTTGCTAGTATTTTGAAGCATCAATTAACACACAGGCATGGGCATGGATGTAGTTTTAGAGTCACTAAAATTCAAAAATCATTAACATTCAAATAAGAGATATTGAATAAGGAATCTTTAAAAATAAATAAAAATAATTCGGCTGCAATGTTACAGTAGAACCCCGTTAATTCAAAATCCACAGGACATCAAAAATAAAATTTCGAATTAATGAATTCCCAGGAAATTCAAAATTTTATGAAAAAAATTTGTTAAAAATCGCCGAAAATTGAGTTTCTCAGCCGCAAATTCAAATTTGGGTAGGTTCTTAGGAATAAATTCGTAATAAAACGACTTATTCCAGAGTAAATCGAATTTTCGCAGCCGTTTACCGCCGCGGTCGGCCCTATTTTCGAAGTAAATTCATAAAAGTATGATATTTTCCGAGTAAATCAAATTTTCGTAGCCGAAAACCGTCACGGCCATCCTTTTAAACTTATAAAAACGTGAAATACTACCGCGTAAAACGAATTTTCACAGCCTATTTCAGACGCAGCCGGCCCTTTGAATTCAGATACTCGAAGTAATTTTGTAAATACGATATATTTCAGATTTCGCGACCGAATCCCGTCGCGGCCGGCCCTCTAAATTCAGATACCTATTCGAAATAAGTTCATGAAAATACGATATATTTCCGTGTAAATCGAAATTTCGCGGCCGATTTCTATCGCAGCCGGTCATTCTAATTCAAATGTTCAAAGTAAATTCATAAAAATACTGATAATTTCCACGTAAATCAAATCTTCGAGGCCGATTACCGCCACAGCCGGTACGTCAAATACTTGTCTTTCATAAATTTTCTTTGTACATGAGGATTAAAATCGCATTTCAAAAATTTTTTTTTAAATTTTATTCGGCGCGCACCGGCGCGGACTCAACACAGGATTGATTAAACACAAACACGTACCTTTGGGGAAGCCAAGAGAGTAGCAGAACACCTGCAGGGAGTGGATTGCCATGAGCTGCAGTTGCTGGTTGTGACGCAGGAAAGAGCGCAGCACAGGCGTGTACTGCTCCAGCAGGCCGCGCTCCTTCTCCACCAGCGACTTGTCTGGGGGGTTCACCACGGCCACTCCGGGCACCAGGGTGGATTCCTGCGTGATGTATTTGATGAGCACGGTGACGAGTGCGTTGATGAAGCCGGGGTCCGTGTGGCAGGCGGGGTCCAGGTTCTCCTTGATCCACTTGTAGAACTGGCCAGGGTTGGGGTCGGCCTGCAGCTGCTTGGCCAGCTCCGCCTGGATCCGCAGCAGCGGGAATAGGAAGGACAGCCCGCGCTCCTCCAGGATTTCGGCAAGGCGCTCTTTGGTGCGCTCGCTTGCTGGCAGCAACGACATGAGATTCACCTGCATTAAACAAATAACCACATGAGATTCACCTGCATCAGATAAACAGTTTTAAAATAAGCCAACAAACATCGACATGAGATGAACACTGAACTGTGAACACACATGTCATGTTATTACTTGTTGTTATGAAACAAAACGGTACTTGCTCTATTTTCAACTTAATGCAAGCAAGTACCGTCATTAATCATCAATTGTCTCTGGTTTTCTCTGAACAACCAGATGACCGGATGCAGTGAATGTGGGTAGTTAGGGTTTTTGATTTCACTTTCTGGGCGAACTTCCTCTGGGCAAGGTTATTACGCCGGTAGTCATTTTACTACCATGTTTATTATTTAAAAAGTGATCTAACAGACCGGTAAGGTCGACGGCAGTTGTGATATATTTTTGTGAAACCGATAAATAGTTTTCCCCGCGAATTCGGAGTTGGTAAACTCGCGATTCATCAAACTCTAATTGCAAATCTCTATTGCGATCACAACTCAAAGTGCCATATTCACTATAAAAGTAATATCCAAGTTTATGGGATGTTTCTTTGCCACAAGTATTCTCATGATCGTTGCCTTGATCTCTGAGCCATCACCGCCGAGAATGAAGATTAGCCGCTACTGGCTGACCATCCGGTTATTGTGGATCAATTCCCACCGTCTACAATTTCCTATGCTGACTGGAACGCTATTGAGCCGACTTCTGTCCATGGGCAAACACATGGGACATCATCAGGAGATGCAGCTGCTCTGAAGACCGTGAGACGCCTTCGGCAGACTGGATCCTCGGGGAACACCATCTCGGCATACGTAGAACTTTAGGTTAGCTAGATTTATCATACACCGGTCTGATTGGGGTAAGCCTATTCTGGTCTATATCATGTTATATCTTAACCTTTTTCTGTTGTGTGAACTTTGTTTTGAACAATACAAAAAAACTTAAGTTTCATTGAAACACCATTATTTTATTAAAGAAACCAATTTCCACACTCTAAGAATGAATGACAGTTCCCCATGCCCCTGATTTAAGTTGTCTAAAGCTCTACACTGATCAACGCCAGTTTTGACATATTCTGTTCGGTCAGGACTTGCGTGCATAAATTGCAAATAAAAAAGTCAAATGACAGTGTTTATTAACCTCGACAAAAAGAGTGACATAACCTTGCCACCGGATATATTTTTGTTCACACCATACCGCTTAATATTTTAAATTTGCGACCCTGGGCGGTTTCATAATAAATTAACGCCTAACTTTTTTAAATTCTACAATATGGTTTTTTTTAAACATTAAATCCACACAGGAGGCCCTGAGGAAAATAATTTCTCTCAGGGCCTATGTCGTCTGAGATACTATGTGGAGGGTCTTTTTGAGGAGAGGAAGGAATGAGCATTGGTCTTGAAGAGACCAAGAGAGGAAGGAGGAAACACAGAGGCCAGCAAATTGTTCCACGTTGACAGAGCTGTTGAAAACGGTGACCGGCCAACTCGGAATGAAACCAACTCAGAACCATCTCAGATAAGTCATTTAGAGTGATAAAAAAAATGTATAAAAAATTGGTTAAATAGGTTATGTTAGGTTAGGGTTATCGGCTAATTTAAAAATATTTTTTTCATAGATTTTAATGACTTTTCAAGGAGGTGTTGAGTTGACATTATTCCCAGTTGGCATGGAACCGTTGAAAACATGTATAAGTTTTAGAAAAAAAAGTCGAGAAAGCGACCCATTCTCATATGACAAATATCACAAAACACAAGAACGAAGAAGTCGAAGAAGCGACCCGTTCTCAAATGACAAATGTTAACCGTGTACATATGTTGGGAACGTGTTTCCCGACTATGTACCGATGCCGAAGGGATCAATGACGCCAGTTCCTCGGAGCATCTTCCGTTGAAAAACCGGTAGAACAAGGATAGCATTCTCAACCGAAGCCTGTGCTCTAAAGATTGTAATCTGTCAAGTTAGGAGAATCTATCAAATGCACAGGGTCGAGGGTACACAATGATGATGAAAAACTTCAGCCTCCCCCCTTAGATAAAATACATATAAATTTTTTTTTAAAGAGGGTGTATTAACTCTTATTGAAGTTTTAATGTTTTCCCAATTATATATAATAATATGGAATAACTGTAGCGTAATATAATTCATCAATTGAGGATGTAGCTAGATGCACATTAAGCACGGGTAAGGTATGGTGTCATAGATCCCTATCACATTTCCTCCCTCCTTTTCCTTAAAATAACAGAACCAGAGGGTAAAATAAATATATAAAAATGTTGCATACCTTACTGCTGTTATACATTTCAGTAAGAGTTTGTTTGCCAAGTGTCTTGTTCATCTGTTGCAGAACTAGCAGGAACAGGGGGTAGTGGGTGCCATTTTCTGTCAGGGCAGCTATTTCTGCTAGTGTAGTGAGGCCCTGGAACATACATTTATTTCTAAATTATTAAAAAAAAAACTCAATTTATCCAATTTGTCATGCCGAAGCATTGTCAAGTGTTTTCACCTCTTTTTTTCAAGTCCTCATCGGTCTCGAAATGTTTTCTGGCCAAGGCTATTATTAATACCCAGCATTCCAGATAAGGCTGATGGATAATAAGGGGCAGTACCCAGAGTCTCTAAAATATAAATATTTTGAAAATTTCTTTTGTACTTTCTCCAAAATTAAGAGCGGGTAACAATTCCTGGTCCCCAATATTACAGAGCCGCTCACTAAAATACTGCGTTACAAGCTACAGTACGGTAAGCCAACTACAGCAGAGTTAGAAAAACTTAAAGAGTTTGTGGCAGTGATACACAACTGGTGGCTTGCATCCCACTTGACTTAATAAAAATTAATGACAATAATTTATTGGATTGACCTTGTTTAACGTTTTCGCCTGTGGCACTTTCTTTGTGCGTACTAATTGATATTTTGAATGGGTTACATTTTACAGGGGTACACAACCAAATTAATGTTGTTTCTGAGAACATGGAAGTAACGGAAGTGAATTTTGATATTTCTTATAGCTATCATTCAGATTTCCGAGTGCTATGATCAAAATATTTAACGATTTCCATTCTGTTTTACAAAACACGAAAGAGTATCACAACAAACTTCTGTTTGTCTAGTTAGGTAGGGGAGGTTGAGTAGGTCTTGTCCTAGTTAGGTAGGGGAACCTTCCTTTCTATAAAGGGCCTTCAGGTGCCCCTGTTCTGTCGGCGGTTCTTACTTCAGTCGGCGATCTTTATTCTATTATGAAATAAAATAGTAATGCTGACCTGTTGCATAGAGTTAGTCAGAAGTAGAGCCACGGCCGTGCCGATGCGAGGAGTGGAAGCCTCTCGCTGGGAGATGACCTGTGCCAGAGACCGGATGCCCTCGTTGCACACAGCAGTGGTCAGCACACCTTCCTTCTTCAGGGCAAACAAGAGGCCCACGCACTTCTCAGACTGTTCATCTGCAAATTCATTTAATGATTTAATAATCTAATAGGACGACAGCAAGTTGTAAATTGATGATCAAGTGGTAGGAGTATTGAATCATAAAGTGTTTGACTGGTGTCTTTTTGAATTGAACAGGGCCCATCAATGGTTATATCATATAAAAAGAGAAAGACTTTCAACAGCATAGGTTGGATTCAATGAACCATCCTCTAAATTAAACATCAGAATGTTGTCTTAAAAATGGATAAGCTTGAAGAGTAATTAAATTAAAATGTTCGTAACTTATTTGAACAAAACAAACATAAAATAATAAGTAAAATTTACAAAATTTTAAGAAACCCCCTACACAAAAAAGGGCTGATGACCTTGAAACGCCTGAACAGATTTTCATGAATTGTAGCTAAGAACCATCTCGATTACGTCAGCTAAAAAAAAACTGCATCATAATCGGTCCATTCGTTTAGGAGCTACAATGCCACAGACGGACACACAGACACGTCAAACTTATAACGCCGCTCCTTGCGTCGGGGGTTAAAAAGAGAACAGCTGCTCCTCAATAATTTCAAAATCTCACCGAAAATAAGGATGAAAATCTAATAGCCAGTCTTATAAAAATTGCATCTAATGTTGGACAAATCAATAAGGACGACATTGAATTCATTACTAGAGCTTACATTCTCAAGAAACAACAGCAGCCGCTCCCCGTGATGCCCGCCCTCAGAAAATGGTTTTCAAAAGTGCTAAAATTCTTGAAATGTTTTCAATTGGAGTATGCTTCCACGACATGGAATCCTCAATATAAGATATACCAGTATATTAATAGAAAATATGCAGAATAAATTTTTCGAAACATTTACTCAAGAAACAACAAAATTACAAAAAATATGTTAACTTTACAAAATTACAAAAAAGACGCGTATTGTGAGATCTGTTGTTTCTACATAATCTGCTAAATAATAAAAATAAGCTATTCCTGTATTGACGTCCATCATTGGTTTAAATTTTCCAATGACGTATACCGGGCACACTTTGACTTTACATATAGAAGCCAACAACACTAACGCAGCAAATAACTCACTTACTACAATTACTCGTGCAATTTCAAATTATACCCACTATGAAAAATTACTACACTTAAGACTTGCTCACATACAAAATCAATTTATTATTTAATTTCTTAGCGTGGTAAAAATCATTTTAAAACTACTTGCACTTAATTTTTCATTAAACTTTTATTGACAGTCAATTGTAATTTGTGAGCATATAATTCTTTTTTCAAAATTTCTCTCATCTCTCCACAAACTTTCTTCCTTTTTATTACTATTACTCTTACATTCATTAGTAACATTTTAAGAACCGTTCTCATCTTGGGTGAAATTACCTACTAATATTCCAATATAATATAAATATATCATGTAATAATTTGATGAACCTTATAACTTGAATCATAATGTACTGTGTATTTCTCAATAAACAAATAAATTTACTCGTTTTTTCATTAAAAATTATGGTTTTGTAAACTGTTTTGTCTTAGATGTGTAATCTAATTATATATATATAAAAATTGTGTATATATGTCCCATGTAGTTTCCCCAGGACATCAACTAATAATATTCAGAGAAATGTTTTTTTTTCTTCCTAATGTTGTAAAAAAAAATATGTGCAGTATAACAAATGCGTAAGAAAATATTCTTGATATTTATTATATTTTCAAGCCAAATAAGTGTTCTTCACAATAAAAATAAGTCATATGAGGCCTTCTTGTAAATAAATACAGTACTATGATTTTTGAAAATGAACAAGCATTTGACACATAATTTGCAATGCGCTTTCTCACAGATAAAAAATTCAGTGTTTGCGATAAGTTCCTAGCACATCCGCTACTGATCCGCTAGGGATTCGGCATTCAAAGATTTAATATTGAATAAAGTATTACAACTTTAAAAACTGAAACCTCACAAATCATAAATATGTGACAGCTGTGTATGAAGTAAGCACCAAATATCAGATTAGAATTATTGATTTACACACCTAATTTTTCCAGGGCATAATTCAGAACAGTGAATGGAACATCCTTAACAATCTTGTCAGGAACTTTGAGTTCCTTATATGCAGCAATAGCCACATCCATGGGGTCGTCTGCGTCTTTTGGCTGGTCATCTTGCACCACAGGGGTGGTGAGGGCATCCAGTATGCCGGTCACTCTCTTTAGAATCTCTTCCCTGTTCGGACCCTGGAAATTAAAGATGGCGTTTGAATAAGGCAACCTCTAGAGGTGGTTAATTAAATTATTGGCTGGAGGATGTTAAGATAAACACAAACAGGTATTATATAAAGGTTATGCCGGCCATTGACACAATTTTACAGCAGAGCAAAAACAAAGTTTTGAAATTGATTTCGCTAGGCATGCATATTAAAGGTGATTAAGTATTTTATGAAATAAAACAATTTTAAATAACCACTGATTTATCAGATTATTACCAGCTGAAAGTTGGTTCTGATGAAGCTTCGGTATTATCAAAATGATGAAATAAGTGTTAGGCCCTGGCTATATGAGCGATTCTACCGCCGCGAAAAACTGCAGCAGACCCAATTTACTATGAATGTTGTATGACCCAACCTACACTGCGCGGTTTCCCGCCGCAGCCGCTCGCGGTTCACAGGCGGGAGAAATTCGACCGCCGCATGTAGCGGTTCTCTCGCAGCGGATAACTGCTACGTTCATACTAAACAAGCGGTTTCCCGCGATTGCAACATTTTCAGCGAGAGAGCGTTGTTGATCGGTCGTGCGCGTGAAGGATTTATGTTACAACATGTTTGATATGGAGCGATTCATAATAGAAATACAAGATCGGCCTGCTTTGTATGATGTAAAGTTGAATGATTACGCCAATCGAGAATTAAAAGTCAAGTTATGGATGGAGATAGGACAACAAATGATGGCTCATTGGGATGATTTAGGACCAGAAGATACAAAAACTTCGGCATTTTTTATTTTTTAATAACTCTATTAAAATAAGCGCTGCAAGAGCAGTTATCATTGGTGGATCTGTTTTGAAGAATGAACAAAAGATAGCGAGAAACCGCCACCCCTGTAGTATGATGGTCTGCGGCAGCTTTCTCGAGCGGTTTCCCGCGGCGGTAGAACTGCTTGTGTAGCAAGAGCCTAAGTGGTGTTATACAAAATTATTGTTTGATTTCATTCATGTCAAATCACAAAATGATGAAAACCATATTAATTAGAACAATTTCTGAAAGACATTAAAAATTATAGAAACTGCACCCATTTATACATTTTTTTTTTACATTAGCTCCACAAAGGAGGACTATCTTAGGGTATACTGTGTGTCTATTTACGAAAGGAAGGAGAGGAGGTTCTGGGAAGGTAAAAGGTATTAGGGGTGGGTAGGAATCTGGGTGTCAGTGTGTCCAGAAGTAACGCACATGTGAATCCAACCCTCCCATTGCAGTCCAAAGCGATGTTCCGAGAGAGGTCTCCTCCATCGACCAGTTTCTCCCGATCCGGCCTGCCACGCAGTTGGTGGGCAGATGCATCCGCCGCCAAGACCCAGACAAACCTCACCCCAATGAACCCGGACACCCCTGCCAAGTCTATTACTACCACACAGTAAACAAAGCACGATTTTTACTTCTTTAACGATTGTAGTGATGGATAGAAACCGCATCTGTACGAAAATATTAGTATTACACAGTACCAAAGCATTAGTCTTACTTCTTGAAGGTTTATCATGATGTATACCTTGGCCTTTGCCTTGCTGTTCTTGTCCTGCGCCGGTTTGATGGTGATGGCGGGCTCCTTGAGCATGGCGGCACCACCCCCCGTGTGGGAGCCAGCTGGGGCCTTGGGGGGCGCAGGCATGAAGTCCACCCCCCCACCACCCCTCTCGCCTGAGTTAGGCCTCAGATCTACAACGGACAAGACAAATAAATATACAACAATTTCAATTATAGTATTCAAAGTTCATTATTATAGAAGTTACAATATGGAAAAATGCTGATAGAATGAATATGAAAGAAATGTGTTGTCTTAGTGAAGATAAAAAAAATAAGAGAGATGGACCATGAACCAATATTAGCAGTGTCACGCATTGCTCTACGACCAAAAGCAGGCTGTGTGTTAAGTTTGGATATTAATTGTGCGCTGAATATTTTAGAATGTATAATTCACCGGATTATTGTAGTCAACCAAATAAAATGAGCGTGCAAGTTCCAACAAATCAATGGAAAAAATACACTGATAAGAAAGATATCATATATGAAAAAAATACTGTTTGATATGTTTTCCTAATGGCGATATTACACCAAATTGATTCACTTTGGTTGAATGGCACGCATCAAATGCGTAATTTTCATTTGAATGCAGTTTGGTCATAGCTTGATGACAGTCGACTGCTTCCATACCATATCTCCCCGTTGTTTTTATTTTATCTATGCACCTTGGATTCACAAAAATCTAAATTATACGCAATTTTTAAAAGCGATCAAATGAATTCTACGCTTTACAGGGGTATAATATTAATTATAGGCATTTGATTTGTCATATTTTTGCTATCAGGAGTTGCAAATGTAACAAGGACATAGGTGTATGGATAGGTTAGTTCTGAGACAATCATCTCTCTATGTTTTACATGAAGAATATCAAGCGGAATTAAAACTTATCATAAGTTAAAGCATGCATTTCAGATACTTTAAAGAAAAGTGTTCCTACATGATTTTAGATTTTCACGGCCAAAATTATTTATTTTTGGGGTATTATGCCGTGTTGCACTACCTCCTTCTTTAAACAATGTTTTGCACATTGTTACAATTCATCATCAGAGCAGATGTGTCCGGAGGGCTTTTACATATTATAGTACATCTTTGGCAAGAGAAATAAAAAAATTTGAACACGAGAAAAGAAAATATTAAATATAAAATTAAAGCTGATAAAAATTCTGGGAACAAATAGTACAGTGGTCACAAAGATTTTGTAAGGTTTAGAAAAATGCTTGGAATAAGTATTTCGTAAGGTCTACAAAATTCACTATCTGCCCTGATGATGGACACTGCCCGAAATATAGGCTAAAGAACAAGGTAGCCCTGATGATGGACACTGCCCGAAATATAGGCTAAAGAACAAGGTAGCGCAACATGGCTTAATACCCCAAAAATAAATCACAATTAAAATGTTCCTATTTATAAATGCTCTTTTAAATAGATTACTAAGTCTGTAACTCATTTTTGTGAAATTGTTTTTCAGTACAACTCAACATTCTCAAGCATATAAAATTTGTTAAGACCTTAAATGAACATTGAAAGGTCAGCCAAGTAAGAAAGAGAAAAGCAAGTAGTCAATAATAATTATCTTTAGTACGCTTAAAAGAATGATTATTAGAAATTGGTTATATTTTGAAAATTAAGTCGAGGCAATAAATTTAAAAGCTGCAATGGCAAATTCGAATAGGTACATATTTTACCCACTAATGTCTGGATTTTAAAAAAAAAGTGAATTTCATACAAGAGTTCCAAATGCTCCTAACCGAGAAGCCAATGGGCTATGGCATCACATGGGAGGGAACGAGATGGAGAAGATTTGTAAGTACAAGATTCAGAAGCCATCTCTCACCAGATTTTGAGAGTATGGATTGGCCACTAAAGTTTGCAAAGGATTTAAATGTGATAACTTACTAGGCTGCTGTGGGTGCAAGGGATAAGACTGCGGTTTGAGGTTATTGGCTTTGTAGAGCAGGGAGTTGGCGGCTGGTCTCATTTGCATCTCTTCCATGGGGGCCGGGTTGGGTAGTGTCATACCCTTCTTGAATCTTGGAGCTATGTCCTTACTGTTACTGTTACCTGCAGATAGAAAGTACATCATTTTAAAACAACTCTAAGGTGACAAAATAAAACATTACTTATTTACGAGGATACCACTTGACGGGAGATTTAAACCAATGATTTAAGGCGTTCAGGATAGTAAGTATTTGATTCAATGAACACATTGAAGGATGTTATAGAGGAGACATTTATTAACCACTAAAGTGGCAGCTATCCAAATTTGGATAGCACCTCTAATTTTGGGTAGCTGTAGAAACATAATTTTTGTGAAATAAAATTAATATATTTTGAACATCCCACAATCGGTTAAAATATTCAGTCACTAGCTTGATTACGCTTCAATCGAATACCAAAGGAGGTCACTAATGTTTCTCTCATTGAATATGGCGGAGTGTTCCCCTGTTTCTGAAATCTCCATCACTCAACTTTTTTAAAAATATGCTAGTGCTTGAGTGTAAAATATAATAGCATTAATTGAAGATACGAGTGGATGAAGATACTATGTTACATAATCAAAGTCTTCAGTAAATCAATGTCAAAATGTTTATTGTGCAAATAGGTATACCACAATAATAATTTCAGAAGATCATATTATAGGTTATACCTCCATAATAATTTGTCAGAAAATCATATTGAGATTTTTGGGGGTTCATAGCAGTTGGGTTGCAAGTGGCCATGCCTCGTATGCGGACACGTATCAATGACAAATTGCTGTATACAAGGGCACCTAGCATCGAAACTTCATGCATTTAAGGAGTTTAATGCAATTTTTTCTTTCTAAATATGTTGCTGAAATATTTCAACCTGATAGATGAGGGGAGGAGACAAATTGAGAGGTTTACGGATACTTGATCCGTTTTGTTACTTTTTCTGCTTATTGTTGTTTATATTAATGAAAATAATTTATTATTATTACGAAACTGAAGTCTGTAACTCAATAAGGAATAAGGATTGATGCCGGATGTTGTAAACATCTCTTACTTCAATACATAAATCCTGAATGTGAAATTGTCTTACCATTATTATTGTTCTGGTGTTTGTTGAACCCTCCACCACCTTGCTGTCGCTGGTTATAGTTATTGAAACCACCTCCTCCTTGGCCGCGGTGGTTACGGTAGTTGTCCCTCCCTTCGTTCTTATTGTTTCCATAGCCGTTGGAACCAAATCTGGAATGGACATTGTCAATGTTTACTTTATGACAAACTACATTTACTCTGAGATCATCCCTTCTTCCACAGGAATACGCAAGTATCCAATACTGAAGTTGCATATTCACGCCACGGACAGCTCGAACACATCGCTGCTGAAATCATGAGATCCGCGTCGCCACCACCTCTCGAAATGTCAAAACCAGCTTTCATAACCTGCATTGCAATTTTTGAGTATGTATTTAGTCCCGCCTGCCAAAGTCTTTTAAAGCTGTAAATGCATTTGTCATTAGCATCCAACGTATCCTTTGATGCTAATAGGTGCACTTAATAGCATACCTACATATTATTACAAATTGATTGGTTTATTTTCAGTATGATTGGGAATTTGTTTGCGTGATGCATTGAAACATTTAATAGTCTTCGATTACCAATCTATTTAATTAATTTGTTCTTTAAAACTCGCTTTAGAACAAACTATTCATGTTTAAGTTTACAATTGTATGTTATATAGTTTATAATTGTATGTTATATAGTTTATATTTATTATGTTATATACTATATGCTTATTATTATACTCCTGAATAACGTGTGTAACTACAATAATGTGCACATGTAAAAAAGCCTTCAAGGCGTGAATAAATACATAATAATTTAATTTTTCTTAGAAAAATAAAAAAATGGACAAACTGTGTTTATACTAATGACGTTATATAAATAGACTCGCCATTGTCTCACAAACTCAAGATATAATGTGGCAAGTAAGCAACACTCTTTTGTTTTCGGTGATTTTCAATAATTTATTATTCAAAAGATGAATAACTAAAGTGTAATAAAGATAGACATTTAAACAATATGTGCATATAGGCGAAATAAAAGATAGCAACGCGGGCAACATTTTCATATTCAAAATTCAAAAGTTCTGTCAAATACTGCCTCAACGCCGAATAAAGTAGGAGACCTGGGCAACAGTCGAATTTTGAGGTGTCAAGTTTTCAAGCTATAATGAACAACGATAGTTTGCAAAGACGTTGATTGTTATTGTATTTGTTGTTAATGCTGATTTGTATGTTATTTTACCGCAAGCATATAGAGTCATTAGACTATTATAAACAGTAAATTTTACTTAGCGACGGCACTGACTTCGTAATTTGGCTGTTGCGCATCCAGACTTTGTCCTTTTGTAGGCCCTGAATTCTCTAATGACACATAAAATCTTCGGGCGGAAAGCAATTGCATTATTTATAATAATCGATAATAATAAGTAGTTTGCGTGTATTTACAAATGAAATGATATTCCTTCACTTTAATCGTATGTAATCGAAATATTTTCTCATCACACAGGAGGGCATTTTGGCGCTTTTTAAACGCAACTTACCTACTGGTAAGACACGACCTTCCTCGACGTATAGCAGTTTGGTACAAAAGTACTAGAAATCAAGTACAGTGCAATTACCTTGCTTTTGGCTTCCTACTTTGTATGTGTCTACAGTATATAACGTCATTGGTTTGTCACAAAACTTACGAATTAATTGATTAAAATACATAAAACGTTTTGCTTATTAATTTTTTTAATACATACAAATTTATTTGACTTTCAATGTGTACATGCCCACTATAGTCAAATGAAATTACAGCCTTATTATACCAGAACTCACTTTTTCACATAACGCTGTTTTCTAGAAAAATAATTGATGTTGCGGAGCATAAAGAATCTACAGAGCTAATTTTACACACTATTTTTGTGAGTAATTGCATCTTGTTTGTGGTTTATTTGATAGTAGGTATATATTTACTGTCGAGCATCCCTTCTAGAAAAGTAACCGACCGCCACATTGCCAAGATACTTGAATCATCGAATATCATGCATATCCCAGTGGAAGGAGGGCCTAAAATTTTGACTTATAATTTTATAATCATTATCTATCAGGAACAGAATCCTACCAAAGGAGAATCTAAGCCAAAAGGATGTGGTCAATTCCTTATAACATTAATTTTGACTTAACAGAGAGTGACTGTCACAAGTGGGTTTTTAAGTGAAGTCCCGAGTTCATGTTGTCTTGGAAAGATTTGCGTGAAATAATATAGAGTTCATACTCACGAGTACTTGTCAAGGGAGGCGGGCGGAATGAGGTTGGTGGAGGGCGAGCTGTGGTTCAGGCCCTGCAGCCACTCGTCCACAAAACCCCCGCGGGTCTTGAGGCCGTGGCGGAACAGTGAGTCTCCGGGGGCCTCCTGGTGTCGCAGACGGTCCATCTCGCCGCCGCGCCCTCCGTAGCCGCGGCCCTCATCCTCGTTGCGACACTGCTGGATGGGCACGGGGCCCTCGCTGTTGGTAGCCTTGCGTGGCGTCCAGTTGTCTCGCCGCAGGTCTATGGCATCGCGCAGCATGAAGCGTATGCGCGGCATCAGCTCCTGGTTGCGGGACAGTTGCTCCATGCGAGAGAAGTACTGGTCCATGAGGCCGCGCCCTTTCTCCGAGTCCAGCACGCGGCCGCAGGTCTTGACGAGTTGGACCAGGCACTCCAAGTCCTCCTGCATCTCGGGCGTGCGCTTGCGGTCCCGCAGCAGTTGGGCGATGCACTTGTGGACGATGCTGTGGGACAGAATGTCCAATTTGCCCAGTTCTCCGATGAACTTGATGTTGCCCAGCATCTTGCACTTGGTGATGTAGCGCCTCTCCTCGTCCTCCGCCGACAGGGGCTTGCCATGGCGCTCGAATACTTCGTTAGCCGCCGATCTGTTTTCAAACTCCGTGCGACACTTATTGAGGAGCAGGATACGGAATGTGCACGGCTTCTCCGGCGGCTCAAAGTTGGGGACTTCTTCAGATAGCCTCTTGCACAGCTGTGCGTACATAGACGAGTACTTGGGTTCATCTAAGGCCTTTTCGAAGATCAGTATAATTACACCTCTAATAATTAGATCGGAATTGAGTCCGATATTTAATAAATCATCGCTCAGCTTTTGAAATTTTTCTGGTGTAAGTTTATTGAGGATGCCTCGAACCTGGAGTAAGACAGAATTATGAATCAGTTTTAAAAAATTCAGATAAAACATTAAAAAAAATCAAGTTAGGGGAAATAAATTAGTTTTACAATAAAAACAATGAAACTAAATGCAAATTAACCAATGAGGGTTGAGAGTGCGTGCTAGAAGGCTAGATCAAGCTCTTATGTGCTGAGGGGCCTTGTCTAAATTCAAACAAAAAAAAATTACCACTTTACAGTTCGGAATATGTATGTATGTACCTTTCGAAAAATAACATCGTTCTTAGTTTCAAAGGTGGGGGCATCCTGGTGCCTGAGGAGCGAGGTAGGGACCCAGCGTCGCTTGGCGGGGGGGACGGCAGCCCTCCCCGAGACACGAACCACTGGCCCCGCTTGCCTGGGGCTCTCCGTCTTGCTGCTGCGGGGGCCACTCCGCAACAAACACTACTGCCGCAACTACTCTGCCTCACTCTCTCGATCTGACTTGGCAGCAGAAGGCCTCAACGGTGCTGCAAAACACAACAAAGAAAACACACTATCATTATATTGTTTTAAACTTCACAATAATGATTATAATATTATAAGATCTTTTTTAGTTTAAGTATAAGTCCTACACGTTTTCATATTCTACTTTTATTATAAACATTTGTTATCCGTGTTGATATATTGCCCACCTCAAGTGTCAAATGCAAGTGGCAATTTACATGAGGGGTTATCTTTTTCACGAAAACGACGCTAAGTAGTTTGACAGCTCAAATCCCGGGTAATTCATAGAAAATTTAATAAAAATTATTTCGAGTGGCTAGGTGTGTTTAGGACACCTCATACTTCAAGAACAAGAATGCCCCAATCAATTCTGAACTTGTCCTTCATATGTTTTCTTTATACATAAGGGTTAAAATCGCATTCTAAAATGACCTGATAAAAAAGTGAAACAGATAACAATTTATTTAAAAAAAAAAAACACCAAAGATTGAAAACAATTTTGACCAGTTAAATTTACACTAAACAAATATTAAATATTTTTGTTATTGTTTTTGGGGTGTTATGCCGTGTTTCGCTACCTCCTTCTTTAGCCAACGTTTCGGACAGCGTTACAGTGTCCATCATCAGGGCAGATGATGAGGGCAGATGATCACTCATCTGCCCTGATGATGGACACTGTAACGCTGTCCGAAACGTTGGCTAAAGAAGGAGGTAGCGAAACACGGCATAACACCCCAAAAACAATAACAAAAATACTTTTTGGCCGTGAAAACCTAAAAACATACCCAAATATTAAATATTTAATCATTATTATTAATTCTGGGCTTAGTGGTAATATTTTACATAAATAAATCCTTGAACTGTACTAAACTAAACTAAACCGAACTAATGTAGTTAATGTAACGTTGCATATAGCACATTATTACTTCAGCTTAATAAATTGTCAGTTGTACAAATGGTGTCAGCACCTCTGTTTGTACTAAAGGTGGTCGCACACGTGATGCACAATGCTTGCACTTGCCAATTAATCAGTCTCACTACTGAATACTGAGTCTGTGTCCTTGATCTAATTTTCCCGTTGTTTACGAATGGTGAATTCTTTAATGCGAAAACTATTATTGGTGTTCACAAAATTATTATTCTGACATCAACACAAAATTATAAGTGTCATGTTTTTTTTTGTCATAATTTAAAGGTGCATCATTAGATGTGACAACAAAAAGCGGTGCCTTTTTCTAAGAACATCCACAAAATAAGTTCTTTTAAGTTCAAGCTCAACTTCGCAGGGGTCAGAGGAGCGAAAGTGAAAATATATTGTTTATTAATAATTATTTGTTAATTATATAATGTTTGTGAGTGATTGGAAAATATTTTTTATCACTTCAGTTATAAGACTAATAAAATAATGTACACTTATCGCAACACTGATTGCCATCATTCAGCACGTTTCTGGAAACACTTGCCCAAAATTTAAAAAAATTTGGAAACCAGTTATTAAATGTATTCACATGTATCGAATGAAACATTTGCAGAAATATATTTTTTAATTATTGGTAATCGAAAAGTTTATAGAAAAGAATAATTCAATATTGGATGAAATTCAAAGAAGAGTTAAAATTAGTAATGTGTAACATTACTTTCAAATGAAAGAAACAGTAAAATTTTTAGAAATTCACACAGATATCGATTAGATCTTCACTTGCTTGTAACTACATTTATAGAAAAGAAAACCAAATGTTAGCTAACATCTATTGTAGCTTGTGATTGTGACTGACCACTGGCATACATTTCACGCTCTAATAATTAATAATGCATTACTGCAATCTTCACTAACTAAACATTCACTATTTTGGGACTACACATCACCATGCACAATTTTTCAGTTTAGTGAGAACTGAAGACAAGAGTTGAAAGGAAAATTAAATTTTTTATAATAATTACTTATTTCATTTTTTATACTTATTTTTTTTTAATCATGGAAACAAAAAAACAGCTTTATATTTAAATTACCTTTACTACCAGGCTTTAATCAAGATTTGAAATGAAAAAAAAATATGTATTATTTTTTAAAGTAAATTTCGCTTCACAACTCATAATGGAATTGTATTTACGATCTCAGAGTATTTGCGTTGTTCGTGACAACAGAGTGTTTGCTGATCATTTTGAAATCAGACAAACCGATCATCTAATTTTTTGGTGAATTAATTTTTGCCACCGAGCATTAAAGTTAGAGAAATGAACCTTCTCGTGTTTCAATTAAAAACACATTTAAACGAAAATATAATACGTTATCACGAAAACGGTTAGTTAACACGCAAATTGTGATTTCATGCACTTAGTGAGATATTACATTAGGTGAAAGTAACTCAGCGGCGCCTAACGCGAAATCATGATTTAACGAGATAGTATTTTCCATGTGCTTATTATCCGCGTGCTGAGCCAGCTAGGGCCCGCCCACCGGCCTTGGGCGCCCGCCCCCGCCCAATCTGCAGCGCGGGTATCTCGGCCCGAGGGGTGGGCCGCCCCTAACCGATCCCCCCACCCCTGCGCAGCCCGGGCGCTGGAGCCGTCTGGCCAGGGTGACCGTAGTTCGCGAACTCGCGGGAATTGACCCATTAAATAAACTAGCAAATGGCGCTTATTATAAGATCAATTACAATAACAAACCGCCAAACAAAATATTTGCGCAAGTGTAAAATATCTTTCGGATTATTCAAAACTGATGATTTCGTAGAATTTATCAAAAATCGACACAATTTTTCGTCATAATATTATATTGATATATCACTGCTAAAATGCAATAGTAATAATATTGGAAAACATTATTAGATTATAACTCACTTAGCCATATGTTTTTAACTGTTTGTTTAGTTTGTAGCTTTTCTAGATTTTAGAAATATATTGTTAGTTGTACAGCGCCCTTTAGGTGATTTTTCACAAAAACGGCGCTATAAAAATCATCCAAATATTATTACTATTATATTGACAAGACACTGGTCTTATTTTGGTTTTCGAGTAGACAATGCACACAAAGACGAGCGGTGCGCGAAATGCGACTGATTAAAACGGATTTTCAATGAATTCAAAGCTAATATTCTGATAAGCAACTAAATGATGAAATAGTATTAAAGTTAGAACTCACAAAATGATAACACTTATTTTGGTTTTCAGTAAACAATGCGTAACAAAGACGATCGGTGCACGAAACACGACTTTGTAGGTTCACGAACGGATTTTGAATGAATTCCGCGCTAATTCTGACAGGCGAGTCGGCCGAATTTAATACGGGGAACGGTGATCCCAGACACTGGCACTGACACTGACGGTGAACGGCAGTCAACACTCGCGGTGTTCATCATTTTTGTGTATTGTATGGTCAGCTACTCTTTGTTCGCTGTTCGCAAAGGTTGCAGGTGTCATAGCTACCAATAGAGTCTATCAAGAGTCCCAACTCCTCACAACCGGCTGGAGCTAGTGAGACTGCGACATCCCCAATTGGTGTATGTTGTGGGGCTGAAGGTAGTGGGGAAGGGGAGGAAATGGGGAAGAGGAAGACGGGGAGGTACCTGGTAATTCAAATCTGGTCACCAAACACGATTAAAGTTATTTCAAGCAACATTTTGATTCTGAATGGTGATCTTTCACCAGGGCGATTATGAAAGTATCTACCTACCACTCCGGAACGTGCCGCAAATATACTATCATTTTTTTTAAAATAAAATGTGAAATAACAAAAAATAATCACATAAAATTTACTTGTGCAAGTCGGGATTTTGAACTTTGGAAAATAAATTCAAATGAAAAACCATGAATCGCAAAAATTTTGCGAAGAAGATTAATAATTATCATATTGACAAATTATGTAAGATGTTGTTACATGATAGAAAGACTTCAAGAAAGTGAAGAAGAATATTATCAAATTGACGTATTTAATTTTTATTTTAAAGCTCTACTTAGGCTTTATACATGTTTTTAAATACGTGTTTAAGATGTATTATGTTTATGAGAAATATTAAACCAATTTATAAATTTATTTACAGTGTATAAATTGTAAAGTATGGTCGGTGGACCGAATTATCTCCAGTCAAGTGGCGGGTAGGAATAGAGGGGTAGGTTGGTTGTATTACGCCGCGGAGCTACTGAGGGCGGATCCCCCCCATCTTGTAAAAACTGTCATTTTATCCCTTCTGCTTCTACTTGTACTACCCGTGTTCGATGTTCTCCACCCCCACCCCCCTCCCTAACGGAAAGTCGGCACGTGGATAACTTTATTGCGGGCAACCGGAAACCTTGTGGGACGATGCTGCGGCTCTTTGATACACGTGAACCTGACTAAATTATTCGCGTTCCCTCGGAGGAAACACGTAGACCTTATAGACAAAGTAACCAATCTTCACGGCTATGCAAAGGAAATGATATTTCGCATTCCGCCACCTTATCTTATTATCAATATTTGAAGGTATAATTATGTCGGAAGCTCGAAGATAACGAAACAAATCGGTGGAGACACATTATAATTTGTGTCAAATTGCGGTCACCTTGCACAATCACTCTGTGGATGAATAATAAACACAAATGAATATAATAAAGCAAAAATCCCAAACGTCATACGCTTTGTTGATAGATAAAACTCGGTGAGACTGACTTTCCACCGAAACACTCGGTATTTTGCATAATTTATCAGACTGTAATCAATGCGTCACACTCATAATAATGATTACACGCAAGTTTTATTCGGAAGATGACGCTCAAGGGGAAAAAGACGCGGGAATGTTGACCCCCGGAAAACTGCGCTGCATTTTCATTCACGGCGAGTCTATTACCGTTTACCGCCTAGGTCGGCGAACGCAGCTTTTCATTTTCTTACAAAGACAATACAATAAATATAATCTCTGCACCAACTAAATAAATATTAGAATATCGTCTAACTCCGGCGGTGAGGCCGGTCGGTCGTTAAAATATCGCGGAACTTTCGCAATTAAAACTTGCAACAGGTATTGAAAAATCACGGCCACTCTCGCGAGTGATTGAAAAGACCGGTTTGGGAACAAAGGGTGGCGAAAAGACGACCGGGATAGGCGGATAGGCGCAGTGCGCACACAGCACAGCTGACGGCAATGCCGAAACAAGAATTATTATTAAGACAACATACACGTCTTGATCTTGAACCGAAATAATGTTTTCATAGAACATCCAATAATAATAACTAAACAAAGAATTCCTGGAACACCGCAAATTAATAGATAAGGGCATATTACCGAAACAAGAATAATGATAATAATTAAGACAATTTACATGTCTTGATCTTGAATCGAAATAATGTTTTCATAGAAATAATGTTTTCATAGTTCTGACTTATTTTATTTATTTAAAATTGTTAATAATTTGAACTCCCCTGAACTTCTTTCGTTGATATGTATTCATGTACCGAGTAGATCAGTTCGTCACAAATTACCTTATCATTGTAATAATACAGGATCCAATGCTGAATTATATTCCATTATAAATCGCCTGCATATGCTTGGTAATAAATATGTTGTTGATGATGTGATAAATATTGAAAAATTATCAACATACAAATATTATTTGATTAAAGCTGTTTGTCAGCGCTTCTCAGTTTGATTATAATCAAATTTACTTTGAATGTTTATATTCTTCATCAATGTTTACTTCTTTTTTAAATTTATTATTGTTTTGGATTTAGATTTCTAAATTTATTTTTGTTACGTACTTAGTTATTTTTTTTAGTTCCAAATACCTTGTAGGTATACATGTATATGAGGTTTTCTTTTTCTACTTTATGCTGTCACTTCAATATGTACTTTTAATTTTTTGGCATATGAATATTTTTTCCTAACTATGCATATTCTGTATGCATTTTCTAATTATTGTAATTCCTATGTAAAAGCCGTTAATCGGCGTTAATTCATAATAAATAAATAAATAAACATTCAATAATTATAACTGAAGAAAAGATTCCTGGAACACCGCAAATTAATGTGGGCAAACCGCTGAAAGCATCGTTTTAACCCTGCCCCATTGCAAAAACGGCCCATGCAAAAGAAAGAGAGGCTACAGCGGATCGTTGATACTATAAAAATAGGGTGGATTAAACCTTAATCGTTTAACACCATTTAATCTTAGAAAAATCTGCGAATTCAGTTATTAAAGTTGGTACTTAAAGCTGAGCGATAGAAAGAAATCATACAAAAGCTCAAAATCCAGGGTTGAATGACTACTCAAATATTAGAAGTCTAGACTGGGTGGACTTGCTAGGAAGAGTGGGGAGTTCACCGTTCCAACGTCTGTACTGTATGACGGGTGGTTCACGTTCGTAGAGATCTTTACAGAGCGAGAGAATAATCACATGGCTGGGGTACAGACTGCGTGCTGGCTACGTGGGAAGGATTGTTGACTTTATATGCATTGGTATTAGGAGGATGAGTCGACGCTTACAAAGGAATCCCACCGAGTCAGAGTTCGGAGATAACCCACGAACAAGTCGAAATGACGTTAGATTAGTACCTAATAGGTATTATATATTACACGTCTACTGACGAATGCCGATACCAACACCTAGGTCTTTCTACCAAGATGGGATACTATTATCGACAATATTGAAGGTCGCATGTTTATAGGTGCGCTTGCTTTGCGACACGAATGCTCATTTACCGACGATAATGTCTCGATGTCTGTTTCCCAATGAGACTAGTTTCGATAATGTAAAAATATAATAATCATGCATTTGTTTGTTTTGTTCGCGTGTCTGCCATGTTTATAGGATGTCATTCAAACTGAATAAACATAGTAGCGGATTGCAGATTGAAAACAATGTGCGAATTCCAAAATATTGCTCGTAGCTATGTTGGTTCCATTTTCAAAACATATAATACAATATTTGTGCCATTATAAACATTTTGTTAAAACTTGCAATCATTCCATATTCATTGTTTTTTTTTACATTAGCTCCACACTGGAGGCGAGGAAAATAATATCCTTAAGGACCTACGCCACCTTAGGGTATACTGTGTAGGGCCTTTTAAGGAAAGAAAGGAGAGGAAGTTCTGGGAAGGAAAAAGATACGAGGGGTGGATAGGAATCTGGGGGTCAGTGTGTCCAGGAGTGACAGACATATAAATCCTCTAATTGATATGCAAGGCGGTGGGTCGAGAAAGTTCAGCTGGAGAGGGCAAAAGGCCTTCCTCAACTAGTCTCTCTCGATCCGGCCCGCCACGCAGTAAGTGGCAGATGTATCCGCCGCCAAGACCTGGACAAACCCCAACCCGTGAGCCCTGGCTCCCTCGCACCCTAATAACATAGCGAACACACACAGAGGTGTCGGTTATCCAATAAATGGTTCCCCGGACAGCAGTGGCGGTCTGTAAGTTTTCAGTGAGCTACAGTGCTAATATTGAAAAATACGACGTTGTTGTAGCTGAAAATGAATTTAATTTTTTTTCAAAATTTCAATATTTTGTATGAAGATTACATAAGTACATCCTGAAAATATTATATCTTCATACAAAAAGATGAAATTTTGAAAAAAAAAAATTTTTTTTTAAATAAAACAACTTCGATAACGTCGTTTTCTCAATCTTAGCTCTCTAGCGCACTGAAAACTCACGGACCGCCACTGCCGGACAGTGGTACCCATACCCGCATCCAAAATATCGCTAATACACATTCGTTCCATATTAAAAATGTTACTGACATGTTAATCCAGATTCAAAATACGAAATTTATTTGTCGTTTTCTTTTAGGAGTTTTATGCGTGAACCATTAAATAAACCACGACGTTTTCCCGTGGTCGGTTTTTTAACCGGTGTATATTTTTGACAGGTTTTTCCCATAATTTATTGAAAAACAAAGTCAAACTTAAGTTAACAACAAAATCGTATTTATATTATTATTAGATAAAGCCCACAAATAATGTTTGTACAGCGCCTTTGAGGTGATTTTTCACAAAAACGGCGCTATACAAATATTATTATTATTAATAGTCTACGAAGGTAAGACCAATCCAAAGGAGACGAATCAAAATTGCAGGCATTTTATAAGTTAGATTTAACGGTGTCGGCAAAATTATTATGATCTAGGAAAGTAGGGCGTGAGAGAAAGTGGTATATTTCTCCAGTGGGGGATGATGATCAAAGATCATCTTTACGGGATAAGGTTGGTGTGGAATTTAACTTTAAGTCAGAGACACATTGCTAAAAACCATGTCAAGAGTTCTGTGATTGTGCTTTATATTGTAGTTGAATTGACGTAGGCCAGTGAGAGATATCAGGTTCTTAATAATTTAATTTTTCTGGCCCTCGGCGTGCACTATTTCAAGAGTATGCATGAACAGTATTTTCGCAAAACCAGGATAGTGAAGAAACATTCAAGTCACCACAATCAAATGACAAGTTTGCTTTACTTTCAAAAAATACTTTTTGACATTTTTCTGAGAAAATATCGATTTAATGTAAATAGGCAAATTAACTCTTAACGAGCGGTGATAATGAATTATTACTACATAACGTAACGTTCAAAATATTTCAGATACCCACACTCATTCCGCATTCATAATATAACTAATACACTTTCGTTCCATTTTCAAAATGTGACTAATACCTAATGAACTCTAATGAGCGGTGATAATGAATTATTATTACATAACGTAATATTCAAAATATTTCAGATGCCCACACTCACTCTCAAAATATAGCTAATACATTTTTGTTCCATTTTCAAAATGTGACTAATACCTAATTAACTCTAATGAGCGGTGATAATTAATTATTACATAGCGTAACATTCAAAATATTTCAGCTCATTCCGCATTCAAAATATAGTCGCATTCGTTCCATTTTCAAAATGTGACTAATACCTACCTAATTAATTCCAATGAACGGTGATAATTAATTGTTATTACATATTGTATATTTCATATAAAGTTTATATTATAAAGAGTCAGATAGAGCCGGCGCACTCTTCTTTGTTCTGGCGGAAGGATCACGTGACACCTTTATATCCCCGACGACCTTCGCTGCATTCAGCCAGGGTTGCCAGCCGCCGGCTCTGTTCTCCCATTTGCTGATATCTCCAAGTCCAATGCCCGTCTTCGGCGCTTAGCACTCATTAGGCTGATTGATTTAATAATTAGGGAGGAAAATGATTCGTATCTTTATGAGAAGCAATAAATAACAATAATGTGATTTGAATTATCAAAAATACTAATTTCAGATGTCTGTCATGTGTAACTACGGTTCAATGAACTCTGAATCTCAGATCTGCTTTAAGTTTAAGACAAGCGTCATTTTCAAAATTGTAACTGATAAGCAAAGAATTCAGACTATCCCAATAGTAATTTTTCACGGGTCCTCTCTCTGCCAATACAAAAATGTGCACTTAAAAATACGAAATACAATTTTGTTTGCGCTTAAAATCAGTGGATCCACATACTACCGAAATGCTTTTTTGTAATAGATGACAAGTAAATGAATATATTTATAGTGATCTGCAGAATGCCATTGAGTTATGTTTCTCCTTGAAGTGTCAGAGAAATAATACTTTATTTAAGGCATTGAAATAATAATTAATGCCCTAATTATTAAGTTAATTCACATACAAGCTGTAATTAACCCAGTTACTTCCGAGTAAAACAGTTGTTTTTAACCAAACAAGTTCGGTAAATTGAACTTTGAATCGAAGACTTTCTAAAAAGTCGGTATTGTTTGATACACGTGACAAATTCGTGTGATATTAGGAAACTAAACGAGCAACAAAGCAATTTTTGGTCGCCAAGTTTCTTACAATAATTTATAAATGATCACCCAAAAAATATTTTTAGACGTGATAACGTCTTATAAATCGATGAACGCCGGCCGCATTCACGAAAAAGCATGACTCATTCATTGTCACGTTGCTACGTTCCGCCTGAGCCGGGCGTGCAAGCGAGGGCGCGGAACAAGCGTTGCGCGAGAGCGCGGAACAAGCGATAGAGAGGCACGATCGGCCTAAGCGTTCGGCTCGTGGCGTTATCACGTAAAATAATCGTCCGTAAACCGACTTTACAGACAACCAAATTTTGACATGATAACGTCTTATAAATCGATGAACACCGGATGCATGCACGAAAAAGCATGACTCATTGTCACGTTCCGTCTGGGCCGAGCGTACAAGCGAGAACGCGGAACAAACGTTCGGCCTAAGCGTTCGGCTTATGACGCATCTATCTCTCTTCCACTCCATCGTTATTATATGACGTTATCACGTAAAATTATCGTCCGTAAACCGACTTTACAGACAACCAAATTATTTTTAGCCGAAAATAATAAAAACGAGTGCCAGGAGAGCTATCACAAATTAATAGGACATTCATAGAACTTGAATATTAACTAAAATTTGTTTGGAGCGAGTGAGAATTATTGCGAAAGACGAGCTCAGGGGTCGATAATTAACTAACCATCACGCCGTTTCCCGCAGCGGTTGGCACACACTCATTGCCTCTGTCACATTCATACATCGTCTCATACATACTCTTCTGTTAAAGTTCATAAATAGTATACACTATAAATTCGATTCTTGTGAACTTTTGCATTTGATAAATCTACAAGCATCTACAATCTACACGGACAACTAGACAAACATTAACATTATGTACACAAACCATTCCAACTACAGTTTGCACTCCCCAATTCAACACAGTCTTGGAAACAAATATTTAACGACGACCGGCGTAGTCCAGCGGTAAGACTCTTGACTCGCAATCCGAAGGTCGCGGGATAGAATCCCGGCGTGACAAATAAATGTTATTTGATTAATTTGTGTTATTTCACAATTTATTTCTTAAAAATAATATATAGTGCATTTGCGGCACGTTCCAGAGTGGAAGATACTATCAGTATCGCTCTGGTGTAAGACCACCAATCAGAATTGAAACGTTGCTTGAAATGACTTTAGCCGTGTTTGGTGACCAGATCTGAATAGCCAGGTACTTCCCCACTTCAACCTCACAACATACCCCAATTGGGGATGCCGTAGTCTCACTGGCTCCAGACGGGAGCAGTTGGGACTCTTGTGCGGTATTCATAAAAAAAAAATTGTACGTAACAATATGGACGTATTTGACAACAATTTGAATTTGGCAAACTTCAAACGCCGAACTATATCTATCTATTTCATAAACTATTGTGAACACCGCTTAAACATTTATATTCTTGTTGATTTGGAGGATATTGGTAGATTTATCTATTTTAACTTCACTTTTATTCTATGTTTCCTACTTTGCGTCAACTCTTTTATTTTATGTAACCTATATTTTGTTTCTTTTATTTATATTTTGTCAACTCTTTATTTTCATTGTAATTTAAAAAAAAAGTTGGGCTGCACTAAATGTAAAAGCCGTATGGGCCTTTAAATAAATAAATAAAATAAATTGATTATCGAGTATTAGTTTCGAAGGCGTATTTCGATATAAAGGTAATAATAGTCACGTGGCCAACGTCTACTTTGAGGGAATCCTTGATTTTTTCGGTCCAAATATAATTTTAGGCACTCAGTTGAATAAAAAACATAATAAATTATTAGGCTTTTTTACAATATATATTTGAATATTTGGTTATCATTCTTTGGGTGACCCTGTCACCGAGATGCATCGTGTAGCATTCTGTTGAAATGAGCGTAACACGTACACGTGCCTTGGCCCCGGACAGTTTCAGCATTTCTATTACGTAGGTACTGAGATTTCCACGGAAGCAATATAAACATAATATATTATTATAACAACTTGTATCAAACAAACTCCCCGCTGAATTTACAACCTTGAAATTACAATGAAGTACAACCGGATACACTAATATTTCACAAATTCACGGATTAAACATTAAACAAAGGTCCCGCTTAAAGTAATACGCAAGCGTACGAATAATGTATATTTATTAGGATCGTCGACTGTCGATCGGTGAAGTAGCATTATAATCGAAATAGAAAGACTCTTTCGCTATCACTAGTGCTATAAACGTGTTCTCATTTCTTAGTTTGTCAAGGCCATCAGATGCAATATTGCTTTCAGAAGTGTGAGGAAATAGTGCAAAGTCTGTCAACTGTTTAATAGGAATGGAATGACCATGTGACCGTGGGAGCTGCAACCTGCAACGAATATAATAAATAATAAGTTATATCTATAATAAATCTTCTCAAATTACAAGGCAACAAGTAAGTGTATACATATACAATAACCCTATGGCAAAACAAAAAAATAACAGTCCATTAAAATTAAAATTTCATCAACTATCCGTCAGCCGTTTGGGGCCGTCCATAAATTACGTCACACGAATTTCATGATTTTTTTGACCCCCCCCCCCCCCCGTCACTGTCACATTTGTGAGACCCCCTTCCCCCTAGCGTGACATCACACGTTTTGCAATTTTACATGTAAAAGGTAATAATAGTTGGTAATATTTTGAAGTTTTTAGTCGCGGTCATATTTACCACAACGGAGGGGACGGATGGGATCTCTACGGGGAGGGGCGAAATGGGATACTGCGAGGTATCCGCCTGGTTTTATAAACTTGCGGGAAAATGTGTGTGATGTTTTCTTTCCTTTTGAAAATTCGTAACAATGAAACGACGAGCGTATCAGGAAAATTGCTGTTTGGTAAGCTTAACTGCATGTGACGTCACAAAGCTGATGACCCCCCATATGCCTCGTCACACAATGTCACACTTCTCTACACCCGCCCCCCCCTTAAAGTGTGACGAAATTTTTGGATGGCCCTTTCCCGCAGTGATAGGAATGGATGTTGGACCGCCACACAACTCTATCGCTTAATTAACATTCATACATCATCTCAAACACTTTTCACTCTCTGTTTATTCTGATTTTTTTTTCAATTATTTCTGGATTTCACCCTTCAAGAGTGTTCTACGCTTTCATTTAAAATTACAGAGAAAGGAAAGGTGAATTTTGTATATTAATTTGATTTAAATGTACAAATTTCAAAATTATGTGGAAGATTGGAGTCGAGTTCCGACTTAGAAGAGAAGAGATGTTGAATGGAGGGGAGGCAATTTTAGATAACGCTTGATAGAAGAGAGGATATTTATTTGGAGAGTGACAACCAAAAAATATGTGATCTAAAGTTCCCACATCTAGACCACAGAATGTACCATCTGGGGAGTCAAGGACGTGAATTTTAAAAAGGTGAGAAGGAACGGAACAATGTCCGATGCTTATTAAAAAAAGTGAGAAAATTTATTTATGGAAAAATGGGGGAATTTTTTAATCAACTGTTTTGATGGGATAGTCCTTCGTATTAGGGCGTAGCAGGCTCCCTTGGATTAACTAGCAATGCTCCAATACTCTGACCAAACATTGCGGGATCTATCTTTGATGATGGAAAAACTATCAGATAGGGTAATGTGATTTACGAGGGTTGGACGCTCCTTGTTTTGCCAAATTCTGACTCTTGACATATTCCGACTCGAGTATTTGATTTACTTGATGGTGCACCGTGCATTTTTTACATTACGTGTTTACATTATGCATTTTTACATAACGTTTTTTTAATAATAACTATCTAATTTAGCTGCAATAAAAATGCTACAAACATTTGCTAGATTTTATTATTTTTTTAAAGTGCAATAAAGACACTTTAAGTGGTTGCTCAGTAAATCAAAAATGATTAAAATTATCTAACGGCAAGTAACCATGGATGTATGTAAAATAACTAAAACAATAATATATTGCTGCATACATTATTATGGACAACTCAGAATCATTCAACTTCAACAACTTCTTTGAAGTCATTAAAAATTATGAAAAAAAACTAAAAATTAGTTGTTGGGTTACTACTGGTTGTTGTTAGGTTATGGAATATTTCAATTTTTTTTTCATAACTTTTAATTTTTCAAAGGGGTGTTTTGTAATTCCACGATTCTGAGTTGTCATGGAACCATTATTCTTAAACACCTGATTCAGTTGTACAGTATACTGACGATTGTACAGTCGCCCCACTGGCTCGGAAGGGCAAGGAATCTATAAAAACCGAAGATCCTGTGCAGAAAAGTAATGTTCACTACGGTTTATAGCGCAGTCGTTGTGGGACTTTTCTGCGTAGGATCTCCGGTTTTCGTAGATTACTTACGCTTCCTAGCCAGTGGGGCGACGGGCACAAGCAAGAGCAGATGATGCACATGCGCAGTGCACGCATCACAGATTAGTAGTAATGGGGTATTTCCACAATTTTTTTTTATTATTGAAAAAAATTAAGCAAAAAATTACGATGATAACGGAATTTTTATTTTATTTTTATGACGACGACTTAACTTTCTATAACGTTTTAAAATACGCCTTTTTAAAATGCCACCAAAACGATGGTTTTGCCACCAGTCACTCTGTGACGTCACAGGCGCCTCTCATCATGCGATCGCCGCCTGTAGTGAGTCCGTAAGTTGTACTTGGTGTTATTTATTGACTTCCAGTTTGCTCGAATTATATCTTTATATTTATCCTATATTTTCCCACTTGCATAACATGTATAGTTTGGTAGACATGTTTACAAATACTACAAGAAAAACCCAAAATAAGATGTTTAAACGACCATTTCTAAGGCGACAAAAAATATCGACTGTGTACAATTGTTGGGAGTGCGTTTAATGTGTTTGACACCACCGCCGAAGGGTTCAATGACGCTAGGTCCTCGGAGCATCTTCTATTGAAATACCGGTAGAACAAGGACACCATTCCCATCTGAAACCTGCGCGCTAAACATTGCAATCCGTTTGTTAGAGAGGGAAATCTATCGAACGGACCGCCCGTTTATGCTTTCTGAATTTTCAAATATTTTGGGACTCTAGACCAAAGGTGGCTGCCAAATTCAACAGATGGACTTGCGATTTGTACAGGGTCAGCAGTTGTGTACTATCTGCAGTATATATTGGCCCTATAGTACAGTAAGAAGAAGAAGAAGGAGGCTTCGATGGAGCCCCCGTGCCTTTTTTTCAGATTTAAATTTTAAGCTACAAAAAAAAACCTTTCGTTATTGACTATTTAAATTCATAATTTAAACGTGGAAACACCTTTGTATACAGTCGTAAGATGGATATCTACACAATAATGACTGCCTCCGTGGTCGAGGGGTAAGGCTCTCGACTAGCAATCCCGGCGTTAATATGTATATGTATGTATATATAAATTGTTTATATAAATTTTATAATAAACGTTTAAAAAAAATATTTTTTATTTATTTTAAATCAAGACAAGAAAAGGGCCGGAATTAATTATATTTTGTCAAAATATTGAAACCAGTATATAACGTATATAATATGAGAGTTTGTGTAAAAAAAATGTTTTCATTACCATATCGTCTTAGAATCCCGAAATTTAGGGCTTAGAAAATTATTGTTATTCATTGTAGCGTCGATTTTAGGCAAGTTGTCGGATTACGCCGTTAAAAATACTACTGTCAGTCATTACAACTGAACAATATTATATAAAACTGTAGAAACATAACACAATCATAAACAATCATCTTAAATATGAAATAAAACCGTCCATAACCCCGAACAAGTCTAGGATGTTTAGATTTTTGTAAGGAACACGGTGATAAACCTCGGAACGGCGACTCTTGCGACGTCATGAATCGTACAAGCAGTTATGGGCCGTTTACGTTTCGTTCCGTTTACGCGTATTTTAAAAGCAATAATTATGAATGAAAATATCAAAATTAAACATTTTTAATGCGATAATCATGTTCAGAAAAATAATCTTTAAATCTTCCACATGTTTTTAGCGGTATACCTGGTTTGTGGAAATACCCCATTGAGCAGAGTATGGATATTAATCCATTGGTATTAACCAAGAATCGCGAAAGTACCAACTGATCGGACCGAATCACGGAAGAGCATTGAATGAATCACATGACACGAACCGGCTGCTTACGAAGAGTTTTTCTTTGGGGAAATTTGGAAAAACAGCGAAAACCCAACGCACACATTAGTACCCTTTACACACAGAGTTCGGAGCGGGAAGTGCCCGCGCCACTTCAGGCCGCCGCGCAGAAAAGTCTCACAGTGAACTGCGCTGTAAACCGTTATGTTACTTTCGGTCTTTACTTTTCTGCGCGGCGGCCTGAAGTGGGGCGGGGCACGTCCCGCTCCGAACTATGTGTGTAAAGGGTACTTATGTAAATGTACTTATCTATATTAATATGTACACATTGCAGATTCGATAGTCGCCTGCCTCCGCGTTTATTTTCAAAATCAGCACTCTAATTAATTGACGAGTCGTAAAATCAACACACCGTTTGATGATCCCGAGAAAGGTTAATTTACAATTTATGCATTTAAATAGTTCATTTGAAATACACAATTTTTAGCAAAACGAGGGCTAATAAATTAAACCTACCTTCCTTCTCGCGCTCGATATATATGGTTGTTCAAAACCCCATTGACAATAACGAAATTAGTATCCACCGTACCGGTTTGTAATTTTTTATAAAATATTAATTATATTCATAACAATCTTGTAAATAATGATTTGTCGAATAATTGCGGGATTATTAACACCCTGCGTAAAAGGGGTAATTAAAGACGTCGTGTTTGTTTTTACCGTTTTTAGCATTGTTGTGATTTGAAACTCGATGAAACAGAAACGATTGACACTAAAAAGAGACAAACACATGCATCTTTAGGGATTTAGCCTGCGAGAGAATGAGATAGAATGAAACCTAACCTACGTACAGTACCTACGAAGCGTCGCGCTGCCAAGCCGCGCGCATTGGTCGCTTTGATTATGAGCTTACTTTTCAAGGCTCCTATTGATTGAGATTGTGTAGGTGAAGGTTTCACTTCTACCGCGTGTAAGCTGCACTCGATTTTTTTTTGTTTAAGAGGGAATGAATGGGTTATTTGCCAAAATAGTGAAATTATTAACTTAGGTTTATAATGGACAGGAAGAGTAACGAGTGAAGAAGTGAAGTGTCGTGTAAAAAGTGGGAGATAAAATGCGTAAATATATATGTAAAACGGGTTGATTAAAGAAACAAACCCTGCCATAGGTCATCCCAAGTAGTTCGCTACGTTCGGTAACTTAGCAGGGGTGCCCGGGTTCATAGGGGTGAGGTTTGTCCTGGTCTTGGCGGCGGACGAGTCTGCCCACCAACTGCGTGGCGGGCCGGATCGGACGGTTGAGGGAAACGTTTTGATCTCTCCAGAACAGGACTCTTCCGGAAAATTGTCCTGCACCGCAGTGAGAGAAATGGATTCATACTGGACAAACTGACCCCCAAATTCCTACCCACCCCTCATGTCTTCTTCCTTATAATAACTTCCTCACCTGAAAAGACTCCACACAGCATCCCCAAAGATGACATAGAGGAATTATTTTCCTTCGGCCTCCTGTGTGGAGCTAATGTAAAAAAAAAACTTTTGTTGAAGGGGAAATTTGCGAAAGAGTACCTGTATAATTAATTTATTTGACGAGGTAAAGAAAGGACAAGAGAAGTAAAGCGTGAAGAAGCGATGGATTGTGTAAAAAGTGTCAAAAGTGATACACTCTGTGTGAAAGACTAAATTAAAGAATCCGAGCATTTTGTTGAAGGAAAAATGAATGGGTAACTTGCCAAAATAATAAGCAAAGCGCGACGATGCCGAGGATCTTATAAAAAGTGGGAGATATAATACACTGTGTTTAAAAAAGGCGATTAAAGAAATCAAGCCTTTTGTTGAAGGGGAGATGAGTAGGTTGTTCGCAGACGCCGAGTTGAGAGCAACGGCCTCCAACACCTGAGCGGGAAGGAACATGGAGCAGGGACACGGCGGCTGCGGTGCAACGAACCGTCTCATCATCCTTTTTACAATATTGTAATATTACATCTAGAAGCGTCCTTCGCGGTGTCAAGTTATTACATTTAAAGTGTCGATTGAACAGAAGCCGCCACATGTGATACAGCACCCAAATATTGATTAACGTGACCCATACAAGTAATGAGAAGAGATAACAGAGTGCCTACCTACATCACGTTTGTGATGTAGGTAGGCACGCATCTCCTCTTTACTAATGTCTGCTATCTTCCGTTTATGTTTGGCCGACAGCATGATTTAGGTATTATTACTTAGTTACATAATATTGCATATTTTGCGCAGTTGCAGAATACTGCATGTACCATCTTATATATAAAAATCAATTTTTGTTTGTTTGTTTGTTTGTTTGTTCGTATGTTATGCGCTATCATACCGTTCATCCGATTGCGATGAAACTTTGGTGATTTGTTGTGCGCATGCCCGCGAAGGTTATAGGCTATATATAATGGTAAGCTCTGGCGTTATGAAATTTGTAAAAATGAAAATGAGTGAATTTTATATATTTTAGCGGCAGGGAGGAAAGACACGAAGGGAAGGGTAATGAAGGTGGGGTAGCGGGAGGGATGACGAAGGAGGGAAAGGCGGAAGGGTAACGCGGGGGGAAGAGAACGCGGGAGGGGAACGGGGACGCTTGGGAAAGGAAATGCGGAGAGAAACAATTTATATATGTTTTAAGTCTATTACTGTTTCACGAAGTCTATTATTATTTTTCTTTCTTTATTTACAGAGTGAATGTGCTCTGATGATAATATTAAATTAAAATGCGAAAATGGTTAGTTGAATCTTCTATGGAGAATGGAACACACATTGAGATGCAAAGTCAGGTCAGTCACGTTTGGAAGTTAGCACAGAATAAAGGAAAGAGAGAATTAAAATTAAAGTTGGGCTTGCCCAAAATACGCATCGCAGATGGGATTTGGTATCTTTGGCGTATTTAGAAACATTAAAGAGTTTGGGTTTGGTAGCGGTCCAAAAAGCTCGTCTTATTTTGTACGCCAGCAGTGCAAAAAGGCAATGAACCATCGTCATCATTATATTATGTGGCCAGTGATGCGACAGTATATTTTTGCTTTCGATGCACTCACAGTTCTGAGATTTCGACTCACCTACCCAACTTGCACAAGGTACAAGTACAAAAACACCCGCTCTTATACATGTAGTGGTGTCGCGCTTGTATGAATTTAAGTAGGCGAGGAAAGACTGCATACAATACATAGGAGACGCAAATTGAAAACTACGTGAGAATTGTTGCGTAGGGAACTTCAGATAAAGTTCAAGGTAAAAAATATTGCTGAGAAAAATAACTACGCAATAAACGTTCCAAACATTAGATAAATAATAATAAAACGTAAAACACTAAGTTAATGCCGACACAAGAACCAAGCATTACTAAATATTCAAAGCTTAACAGATCCACCCCAACGTTCCCCCGAATCCATCGTAATGTTAAAAAGAGTAAGCTTCGTTGGTTCGCAGCTAGTAAAGCGGAGAAAAAGGGCAGAAATGACTCGAGGGCCTAAAAAGCGCGACCCTCGAAGGGTGCAAACAAAAACTCCCTTTTGCAAGGCGCACACAACCCCCGTGAATATTAGACGTCTAGACGAGGCTCACGCATATCCAATGCAGTCGGGCGGCGAACCGAATTCGCCTGGCAACAGGGCACGGGGGAGGTCATCGACCCGCGGGGGCCCCAAGGTCCCCTGGCGGCCGGGCAGGTGACGCCCCGCTCCCCCCCTTCTGGACATAGCGAACTATTTGCCATCCACTGCTACTACATCTACCAGATGGCTCACATATTCTAGAACATGCTTGAACAGATAAATCACGAATCTACCTACAAACGAGTGTTTATCTTGAAAGAGCACCATTTGGTTGATAAGCCAATACTTGACTCGACTGATTTTACAGGTGAGTGAAATTCGGTATTTTTAAGCAGGTGCCTTTATAATGATTTGCCTGGTAGAGCCGCGATGACGAATAATAAATACGTCGCAGCTCACAGCTGTATGATCGCGATACTAAAATCGCTGAGCGGCTGGGTTACACGCTACAAACAATGCGATGTACATTCACGGCATGCTTCATTCATACAAAAAGTAGCGTAGTAAAAACTAGTCTAGTACCTGTGGGAAGCAGGGAAATCAAATTCAGATTTTAACATTTCTCTGCCAAATAAAAATGAAAAACATAGAGTTGTGTACAAAACAACAGAAAAATATGGAAGATATTTTCTGGTGAGAGTGAAAGTACGGATTGAGGGTATTCAATATGACAAATATTAATTATTTGTGGGGTAAAATTTATAAGCAAAACATCACAAGTCTGGTTCAAATCTAAGGTTTTCGGAATAAAAAAAAAAAAAAAAATTGTTTGACGAAACTCCGTGTTGAAATAATTCTCAGGCAGTTAATATATTCTAAGCTTGCACCGTCCATTTTTAAAAAAGTATTTTGGGTGCTTATAACTTGTATAATGTTATAACGTAGGTACGAAAAAATCTATACATGTATATAAAAATTAAAATATGCTTGCTTATAAATATGCATATAAGTGAGTCGTCTATGAATATTGCTGTATAAGCGTAGGATTTTTTTTAATAAAGAAAGACAAACACAAACATTCCCGGGTTACGAACAACCCAACGATGTTTGAAAATCTCCTACAACCACCACAGAGAGCCGAAAATGTTGCTTGTGTTGTGATGGAGGACTTAGCCAGCCGAGGAATCGAACACGGGACGCCCGGATGGGATCCACTGAACCGATGACCGGTCAATGTTTGAAACCTACAAATGTTTGAAACTTTCAAAATACCTTCTTTCCATTCCCGCAAAGGTTGCTGGATTATTACAACCACATGACAATAGATCTGATTTTAATCATTACAAAAACTCTTGCGAAACTGTCAAAAATGTCACAATTTGAGAAAGACATTTTGAAAAGCATCGATTGTTTAATCAAAATTCAAGTACTAAGTAAGCAAGAATTATAGGAATTTCAGATAGGTACCTGTATAGGGTACCAAATTTAATTGATTTTTCTCATAATATACAAAAATTCTTATAATATACATTTGTAATATACGAAAAATTAAAATTTGAATAAAAAAAATTGTAATAGGGAGCACGCGAGCTGTTTCAAAACTGAATGTACTGAATATATGGAACGCAGGAGGGGGGTTGGCGGGACAGGAGCGGGAGAGGGGAGAGGAAGGGCGGAGGGGGAACGCGTGAGGGGAAGTGGGCATGGAAGGGGAAGGGGCGGCGGAAGGGGAACGGGACGAATGGGAAAGGACACGCAGGGTGAAAGAATTTATTTATTAAGTGGCATTGCAACGCACGCCGGGAAATTGCTAGTAATTAATTATTAGAAAATATTCTGGTTACTAATGTTTAAACATTTTGAGTTATTATTGACTAGCTAGTTCCAGGCATGCGTTGCTATGCCATTCAATGAAATAAATTGACTCTCTCTTCTTATCCTTTCCCGTGCGTCCCCGTTCCCTTTCACCTTCCCCGCCTTCCCCCTCCCTCTCCACGAACCCCACCTTCCCCCTACCTTTCCTCCCTCCTGCAAAAATATATGAAATACACACATTTTCATTTATACAAATTTCTTAACGCCAGAGCTTACTATTATGTACAACCTATGTTACTCGTTGATAATGTAGTTTTCTATTGGTGAAAGAATTTTTAAAATCGGTTTAGTAATTTCGGAGCCTATTCAATGCAAACAAACTAACAATCAAATCTTTCCCCTTATAATATTATTAAGTTACCTTCACACGAACAATTATTTATCTCTCTGTAGCAATGAATTACAATACCTGTAGATATATTTACCTATTTATTTTTTATATAAATAAGAGTTTCTGTGGGTTAGTTTATAAAATTATGCACACTTGAACTAAATTTCGAAAAACCACCCCCGCCCCCCACGGGTACTTCAGCCAATTCTAAATAAAATCAATAAACCAATTCGTAACATCCATTGACCGACTGAATTATCTAGTTGTAAACAAACAAGAACACGCTTAGGTTAGTTAATATTATGTATGCACGTATGCAGCGCCGAATCTACTATAGGTGCCGATATAACTTGTAACCAGGGCGGGATTTTTACGATTATGTAATATTGTTGAAGCTTATACCACATGTGAGTAAAGATCATATTGGAAAATCACAGTTTTCAAAAAGATAGACAAAATTTACTAACTGACAAGATCAAAAAGTGCACCAGTAGCACATTTTTTAACTCCTAGGCTAATTTGTTCGGTTTTCATAACAACTCATATATAGGTCTCATTTAAATCATCGTCTCCCTTACTATCACGGTTAGAAAATGATCTAAATGGTGCTAAAAAGAGAAAACACCACACTTTATATTCAGATTTAATTTAAAGGTTAACCGCAAAACAATTAAAATGTACACCTACCTTTATGAATCAAAAGATTCCGACCGCAATCTGAATTTTTTTTTTATGAAACAACCTATTTCAGATTGGTTTTTTTTTGTGGACGTATGTAGGTATATACACATACTTTTAACAGCCTAAGATGAGAAAAACGTTTTTGTGTTTTCAGATTGGCGGCTTGCGACAGAAATAACAATTTCAGATGATTTTCTGGGCTGAAATGTTGAAAAGTGAGATTAAATCAAGTTTTGAAAAAGTGCCTTCTTACACATATCTAGGTATAACACATTTCAGAGGCATCAACATAGTCTGATAAAACACAATGTTGTTTTGAGCGGTCGTTCTACCCAAGTTCAATTTGAAATCCCGTACTTAACATGTTTGAGATATCGAAAAACTAAATTTACTTCAGTTATTGACATTATAAATAATATAATTAATTTTCATAAAAAAAAAAAAATTGGAAACAGCCTCGCCCTTTATGCTTTCTGGTACTGGCACAAAGTATTGTAGGTCAGGCCTTGTACACCGTGTGTACACACTATTTTTTATGCCTGCAATGGTAGATCAATAATGAGGAAGCAGTAAGCGACGCGATCCAAGTAGGAACTATTGATGTAAGAAATCCGGTCTTTATACATACTTGATTTCTTATTACGGAGTTATGTGTAGCAAATATTACGTCGCTAGATATTACGGTCATATGATGATGTGAAGGACCATTTTCTTTAGCGATGCGCAAACTCGAAACAATTCAGAAATAATCGAAAGAAGGGGATTATCTTTGATGAGTGTGGGAAAAACTGTTAAATTAAAACGCACATATTTTTGCTTGCCGAAAAAAAAAGAAATTTTGTGAGAACTGCTTTGCATGAGAAAATAAAAACTATAGCAAGTAACACTTTCTCCAAGTTAACAATGGATGCGTTTATCGCGGGAGACTTATGAAAATATGTAGTAATAATTCTTCTGATAAGAGAAATCAAACGAAGCATGAAAGAAAAAAAAACTAAAAACGAGATCTGGAGGATAGCAATGAAGAAAGCGATAGTACCAACATGTAAAATGAGGTTACGATCAGGCCGCTAACAATAGCACTCCTATGTAGTTACATCACGGGAAAAATATAGAGAAAAGGGAAGAATCACAAAATCTAGGAAATTTTTCAAAGGGAAGCTTTGCAGTCAAAATTCTCCAGGCAATCTGAAAAAAAAAATCAAAATATTCTGGGGATATTTCCGAACACACACCTTACAATTCACAAACGGAATGCAATGAAAGACCTATGCATTGCAGGAATACACGGGCGGATCCGTGTATGAATTCTGCGCATAAAAGCCTCTCCTTCCCCATAACCACGTACATAGAATAATCAGCTATAACGGATCTTGTCAAATAATATGACTACACTCTATATTAAATGTATATAAGTCCGCAAGCGTTTGAAGAATGGCAAACATCAGACCAGCACACCACGCCAAGCGAAGGAAGGTAACATAATGGATTAGCCTTGACAAATTCAGGTAAAGGTGCCACGGTTTTTCCCTCGTTCATCCATGTTTATCGCGTGTAGCCTCGAGCGGCTTGTGTATGGCGACAGGCGGTAGTGGGTGACGTATAATATGGACACGGTTTCAGTTGGTTATAAGCTCGGCTTGGTTGGAATGTCGAACTTAGCACAGCTTGGAACATAATCTGCATATAGATCGAAAACCTAGATGTCACCAATATTACGTGCATATGAAATTAATAAAGGAACGAGTTTCTTTTTTCTTTGAAAAACATTAATCTACTGTTATGTTATTAATCATTATTAATCTACTGTCTGCATTAGTGGTATATCTATGCTCTCTACTGTCATTGTCATCGAGGCATCTCCATTTGCCGAGAAAACGACATTATATTTTTAGGCGGGTTTAATTTATGAGTTTTAATTTTTGATAAAGTTCCACACTTCAATCGACATGGTGCTATATGCGAGTATACTAATTTTAATTGGTATTTCTTTTGCTAGAGTCAGTGCACTATTCATGACTGTCCTGTCGATGAAACTTTTAAAATCCCTTATCAGACTATGTTTGATTGATTATCAATTAATAGGTTCCATGCCAACTGAGAATAAAGTCAACTCAACACCTCCTTGAAAAGTCATTGAAAGCTATGAAAAAAATAATTTTAAATTAGCCGATAACCCTAACCTATTTAAGCAAATTTTTTTATATATTTTTTATCACTCTAAATGACTTATCTGAGATGGTTCTGAGTTGGTTTCATTCCGAGTTGTTCGGTCACCCAATTAATAACATAGTCATTCCTCATCGCCCGAAGAATATGTAAAGTCATACTTGTAAAATTGGGCAAATTTCGGCGGGAAGTATTCAAATATTATCAGTATATTAATACGTGAAGCAAAAACTTTGTACCCCTTTTTACGAAAATTGGACGGAGGAGGATGAAATTTCGCACACTTATAGTTTATATAGAGAAGGAGTGCAGAATGCTAATATATTTTTTAAATTATGCATAGAAAATATATTAAATCAATAAAAAAAAACCATTACAATTAAGGTCGAATTCCGACCATTGGGCGAACACTAGTTTACGTAAATGTCAGAACTGGCATATGACTGCAAGCGCCTTGGCGTCTAAAATAGGAACTATTCTGCTACTTAGCAAAGCTTGAGCGGTAGATTCAGCCCGCTTAAATTGGAGCGAGGAATGTCGTATATAGTAAGGATACGGACTGGCTGATATACCGGGCCAGAGTAGATGACGTATAAATAAATATCCGATTCAAGCCAAATATAAATTTATATTCTGCCTGGTAAAGCGAGGGTACCCACAACTCTAAACTACGACCCATTTTTTAATAACGAAAAGTGAAAAAAATCTATTTGTTATACTAATAAAATAATAACGAAGTAGGGGGGTAGATGAATGACTTTGTAAACGTTTTGTTACAATGAATTTGTAAAGCGCCCTTGAGGTGATTTTCTCACAAAAATGGTGCTATAGAAATCATCAAAAATTATTATTAATTATTATTCCTTTATATTAGCGTAGAATTAAGATTTAATTTGGGCCCTTAGAAACTGGGATTCAACTAACACTGATGTGTATTAAAAATAAAGATTGTTAGTTTGACGATGAGCTTTATTTTCCTTATTTACAAACAGATTTAGAGCCCAGTAGTAAGAGCTCAAAAAGAAGAAGGGGAAACATGTAAATACGAATGTTAGAGGGAGGGCGCTAATATTAAAAACGAAAATAATTAAGCGAAAATTATGAAAACGTTTAATAAAATATGATTCTTGAAAATAGGGCAAAAATCTTGAGGGATATGTCTAAAAAAAAAGGGTTTATAATACTTTTCGGAACATACTTTGCGATTTTTTTCAATGGAGGAGATTTCATACACGAGTAATTACCGTTTAGGCAAATGTATAGATATTATCTTAAAAAGTGGCATACATTTTTTTGGAAACTTTTAAGTGTTCAAGAGAAATCTTATATGTATATAAAAATCAATACTTGCTTGTTCGTATTTTATGCGCTGCAATACCTGTCATCCGATTACGATGAAACGTTAGTGATTTGTTGTGCGCATGCCCGAGAAGGTTATAGGATATATACAATGGTAAGCTCTGGCGTTATGAAATTTGAATATGGGTGTATTTCATATATTTTAGTGACAGGGAGGGAAGGCAGGGGGGAAAGGGTAACGAAGGGGGTGGGGTTCGAAGGAGGGGTGACGAGGATAGGGGAAGGTGGAAGGGGAACGCGGGAGAGGAAGGGGACGCGGGAGGGGAACGGGGACGCATGGGAAAGGACATGCAGGGAGAAACAATTTATTTCTTTGAATGGCATTGCAACGCATACTGGGTACCAGCTAGCAATTCGGAATGCAGGGGTTTAAACTCTATGCTCTGCTGAAAATTTTCTTCAAACGATTGGATAAAAAAAGAATAAATTAAAAATATAATCAAAGCATTCGAAAGGTTGTCGGTCCGTGGCGTAGAAGATTAAGTGAATGAATGTTTTTTTTACGTAATTACATCAAAAACTTTATAAAACTTAACACTTCAATATAAAACTTTGACAATAAAACACATCTATAAGAAAAAAATAGGATCGTGATTATATTAATAATTATATCTTAGATTTACTGTTCTTTCGAATTGATAATAACGGCCTCTAGAATATTATATTTTTAAAGTACTACATAATTTGCCCGACTTTCAATAGCAATATAATTAACAGTATAACAATAAAAGTGTAAGTAGGTCCCTAAGGTAATTATCACAAAAATACAGTAAACTTATGATTCGAGTTCGCTTAGCCTCAATCGTCTCCACAAATAGCATGGAATCGATTGCAGCTCGGTTTTCAGAACGGTGAAGAGGACAAGAACACAGTAGGTATATTATTTTGGTGAGTTTACTCTCATTTTGAGGGTATGTTGACGTGTATTCTAGGGTTCCATTAAAACTCAGCACCCCTTTGAAAAGTCATTAAAAATGATTAAAAAATAGCCCATTAATCACGTTATGTTTTTTAGCAACCTTTAAACCCCCTCCCCACATGGTGATATGTGGTGAGGTTTTAGACTACCCCCGATAATCACGTGTATTTGTTTAGTACAAAGTATATTGAAATTTTAGAATATTGTTTTAATGTAATAATTGCAAAACATACGCGGCAACAATTTACGCATGTATTCGGCATCAAAATCACAGACTTACTGGCGACTGGTGAGCCGAGCGGTTGTCGCAACGCGCGGGGAAACCGTTGTCTGGCAACGGTGAGTCAGGGCCACGCGCCGCTGTTTGGTTTAAAAATCGTGCGTTCAAGAAAAAATAAATACACGTGATATCTCATTAAATTCCCCTCCCCTCTTGTGAAATTTCGTGATTTTTTCCGAACCCCCCCCCCCCCCTTTCGAGCCTCACGTGATTAATGGACGACCCCTAACCTTGATTTAACCAAGTTTTTTTTTAACACATTTCATTTAATAAATTTTGAAAGGAGTGATGTTTGTGAGTTGTCCGGTCACCACCCTATTCTAGATATAAAAGATGTTTGGGATATTCTGGGTAAACGTGATACCCACAAAAGTCCGATATCAAGCAGTGAGCATTCATACATAAAACATTATTAATGTAATGTAATGAATTGCATACGTATTTTTTACGAGGGTTGTTAGAAAAATCTCTGAAAATACCAGGCTTTTCACAGCTGAACTATTTTACTCGTAAAGTCAAAACTTATCTATGGGGCTCATTTTACCAGACCAGAAGTGTTAACAATTTTAGATGGCCACAATTTTTTTTGTTAATTTTCCATGATTACTTACTACTTGCTGCTTTCCCGGGAAAATGCATAAATACTATGTTTATATAAATCAAACATGTTCCATTCATTCTGCACACAGAATAAACACAAGGCAAGTTGTTTCATGGAATTTGAGCAATTCATTAAATTTCGAAGAATTATTCAAGTTCTTTGAAACGACCCGTCCTAAAAGTGCCTTCTATAAAGATTTGAAAAGAAACAATTCGATTTAGCCAACCCCGTAGCGTTCTGTCTCACTTACACTCGTCTGAAATCGTAAATCTCCATCCCATTTGAATTTCGAAAGCACAGTTTTTCCCAAATTGGGCCTATAATTGAATCACGCCCACGAGGCCCTTCCGTTAATATTTTTTATGCTACGATTTTTAAGAATCATTTTAATTGTGCCAAATGAAACGACCTTACATCATATAAAGCATTCCTTATACTCTTATAAATTCGTAGCTTTGGCGTAAAAAAAACATTTCCATATTTTCTAATGTCGGTCTATAAAATAACACGATCCAAAAGAATAGCCTAATATTATTTATTATTTAAATATATACTGTGTATTTTTTTACAAAACGTAATATTTTTTATCCCACAGTTACACCCAAATATATTGAAATATAAGAGATGTGCATCCGCAGTTTTTATTGGGTGGGACTGTTTTTCCTGGTGTCGCCGATATTGTTAACTAGTACACCTTAAAAAATCAACTAAATGAACGAATTCTTTCCGTATTTAAACTATATTGTTAACCAATACTATTGCACACCTTCAAAAAATCAACTACTTTCCGTATTCAAACTATTCCCATTCGCGAGTAATCCCGCCGATAGTCGGGCGGACACCGCATCTCGTTTTTGAATATCTTTGGTTACACCTAAAGGTACTGTCAGACTACGCTACAACGTAGCAAGCGTTTTGGGCTTGGCCTATTTCAGCACACATCACCATACATTCCCATTGCTGAAATAGGTCAAGCCACGAAAGTATAGCGCGCGTATAGCGAGGTCTGACGCAGGTATTGCTAACACCGTAAATAGCAATCCACATTGAAACCATTGCCACCAGAAAGCAATAAAATAAACAGTCGAGCTTCATAAGGACGGTACGGGCGGTAAAACGTGCCGATAATGTTAATTCGTTGTAACGGGGTAAAACAGATTTCCTGTCGGCATCATATTATTATGCAAATATTCATTTAGGGATCACTCCGACGAATTTAAGTATCGCCTAATTCAGAACAAATGTTTGTGGTTTTATAAAACCTCTGCGTACTCGTGCGAGACACAGAGATTATATGAATGAACTAATGAAAACTGCAGATATTGTGGAAAATTAGTAATATAATAGATAAAGGTAAGAACATATTCACCAACAAATCGTTGCAAAATATAACTACTAGTCATGATAAATGCAGTGGCCCTGGGTTAGTGGCTTTGTTGTAATGCCAGTAGCCTAGCACACCGACAAGCTTGTTAACCCACCTTTTTGTGGCAAATTTGAAAAGAAAAACACGGTAAATCAAAGTTATGTACAGGGTGTTACAGGGACGTACTTGACACACTTTAACCAGTGATTTCTGACATTATTTGGAGTAAAAATGTACATGAAATTTTGATCTCCGGTGAACTTTTTGATGTCTTTTTCTTTTTAATTTTTTTTTCTTCAACACCATTTTTTTACTTCTTTTACATGTCGTCATTGGTCACTCAGCCGAGTGACCGACCAACCCCTCACCCCGCCCCTAATGTCCAACACCTACTGTTTTTTTTGTTTTTGAAGAAAAAAAACATCAAAAATGTCACAGGTGACCAAAATTTCATTTACATTTTTTATTCCAAATAATGTCAAGAATCACTGGTTAAAGTAAGTCAAGTAGGTCCCTTAACATCCTGTATACAAAATATTATGATAGATAGATAATATTAAAATAGTTATGTCTATCTATTCGAAAAAAAAACGAGTGTGCTTTAGTTAGACCAAACGACTGAAGTAAAACATCTTTATGCTTCGTTCGCCTCGCCCGATCACACTTTTCGTAACGCTCTCGTCACGCATTCACCAGCTTACTCCCTAAGTCAAGGGTGCGTAAAGAAGTTTTACTTCAAAAATATTGTATCGCAGGCGAAAATTTAAAGAATATTTTTTTACGTTTCCGAATGTAGTGAATCTTAATTTTATCAATGATGCAATTTTCTCTGTGCAAAAGGTTGCTATTTAGATAAATTGGAATAAAAAGCGTAAATTTTCGTGGCTAAATATTTACAACTTAAGTGACGTTCACACCAAGTCTTTCAACAATTAACGAGTTTTTGCAAATGACCAATAACACCACAACAGTTCTTATTTGTCATTTGCCAAAAACTTGCCTGATTTCTAAGTGGCGAGTGAAGCAACGTCAGGACAATTCAAATCTTTGATTCAACAATTCGACGGCTTCGGATCCAATAACATCGGATTGTAATAACGTGATTTGTTAAAAACTGACTACACGTTGCCCCACAATCTGAACAAGACTCTATTCTACAGCAGTAAGCACTTCCGTACATTTTCGCTTACATAGTTAAATTCTACATTACGTATTATTATTTAATCCAAGGTGAAGTAACGCCGGGAGAATCTAGGGAACGTCGGATGCACCAGGCACTAGCTCAGTTGCTAGTTGCTAGCTCGCTCATCGGGAGTCGAGTCGATAGAATATTGAGGCCAAGTTGTTGCAATGACCCACATAGGCGGCTCTGTGCGCTCACACGTCTGCGCAGCGAGAGGTTCAAAAGTTTCTGCTATTCTAATACTGACGACTCATTTCCACACACATGTAAAGAAAGGGTTGATCCTGGCTAAATATTAAATTACGTACATATACGCACATTATTCAAGCGAGAAACATAATCAGAAATTATACAATCAAAATAAAAGTTTTTTTTTATATATATTTTCATAGTTTATTCGCATAAGTGTGGACTATTTTTGTTTTTTATTATTTCTTTTTTATTATTTCTTTCACAGCCATCATTTCAAATTACAGATAAAGGAAAGGGGAATTTATATATTAATATTATTTAAATGTGCAAATTTCAGAATTATATGGAAGATTGGAGTCGAGTTCAGGCTTAGAAGAGATGAGATGTTGAGGGGAAGTAATTTTAGATAAAGCTTGATAGAAGAGAGGATATTTATTTAGAGAGGGACAACCAAAAAATATGTTATCTAAAGTTCCCACATCTAGACCACAGAATGTACAATCTGGGGAGTCAAGGACGTGAATTTTAAACAAGTGAGAAGGAACGGAACAATGTCTGATTCTCATTCGAATAAGAGAGGAAATTTCTTTTTTGGAAAAATGGAGGAATTTTTGAAACCATGGTTTTGATGGGATAGTCCTTTGCATTGTGGCATAGCAGGCTCCCTTGGATTGACTAGCAATGTTCCAATATTCTGCCCAAGCATTGCGGGTTCTATCTTTGACGATGGAAAAAATATCAGATAGGGGAATATGGTTTACGAGGGTAACAGGTGTTCTTTAGAGCACAGGCGTCGGGTGGGAATGCTATCCATGTTCTACCGGTATTTCAATGGAAGATGCTCTGAGGAACTAGCGTCATTGATCCCTTCGGCACCGGTGCATAGTCGGGAGACACGCCAAACGCGCGCCCAACATATGTACACGGTTGACATTTGTCACATGAGAACGGGTCGTTTTTTCGACTCGTTCTTGAGTTCAACAGCTCGGCCATGGAACGATCTGCCGGCATCTGTGTTTCCTCCCTCCTACAACATGGGTCTCTTCAAGACCAATGTTCATTCCTTCCTCTCCTCAAAAAGACCCTCCACACAGCATCCCAGATGACATAGGCCCTGAGGGGAATTATTTTCCTCAAGGCCTCCTGTGTAGAAAAAAAAAAAAAAACAATAGACACTCCTTGTTTTGCCAAGGAATCCGCAATATCGTTACCCACTATGCCAACATATCCAGGAATTCAAATCAGAGTTACAGTTTTTCCAGAGCTTTGAATGGAGGCTATCATCACTCGAATAAGGCATACAAAATGATCATCAGGATGAAGAAGAGGACTGGATTTCAGTTTTTGGAGGGAACTGAGAGTAAGAGATCGCCTGATCTAAACATCCCTAGGGCATCTGCAAGAATTCTGGTTCTTGTTAGTTGGTATTCTTTTGGTGTAAAAAGATCACGAAAAAACGTTCTTGTTCCAGCTCTGGCTCTAAGCTCTTTTGGTCTAAATTCACCTTAAGATTACGGTTTCTGAATTACTAATTATTACTTGAATTAATTAATTAATTATTACTTGAATTGATAAGCTTCCGAATTCCACTTCGTAATACTAGAAGTCAGGATTTATTTCAGTGCAGAAATTCTGGGACTAACTATCATATGTATTCCTCTTTGCCCAGAATACTAATGGAGGGAAACAATTATACCAAGTCAGTGGACATCTTCAATTTATCTTTGAATAAATTTAAAATATTGTTTTTATTTATTTCTATACATTACAGTATTTACCTTTATAATTTTATTATGTTGGGTGTAAGGTAGGTTTGTGAAGGTGAAACTGTGGATAGGTATTGTTGTATGTTTCGTGAACACCTCACTAGGAGAACCTGTGCTGAGGTGTTTACGTGTTTATTTATGTTTATGTGTGACAAGTATTTATGTGTTGTAATATAAAGTTTTATATGTATTTTTTTTCAAATTTTAACAGTTATTGTACATTGGTTATATAGAAGAGAAAAAAAAAAGTATTTAAATATATTAGAGGAATATAAAAAAAATTATATATGTATATATATATATATATATAACATACACATACATACATACACATCCATATAAATACATGTACCTGCACACATGCATATGAATATATACATACATACGTATACATCCGCATACACATTCACATACACATATATATATGTACACACATATATAAATTGTAAGTGTATGTATAGTTATTGGATACTTGAAAAACTACTTAATTTTTAGGTTTATTTAATTTTATACTTTTTATAGTTTTGTTATGTTTGGTTGGGAATAATAATGTTTTGTATAAAGTTAATATCTTGATTTTTAATCCAGTCAGTGATATGTTTTTTATGAATGTTTGTAGATGTATTTGCAGATAGTATTTGTTTCAAAGTAATGGGCATGCAATTAAAAAGTTTGGTTGCATAATACTGAAAGTGTCTTTGTCCATGTGTGGTGTGGGTTATCGGTATGTTCAGTGTTTTATTTGTTGAGGACCTGGTTTTTGTTATGGTTTTTGGTTGAATTGGAATGTGTTGTTTGTTTTGGACAAGGTATATTATAGCAGATTTGGCATAAAGTTGTCTTATTGACATGACTTCTAATGCTTTGTAGATTTCGCTAGAATCTGTGTGAAATGGTACTTGCAGGATGAGTTTAATTATTGCTTTTTGTACTTTTTGAATTGGGTCAATTGCTATGTTTGTAGCACTTCCCCAAGCTAGTATTCCATATGTGGCAATGGATTGACAAAGTGCAAAATAGATCGATCTTAGTATTATTAGTGGGAAGATGTTTTTAACGTACTTTATTAGGTGCATTACTCGTTTCAGTTTATTTGTGATGAAATTAATGTGGTCAGTCCAGCGTAAGTGTGAATCAATAATAACCCCCAGGTATTTTGTATGTTTTACCCTTTCTATATGTTCGCACTGGCAGTTGGATAAAGTACAGTCATGTAGAATCAAGCCTATGTTTGATGGAGGTTGACCTCTTTGTGTAATACTATGAGTTATATATTTTGTTTTGATTGTATTAACTGTAAGAGTATTACTGTTTAGCCATTTTTTGACGATTGATAAACTTTTTTCGGCTATTATAAATACATCTTTCCATGTGGCTGCTTGACAGAGAAGAACTGTATCGTCAGCGAAGGTCACGATTTTACCTTCAATTTTAATGTCGCACAGTTCATTTATATAAATGAGGAACAATAAAGGGCCAAGTACACTCCCCTGTGGGACTCCGTACGTAATTGAAAGTGGTTCACTTGTCTTGTTGTCAATTTTAACTTGTTGCGTTCTATCAGACATGAAGCTTTTAATTGATGGTATTGATATTGAGGCAGTTCAGTTATGTACAATAAAATGTTTTTTCTATGCTATATATGTAAAAACCCCGAAAAAGGGCGTTTATTTATAAATAAATAAATAAATAAATTTGTACAGGGTCAGCAGTTGAGCACTATCTGCGGGCCCTGTACAGTACGCTCAGCTTCTGAGAGGCTAACTGACTCTGGCTTCGATGGAGCCCCCTTGCCTGAGCTGGTCACTACAGTTAGAGTTACACCAATCACATCAATGGAAGGCATGTCGGGAAGATTGCTTCCGTTGAAGGAGAACCACGATATGTGAGATATTGAAATCTATATAAGTACCTTGCACCGAGTTAAATTCTATTATGGTAGCTACTTGAACATTAGCACAGCCCCATTAGAGTTGGTATAATGAAGCCGACCTCATATAAGTCAAATCAATTATTGTCTCAAACGCTAATAATGAAAGGCAACCCCCGTCAATCTCATATAATTATAAAATGTCTAATATTTCTCATTATTTCATTCAACATTATTATACAATAAATTGGCTAAATATTGAAAAATAATATATTACAGGTACTTATTTTGGTTGTCCTCAGAAAGCGGGTCACAAATAGGGCGATTATAATATCACAAGCTGAATTAGCAGCAGTGATTTTCATATACTGAGAAAGAAAACTTAATTATGTCAAAACTCAATTTAGAAAAAAAAAGGCTTAATGTTGAACTTCACATCAGAATATTTATCATAATATTTAGAAATATTGTAAATGCATTTCACAAATCTGAAATAGGTATGCATTTTTTTAACTCTAACTCCACACATTAGGCCCTGAGGAAAATAATTTCCCTCGGGGCCTATGTCATCTTTGGGGACGCTGTGTGGAGGGTCTTTTTGTGGAAAGGAAGGAGTAACCTGGGTCTTGAAGATACCCATGTTGTAGGAGGGAGGAAAAGACAGAGGCCGCACTTAAGAGAAGTATATTCATTCTTATATTAGTGAAGTGAAGGTTAACTCAAATTACCAAAAAATAATATCAATATTTTAATATTTTATTAAATTTATATGTATGTTTTTTTTTTAAATTCCATTATTGTAAAACTGCACATCTCGATACAGGAATGCCCTAGCGAGATGTGCAGCTTATGTTTTTATGTACACCTTTCCATTTCAATAAATAAATAGGTGCAATAGTAGCAGAGAGGAGTCGTACGTACGTCATTGACCATCGTCCTCTTCCTTCTCACACTCTCGTATGAAAATATACTAGAACAATGACGTGAGGATTCTCCCAGTCTCGTTATAATAATATGAAAAATCATGATGTCCGGGAGTAAAGTGCACTAACTTAGGGAGGTGATTCTACAATCTATTTGATGGCGCAAGTAAAAAAAAATCAATTTTTTTATCAGAAAACTAACTCGGAACTACTACTACTACGATGGAATTAGGAAAAAAGTTATTTATCACTTATTTGTACTGTCACGCAGAATTACCTACCGTGGTGAACTTTACCCCCGAACACCCCGTATATTATTGCCCTTTACCTTAGGACAGAAATAGAAGTCATTTAAAATAAAATCTATGGACATGTCCACTGTTACAAACATTGTACATGTAGTTGTATAACGTAGCATGCTATTGTGGGCGTGCACGTTACAAGAAAATTAATATCAAATAATTTGAATGAAATTAATCAGCAAAATTAGAATAATATTTTCGCTATACGATTTCGAAGACAAAGAACATGAGGTTCATACACGAACGTGACAGGATTCATAGTATTGAACCGAATCGAAATTATTATAGTAAGCGTGTTAGGTAGGTACCTACGCAGATTGTCATGCTTGTTAGGGGGAGGTTCCCACTCGCTTCACAGAAAGGGGTGGAAAGAACAGAACGCTATTCTAGTAGGTACCTGTACCTACCGTCAGAACTCTGCAGAGATTTGAGTAAAACCCGTGTGGGTCGCACCCACGCAAACAAAACTGATGGGGCCACCACACACCTGTAATTTAATTTAGCAAAGTACATAATCCGACTACAACCGACTGAAACAATTCAATAAAAATAGTAACTTTTTTTCTGGAACACTGAACAGAACGGATTTGTTAGTTAAAATAACGGTAATTATTTATCTAACCGCCATACTTTTAGGCAAAGATTATGGAAATTATACTTCGTTTCATCAATTACTACAATAAACTATTTACATGAACAAAAAAGGTTAGTATTAGGTTCATAGTTTGGGCTAATTAAGTAATTTATGCATTTTTAGATTGGAACGAAACTTTCGCAAACGTCAAATACTTGTAAAAAAAATCCAAAAGGGCGGCAAGGGAATCGTTTAGGGAAGTTTTGAACTCAGATTAAATAAATATGGAATTTTAATGCCTCTCTTACCATCTCTCTCATAGTAAATGGTTGTTTGTTGTAGTGACTGAGAAGAAATGAAGTGTAATTTCCATCATCTGATCCTATTAAAAGTGCGGCGGTTGGACAAATAATTGCCAAAATAGTGTCTGAGCAAGACAGCAAAACTTTTTTTTTGTTAAATAGGTAGGTGGTACCTACCTTACCTACCGCTACCGACTTCTTTATACGTCCGCCATGGCTCAAAACATTAAATTCGTGGTCAGAAAACTCAAGGTACCTACTGGGACCGTATCTTTGCTCCGCAAAAAAGGAAAACTACCTGAGATGAGGCAGTATTGACCCCCCCGCAAGCAAAGTTAGCACACCGTATAGTATTTATAGGTAGGTACCTGATATCGGCATGAATAAGTTAACTGTAATGTATGTGTGAATGCTGTACCTAACCTTAGCGGAGTTTCAACGTCCGATGTGACAGTAGTCCTGTCTATTTGTGGAAACGTCATGTGTTTCGGCGTCATTCATATTTCTATTATTTTTTGTCCCGCCATAACACAAAAAAAACACTGAGCACCTTTTCTCAAATCAAGTATGATGGACGTACATTCCACAATGAGTGCATCATAAAACATTATTTTATTTTTACAAGCGAGAATACACCTTCTCATGATTATGGTGTATTTACATTTTTAGAGTAGGATAACCCAAGTATTAAATATAATGTAAATAGTATCTACTTCAACATAGAATTTTAAAAAAATCTATGGAAGCATGCATTCTATGATATAAATTGATGCCAGTTAATTTGCACACCTTGGCGATTTTGACGTGTAACAGCAGACAATGAGTGGACGCAAAGTTGTAATTTGGTATTAAGTAACTGTGTATTACTTTCGTCGTTGTTCGTAAAAACACCTTTGTAAACGGTTCATAAAATACATAAAATTGATAAACGAAAAAGATTTTTATTGTTAAATGCACCCACCTAATCGTAGCAGACATTAACAAATTCCTGAGACTACCACAGCTTCTAGATCTTATGTCAAAATACAATGAACATTAAAAATGTTACGATTTCATACGGATGTTGAAATAAGATAGATTTTAAGCTGAAAGAATAGAGAAATAGCGAGAGAACTACAGAAAATGACGTACGAAAAACGGCATGACGCATCACTAGACAGAATGTGAGTGTTCGTAGACACAGCGTGCGGGATCGCTGTGAAATCGCCAATGAATACACATTTCTAGTGAATCGCCAAGTTATAATACATTTTTACTCACCCCTGATATCGTAGAAATAACTAACACGCTTAAAATTAAAAAAAGTAAAATTATAAACGCGAAAATATAAATCACTTACAGGCCGGTGCTCGCTGTTAGAGAAGCTTTTCGCGACTGATCGGGCTCGGTTATGCTCGGCTACTGCCGATCGCAGGTCAAATTCAACTCTATTTGAAAATTAATTATCTTAAATATTGACTTGTTTCTATAATTGAATGTATAAATAATATCACTATTACAATATCAAATGATAATTTAAATGCAAGAACAATAAAGCAGACGTACAATTGAATAAAATTTAAAACCAAAAGTCAAACACCCGAAAGAAATACTGCAGCGGTGACTGGCGATAGATTCCAAGAACTATTTATTATCCGTTTCGTTTTCGTAATTGGCAAACTGTCGCGATCGCCGGCGCAGCAAATGTCCAAATATTATTTATAACGAGGTACCTGCTTGGCCAAGTTACTCTTACAATCCTGAACTCAGGACCATAACCACTGCGGAACGAAGTTTTTGAACAAACGCATTTCGTCTTCGTCTCAAAAATGACTTCTTTTAACATGAACTTATAAGGAGAAATAATTTCCCCCAGGGCATATGTCATCTTTGGCGATGCTGTGAAAATGGTACACGCTTAGGAACGTACACGTAGAATGGTACATGTACTTAGAACGGTACACGTGAAAAGAGTTGCGATGGGCAGTCCGTTGTCGCCAGTACTAGCCAACTTTTTTATGGAGAAGTTTGAAGAAGTGGCACTCGACACAGCTTCGGCATAACGGTTACCTAGCAAGGTAGATTAGGCAAATCATAAGGGCCAAATCTGCAACAAACGAATACCGAATAGAACAAGAGTCAAAAGGCTGCACTTTCCTGCCATATGTTCACAATGTGGCGAACAGAATTGTCAGGCTATTGAGAAAAGAAAGCATCAAGACTGTCTTCGAAACCACAACAAAAATACAAGACCTCTGCAAAGAGGTCTTGTATTTTTGAGAGGTCTGCAAAGACTAAGTTTCCTCTGGAAATCGGATGTGACAAGGTTTATGTAGGCCAGACTCACCAAATCCAGTGGGATCAAACTCATTAAGTCGTTCCACAGAACTCATCGAATCAGTTGGAACCAAACTCATAAGCGGCGATTCTACATTCACTACTACCTTCTCTACATTCCACTCTTTCCACTACAGGCCGCCGCGCAGAAAAATCCGAAAGTAAGGCTACAGTTTACAGCCCAGTTCTTTGTACTTTTTGCACCACAGACACTCTTCTTTATGTAAATAGTTAGATTAAAAAAAATAATTGACAAGTGAAATCTAATTTTTTATTTTCCATAAATGTACATAAATATTAGCATGCAACTAGACTTGTGAAAAATCACGAGGTATTTTGAATTCTCGACAAATCACATCTAAAGTTGAAAATGACAATTAAGATAATTTTCTGTTAAATTATTATGTTATAGGTTGGTACTTTACTGGCTGGTAAAATTTAAAATATCAAAAAGAATGAAAGTGGAGTACAATAGTTCCTACCGTACGCTTTTTAGGCTATTAAAGTTCTGTAACACCTTACAAACGTTAGCGGAAGGCCCCTAAGAAGAAAATTATCACCAACAAGAATAAATAAGAGCAAAAACACTTTGTGATAACAGAACTGGACTACTAACAGAATCCCATTTACAAAGAATGTATTAAATTCTTAGTTCATAAATATATATTTAAAAGTTATCATATTTTATCACACTGGCATCCCCATATTAATTTTTATTTAAGTTTTTATTCCAGCAGGACTGGGAGGATAGTGCAATCCCATTCTGCCATATTGGGGCCATCCATAAATTACGTCACACGAATTTCATATCCCTAGTGTGACGTCACATATTTTGTAATTTTATATCAAATTTTTTTTTGCATGTGACGTCACAGAGCTGATGACCCCTCCATACCCCTTGCCACACAATGTCACATTTCTCTACTTCCCCCCCCCCCTTAAGGTGTGACGTAATTTATGGGTGGCCCCATTACATAAACAACTACAATATAATAATATAAAACAAAGTAAATTAAAAGAATTATATTTTACTAGCTTTTAGCCGCGGCTTTGCTAGCATGGTATCAGGTGGAAATACCATTGATTAATTCACTCACTCACTCCCCACGAACCCCACCTTCCCCCTGCCGCTAAAATATATGAAATACACACATTTTCATTTATACAAATTTCATAACACAAGAGCTTACCATTATATAAAGCCTATGTTACTCGCTGATAATGTAGCATTCTATTGGTGAAAGAATTTAAAAAATCGGTTTAGTGGTTTAGGCGTGAAAGCGTAGCAAACAAACACACTTACTTTCGAATTTATAATATTACTAGCTTTTATCGCAGCTTCGCTCGCGTGGTATTAAAGGGAAATTACTGTAGCGCTTGCACTTACCAAATATCCCCCCTCCCTCCCCCCTCCCCACCCGCATTCCATACATTCATTCGCGGTACATTCAGTTTTCAAACAGCTCGCGTGCCACCTAAATTTCATAATGCCAGGGCTCATCAGTAGTAAAAAAAAGAATTATCCAATTTGGTGCAGTCTTTCGGATGTTATGCTATGTTTTTTTAGACATACATATTAACTACAACGCCTGAAATTTCCCTCAAATATATCAACATCGTTTCCACGGCAACGATTTGTTTTCTGACGTTAGCAATAACTCACTTTTGTCAGCAATAGAAAACGTAAAATAAATATAATATAATTTATTTATAATTTCATAACGCCAGAGCTTACCATAATATACTGCCTATATTACTTGCATAAAATGTAGCTTTCTATTGGTGAAAGAATTTAAAAAATCGGTTTACTGGTTTATGCGTGAAAGCGTAACAAACAAATACACGCAGTTTCGCATTTATAATATTAGTATAGATTAGTATATAAAATTACATACTTTATTAAAATTCTTAAAATCAAATTCTATATTAAAACTCTTTAATTTCAACAATTTTAAGTACAATCAAATTAAATGTAGGTCTCGCTATTTTATCACAAATATGTATTAAATTTATTTTTAAAATAAACTAGCTGGGGTATCTGGTTTCACTCAGAGAGTTGATATGAGATTGAATAGACGTTCGAACCCACAAATTTATTGCTTGCTTTATATACCCCTACCAATGGGTAGCCCACCCATACCCATGTTCCCGAACATTCCAGAATGTTCCAGGATGTTCTAGAATGTTGTGGAATGTTCTGGACTGCTTTAGAAATTTCTAGAGGGTGAAACTTTCAGCTCTTATATCTTCGAAAGCACGCCCTTCAGGTAAAAACGGGAACCTTCTTCATGGATGGAGGATAGAGGGCTACCACACCATATAACTCCCTTAATCGTTTCCGAGTTTTAGCGGCACATACATTATTGTGCACTTTCTTTTATAATATACTAGCGAGTTCCCGGCATGCTTTGCAATGCCACTAATAAAGGATGCGCGTCTTTTCCCATACATCTCACACTTCTGTCATAGGTCACCCCAAGTGGTTCGCTACGTTTGGTGATTTAGAAGGGGTGCCCGGGTTCATGGGGTGAGGTTTGTCTAGGACTTGGAGGCGGATGACCAGGACATACTGAACCCCAGATTCCTACCCACCTTTAAACCCTTTTCCTTCCCTTCCTTTCCTAAAAAACCCTTCCACACAGCATCCCCAAAGATGACATGGGCCCTGAGGGAAATTATTTTCCTCAGGGCCTCCTGTGTGGAGCTCATGTAAAAAAAAATTAAAAAATTCATCCCGTTCCCCTTCCCCTCATGCGTTCCCCATCCTTACCTCTCCCGCGATCCCCTTCCCTTCCCCATGTTCAAAATATTCAGTCCCGGTACATTCAGATTTTCAAACAGCTCGCGTGCCACCTGTTGCAATTTTATTTACAAATTTTCTTTTATAAACATTCATTTTTGTATATTATAAGAACAATCAATCAAATTTGATACCTTAGATAGGTACCTATTTAAAATAAATATAATTTTTGATTCAAATTAGATTAGATTAGATTCAAAGTATTCGATTTTCATTAGTATCATAGGAGAGTACTTTAAATAAATTCATGAAAGCGTTTCGAAAATTGAATTTTGATTGAACAATTTGATTGTTTTGCAAAATGTCATTCTCAAATTGTAACGTTTTTGACAGTTTCGTAAGAGTTTTTGTAATGATTAAAAAATTTCAGATCTATTGTCATGTAGTTGTAATAATCCAGAAATCTTCGCGAGGATGGAAAGAAGGTATTTTGAAAGTTTCAAACATTTCCTATTCTGTAGCAATACATAGACAACTCATAACTCACATATTTATGGTTCCACGCCAACTGAGAATAAAGTCAACTCAACACCTCCTTGAAAAGTCTTTAAAAGCAGCGAAAAAAATAATTTTAAATTAACCGAAAACCCTAACCTAACGTAACCTATTTAACCAATTTTTAATATATATTTTTTTATCACTCTAAATGACTTATCCGAGGTGGTTCTGAGTTGGTTTCATTCCGAGTTGTCCGGTCACCCATATTTATATATCCCCAAGCAAGCATACTTTGATTTTTAAATATATAATAAAGATATTGATTAATTACAGCAAAAAATATTAATTCATCCATTTTTTAAAAAATGGCAAATTTAGAGGTCGGTATCAACTACATGGAACGCTCCCGTAACAAGAAATGGTGTGTTTGGTCAGAGTTTTGCCAACACACGCTCAAACTTGCCGTATGTTGGGAGTAATCCTGCACTGATGGCCCAAAGACGGAATCAGGAATAGAGCAGATCTGGTTACTAAACACGATTACAACCATTTCAAGCAACCAGGGCGATACTGAAAGTATCCACTACAACCAGACCAAATAATAATATAACTGCTATGTATTATTGTGATTCAATAATGTATGAAATAATTCACCCAAACGAAATGAAATTAAAAGACATGATTATATTATTTTATTATTAATTGGAAAAGAACGTTTATGTGACAACCCTAAATATATCAATCATAAAAAACTAAAGGCATTCACTCATCATGCACGAGTTTGTTTACTGTGGTGAGTAAATTAAAAAAACATTTGTAAAAGTGTCTCAATTAAATACAGTAATAAAATATTCGATTTTGAAAACAGGCGGACCTTACTTTGCCCGATTTGGAATTTTGTTCATAAAACAGGGGGCAACTTTATTTTAAAACGGACTAAATAAATTCGTAGGTAGATTTTATTTTCAAGAACTGAATGGCCTACATATGTCAGATATATATCGACCCATAATAGGCAGAACAGCGTAAATGACATTTTTGTCAAATTTCGATTTTTAACGAAAACTGTTCAGTGCAGCCTAATACATCAGTAACAAAAATATTGCAGCTCTATCTTATATGCCTGACACTTTTTTTGAAGCTGTAGTTTTTAGCATAAGCGACTATGGTCGGTTACGGTGTTTACGCTGTCGGTCGAGAATGTTTCAGTTTAGTCGGTTTGCGTCCAATCTTTTTTTTTAAATTATATTTTATTTAGCTATAAAACTTAACATTTTATATCTAATATCATCTAATCTTAAACTACTAAAATATTGAAATTTGAACTTCACAACATTGATACATAATCTACGAAAAACTGCAAGATTTTTAGCCTCCTTATCGTTAACCTCCTTAAATTATTGCATTTTTCCCAACCGTCTGGAGCCAGTGAAACTATGGTTATAAAAATTTTGGTATGTTGTGAGGCTGAAGGTATTGGGGAGGGGAAGGGGTGTGAAAAATGTAACTGGCTGTTCAGATCTAGTCACCAAACACGGCTAAAGCCATTTCAAGTAATAAGTCTAATTATACACCATACACCAGCGCAAAATAATATAACTTTTTATCCAAATACCACGCAAGAGGCCCAACTTCTCTCAAACGTCTGGAGCCAGTGAGACCATGCCATCCCCAATTTAAGTATTTTGTGAGGCTAAAAGTAGTGAGGAGGAGAAGGAGTTGTGGAAAATGTACCCGTATTTGGTGAGTAGATCTGAATACCCAAGTACATTTACCATATCTCCTTCCCCTCTCCACGAACTTCAGCCTCATAACATACTAAAATTGGGGATGCCATAGTCTCACTGGTTCCAGACGGTTGGGACTCTTGTGTTGTATTTGAATAAAAAAGTTATATTATATGATTTTTTGATATTTGTACGCTGGTGTGTGGTGTGTAGGTATTAGACTTATTATCTGAAATTTATTCAGCCGTGTTTGGTAACCAGATCTGAATAGCCAGGTACATTTTCCGCATCCCTTTCCCCTCCCCACTACCTTCAGCCTCAGAACATACTGAAATTGAGGATCCCATAGTCTCACTTACTCCAGACGGCTAGGAGCAGTTGGAACTTTTGTGTTGTTTTCGGATAAAAAGTTATATTATATGATTTTTTTGTTTTTCTACGCACTTTGTAGTGTGTGTAGGTATTAGACTAATTACTTTAAATTGCTTTAGCGTTGTTGTTAACTAGATCTGAATAGCCAGGTACATTTTCCATATCTCCTTCCCCTCCTCACTACCTTCAGCCTCATAACATACTAACATTGGGGAGGGCATAGTCTCACTGGCTCCAGACGGTTGGGAGAAGTTGGGCCTCTGGTGTTGTATTCAGATTAAAAATGTTGTACAGCGGTTTTTGCTAAGCCAACTGCACGTATAAGTATGTCGTATTTTGTTATTACCGCATGCACCTTCGGAGAGTCGAAATTATTGTTAGTAAAAATATTTTTACAGCGGATTTCCAATTTAGATACAAGTATATCGACTTTGGTTATACGGCCGTATATCCTCTTTGCATACTTACTTGCAAATCATTGTATTTAGTCAACTTTAGGATCAACTGTCATGGAACCATTTTATTTAGTTATTTGTTTACCTATCATGATTTCGTGATAAATATTTCAAAAATAATTTTGTGGTCCAAACAGCGTATGCGACATTTCCTAAGGAAAAAATCTGTCAGGGTCATAGGCAAAACAGCATTACCGCCACTATCTCAAAAACTGAAGGCATTTAGATATTTGTTTTATCAGTGTTATATAGGCAGCAACCAAAGATTAATAATCCTAATTAACCAAAATCCTTTTTGGAATCAACGAAGAAAGTTATTTAAAAAAAACCTTCTCCTGAACAATTTACTTTTCGGCGGTTACGCTGTTCTGCCTTTTATGGGTCGATATGTCAGATTCATTTATTGATGAATCACAGAAAGGGAGATGGTCCCACCAGCAAGCAACTTTATTTTAAAATGGACTAGTAATTCATAAGCAGATAATATTTTCAAAAACTAAATGGTGATATTACAATGCGAGTTGCCTACATATGTCAGATTAATTTATCGACGGATCACAGAAAGGGAGATCGTCCTGCCAGCGAGCAACTTTATTTTAAAATGGACTAGTAATAAATTTGTAGGCAGATTTTATTTTCAAGGATTGAATGGTCTACATATGTCAGATACATATGTCTACATATGTCAGATTCATTTATTGATGAATCAAAGAAAGGGAGATGGTCCTGCCAGCGACCAACTTTATTTTAATTACTAGTAATAAATTTGTAAGCAGATTTTATTGTCAAGAACTAAATGGTGATATTACAAAGTGAGGTGCCTGTATATGTCAGATTAATTTATTCACGAATCACAGAAAGGGAGATTGTCCCGCCAGTGAGCAACTTTATTTTAAAATGGACTAGTAATAAATTCATAAGCAGATTTTATTTTCAAGAACAAAATGGCGATATTACATTGTGAGTTGCCTATATATGTCAGATTCATTTATTGACGAATCACAGAATGGAGATGGCCGCCTCTCGTACCCTGCCATACTAGGTTTCCGACTCTTTCTCTGATCAGCTCGTCCACTAATATATATTTATATATTTATGATAATAATTCATAATAAATAAATATTTTACAAAAATTTCATTGTTTCTATTTATTAAACAAATTATTATGCCATAAACAAAAAAATAAATCAGGAATTAATTAGGAAACATAATTAAAATCATGTTTGTATTTGGGAATTATAATAAAATTTAATCATATCTGTTGTATGCAATGGACAAATCACTTACTAGTTATATTATTTTGATTATTAAATGTTAAGCTATTTACATTATAATTTTATTTACAGTTGCACACACATATTATGTTTATTACCTAAGAAAAATTATAGCTTTATTATTGTGTAAAAACATGTCTACTTTGCATTATATTATAAAACTCATGAGAATGCACCACCCTCCCTGAAATCTAGAGCAAATATAAAAAAAAATCCCTCAACTCTGAATGATCAAATTAATAATTTTAACATTATAAAAAACCTCTTAAATTTATACTACAATGTATCAACATTCCAGCTTATCGCAGTTTACAAATTACATTGTTAGCATCAGTGAGAAATACTCTAAGGCATCGACTGCTGCAAGATTTTTTGCTTGGAATTCATTGACAGCAGGGGCTGCAAAGAAGGCAGCGGGATTGGCATGAGGAATTTTTAACAAAACGATATACTTTGTCCCATCATCAGAATCCAGATTTTCCCATTGGAATTCCATGCCCAACAATTTAAGTAGCTTCTCAATACGATCCACATTATCATCTGACGACTCTGTAGATTCTAGGAAAGCTACAGCCTCTATGATTTTATCTGCCTCTGAAAAATAAAATAAAATTGTTAAGTGTCTGAGGAAGACATGGCACGATCAAGTGAATTAGATACTTGAGTTGGGCCATGTCAAGTCAGAATAATAGAAGAGTATGTATGAGACAATGTATGAATGTGAGTTGTAGTGTATCGTAAAGCTTCCGCCCTGTAGAGACAGATGGCGGTGACTTCAGCTATCGGTAGAATCCGCTAGATGGCAAGCCGTAGTGTTTTAGCTCTCCGACAGGTGGTCAGGACAGCTCGGAGGCGGTGTTTCGATGATCACTGGGCAGAACCATTTTAGCCAGCTCTTAGTTAGGTTGACTAACGTAGTCCCAATTGTATACGCGAAGTATAAATAAAACCAGATAAAGAACGAGAGTTTATTATTTACGAAGTAATCTCCATCCAAGGGAGTTGGAGAATCTGATAGTGTGTCTGCAAATTAACAGAACATTACATGAGTGAAGCAAAGAGTGTGTGCCAGGACCGAGTTGTTTGGCGGTCCGTCCTCTCTGCCTACCCCTGAGGAAAATGGCGTGATGGTTAGTTAGTTAAGAGGCCTACAGACTTATCCGATTTAGTCACCAATTTGAAGAAAATAGAAAGGGATCGAAAAAGAGCTTGACTTAAGGAAAAGACAGTTGGTCAACGAAATCTTCGTGGTTGCTTCAGAAATTGAGATATGTATTTTCAAATTCAATTAAAACCTTCAGAAGAAACCTATACTTCATATCATATACATATATATCCCTGAAGATATCTTTAATTAGAGCTATAATATATGTATACGTAGAGTGTGCACACATATGCATATATATTGCATATATATATCGACGGTCCCGAAGAACATTGTCAGGTGTGCGATTTTGTAGTTAGCAGTAGGATTTTTTAAAGTTACGTTTCTGCATTTTTACTGTGTCTGAGATCAAGAAATATACCATATAAGAAATAGATATGGGTTTCATTACATTTCATTGAAAATTCCGAAAATACTGACTTTTAAACTATCAAAAGGAAGTTAAAATAAGCCAAAATAAGTCGATTTTCAATTTTTATTAGATCCGACCTTGTTCTTTGGGACCGTCGATATGTATACATATATATATATATGTGTGTGTGTACACATACACGTAAGTGTGTATTTTCTAATATTTGATCCTCCTTGTTTTATGTATGTACTTGTAGTATAATTTATTATTATGTATTACAACATACTAAGAATGTTAAGATGAATGGTGTGCTCACCTTTAATTGAAATTGTCACTGTAATCATATTCAAATTGTAAACTAATGTAATAATTATATGTGATATATTTTGTTGGCCAGCCAATAAACAAAATGAATAAATAAATATAGCATAATATAATAAATAAGCATGAATGTGGCAAGCAACATGGTGTTACAGGCCAAACCCACATAATATATTATGAGGTTACATTTCTCATCTTTGACAAACTTTAGATCTATTTCCATTGCAAAATATGATATTTTAACAATGTGGCCTTACAAAATATACATAAATAAGTGTTATAAAATACCGAGTATTTCTTTAATACCAAAGTGATAATTTGAAATTATCTGGCCAAGATTGGGTCTCCAAACCTCCGCTTGGTCAAAGTATTTCTCTTTTGCAGAATCATTTAATTTGGAAAGAGACTGGGATTCCTAGAAAAAAGAACAGCTATAAGTACATAGATAAGTATGAAAAAATTAGATCATTTTTCTACTTAGAATTAAAGTTGAAGTCAATTACTGTAGGTACCTTTCGCAGCCAGAGTTGACACAAATACAGTACTCAGAAAGATGCAGTGCTAGAGCACAGCATATTTATTTAAAACTTGTTATACAAAATAATATGAATTAGTAATTTAGAGCACAAAAGTCGATAGAAAAAATATTTATACTATAGTTTAAATCTTTGATTGAATCTACATTGAGCACTTTTTAACCCCCGACGCAAGGAGCGGTGTTATAAGTTTGACGTGTCTGTGTGTCTGTCTGTGACATCGTAGCTCCTAAACGAATGGACCGATTGTGATGCAGTTTTTTTGTTTGAAAGCTGACGTAATAGAGGTTCTTAGCTACAATTCATGAAAATCTGTTCAGGCGTTTCAAGGTTATCAGCCTTTTTTGTGTCGGGGGTTTCTTAAAACTTTTATTTATACATGAATTTCGTCACAAGTAGTTTAAAACATGTGTTAGCTAAACAAATAAGCAAAACCATAGCTATTGATGAAAGAACCAGGCAGCATGTGCGCCGCAGGGGGGGGGGAGTAGAGAAGTGTGACAAGGGGTATGGGGGGGTCAAAAAATCATGAAATTCTAGGGGGGAGGGGATCTCACAAATGTGCCAGGGGGGGGGTTAAAAAATCATGAAATTCGTGTGACATAATTTATGGATGGCCCCTAATGTTACTTTTATTTTAAATCACTTTGTGTTAATAAAAAAATTGTTGCTACAGTATGCCTTTCATTACTACAGTGTCCTGTCCGTTCGTTCACTATACAAATACGCTACAGTAAATTAAAACTACATTAAAACACTATTAAAAATATTTTGCCCCTCCCCCCCCTAGAAAATTTTCTGCAGGCGCCCATGCCAGGCAGTATTTATGTTTAACCTTTTCAATGAAATCTATCCCACAATTTATTTGTGACACAATGTATGTGTTTTATTAAAACTTCATGGCTCATTTATACAACACCAAAGTACGGGGGTAGCCGCTGAAGAATCACACAAGTGACAGCCGCGTAGGGAAGATGAAAGTTAATATGTCAACTAATGTGTTAATCATTCATAACATAACATTAAAAATAAGCTCACGGGTCTGTCGGCAAACTCAGCGATTCTGGAAGCCATATGCTCATTAAAATACTTAACAAGCAGACCAGCCGCCATTTGTTTGGCTTGTTTTTTTGTATTTGAAGTAGCAGTTCGCTCCAAAGAGGATATTTTGCACTGGACCGTGAATTGTTTTGAATGTGGCAAGCCCGTCTCATCCAGAACAATGTACTCGGGAACTGGCATGCGGAACTCAACGCACAGATCCTGAAAACAATATTAATGGTTTAACAATAATTTTGGTTTATTTACTTATATAAAGACAACACAAAGCTTCTAATTGTCAGAAATCTACTGGCACACCAATGTTGGGGAATGTGAAGGGGGAGAAAACAGTTGAAAGAACAAGGGAAGATTGATAAAAACCCTGTTAATCATAACATCTGTTCTAGCAAAATCCCAAAGACATCAAAGTAGGGTCACTGAATAAAATGTGCTTCTTAACTTGTATCAGATCCTAAAAAAAAACTTTTTAAAATTTATTTTTTTTTTAATAATAAAATAAACAATCGACGGCCAGCGTGGTCGAGCGGTAAGGCTCTTGACTCGCAATCCAAAGATCGCGGGATCGAATCCCGGCATGGCAAATAAATTTTATTTGATTAATTTGTGTTATTTCACATTTAATTAATTAAAAATAATATATAGTATATTTGCAGCATGTTCCAGAGTGGAAGATACTCTCAGTATCGTCCTGGTGTAATAACACCATTCAGAATTGAAAAGTTGCTTGAAATGGCTTTAGCCATGTTTGGTGACCAGATCTGATTTCCCCACCTTCCTCTTCCCTATCCCCTTCCCCTCCCCACTACCTTCAGCCTCACATACCCCAATTTTTTTTTTTTTTAAATGAGCTCCACACAGGAGGCCCTGAGGAAAATAATCTCCCTCAGGGCCTATGTCATCTTTGGGGAAGCTGTGTGAAGGGTTTTTCTAAGGAAAGGAAATGGAGGAGAATTCTGAGGGGAAAGGGTTTAAGGGGTGGGTAGGAATCTGGGGTTCAGTGTGTCCTGGTCATCCGCCTCCGAGACCTAGACAAACCCCACCCCATGAACCCGGGCACCCCTGCTAAATCACCAAACGTGGCGAACCACCAATTGGGGATGCCATAGTCTCACTGGCTCCAGACGGGAGCAGTTGGGACTCATAAAAAAAAAACAATTGAAAAACAATTTTTTACTTAATTTTTTGGAGTATCTCACACAAGTTAAGATTTTATTCGGTGTCTCAGCCATGTGATCTAGATGGTTTTGGGTCTAGTGAGTAAACATAAAATCCAAAGTCATAGATTAAAAGTAAAATTAACTTCATATTTAACTGCCTCATACTAAAGTGTTTTTTTTTTTTTTCGGTTTAATTCATATAATTATAATTTAACTGCATCATCTTTGACTAAGAACTACCAATCTTCATTTTCTTGAAGCATATTTTTATTGGCTGCTATCTTTATGTATGATTGCAAGATTCAACTCAAACTAAATACTACCTACATAGTGTCTTCGATAAATTTTTTATTTTTATTTTACATGCGATATCCATTGACTTTTCTGCAGAATCAGATAGTCACTTTAGTTCGGTTGTAGAGCTTCGCCCTGGCAACGCAAAGGTTCTCAGTTCAATTCTTAGATGTAACCATATCTTTTTCTGTTTCAGATTTTCTATTGAGTGTCGCTAATGTTGTCTTTATTAATTAAATATTACAATTTGAGATTGTTCCCATTCAATCAAAAATAAATATCCATCCTAGTCTTGCAGAAAAGTCAATAGATGTCGCATATTAAATAAAAATGGATAAATTTATCCAAGACACTATATTGGTAGCATTTAGTTTGAGTTGAATCTTGTAATCATAAATAAAGATACCCTCCGACCACGGCGGCCGTTGAGCGGTAAGGCACTGACTCACAATCCCATGGTCGCGGGATCGAATCCCAGCGTGCGCAAATAAATTTTATTTGATTAATTTGTATTTTTTCACAATTAACTCATTTAAAAATTATATACGTGGTATATTTGGGGCACGTTCCGGAGTGGACAATACTCTCAGTATCGCCCTGGTGTAAGACCACAACTCAGAATTGAAATGTTGCTTGAAATGGCTTTAGCCGTGTTTAGTGAGCAGATCTGAATAGCCAGGTTCTTCTTCCCCACCTTCCTCTTCTGCATCTCCTTCCCCTCCCCACCACCTTCAGCCGCATAACATACCCGAATTATTGATGCCATAATCTCACTGGCTCCAGACGGGAGCAGCTGGGACTCTTGTGAGATATTCACATAAAAAAAAAATTAAAAAAGATAGTCAATTAAAACATGCATTAAGAAAATGAAGATAATGCTGGTAGTTCTTAGTCAAAGTTAAATATGACCGAATCGGATAGGGTCACATTAGATCACTGGTAGAGCTCCGCCGCGGCAAGGCTAAGGTCCTGAGTGCGATTCCTAGATTGTTTCTATTCTTAACAGTATCTTTTTCTGATTTTTCTGTTTCAGATTTTCGATTGGATATCACTCATATTGTGTTCAGTAATTAAATATTATAATTGAGGTTTTACTCATTAAGTTTAAAATAAAAATAGATATACTATATACTGACTCCATTTATAGAATTAAGCGTAATCTAGTTCTTTGCAGAATCCTACGAATTATAGTAACGTAGGTACTGTAGGAAGGAGAGGAAGTTCTGCGGAGGAAATAGATATGAGGTGTGAGTAAGAATCTGGGGGTCAGTCAAGGAGTGACGGACATATGAACCTATCCCTCCAACCGCGGTGCAATGCGATGGGTCGAGAGATTCCAGCTGGAGTGGATAAAAGACCTCCCTTAATTAGTCTCTCTCGATCCTGACCACCACACAGCAGGTGGGCAGACGCATCCGTCGTCAAGACCAGAACAAACCTCATCCCATGAACCCGGGAGCCCCTGATAAGTGGCCAGGCAAACCACTTGGGGTGACCTATGGCAGAGATGTTGATTATCCAATAAATGGTTTCCGGGGCGATACCTACCTCCCAAAATGGAACCCCATATACTGTTTATATAATTTTCAATAGGTCATTAGGTATATTCTTTTCTTAAAATCCATGTAAAAGCACAGCTGGGCGTAAAACCAAATAAAATAAATAAGATTCAAACTGCAAACAGCACAGCTTACCTTAAGTACACCGACATTGTTGGTAACGATTTCAGCTGCCGGGGCAGAAACTAAATGCTTCGGGGGTGAAAGGTTATCGCACGTTTGAGGGATGTACACGCCAGCTTTCACCAGCTTTTCTATTACCAATCTGGCGGCATCTTGCTTTGCATCCTTTTTGCAGCGGCCTTTTCCAGTCACGAAAACTCCCATTGCCGAAGCCTTGCATTCAAAAACTCCCATAATATCGGGTTCCAGAAATTCAAAATGCGGAACTTTGTTGAATTTTACCGTCAGTTCTTGTAGCACAGTCACGGGAGTTTTAGTTGCCATCTTTTAAAAAGAATAATGATTCTGAAATTCAAATCATGCAGCATGAAAACCATTTGAATATTAAAGACAGGTTTCTAGTGTCCGACCGAACTTTCGGTTTCGGACTAGTTTCGGCAAAACAATGGGTTTCGGCTTGGTTTCAACCTTGGCTGAAACCGAAAATTAATTCAGGAGGTTTCGCGCTGCGATCGGAGAAAGGTTGCACTGAAATTATTGTCGGCTCCACCGACGAGTGTTTCCAACGAACAACTGGTCTGCTGGTCAAATTTATTCAGACAGGAGAAGAAATTTGCAAGGCGAAAATGTTGTTAAAATATTGTTTCTCACTTATAATATTAGATTGTTTAATTATGAGTACTGATTACATTTAATTGAATTTGATTAAAATTTTTGATAGTTGAAACTCTACAGTTTTTTTTAGTATGAGAGAAAACTCTTTTTATTTTCACACATTAAGTATTATTTGCATTCAAAATATTTATTTGTTGAACTTATTAGGAAGGTACTTTTTAATTTTAATTTTATTGTAATTCATTAAAAACAGTGCCGTACAAAATGACCAAAGTTTAGAAGAAATTATTTTGTTCTTAAGTGGAACGTTTGTGCGGCCCTTTTTGGCCCGTTTCATACAAACCTTAAATTTGGATTTAAGATAAAAAAACCCAACCAAACTAAAAAATTATTTTTGTAATCAAAAGGTATATCAAATATCCAGTACGGATGTGAGCTATATTTATCATAGAAATATAGAATTAAAAAAAAAAAAAATCATTTTGTTAGGTGTAAATTTAAAATATAAATTACCTATTTATTAGTGGAACAAAAATTTGTCGTTTATACATTAAAATTACTACTCAAAAAAAAAAAACATTTTTAACAATGTTTTATTTTTTATTTTTCTTGTATTTATAAAATAAACATAGTAAAATTATCTTTTTAATGTTTTTCATTTACTCACAAATAATTGCCTAAGTTGCCTCTAAAATCATGAAAAACTAAAATCTTTAATGGCCTATATCTTATAATTTAAAGCAAAAATAAATAAAGTAGCTCACATCCATACTAGATATTTGATATACCTTTTGATTACAAAAATAATTTTTCAGTTTGGTTGAGTATTTTGATCTCAAATCCAAATTTAAGAATTGAATGAAACTGGCCGAAATGGGCCACGAAAGAGTATTTTTTGTTTAGTTTACTTAAACAAAATAAGTAAAAAAAGTAATTTTGTTTTGTACCTTTTATTTTATGTTATTCGTAAATAAGCAAAAAGCACAAATAATCGATTTGAAATAAGGAGTGATAATGGCGTTATCCATTTTCTTGAACATTATAAACACTCACAGAAACAACAGAGTCAATACTAGCGACATGTAACGTTGCACACAGACAGCTGCAATGCAACTGAACGTGTCAGTACTTGTCCGGCGGCTACTCTATTCGCCAGCGCTCCGCACGACGTAAACGGGTACTACTTTTCGGATGAGCCTCATGAAATTAATAAAGATATATGGATAAAAATTTTGAACAGAATTTTCATGTTTGTTCAAAATGTTGAAGGCAGAAAGTAGTACATAATAAAACCCGTCCCTTGGGTGAGTCATCAGTAATAGTGCACCTACCAACCCACGTCAACAGTTAAAGGTTAAATTATGCATAACGTAATAAAATTAGGGTAAAGTTGCAGAGTTCAGCTGCACGCTTAATAATTTGTTTTCAAAATAACATTTGGTTTCATCCGGTTTGATTAGTACGGAAGATGCAACACCACCAAGTAAAATATTGCTAATAGGCATATGTAACTCAAAAAAGTTCCGTTAGGCTGCTTGGTTACACTATTTGATTACACATATATTGTTGAAAAATTACAATCATATTACAATAATTACATCACCATAGATTTAAAACAGAACAAAGGCGACAGGATTTTTTTTCCACAAAACAGTGCTATGTAAAGTTGACCATTTATATAAAAGAAGCAATAGTTGCTATATTTAAGTGATGAAGTCATAAACCTCGACTTGACGCAGGAGGATAGAACACTCCCGAAAAATAATTCTAAAAATATATTGGATGTACAAACCACAAAAAAAACTGAATAAACCAAAAGTATAAAGAAGAACAATTCGAAGCAACAGGTTATTGCAATAAAAAATTATGTTCGATTAAAGTTTACCAGGTTTCTAACAATGTGGTGTGTTTTGCGGCCAATTGCTTTGCTTTGTGGTGCTTTCGCTTTGTGTTGTGTGATGTTGTGGTGTTTGACAGTTTGACGTTTACGTCGCAGGTTTACTTGACGTTGACAGTTGATAAATCTATGCATAAGATTTATGAAAAAAAATCGCATTAGTAGAGATGTGATGGACATATAAATAATTCCGAGCATCGAATGTTTCGAAATCGCTCTGAGTTCATCGGGGCAATGAGTAAATTGTGAAAAAGCACAAATCAATCCAATAAAATTTATTTGCTACGCCGGAATTCGATCCCGCGACCTTCGGATAGCGAGTCAAGAGCCTGGCGCTGGACAATGCCGGCCGTCTTCCTTAATACCCCTAATTTCTGTCTCCAATTTTTAAGAAAAGAGATAAATCTGATATATCCAATTACAGACCTATATGTATACAGTCATCAATCCCAAAAATATTTAAATCTGCTCTGCTCTCTAAACTCTCTCCTGAGATCAATAAAGTAATTTCACATCGACAACACGGTTTCATGTCGAAATGGTCAATTTTTCAATTTGTTTCCCAATGTTTCAAAATGCTGATATGCTGAAATAGGCCAAGCCAAATAAATAACGCTTGCATTTTAAGTTAGGTCTGACGGCTCCATAAATATACCAAATCACCCAGACGGCCCCATAATCGAATCGTACATGAAACTCATGGGTGACTACTAACTACCTACTGCTTATTTCGTTCGTTTGACAAAGTGACCATATGGTGACCATAGAAATAGAACTATACAAATTAACTGTCAAAAAGCGCGCATACCATTCGAATGTACATTTAGGTTATGTTGTTGGGTAAATGATTATTTGAACATAAAAATAATCTTGTGTAATAATATTTTAGATTTGAAACATAAATACGTAAATATTGCATTAAAAAAAACGAAATGTCTCATGTTTTTAATCAAACGACGCGGCGAATAGCCAAGAGCTCTATTCAATTTAGCAGACAAACTAGGAAAAGTCTCTCTTATGATTTAAATAATGTTTTCGTTTTGAAAAAAATACATACTACAACCGATTTTCGGCATTTTACTCATACGAAACGAATTCATACCAAACATTTTATTGCTTTTTCTAAAACATTTTCTACATTGAGTGATGACCATTTTATAGAAGACAATGCATTCATTGATGTGTTTGATAACACCTTCGACAAAAAGGAAAAAAACGATTTAAGAGCGCTTTTATACAAAGATGTTAATGACAATATAATGATGCAGTTAAACCAATGTCAATCTATTCAAAGTGTTTTTGACTTGGTTCGAAAAGAAAAACTAAATATGAAATCTCACCACCTTTGCCAAACAATATTAGTCTTATCAGACCTCCAGAGGTCTTTTGACCAGTTCTACGTACAGGAGTTAGAAAATAGCGAAGTGGAGACCAGTCCACAAGATATGATGTTTGATTACATGTCTGAATTAAAAAACCACAAAGATTTTATTAGTCTTTTGGATCTTATTGAAAATAATTATTTTGTACTTTCTTTGGATGAATTGTCGTGTGCAATATTTTATCTTAAGAGAATGGGAATTAATAATACAGACAATGTTTTGAATTCTATGATTGAACTATTCCATGAGAAGATAAAATCAAATGAATTTCCCTCAATACAATCGCTAGTAAGATATACATCTGTATTTGAAGCCAGAGATTCCTTAAGATTTGTGCCCATTGCGGCTAAAATGCTGCCACTTTTGTTGACTTCATTAGGTGAGTAGTTTGATTCAAATAGTAAACATTTATAATATAGTATCTACTAATGAAGAACTGTGAAATATCACGGGAAATAATAAGTGTAGGATTTTGTGAAGTTGCTTCAGGATCATTGCCTTTCAAAAACAAACATTTAGAGACGATCCGAAATTCACCCTTCGAATGAACACAGTTAGTAGTTAGAATTATTGTTAAAATTTCAGAATCGCTGGACACGTTTAACCTCTTGGAAGCCAGCAAATCCTCAAGGACACTATTAAAAAAATCATTTCTCTGAATATGTTTAGCTAGCTATTCTGGGGAAACAATACATATTATTATGGTGAATTATATACTATTTTTACATAAAAACAAGTAAGTTATTACGGAAATAGAATCAGCTGGCGCGCGGCGAATATCTAACATTGGCATTCGAGAAGTTACTATAAATATTTTTTTGAATTACACTTACAATAAAAGACAACTCGTCAGGGGAGATGGGAAAATAAGGATAAAATAGGTTATTTAAATAATTTGTGCATATTTAGATTGAAACGGCACTTTCTGGCAAACATATTCATGCTAACAATAACAATTTATACATGGCATTGAACTATTTTATTTTTCATAACTCCACACAGGAGGCCATGAGGAAAACAATTCCACTTAGAGCCTTTGTCATCTTTGGGAATGCTGTGCAGTTAGTCTTTTTAGGAAAGGAAGGAGAGGAATTTCTGGGAAGGAATAGGGTATTAGGGGTATTAAGGAAGACACCGGCGTAGTCCAGCGGTAAGGCTCTTGACTTGCAATCCGAAGGTCGCAGGATCGAATCCCGGCGTGGCAAATAAATTTTATATGATTAATTTGTGTTTTTTCACAATTTACTCATTTAAAATAATATATTTGTGCACGTTCCAGAGTGGAAGATACTAACAGTATTGCCCTGGTGTAAGACTATCATTCAGAATTGAAATGTTGCTTGAAATGGCATTAGCCGTGTTTAGTGACCAGATCTGAATAGCCAGGTACCTTCCCACCTTCCTCTTCCCTATCTCCTCCTCCCCACTTCCTTCAGCCTCACAACATACCCCAATTGGGGATGCCATAGTCTCACTGGCTCCAGAAGGGAGCTGTTGGGACTCTTGTGCTGCATTGATATAAAAAAAAGGGGTGGGTGGGGATCTGGGGGTCAGCGTGCCCAGTAGTGATGGATGTATGAATCCATCCCTCCTACTGCGGTACAAGGCAATGTTCCGAGAGAGTACGGCTGGAGAAGTCGAAGGGACTCCCTCAATCTCAATCTCTCCCAATCTGGCCCGCCATGCAGCTGGTGGGGAAACGCATCCGCTGCCAAAATTCGGACAAACCTTACCCCATGGACCCGGGCACCCCTGCCAATTCACCAAACGTAGTGAACCACTTGGGGTGACCTGTGGCAGAGGTGTTGGTTATCCAATAAATGGTTCCCGGGGCGGCGGTACCCATACCATACCATATATATTTAAAAAAATATATTCACATTAAGCGCGTCCAGCAATTCTGAAATTTTACCGAATTAATAAAATTAAAATAATTTTGGTACCTACTTCATCGCTTGTTTGAATTGTTCTCACAATCAGTTCCATTTTTGAAAATCCAAGTTCTAGAGATCATTGAAACGGAATTACAGTGTAACTAACATCCATAACTAGTATTTTTAATAATTAATAAGTTTTTAGTTACAGCTCTTCTGAAATCATATGTACAACTTTGTTGTCACATAAGTTTATTAATCCTTTCACCCTGTTCCTGATTTTTTTAGGAAACTGGTTATGGCAATGAGGGCACAATTTATTTGCGTATGTGTTCAAAGTGATATGGGCAAAGAGGTTAAGATTTATTCAAGCACATTACTTCAGTTCTTTCTTTCTAAATTTTACCTGAACCACAACTCCAGTCAGATATTGATAGAATTATTGACTGGAGTAAAAGAAATCGGATTGAGTTCAATATATCTAAATGTTTAGTTTTGTCATTCACTAGGGCGTGTCATACCTGGTATAACCGGTATAAGATGGACGCCCGAAGTCTAAAACGTGTCTCCACCATGAAAGATCTTGGAATCATGTTTGATAGTAGGCTGACATTTCATACTCATATTCAGATGACTTGTAGCACTTCATTGAGAACGCTGGACTTTGTTCTGCGTACCGCAAGGAATTTTTGAGACACCTGGGTTGTCATAATTTTATTCAATACCTTAGTAAGGAGTATACTTGAAAGTGAGTCGGTAATTTGGAATCTACACCAAGTAAAATATTCCCTCATGTTGGAGAGAGTTCAGAAGAAATTTCTAAGATTTCTATACATGAGGGAGTATGGCTATTATCCGTGGCTCTATCCTACCGACTTTCTTTTGGGTATGCTCGGAATGAACCATCTACGGGTCAGAAGGGATGTACACATTGCTACGCATTTCTTCAGATTGATCCGCGAATAGTTTGAAAACTCAGCTATCTTGAAGAGCATTCATTTCTATGTTCCCGATGGGTATCTTCGCCACCGACAGTATAGACTGTTCTATCTTCCGGCCTGCAGGACTAACTTGCCAATGGTCATGCCGGTCGGGAGAGTAATTTTACTGTTAAACAGAATTAATTCGGATATCGACATATTTAGCGTTGGTGAAGCTGCCTTTAAAAGGCAAGCTCTATTAATTCTTGTATAGTTCGTATGCCTAAGTGTTAATTGTAATACTCTTACAAATGTATTTTGAAAACGGATTAAAATGTATCATTTTGTAATGTTTTTGAGATAATAAATTGAATTGAATTGAATACTCTGTTACAATTTGATTTCCTGCTTTAACCCCTCAGGCCTCAACGACATTTTGTCCGAGGGTCAAAATATTTCCGCTTTACAATAAAATCCATATAAATGGAATATTTCTAAATATATCCTGAAATTAAAAACTGTTTTCGACAGCTGATAAAATACACTTTAAAATTTTATAAATCGAAATAAACGTATAATTTTTTAAATGTTAAATTTTGCATGCAAACATAAAAAAGGTCTTAAAAATGGCTCACTTCACGTTTTTTCTATCTAAAATTATTGATAAAGAAAAAAATAAAAACACATTTTATTAGACAAATATATTACAAACATTATTGTCATCTCATTTTTTTGTTGTTGCATGTAAAAATAAAATAGAAAAATTCCAAAATTTTATAAATTTATTTCAAATTGTGATTCGAAATTTTGGTTTCAAAATGTCTACATTTTACTTATTTTGTGGTTATTTTTTATATTTGAATACGACTCGTGGTATTATCTCTTTCTAACACTGTTTAAATCACATTTCTCACTACGATAGTAAGGGAGACACAATGATTTCTATGAGACACTTATGAGTTGTTCCCAAAAGCCAAAAATCAAACTTTAAGGGTTAACTATCAACTAATTCTTTGATATTAAAATGAAAAATATATTACTTTGAATTCACTATGTAGTGGTAAACAGAAGAAGGTAATGAAAACTTCAATATTAGTAAAGTTATAAACTTATTTTTTAAACCTTTCTTTCAGATTCCTGCGATTCTGCCGAAGACTTCCGTGGACTCACTTTGTGTCTAAATAATATTCATTCTATAATATCTACGCCTGTTTTAGAATTATATAAAATAAAAGCAAAGGAGCTGATTGATTCTGGCATAATCAACACCAATACGGAGGCATCTATTCTAAAGGTAATATGTACTTATTTTACTAAGGACAAATAAGTAATCAGTATTGACTGCTCTGGAGCGAGTAAATAATTTTGAAGTATCTGGAAAGTGGATTGCAGGGAGAGGATGGACACGGATTTAGTACATGTGGGGATTATTACAAGTAGCATAATCTATACTAATATTATAAATGCGAAACTGCATGTGTTTGTTTGTTACGCTTTCACGCATAAACCAATAAATCGATGTTAAAAATTCTTTCACCAATAGAAAGCTAAATTATATGTGAGTAATATAGGCTGTATATAATGGTTAGCTCTGGTGTTATGAAATTATAAATATTAATCTATTATATTTATTATACGTTTTCTGTCGCTAACAAAAGCGAGTTATTGCTAACATCAGAAAACAAATCGTTGCCGTGGAAACGATGTTGATATATTTAAATAAAAATGAATTTACAAAATGTTTGTACGCGCATAACTTCCGAACGACTGCACCTAATTGGCTAATTCTTTTTTTCTTTGAGCTCTGGCGTTATGAAACTTAGGTGGCGTGCGAGCTGTTTGAAAACTGAATGTACCGAGAACGAATATATGGAATGCGGGAGGGGGGAAGAGGGGGAGAGAAGAGGGGATAATTGATAAGTGCAAGGGCTACAGTAATTTTCCACTAACACCATGCGAGCGGAGCCGCAGGTAAAAGCTAGTATATTATAATAGCAAACAGTGTGCTGTGCGCTACCCTTGGTGAGCCATAATAGAACCTTGAGCCCCACTCTCAAAATAAGGGAAGCAAATAGAAAAGCCTTAAAATTACAACGTGTGAAAAGATCATTTACAACCGACGTAGGAATGAGCTAACTTGGAGTGAACAATGATGAATTGAGGAAAACAAAAATATTTTCAGATTGATTATTGTAATGTGGTGGATGTTGAGGAAGGTCGCGATACAGGATAGGATCATATGTAACTTGGACCTTGAAATTCCCAGATCACCAGGTTTCCTTCTCTCCATCTGCGTAACATCCCCGGTCATGGAGTAGGCCTCTCATGTGCAGCGTTAGCTATTATTAATAACTACTTTTTTCAGGCGCTGTGCTTTCTGAATCTACCTCACTGGTCAAAGTATAATTTTGAAATTGTCAACCTACTTTGCCAGTTGTTGAAAAATTCCATAAAAACTTTGGATGTTAGTGACATTATTTCTCTTCATAAGGTAGGACCGATAACATATTAATATTTAATCAAAAGTTTTATCTTATTTATTGCATCTCTTTTAACGAAGCACATTGATTTTTAGGTTTTTCAGAGTTATCTCTCGCCTATGCATGTAATGGTTTCAGTCAAAGACAGAGCATCTGAATTGCTTGAAAAATCTAAAAATGATGATCGTGTGTCAACATTTCTGAAAATACCAGATTTATTGTTTTGCCAAGTTACGGGGGCAGCTCCCAACAACCGGCAGAGATTTGAGGAGATTTCCAACAAGTTTATGAAGTTTTCCTTCCCAACTGCACACGTGCCCTTATACAAAATACTAAGATATATCAAATCACCTGATCTTTCAGTTTGTGATAAATTTTGGCTACAAACTAGCGTTTTAATAAAGAAATTCCCTTTGGATGATTACAGATTGCTAAGAATTAGCCAGAAATATATGTATTTTTACAGCAATGTACACGAATTGTACAGATGTGCACCCTTTGAGAAGGAAATATTTTCAAAATTTATGACTGTAGAAAACAGTTTAGCAATAATGCTGCCAGGCAAACTGTCTCGCATTACGGCCTTTTGTTTAGCTTATGGCTTATGCAATCCAAACTTTCCAAATCATGATATGCTCAATCTGCTTATTACAAAACTTGAAGAAATGTCAACTCAATTGGATCATTTGTCGTGTCTTATATTGTCTAAAGGGTTGTACATATCCTCTTTGATTACTAAGCATAGATACACAACAACAAAAGAAGCTCGTTTTGTTACGCGAATTGACACAATTCTTGACAATTGCGCTAGTTTACACATAAAACTACCTCATTATTCAACCCTTACAGATTTAAACATTATTTGTAAGACATTCTTGAACAGAGGAGCGAGGTTCGACACAGATAGATTCAATGACTTGCTCGTTAAGTACTCTCAGGTGGATGAGAACTTTGCTTCGAGAACAATACGAGATGCGGCCTATAACTTGATATGTTGTTCGGTAGTTGTGCCACCGCTGTTTGATCGCTTGATTGACTACATAGTGAAACAAGGTGATGATCTGTTGGGGGATTCTGCCCAAAAAATTCTACAGTTATGCTACATAACAGCCTACCAGCCTAAAAACGAGCGATATTTTCAAGTGTCTATAGATCTTATAGTAAGGTACAGACGGGTTATAATAATATTATTAAAATTACATATTATGATTTTTTCTTAGACACACTTGAAAGTATCTTTTGTCTACTCTAGGGACAAGGAATTACTCTCTGGACTGACATTATTACAAGCATGCTTGGAACTGTGCTACTTTGGCTGCCTTCCCGATCTCTTGGTCAAATATATCTTTTCAATTGAGTTCATGGAACGCTTAGATCAAGAAATGTCGCAGTGTTATTCTAAGGTAATTAATTGCAAAATGTTCAAAGTTAACTTTATTACTACTGAATATTTTTTATCTACCATTAATTTGTTAAGTACATTGTTCTTACTGATTTTTTTTGCTTTTATTGTATTGTGACAAATTTCTACTTTTCAAAGTGGAAACTGCACAAAAATATAATGCAAAAAATTATATTATCTAATTTTTATAATCATAAATATAGAAGAAGATAAGAAAGTGTAATAAATACATGCTATTTGTAGAAAATTATAGATTGACACTATACTTTTTTTTCACTATTTATGGTTGGTACTGAAAATTAGAGATTTGAGACTTAAACCTTTTTGGCTTGTGACAATTAATATATTATTATATATATAATATATATTTTATATTATATTTTTCACCAGTAATTGCAGGTTCTTCTGGGAACTTTTTATTTATTTTAAAACTTTAAAACTTTTGTTTTTTACTTTTCTTTTAGCTATCGTATCCATCTAGAATTAGGAAGCAGCTTATGCATTTAAATCGCTCCGTCTGTCTGGAACTACCTCAGCATGAAATTCCCTGGTTTCATGAAAAGTACATACAACAAAGGAATATTTCAAGTAAATACTATTATCAATATTTTAATATATTAAATTTTTTTGTAATACATCGACATTTAATATTAATTCAAAGCAGAAGTAAATTCTCAGTCAACCCCACCAGTAAATATTCACTCAAACCTACTAGTAAGTACTCACTCAAAAACCTACTAGTAAATATTCATTCAAACATACTAGTAAATACTCACTTAAACCTACTACTAAATACTCGCTCAAACTTACTTGTAAATTCAAACACAAACCTACCAGTAAATATTCATTCAAACATACTGGTAAATACTCACTCAAACCTAAAAAAAAACCTACCTCAATGTAAAATCACTAATCTTCAGTGTGTATGCCTGTAAATGAATGTTGCAGGGGAAGTTTGGGGACAGAGCATTTAGTGCACTGGATTGACCACATTCTTGGACCTTCCATATAGTATGAGGTCTGAAATTGGCAAAAAAAACTTTAAAACTTTAAAATCAATCTAAATTCATACAAATTTTGTAAAATTTCAGAATTTCACAGTCAAAAGTATAATCATGATTAGATTTTGGATTATTACACCGCGTTGTGCTTCTTCCTTCTTTAGCCAACATCTGCCCTGATGATGAGCACTGTAGTGCAGACGAAACGTTGGCTAAAGAAGGAGGAAGCGCAACATGGCATAATAACCCAAAAACCAATCACTGTACATATTTAGAAAAGGCTACAATATACAACAATCTTGTAATCACTAATCGGCGATCATATAATAAAGAAGACTAGAAATTCAATGTAGGCATGTTTCGTGATCTAAAAGTCTGACCATTCTTTACCTAAATTTCAAATACATCAATTCCTTTTTTTATTTGGTGAATATTTTTTTTTGGTCCTTCATTTTAACCCTTTGAGGACGATCCAGATAGAGTATCGCCAAATACGTGCGGCCGTACTACTTTATTGATAAAAATTTATTTGTAAAATGATGATAGCCACTGAATTTTTCTAACTATAATTTATAATGCAATAAGAAAAGGTTATAGTAATAAAAAATGCTCCGAAATTAACTTGTGTAGTAAAAAAAGGTGAGAAGATAATTAAATAAATCGGTTGCAAAATTAAGAAAAACTTGAAAAATAACTCACTCTCACGATGTAAATGGCAAAAAAATAACTCACAAATCAAAGGGTTAAGCACCCGCTAAATTTCCAAAACAGTTTCATTATCATTATGAGATTTTCGTTTCAGTCAAATAATGAAATACGATATCAGGCAGTATAAGAGAGACAGAGGTCTAAATGGACTAAAACCAAAAGGTACTAAGTCAATAGCAATATTGACCGGTCAGTGGCTGAGTGGGCATCGCGTTTGGGTCCCATCCGGGTGTCGCATGTTTCGATTCCTCGGTTGTCTAAGTCCTCCATCACGACTCAAGCAACATTTTCGGCTTACAGTGGTGGTAGTAGGATATTTTCAAATATTGTTGAGTTATTCGTAACACAAGAATGTTTGTCTTTCTTTTAAAACAAAAGAAAAAAAAAGAAATCGGTTTCCATTAATCTACAGCAGTGGTTTTCGACCTGTGGTACACGTACCCCTTGGGGTACGCGAAGCCAAATTGGGGGTACGCAACATCACGGTATGCATGTAAAATCACTGGTTAAAAATGCCCGAAGCCGTTTTACACTTTGTATAAAATTGCATTAATTGTATTTATGTGACTTTATTGTTAAATTCATGTAATAATGAGAGTATTAAAAAATTACAAATGAAACACGTCTTTCATTTCACGTGTACAAAAGATGGATAGAGGGTATGGGGATCAACAAATTTGTAGTAAGAGTCAAGGGGTATGCAGGCTCAAAAAGGTTGAAAACTGCCGATCTACAGGGAAGGCATTTTTAGTGTGAATTGTCTATTTAGTGTGGGCGATACATAAAATTAACCAATAAAATCATCATCGGCTAATGTGCGCTGATGAACAGAGAATATAGAACTAATTTACCATCATGTTGGTTCAAACCAAACAACCTTGTCTGGCACATAACCCTTGCTTCGTTCACATTCATATGCACATTGTATCGAATTATTATTTAAGTACACTATTGAAATATGTAGAATCGTAATTTATTACTAACATGATTAACCTATATTTAATTTTTCAGAGCCCTCTCATATGACTATATTTCAAAAAGATGTTTTGGATGTTTTATCCAAGACAGTTGGGAATTCCAAAGCCGTAAAATCTAAATATTTCACACCATATGGCTATACGGTGGATTTCTTAATTGCAATTAATAAAAACAAAATTGTGCTGCCCACGACCAGCGCAATGCAGGACAGCTCTATAACCAAGTAAATATTATTTTTATCTTAACATACTTAATGTAGATGAAAATAGGGTCCCGTTCGAGAAAATGGATGTTGTTTCAATCTTTATCTTTGAATATAATACATGTACCCGGGAACCTTTTTTTGGATAACCAACACCTCTGCCATAGGTCACCCCAAGTGGTTCGCTACGTTTGGTGATTTAGCAGGGGTGCCCGGGTTCATGGGGTGAGGTTTGTCTAGGCGGATAACCAAGACACACTGAACCCTAGATTCCTACCCACCCCTTAAACCTTTTCCTTCCCAGAACTCTCCTCCCCTTCCGTCCCTTAAAATAACCCTCCACACAGCATCCCCAAAGATGACATAGGCCCTGAGGGAAATTATTTTCTTCGGGGCCTCCTGTGTGGAGCTCATGTAAAAAAAAAGTATTTGAATGAAATCTTTTATAAAGTACTCAACTATAAAGTGTTGTCTGAAATTAAAGCTTACTTTTTAATACGACTCTATAAACTGAATTTAAAGCCAGTGAAGGGTCATTCCCAAGATATTCAAATACAAGAGATATGCTATGGTGTCCGCACAACTGTCAGCGGATTACTTCCTAATGGGAATAGTTTGAATATGGAAAGTAATTGATTTTTTTTTAAGGTGTGCAATAGTATTGGTTTACAATATAGTTTTGATACAGAAAGAATTCGTTCATTTAGTTGATTTTTGAAGGTGTACAGTAGTATTGGTTAACAATATCGGCGACACCAGGAAGCAAAGTCCCACCCAGTAAAAAGCGCTGATAGCACATCTCTTATATTTCAATATCTTTGGGCCATTCAGTGATATGCAAAAATGTGTGTATTTTTATTACAAAAAAATTTGATTTTCACTTTGTCACAAATCATTACAAAAAGAAACAACAATTTCCGTGTCTCTAGTGCCACAAGTGTATGGATTTATTAACCGTTCTACGGGTTTAACATATATACTTAGTTTTCTTTTGTTTAAATATTCTTCCACACAAAATACAAGAATATAAAAAGATGGGGAAAAAAGTCTTAAGAAACAATCATATTTTTTATACATATATATTAAATACACACTTGTATTTTATTTTTATTTTTTATTTTATTTTATAGCTTCTTCACAAGTTTATTCATTTAAGCATGTAATTATTAACCCCACTAGGGTTCGCCTGTATCGGGGTTAATAATTTTACAAGTTATTCAAAATAACACATAAATATTGGTCATAAACAAACAGTTGAAAAAGCAAAATACTAAAATTAAAATTTTTAACCTCACTTGGATGTAGGTTAACAATTTTATAAAAATACACAAAATAATACAAGTATTGAAAGATAATATTGTTACAATAATATTTCTAGCAGAATATAGGCCTCTACTAAGCTGTAGGAACTAATATTTTAAATGTAAACAAGTAGGGTGACCATGTTTTGAAATCAGCTTTGAAATAATATATTTTTTTGTAAGCTATTTACTATCTTTAATATTTAAATTGTTACTAAAAAATTTTTTTTGCAAGGCATTAAATTAATATTTGAATCCGGTTCTGTACTTTTATCAAAAAAAAACTTTTTATGTTTTGCTAAACGGTTAATTAATTAATATGTAATAGTAAGTTAAGTAGAAAATTAAAATGAATGTGAAAATTAATATGTTAAGAGTTCATTAATAATAAATAGTTAATATGATATTAATTTAGAAATGACAAAGTAGAAAAAATAGATTGTATAACATATGTATGGTTGGGATCCTTCAAAGAGATTAGAATACATTGTATATGTTACTGTAAAAGCTCGGAAATTGGCAAATCTTAGGTTTTACTAGTAAGCCTTAGGATTTACCAATGGACTTTTGCCATTAACATTGACAAATCTTACAATTTACTGGAAAATCTTAAGATTTACTCTAGTACGGGCTTTTACAGTAACATATACATTACATATTCATATAAAATTATCGGACGGCAATGTCTTTCCCATCGTTCAAGGAGGACCGGTGTAAAAGGTAGAGCTACCCTCCCCGCTGGAAGTGTCTTAAAACACAATTATTTTGTAAACGTCTTTTTTTTTGACAGACATTATTATGTTTGGTTCTTTACAACGCTGGCCTTTTCAACGCCGTATAATCGTCATTTAGAGGCAGATTTTAACACAATTAATGTATTTTAGTGACGGAGATTATTAGATTATTATCTGCGAATTGTTAGCGGGGTATGAGTATGAAAAAAAAACGTTTTAAATTTATGCTTTTCAGAATCGCCATATTATTACTGGATCGTAGAAATTTTGTTAAGATGTACAATTCTCCAACTGATGCTGAAGACCTGGTGAAGGTCCAATGGTCCAAGACCGGCCCAACCATATCCCGGACTCGTCACCTGGAACTGATGGGCTACCGTGTGCTTGAGATATCGGAAACCTTATGGAACTCCATGCATATGGCGGAACCACACGAGAAAATTACTTTTCTGCAAAATCAAATATTAAACTAATGATGGGCTAAGGTTTACTTGATATATCGGAGACCTTATGGAACTCCATGCCTATGGTGGAGCCACACGAGAATGTTACCTTTCTGCAAAATCAAATATTAAACTAATGATGGGCATCTGTGCACCTGAATATCGGAGACCTTCAAATAAAACTGATTTCTTTTTTTATGTTGTTATGGATCAAGTAGTTTAGATTGCTAGACTGAATTTGTTTATTCCTTGTGATGTTTTAATGTTAAGTTTATGTAGGTATTAAATATTTAATTTATGGTATTTTTTATGTATCAATATGAGCACTATGATGGTTTGTACGCCTAACAAAAAAAATACAAATAATTCAAGACCTAATAATGAAACCTTGTTATAGTACAGAGCTACAAATATAAGTTGGCCGTGGCATAAACATGAACTAACATTTTATCCAATATTTTAATCTGGCAACCACACCTACTATTGTAATGTCATGGACCTCGGCGCCCTCCTTTTTCGCCAACCTGTAATTATTGTGCTGTAAATATGTTAAATTTTTAACAAATAATTCAGATGATGGTTGTAAGATTTGTAGAAAAACATTCTACTAAATGAAATGAAGAGCATTACTTGGAGCATAGTTCCAAGTCAACATGTTCGATCGAGCTAAAGCGTTGAACATGAGCAGGCGTGGGTACAAGGCTTAGGACATACCACGCAACACTCCACAGTTCGCAGAATCCGAACGCTTAAAAATGCCTTCACACTTACACTTCCGCGCGAGGGTCAATCGATCAACTCTTCAGCCCGCCTGCAAAAGTGTGGTGACTTTTTTAACCAAAAGTAGTGTATCGGTTCAGCCGGTAGGCAGACACGGCGTTTCGACAGGCCATCCAGAGGGAGCGAGGGCGGAAGTGTATGTGTAATATTAGGAAAATTTTATGGGTTCGAATTATTATTATTTAATTTGATGATTTTTTGATAGTTTAACCTAGCAACTACAAATGTTATCCGGAGAAAAAAAAACAGGAAAGGGCCATCTAGTCATTGTAAATATTATATAAATCAGATGTAAATATTATATCAATTTTATGCACAGAAATAAAAAAAAAGTATTATTAAAGTAAAGTAAAATTGTTAACTAGGTAAATAATATAAATGTTCAAAAAAATTATATGATCAAGAAAAATATTCTAAATAAAATAAAGCAATCAACAAGTAGTATTCTTCTATTCATTTTTATAATTTCTACTTCCAATCAACTGCTTCCAATGATCTTTGGGCCGGTATATCAGTATTTTTTAATAAAGATATCGCTAGGCTTATCTTGCCAGGGTTCCAAACATAGAATAACACAAGAAGCGCCTTGTGGGCATGTTTTGTGATCCAATTATAGGACCAATTTGGGCCTATATTTTCATATAAAACTGTGTTTCACCATGATTACGAAATTCAAATTGGATGGCGATATTCAGACCGCGTTCTAAATGATCTAGAACAGCGGTTGTCAACGTTCGCGATGGAGCTTCCAATCGTCGCATCCGCCAGATGTGTAATTCATTTTTAAACTTTGCTTCAGCGAATCTGAATGACGTCACTGACGGGATTGTTCCTTTCCTTTTGTTGTCGTGTATTGGACCCAGGTCTCGTCCCCAGTCACAATTGAGTCAAAGAATTCTTCGCCATCGATGTCGTAGCACTCAAGGAATTTGCGGGCTGCTTCAACCCATTTTGGTTTGTGATCTTCGGTGAATATTTTGGGACCCACCTTGGGCAGACCTTGTGGTCTCCCAAATGTTCTGTAAAAATCTTGTCAATAGTGGTCTTATTGACATCAGGGATCATGTCACAGAGCTCCCGAACCGTCACCCGTCGATCTGCAATCATTGCTTTTTCCATTTTGGCCGTCTGGCACGCTTTTAAATTCTCTGCACCATTTGCGCACATCTTTCGCATGCGTACACTATTTTCCGTACACTTCAAGCCTCTGAGAATGAATGTCTGCCAGGGTTTTCTAAAAAAGCTAATTATAGAGCACACAAACACACCTGGCGGGTGCGGCGAGTGGAAGCTCCATCGCGAACGGCTGCCACGCCGAGACTAAGTGTCGCAGAGAGTGCAGCATGGTGGGGATTTGGCGTAGGGGAATCAGGCTACAAGTCAGTGTTGCCGGATCTCGCGTAAAATTGTTCCTCGCGACCTTAGCATCTTGGAGACCTTATTTTATGGATAGAGAGCTCGAGTTTCATTTGTATTTAAAATATTTCGTTTTTGTTTCAAAGTGTTGATGGAATTGAAACATAATTTAGGCCCTTATTTTTTTAGTAATACGATTTACCATAGCAAAATTCCTTGTAAAATCTCACATGAGTTTCCACGCAGTGTTGCCTACTCAGCTCCTTTAGAGCTAGATTTAGCTCCAAAAAGAGGCCATTAGCTCCAAAAAAGTGGTTTAATAATAGTTTATTTAGCTTCTTAGTTCATTGTTCAGTTAATCTACCTCCTCTTTTTATTAGAGATGCCACGATTAGTGATTTTGCCGAATACTGAATATTCGGCTAGGCTCTCAGCCGAGGCGCCGAATATTCAGTGACACATTTCGCGGGTGAAGTGCGTACGGTAACTATGCCGTGGGTGTATTTGTTTAATTTGCGAGTAGGTCGCGTCACAACACGCATTTGAGCGCCCTTGAGGTGATGTCTCACAAAAACGGCGCTTATATAAATCATCCAAATATTATTATTTGTTGATTGTTACATCAAATTGTGTTATAACTTATAGTGTGTTTATTTAAAAAAATATCATTGTTTGTTCGCGAAACGCTAAAAAACCGCTGATTGGGAATATTATGAAATTTGTAGTGAAGACAATAAATTTTTACATGCGTTTTTTTCATGATTTGGTATTCGGTATTCGGCTGAATGGTTCGCAATATTCGGCCGAATACCAAATGGTAAAAGAAGTAGCAGAATAGGCCGAATACTGAATAGTAGCCGAATATTCGTAGCATCTCTACTTTTTATACAAAACTTATGAATGAAAAATGACAATTTGGGAGTTAATTATTTAGGAACCGTTTATTTTCATTTTGAAAACTTGGTTCGTACCTACCTCAGAATGACTCTAATAATATCCAACTGTATTAAAAAAAATATTTACAATAATTGTGAGAATGTATAGTACACGCCAAACTTTAATGCCGGCCTAAACATTGTGTGATTCATTCTCGTGCAGTTACTAACTTTATAATAAACGTAAGCAAAAGAGAAAGGCGTGGGCAGGGAAGCAGGCCACTTTTTTGACCTTAAAATCCCCTATTGCGACGATTTCTGTATCAACGTTAGACTGGAATTAAAGTTTAGCATGTACTATAAGTCTTATAATTTCGCTTCCTTTAGCACCAAATTTTCAAACAATTTTTTTTTTTTTAAAGCCTGAATGAAAGAGAAAATCCAGAAATGACTTTTTAATCCATACTAATATTGTAAATGCGAAACTGCTTGAGTTTGTTACGCTTTCACGCATAAAACAATAAAACAATTTCAAAAATTCTTTCACCAATAGAAAGCTAAATTATATGTGAGGACTGGTTCCATGCCAGGTGGTAATATGGGAACTCGCCATATGAGTTTTGGGAAAAATCTTCCTCGGAAAAGACACTTCCTTATATCATGATTCACATCATCATAACTCACCCTAGTAACGATTCAGAACAGACAACAAGATGGCTAATCACAACACTTTTTGCTGATTCACAGTTACCAACAGACACGCGCAAAACTGAATTAGTTGCGTTTATTTTATGGCTATTCAAGCTTGTCAAAACCATAACAATAATTATTTAGAATGTACGTAATAATTTAAAATATCGCGTGAAAAATGAGAAAATTGTGAATTTCGCGTTATTTGCGTGGAGATGACTAAATTCACGAAAATATTTTTCGTAAAATTGACGCATTTTGCGTGAAAATGACAAAATTCGCAAAACTATTTTTTGCAAAATTGACGAATTTTGCGTTTTATAATCATTCATTCTAAAAATTGTAAATTATATTTTATATAATGCGGACTGTGCAACTAACCACAAATCAAATAATGAAAAGGAGAGTGTCTGTGACGGGCGGTCGAAAATGCAGTAAATATAACCATTCATTCTAAAAATTGTGTAAATGATATTATACGTAATGCGGATTGCACAACTTTTTATTTTTTTTACATGAGCTCCACACAGGAGACGCTTACCCTAACCACAAATCAAATAATAAAAGGAAAAGCGTTGCAATTGGTTGCAATTTGAACCCCCTCCCCTCCCTGCCGCTGTCAAAGTAATTACGATCAAATAATAAGATCGGTAATACTGCCCAGACGCAAAGTAATTACGATCCTTTCTAAATACATCGTACCTATTGTCAAACAATCCACTATAATTTGGAAGGCAGGAATGGGTACCGCCGCCCCGGGAACCTTTATTGGATAACCAACACATCTCTGCCATAGGTCACCCCAAGTGGTTCACTACATTTGGTCATCTAGCAGGGGTGACCGGGTTCATAGGATGAGGTTTGTCTAGGTCTTGGAGGCGGGTGACCAGGACACACTGAACCCCAAATTCCTACCCCCCCTTTAACCCTTTTCCTTCCCAGAACTCTCCTCTCCTCCTTTTCCTTAAAAAAACCCTCCACATAGCGTCCCCAAGGATGACATAAGCCCTGAGGGAAATTATTTTCCTCAGGGCCTCCTGTGTGGAGTTCATTAAAAAAAAATGGATTGATTCGTTTAGCCAAGTTTCGCATATTAGATAAATATCATAATTTAAAAAAAAAACTTGATTTAAGAAATTGTGAGTTTTTGTGCGAAGACTTTGCACTTTGAAAATATATGTTAAGCATTTTTATATTAAATATTACGTTCATAAAATTGATTAGAAAATATTTCGGAAATATAAAATAATTATAATCATTTTTGAACATCAGAATTTTTTGTTTGTTTGTGGTATATTATATTGTTTATGGTTTCAAGAGGCTCTAGGATTGGTTTATTTTTATTGTTTTGACAGATTGAGTTGTATACAAAAGATGATGAAAATATGTTGACATTATTTTAAAAGAGTTTGAATGAAATTTGCAATTAACAAATAATGACGATTCGATTAAGGAGAAATTTGTATAACATCAAGGTACTGCGAGAGGTTAAATTTGATATAAATAGTAATACGTTTGACCTATTTTGTAAATTCAATTTCATAAAGGGACGGCAGATATAGAAGCGTCTTGTGCGAGAATTGTCTAATGTTGTGAGTCTGTTGTCATCCTGATCAACAATCAAAATTATGGGGGTTAAGATATTCATTACAAACCAGTCTTCTAAGGATGAATTGCTGACGCCTGGGGTCAATTTCAATGCCTCAAGCCGAGCGTGTCTGATTTTGGTAAAGAGAGCATCAGTGACTGTCTGGTGCAATTTGATGATCCCAATAAAGACTCCAATGAAACGCTTGGAGTAAGTATATCAAACCGGCTCCATAGAAGCCCTAGTAAATCTAACTTCCAAGAAACTGGGCGTCCTATACAGGGCTAGCAGATTACTCACTAGTGACCAGCTGCCAACCCCACACAAATCTTAAGTACGCCTATAATTGAATTTTTTATTTATTTATTAAAAGAAGTTTATACAATGAACAAAAAATTGTGTTAATTCATCCGCCATGCTAGGGATGTCCCTGTGTTATGGCGGATGAAGTTTACAGATTGTGTAGGTACAGTGTACAGCTATTAACTTATGCAATTCATTTAAGTAGTTTAAGTAACATATTTAGTAACAAATTAAGTTAGTAATTTAATTAACACATTAAATTAATTTATGTTACAAGTTGTATCAATTATATTACAATTCAATTAAAATAGCAAATTTTTACTCATCATCGTTACTGAATGTAAGGATCCATTTTGATAATTTTTTTTTAAAGATATGGGGTTGGGTTTCGGATTTTAGGTTCTCGGGGAGAAGGTTAAACATTTTAGGAGCTAGGTACATGAAATGTCTTTGAGCTGATGTGCTAATTGGGAGCTACCTATGGGCTGAAGCCCCAAAATTCTTGATAAACCTACTTGATTCTGTACAAAGGGTCCGATTGACAACCCATTGTTCACAGATACAATGTCGCTCCCTTAATCTCTAATGCACAGATGCAATGTAGGCATGCTAAGTCTGTTCTACAGGTATTTTTATGGAGCCTGCTCTAAGAAGCTTGTAGCATTGATCTTCGGTGAACGTGTGTGAAACTTGACAGACACAAGCAAAACACCTGTTCACTGTTGGCTTCATGAGAAGTTGAGGTTGCATCTTTTACTCATTTTTGTGTAAGTTGGCTCGTACATGGAACGAGCTACCAGCATCTAATTTTCCTCCTTCATATAATCCAGCCTCTTCAACACCTCTAAATAATTCCCTTCCCACAGCCCCCTTAATCTGTCTCACAATGCTTCCTACAGACAGGGACACTCTTGTGAGGTGTCACATAAAAAAAAACAAAATCTGTGTTGTAACGGTGGTGGTAATTAAATAAAATTCGCACTTTTATTCTCTAAAAACAATTAGTCTTTATTGCGTGGGTACAATCAATTAACAAATAGACACAGTTCAATAATCGAAAAACTGCCCTATGTCATCTTTGAGGATGCTGAGTGGAGAGTTTTCTAGGAAAAGGAAGAAGAGTAAGTTCTGGGAAAGAAAAAAGGTACAAGGGGTGGGTAGGAATCTGGGGTTGGTGTATCCAAGAGTGACGGGCATATGAATCTATCCTCTCCACTGTAGTGTAAGGCAATGTTCCGAGAGAGTCCTGCTGGAGGTCAAACGATCTCCCTCAACCAGTCTCTCCCGATCCGGCATGCAGCAGTTGGTGGGCAGACCCATCCGCCGCCAAGATTTGGACAAATCTCACCCAATAAACCCCGGCACTCCTGCTAAGTCACAAAATGTGGCGAACCACTTGGGGTGACCTATGGCAGAGGTGTTGGTTATCCAATAAATAGTTACGGGGCGTCGCTACTCATACCCGCCTCCCAAATTGAGAAAGATATTAGAAGTACAAGTCGGTGAAGTGTGTTATAGGATCAGAGGACACATACTTCAACATATTTGGCAGATTTGATGATGTTGTGTTTATGATGTTGTACAGTTAAAAGTGGCATCAGATGCCAGTTAAGATGCCTTGCCAATGCTTCCTACAGACAGGGACACTCTTGTGAGGTGTCACATAAAAAAAAACAAAATCTGTGTTGTAACGGTGGTGGTAATTAAATAAAATTCGCACTTTTATTCTCTAAAAACAATTAGTCTTTATTGCGTGGGTACAATCAATTAACAAATAGACACAGTTCAATAATCGAAAAACTGCCCTATGTCATCTTTGAGGATGCTGTGTGGAGGGTTTTCTAGGAAAAGGAAGAAGAGTAAGTTCTGGGAAGGAAAAAAGGTATGAGGGGTGGGTAGGAATCTGGGGTTGGTGTATCCAAGAGTGACGGGCATATGAATCTATCCTTACCACTGTAGTGTAAGGCAATGTTCCGAGAGAGTCCTGCTGGAGAGGTCAAACGATCTCCCTCAACCAGTCTCTCCCGATCCGGCATGCCGCAGTTGGTGGGCAGACGCATCCGCCGCCAAGATTTGGACAAACCTCACCCCATAAACCCCGGCACCCCTGCTAAGTCACAAAATGTGGCGAACCACTTGGGGTGTCCTACGGCAGAGGTGTTGGTTATCCAATAAATAGTTACGGGGCGGCGCTACTCATACCAGCCTCCCAAATTGAGAAAGATATTAGAAGTACAAGTCGGTGAAGTGTGTTATAGGATCAGAGGACACATACTTCAACATATTTGGCAGATTTGATGATGTTGTGTTTATGATGTTGTACTGTTAAAAGTGGCATCAGATGCCATTTAAGATGCCAGTTCTTGTCATTATTTAACTGTGTTCTGGTTCCCGGTGTGCCGGCTTCTTCAGCAGCTTCCACAGCCTCTTTGCTGCTTTTCCTCCACTGCGACCACACCAGAATCCGCTCCCAGAGTTCGTTGTTGGGCTTGATTTTGGGCTCAATTGATGTTGGGCTGATCTATAGACTGACACTGAGGGGAGATCGGTTGAATGGGTCGGATTGATCGCTGAGAAGATGACTGCAAATACAGAATGATTAATGTAAATGTGAAACCATTTAACAAATATTTAATGGGTTTTTCCACCTCACAGATATACATATAGATATACAGCAAAAAGAATAGAAGAACTGAAATGGGAATGGGCAGGGTGTGACGAAAGGAAATGAGATTGTTGATGCAAAACTCTGATTGAGTGGACGTACAGGACGCCAGTGATAATTGGTCCCTCCAGCGCATTGATGACCATCCTCTGCTTCCTCTGCCAAACACTTTGCCAGTGTCTATGTGTTTCTCCAAGTCGGAGTCTTCAGTTTGGCGAGCAACATGTCTAATGTAGATTAGAAAAAGTTGTGGGCAAATAATTGAAAGCTTATTGTGGATGCTCAACTCTTCCACTCTACGTAGGAGGCCTTAAGGTTTCTCTTAGGGCCTCTCTTTGGATATGCTGTGCAGAGGGACCCATTCCAAGTAAGTGGGAAATATAAGCATATTTCTAACTGCTGCTTTGAAATATGATATCATATTTAAGAGACAATATCTTATACTCCTATCAGAATAAAAATATTTGTTTATTCGAGCAACCTTGCAATGGTAGTCCTGGAGCTGGGCAGGTTGACGGGGTCCAACATGAGGATGTTCATGATGGGATCAAGGAACTTCTCGGAAGCATCGGTCAGCGTCTCCTCATCCTCCAGCTGCTTGCGTGCCAGGTGGCATACCTTCTCCTCCACTATAAACAATTAAGAAATGGAATGAAATTTTATTTTTGCGGTGAACCTGTATTCCATAAGCACTGGTAGTTGCAGTAGTTGCACTGAGCCATTTTGATTGCAAAAATATCAACTTACAAAAAGCAACAAAACAGCGCTAGCTACTGGCAGAGCGCTTTCAAAGACATGCTGCATCCCCCACACTCCCCCCACCTCACACCGCATGTCACTGACATACAAAAAATTGAAACGCCATACGTTATTGAATGGCATATGCTTTAATAGCAGGGACACGATACACTTGCCCCTGGCAAGCTGAAGGCCACTACTGGCATGCTTTTGATCATGTTACTAGCATGTTTATCTGCGGCTTTACCACTCGAACTCATAAGCTTGTTTTCACGATAATATAACGTTACCAGACATATGTATGACGTATGGGGCGTACCTGACTTATGAAAGAATAACACAAGAAGTGTCTTCTGGGTCACAAGTGTCTTGTGGGTTTTTTCATGGTTCAACCAAGGCTTAAATTTCCAATACCGTGTTTACGAAATTCAAATGGGGTGGAGATCTATGATTTCCGACGCCTGCAAGTGAAAGTGAGTTCTGGGCTATTGGGTTAAATGGAACAATTGTTTCCACTCACATTTGTATGGAAGGCCTTTCCAGTTTTCTTCTTTATTCTCCTTTGAATTATCCTGGTGATCCCATTTGAAACTATTTTTTGTCTGCACTTTGTAGAATGTCTGTACTTTGTAAACACTTGCTCAAAAAAGTATATGTAAAAGGCTATATAAAGGCCCTATGGGCGTATAACAACAATAAATAAATAAAGAAAAAGAAAAAAAAATATATATTCAGCATGGTATTGCCAAAAATAATGTAATATAAGAATACCTTGAAGATCTTCTAATTGGGCCCCACCAGGTATAGCAGGAAGTAGTTGAGGATGGAGGCGATGCCGCCGACCATGGTGGGATGGCTGATTAGAAGGTGACTTGCATTGGTCGGTGAGGTGCTCCTGTGTCCCTGCCAGGTGTCAAGATGCCAGGATTTTGCCAAGTGCGCGATGATGCTCATGGGGTGCAGACTTGCCATTCATTGTTTTCACTAAAGAACAAGGACAGTAGTTACAAAACTGCACCAGAATCTCAGAGTTCAACATCCCGAAGCCAGTTGGGAAGCACCTGGCATATTTGGTTAGAAAACAAAGCTCTGCCTAGAAACAGGAACACCTCCGAGTGAGACAGGCATAGCAAAAACCATAGTAATATTTGTTATCAAGATTAATCAATAGAGGCAATTTGGGAGATGGGTATGAGCCGATCTGGGAAACATTTCTTGGATAACTAAAATCACAGAGGTCACCTCAAGTAGTTTGCTGCATTTGGTGACTTAGCAGGGGTGCCTGGATTTGTGAGGTTTGTTCATGCCTTGGCTGCGGATGCACCTGCCCACCTGCTCCAGGGAGAGTCCGGTTGAGGAAGGCCCTTTGGCCTCTCTAGCTGGACTCTCTTGACCCATCGCCTTGCACCGCAGTGGAAGGGATGGATTCATACTTCCGTCATTCCAACACAATAACCCCTAGATTTCTACCAACTCCTACCCTTTTTCTTCCCAGAACTTCCTTTTCTTAAGACCCTGCACACAGTATCCCCAAAGATGACATAATTCCTGAGGGAAATTATTTTCCTCAGGGCCAATGAGTGAAGTTATTCTGAATAGTGGTTTTCCACCAGGGAAATACTGAGTCTTGAATGTGAAAGAAATCTGGGTCCGGAGCCTGGGAGCTTATTGGTGAAAGAGACTGTTAGTGTGAGTTACCATTACATTTTTTTCTTTTTACAGGTATTGAATATTATATATAATTTAATTTCGGAAGAAATCTGTAAATAAACTTACTTAAAACACAAAAAGCTACCTTGCTAAGTATATAACTGAATAGACATACGGAAAAAATAATTAGTCTATGTGTAATGTACTAACCAAACTGCTCTCAGAGAGCGTATGTGCACCATGTTGCTTAGAGCCTTCCAATACACATTCATTCTTTCACACATTCCACAGTACAAGCCATATCTTCCATGTTAGCCTCAAGGGACCGAAAAAACAAAACATTCTCAAGCATGAAAGTTTTTATGCGAGTTTCACTGGAACTATTCAAAAAATGTTAATATTTATTTAACATACCTGAAACCATCTCTGTTTTTTGATTTTCCACATGAAATCCATCACCAGATACACATGACCGGTTAAATTAATGGTCTGATTGAACTTTTGACCTGTCACTTCTATTTCAACAAACACATCCTGCAGACGGGACAATCTGAAAAACCAAAATTTGAAGTTTTAATTTTAGGAAGAAGAAAAATATATACATTATTACAAAGTTACTGAGACAGAGAAATGTTATTTTTACATTCTTTAAATGTAATATATGACTGTACTGCTGTATGTGCAATGGTTTTGGATATGGATGTTCCTTCTCGCTAAATAATTCGAATGGTCGCGGTTTCAAGCGATCGAAATTTTGAATGCAGTATTTTCCATCACTTCACATGCAAAAAGTTGTCTATTATGATAATTGTTCAGGGGATCGTTCAGGGAATACTAAAAACTAATTTTTGAGAGTTTTAAACAAACAAAAAGTATTAAATTGTGAAAGAGCCTCCACATTTGCACGGATTATGCAAATCACACTTCATTTCAACAATTAACACAAGTAACAACTATTTACGTACACAAAATAGGTTATTAGTTTAGGTAATCCATAAATAAAGGTAATCTAAGTGAATTAAGGCGTATTTAGTTTGAAACATAAATATACCAATCCCGTTTGAAACGAAACTTCGCAAATGTCAAATCCAAACAAACACAAAAAAAAATGGCGGCAACTGAAATTTCTTTGATTGAATGAAAATCGAATGAATGCATATTTTCCCATCTATCCGTACTGAACCCGACGTTTCTGTTGGTAATTAAGTTTAAAAGTAGCAAAGCATAATTTTATTATAGCAAAAATAACAACATTTTTAGGTTAATTTGAATACCATCATTGGTACGTTATTCTTACCATAAATTGACAAATTCCACGAGTCGATAATATTAACCATTTAAACACGGCATCACTATTAACAAAACTAGGTATTGTGTCAGTGTAAATAATACATTTTATTATGTAATTTCAAATTACAAACGATAAATATTCCAGCGATATCATCTTGAAATTCGGACTACATTTTGACACATGACACATTCATGCCATGTGCCATGTATGGGTTGGTATCATTGACTCAATTGACTTCATATTCTTTAAAATCATAAATCCTCAATTCTCAATTATTACCGTGTGAATCATGACGATCTCTATGGTAAAATTATTAGGTCAAAATTATGGAAACTCATATACCTAAAAAGTCGCTACCTAGTTGGCCGGTCACCGTGAGGACTATAGGCTGTATATAATGGTAAGCTCTGGCGTTATGAAATTATAACTATTAATACATTATATTTGTTATACTTTTTCTGCCGCTAACAAAAGCGAGTTATTGCAAACGTCAGAAAACAAATCGTTGCCACGGAAACGATGTTGATGTATATGTGGTATCTACGCTGGTAGGTACTCAGCCCCCTACCCACTGGTGGGCTGTTGCTCCAGAAAATTCAAATATTAGAATATGTTATGTTTTTTTTGGAAAAGCTTATGTTTTTGAATAAATGTCAGATGAGAGTTTGTCCATTGAAAATATAATTCGTAAAGATTATAAAAACTGTGTAATAAGCAGTGTTATTTTTCATTATATTTACAAAATTCAACATATTATAGAAATAAATATGCGAAATGTTCGTAAGCGCATAAATTCCGAACGACTGCACCAAATTGGATTTTTTTTTTTTGAGCTCTAGCATTATGAAATTTAGATGGCATGCGAGCTGTTTGAAAACTGAATATACCGGGAATGAATGTATGGAATGCGGGAGGGGGTGGGGGAAGGGGGATAATTGATAAGTGCAAGCGCTACAGTAATTTCCCCTAATACCATGCGAGCGAAGCCGCGGGGAGAAGCTGGTATAAAATAAATTAATTAGAATTTGTTTCGTTTTGAAGGTAAAGAAATTTGAAAATCTAACGGTGTGGAACGTGTGTGGTGTGGTTTATTTATGTGTGGAACATATATGAACGTACGCATTTTAACGGCCTTGCTAGAGAGTGATATCTTTGGTAAACCAGTGCTGCCATCTTAACAGATTTCCCGTCATTTCTGGCGGATTGGAGTGCACCGAAACAGGAGAATTTTGTGTCTACGGAATTTATAGGACGACGGATTTCCTGGTGGAATCGAACAAAATAACAATAAAGGAATGGAATATAATAAGTACTTCGTTTTGTAGACGAAAATAGCCTAACTGTCCCATGCCACGGCAGGTTACGAAAAATGATTGGAAAAATTTGAAAAAAAAACTGAAATTCTCCAGCCAGACGAAAATATTCAATAACAATATTGTAATAGGGGTACCTGATGGATTTTCCTATAGGTTTTAGCGGGAATGTTAATTCCAAAATGGCAACACTGTGGCGAACACATGTTTCAATTTTTAATCTATGGTCAAGATTCAAGATTGACAACAACTGACAACGCCGAGTTATGTCACTTTTTTGATTTTTTGTTGTGATGCTGTGATCTGTATTAGTGATTTTTTTTAGTTAAAATTCAATATGTGGCCGTTGAACGCATTTATGAGACACATCTACAAAGCGCGGGTATTCTTTTTTAGAGCGCACAGTTTCGTAAAATCCTCAAATGCCCGTTATAAACCATTCATAAAATACGGTGATTATTTCCACCAATTTCGTCACCATCGAGCATCTTACTTGCGATATTCTTTTTATCCCCTATCCTATGCCTGTGGCATTGGAATTCTTTACGTTGGTGCACCGACATCAGATCATGGTAAAGATAAACTTGTACACTTATTACATTGCGTAAAGTTTTCGAATTCCGCCGCACGCTTAATACACAAAAACAGGAAACAGTTATTATTCCACTAACCACTGCACTTTTAGACACAGTTTATGGAAATTATACTTGTGCGGTTTGGTTTATTTGCACTTCGTTTTAACAATCACTACAAGAAACAACATAACATGCACAAAATAGATTATTAGGTTCTTAGTTTGGGTAAACTAAGTAATTCGTGCATATTTATTTGAAACAAATGTTTCGCGCAAATGTCAATATAAGCAAAAAAAAAATGGCGGTAAAGGAATCGTTTTATATGGGAAATTTTGATTTTTGTTTGGATAAAAATTGAATTTTAATGCATCTTTTACCATCTATCCAAGGGTAATTAGTTGTTTGTTGTAGAAATGTAGTGTTAATCTCAAAATCTGTGCCTAATAAAAGTGTGGAGGTTAGTGGAATATTTACTCAAGAAACAACTATTTACGCCGAAGAGATTGTAAAGGGTGTATTAAAGTTAAACTTTTTCTCAAAGTTAAGTTTGAAGGTTAGGAAATACACATAAATTACTTAACTCTAAAACCCCGATCATATTTTGCTATCTAAAAAGCTCAATCATAGGTCAAATTTACCTACATGAATAAATACATTTGTATAGTTCTGTGTAACTTATTATTTTTTATCATTATTTATTCATATTAACTATTTAGGAAACAAAAAAAGCATAATTAGAATAATATTTATTTATTAGACTTTGAAAAAAATATTACTAATTAATACAAAAATTTGGTACAAAATGAGATCCTTTCGGTTTGCTTCTTTTAAACTAAAAAAACAAAAACAAAACTAAAACAAAAACAAAACTTAACAAATGTTCTTTTTTCTACTAACCAATAAACGTTTTATAACAATTTAACAGTTTTATATAATTATTTTTTCTTTATAAACACTTTTCACACGCATTTAGAAATTACAAAAAACCTAAACATAGGTCAAACTGACCTACAACAGTACGATAACTCCAATATGAAGGGACTTACCAAGGCAACACCACCATCTCCTGTGGGCTCTTGGTGGGTAGTTAGTTGGTTCGATCAATCAGGGCAATCGAAAGAAGTGTACGAAAGAGAAAGCAGATATTTGTTTGCATATAGGTAAAAATGACCTAGATTAGGCTTCTAGGGTTAAATAACCCATGTTGTTTCCAGTAGATAGTTGAAATCAGGTGTTATTTTTTAAAAATTGCGTGCTTGAGGCGAAATTCGACATCTTTGTCTTTTTAAATGATTAATTTTGAGTAAAACCCAGCCGATATTTGGGTACCCAGAGTACTAAAGAATATTTGGTAATGTTAAAGTTTATAAAAGATGTTATTTTCTTTACAGAGAAAGAATTATTCAAAGCTGCTCAGTATGGGAACGTTGCAGATATAATGAGGTATGTTTTCTCCTTTATTGTGTTATATTATTAACCTTTGTACCTTACAATATCTACTCTTAAGGCCCATAAACCAGAGAATTCAAATTTTGTCGAAAGATGGTCTTGCAATCCTTGCCACTATAGGGCGGTTCCGATGAGAAAGATTCATTATTCTCCGAACCAGCATTTTTAATTAATAACTCAATATTGATTTTATTTAATTCAAAATTTGCTTTAATATATATCTACATCAAGTTAGCAATAAAAATGCTCACACGCATAATGAAAAAAAACTTTTCTGCAAGTCTAGGATGAATATTTATTTTTATTTTTAACTTGAGTAAAACCTCAATTTGTAATATTTTAATTAAATGAAGACAATATTAGCAAACAATATTAAATCAAAACATGGCGTGACGAAAAGATGTCAAACAATCCATTATTTTTTAATGAAGCTTTAAAAATCATTATTTTCCATTTTCGGAAACTGAAATAGGTTCATACTTACATCTATTTATTATATAACTGAAAGAAAATATTAAGTATGTCCCTATTTTCTGTGCATTTACCGCACAACCTACTAAATAGTTATTTTAAAGAGCAATATTTTTAGGTTATGCAATAAGGTTCCGGAAAAGGTGAATCCAAACGTGCGGCATACCTTTGGATGGACCCCCATCATGGTGGCCGCAGCCAACGGGCAGGCTGAGGCTGTGGAGGCCCTGATTAACTGCGGGGCTGATGTGGACCTGCAGGACTTGTACCACAACCCCCAGAAGATGGCTCACAGACTCAAGATACACAGCCTCGATGGTAAGTTCTCACTTTATTGCCTTCTTGTTAGTTATATTGATGCATTCCATTTTCAACATTCAATACTAAAATTGTGTTACAAAAACAAGGTATTCGAAATAATGGAAATATTAATAACAAGTATTGGAAATATTAATCTGACCTACGCCATCCACAATCTAATCTATTTTTTAATCATCCTGGTGAAAGAGCGTCATTCAGTTGCTTCAGATGGCTTTTATAATTATTTAATTATTTTTTCTGTTAGCTTCACACAGGAAGCTCTGAGAAAAATAATTCTCCTCAGGTCCTATGTCATCTTTGGGTATGCTGTGTGGAGGGTCTTTTTAGTGACAAGGTGTTCTGGGAAGGAAAAGGATGTTCTGCGAAGGAAAAAGATGTGAGGGGGTATAGGAATCTAGGGGTCGTCAGTATGTCCAGGAGTGATGGACGTAAGCCTTATGCATCCCTCCTAAGGGGTGAAAGACGATGTTCCAAGCGCTATAAGTCCCATAAACGGCCGCTGTTCCCAATCCCACTAATCAACTATACTCTTTCCAACACACAAGTATCGCTTAAGAATCGCTTAATCTAAGGAAGCCGGACACGTGGATTAAGCTTGACTGAGCAAAGAAAAGTTCTAAAGTGTCCAGCAGAGTGGCGCTAACGCCACGAGGTACTGACGCGATGGTGGCAAAAGTCAAGCTGACACTTTATTTTTAACATATTTTATACGTTTGTTTAAAAAATATAAAAGTCAGTTTATGGATAACAATATTTAAAAGAAATTATTGTGTTAACCTATTGGTCACAAATTGGTGTGTTGACCTATTGGTCACAAACGCCGGCGTCCTGCCGGGTGTGCAACTGAGATACTTTACCACAAACTCCGGCGAGCCGCCGGCCTAGAGTATGCCCGCCAAAAAACGTAAAAAAGAGCATGATAGTGACATCTTTGGAGAAAACTTTAAATGCTGAACGTTTTGTAGATAACAAACCATTCATTTGGAAGAATTGGCAATCATAAGTTTCGTAGGTTTTTCCCCTAATATTTGTATTACAAGTTTTGTAATTAGCCAGCCGCCATTTAATTTCTTCAAAATTGCGAGTGGTTCTAAGCTTTTCGTAGTGACCCTGCACGTCCCTGATTGCTTTGAGGACTATAATACCAAATTATTTTATTAGTTATTAGTATACATGTATGTAAAAAACAAAAATCATTAATGTTAAATTTATGAATAATATGTTTTTTTGTAACTTTATGAATAAAAATGTGAAAAAAAACTTACGAAAAAAGAGAAAGTTATATTTTTATCCTTATTTACAAATATTTTAATATTTTTAAAAATTTAATTTTTATGTTTTTCTTTACCGCAATCTAATATGTAAACAAATTTAAAGAAATTAATTCATTTGAATTTGTGGTTCAAAAGTTACAATAGATTTAGTACATCAATGCAGATTTTCAATTTTTGGTATAAAATTAATTCAGTGGTGAAGGCCAATTTTTTAGCTCAATAATTCTGTGGCCAATGGGTTAATAATAAATACAATAATTAACTTTTTAATATCAATTTAACATCGAAAGTTTCTACTTTGATGCCATTTTGTGATCTATGAAAGTGGGCGGGGTCACTTAAGATAATCAACAATAAAATATTTGGGAACAACGTGAATCGGCCGTTACCTTTAAAATACTTACAAACGGCCGCTGTTCCCAATCCCACTAATCAACTATACTCTTTCCAACACACAAGTATCGCTTAAGAATCGCTTAATCTAAGGAAGCCGGACACGTGGATTAAGCTTGACTGAGCAAAGAAAAGTTCTAAAGTGTCCAGCAGAGTGGCGCTAACGCCACGAGGTACTGACGCGATGATGGCAAAAGTCAAGCTGACACTTTATTTTTAACATATTTTATACGTTTGTTTAAAAAATATAAAAGTCAGTTTATGGATAACAATATTTAAAAGAAATTATGTGTGTTAATAATAAATACAATAATTAAATTTTTAATATTAATTTAACATCAAAAGTTTCTACTTTGATGCCATTTTGTAGTCCATGAAAGAGGGAGGGGTCACTTAAGATAATCAACGATAAAATATTTGGGAACAATGCGAATCGGGCGTTACCTTTAAAATACTTACAAATCGCGTAGCTGATTGCACACTCAGATTGGTCAATCGAAAAGTTGGGAACAGCGGCTGTGAGCCTCACAACATGCCCCTTTTGGGGATGGTACAGTCCCACTGACTCCAGACGGATGGGACTCTTACGCGGTATTCACATTAAAAAACTCAATCTAATCTACTTTTCAATGATAGATACTCTCCATTCGGAATCAAAATGATGCTTAAATGACTTTAGTCATGTTTAGTGACTAGATCTGAATAGTCCCTCCCCACTCCCTTAAACTTCACAACATACCTAAATTGGGGATGTCATAGTCGCATTAACTTAGGTATTAATATTGAAAAAAAACTATCCTAGCGTTATCTTTCTTTACCTAAAGGATAAAAATATATACATCAATATAATTAACAAATATACAAAATGACATATCATTATTACACATATTTTCTGTTATTTTTATTATGTGTCACCACACTGTCACCCCATTCTCATTATTATATTCAGTTCTCTGAATATCCTGCAAAACCATTTTATTATCTTATAATCTATGTTTATATGAGAATTTTGTTATATGTTTTTGTTATAAAGACATTCGCCCAAGAAAAACATTCACAGATTGCAGGAACATATACATAATTTATTTCTATTTACTAAATATTTACTAAGAAGGCTGGCGCTCTAAGGTGAAAACGGTAACAACTCCAACAAGAGTCAAAATAGAAAAACTACAAAACGGTAACATCAGAAGCGAGTATGAGAAGTGTGCAGAGATGAGATTGAATGAGAAGGAAATGGACGGTCTAAGCATAGAGGAAACATGGAACCACATAAAAGTGAGTCTGTACGAATCTGCTAAAGACGTGTGTGGGATAAGTAAGCAAGGCAGAAAGAAAGGCAAGCATGGTGGGATGATGAGATCAAAGCACTGGTCTCTGAGAAGAAGAAAGCATGGTTATGTCTGATAGCGACTGGCAGTGCTCCAAGCGAAGAGAGAGATCGAGCGAAAGAAGTGTATAAGGTATGCAAGAAAAGAGTAAGTGTTGGAGTGAAAGAACGAAAGAAACGTCTGGAAGAGGAAGAGGGAATCAAAATGACACACCACTTCCAAGAAAACATTAAGTTGTTTTGGAAGGAGGTCAAAAGGTCCCGGAGTGGTTCAGAGAATGGAAGCATGAAAGTGATAAAATCGAATGATGGACAAATGTTGACGAATGAGGAAGAAATAAAAGAGAGATGGATGAAATATTTTGAGGAAGTCTTTGAAAGCAATCCGGGTGATAGTGAGTCCAGCGTCGAATCGGGTATAAACGATGACGAAGTGAATGTTACCAAAATCAGCATGGATGAAATAAAAAGATCAATCAAATGTATGAAGAATGGTAAGGCTGTGGGTTTCGACAATATTGCTGCCGAATACTTTAAAGGGGATAGTCCTATTATTCTTATGTGGTTGTGCAGACTTTTTAACCAGTGTTTAGAGGAGGGTTACACGCCATTAGATTGGAGAAGGGCTGTAATCATGCCATTATACAAAGGTAAAGGGTCACGTATGGAATGTGGGAATCACAGGGCTATTAGCCTGCTTAGTTCAGTCGGCAAGCTGTATGGTAGAATATTGATAGAAAGGGTAAGAATGGAAACAAAGGAAAAAGTTTGGGATGTGCAAGGTGCTTTTATGAGTGGAAGGGGGTGCATGGACCAGATTTTCTCGTTGCGTATGCTCACTGAGAAGTTTCTTGCAAAAAACCACAAACTCTTCTGTGCCTTTGTAGATTTACAGAAAGCATACGACCGAGTTGACAGGAAAAAGCTGTGGAAGGTGTTGTCCAAGTACGGAGTGAATACGAATCTCATACACGCAATTGCATCTCTGTATGAGGGAAGCGTTGCATGTATTAGGGTGAACGGCGATTTTACGGGGTGGTTTGACATCACAAAAGGTGTTAAGCAAGGCTGCGTAATGTCACCGTGGTTATTCAATCTATACATGGATAATTGTATGCAAGAATTGAAAGAGATGGGATTGGGCGCGAAATTGAGTGATCTGGAAGTATGTTGCCTGTTGTATGCTGATGATGCGGTGCTGATTTCTAACAGTATGGAAGATCTACAGTCGCTTGTGTCTAGGATGAACGAAGTATGTATGAAAAATGAATTAATGATGAATGTAAGTAAGTCTAAAGTGATGGTATTTGAAAGAGAGAGTACCAAAACAATTTGCAACATAGTTGTGAATGACGAATACTTGGAGCAGGTGGATGAGGAAGTATGTTTACGAGAGATGGAAAGACTGATAGAGATATCGAAAGACGGGTAAATACTGGTAACTCCATTAATGGAGGACTGAACGCCGTTGGCGCCAACAAAAATCTGTCAAAAGAAGCGAAGCTAGCCGTCCATAATGGAGTGCTGGTACCTATCCTGATGTATGGCAGTGAGGCATGGAACTGGCAGAGAAAGGATGAAAGTAGACTGAATGCTGTAGAAATGAGATCCCTGAGACGTATGTGTGGTAAAACCATGTATGATCGTGTGAAAAATGTGGAGATCCGCAAAGAATGCAAGGCTGATGTAAGCGTTATGAGTAAGATTAAGAAAGGGACGCTCAGATGGTTTGGGCATGTAGAGCGAATGAATGAGGAAAGGAGTGTAAGGAGAATATATGACGCAAATGTGAATGGTAGACGAAGTCGGGGACGCCCGAGGAAGACATGGCACGACCAAGTGAATCAGATACTTGAGTCGGGCGATGTCAAGAGTCAGAATAATAGAAGAGCATGTATGAGACGATGTATGAATGTGAACGAAGCAAGGAGTGTGTGCCAAGATCGAGTTGTTTGGCGGTCTGTCCTCTCTGCCTACCCCTGCGGGGAAACGGCGTGATGGTTAGTTAGTTAAGAAGGTATGTAAACAATTATTTATTATCAAAACTTATGTATTTATGTTAATTCTTTATTTGTTATTATTTTCATTTTTCTCTCTTATTAGTATATTATCTACATACATATGTATTGTGTTTGTAATTATTATATTTAATATTACGTTTATAAAATTTTCTCGTAAAAAGCTGTCAACATAATATAAGAAAACTCTAGAGAAAATTTTCATGTATGTGTTTAAAATTTATATGTATGTATTTATAATAATTATGAATTACATGCTTGTTGAACAACTATTTTTGATAAATTATTTAGAGTTAATATTTATGTGTGGTGACCATTCTGAGGAATTACATCTACCCACTTCATATTTTCATAAAATTCATCATTTCACCTACTATACCTAAATCGTTTATTTCAGAGGACGATATGAAAATTATAATTAAAAGTAAGTACTGGAATATCACACGGAATTGTCAGTGAAAAGGCAGCATACATCACAAGCAATCCATACCTATTCAACTACAACATTTACTCAAATACATTCATAACCCACATTATTTATAAAACATAATTTTGCACAATATTTTATTAAGGGGGTATTCTAGTCTAGAAGCACGAATTGTAGGTGTTTTTTCAGGTGCAATAAAAAAAAAACAATAATATTTTTACCAACCATTTTTTTATCAAATATTTATTAAACATTAAATAATTCATTAAAAAAAGAGTCAAACGAAAAGATTCAAAATTCAAAAAGTTACAGGGTGTTGAAGTGGGGGGTCTCACAAAAATGGCGCGCCCTGGTTGACACGATTACAACCCTCCCAGTAATCTAAAAAAAAAAATAAATTAATTCTTAACCCAAATAAATGCGGCTATGGCCCGAACTAAGGAAAAGTAAAAAAAAATTTTCTTCACAAAATGGCGGCTGTCTGAAATAAAAAAGACGTTTTTGTACCAGTTTTTTTGACTTTCCAAATTTTTTAAAAATAGTAAAAATTGAAATTTTGTTATGTTCTAGTTCCCGCCATAGAGGAATGTACAGAGAAGGCTCACACCAAATTTCAAGTAAATTGGTTTAGTAGAACTTGAGATATCGTGTCAACCATCCCGAAAAAAGTGATTTGGAGAAAAATGCGTTTAAAATTTTGTTCTATTTAGATTTTGGTTAGATTCCGTCTAAACCGCGACATTAAAATGGTTATAACTTTTAAAATAATGCGAATTTCGAAAAATCCTTTTAAGAAGATATTTTTGAATATTTAAAATTTGGAAATATGAAGAAAAAAAATATTGATTTTTTTTTTTCTAGACTAGAATACTGCCTTAAGGTACAGTTATCGTTTACACATAACACTATGTCTGCGAAAGATAATCTTTTTGTTGATAGTAATAATAATAATTGGATAATTTGTACAGCACCGTTTTTGTGAAAAATCACCTCAAGTGCGCTAGTAATGTGTAATTAGTAATTTGGTGGTGGAAGAATATTATTTATAAATTAATAAACTAACATTTTAGACACCAATTTATTCTTGCTTCTCCGTGTTGTCATTCTGTTTGCAAGAGTTTCTGGAAATTTTTATTCAAAATGATCAGATAGGTATCTGTCTATACATATTTGAAGATAATCGACGGCAAAATTGGATGACACCACTGGTCGCAGGCATATTGTTGTTTATGTATATATATATTATCCACTGGAGCGACTGCGTAATTTAAAACTTTTTCTCCGATTGCTCGAGATTTTTTGGAAATCATTTTGAATATTTTCCGCCCACATTAACCGCCCTACACATACGAACGTACGTAATACGTCTGCAATATTGTCGCAACAAACCGTATCACGTACGTTCAGGTAAAAAAAACTATACCGAAACCCACAAAACGTGCGCGATACGTTCGTAAGTTTGTTCCTGCGCTATCGTGAAGCTAAGGGACATGGGACAGGTATTTTCTTCTCTCTTGTACAAGTAACGCCGCTAGTCAGCGGTACTCTCTGCGCAAGTGGCGCGGTTTATAAAACTGTTTAAAAAACCCCATGTTTTTTTACTTACGTTTTGAAAAATAACCCAAAGGTAGGGCGGTTAAAAAAAAAAATACCGCCGAATTTTAATATGGAGACATACAAACTGATTATAGTTCTGTATAGCCAATGAATTCACCTTTCTTTTGTCGATTATCACATATTCGTAAGATTTATAAAAAAATATTATAAAATCGTAAACTTCTTTCTAAATTACTTACAAATAAGCGAAAGTTTGTCAAAATTGGCAGCAAAGCAATCCGAGGAATTTTAAATAGTGCCATATTGTGGCAAAAAGCGCTCTAGTGGTTAATGGTTGTTTCAGAATCTTAACAGTTTAGGCCTTACTAATTTATAAATTTTACACAACCGATAAACAACCGATTATAGTATAGAAATGGTTGTTTATCAATTATGTAAAATTTAAAACACGTTTATTTGTAACATATTAGGGTTAGTTATTGTGTTCATATTGCCAAACTTTGGGGAATCGCATTATTGATGAAAGTCTTTAATTAAAATAAATTCTTTGTTTGAAAAAGGTGCATGCTGGTAGGTAGAAAAATCCTGTTTGTCGGGTTGGTCTTGACGATAAATGGAATTCAGTATTGTTGACAAATTTGTTTTGTAACAAATTAACTAACAGAATTATATACTATATAATATTATCAGATATAATTATATACTATACAATATACCAGATAAATGTTGGAACTGAGGTGATTAACCAGAAAGTAACTTCACGTTAGGCTGCCTTTACATACGTAAGTTTTTTCCCGTAAGTCGCTTACGTAATTGACTTGTGTCAAAATTGTCAATGTAAACGACACGTCACTTACCGTAATTTATAACAAGTTAAAGAAGTTGTTCTTAGGCACTTTTTTTCATGCAAACTTACGACTTTCTCACAGCTTATGAAATCAGTTTGATAAGTTGAGACGTTTACTGTAAGAAATGGTACCAAAATGCGCCGATGCGAGATGTCAAAAATTAAAAGAGTATAACACTTTTATAGTAGCCCCACGTTGGGCGTCAATTTATAACACTTTTTTATGTTAACAGTTTTTTATTTAGGGTCACTCAGAGAAACATTGCATAAAACAGTACAGTTTTTATTAATACACTAGAAACTTATCTATTAATTTGGTCACGACAAAAGGGGGTACACGGGACCGAGTCGCGGAACTAGTCTAAGGTTGCTTTAGGGCGGATTATTGTCTTCCAAGGGCTGTGCTGTGCACAGGTAGCCAAGAGAAGGAGCGCGCCTTGGCGAACCTAGATAGTATTCAAGTCAGATACTTGGCAGCTGGTAGTAGATATCTGTCTCCCGAGGGCCGTGCGGGACACGGGTAGCCAGAAAGAGGAGGGTACTAGCCAGTGCGAGTTAGACAGATGAACTGTGTCGTAAACTAACGAGATGCCGCTTATAAGGGCCTTGTCAGGTATGTACATCATGTAAGGCGTGGCGAGCCGTCTAGTGGGGATGCGTAGGTGTTGTCTGCGCATCTTGCCTGCGTTGCGCAACGGGAATGAGATAACGCCATACGGGGAGAGAGAGATGGTGTATTGGGATAAAATCCCGTGCGTTACATCAGGTGTTTTCAAGGGATTTTTTTTCCTTCAAAAACTAGTATTTTTTTTTATTTGAAGAGATAAAATTTCTTTTTCAGGTGGAAAAGCTTTCTGAAAATGAGCATTCTTCTATTTAATTATCGGTCCAATCCTTTATAATCTCGATGTTTCTGTTTATAACCTAAACGTGGACCCAAACATGGGACCCAAACATGTGACCCAAACGTGTGACCCAAAAGTGCAACCCAAACGTGGGACCCAAATGCAATGCCAAGTCAGCCCCTGACCGGTAATGTGTCTACACACCTACATACAGATAACACGTTTAAGCAATGTTTCCTCAGCCGATGTTTCATCAATTTTCTGGTGTTTTATATATCAATATTTAATATTTGTTGCATGTAAATTCAATGTGTGAACATTTGACCAGTGCTAGTGACCCGCGAGGATGAGTTTAGCGAATCGATGAACGGGCGTGCTAACTATTCGGGGTTCACGGCGTTGCACTACTGCGCCTTGTCCGACTCGGAGGCAGTGGTTCGGCTGCTGATAGCCAAGGAGGCCAACCCCACGCTGCAGGACAACGCGGGTCGTAGGGCCGTGGACTATGCCAGAGAGGGCAGCACCATTCATGCTCTGCTCACCAAGTATACCGCTAAGGTAAGCACTTACACCATTCATTCTTTGCACACCAACTATACCGCTAAGATAATTACTCTATTCATTCTTTGCACACCAACTATACCACTAAGATAATTACTCCATTCACTCTTTACAACCCAACTATACTGCTAAGGTAGTTAAACCATTCATTCTTTGCACACCAGGTATACCGCTCGCTATTATGTCATTCATTCTTTACGTCATTATTACATCATTCATTCTTTGCACATGAACTAAACTGCTAAGGTAATTACTCCTTTCATTCTTTGCACACGAAGTATACCGCTAAGATAATTACTCCATTCATTCTTTGCATCCTAAGTAAATGCTTCACTACATAAAATTAATTATTCTTTTTATCAATGTTTATCAAAGTATTTACTCCGTTAATTCTTTGCACACCAACTATACCGCCAAGGTAATTATGTACTACATTCATTCTTTGCACACCAAGTATACCCCAAAGGTAATTACACCATTCATCCTTTGCGCGTCAACTATACCGCTAAGGTAATTACTACATTCATTCTTTGCATACCAAGTAAATGCTTCACTACATAAAATTAATTATTATTTTTATCAATGTTTATAAAAGTATTTACTCCATTAATTCTTCGCACACCAACTATACTGCTAAGGTAATTATGTACTAAATTCGTTTTTTGCACCAAGTATACCCCAAAGGTTCTTTGCACCAAGTAAACACCATTGCGCATCAACTATACCGCCATGGTAATTACTACATCCATTCTTTGCACACCTAAATGCTACATAAACTTAACTATTCTTTTTATCAATGTTTACTTTATATATTTTATTTAGATGGAAGTCGTCCTCAAAGAAAGACAAGCCGAAGAAAGACGACGTTTTCCTTTAGAGCAACGGCTCAAGCAATTTATTGTTGGACAACAAGGTGCAATAAACACAGTTTCTGCTTGTAAGTTACCTCATTTCAATTCTGTATTACATTCAATATTTCAATGGTTGATAAAGTTACCCCCGACACACCGCAGGAATCTTTTAATGTAAAAGATTGGCAAATCTCCTTTTTATTTGTTTGTGACTTTCTATTTTTAATAAGTCAGGTATGCCTCATACGTCTTACATATGTCAAAACAAGCTTATGGGTCCGAGTGGTTAATATCATAAATGTATCTCATGTCTTATCATTGTTTCCACAGCCATCCGGAGGAAAGAGAATGGTTGGGCTGATGACGAGCATCCGTTGGTATTTTTATTCCTGGGCAGTTCCGGTATTGGAAAAACTGAACTGGCCAAACGACTGGCTAATTATATTCACAAAGATAACCCGGAAGGTTTTATAAGACTGGACATGTCGGAGTACCAGGATAAGCATGAGGTATGTGCTTGTTATTACTAATTTTACTATTGGAACTCACGTAATAAAAAAAAAAAAATCTTTATCGTCATCTTGTTGAGTGCGCACTACATTATTGTTTGCTGGAGTTAAAATATTTACGTGTTTGTAAAGAATTAATTACATAATGTACGTTTTGCATACGCCTTGAGATCTCACATTAGATGACCAAAGATTGAAAGATCTTCTAGGTAGAAAGGTTACTTTTGTGCCACATCATTATCCTACTTGTACCACCCAAAGGGTTTGAACTTATGTTTTTAAGATAGCCTCCACAGCAAGGTCCTGCTTCCACGGGGATACCCTAATATCCAATACTCATTTTGTGTATTATGTCACAAACATTGTATCGAGTCCGTACATGCCACTACTGAAATCATGAGACCTACATCGCCACCAACCATTGTTGAATTCTCGAAATGTCAAACTAGAATACCACTGTCTCGTTTATAACTAAATAGTTGCTGTATAGGTCATTTTATATCCTGTCATTCTTTGATCTAATGCTAAGTACCTACGCCCGTTCATGTTCGACAGTTTGACTCGATCGAACATGTTGACTTGGAATAAGCTGTAGTAGTTGCATCCGCGTACTCAAGCTGCGTGCAGCTCGACACGAGACACAGTTCAGTTGGCTCAGATATCTATGATCAAATGTAAGTGGTTTATTTATGGAGAAATGTCAAATCTGCTGACTAAGGGCCTTCGCTCATGGAGAAACCGAAAACTGGTTGGCAACTCAGTTCACGGCACATCTCAATTTATAAATCTCCTGAACAAAATCAATATTTTTCGAAAATTTGACAGGTCGTGAGCCGCTACTATGGCAGCCTGTCAACAGGGCAACTGAAACGCGACAGCCGCGGCGACCAGCTCTGTTAGTCACTGTGTCGCCCTTGACAATTGGTCTTTAACAAGTTGCCTGTGTGCCGACTGCCAATGAAATTCACAAGTTCCTTTACTGTGGATAGCGATTGAGTCGCCAACTGGTTTTTTTTCAGTTTCTTCTTCAGTGGATCTTAGTGTTCTTTAAGCATTCTTCTTCACAATAAATTAATGAAATTTTCAATAAAATAGCGAGGATAACTCCAAATTAACCATTTGTGTTCTCCAATAACAAAGACAACAAGCCCATCAGACTCAAGACAGGCGACTATCATGTTCTATGTGTTGTCTACATGTCGAGACATGCTCGACCGAATTTCTGTCGAACATCAAGAAGAATGTTCGTTCCTAACAAAAAGCATCAAGCGAAACAGTACACATGTTGAGATATATTCGAATGAGACCATCCACCATGAACAGGAGCGATACTTATTATTAAGCACCAGCAATATTGCAAAATGTCTGACACAAGTGACACCATGTTTAAAGTCTCGACGACGCAAGGGAGTTATTACTGGCATTATTGCAAAATGTCTGACACAAGTGACACCATATGCGGCTAATGGCTTCCGACAATGCAGTGGTGACCGAAGCGTTCCAGCACCAAACCCCACTCCTGAGTGAGCGCTGGGCCCGAGCTTGAAGAATAGAATTGATTACTTTTTTTTTTTATATTTAATTTTTATATATATATATTTTTTTTATTTTGTTTTTTTCCTATTCTGTGTTTAAAAAAAAAAAAAAATCTGTTGTTTTAAAATATGTTATAAAATATATTATATAAATATGTACAATCATATGGGACGTGTGGGATTGCACTATCCTCCCCACATCCTGGAATAAAACTTATTATTATTATTATTAAAGTCTCGACGACGCGAGGGAGTTACCGACGAGGGAGTCACCGACAAGTTTATAAAATATCGGCAACAAGTGCCTGTAAATGCATCTCCGCGCAGATGTATGGTGATAGTCGCTAAGATACTTTAATTGTCGAGTACAGGATACCTGCGTATCCCTGTAGACAAGAGCTGAAGGGACAGTTCTAGATATCTTTGCTTCACTTGCTTCATTTTCTTTCTAGAATTCACGAATAACGTTTTTAAGATAGATGCAATACATTTCTTAAGTTATATTGCCAGTGACAACTTTTAGGAATGACAAGACATAGATTACTAGATTAGAAACAAAATATTCCAAATTTAAAAGTATCTACTACTAAAAAACATTTTCAATAATTTTTCTCACTTAAATTATTTGCGACTTGTTTATTTAATTATTTGAGTGTAGGCTCCTTGCGCTCTTACGCCCTTAATGTAGTGTTTGTAAATATATATGTAGTTTCAATGTCTCTCAACGGATGTCGTTAGAGTATGTAGTTTCATTGTCTCTCAATAGAAGTCTTTGGAGTAGGCAGTTATATGCAGTTTTTAGATGTCTCAACAGAAGTCAGAAGTGGTACTACTGAGAGAGACAACTGTCTCGTTTGGGTCCGTTTGGATCTAAAACCTGAACGGTTATGAAGATATCCAATCATATCCGGTAGACAGGCGAGCAGTTCATTGAGCAGAGGTCCGCGTCGCAGATCAACACAGAGCACCGTTTAAAAAATGGATGTTTGAGTTCAAATAGTTATTCATTGTAAACATGATACGATAATAAACAACCTTGTCTCAACGAACCAAGCATTATTGAAAAATCTCGATCAATGGAGAGACACGTAGACAATACCACATTTGACAAAGTGACATTTTTATTTTTGTAGAACTAACCCGGTTGAGATATGATTTTAGATTTTCACGTCCAAAAGTATTTTCGTTATTTATTTTTGGTCCATTATCAGGGCAGATGTGTCCTGATGATAAATACTGTTACACTGTCCAAAATGTTGGCTAAAGAAGGAGGTAGCGCAACACGGCATAACACCCCAAAAATAAATAACGAAAAAAACCCGGTAGAGTTAATATAAGAATGAATGTATTAGGTCAACACTGCAATTGTAGTGCTTCATCCGTGTGCACGATTCTTCAACACTGCAAATGCAGGGCTTCGTCCTTTAGGGTTAAAAAAATAAATATAAAAATGTCGATTCTTTATGTAATTTGTATTTTCTTATGATTTAAAGAAATAAAAAAAAAAAACTGCAAATTTATGGAGCAAACATGTAAAATATGATGTATTTATTTGTTTTTTCAGGTAGCTAAGTTAATTGGGGCCCCTCCCGGCTATGTAGGTCACGATGATGGAGGTCAGCTGACATACCATCTAGCCAAGCAAAAAGATGCGGTGGTGTTGTTTGACGAAGTGGACAAGGCACATCCCGATGTCCTGACGGCCTTGCTTCAACTGTTTGATGAAGTATGTCATATAAATATTATTAGTTTTACTTGGCTGATTTGTACTTGTTCTTCACTGACGAGAAATAATTTTTATGTGTTTTCTAACTCCATAACCATAACATTTGACAATTTCTATTAAAAAATATTTTAACCACATAACCACTGGAGCGATCGCGCGATAAAACATTTTTCCCTCCGATTGCTCGCTGTTTTTTTGTGACGATTTTGAAAATTTTCCGCCCACATTAAAAAAATCATACCTCCGAATTTTAATATGGAGACATAAAAACTGATTACAGTTCTACATAGCCAATGAATTTACCTATATTTTACTGATTTTCTTATATTTTTAGAATTGATAGATAAATAATTAAAAAATCTTTAACTTTATAAATGCGCAAAATTTGTGTTGTAGTGATTTGAAATCGCCGCCAGTGGCAGTTTTAAATATCTATTTTGAATATTTTCTACGTTTCTATGTTCTCTATGGCCTGTTCGGTAACCACAGATGCAAAAATAAACTCAGAAAACGATTTTTTTACATGCTAATGTCCAATTAAAAGTTTACTTCGAAAATTATTTTAGAATTTTAGTGCGTGACGATGTCAAAATTGAATTCACTAAATTATACTATTTAATAAATTTAACACAAAAAACTGGCATTACATTAGGAAGATACATCAATTGCCTACAATTAACGATGAGAATAATTGCCGTGTTTGGTTTATTTGAATCATTTGATGAATTATACAGATTACCTTTTTCACAATATTAAAATCATGGTGCTTCTTTTTGAACGATTGTGATTTAGAACTAGAAATTTTTATCCTTGTTTTTATATTACGTGATAAAACAAGAAACAAGGTTTAAAATAAAACATATATCATAGATATACACATTGCCAATATTTCAGCGTGATAGTTTGAAAGTTGATGAAATCGTGTCGCCATTTGTCAATTTTCGACAAAAATGTCATTGACAAGCGACATAATGGTCAATGCACACAGGGTCTCTCATAACCACGTAAAATGATGATGATGATAAAACCGTATATATCAAACCTTTTGTAGGAGTGTCTTTTGGCAAAATAAAACCATAATTATTATTTTATTTCTAAAAGCTGGATATCGAAAAAAATGGGGAGGAAAATAATTGACGTAACAAATTCATGATTTATTTATTTATTTAAGCCCTAATAGGCTTTCACAAATTAAATTAATATTAGAGTTGCATAGTTACATTGGAAAAACAGTATATTGATTGAAACATTGTTTACACCCTTCGTCATAATAAAAATGTATTCAATTTATATTGGTTTTTCTCATAATTAAAGTAAATCAATACATAATATCATTGTGCCTCGCTCTAGAGTGATACTCTCAGTATCGCCCTGGTGAGACCACCATTCAGAATTGAACATTGCTTGAAATGACTTAGTTATATTTAGTGACTAATAATTGACAAAATATAATTAACTAACTAACTAACCATCACGCCGTTTCCCCGCAGGGGTAGGCAGAGAGGACAGACCGCCAAACAACTCGATCTTGGCACACACTCCTTGCTTCGTTCACATTCATACATCGTCTCATACATGCTCTTCTATTATTCTGACTCTTGACATCGCCCGACTCAAGTATCTGATTCACTTGGTCGTGCCATGTCTTCCTTGGGCGTCCCCGACTTCGTCTACCATTCACATTTGCGTCATATATTCTCCTTATACTCCTTTCCTCATTCATTCGCTCTACATGCCCAAACCATCTGAGCGTCCCTTTCTTAATCTTACACATAACGCTTACATCAGCCTTGCATTCTTTGCGGATCTCCACATTTCTCACACGATCATACATGGTTTTACCACACATACGTCTCAGGGATCTCATTTCTACAGCATTCAGTCTACTTTCATCCTTTCTCTGCCAGTTCCATGCCTCACTGCCATACATCAGGGTAGGTACCAGCACTCCATTATGGACGGCTAGCTTCGCTTCTCTTGACAGATTTTTGTTGGCGCCTACGGCGTTCAGTCCTCCATTAATGGAGTTACCGGTATTTACCCGTCTTTCGATATCTCTATCAGTCTTTCCATCTCTCGTAAACATACTTCCCAAATATACAAACTCATCCACCTGCTCCAAGTATTCGTCATTCACAACTATGTGGCACATTGTTTTCGTACTCTCTCTTTCAAATACCATCACTTTAGACTTACTTACATTCATCATTAACTCATTCTTCATACATACTTCGTTCATCCTAGACACGAGCGACTGTAGATCTTCCATACTGTTAGAAATCAGCACCGCATCATCAGCATACAACAGGCAACATACTTCCAGATCACTCAATTTCGCAAAATATAATTAAGACATAAAAATAAAACAAGTTATTATTTAATGGGTACAATAAACAGGGAAAAATGAGAATACCTGTGCATTTTTTAACACGCACATTTCAATGATCAGAATTGAAATATACGTATTAAATGTCCACCGAACCTTATCAGATAGAAGCGAAAGTCGAACCTTTGAGGACAACTTAACATGAGGTGTGAGTATGCGGAAAGAAGGGTCTTGATGTTCAAACAAAGTTAATTAAATTTATTAATTAGAATTTCACAACTAAAAAACAAGAAAAGAAAAAAATTGAAATTAAAAAAAAACCCTCAGCAATTCAATACTGTAGTGTGATATGGCTTCATGCAATCATAGCATAAAGCCACATCACACACATCACACTTTGTGAGGGTCCTTTTAAAAATGTTATTTAAATTGCACCACGCACATTTCACTTTTTTCCCACTACGGACCACGAAGTGGTTGCCTTTCAGGATAGGTCGCAGAGCCTTTCCTTCAGCTATTAGGCTAATGGTCCTTACAGTCGTATCAATTCGACTACGACAGAACAGCTGGAGGAGATCCTCCGCAACCTCACTCCTGAAGTTTCGGTGCAAAATGCGTTTATTTTCCTTGTGGAGCTTTGAGCTGTACATTATATACGCATTCTGCACCGAAACATTTAGTAGTCTCCTGAAAAGTTTCTTGTACCAGACCAGGTTTCGCTGTCGTTCAATGGGGAAGCCTGCCAAAAGCTGATCTTTTCGGTCAACTCCCCCCATTAATCTGTTATAGTCAAGTACACGCTCGGGTTTGTATTTAGTGGTACCAAATTTTTGAGCTGACCCGATTTCTGCCGAATGGTAGGTAGACAACATACTTACCACGTTTTTGTCCACCCAAACCAAAATATTGATGTCCCCGCAGTTCGAGTATCCCATCTCACCTTCCCTCAGTGATTTTCGGACATTGGGCTTCAATGCAGAGGGCACAAATTCTCGGTTTAACCGCAATGTGCCCATGCAGTCCATCCCATTTCTTTTGAGGCATCGCGCTAATAATGGACTATTATAAAAATTGTCCATTATTAGCGTATACCCCTTGTTAAACAGAGGGCTGGCCAGGTCGTATACTATCTTCGCAGTGGCCCCAACTGGGCAGATATCGTGACCGCCCGAAAAGTTGGCCCGTGTCATGTCTTTCGTCATGTCTTCCGTCATGTCTTCTGTCATGCCTTCCGTTATGTCATTAGAAGAAAACGATTATAATCCATGGCTTGGCTGAAATAAGGCATGGCGGTGATTGTTTTTGAAAAGAAGTAGCCTTTTTCGACGGGAAGGGGACAAATACCTTGATGCATTAAAATTGCCAAGAATACGTACACTTCGTGGGAGCCCATTTATTGGTACGCGCATGGCGCTGAAATTGTTTTTTGCAATGCATTGATCTGCATACCTGTTGGTCTCTCTCGCGATTAGTTCAACAAAATCTGCGTTGAAGATTTTTAAAAAGGCATCCACAGGTTTGCCCATTTCGTCGGTATTGAAGGTTGGTCCTGGCATCTGTGTACCTGTGAAAGTCTCCTTTATACCAGTAAAACGTGAGACCTCGCTGGACCAATCGAAAGAGTAACCATCAGGCGGCAGAATCGAACACATTGCCTCACGATCTAACTGGTCTTGTCTACTAAAGTCTATGGCCGTTAGTGGAATAGGTGAAACGTTGTTAATATTATTATAAGGTATCGGTGGCATGCACAAGACATCCTCAACGCCCTCTTGGTGGTCGACGTCGCTTGCCTCGTCGTCCACGTCGCTCGTTCTGTCCATTTCTGAAACAACAGAAAACCCAAATTAATTTTAACGTGTCTGTATTACGATTACCTACTGCCTCTGGTAAAACGTTTCAAAATAATTAACTCTTGGTACGATCAAGTTAATCAAATACGAGGTTTGTTCAAAAAGTAACGGGAATTTTAAAATTTAAGATTGAAGATGACGAACGCCCCGGATGCCCCAGCGCATCAACAAACCGATGAAATCGTGGAAAAATAAAAGAAATGGTTATGAACGAAAAGAGTGTGTGTGCCAAGACCGAGTTGTCTGGCGGTTCGTCCTCTCTGAGAAATGGCGTGAAGGTAAGTTAGATAGTTTAATAACTCACGTTTCCCGGTACTGACTCTTCTTGATAGAGAGCTGCCTCGTCCAAGTTGCTGGTTCTGCCCATGTCTGACTCTGAAATAATAGAAAACACAAATTTACAGTAGAATTCGGATATAATGACTTTGCATATAACTGCCTACCGTTTTAAGCGACGATAATGTAAACTCAAGTTAGGTTTCATAGCTTTTAGTAGGAAAACGTATACGTTTAGTATGACTCCGTTTTAAGCAACCCATTTTAATGACAATTCGTCAGGTTAGAATGACATGCAGTGTTTTGTTTACAAAACCCACGCACCAATACCTCACCGCCCCGCGCCTCGCTTGTGACTAGAAAGCTCGACACAATGATTTCCGTGAAGTGAAAGTGTTTTTTCAATTGAAGAAAAAAGTGCTGTATTACACCGTTTAGAAGACGGTGAATCCAATGAATAGTACCCTTTACACACAGAGTTCGGAGCGGGACGTGCCCCGCGCCACTTCAGGCCGCCATGCATAAAAGTCTCACAGTGAACTGCGCTGTAAACCGTTATCTTACTTTCGGTCTTTACTTTTCTGTGCGGCGGCCTGAAGTGGCGCGGGGCACGTCCCGCTCCGAACTCTGTGTGTAAAGGGTACTTAACTTATTTAGCGAAGGAGTTCGGCGTGTCTCATTCTACAATATCCACCTGATCTTACTATCGCACAAAAATTGGCCAAAAACAAGGTCAAATTTCAGACTTTCTACGTTAGCAACTACATATTTGCTTGCATAGAATGTAGGTACATTGTATCGTTTCAGATTACAGTACATAATGTATGTTTTTTACGTGGAAAGTTTAAGTTCTACGCTTATTCCCTGCCAATATACCAACAGTGAAACTGTGCTAGGTATATTAATATTCAACCATTGGAAGTTACGCCTATCTATCCGATATTGTAAAGTTATGGATTTCACTATGCTAGAAGAGCCCCTGGTATAACATTTCAAAAAATAAACTCACTGTTCCCAAACGCAGACAATTCTTGGTAGAAAGGCACGTCCACCCACAGCACGCTGTTGTAGCCGGCCTCCGGAGAGAAGAGTTCTCCACACTGGAGTTCTCCACCCCACGATGTCCCAGGTAACGGTTCCCGAGATGCTGCCTGGAAAGGTGCAGCAGGCGGAATCGGTGCATAGGGAGCCGTTGCTTGGGTCTGTACGGGAGTGGACAGCAACGGTGGTGAAACAGGTGGTGGTAATGTTGAAGGTGTCCCTTGTGAAAAGTGACAAGCTATTCTCTTCGGAGATGGATTTCTGAAAACATTTACATAAATTATATGAATCTTTCTCATTCACGCGTGAAACATAATATTGTATCATGCATCTAGATACGATAACTTACTTTTGTTTATTTTTTCTTGGAGGTGCGGTGGGGAGCAAAATGGAAGGAAGCAGGCAGAGACCTAACGGCTTTAAAGGCCTTGGCGTGATCCTCCCTCACCAGGGTCACTGTTAAAATAAATAAAAAATATATAATGAGTTCAATATCTCCACAGCCGTAGCAAAGTACTTTCATAAAAAAAACATTAAAAAATACTTACACTCCGGGCCGAGCTGCAACAGCAGCTCTGCGTTGACGCCCACGTCCACATAGTCCGGCAACAGAAATTACTGCTTCTGCAGCTGGTACCCCACCTCTACCTCTCATTTCATATTTCACTTCCACTCTACATATTTCAAATTGAAAACACTTCATGTACTTTAATGTTAAAACTTTTTTTAAATACTGCACATTAATATTATAAAATTAAAAAAAAAATTAATCCTGGATCGTGGAGTGCTCCTTTTCCCTGAACAATTACTGTTTGTGCACACATTTGGTTAAAGTAAATAAATTAATTAAGTGTTTAACGAAATAACTGTTAAAATCATTGTGTGGCGGGAGCTTTAGACGAATTTACATCATAAAAAATGTCGAATTTTTGACATAGGACATTCATAATTGGATAGCTGATATCTGGATTAATAACGAACCAATTCAAATAAAACTTATATTTATCTCTTAGTTATGAATCACTCTGATTAAATAACTGCATTTCAAAAGCAAAAGTGCAGTAATTATGGATATTATTGTAAATCAAAAACTGATGGACGTTTTCAGTTGACGCTTGTTACTAAAAACTACCACAGAAACAATATATCATGAACAAACGAATTGAAAACACATTTCAAAGATAGATAATTCATTCACGATTACACTGATATATATTTTTGCGTTAAAAACTCAAAAAATCAATTCCTAACGGCATTTTAAGTCGAGAGCAAAATACGTCAGAATGTTCAAAAGTTTTATGTTGATTTTTGACAGGACGCTCTTAAAAAGCCGCGAAAACTTGCTGTTATTACTTCAAAGACAACCATAAGGTAACCGATAAGGTCATAGACTAAAAGAATATTATATTAACTATTCGAGAAATCAAACGGCTGGCCATGGAAATGTTTTAAATAATTACAATAAATGTTTTACGAGTGATAGAAAAATCGGTCGAAAAATCGACCGACATCAATCAAGGGGTAGGTACAAACGGTCGATTTTTCGACCGAATTCGCTCCAGTGGATAATTGAACGACATTAAAAAAAAAGTTTGCTAGCTCCACCCCCTGAGGAAAAAAATTCCCTCAAGGCCTATATCATCTTTGGGGATGCTGTGTGAAAAGTCATTTAGGAAATCATTAGGGAAAGGAAGAAGAAGAAGTTGTGAGGGGTGGATAAGATTCTGGGGGTTAATAGGAGTGACGGACATATAAATCTATCCCTCCCATTGCGGTGCAAGGCGATTGATCGAGAGAGTCCGGCAAGAGAGTTCAAAAAGTCTCCCTCAACCAGTCTTACCAGATCCGACCCGCCAAGCGGTAGGTAGTCATTGGCCACCAGGACCTAGACAAATCTCACCCTATATACCCGGGCACCCCTGCTAAGTCACCAAACATAGTGAACCAATTGGGGTGACCTACGGAAGAGGTGTTGGTTATCCAAAAAATAGTTCCAAAGGTGACAATACCCATACCGCCTTCCAAATTAAAATCTCACCCCATGAACTCGGGCCTCCCTGCTAAGCCACCAAACGTAGCGAACCACTTGGTGTGACCCACGGCAGGGGTGTTGGTTATCCTGGGTAAATGATTCCTGGGGCGGCGGTATCCATACGTGCCTCCCAAATTGTATCAATATATATTGTGTGAACGTTTTCAGGGTAGACTGACTGACGGTAAAGGGGCGACAATAGAGTGCAAAGACGCAATCTTTGTAATGACAAGCAATTTAGCAAGCGAAGAGATTGCCAAACACGGAATGGAGTTGAGAAGAGAAGCTGAAATAGAGCTTAAAAAGAAACTGCAGGGCAAACTTGCATCTGGTAAGTGTTGAACCATTTAACGAAAAATATACCCCATTACTGACGCCCTATTAATGAAATGGTGAAATCTAGTTTGTGTCAACAAACTCGGTCTTAACATAGTTGTTGTAGGAGAGACGAACGAGGAAGAGAATGCGGAGATAGCCGTGTCCAGGCACTTCAAGGACAATATTATCCGTCCCATTTTGAAGTCGCACTTTGGCAGGGACGAATTCCTTGGACGCATCAATGAAATAGTCTACTTTCTACCGTTTTCGAGGCAAGAACTGTTGACCCTTGTAAAAATGGAGTTAAATCTTTGGGCCAAGAAGGTAACTATGTACCTCAAAATTAATTATTTTTACCTATGTACAAAATAAAAAATGGATCGTCCAGTTGATTAACCCTTTCGGCTAATTTGTTTGGTTTTCGAAACTACTCATATAGGTCTTGTAGAAATAGTCTCATGTCTCCCTTATTATCATGGTTAGAAATATGATGTAAACGGCGTTACAAAGAGAAAACACCATGCTTTATGCTTTATATTAATATCTATAAGTTAAACGCAAACAAATTAAAATGTTCACCTTTATGAAAACAAAGTTTCCAAACCCAATTTATATTATAAAAATTATGAAACTTTGTGAATTTTTTAGTAATTATTTTTACATGAAACAACAAAAAAGTCAGGCAATGATAACGTTTGTAATACATTTTTCTAATAAAATATGTGTTTTTATTTATTTTTCATTGGTTATTTTAGTTAGAAAAAACGTGAGGTGAGCCATTTTTAAAACTTTTTTAGGTTTGCATTCAAAATTTTTATATTTGAAAAATTGCTGGGTTATTTCTAATAATATTTGAAAGCATCATCACCTTCAAAAAAAGTTTCTGGTTTTCGGTTATGCTCACAAATATTCCATTAATAAATAAATATATAAATAAATTTATTTGGATTTTATTGCACAGCAGAAATATTCTGACCTACTGATTTTATTGCACAGCGGAAATATTCTGACCTACTGGTCGGGGTCTGAGGCGTTAAATATGCTATAAAATAACACTGAGGGGTATAACGGTCAGGTACTTTAGTATGAGATTTTGAAATATCCTTTTTTTTTTTACTTATTAGCTTCACACAGGAGGCCCTGAGGAAAATAATTTCCCTCAGGGCCTGTCATCTTAGGGGATGCTGTGTGGAGTGGTCTTTTTAAGGAAGGAAAGGATAGGAAGTTCTGGGAAGGAAAAAGGTATGAGGGATGGGTAGGAATCTGGGGGTCAGTATGTCCAGGAGTGACAGACGTATGAATCCATCCCTTCAACTGCGGCGCAAGGTGATGAATTGAGAGAGTCCGGCTGGAAAGGTCAAAAGTCCTCTCTCAACCAGTCTCTCTCGATCCGGCCCACCACGCAGTTGGTGGGCAGGCGCATCTACCACCAAGACCTGTACAAAAAAATCCTACTAGTGACCCAGAAATCATCGATGTTTTGTTTAATTAACTGCAAGTTTTTCTGCATTATAATTGATTTGGTGATGTTTACGAGTAATCTGAATATTGTTATGATAGAGGGTACACTTTTACACATATGTAACTGCATACTCAACTCAAATTTCGATTTTTCGGAGAAGTCTGGCTAATCAACTGGACGATCGGCATTTCTTTTGTTTTGTTTTTTTTTCCTAATGGCTGCCAGCAAAAAAATGCACAATTATAAATTTGTACACCATTTTATGTTAGGTTGAAACCTACTTGTTTCAAACACAGTCATGCCTTTTTATTGTGGCACAAACCTGAAATATAATGGTGTATCTACACAAAGTCAAATATGCTTTATTTTTATTTGTCTTAGTTTATTTTCTGAATAGATGTGTTTCTTTTTTTTAAATGATGATTGATTCATAATATGGCAACCTTTTTTAGGCTAAAACCCGTCACTCTATAGATATGACTTGGGAGAACGGGGTTCTGGGAGCATTGGCTGATGGGTACGATGTGCACTATGGAGCGAGGTCCATCAAATATGAAGTGGAAAGAAGAGTGGTCAATAAAATTGGTAAGTCTCCTCTCTTTCTGTACCAATCATTTTACAAGATATAATTTTACCTTTGTGACAGTACAGTGAGCATACAAGCACTCGGATCACGGGCCCATTTTTATCTCCCGTTGTAGGGTCATAGGCCACTGTTATCTCCCATTGTCGGGTCCATGGGTCCAGTAGCGTAGCAAGGGGGGGGGGGGGGGGGGGGGGGGGGGGAGGGGGGTGTATTTTCTTTACATTTTTTATAGTTATTTGTGTTCTAAGTCCAATGTCATGTTAATAATTCTACTAATCCGTATTGAGTATAGTGAAATCTTAATTGATCGTTCCTCGAATAATCGTTTTTCTGAATGTGTCATTTATTTATTCCAATTCTGAATTAATTTCATACAAAACTCGCAAAGATCATATCATCATCATTTTAACTCTTCAAGAAAGATTAAAAATTGTCAAGGAAGTGGAAAAAAATTCTGGTACTTAACCACAAACCCCGGCCTAGAGTAGTAGGTCCGCCAAAAAACGGAAAACTAGCACAACAGTGACTTTTTTGAAAAAAAAAATTAAATGCCGAACGCTCTATAGCTAATTAATCACTCATTTCGTAGAATTGGCAATAATATGTTTCTTATGTTTTTTCCCTGATATTTGTGTTCCAAGTTTTGTACGCAGCCAGCCGCCATTTAATTTCTTCGAAATTGCAAGTGGTTCTAGACTTTTGGCAGTGACCCTGCACGTCCCTGATTGTAAAATTATTAATGTTCGATTTATGAATATTATGTTTTTTTGTAACTTTTTGAATAAAAATGTGAAAAAAAACCTACGAAAAAAGACAAGGTTATATTTATATCCTTATTTGCACATATTTTAGTATTTTTAAAATTTTTATTTTTATGTTTTTGTTTACCTTATTCTATCTAATGTGTAAACAAATTCAAAGAAATTAATTCATTTGAATATATAGTTCAAAAGTTACAATAGATTTAGTACATCAAGGCAGGTTTTCAATTTTTGGTGCAAGATTAATTCAGTGGTGAAGGCCAATTTTTTAGCTCATTAATTCTGTGGCCAATGGGTTAAGTACTAATTTTCTATTTCAATTTGGGAGACGTATGGGTACTGCCGCCCCGGGAACCATTTATTGGATAATTAACACCTCTGCCATAGGTCACCCCAAGTTGTTCACTAGGTGATGTATGTTTCGTAGGTGACTTAGCAGGCAGGCCCTGATTCATGGGGTGAGGTTTGTCTTGTCTTCGTGGACCCCCGTGGAGTCTCCCGTGGACCCCTGGGGGTCCACCTGGACCAATTTGGGAATCACTGGTCTAGATCTTGGCAGCGGATGCATTTGCCTACCTACTGTGTGGCAGGCTGGATCGGGACAGACTGGTTGAGGGAGACCTTTTGACCTTTCCAGTCGGGCTCTTTCGACCCATAGCCTTGCACCGCAGTGGAAGGGATGGATTCATACGTCCGTCATTCCTGGACACATTGACCCCCAAATTCCTACCTACCCTCATATCTTTTTCCTTCCTAGAACATCCTTTCCCTGAAAAGACCCTCCTCCCTTTCTTTAAAAGACGACAAAGGCCCTCCCTGAAGGGAATTATTTTCCTTTGTATTTGAACCATTTTTCAATATGGCTATGGCTTTAAACAAAATATTTTTTTTTTAGCTTTGGCTTCAGAACGAGGGATGCTGGGCAAAGGATCCAAGATTCATATTACATGTTCTGACCTGGGAGTTATCGACGTAAAGGTTAAGAAGAAGGGAGAACTAAAGTTCACCATTATTGTGTGAATCTAAACGAGAAAACTCACATAAATTGACAAATATTTTCATTGATGAATCGGACATTCATTCGATTCTAATTATGGAAATTATTTACACTACTTTCTGCATAAGTTCCTATCTTTTATATTTCTAATTTTATTAGTGAATCTACATCTATCTACAAAAATAATACTCTTCCTTCTTTCCTCTACTGTAAAAGATATGAAAAATAATTTTACAATGTTTATAAGTATTTTTTTTTATTAGTTTTAGTGTGATTTTGCAACTTTTTGAATTTTGGTTTGAAGACTTTTACTTTTCATGTACATTTGCTACTTAAATTTAAATTTTTCTTCTACCAGTTTCGAAACATCCGTGTCATTCACTAGCAACTTAAAACTTACTTAAAAATGCTATACAAGAACAGAAATGATTAGATTTACTTAGGTGAGGGTCATGGGAAGGGTGATTTTGGGGGAGGGGAAGAGCGGTGGGAGGAGTCAACATTACGTGGGAACATTGTTAATAAGAGTGATTTACAGGGTGTTATTATTTTATTAACTAAATTGTTTTTGATTTAATTTTTTTGTTTGTTTCTAAGGTTTCTAAGGCACACACAAAAAATATGTATTTATATTGGAATGTTTAAACTTGGTTTTTTCTTTGTTGGAGCTACGGTCTGTCTCTATTAAACGGTTAGCAAACTCCGAATAGTTATTATTTCGTAAACAAAGTTCATATTCCAATTTAAAAAGTTAACAAAGTTCATGTTCAAATTTAAGTAATAAATATACATGAAAAATAAAACTCTTCAAAGCAAAATGTCTAGAAATTGTTACTCGGTTAATGCCCAAGAAATACAAAAAATTGTCAATTTTTTCAAGACAATTTTTTTCTTCTCTTTGTTGGAATACAAATACAATACTTCCATTTCACACCAGTTTTTAGTTTTAATAAGAAAATATTGTAGCATTAAGCACCGGGATTGAATTTTTTTCAAATGTTGTAGCGTCCAAAGAGTCTAAAAAACATATTTTTCATATTTTATAATATTATATAAATTATAAAATACATAGTTTGATTGTGTGGTATTTATTTTATTGATACAAAGATAAATAATAATTATTAGAAGCGTTACCTCAAATGTTCCTTTGATCTTTTCAGATGTTGAGAGAAAGTATTATACATAGGTGTAACAATATTGTAATAAATAAATAATTGTAGGAGTAACAAAATCGTAATATTAATGAAAAAGATGCTAAGAAACAAGGACAATGGGCACGCTTGTAGTAGTGGATCTCATTTTTTCTTTTGGATTTATTTTTTATAATCCCTTGAATAATATAAAAAATGTTATTATATTCAAAGGCCGTTCGTACATGGAGATACTTATAAGCGACTCGAGTTTTGTGTGCATAGCTTATGTGTCGCTCGTGAATTATCTACCATACTATTTTAGTAGTGTATACAATGCGCTGCGTCGACTAAGGGTTTTGACGTCAGTTGCACGCTACTGATGTAGTGCTGGTAGGATGCTACGCGAGTTCTATTTGCATCTACTACTCGTTTGACAGAAATGATGTCCGAGCATGATTTGAATATTTCTTCTGGAGGTGGGAAAATATCCGTGTTTATATGTATAACCCCTTGAGCGATGGTTATCCAGATTTAAGTAGGTGGATGTTTATGAATTTTTTTATGAAATTAAATTTTTTTTTTTAAAGAATCTAAGGGGCCATCCATAAATTATGTCACACCAATTTCATGACTTTTTGACCTCCCCCCCGTCCCTGTCACACATCGTCAACATTTGTGAGACCCCCTCCCCCCTAGTGCTACATCACATATTTTGCAATTTGGTAATTTTGCAAAGAGTTGTTAACATTTTTTAGTTTTTCGTTTACATTTAAGTTTTGGTTTTAATAATTTAGATTTTTACACGTGACGTCACAGAGCTGATGACCCCCTTATACCCCTTGTCACACTTCTCTACTCCCTTCCCCCCCTAAGATGTGACGTAATTTAAGAATGGCTCCCAAAAACTATGGGATAAACTGTGAAATCTTAGGGGATTCATTGGCTTTAAACCACGTTATGCAGTTCATAAGCTTCCGTATTAATATTTGGAGATATAATATTAATTAAATCGAAAACCGAACATCCATCGCTTGAGTGGATAAGTACAATTTACCGGAATACGTAAGAAAGGATTTAGCAAAAAAGATATGAATTTAAGTTTAAAAAAAAAAGTCAATTTGATATCTTTCTCATGTAGTTCCTTGGCGGTGACGAATGCCCTTCAATTTATATTTATTTCATTAAATGGGTGAACCCAAAATCTTATTTTAGATCAGTTTTAGGCTTATAATAAAGATAAAGAAGAACAATATTGTCTTCATCGCTTGACATTGTTTTAACGCCACAACTGTATGTGAGAAAATGATCAAGTTTAGAATAATTCGAGTAGCTCTGTCTCTGGAAACCAGCATTAAAGAGTAGCATATCGGTATACGATTTGTTGTTGCATTGCAGTCACGTAGCTCGTAAGTATCTCTATGTACAAAGTCACCTTAAAATATATTTTTTAGTTCAATTTGAAGCCAATTTTCCTGCCAATTTTAGCCATTAAAAACAAAACATAGACAATAAACTCCCAATATCTCAATATGGCGTCGTAATGCTGGTATAAGCATATCACCGATGTGCTTTTATCGCGTCATATCACTTATACGTTGTAAACTCTCCCTCTTTTTCATAAACAACACTTGTTTAGAGAGATTTTCGGCAGCAGGATCTAATGCGAATATGAAAATATACTTTCGCAGTATATAAATGTTAACAGATGAAAAAAAAAACCTGTTTTAATAATAATTGAGAGTACATAATAAATAATAAAACCAAACTTTAGGTATAAACTTTATTTACCGTTATGTACAAATTAGTTATTCTTTCTTGAATGTGACGTATAGCTAGACAATGATTTATGATTACAAATAGTTGCATTCGAGTTTAGAAGATATATTTTTTTAGTCTATTTTTGACGGTGGATGGTGATTTGTTTTTACCAAGTCTAATAATGAATGTATTCATTGTGGGAAGCCGTGTCTTGTGAGATCTGTGGTGTTCCAAGCTACAGTGAAATACATAATACATACTGTGAATATAATTTCCTCGATAGTTTAAATCTAACAAAATGGGCTATACCAAGATTCTGAAATGCGACAATGTTTTTGAATATGTTTCTTAAAACATAATATTTTTTTCTTTATTTTGAACAGTGATTTTTGTGGAGGAGATTGTAAAAGTAAAAATGTTTACTCTATGATAAATTTACAATAATTATTATTCTTCTGGTCCACTAAACATGAAAATAAAATTGTTACTTTTTTTTTTTGAATTCAAATACACGACATAAACTATACCACGTGTTTTATTTTTATTTCCGATTACGATCTTTCAAATATAGCTATGATTACCGTAAAATTAAGCAAGTCAAAAATCATTCTTCAAAAGTTGTTCAATGTTACAGTTACTTACCTACACCCACAGGTTATTTTCTTTTCCCAAAAATATATCTGGCCCTTAATTGCAAATATGAATCAAAATATGTATCTACCTACCTACCTACCTTCCTTTGTTGAACACATTTCAAATTTCTCACCCTCAAACTAAATATTTCTGTTACAATATGTAAATGTGATGCGTTAACGAGGTGTATCATTATATATTATTTTATTAAAATATTCTAAGTAAGTTCGTGTTTAACAGTTAATTCCCTGTTTTTCAGATGATAAAGAAATCACATAACATTATGAAATATACAAAATGTCAACTCTTAATGCTGATTTATTATAAATTGAGAAGAAAGCGGCAATTCTTTCTCCATTTTATTTGTACAAGAGTTTTAGTGTTTTACCGTGGTCAGTGTACAGTATGTTTTATATACTTTTAAGGGTTCTTTAAACAGGGACATTTGTTTATGTTTATAATATGTACGAGGTCATTCTTGCTGTTATATGTAGTAATAACAATACGGATATTGGAACAGTTTCAAAAGATACTTTTGGTCAGCCAATTAATCAGTAATTCTTAACCTTAATTGTACAACAAATGTGTTCCTGTGCTCCAGAAGGGTAGGCAGAAAGGATTGAATGCCACACTAGCCTTGCGTCTGTATTTTCACATACAGACTATCTTATAGTTTGTTTATTTAACTAACGGTTATGGCTGACTTGATTTAGGTGCAAAAGTAAACAACTGCACTTCCTGAATGACCACTAAACCTTTACAATTAACTCCTTTGACCTCAGTCATTTTTCTCAGTTGGAAAAACCAACATTTTTAAGAGTAATGTTTCACAAATGTATTAATTTGAATGTCAAAAGTTTACTCAAAACTTTTTCGTTTAACAATGAATCTTACATCGTCTTTTATTTTATGACCAATCAAAGTTTACATCAGCAAACTGGTAACACTGTGAGACCTCCAACACAGCTTTGGTGCATCAATACAGGGTGATCAGCTCTCTGAGACTAAGAAGATCGAGAAAGATTGAGGGCAGGACTAGTCTGCCAATATTACCATAGTCGTTAGCTAAAATAGTGGATTATCAAATCTACACACCCGTAAATCTCTTGCTCTCAAGTCGACAAAAACATAATTACAAATCCTGTTTGGCATTTTGCCAAATAGTAACCCTCACTTTCCTTCCTCAATATTTTTCAAAGACACATTTTTATCTAAAAAATCTTTGCTCCTCATCCGGTAAAACATACATTTTCTCCGTCAAGACCTAATAACTGAGTATTTGAAAGAATTGTGTAATAAAAAAAAACAAAAAAAAGTCCTTAACATAAAAGCTGCCTTGCCGTATCTTTTCTATGAAAGCGTTTTTGTTTGTCTGGTTCTTATCCATTGTAAGGCATAAAAAGTTATAGAGATTAAAGAAAAATAATTGTATTATTTTTTGTGGTTTTATTTAAAAAATTAAGGGTCTTTGAATTAGATTTAAAACTACATAAAGCACTAAATTAAAGTTGAAAAGAAAATTTGTTTTCAATTGGGATTAAAGTTGAAAGAGAGGAATTTCTATATTTTTCTATCTTGTGTGTAGTATGTACGTTGGTCCCGTATTTGTGTATTATTTTTGATTATGTTTCTTCATAAAATTATGTTATAATTATACAGATTTCAAAATGGTTGTCTAAAAATGTGCCTAACAAAAATGTCATTTTAAATTTTATATTTGAAAGCATATAATATTGATCTATATTCTCTCGGCTTTGGCAAATTATAACTGGGCCAATTGATAGGGGTCTTATTGTTAATAAATTTTCAAAAAAATGATGGACCGATCGAACATTCCAAAAGTTACGATACCCGACAACAATTGTTTGATAATAACAAAACCTTTTCAATCTCTTCTTTTTATAATTTTTTTCTACTTATAAATAGTTTGACTAGAATTTAACTGATTAATTGGCTGCACCAGCAATTTTTCTTAAAATTAGTTATAAATATTACAAAGTATTACAGTATAGTTGGTTCTTCATATTCAAAATAAAAATGTAATATAGGCGGTTGTGTTCACCCTGCTCTGCAAAGTATATAATTAAAACTCTTTAGATTATAAATTCATGTTGATATACCTCCCGGCTTCTTTATAAGATACTCAAATATGTATGTTTTAATAATTTAACTACAGGCACCACGTAAGGGGCTGAAGATTGAAACATCTCCCGGACGAAGAAGGCTTACTTTGTGGCGACAGGTAATCAGACTTATCGCTTATCTCGCTGTGCCACTAGCGTTTCCACCAAACGAGAGAAGAGGAATCAACAACTCATACCCATTCAACTTATGTTTAAACATTGTTTTAAAAACTACATAAACTAATTTAGTTTACACTGAAACACAAATGGCATTTCCATTTTAAGTCCTACATATGATGGAAAACCCTTATAAAACTGAGTATATTATAATGTATTGTGCTTTTGATGTGCATTTTGTGCATATTTTTTCAGTCACTGTATTAGTTTAAACTTCTTCCTAAAGTGTAGTCCACCCGGTGTAACGATGGGTTAGTTAGACCATGTTTGTACCACTGTTAGAGCCACCCGGAAGGCTGATTGTGTCCACTGAGAGGGACGATGCCGGGAAGCCTCGGCAAAACAACTATCTTTCCATTTCGATGACCCTGAAACCAGAAAAATATATGGACATGAAGATTGCTGGTATTCAATATTGAAAAAGTTTGTGTTTCCTTTTATTTAAAAAATATTTAAGTTATGTTTATTTAAATAAAAAAATATTTTTCTCTGGGCAGTGGTTGAACCCACGACTCAATGTTAAGTGCGTATATCATATATGATTGCGGTTAGCGGTAACTGACCAGTTACTATATTAGTGGAACCCCACAACCTCATTGCAAATGTTATATATGATTGTCACGCAGTAGTACTGTATTAGAGGAACCCCACAACCTCCTGACTCAATAAGCATGTACATCATATATAATTGCACCCGATGGTAACTGGTCAGTTACTGTATTAGAAGAACCCTACTAACTCATTGTAAAGTGATCATTATATGATTGCACTCAGTGGTAACTGGTCAGTTTCTGTATTAGAGGAACCCAAAACCCTTTTTTGACCATGTCAATTGTATGATCCTGCAGATGCTGAAGCAACTGGCATATTGAAGTTAAAAATAATAATTAGTTTTTTTCACTCCATTTTGCTCTTTACCACTTCATCCTTAAATGACACCATAAAACTAAATATTGTAGATATACGATACCTTATATGGAGATTCATCTAAAGATGTCAGGAGGGGTTCCAGAGAACTTCCCGCTGGCTTAGTTTCAGCATGCTGTGCTTTTCTGGGGCCCACCTCTCCTTTTCCCACAACACTCTCCTCCGTCGTTGATGGCGTCATTCCCTGTCGCTCTGGAAAGCAATTACGTCATTCATTATTGAAACTAATGCAGATGACCGAGTGCCGTAAGATCCTGTGTAGAAATGTTAAGTTTGCTAAAGTAAGGTCTGAAGTATGAAGTGCAGTCCGCTGTGGGGCTGCACTGCAAGGGTTTACTTACAGCGCTTGGTTTGTGTCAATTTCTTACTGACCTATGAGACTGAAATTTAACTCTTCTAGAACGTATGGTAAATCATTATGATATGGTGATTGACTTATTATTTTGTAAATAATATTGTAGTATGTTATTATGTTTTTATATCGATGTGTTTATTTTATGTTTTTATATGGATTCCTGGACATGTTGGCATAGTGGGTAACGATATTGCGGATTCCTTGGCAAAACAAGGAGCGTCTAACCCTATTGTTACCCTCGTAAACCATATTCCCCTATCTGATATTTTTTCCATCATCAAAGATAGATCCCGCAATGCTTGGACAGAGTATTGGAACATTGCTAGTCAATCCAAGGGAGCCTGCTATGCCTCAATACAAATGACTATTCCATCAAAACCGTGGTTTCAAAAATTCCCCCATTTTTCCAAAAAAGAAATTTCCTCTCTTATTCGAATGAGAATCGGACATTGTTCCGTTCCTTCTCACTTGTTTAAAATTCATGTCCTTGACTCCCCAGATTGTACTTTCTGTGGTCTAGATGTGGGAACTTTAGATCACATATTTTTTGGTTGTCCCTCTCTAAATAAATATCCTCTCTTTTATCAAGCGTTATCTAAAATTATTTCCCCTCCATTCAACATCTCATCTCTCCTAAGTCTAAACTCGATTCCAATCTTCCATATACTTCTGAAATTTGCACATTTAAATAATATTAATATATAAATTTACTTCTTCATTTATATTTAAATTTACCTTTCCCTTTTCTACAATTTGAAATGATGGCCTAGAACACCCTTGATGGGTGAAAGCCAGAAATAATTGAAAAAAAAAAAAAAAAAATAATATTGTAGTATGTTATTATGTTTTTATATCGACTATATATTAATAATATTTTAAAACTTTTGTTTTTAGAACTCTTTTTATCTTAATAGCACTTATTGAATGAGCATAGTGAGCATTTCGTCTCTATGTAAATTTGTTTGTGCGTTCTGTTTCCGTTTTCGAAAATCTGCTGCATCCACTTTATTATTCAAGCAAGCATTACTTTGACAACATAGCACAGCTAACTTTGATAGTGGTTGGTAAAGATTCTTTTTTGAAATGTGAAATTGTCTTGTTTATTTGGACTTCATTCGTATTTTTAGATATTATGGTACCTGCCTGCCTGAAGAAAGTTTGAAAAAAGAATTGTATTGAGATAGTGACATTTCTTTGGAGAAGTAATTATTTATTTACCCCCTAGTAGGCTTTTACAAAGATAAGTAATAAGTAATGATAAAGTAATAAGTAATAAAGTAATACAGTACGTAATACGCAAGACGTAGTACACAATATATTTGTTTGTTTATTTATTTGTTTATTTATTTAAGGAACATAAACAGTCTTAGTAATATAATATACATAAGAGAATAATAAAAAACAGACCAATTATTAATGTTCACAGATAGGTATTTATAAAGACTAACTGAATGTAAACTAAAATATTTAAGAAAGATGAAAAAAAAAAAAAAACAGAACTAAGCAGCAATTTAAAAAAATAATAATAATACAAATCCAAATTCAACAAATAATAAACCAATACACAACAATAAAATAAGTATGATTATAACTGTAATAGACTGCAAATTAGGTATTTGGGTTGGGAAGGGTAGGAGGAGGAGAGGGTTAAAGGAAAGTTAAGGGAAAGTTGCCACGCAAGTAATATAAAAATATTAGATACAATTAATTTAATAATCATGAATATGTGTTATTCGCACCTAGAATGTTATACAATGAATTTTTGTAACGACAGTAACTAGCAGTGAATATGTCAGCACGTGTGTCTATATTTGCAAATTTATTGTTATAGAAGTTACATGTCCTTTGCATAAATTCATTTTGATTGGAATTGGTGTTGCATCTGTCAATATAGAAAAGGGTATTTTGTCTACTATATCGAATCGGCGCGTGGAAATTTATTTTGTTTAGCAACTCCGGGCAGTCAACTTTAGAGTTAATGATTTTGTACAGGAGCATCTGATCAGCGACAAGCCTCCTGTTGAGTAGTTTCGTGATTCGAAAATGTTTCTCGATTTCGTCGTAAGAGTTGTATATGTTGAATGATTTAAAATTGAGGAATTTGAGAAATCGCTCCTGAACTCTTTCTAACCTGTTAACATAAACAATATAGCGCGGGTTCCAAACTTGTGAACAGTATTCTAGGTGAGGACGAACATGTGAATTGTAGAGAGTCAGAAAAGTCTTAGTGTTTTTGAAAAATTTGCATGTTCTCAGTACAAAACCTAGACTTTTTGTTGCTTTGGTGACAATGTTATCAAAGTGTTTTTCAAATGTAAGTTTAGAGTCCAAAATAACACCGAGGTCACGTATATAATCTTTATTTGTTAACTGCGATCCAGAAATGGTGTAATCATGCAGTATTTTCACATGGTTACGTGTGAATGTAACTTTGCAACATTTAGAAATATTAATAAAAAGTTTATTTCTTCGACAGTAATCCGTCAGTCGGTCAAGATCTGCTTGTAAACGCACAGAACAGTCCGGGGAGCTTATAGGAAGGTATATCTTCATGTCGTCAGCAAAAAGTAAAATATGAGAGTTGTGAAAACATGTCGTAATATCATTTATATAGATAGAGAAAAGCAAAGGACCCAAAATGGACCCCTGAGGCACACCGGAAGTGATGATTTTCCAGATGGAAGAAAATCCACCCACTGTCACAGCCTGGGACCTGTTTGTCACGTATGAAGATAACCAACGAAGGAGATCTCCATGAATACCATGATTAGCAAGTTTTCTAAGGAGGACGCTGTGATTGATCTTGTCAAAGGCTTTGCTATAGTCGGTGTAGATTGTATCAACTTGCACACGTTTATCCATGGAGGCAGACAAAAAATTTGTAAATATTATAAGATTTGTAGCAACAGAGCGACCTGCAAAGAATCCATGTTGAAATTCATTGATCGAATTCTTTAGCACAGGGAATAACTGGTCATAGACTATGTTTTCGAACACCTTTGAAAAAATGCAGAGTTTGGAAATGGGTCTATAATTATCTGCTTCACACTTAGTTCCCGATTTATGAATTGGTGTGATGTATGCTCTTTTCCATGTATCAGGAAATGTACCAGTCTTGAGCGATATATTATACAGTATTGATAGAGGAAGTGACAAATGATTTGCGCACTCGGTAATGAACAGTGGTGGGATACCATCTGGCCCAGCTCCCTTGCTGGAATCGAGCCGATTTAAATATTTAGATACAAGGTCAGCGTCGATAAAAATTGATCCCATTGCACAAACCTGCTTAGCTACAAAGTCATTGCAGGAAGTCCCCAGAGGGTCAGGCGGTTCGTAGACAGAATGAAAATAATCAGCAAATAAATTACAGACTGCCTGGCCACCCTCGGCTTTTAAATCCTTAAGATTTAATACGCTGGGAATAGATGCTGATAGTTTTTTTGATTTAACGTATGACCAGAATGCCTTGGGATCTCTGGCGATATTCTCTTCAGCGTTATTAATAAAGTCTTTGTGACACTTCTTTGCCATTTTTTTCTGTCTGGTGCGTAGCCTTGAAAAAGTAATGTAATCAGAAGGGTTCTTATAAGTAGTATATAGTCTGTGAAATTTCTGCTTTTCACGAATAAGTTTTATTAATGATGAGCTATACCACGGGGGGTATGAATGTTTACCAGTACGCCTCGATGGAACCATGTCCGAGATCAAGTTATTAATAATATTGTAAAAATGCGATACTGCAGGATTGACGGAATCGGTTAAGTTAAGTAGGCTCCAATCTACTTGTGCCAGGCTGTCTCTTATGTCATCATAATTAGCCTTGTGGAATAAGGGCCGTTTATTTATATATAATGATTATAAATTAAAATTATTTAGTGCATTAACTACGGAGTCGTTAAATCATATATTTCAATAGAGTAATTATAAAGAATTCTTTTTATAACTATCACCAAATCTTAAAGTAATAAGTAATAAGCAGTAGTACACAATATATAATGATTACAAATTAAAATTATTTAGTGCATTCACTACGGAGTAAATCGTATATTTCAATAAAGTAATTGTAAAGAATTCTTTTTATAACTAACACGGAAACTTTAAATATGTCTACAAAATTCCCAAATTTATCACCAAAATGATGTGGTCTATTAATTGGTGTATGAGCCTAGCCTCATAGTTTGTTTTAAAATTGTATTATTCTATACATAATTATAATTCCTTACTTAGAATAAAAAAAAATGTTCCATGCATAAAATGTAATGGTTTATAAATAAAATAACCACATGATGGCTCATAATTAGACATTGGATTATATGCACTAACAAAGTGCCAAAATATGCATGCAAATATGCACTAAAAAAGGCCGAAATATGCACTAAAAATTCGCGATATGCCCAAAATATGCAAAATGCAAAATCAAAAAACCATTTTTATTTTTATATATTTTAATTAAAGACTACAAAAACGAAATATTCTTAAAATTATGCATCGTTTCGGTGACAATATACAATTACGAATTTTTCCAAATTTTTGAGCGAAATTTATGACGTTTGTCACCCAGTATTAATTTGTATGCCGAAAATGACCTCTCTACGTCAACTGATGTCATTGGACAAAATTTAAAATTTGGCACCATTTCTGGAGATACCTGTGAAGGCAGGGTATTATGACCTGTGCCGTTGATGTAGGCATTAATGTTCTTTATGTCTTCAAGACTCAGGTTCTTAAAATAATAATTTAAAACAGCATCTAACTTTTTACAAATCTTTTCTGATATTGGATTAGGAAGGGCATTGACGAGTTCGATCATTGTTTCCATTATTTCTATTGATTTTTGGAACGTTCTTGTTTCCATTTTTTCCTATGGCATCTGGTAACTTGTGGAAACTTGTTGAAATGAGGGCAATATTCCGTTTAATGGATGCGTCTTCAAATACTAGCTTGCTTGACTGAATTGCAATGGCCTCAGAACTGTCAAATTGACCAACTACTTGCTTTACGGCCTGAAGATTTTCAGCATAGAATAACATCGCCTTTAGCCAAGTACCCCATCAAGTTATTATAGCTTCTGGCGGCAATGCTAGATTTGGCAATTGCTCTTCTTTGTATGAATGCACACACGATGGTGCTTTTAAAAACACTTTTTTGTAGAGGAAATCAATTTGTCAACATTCCCATACTCTTGCCTTATTATCTCTTCTGCAAGGCGATGAAACCCGTGAGCTAAGCAGGTAATGGCCAGCTTTCACCGTGTATGGCGCGGCATCAAAAACAAATATGCCGCAAGTTTGGGGAAAAAGGCTAAAATAGTAATTAGAGAGATATATGCATTTGCATATGCAAATATGCATAGCATAAAATCCGATGTCTACTCATAATTAAGTAGGTAGGTATTAAAGTATCTACTTGTCTATTATTATGGTTTCAGAAGAAATTTTGGTTTTGATTTATTAAAACATTCGTTTTTGGACCGGGGTCTGTTCACAGAATTACCAGTGTAATTATCAGAAAAGTTATTTCAGTTTCTTTTACTTAGTATTTTCGATTATAGTAGTGCCATACATATATGTAAGCATCTGCTTCCAGCTTGTACGTGAATCTATAACTAATATATGTATATATAAAATTCTTGGGAAATCTCTAAATATATAATTCTTTCATGTAGGTATGCAGTTGTTGACATTTTGAGACATACTTGTGTGCCGATTCTGTATTTGATTTTTGCTGCAATTATTGAATTTTTTAGAAAGAAAGAAAAAGATGCCACATCAATAAAGTAAGTATTTTGACTGACCCGGCTGTCTAACAGTCTCGGTAGAGTCCTGACCCTGACCCTGGCTATGTGCTGTGTGAACTGCGTCTGCTACTCTGATGGGCACGCTGCAGGCTCGCTTCAGAATCTGTGGTCAAATTAATACATTCAATCGAAAATATTACCTAACATTCCAAAATAAAGATATAGATTAGGTCCATAATATCATTTTAGCAACAGAGAACAGATTATCTTTTCTTGTCACTTATTGCTACTAGTTTTGATTTAGATTTGTAGAAGTATTAAGGAAAACGTAAAAGAAAATGCATGATTGACCTTTTTGGTTGGTTGTTGATTTATTGGAGGAGGGTCGGGACTGGCATTACGCGAATCTGAAAACTTTTTCCGTTTTTTCTTGAGGGCTACCAATGCACTGATCCCTGGAAAAAGCACCATTTCTTTTAATTCACATTCTTTATCTCGATGTCGAACAGGGGCGTGCCATGAATTCTTTCATATTTTTGTGATTTTCCAGAACAAATTTTTTTTTAGTTGGTATTTTAATAGGTAAAACCAACTTTTTAAAGAGTTTTTCTCCAGACTAATTTTTCCATATTAAGTTGGAATTTAGATAAAAAAAACTTTTCGTATTAAGAAGTCAGGTACGCCTCACACTTGTCTGGTAATGTTGTAGGTAGCTTGAAAACAAGCATATAGGTCCGAGTGGTTAAAATACCAATTAAAAGTTTTTAATTTAGAAAATCGCAAAATGGCACAACACGCCACTGATATTTAAGAGCAATATCTCTAATTTGTGCGTCATAGCTAAAGCTAGAAGTATTCAGTGCATAATGATAAGAAGTTAGTAAAAATCTATCTACAAAATATTTACCTAAACCGAGTAGGAAAAAGGTATGATAAAAATAAATTATAATATAAAACATTATTATCAGTATGAAGGTAATAAAATGATACCAAGATATATATCCCTTTACAACCGTTTTCATATCATCAAAGTTTCGTTTGTTTTTGAAAAAGTCCCGACAGAAAATAAATCTGTTTTTGGGAATGGAACTGATGTAGTTTGAACGTGCGGTAGCTGCTTATGGAGGGTACCTTAATCCCAGGCAAATTTGCTCGCTTCTGGGAACAGCTCATGTAGGGCTCATAGAAATCGTTGTATCTCCCTTATTGGATAAGTGAAAAATATGATCTAAGCGCTGTTAGAAAGAAAAAAAACCACCCAAATCTAAAAGTTAACCACAGAACAAACAAAATGTACACCTCTATGAAACCAAAATTTCCGACCGCAATTTTAAAAAAATTATGAAAGTTTGTGAATTTTTTATTAATGATTTTTAGACGAAATCACAAAAAAGAGGTGGCAATAACGTTTATAATAAATTTGTCTAATAAAATGTGTATGTGTTTTTATTTTTTTTAATCTTCAGTAATTTTAGTTAGTTAGTAAAGTGAGCAATTTTAAATAAAGTTTGCATTAAAAATTTTTAAATTTAAAAAATTATAGATTTATTTCTAATAATAAAATTTGGAAGCATATTTCATCACATTTCAAAAACAGTTCTTAGTTTTCGGATATGTTAAAAATACTCTATTTATTTGGATTTTGATTTGAAAAGCGGAAATAATCTGACAAAATATGCTCGAGGGCTGAGTAGTTACGAAGGTGCATTTTTAAGTTCACGGAAATGGTAGGTAGGTGATTAGTGGGGGTGTCGCTGAATTCGGTACTAATTGAGCAACTCATTATTAGTATAAACACTGGGTTTTATCGTAATTAGGTCATTAGTGTTTGAGCTATCGTCCACCAAACAAGCAATCGGGAAGAAATTGTGAAATATGGAGAAAATCAGTTCCGCGCTGTTATAAAGTTCCTTACCAAGCAAGGAAAATCAGTTCAGACCATACTGGAAGAGATGTCGTCCGTTTTCGGGAACCCTTGTCCAAGTAAAACTATGGTTTACAAGTGGCATACCCTCTTTAAACAAAGCAGGGAGTCACTTGAAGACGACCCACGGCCACGGAAGGCCAATCGAGGTGACCACTTCGAAAATTATTCAAAAAGTCAAAAATTAATATTAGAAGATGCCCGACTAAAGAAGAAACAGCTCGCAGAAATGGTTGGAGTATTAGATACCATCATTTTAAAAATTCTTCACAACCATCTTGGAATGACTAAAGTCAGCGCAAGATGGGTGCCGAGAATGATCACACCGCCTCAAAAACAACAGTGCGCGGAGTGTTCTCTTGCATTTTTGGACCTCTGTAGGGAAGACAAAGATGGAGTGTTGGCTCAAATTGTTACTGGTGATGAAACTTGGATTCATCATTATGAACCTGAGTGCAGTGGCACAAGAAAGGCACACCATCACCCAAGAAGTTTAAGGTGTCACAATCAGCTGGGAAAATTATGGCGACAGCCTTTTGGGACTCCGAAGGAATCCTATTGATCGATTACAAAGATAAAGGTGTCTCCATAGCCGGAGATTACTACGGTCCAATCCTAGAGCAATTAAAGGAAGCCATCAAGGAGAAAAGAAGGGGAAAATTGACCAAAGGTATCCTTCTGCACAACAACGCGCCTGTTCACAAGAGCCGAGTTGCGGTAGCTGCCCTTTAGAAGGTGGGCTTCGAAATTTTGCCACACCCACTCTACAGTACTGACCTGGCTCCCAGTGATTATTACCTATTTCCAAACTTGAAAAATGAACTTCGTGGGAAAAAGTTTTCAAGGGAAGGATGCAATTTCGGCGTTTTTTTAGACAAAGACAAATAATTATTTTTTTTTAAACATGAGTTAATTGAATGATCTGAAAAAAGTATTAGGGTAGCCGGTGAATATATTTGGATTTATTATTTATATATTTGGAAAAATAAATTTGGATTTTTATTTCTACTTCTTACCCCCCATTCCGCGAACTTAAAAACGTTCCCTCGTACTAGTGTGGCCCATCAAAATTCAGAAATTTTTTGCTGGTTGCAAAGGGATATATCTGAGTACCTCTTCAGGCATGCATGATTAATGACAAATGTTTATTTGAAAGCTCTCCCCAGAGCTAGAGAGTGCATGCAAATAATGAAAAATGTGTAAAATGTATAGTAATAATGAGAGATAAGAAAACAAGAGTTTGTGTAATACTTTTCCTCTAGAATTTAAAATAATTTTTATATACAAATCTAGGATAAAAATTAATTAAGAAAAATGAAATTGCAAAAAGCTGATAAAATATTTTGTTGGGGGTAGCTTGTACCCCCAATTTTATCGCCAAGCTGATAAGAATTTAAAAAGTATAGGTTATATAATAAAATATGTACATGTGCTGTTTATTAGGTAGGTACTAACCATGTGAGTGCGATCGATGTTCATGTCCTTGTGAGTCAAACTTAGCTTTAGATGGTTGGGATCTCTCGAGACTTCTGTTGGAGTCGCTCGGAGAATCGGTATTGTCACTTGGTGGGCTGTTGGAATGGCTGTGGGAAGAGCCCTGCCTACAGTGTGAGTTACAAACTGAATCTTCAGATCTGAAAAATTCAAATGACACAACCCAATGAACCTTCAACCTTTGAAATTCTGCTTATCTTCAGAAATCAATGTCTGTCAGCCCATTACAAAAGAATAAAATACTTTGTAGAAAATATTACGCATCTATCGAGCTTTATAACAAACTACTGGATAAGTTTTGTAAGTGTGCTTTTTTTTCATAAGAAGCAATCATTATGTTGTTAGACATTATTAAAGTATTGTTAAATTTATTTTTAAATCAAACAAACACTTTAACATCGACTGGTTTCGCTTGGACTAAGCTTCTTCTGGACAATTACAATAACTAAATAATAATTAATGTCCTAATGAAGTATGGTCCAAGCAAAACCGGTTGATGTTAGATATAATTAATTTATTGGTTTAATACGAAGCATTTATTTTAACATACTTAACCCCTCAGGCAAATTTTTTCGATTTTGTGAAAAAAACAGCTGTTATCTGTTGAGTCAATTTGTTCATTGAAAAGCTTGTAAGGTCTCATAGAAATCATTATGTCTCCCTTACTGCCATGGTGAGAAGTATGATCTAAATGGTGTTAGAGAGAGAAAACACCATGCTTTGTATTCAATCTAGAAGTTAACCACAGAATAATTAAAATGTACATCTCCATGAAACCTATGTTTCTGACTGCAATTTTTGATACACAAATTTGAAACTTTATGAATTTTTTATTAATTATTTTTATATGAATTGACAAAAAAGTGGGTTCACGAAAACGTTTATAAACTTGTCCAATAAAACTTTTTTTTTTCGTTATCAGTAATTTTAGTTTAGTGTTTAGACAAAAACATGAGGGGAGCCATTTTTAAAACTTTTTCTTTTTGCAATAAAAATCAAAAAATTACATATTTGTTTATAATAACATATTTTGAAAGCCTATTTCACATAGCTGGGACATGGAGTGAAAAAATAGGCTACCCTTTTATCTCGTTTTAATAGTGGAACAAGTTTCAAAGAGAATTAGTACGCAATAAGCGCCTCTAATTGTAGATCTTTATGATTTCATCACTTTTCGAAAACAGTTTTTGATTTTCAATGATGATCAGAAATATTCTATTTATTAAGATTTTATTGCAAAGCAGAAATGTACAATATGCCAGAGGCCTGAGGGTTTAAGATATTTTAATCGGAAGCCACTAGTAGGATTAATTTGGAAAGCTACTCGGTACACAAAAAGCGTTACACATTAATAGGAATATAATCAAAGAAAGGATGAATAAAAGCAATGATTAAAGGACAGAACAAGGACAATAGTGCTCCTAGAATGAAGATAGACTAGATTATGTGGATGTAAATATATTAAGACTATAGCATCCCTTCATTCAATGGTTGGAGATGAGAAACCATAGTTCAAGTTGTGTAGGATTAGGGGCAACTACTTGAGGGTTATTTGTGTGAATATATTTGGAATTTGTATGTTTTGTGTTTAGTGTTTTGTAAGAGAAGAAGCTGTGATGTGCTTGTTAGCGATGTTTTAAAGATTACGTGAATTAGGTAAATGTGTATGTATTTGGTTATGAGAGTTGCAAAAAAAGATTTGAACTACTAGAGTGCCTAGTGCCTACAGGCATGTATTTATGTATTCAAATTGATCAGATTTAAATATACAATAATGTCAGGAAGTACATCAGCTTGTTATTAGTATCTTCGATGGCATGCATCAAAGCGTGTGTACCTATTTCTGTTGGCATCCCCAAATTAATAAGCGATTGTACGTGGAGCTTAAAACAAATTATGTGCAATATTTACAATACATATTCTAATTTAATTTTTAAAATTGTTGAAAATAAAATTCTGTCATAATCTTTTGGAAGACCCTTGGATGACAAAAATATTTCTTCAATTTGGTTAGGAGGGTCCCAAGAAGTATCTCTCACTAGGGAACTTATTAATTTTGAAAACAGTCTGAACCAAACATTGTGACAATACAGGGCCGGCCCTAAGGGAAGCCTTGGCAAGTTGGCACCCGGAGCATACTGTTCCGATTGTACCTGCACTAGGCCGGCCCTGTGACGATATGTATACCTACATATATATGTGAAGATCGTAAGAAATGTTCTAGAATGTTCCGGTATAGATATACTGAGAGGCGGGACTCCCATAGCCAATTGAAGAGTGCATTCTCCGGAGTAAAGAGTTGCTGAAACACACCTGCTCCTGCCAATGAGTCTGCCCATTCGGCCCCCCTTTGCTGCCTCTATAAGAGTTCCCCAGCGCCGCTTGTGGGTTGCCGGTCTCTTCATGTGGAATCTGATTTCAATGTGACACATTAAATCTACCTTCTCTCATTTGCGGTTAATGATATTGTGTTTAGTAAAGTTGTCAATCAGGTTAATTGTGTGGGTGTGTAAACAATGCAGGTACCAAGCTTTTATAACCTAAATAGAAGTCATCGAGATCATATTATGACATTCTTTTCAGGTGCAAATATTGAGAATTTATTGGTATTCAATTCAGTGGAACTTTTCAAAAGTTTGGTACTGCATTTGGATAGTGTATTAGGTGTTAAATAAAATGTGTTCTATCGACACATTCATTTTCAACCGCTAATGTGTAGTTATCCAGTATGTTAGTCATTTGAAATCACAAATTTCAACTGTTTATCCAACATTTGCGGTTGAAGGTTTAAATCGAATTTCTAATCTAAAAATTTTAACATCACTCAAATAAAATTATGGGAACATCTCAGTGACAATAAGATGGCTAATATGGGTACACATAAATCACAATAAAGTGTTTGTCAAATATCTATGTAAGTAGGTAATGTATTTTTTAAAGTCTTATAAACATGCTTTGTTAAGGGTCTTCTTTGGCTGTAATAAAGCTCGTCCTTTGAAATAATGTTAACTGAGTGCTTTTGTGATAGATGAACAACATAACACGAGACTTTTTGTTTTTTTTTTGTGAAATGAGCATTGAATGCAAGTGCTCCAAATGATCTGTCACAAAGAAAGAGAAGGTGAATAGTAACCTCCCCATGTTGAGAGTGAGCCCCCGGTGATAGGGGTTGGCCTCACTGCTGAGGGAGCTCTGGGAGGTGGTCCTCATGTGGTGGGGAGGCTTATGGACACTCCCACCGCCGAATATCCCCGACAGGGTGGAGCCAAATATTTCATGGTGGCCGTGGGTGTGGGCCTGCTCGGAATGCTGAAAATGGAGACACACCAATTAAGAACAAGAAAATCACAATTCAAAACCAGTTATTTGTGATAACTGATAACTTCTATAAGTTGAGCCTGCTTTATGGAGAGTGTTAATATTGTTTTAGATTTAGCTAACCCACTGGATAGGTAAAGACAGGCCGCTGATTTATCAGTTGTAACCACTCCGTCTCTTTGTCATAAATGATTTAATAGAAAGAGAGTTTACAACAAAATTCTCAGCAGCAGGACGTTACCCTTTGTATTTCCATAATATTATGATTGTTTGTTTTGTTTTGAAATTTAACAACATATTTTTTGTTTGGTTTCAATTTAATATGTGTATTTGTAGCAAACTGGGTAGGTCTTCAATAATTTTTACTTATTTCATATAAGACACAAGATTGTGGTAGAAATAAAATCAATTAAAAGTGCTCAAATTTGTAATTTTTTTTGGTTCTCTCGATTTTTTTATCCAGTTACTAACTTAATTTATAAATTAAATCAATATTTTGTAGGAAAATTAGATGCCTTCTTATTATGAAGGTTATCCAAGAATTAAAGACTCTAATTTAAAAAATCTGGAAAAATTTAAACATACAAAAAAAAGGTGATACAATATTTAAAGCACCACCACTATTTTTCGACCTAGTCCCCGTTACGATTAATGCACTTGGTGAGGTATGGCACTAGGTCTTTGATTCCCTTATCATAGAACTCCACTGCCAAAAATGCTCTCACCTCTCCCTCCGCGTCCTAGTTGGTCTCCAAAGGTTTTCCGGCTAAATGTTGCTTCAAATGAAGAAAAAGATGCAAATCATGTCATTGATTGCCTTTTTGCTTCCGAGGTGAAGTGGTGAATGATGTTTCAACTCAAAAAAAGCCACGCCTTGGTTAGAAAAACGTTAGGTTCGTAGAGAAGCGTTTTTCTACACAATTTTGCTCTTCGGCATTTTGGGAACCCAATAAGTACGCCCTTTGCATACGCCATTTTTCGCTCAAAATTGTTTGTATGGTAGACTTAAATGTCTGGGATCAAAATTGTGAGCCTACGAACTTCAACAGGGCGGAAACCCTCTTGTTTTGTCTTAGTTGAGATAATTGAGTGTACCTCGCAGGCGGCGGGATTTGACAGCGGAGCGTCCATCTTAAACGGGTCGCACTGAAGCTACCAAGCTGGATCACGGCACGTTTTTTAGGGGAAAGTCTGAACTATATGCTAGTGCCACCATATTTTGAGAAATGATGTTGAAAACGATGAAAGGTCTTGAATTCTTGGACAACCCTCGTATATTGTTAACTGTAATATTTTTTTTTGTGAAATACAATATATAATAATATTCATTGTGTTTAAATGTGTGAATAATATATTATACCTAATCTGTGATAAGTGCAACACTTACCAAATGATTGATAAGTTACCTTTTTCATTAGGTTGTTAAAAAAGTATTTGTGATAATAAATTAATATTATGTTTTGTTGTGTAAGTACAATATAAAATCGATTAGTATTTTTGTACAGTTGAAAGGTGAGAAAGCATTCTATATGTGGGGCTGGTTGACATATCAACATTTACGTGACAACATAAAATAAAATATTATGTCTAATAAATATATAATGTGCTGCGCTCTTCCAAGTATGATACATTGCTGAAAAGTGGAATAATAATAATTATGAAGATAACCATAGATTGTAGTATTAGTTATCAGGCTGTTAGTGGTAAAGCCATGTTCAGTAAAGTGAGGTTAGGTTGGGATAGTGGTAAGCTCCGTGTTGTGGGCAAAGCATCTCCTTGGGATCTGATCCTGACAAACCTGATGATGCAAGGAGGCTATAAACTCAGCTACCGGTGGGAGGGTTACATTATTAGCCGGGGCAATGTTGAATCCCTTCATGAGGCGGCGCTCCTTTTGCCGGTTCTTCTTGCCGCCAGAACCTGTGAAAGAAAGTTCTGTGTCGGCATTTATATTGATGAATTCAAAAGGTTTTGTGAATAGCTTATTATTTATCTAATTCACAGTAGAACAACCGATTATTCAAAACACAATTATGAAATGAAGTGAGATTAGACGCTTTTATAATTACCGTGACGATTCACTATAACCGTACCATGACAGCATAAAAAAAGGCAAAAACCATACGTTCCTTAACACAATAATGCTGCAGCTCTTTCAAAAGATAAGATACAAAATGTACGTAGGTCTCTTTCCTCCAAAGGAAAAAAAAATTAAATTTTCTTTCATCTCTCACACTGTGATGTCTCCATAGACTCTACAATACTACTTGCAGTGACGATAATTTTGAAAGCAGGGAATATAGTTACAATGATAATATTGAAGTGTGAGTGAATTCCAAAAATTAAAAAATGTCAAATGTTAAAGAGCTAATGGTTTTGATTTTGTTCTTAAATATATAATGCTGTAACTCTTTCTTACACACTAAATAACAACAGTCGAAAATGAGACAAACGGTGAACGTATGTCTGCACCCACCATAGGAAACATACAATCATTATCATACATCTCCCTCACACGTATAAAGAAAGTGAAATGCAATTACCGTGGCCATGGCCGAGCCGTAATGAGATATATCTGTTTCCTCCAAAGGAAAAAGTAGTACTTTGGAAGAAACGGGACACACGTATTTTGTATATCTCATCTTTTGTCTCACCATCATTTAATGTGTAAGAAAAAGCTGCAGCTTTATAACGATAAGGAACGTTTGTATATTTTTCGCCTTTTTTTAGGCCACGGTACGGTCACGGTACCGTAACCGTGAATCGTCAAGCTAATTATAAAAGTGTCTTTTGCATATTGAAAACTTAGGTCGATGATTGAACCTCTTATGAAAAGCCTTTATGGATTTTACATTTTAAATTTCTATTTTTGAAACTGACAATAATCCATGGTGAAATTCCATTATAATAATATATTAAAACAATTTAAAACTTTTTTCCTCTTAATTTATTTCTGACCATAACCGGTTTCAGATCATTAAGTCCATCTTCAGACTGGTACAATTATTCCTTAAACTTTGGTTTTATTTTCATAACAATTTTCAATTTACTTGGGTTTCCCCATCTTGTTTGCAATGAACTTAATTTCCAATTATTCTTTCTAATACAGGAAAATAACCTCTGTTACATAGATTACTTTAATATTTATAATAATATAATAGGTTTATTTTACTTTTTCGTTAGGGTTTATTGTGTTTGTGAAGATTCAATTCTTAATCTCAATTCCAATCACCCAGTCTGAAGATGGCGTTAATACGGTTAGGGTACGAAATAAATTCAGCGAAAAAAGTATAAAATTGTTTTAGTGTATTATTAAATGTTTCAATACAATTTCACATAAATTGGAGGAGGTAAGTAATTTCAAATTTTTAAATAATCGTTTCCGATAAAAGGTATTCTTCTGTAATTTTAAACCTGTCCTGTTTTTAAAGATTTTCTTGGTGATTTTCCTGCAAAATATTTACATTACAATAATGTACAAAAAGGAAGACATTTCTAAAAATTTCTTAAATTTATGTTATGCATCTTGTTTATGTTTGCTACCTGGCTCAGAAAAGATATTGTCTAGTGAGTCGGGTAGCGCACATATATGTAAATGTAAATAACTCTTTATATTAATAAACGCCCGGGTTACCGGCACCTTTAAAAAAAAAAAATCTTAGTGGGGAATATTGACAGGGGGATATAAAATTAGTTTTAAGAAATCAGTAGCTTAAAATATCAAAAGCAGGCACTTTTACTTTAATTAGATATTTTAAATATGTGTTAAATGATAATATTAAATAAAAAGTCGGTATCCCCTACAACGGTCTCCAAACCGCTATAATATTGTTAAAAATAAGAAAATCAGACCACAATGATTAAATTGTCAATTTTTTTTCTTTTCATATTTTTTTGGTTATACGAGTAAATATCACCATTTCTATCATATCACAATAGTGTATAAGTGTTTTTGTTAAATTAAATTATTAGCTATAAAAGTAAAACAAGGAATGTGTAACTCACCAGAGCCGGCCCCACTGGCAGTGGAGGTGTTCATGCCGCTGTTCTTGAGGATCTCCACAAGCTCGCAGCGGAAGGCCGAGATGTCCTGCTTTATCTCGTTCACGTCGTCCTCCGTCACTCCCTGCGACTCGGCCTTGCGCTGCTGGACCGTCACATATCTCCGCACAAGATTACGCATTATACTCTGGAAATTAGTAACAAATATTATGTAGAGCTACTTGCCTTTTGTTGAAGTTTTAGTTGGTCGTCTTTGAGATTTTGATCTTTGACTTTTGGATTATTCCATACTTGCCAGAATAAACTGTAAACATTCGGGATGAGACAATTTATGGTGCTGATAGAATGCCCAAACCATTCAGAATAAGACAATCTATAGGTTGTGAATAAACTGTTCAAACTTCATGTGAGACAGGCAACTTACTTAAGCCTAGAAGCCCAATCTAGGTAATTTTTACCTTTATGCAAACAAACATCTGCTTTCTCTTTCGCACACTTCTTTCGATTGCCCTGATTGATCGAATTAAGTTAGTACCCACAATACGCTACACAGTACGCTAATTAAGAGCCCACAGGAGACAGCGGTGTTGCTTTGGTAGGTCCCTTCATATTGGAGTTATCGTACTGTTGTAGGTCAATTTGACCTATGTTTAGGTTTTTTTGTAATTTTTAAATGTGTGTGAAAAGTGTTTATAAAGAAAAAATAATTATATAAAACTGTTTAATTGTTATAAAACATTTATTTGGTTAGTATAAAAAAGATTTTGTTTAGGTTTTTTTAAATATATTTAGTTTAAAAGAAGGAAACCAAAAGGATCTCATTTTGTACAAAATTTTTGTATTAATTAGTAATAGTTGTTTTTTCAAAGTCTAATAAATAAATATTATTCTAATTATGCGTTTTTCCATTTCCTAATTAGTTAATACAAATAAATAATGATAAAAAATAAAAAAAATTACACAGAATAAACGTTACAAGTGTATTTATTCATGTACGTAACTTTGACCTATGATTGGGCTTTTTAGATAGCAAAATATGATTGGGCTTCTAGGGTTAAAGTGGCATAGTCAAACACTCCACGTCAACTTCGATAACTATAGGGCTACCGCCAAAGGAATAAGGTGAATCATTTGAGATAGCAGAATGGGCATACAGCCTGAGTGACCACCTTAGCAATGCAGACCATCTACATATATAATAATGTCAGACCTAATAAATGATTTTCCTAAGTTATCAATTTTGATTAGTAGGAATAATTTTTCATTACTTCTATATACAAAGTTACTTAGATGGGAGATAAAGTTTCAAAAAGTGAAGAAGTTTTGCTCAGTTTCAGTTGAACTTTCAATGCAATAGTTCACTTTACAAGTTAATAATACAAATACAATAAATTTCATGCGATTCCTACGTTTCAGTAGTTTTAAAGTTAAACGCAAGATTGTCAGAACTATATTGAATTGCTAGCATTTTACTTTTGTTCTACGGAATAAAGTGTAGCATATTTTTATCCTATTCTGTTTCTGTTACAAGCATAATTTTTTTTTTAAGAAAAACGTATGAATAAACTTAGGTAAAAAAGGAGGTACCCATAGCTATTGTGTGTATTTGAATAATTCAGAGAAAAGCTGTTCTTTCTTAAAGCCATAATTTAAAGGGCTATTATCAAGAGTACTTGAAGGAAATTTGGCACTACAACTAATGTTAGAAAAGCTGACTGGCTATGTATCAACTGCAATAAGTACCTTTAGTTTTATATTTGAAAAAAGCTTGTAAAAAGGCACTCAACGAAGGGAAAAATATGGCTGATTATTATTATTGTTGAGATGAACATGTTTTAGTCTAGTTAATGTCATGCAGTGAAGCAGTCCTAGCGTCAGTTAGGTAATTATTATATGAATAAGGCAACTACGACTTACCTGGTATCGGAAATCGCGCTCATTAGCCTGCTTCACCTTCCGCTTAAACAAAAAAATCAAATATACTCTCCATTTTGTCATTTCCGCAGGAAAAAATACTTTTCCTTTTCTACACAGCTGCGTCAAAGCCGATACAAATAATGCGTAACTTTTTATGTACAAACACAATATTATAATATGTACCTGTACATTTCGTATCGATCATTCAATTAATAAAATGCCGTGTAAAGAGATTGAGTAGTCTAACATAGAATAAAATTTTACCAAAAATTATAATGTCAAAAAAGAATTTTCACTTTTTCTCAGCCCCAAAATGAATTTAGGAAGTCGTTTTTTAAATCATTATTATTAAAATGTTCCCAGGCAGAGCTCGTATCTATGTCATCATGGATCATTCGAAAGAAGTGTATGCCGTACCTTGCTTCTTACAATATTGTTGTTTGACAGTGAAAATTCTTCTATAATTAACGAGACCTTTACAAAAGAATATATTTATGTTAAAAACGGAGTATTATTAAGTAACTAGATTAATATATGTACCTAATATTTTATTTGTAGGTATACATTACTAAATATCTGGAATCGAAATAAAAATGCAATTTATATGCACATGTTTTTTTGTTCAGTTGAAAATGAACATCTGTAGAAGTAAGAAATAATTATGAATACATAGAAACATAAAATTGTGTGGAAATAAAATTTAATTAGTTGATCTAAAAATTCCAATAGTGGTCATTTTTCAATTTTATTAAGATGACTTAATTCAAAATGTTGTAAGTTACAAATCTAGAAAAAAGTCATCACGGAAAGGAACTTATACAAATTTTATAGCGATAATATCATTTTATTTTTATTGTTAAATTATAAATGAGTAGGTATGTAATTAATGTTAAATGTCTACCTCATCCTATGCGAATTTTATTACCATTTTGTGCATTTTATGAAATAAGGCATTTAATTTTTTTTCTTGTTTTTAGGGGGCGTTCAAGTATTATGTAATGCAATTTTTGAAGATTTTTGACCCTCCCTCCCCCCCATGTAACGCGCCATAACGTTTTTCTGTACCCTCCTCCCTCTCCCTAAATGTTACGTAACATCCAAGTGACTATTTTTACCTAAAAGTCACAATTAAGTTGCGTAAAACATAAACAAAAAGGGTTGCCAACTTGGGGGAACAAAATAAAAATTACATACAATACAATCGAGGGATTCCTCGTAAAATATAAATTAAAAGGGTTGCCAACTTGGAGAACAAAAAAAAAAGACGTACAGTACAATCGAGGGAATCCCCGTAAAACATAAACGAAAAGGTTTGCCAACTTGGAATATTTTAATTCCCTAGTTTTTTATTAAAATAAAAAAAAAACACATTATGTAACGCATTGTTCGAACCCCCCTCCTTCCCCGGTAAAGCACAGTAACATTTTACAAGACCCCTCCTTCCCCCAAATTGCGTTACATAATACTTGAATGGCCCCTTATAACTGGCAACACCATAATAGTTGTACAATTCGAAAGAAATATATGGTCGCGAAATGATTATTATAATTTAAGACATTCGATATTCTAGTATCTTCTGTCTTTTACTTTTTCATACAAGACGTGTGAGAAGGAAGATGGGCGGCTTTTAGGAAAATCTTTGATGACGTAGGTACGATCTCTCCCTGGGTGAATAGGCATCATTCATATTAAAAAATGTACATACCTACCTACAAAATATTACACACAGCTTCGGAAAACCATGTTATAATACAGCCTCCCGCAGGTTAGTGACTTATTCTAATTCATTCGATACATTCATTTATGCTAAAGATATATTTCCATCTAGAGTAAAAGCCACCGTCTAAAGTGGACCATCACCATTCAGTTGCAACTGGTATGTGATTGAATACGTTGCAGGTATGTACATAATATTCAAAGTCATATAAAACACTTAAAACTGAAACCAATTCCTTGTCTCCGGTTTCAAGAAGTTTGATATGGCTTTGGTAATATGTGCTATTGCAGATGATGGTGTAAAAACTATGGACATAATAATACTGAAATGATACGGGATTGAGCTTGTTAAAGACATACCGCTGATAGATCTGTTCTAACCTCTTCCTCTTTCAAAAAGTGAGGTACCACTAGCTCTCAGTGGCAGATCTATTCATAATATATCATTAGTCAGATATTTTATCATTGAATTTCTTCAAAGTGTATACATAATATTCCATGCCAATATGTCGTATCATTTCTATATTAAGACATCCATGATGGTAACCTATTTCTAATGAACAAAACATATCTATTTTATTACTTCCATGCCAGTTTGTTCAACGCCTTTTTGTTTGAATAAATATTAGAAAAGTGGTATATTATGTTGACTCGTAAAAGTCAGTTGAAATTATTACTTTTAAGTTTGTTCGAAAAGGCTTTGAACTCAGCATTTGTATGAGTTGTTTGATTATCTAGCATATTATCTTGTCCCAAGCATATCTGGGACAAGAAACTGACCCTGATGGTCCGCATGTGCTCCTTCTTGGCCCGCGAGTGTCCGCACATCTTGCGCTGGACCCACTGGGAGGCGTACCACAGAGATTTGGGGGTGGGGATGATGTTGAAGGGGGGTGGTACCGTCCCACCCTCCTCGAAGTAGCTGACCCATAACTTGCTGCGGGCGAATTTCCACTCAATATCGGCTCTTTCCTATAAAATTAAAAGTTTCTATAAGCATATTAATTTATTTACAGAATATTCATTGACTAAAACTTTAAATAATTATGAAATTATAAATTCAAACAGCACATTATATATGTACTGGAGAAACACACTGAAGCTTGCCGAGATATTCAGTGATTAGAGTAGTAGTAGTCACCTATGAAGTGGAAGATCCCAATTTCAAAACCCTTTGGCGGCAATTGCATTTTTTGTGTTGTATTAAATTTTTAGTTTTATGGGCTAGTATTTAGGGCAACGAGTAGGCTGATGATCTATTCCAAATGTTTCCAATTCCGTTTAAAAAACGACGAAGACGTCGGACGCCCTGTTCACATTTTCGTTTAAAAAATACAATGACAAAAAATCGGATGATCTCGCAGATACGATTTTTAAATGGATGCATTGCGCTTGCTATCCTTCCGACAAAAGGTGCCGGATCCGTTTTTTAATCGTGTCGGATATGTGTGAACAACTCCATATAATCTCTACAGCCACTAGAGTATCCAATTTTTAAACCGGAACGACGTCTGTTTTTAAACGGAAATGTAAATGGGCTCTTAGTCGTTCAAGTGCTTCTACCGATCCGGACCGGACGGACCACACTAACCCTAATAAATCCGTGATACAATCTGTCTGATGCGTACGATGCGGATCTATGGACAAATGTCAATTATAGCTAATGGCAATGTTTCAATTATTGGTGATTATGTTTGAGTTTGTGACAGTAGTGGCGAGAGCGGTAGTTTCTTCAAGTGAATCATTGTTAGTTAGACGTTTTGAAAAGTATTGTGATATGGAGAATTAAAAACAAGGTAGCATACCGAAATGAGCTGGTACGAGTGATTCATCATTGCAATGAGAAGGTTGAGCAGAACAACGATGTTGATGACAGAGTATGTGCCGAACATCAGCATCCCCCAGAAGCGAGTGAAGATCTTTATTCCCTCCAGCTCGAAGGACTCCAAATCGACGAGACCAAAAACAGCCCAGAACAACGTCTGAGCCGTCTCGAAGAGACTGTAAAAAAAATTAAAGGATGAATACTTACGAAAACAACAATAAGGTACTTACTTAAGGGGGAATAACCAGACATATCCAGAAATTTGTCATTTTAAATTAAATTCCAGATGTATCGACTCTTTTCCACAAAAAAATATTAATTGATGATTGAAAGATTGTTACTTTATCCAGTAAGCTTTGTTTTAAAATTTGAAAAAACATGTTTATTTTGAATATAATTATACCGTTGTTCGTTGGCAGATTTATACATTTTCAAACTAAATGTTGTATTATGCAATACTCATTTCAAATCATATAATCATACAGTAAAATAAATCAATAAATTATTTGGGAAAGCTAATGTTCAGAATTTTAATTTTATTTCAAATAAAATCATTAAAAAAAAATCTGCGCAGGCGTTTTGTGACGAAAATACTTCAGTTCTATTTATTTATGGTCTTACAAACTATTTCACATTTGTTTTAAAAAATTATTTTGCTTAGACATTACGGCAAAATTATAAATACTTATGATAAAAAATAAGTACAAAATGTAAATAATTTTAATATTTTTGTCATTACGTGTTCGAGCATTTTCATTACTAACTTGAATGTAGGTAAAGCAATTTTTGAAATAAAATCGATGTAATAATCAATCGTTCTCATCGCGCTGTACAGTTGCAAGAGTACGATCGCAAGTCTATCTTTTGACAAAAATTGAATTCTCGGCCGCTGGTTAATGGGTCTTAAGTGTTTGAAGTACCTACTGTTTTCAAGTGCAGGGTTACAGGTTTTTTCCGTAAGTACAATATTTTTCAAAATTAACATATATTTTTACATGTGAGCGAACAACACTGTATGTCGGATCGTACAGATGGCGCCATTTCCGCTGGACATATTTTAGCGAAATTTTATAATAATAGATGATCAATTATTTAAAGTCGGAGTCCAAGTATTTATTTTTTGATATCTAGATAGATTTAAAATTATTGATTCATCGGGTGCTCTTTAGTTTTTCAAAGATGTATTTATAAAACACATAAATATGTGAAACTATTCTACAGTTCGACACGAGAAAATTATTGACTTGGCAGCCAATCAACCGCAATTTGTGGTCAGGTTATAAAACAAAATGTTGATATTGTTGTTCCTAAATGCAGTTAAAGTTGAGAGAAAAATTGGCGCTTTACCAATGCTTTTATTGTGGGAAAGAGAATCGATATTTTAATAGATCGGTTAAAACATAAAAAAAGATAATCGTGAAGGCTGGCGCTTTGAAATCACTCAGAACTGAAAGAAAATTACAGCCAACTAAATATCTGATGAGTTTATAATATTATAGTATAAACAATAAGTAGCTGCAAGGGACACTTACTTTGCGAATCTCCTCCACACAACACACGCATTTACGTCATTTGTTTTAGGGTCGGCACACTTGTTTTTCTCCATCACGGCATAATACCACAACAGTTGATTCAGACCTGAAAAAGAAAAATAATCGAGTTAAATGTTATATAATATTCAAGTAAAAAACCCATTACAAAAACTATTTGTAATTAGGAAATCCGCCACATCATTTCTAGGTTTATTATAAGGGAAAGCCGGGCATAGTGAACAGCCGGCAAAGCGGATACCCTTCAAAATGGCGCGCTCAAGTGCGCTCCCATCGCGCCACGAGGTGCTCCCCCCGCCCCTCAGTCGTAAACAAATAGAGCTAGCGCGAGGACACGCGTTGTTTGCGAAAAAAATAATAAAAATTAAAAAGTGAACATCGCTTACGACTTGCAGAAATGCAGCTAGTTTATTGGGAATTTGATTTTAGGTTAGGTTAAATTCAACAAGTACCCGCTGGGCAAAGCGAACACGGGTAAAGTGGACACCGTATCCACTTTGCCCATCAGGTGTTCGTTTTGATTTGATTTTGATGATTGGCTAGCAGGATTCAGAAGAAGTATTGCAAATCACCTTAAGAGTCCCAGAAGCGACGTCGGTTGCTTGAGTTAAAGGCTTCAACCGACCACAAGTGGAAAGATTCTATGAATCTACTTTACCCGGTGGATTGGGCAAAGTGGATAGCGGTACCAATTTTAATGTGAATAATAATTTTATGTAAAGAACTGATGTTACGTAATTTTTGTTGATTTTATTAAAAAAGTTTAATAAATATTGTTTCAAACTTCGAAGTCATTATTTTTTCTCTGTCTGTATCGGCTCCCTTCCCACAGCCCGCCAAATGTTAGATGTCCACTTATCCCGGCCTTCCTCTACGTATATACGGAGTTCGAAAATTCGTAGCACAAGCAGGAAACTGGTGAATCTACGTCACACAGAGAATCCCAAAAAACTTTTTTTTTTCGATCTGAGCATTTCGATATTTTTTTAAACCGTTATTTTCGGCAGCTAAAAGGTAAAAAAAACCCTTGGAACCGGGCTTACGCTATTACGACATATTTTTAAATTATATTAAACAACTGATAACTGTTATAAATTATACAAAAAATTCCAACTTCGGACCCGATTTTCTCGAAAACGAAAGCTCAAATCACAAAAGTTATAACACGTTTAAAGTTCACGTAGATTCACCAGTTACTCGCTTGTAATACAAAATTCTGGACACCGTGTATAAAAAATACAAAAAATCAGAATTTAATTTAGACCAAGAAGTGCGCAAATGTATAAACTTTTACTCCTCAAAGGTATTAAGGAACCTCTACTATTTTGAGGCAGAAGTTTTTTCGACTTCAATTTTACGACGATTTTCATGGTAGGTATAAGATCTGTGAAAAATCGATTGACTTAATAAATTTTCAAAAATAGATAAGACTTCAACGCTCACATAGCTGGAAACGTTAATTCTATCATGAGCTATGGAGATTTGAAATAGAATTTGAAATGTAAAAAAATAAAGTAATTACAGCAAAGTAACCTGGTTGGTAGAAAAAAATGTGGAGAAAGTCTTGTATTTTATTTGTTAAATTTGTTCTGCAAACCGATGAAAACATGTTTATCGCAGGCGAACGAAAAAATTTGAACGTGGGTAATTATTTTGAACTCGGATCTATTAGCCGAAATACGGTTGGGAAACTGAGGTACCTAGTACCTACCTTCCTTATTTTTTAGTAAAAACCTATCTGTCACATAGTGTAAACGTTTTTTTTTATGAATACCGCGTAAGAGTCCCAACTGCTCCCGTCTGGTGCCAGTGAGACTATGGGGCATCCCCAATTTGGTTATGTTGTGAGGCTGAAGGTAGTGAGGAGGGGAAGGAGAAAGGGGAGGGGAGGATGGGGAAGTACCTGGATATTCAGATCTGTTAAAGCCATTTCAAGCAACGTTTCAATTCTGAATGGTGGTCTCACACCAGGGCGATACTGAGAGTATCTTCCACTCTGGAACGTGCCGCAAATATCCTATATATTATTTTTAATGGATTAATTGGAAAACAACACAAATTAATCATGATACTTATTTTTATTATAACAAATTAAGTATGATACTTATTTTTATTTTTATGAGTAAAACCTCAAATTGTAACGCCGAATTGGAAAGCCGAAGGTCCTGGGTTCGAGTCCCAGAGGTGCCAATATCTTTTTCTGATTTTTCTAACTTCGCTAATATTGTCTTCATTAAATTAAGTATGATATATTCAAGTGTTAGATAAAGATTGACTTCCAACTTTATTTACGTGCTTGTCGCCAAATTCCTCTCCATCATTTCCAGAAAGACTCTCCAAACAGCATCCCAAAGATGACATTGGCCTTAATGGGATTTTTTTTCCCCAAGGCCTCTTGTGTGGAGCTAATGTAAAAAAAGCCGCTTGACCGTGTCGGAATTTGTAGAAGATAGGCACCTACTAAACCAGCTACCACGTAGTAACAACCACCTACCACGTATTAGATAGACTACCGTATGCTTTTAGGATTAGATTGTTAACCAACTCCGTAAATCTTACGGGGCGTGAGTCAGCGAGTCAGATTTTCTCGTTTAATGTGCATTGTTCACAAGACACAGAATATAATAAACAAGTCGAAAGGCTCTTGGTTTTTCGGAAAATAACGAAGTTACCGCAGACGCAAGACCGCTAACAAGATTACAAATAACTCCCAAAAAGTTAAGACTGATTATATCGCCGGCAATACGAACCTACCTAACCTAACCTACTCGCAATTAGAGTTCGCCAAGATACGAATTCTACAGGGGTTCTTAATTGGTTGATAAACTATGGTATCTCCTCCCATATAAGATCCATAGATCGTGATGGAATTGACGTTACGAGCTAAAACTAAAAGCGTAGACCTAGAAATTCCGGTCAAAAACAGCTGTGCGAATTTTTTTATGTCTTAGATGTCTTAGCTCACCGTACGAGAGTTTTTAGGGGGGCACGCACATACGCAGAATTTCTGCCTTAAGGTGGCGCTTCCCGGCTGAAAAAGAAGAAGATGGAGAGATATGTAATTACGAATGTTGGACAGAGCGCGCTAATATTTTAAGTGATAAAATTGAAGCGAAAATTACGAAAAAGCTTAATGAAACATTACTCGTATAAAATAGAGCAAAAATCTCGAGGAACGTATTTTAAGTATCATTTAAAGAAACATTGTAAATTTTTTCACAAATATAACTTGTAAAATAATAGAAATAGACTTGTTTTAAATAATTTTCGGAGAATACTTTGCGATTTTTTTTATAGAGGGAATTTCGTATAATTTGCGTTTCGGCGTGGAACGTATCTAGATATTATCTTAAAAAATAACAAATATTTTTTTAAGAGCTTAAAAACTTCAAATGTTTAAGGGAGATATGTAAGAAATCGGTCGAAATTCGGATAGCGGCGGCTTTAGCCTCGATGACATTGAGCGAGTTTACAAGCTAGGATATTCACTATCGGTTAAGCCTCGGTGATATTGAGCGAGTTTACAAGCTACTATCTGGAAATTCACTACATGTTAATAAACTCGCTCAGTGTAATCATATTACTTGCTAACTAGCAGATTGTGGACAATCTACGAAAAAAGTTGAAAGGTGGTCAATTTTACTCGCTACTTGCTCAAGATGGCGGCCTATCAACAGCTGATTTCGTAACTGTCAACATTAGTTCGCGCGGGAGCTGTAATTCTCGCAACTGGCTAACGTGTGGCGCTAGCTGCGAGCTCAAGTTTTTTACAAAATGTCGACCGAATTGGTTTGCGCGAAAGTCGTTATTTTAGCTGCTACTGTAGCTACTGAGCGAGTAGACAGTTTTGTGTGTCATCATGACAATCTCACTCACCGATTCACCCGCTTTTAAACTTACCGGCTAGTAGCTTGTAAACTCGCTCAATGCAATCGAGACTTTAGCGGGCTTTCTCACTGGTCGGAAAGGAAACTATAGGAGCCGCGAGAAACCGAAAGTGATCTGTTTAATGTATTTCTATTGGCGCCCGTACATGGATCGGTTCGTTTCAGAATTTTTACTGCACCCGGTTTATGTCTATTCCTTACCGACCCGTGAGGGAGCGGTGTTTCCTTCAGGACCTACGTCATCTTGGGGATGCTGTATGGAGGGTCTTTTTGAGGAAAGGAAAGATGTGAACCTAGGTCTAGAAAAAACGCGTGTTGTAGGAGAGAGGAAACACAGATGCCGTCATATGATAATCATCGGCCGGCATATTTGAAAGATTCAAAACTAAAAAAAAAAACGGAGTGTGCAATTCACCCGGTAAAAGTGAAACCTTCAGAAAATTAAAGTAGACAAGAATGGGAAGGCTACGAAGCACCGCACAAAGAGCAGACCAATTATACTATCTCATTCTCTCGCAGGCTAAATCCTGTAGATGTGTTTGTCTTTGTTTAGTGTCTTTTTTTTCATTTCATCGAGTTTCAAATCACAACGGTTCTAAAGAAGTTTTCACTTCAAAAATAGGTTGACGACCGGCGTAGTCCAGCGGTAAGGCTCTTGACATTCCGCAAAAGCATTCCGAAGGTCGTGGGATCGAATCCCGGCGTGGCAAATAAATTTTATCTGATTAATTTGTTATCACAATTTATTCAACTAAAATAATATGTAGTATATTTGCTGCACGTTCCAGAGTGGAAGATACTTGTATCGCCCTGGTGTAAGACCACCGTTCAGAAATGAAAAGTTGTTCGAAATGGCTTTAGCCGTGTTTGGCGACCAGATCTGAATAGCCAGGTACTTTCCCACCTTCCTCTTCCCCATCTCCTTTCCCTCCCCACCACCTTCAGCCTCACAACATACCCCTATTGGGGATGCCATAGTCTCACTGGCTTCAGACGGGAGCAGTTTAAAAAAAGGTAGATCAATTACTAAATAGGTACCCGTTAATATTTTTACCAATATCTAACCATCTAACGAGCATTCAACGAAGTAAAAGATTTATAGCAGAAAGAAAATGGCACAAAAGAATTTGACGGAATAAGGAGAAAAGGAAAAAGTATTTTTCGGATCAGTAATAAAACACTGATAGCGCATTGTCCGCGAAATTATATGAACTCAAATGCCCCCCCCCCCTCTGAAATATAACGCCGAAATCAAAATATACGAGCGACCCACCGGGCCATTCAAATTACCAGATATGTGGAAAAGTCCGTTCAAATGGAAAAGGGGATGAAATTAAAGTCGTTGGAAATAAATTATGAAGTCTCGTCTGAAATGTGCGGAATGAGCCCTTTGCACGATGATTTATTTAAGATTATCGAAGAATTTTTAAGGTAGTATTTTTGAAAAACTTTTTAATTGTATTTTGAAAACGTTACATTTTAATACCTTCGAAAGAAAGGCATTTATCACATACTAGTTTTTTACCCGCGGCTGGGGGAAATTACTGTAGCGCTTGCACTTATCAATTATCCCCCTCCTCCCGCATTCCATACATTCATTCCCGGTACATTTAATTTTCGTTCTCGCCTGCCACCTAAATTTCATAATGCTATAGCTCAAAGAAAAAAAAGAATTATCCGATTTTGTTCATTCGTTCGGAATTTATGCGCTTACAAACATTTCGGATGTTTATTTTTATTTAAATATTTGGAAGTTTGTAAATATAATAAAAAAATTACACTACTTATTATTCAGTCTTTATAATCGTTACGAATTATATTTTAATGTAGGAACTCTCATCTGACATTTATTCCATAAGCTTGTCCAAAAAAAACAAAACATATTCTAATATTTGAATTTTCTGGAGCAGCAGCCGACCAGTAGGTAAGGGGCTGAGTACCTACCAGCATAGATATCACAAATATATCAACATCGTTTCCATGGAAACGATTTTTTTCAAATTTAGCAAAAACTCGCCTTGCGATAGAAAACGTATAACAAATATAATATATTAATATTTATAATTTCATAACGCCAGAGCTTACCATCATATACAGCCTATAGTCCTCGCATATAATTTACCTTTCTATTGGTGAACGAATTTTTTAATCGTTTCATTGTTTTATGCGTGAAAGCGTAGCAAACAAACTGGAGCAGTTTCGCATTTATAATATTAGTATGGATTGTTGTTTGAACAGTCACACATATTATTATATCATTACATAGTATAAAATGAAGTCGCCCCCGCTGTCTGTACTCTTAAATATTTTAAACTAAACAACGGATTTTCATGCGGTTTTCACCAATAGATAGAGTGATTCAAGAAGAAGGTTTATATGTACAATACATGCATATTATAGCAGAGAAAAGCCGAGAAATTCAAAGATTTAATTCAGGCAGCGGGCAGCGGGCTGGCAAGCTTGTTACGTGTGGCCGGGTCTGCTAGTTATTTTATAATTTGGGAGGCGGGTATGGGTACTGACGGGGAATATCTAATACATGTTAGTTTTCCAATAAATGGTTCCCATTTATACAGGTCACTCTAAGGCCACGTCCGCATAGGCAGGTGGCTTACTTAGCGCCTAGAGCCTAGCGAGTCGCCTAGCGACGTGCCGATAAGCAAATGAGCAAGGCACCTAGCGACCCACCAGGCAAACCACCTACAGTGCGGCCACCGTATATCCTAGCGAGTAGCCAGGATATACGGTGCAAGCCACTAGGCACTAGGCGCTAAGTAATACCACCTGCCTATGCGGACGTGGCCTTAGTGATAGGCTACGTTAGCAAGGGTGCCCGGGTTCATGGGGTGAGGTTTGTCTAGCTCTTAGCGGTGGATACTTTCGCCCCCCTACTGCGTGGCGGGCCGGATCGGAGGAGACTGTTTGAGAGAGACCTTTTGATCTCTCCAGCCGGATTCTCTCGACCCATCGCCTTACACCGAAGTGGGAAGGATAGATTCATACGTTCGTCACTCCTGAACACGTTGACCCTTAGATTTCTATCCATCACTTATACCCTTTCCACTCCCAGAACTCCCTCTCCTTCTTTTCCCTCAAAATACCACCCACACAGCATCCCCAAAGATGACACAGGCCCTTAAGGATTTTTTTCCTCAGGGCCTCCTGTGTGGAATAATGTTAAAAAATAATTGATGAAAAAAAAAATTATCACGTGGTGTACAGCTGTCGAGTTATTTAACGAAAATCGAGTTATATTTTTTAAATACGTTTTTATTAACTATAATAGGTTTTATGATGGTAGAAACAATCAAATTTTTACAATTTCGTTAGAACAGCGTGCGCCAGCTAAAATTTTATTGTCAAAATTACTGTCATTTTTAACGTAACTCCACCGCAAAAACAATCTGTTTTGTTAATTAAGTATAAAAGGATATAAAAAATACGCACCTTATTTGCTTAATTTATTTAAAAAAAAATGGTGTTTCCTCACCAATGGTGTACCCTGGGTAATAAAAAAGCAAATATTCTGGCCTCTAATAAGGAACTCCAGTGAAAAATATTATGGCTTTAAAAAAATATGTTCATATAGACCAATAAACGCTGATTCTGAATATATAAGTTTTATTAAATAATAATAAACGTAGAGTTTTAAAAAAAATATTAAAAAGTCCATTTTAAAACGTGTCATTAAAACACCCTGTCAAGTTGGTATTGCTGGATTTTGGCGGCATGACGTCACCGCGCCGCGTCACCTGGGTCAAAGTTGTATAGAAATGTAAGACGCAAGCCGTTCGACATTCCGTGCTATTGGTATAAACCTCTATAAAGAGATTTGGACATATAATAGTTTTTGTTTTTATTGAAACATTATTTAGGCCTAAATAATTCAGTATCAAAAATAAAGTATCTCTATTAGTTTATCTATATTATTTAAAATATTCAAAAACTCTAACTGAACAAAAAACGACCATAATGCCCAGTAAAACGCTCCAATGCTGAAATTCAAAATGGCGGGAGTCAAACAGCTGATTCCAGTTCCATACAAAATTCATACTTCGGTTGATCATGATGACGTCACACTAGATTCGGTGGTTTTCGGAGATCTTGAAAATTTAAAACTTTGAAATTTATTTTAACTATTAAAACTAACTATAAAAATAAAAATAAATATGCAGTTATTTAAGTTAGAAGGTTATTCATAAAAAAAATTAAAAAATTGAACTGGAGTTCTCTATTACGCAGTTAGGAATCCTAACTTTTTGAAATCAACTTTTTCACATTCACAGGTACCTTTTTTTATGGTAGCTCCACAAAAGAGGCCCGGAGAAAAACAATTTCCCTCAGGGCCTGTGTCATTTTTGGGGATGCTGTGTGGAGGGTATTTTTGGGAAAGTAAGAAGAGAAAGTTCTGGGGAGGAAAAATGAGGGGTGGGTAAGAATGTGGGGGTCAATTTGTTCAAGAGTGACAGATGTATGAATCCATCTCTTCCACTGCGGTGGTGATCCGAGAGATTCTTGCTGGAGAGGTCAAAACGTCTCTTTCAACCAGTCTCTCCCGATCCGGCCTGCCACGAAGTTGGTGAGTGGACGCGTTCGTCGCCAGGACAAACTTCACCCCTATGAACCAGGGCATCCCTGCTAAGTCACCAAACGTAGCGAACCATTTGGGGTGACCTTAGGCGGAGGTGTTGATTATCCAATAAAGATTCCCGGGGCGGCGGGCGGTACCCATACCCACTTCCCAAATTAAAGAACACGTAAGAACACCCGTTAAACCTATGTTTACCAATTTTACTGATTGTTATATTTAAAATAATATTTAATTATGCATAGCAAATTATCATTATCCAAGAGAAAATCAACTCAGAACCTCCTTTGAAAAGTCATTAAAAGTGATGAAAAAAACGTTTAAAAAAATTAGTCAGGTTATGTCAGGTTAGGGTAATGGGGTATTTTAAAATGATTTTTTTCAAAGCTTTTAATGATTTTTTAAAGAGGTGTTGAGTTGACTTGATTCTGGGTTGGCATGGAACCGAGAAAATCCTAGATGCGTCACAGTTCCTCACTCCTACAATAGGATTCAAGACCCGGATTCACTCTTTCCTTTCCTCAAAAGATCCTCTACACAAAATTTCAAAAGATGAAACAGGCCCGGTGGGAAATTATTTACACCGTGGCCTTGCGCGTTAAGCTAATTCAAACATATAACACAAAAAATAAAAGGTTTAATCAATTTTTGTAATATAATTCGTATACTCAGTAGAAATATTTTTTCATCTTTTTTTTTTTTTAAATCAAATTGAAAATGCATGCGAGACGCCCGTTATAATTGAGATAATTTGCGAGCTCGTTAAAGCAGAGAGAAAAAGGTACCGATTAATAATTTGGTCTCTCTCCAGAGGAAACCTAAAAAAATGTACCGTTTTGCGGAGTGCCTGAATTTCGGGATGAGAGAGGGATAACGCGTGATGAGTCCTTAAGGATAAACTGGGATCTACCTTCCTCCGTCCTTGCTGGCTTGAGGGAATCTGCACTTGAGTTGGAGAATGAGGTTTTAGAATAATCTGTAGGTCCTTGGTCCCGGGACTTGGGAAAATAAATAAAATACTAATCCTGCGAGTGTTGTGAAAAAATGGCTTTACGAGCGCGGGAGAAAATGCAGAGAAACACTTTTTACGAAATCTTTTAAATTGGGAAAATAAATATTATCATCTGTGTTGGCGTAAATTTGCCTTTACATACTTTGAGTTCTTTATGAACGTGTCAGTGATGCTTGTTTAAATGATTTGAAAATTTATAAAACTTTAAAAAAAAATTGTATAATGAGATATTTATATATATTTACATTGGCTCCACAAGAAAAAAAAAACAATCAGGGCCTACGTGATTTTTGGGGATGCTGTGTGGAGGGTCTTTTTAGAGAAAGAAAGGACAGTAATTTCTGGGAAGGAAAAACGTAAGAGGGGCGGGTCACCTGAGGTCAATGAGTCAAGAAGCGACGAACTTATGAATCCATCCCTCCCACTACGGTGCAAGGCGATGGGTTGAGAGAGTCTGGCTGGTTTCACTCAACCTGAAAGGCTATTCCCTAAAATTTGTGATAAGAGATCGTTCTCCCGCGAGAAGTGCTGTCAGATTTGTGTGATTTTCTACGGCTGTTATTCGCTTTTTCTATCGGCCGATGCCAACATTTCAGCTGTGAGCTGTTTGGGCCTTTTTAAACACGAATTCTTGCAAGTACGCATGATTATTTATTCATACAACAGCTGTAGAAAATCACACAAATCTGACAGGACATCTCGCGGGAGAACGATCTCTTAGAGAATAGCTCTTTAGGCTCTCCCGGTTCGGCTCACCACGCAGTAGGTGGGTAAACGTTCCGCCGCCAAATAAACTATAACTCATAACTAGATATCGGATTATATGCTCTAACAAAGTGCCAAAATATGCATGCAAATATGCACTAAAAAAGGCCGAAATATGCACTAAAATGCCGCGAGATGCCCAAAATATGCACAATGCAAAATCAAAAAACCATTTTTATTTTTATATATTTAAATTAAAGACGTTACAAAAAAAGCCTAACATTCTTAAAATTATGCATAGTTTTGGTGACAATATAAAATTAAGTATTTTTCCAAATTTTCGAGTGCAAATTTGTGACGTTTGTCACCCAGTATTAATTTGAACGCCGAAAACGACTTCTCTACGTCAACTGACGTCATTGGACAAAATTTAAAATTTGGCGCCATTTCTGGAGATACCTGTTTAGGCAGGGTATGACCTGTTCCGTTGATGTACTGCACATGCGATGGTGCTTTTAAAACACTTTTTTGTAGAGTAAATCAATTTGTCAACATTCCCATACTCTTGCCTCATCTTTTTTGCAAGGCGATGAAACCCGTGAGCTGAGCAGGTAATGTGCCGTAAATTTGGATAAAAAGTTAGCAAGGCTTGGCCAGCTTTCACCATGTATGGCGCAGCATCGGAAAGAAATATGTTCCTCCCGCTACTAAACGATTGGAGAAAAATGCTAAAATATGCATTAACGCTGTAATAAGAGAGATATATGCATTTGCATAAAATCCGATGTCTACTCATAACTAAGCGATGTTATCTACACGATATTGCAATAAGATAGATGGGTTTTGGTAAATACGAGTACATAGCAAAGAAACTACCGGTACAGAGTGCATCAGGACCTACTTGGCAGACTTTAACCAGCGATCACCGATCTTATTTGTAGTAAATCATGAAGATATCGTTTTGCTGTCCCGTGACATTTTTGTCACCACTGGTCACTCTTTTACGTCACCACTGGTTACGACTTGACGCGTGGGATGAACTTCGTCTCGTTCTCGCAGCATAATTAGGGATGGGGCGGGTGTGGGTATTTAAGGCCCCGTACCCGAGCTCGAAAAGAAGAAGATGGAGAGATATGTAATTACGAATGTTAGAGAGAGCGCGCTAATATTTCGAACTATAAAATTGAATGGTGAAAAGGTTTAATAAAACACGACTCGTCTAGAATAGCGCAAAAATCTCGTGAGGGTTGTCTAAAACAACATTCAAAGAAACACTGTAAATTTTTTCATACATATAACTTGTTAAATAATAGAGACAAGCTTGAAAATAAAAATTTTCGGAGCATACTTTGCGATTTTTTTCTATCGAGGGAATTTCATATAATTTGCGTTTCTGCGTAGGGATTGTATAGATATTATCTTCAAAAATGACATATATTTTTTTAAGAGCTTAAAAATTTCAAATGTTCAAGGGAGATATGCAAGAAATCGGTAGAAATTCGGATAGTGCCGCCTTAAGGGGGGGGTAGGGGTAATTCGGGAAGCCGAGCCTGGGCTGTATTTATGTCATAACCACTAGCGACCAGTGACAGTTTTTTTTGTTGCTTGTTTTTAATTGATAAAAGTAATCCAATAGCAAAATGATGTAAATATTTTTTACTTAAAATAATCGCAGGAATCGGTGGTTAAAGTTTTTACCGATGTTCGTCTGATACGCTCTGAATGGTAGCAGATTTACTTAGGACGGGTTATTTAAAAAAAAAAGAATAATTCATCAAATATTTTAAGTTAATTTTCACGTTCTGTGTAAGTTCCATTCAAGTTCTATTATTATATGATTATAGGCCTGTTGTTTCGTAAAACTGAAATAATCACAGAAAGTGAATAGAACTTTCACAGACACAATTCATAATAATTGGATAATTTGTAGATTGTTTGTTAGATAATTTGTTGAAAAACATCACCTCAAGGGCGCTGAGGGCATGGAACAATGTTGAATGTTTCTTAAATTAAATTCAGAGAAGATACTACAATGAAATTTAGGGTAATTCATTAACAATCTTTTAATATTTACGGTCATCTTTTTCTAGGTTAGGTTAGGTTAGTTCGGTTCGGTTTTGTGAGTTAAGTTAGGTAAAGTCACGTAGGTTGCCGAGATGTACAGGAAAAATCGGGCCACCATCGACCAAATGGACAAAAACAAAAACATGGGTCGTGGCCACAAGGTTTTAGTTTTCCGTGTCCCTGCCCCAATGTTTCATGTTTTCACAAACACTTGGTTCAATGTTTGTAGTAAAATTGGAGAATTGGAGAAGCGGCTTCAGATTATGTTTTCGTGATAAAGAACATGAACAATTTAATTTATTTATTAAATTATTTGTTTGTATTTTTGGTTTTTTGTTTCCGTTTTTATATTTCAGTGGTACTTACCGCAAGAAAAGGCGAACAGGACGAGCACGTAGAGGAAGAAGAACTTCATGATATCCATCACCATCCGAGATAAGGACACTTGTAGGGGGCCCAGGTGGGGATTCACAGAGAAAATGTACACCAACTTTAGGGAGCTGTAAACCAATAAAAAACATCCTCTGTAAGTACGGCAGACGTAAAGTGAAATAATAAAAACGAACACCTGGAAACATGCTTTCATTTTTCACGTTAACAGTTTCTACGTGACCCACCTGCTACCATTGAAATAATTGATTGGGGGATGCGAAAATCGAGTTTAACTAAAACCAGAGGTGGCGATGGTGAAACTCTCAGCCCTCCTCTTCTTATCTCATACGCTCTCTTCTTCCCGTCTATTTATACCTCAACCATTCACATAATTGGAGATAAATTCTTTCGTGGACTAATTAGCTCGAGATAGTTTATTTATTTTATTTATAATGTACATCTATGTAATGTTTTTTACATATATTTTTTTGTCCTTGCCTGTCTCACTAGGAGATCCTGTATCGAGACAGACTATTTTACAAATATTTTATAGGTATTATTAGGGTACATTTTACAATAAAGTTAAAATATTTAACAAACAATTTTTAGGTTAGTGTGTAGTGGTAACATAGTGACATACAGGATTATATTTGGGTATAGTGACATACAGGATTATATTTGGGTATAGCGACATACAGGATTATATTTGGGTAAGATGACTAATTATTGCACGACCTTTTTCGATGATCCATTGTTTGATCAGGATTTTGTATGTTAATATTATTCGATTGTCTTGTTTCGTCAGGTAGGTTATTGTATATTTTAGACGCAATGTATTTGAAAATTCTTTGACCAAATGTTGTTTGTTTTTAGTGTTTGTATGAGTTCTTTGGTTTTGTGCCGCGTGTTTACAATATTTTGGGTATTTTCATAAAATGTATGTGTTTTATTTTTGAACAGATGAGTTACGATAGTTTTTGTGTAAATTTGTCGAATATCTAATACATGGAGTTTGTTGAATATATCTGCAGTACTTGTTATTATGGGAACTTTAAGAATCACTTTCATAATTAATTTTTGTGCCTTCGATAATTAATCTATAGCTGATAGTGTTGCACCTCCCCATGCGATTATTCCTTACTAATAGTTAATACTATTAAGTGGTTACACAAACAAATCACACACAAATAAACCCATTTTACATAGTTTTTCATGTGCTCTTAAATACTTAAACGTTCCGTTAAAGTCACCTGGCTTCGAGCAGTTCGACTTCTACTGTTGTATGAAGATGTTAACAGTGAAGAACAGGCCCCGTGTACGCCAGGTAGAGCGCCATCGTGGCTGCGTACAACGAGTTGTTCACAAAGCCTGTCACGTTTCATGCCATTCACGTAATCCTTCTGACCCTTCTAACATCATACGAACTTTCCTGAATACGTGTGTGTATGTGTATACTTACATATATGACCTTTTTTTTCTTATTTCACTGTTAAATTCCTATCTTTTGTTTAACACATAAAAAAAAATACTATTTTTTTCTTTGTTAAATTGTGCTTTACATTCGTTTTCTCCGCCTTTTTTACTCGAGCTCTGCTCTAAAAAAAGGTGTAATATTAATTAATGTATTTTTAAAAGAAAAACTTTATTTAATTTATAAAAACATGTAACCTCTGTACCATTATATTCAATAAAAAAAAGTAAGATTCCGATTTTAGCAGCACCGCGTCCCACAAGTCCCAGTTCTCCCTGGGCTGCAAGACGGTCTCCTAGCCTTGCATGATCTCCTTCTGTACCTCGAACCAGGACATCAGACCAGAGCCACCGCGGCCACGTACATCGAGTTGGTCACAAAGCCTATCACTTTCTATATGTCATTCACATACTCCTCTCTCATTTAACACGAACTAACCTGAATATGTTGGCTGCGGAGAACAGTCCCTCCGATAGCAGCATCGGATCCCACGAGTCCCAGTTCTCCCTGGGCTGCGAGGCTGTCTCCTCGCCTCGCATGATCTCCTTCTGCACCTTGTAGTATGACACCAGACGCAGAGCCACCGTGGCCACATACAGCGAGTTGGTCACAAAGTCTATCACGTTCCACATGTCATTCACATACTCCTCTAGTCCCACGTCCCATAACTGTTTCACTTCACTCCATATTAAACCTAAAGAAATAAGCTTATTTAAATATAACAGAAATAAAAAAAATTTCACATGTAGCAAACACTTTGTGGGAATACATAATTATAATAAACACAATGATATTACTTATAAAGTGGAATAAAACAAAGTAATATCATTGTGTTTATTAGAAATAAAAAAAAGTTAATTCCCGAATACACAAGCATAATCGTGGAAACACTGTTTTTAAATTTCAGCAGAGTGCGGATTTTGAAAGTGATTAGGAGAAGAGCCTTGTGCTTAAAAGGGGTCACCGATCCAAACATAATTTGTCATTTTGTTGAGTCGCTAAAAATCCACCAAATTGAAATTTAAGGTAAGTACGTATTAAACATTAGGTTTACAATATTATTTTGGATACTAATCTGACATGGAAGCATTACAAATAAGCGAAATTTTTTAATATATTTTTTATATTAACTCCACACAATAATTTCCCTCAGGGCCTATGTCATCTGGGATGCTGTGTGGAGGGTCTTTTTGAGGAGAGAAAGGAATGAACATTGGTCTTGAAGAGACCCATGTTGTAAGAGGGAGGAAACACAGAGGCCGGCAAATCGTTCCATAGCCATTTGTTGAACTCAAGAACGAGTCAAAAAAACGACCCGATCTTATGTGACAAATGTCAACCGTGTACATATGTTGGGCGCGCGTTTGGCGTGTCTCCCGACTTTGCACCGGTGCCGAAGGGATCAATGACACTAGTTCCTCAGAGCATCTTCCATTGAAATACCGGTAGAACAGGGATAGCATTCCCACCCGACGCCTGTGCTCTAAAGATTGCAATCCGTTCGTTAAGGTGGGAGAATCTATCAAACGGACCGCCCGTTTCTGCACAGAGTCGAGGATATTCTTCGAGTATTTTGGAGCTCCAGACCAGAGGTGGCTGACAAATTCAACCGTGGGGCGCACTTGCGACTTGTACAGGGTTAGCAGTTGTGTACTATTAAAGTGTCTGCGAGCCCTGTACAGTACAACTAGTTTTTGGGAGGCTAATTTAACTCTGGCGTCGATGGAGCCCCCGTACCTGAGCTGGTCACTTACAGTCAGGTCAGTTACGCCAAGCATATCAATGTCTGAAATGATTAAGAACTTACGAAATCTTTATTATTTTTCGTATTGTCTATTTTATAAAGCTGCAAAAATGCACATGACATGCCGTGTTGAAATGGTTTTGGTGACAAAGGTAGAGGTCTCAAGATATTTTGGGGATTCAAAGAAAGTAAAAGGAATACTAATATGATGCATACTAACCGCTAACCCAAGCTAAAATAAAGCACTCCACAATGGAGGGTAGGGACCCTCTCTTGGTCCTCATGTCTTCCTCTCTGTCTGGCTGCGCGTCCTCCCAAAACAGACCGCCAATCACAGATTCTATCCGTTGTGAAGCCAAAATTAACATAACTGGAACAAGAAGCAAGGCATTAATTCAACGTTAGTAAACACCTCGAAAAATAAAGTAAGAATTAAATATGTTTACAGTCAGTGGTTTGCAGCAGTAGCGTGGCTATAGCATTCTCTTGATTGATAAATGGAATCCTGGGAAAGTAAATTATTTTTTTTTAATGTGTGTACCGCACAAGGTTCTCAATGCTCAGAGCCAGTGAGACTATGGCATCCCAATTGGGGTATGTTGTGAGGTACTGGGGAGGGGAAGGAGATGGGGAAGAGGAAGGTCGAGAAGTACCTGGTTATAAACACGGCTAAAGCCACCTCGAGCAGCGTTTAAATTCTGAAAGGTGTCTTACACCAGGGCGATACTGAGAGTATCTTCCACCCTGGAACGTGCCGCAAATATACCATATTTGCGGCACGTTCCAGGAAGAAATTAACCAAATAAATTTGACCTTAGGATTGCTAATCGAAAGCCCTACTCCTCGACCACGGAGGCCGTTATATTATCCGTTGGGGGTGAGGGAGGTGGAGTTGAACCCCCTAAACCCCTCCCTTATAAACGTTCCTGATTTACAATGCACCAAATTCAGAAAACCTTGTAAGATATTTCTTTAATGGATATATGTTTTGTTTTTAATTACTACATAGTTACACACAGTAGATACCTACGAATCTGGCACTGACACTAGTGTCCAAGATGGGCTACTGATCGTATTCAAACATGTTAAAAAAAACACAAATGTAGAAATCAAACAAGATGGCCAATCATCTATTGTCACTATTGACCTTCAGAGGCTCTAGCAAGGTGAAATCGATAACTTTACAATATCGGATCGTTAGGAGTAATTTCCGTTGATTTTATATCGGTATCCCTAGCAAAGTTTCACTGTTGATATCCCAAACGATATTGGTGGGGAATAAATTAGAAATCGATATACGCTGGCAACACTGGCGGATCTGTCCTGTTTACAGTCAGTAAATAAATTCACATTCAGAAACGTCAAACGCCAGTCAAATACGTAAAAATATGAATAATTTGGCAATGTTGAATTGAAATACTAACCTTAATATGCATTGACAGCACGCATTTACTTTTTGACACTACATGGGAGTTAATTAGTTAATAATTTCTTTAGTCATATTTCAGCCACTTTTATTTCTCAAAATTCGAACTGAATAATTTGGTCGCATCTTAGTTGAATTATAAAGTTTATGGATCGCGTATATGACTTCTTTCAATACAAAAATCTTCGTTAGTTCAATACGTACATTAAATAAACAAATAATGTTGATTAACAAACGACATAATTCAAATAAATTCATATATTGACAGCTAAACGAAACTTATCTGATACTATTGAATACGGGCTAAAATTTGTGAATCGTCGGTTGGAATTTCTCTTACCAATTGTTGACCGTGATCACAAATATTGCTAACTGACCATAGATGACGGATTTGGGCAATATCGTCTTGATATAGGGTTATATCGATCGACCATTCTAGGTACCCTGGGCCTTTATCTAGGGAGGTTATAATTAGCAAGTAGGAAGGAAAAAAATCTATGAAAATAATTGAATTCAGCGGAAATCTTGAAGTTTCGACATTTAATTTTATATTTTCCTGAAAACGATGGATAGCTTATGGGCCAGAGTGGTTAATGTTTGATTTAATTTAGAATACTTACACAAAAACGTAAAGTAACTCGCAGAATGGCAGATAAACTTGATGAACGGTTTCCTCATGGTCCTACCCAGTGCGGAGTGTGGGGCCAGGATGTAGGAGACGGAGAAGAGCGGGAACATGATGCCTATCCTGACTATCTCCAGGGCCTGCAGAGCCATGTTCTTTCTCCGGAAGCCTGGCAAACCCTCGTACCAGATGGAGGCCAGCAGCTGTTGAACGTTCGGATGTGCCACAAACTGCGGTAGAGAAAATAATTAAAACATATATATAATTAATTTTTTCAGTAATCATATTTTTTAAAGTTATGTACCTAAATAAAATTATTTTTCTATTGATGATATCGATTCAATACTGATCGGTTAAATAACGGTTCAACATTTTTTTGCATTAAGTCATTTGTTTTCACTGAAGTAAACTCAATTTTGCATTATTTCTGGTGAAATTGATCAAACATTTTAAAATAATGAAATTCTTTCGTGATCAGATCATCGATTCCAATGGCCTGTTTGGAGACTAGGAACATTCCTAAGGTCTTATATAAATTATCGACATTGGTTTTGTTTTAAATCGGTACAGATCCACAATTCTTGGTAACGGTTCCATGCCAACTGAGAATAAAGACAACTCAACACCTCCTTGAAAAGTCATTAAAAGCTCTAAAAAAAATATTTTAAATTAGCCGATAACCCTAGCCTAACGTAACCTATTTAAACAATTTTTATATATATTTTTTTTCACTCTAAAAAATATATAAAAAATATGTAAAAACTTATCTGAGATGGTTCTGAGTTGGTTTCATTCCGAGTTGTCCGGTCACCCTTGGTAACATCTGTTGAGTGTTTTTATACATTATGATAAGAATTCAATATTTTCACCCGTAATTTTTTCAACTTGTAATTTTTTCACGGACTTGTATTTATTTTACAATTTATTTATTTATTTACGGTACAAATACGTATATATATATATATATATATATATATAGGTATAGATAAAACTTTTTTTTTTCATACAAATGGGTTACAAAAAATTATGCAGTGTAAACTTACACATATGATTTATATTAACTAAAATCAAGCTTTTGCAAACAAAATGAAAACTAATAAAACTAATTAAAAAATATATTTTAATTGCTTTTTTGTAAGTTCTTTCGGTGCTTTTAAAAAATATCTGCTACTTCCGCATATTGATCTAAGCTGTGTATGCGTGGTATAAAGAAGTTCGTCAACGAACTGGTATTGAAATTATTTTTGGAGTATTTTTGGTTTTGACTGTATTAGGAACATGAAATGAAATCAATTGCAATTGCATTATTGTGCAGTGATGTCAAATTGTCCTACCTTTTCAGACCAGATCCGCGGCGAACGGTTTAACGATGCCTGTATATGTAGTTGGGCGAAACCGGTTATGTTAAAAAAGTGTGTTTTGGAAAAATAAGAATGTATTTTTGTTGGCCGAATTCGAAATGTTCTTTTTAGGCGTGAGGGACAACGGTGCATTTTTGACAATAATTTTATAACCCTTATTTTACAGAAGTTTTGATCGTCTGTCCCAGAGTTCGCGATATTTGCACCGTTGTAATCGCAATATTTGTATTTTAAGATATATGTATTTATTTCATAATTTCATAACAAAAATTCGATCGACCAATTCAACGAAATTTGAAACGGCGATAGAATTCTCGAGCGTGCAATTACCAAAGTTTCATTAGGTACATATCTACGTAATACGAATGTTTAAAATGGAAATATAAAATTTCTCTTTAACCATGTGTTCAGCAGTAAAAGTACTTTTCCGCTCGAGATACAGAGAAAATAACGATACCTCTATCCCGAGAATTTGCTCGTGGTATTCGAAGACTTGTAATTTAATGCATTACGCAGAGCCGTTAAATCCTATGACTCGAGACGGTAGAATCCACTTATCCTAGCTTCTGCGACCATGGTAAGTTTTAGCTACCAAATGTAATATGTAAAATGGAGAATATTCACCTATGGCTTGATGACAGAATAGATATAATTGTCTGAAAATGTTCAAAGCACTTTCACAAAGTGGAATTCTGGAAAAAAACTATGCTGGGAATTGCTGCGAGGTGGAAAATGTGGCAGGGAAATTCGTGAATGTTTTTATTCCAGACTATGTCCAGGGAAAAAAAACTCGTCTGGTTTGGGGTAATGGTAGAAATGTTAAAAATGTAGGAGAAGGAATACCGAATATTTCTGACTGAATTTTTAAAACGTTGGGAAAATCTTCATTTCTCTAAAGATGAAAATAAAACTCTTCGACAGTTTTAGACAATGCAGTTATTACGAATTAATGTATAAAATATTTATTATATGCCCTTCTTGTTTGTTATATGATCAACAATGAAAGCGAACTTATTTGAAGAAAAATGGTTCAAATTTTCGCGATCTTTCATAAATATTACTTGTTTCAGGAAACGCATTTAGAGAACATTTTATATTTGTAATTTTTTGGTGTGCATACAGGGTGTAAACAGCACGTACCAGAAGGATTTTAACCAGCGTTTCCTTAGCATATTTGGAGTAAAAAATATTAATGTATATAATTTGGTGTTCGGAGATATTTAAAAAAAAAAAAACAAAAAAAATATCGACCACACGTCGCAACAGAGGAGTTGGGTGCAGCCACCACGGTTCAACAGAGGAGAGAAAACGCATATCACGTGATCCCGTCACCACGCGTAGTAGTGTGATCAGTGGCAACGTATGATGGATGACACATTTTTTTTTTGTAACTGAAAAAAAATATCATCGGACAGCAAAATGACGTCTACGTTTTTTACTCCAAATATCGATCGTTCAGTTGATTAGTCAGATATCTCGGAAAAATCGAAAATTGAGTCGAGTACGTAAAAGTGTACCCTCAATTTGGTACTATCCTCAGATTACTCATAAACACCACCAAATCTTTTAAAATGCAAAAAAACTTGTAGTGAATTAAACGAAATGTTGACGTTTTCTGGGTCACCAATAGGATATTTCAAAAAGTCATATATTGTTATGCCTCCCGGTATTATTTTATGGCATATTTAATAAGTAAAACACGGACACGTGTAAATAATATTTGATTTTTGGTGAGCATTCGAAAATTACTTTCTTCATTTTCTCAAAACTTAGTATTTGGAGATGTCTGACTAATCAAGTGGGCTATCGATATGCTCAGGAATCGCTGGTTAAAATACTTCGGATACGTGCTGCTACACAACGTATACTTAATTTTGCTTGTAAACTGTAATGATGGTAAATAAGTATTGTGTTGTTAGTTTTTAACGAACATATAAACATATATTTGTATCATTACAAATAAATTAGTTTATAAACTTTTTGTGTGTTTTCGTGTTTCTTTGTTAAAGTTTTACCATATTCATTTATTAAAGGCAACGTTTTAAGATTAAAAAACTTGATTACTTTGTTCAACTGCGATTTAAGTTCAAAGTACTTAATTATAACCTACGTGTATTATGGGAATTAAACTTTGTTTGTATATCCACATTCGTTGTAAGTTTCACCGTCTGCAATTAAATGTTCAGATATGTAGTGTTTACTTCATATTCTGTCAGTAATTAGAGTAATTTCCAATGATTAAAATTAAGCTAATTTTGCTTCTATATTTTAGATAATATTCATAAATTTTCCTCTTCTCTCTTCTATTTTTAAGGTCTAAAATTTTACTCTAATTTTGACCGAATTTACCTTGATTTTATAACTAGCTTTTCCCGCGGCTTCGCTCGCATGGTATTAGGGGGAAATTACTGAAGCTCTTGCATTTATCAATTATCCCCTCCTTCCCCCCTCCACCCCCTCCCCCCACCCCCTCCTCCCCCCACCTCCCCACGTGATTTTTGCTCCATTCTAAACGAGTCATGTTTATTAAACATTTTCACAATTTTCGCTTCAATTTCATCGTTTTAAATATTAGCGCTCTCTCTCCAACATTCGTAATTACATATCTCACCATCTTCTTCTTTTCCAGGAGCCTTAATGACTTTTCAAAGCAGGTGTTGAAGCTGCACTGAGTTGGTCACCTAAGAACCGATCATACCTTCTTCTGCCTGAGTTTGATGGCAAGCTTGAGTCTGTTGAGCTGCATGCGCTCCCCGTGCTCGAAGGCCGGGCCTGTTGGGTCGTGGTTCAGCAGCACCTCCAGCTCGTGGGAGCTGCGCGTGTGGTCGAGCAGGGCCGTCGCGAACTCCTGGCACTGCTTTCTCAGCTCCTGGTATTCTATCTACAAAAACAAACCTTTGTGGTTAGATATTTATTGTTGAAAACTTTCTGCTATCGGGTGGGTTTGTGAAACACTAACTAATTAGGCCAGTATTAGGCCACTGACTAATTATTAGCGATCCGCGATCGGAATCATTCCGGTATTCCCAATTTTTTAATATGTTTTTTACACTCATCTCCTGATTAAGATTTGAATTTTCAACCTTGGCGCACTTGAGATTTTGCCGCCATTTTGAAAAAACCAGCCGAAATCGCGCCAAAATCTAGTTTATCTCAAATATCTCGTTTCTAATCAAAATTTCGGCTAAAGTAGCTATACAAGTTTAGTAGCACGTAATACTAATGTACCAGACTGTTGTTATTTTATAGCATATTTAATCTGTGGTACACAGACACACGTAAATTATATTTGATTTATTGTGAGGATTCGAATATTGCTTCCCTCGTTATCTCAAAACATTGTATTTGGAGATGACTTTTCAACTGGATGATCGAAATATATAGTGGAAAACTGTGGGAGGGTGGGGGGGGGGGGGGGGATGATAAGAGGAAGTATAATTATTATTTATTTAATTCAAATAAAAGAACTAATACTATTTTTCAAAAAGTATCAAAAGTAACAATAGTGGTATGCAGGCGAGGTGGGTAATAACCAAAGTAGTAAAAATAATAAAGTTAAAAATTACAGTTTTTTTCGCATTTTTACCATAATTTCAGAGAGTAGTTTTATTAGATAATGTAAGCACTTTCGAATATGATTATTTAATAATTATTATTAAGTAAAAAAAATATTTTATTCCGATATGTAAGAAAACTTTGGGTCAACAGAACTACCAATACCTCGGAACAAATTTCTTTAATAAATTGCCTGAAAATATAAAATCATTTAAAAATAACCTCAAAGGAATAAACAATAACACAATAAAAAAAATGCTGAAAAATTCAACTAAAAAAAAACAAAATAAATAAATTTAAAAAAAATTAATTCAAAATTATAACTACACAATAAAAATTGTTGTAATAAAAAATCTTAATAACTAAACAAATAACCCCTTCCTACCATATACACAAGCATAGGTTTTTATGGAAGTACATATTTAAAAAAATATATATGTGGATACAAATCACTAGCACCGGAAAAGAATGCAAAATAAAACAAGTTTCTATTTTTATAAAATACACTAGACGAAGTCTTGAATCTAACGACTGAGTTTGGTGAATTCAAGGCATTGCTTTCAAAGCTTCTGCTATTTTCTATAAAAAAAACAACATTTTTGTATAATCTGTAGATCCCGGGGTAATCCCACAGGCGATTTATGACACCCGGGGGATAAGGCCCGTAGAAAGGACCCGACCAGCCTGGGGTCGGGCCTGTTTGCACAAGGCCGGAACCAGCCCGGGCCTTGTGTAAACCCGGGGCGTAGGGCAGCTGGAAACAATCAGTGGGCGGTCGGCTTAAAATAAATTGTGTTTCAGGAAACATTACAATGACAAATTGTTTGTTGCAGCAGAAGTTTTATTTTATATTTGACTTTATTACGTATTTTACGTTCAATCTGACTTAGGTAATACATATCAATGATATTATGAATACAAATATACACATCGTGTAAGTAGAAGCAATATACACTTTAACGTAATCACCCTTTTTAATAAATTACGTCATCCAAATGGCTAAATTAACTTTCTCTTTTGAGAATTTTTTTGAATGCTGATGGAAGGGGTGGTGGAGTAGGAAAAGGGGGAGAGGAAGATTAGGTCAGGTTAGAAGATCAGTCATTTCAGATATGGTCTTTAAACATAACTAAAGCCATTTTTGTTTTTTATTTATTTTTGGGGTGTTATGCCGTGTTTCGCTACCTCCTTCTTTAGCCAACGTTTCGGACAGCGTTACAGTATCCATCATCAGGGCAGATAAGCAAATGATATTGTTGAAAGTGTTTGCTTATGTTTGTCGAAGCGATACCGTGCAAGTCCTGGGAAGACCCAAAACTTACGGAGCACGCCTAATTACGGAGGCAATTGAAATCCATAAAAACCCCATAAACATTAATAGAGACGACTGAGCTAAGCTCAATAGTTCTTGATATCCAGTAATTGACGCATCCAAAGTTAAACGCAAAAAACCATGCTCGTAGAGAAATGGAGCTGGCAGCACGGTATCGCTTCGACATACATAAGCAAACACTTTCACCAATATCATTTGCTCATCTGCCCTGATGATGGACACTGTAACGCTGTCCGAAACGTTGGCTAAAGAAGGAGGTAGCGAAACACGGCATAACCCCCCCAAAAATAAATAACAAAAATACTTTTGGTCGTGAAAACCTAAAAGCATACCATAACTAAAGCCATTTCAATTGTTTGAAATGTCTATACTGAGAAAATCTGACATTGGAATAAGGTACTAACGATGCAATATGTATTTAATTCTTAGATTAGATACACGAAAGATTTTGATATTGTTTACAAATTTATTTGCTTTACTCTCTACCTCTGGGTGCAGTCAAGAAGCTTACCGTTCTACAGCGTAAGTTGTCCATGGATAAAAAAATAAATAAAGTATTTTTGAAAAAATCGTTTTATTCTAGGTTAAATGCCTTCTTTGCGGCAGATGTTATAACTTATTCATACTTTTTTCTGGCAGCTGGGAAGAGCGTTTCCTCAAATGAATAATGAATATTTTCAGGAAACTTGTGTTGAAAGAAGGAATTTGGAGATTTACATCACATTAATGTTCAATAGCAAGGCAATGGGCCTAAAGGTTGCGAGTTCGAAACCCGTCAAAGGATGTGTAAAATATGATTTATTTTAATAATTGAGCCCTTTCGTTGATATTAAATACATAAATAAATTCACTATTCAGAAATGAAAAATTACTTACTTTCAGTTTTAACTTGTTTTTAGTAATCAAATATGAATTGCCAGGTACCTCTCAACTATACCGTTCCCTTTCTCCTTCATCTCCCCCCACAACCTTTTACCTTACAACATTCCCCGAATTGGTGATGCCAAATTCTTAACGCAAGTTGAAATTCTTCTGCGGTATCACATAGTTCTAGCCTTCAGTAAATTGCGATAGTAATAGCAAGGTTTTACTCGTAGACTCTAATTTTATTTTAAAGTTAATGTTTTTGAACATATAAGAAGTGATGTTAAAAGTGTTAAAAAAATGTATACAACCTTTCACGAGTATATTAGTTAATAATATATAAGTTAGCACAATTGAGAATAAATATTAATTATACATCACGTACTTCCATAGAATTCATTGTAAAAGTGTTGACCTCAAAATATGTTCCATAAACGAAAAATAACGGTGACGTTTTAGAATGTATATTGCGGCTTTTTCGAGAGTGGAACATACTCTCAGTATCGCTCTAATGTAAGACCACCATACAGAATTGAAACGTTGCTTGAAATGACTTTAATTTGATGACCAGTTCTGAATAGACAGGTACTTCCTCACTTTCCTCTACCCATCTCCTTCCCCTCCCTACTACCTTTAGCCTCACAAAATACCCCAGTTGGGAATGTCACAGTCTCACTGGCTCCAGACGAGAGCAGCTGGGACACTTGTGAGGTATTCAGATTAAATAAAGAGGATGTTCAGAATGTGGGAAACACCCTAAGGTAGCATTATTTGATCTTAAAGTCAATCTCCATAATGAGGCAGAATAAAAGGCAACTCAAAGAAAAATTATATGACCTTAAATTCGTTCTCTGTGAAGCCATAGTGTGGAACACAAACCGAAGAAAAATTCTTTGACTTCAAATGCATGCATAAGAAGTTGAGGAAGCGCAGAAGGCACCCTAAAGAAACATTCCCCGACCTTAGATTCGTATTCCATGAACCTGAGAAGTGTGGAAGACATCAGAATAAAACGTTGTCTGATCACAAATTCATGTTTCCGTGAAATAAAAAAAGTATGGAAGACGCCCCGAGAAAACATTCTCTAAACTTAAACTCGTTGTCCATCATGCTGAGGAAGAGCGGAATTTGTGGTAACATTCTCTGGATTTCATGCCTCATGATGCTGGAGAAATGAGGAAGGTACCCCAATTAGCATTCCACGAAACGGAGAAAGAAGGGTTTTGTGGAAATGCGGAAGACATCCCAAGGAAACATTCTGACCTTAAACTCGTGTTCCATGAAGCTGAGCCTCCTTAGCTCCCAGGAGAGTTCGAAGGCTGTGAGAATGGGGTCCTTGGAGGATAGCGCGATGAGACTGGGGGAGGCGAGCGCGCGATAGGCGTTGATCCGCGATCGGGAGTGCCGCAAGGAGTCTTCCTGGCGAGATGTCACACACTCGTCGCAGCCGCATCTGGGGAAAAAAATATTATCATTTTAAATCATAAAATTTTGACCGGTCAGTGGTTGAGTAGGCATCGCGTTTGGGTCTCACCCGGGCGTCCCGTGTTCGATTCCTCGGCTGGCTAAGTCCTCCATCATAACACAAGCAACATTTTCGGCTTTTTGTGGTGGTAGTAGGAGATTTTCAAACATTATTGGATTATTCGTGACCGGGGAATGTTTGTCTTTTTTTTGAAAAAAAAAAATCTTTTTTCATTTTTAAAGTGAAACTTCTTTAGCGCCGTTGTGATTCAAAACTGGGATGAAACGGAAATGACGCATTACAGTATTTACGAAACGTCACTGTGCTCATTGGCTGCTTTGATTATGATCTCAATTTTTAAGGCTCCTATTGGTTGAGATATGAAACGGAATTGACCCATTACAGTACCTACAAAGCGTCAAACGGCGCTCATTAGCTGCTTTGATTATGATCTCACTTTTCAAGGCTCCTATTGGTTGAGATTGTTTTGGTGAAGTTTCGCTTCTACCGCGTGTGAACTGTACTCGATGTTTATTTTAAATCTGCTGTGGAAATAGCATACCAAAGCTGAAAATAGCATACAATATCCGCTCTGGAATTTTATCATTACTCTACATTCACAAATGAACACCTTCCGAGCCTCACCTCACCTCCCGAGCTTGAACAATTTCCGCGGGAAATATTGCCCTCCCCCTTTCTAGAGTACCTAATCTAGAGTATGGAAATCTTTTCTTTTACGGGGACGAAATATCTCCCATGTTTTGTATTCTTTCATTTCGTATGAAGTTTGATAAAAATATGAAATACGTAATCATAATATATGAACAACTAAAATGAGAACTACGTAGTATTTAGAGCTTCGCAAAAATGCTGCCCTTAAATTTGTCACCCTAGAAGGGTTTGTCTACCCAGGTTGCTTAGCTCTAAATACGGTCCTGGTCAGGGTTTATATTGTAGATTACACGTACCGTGGACTGGTGGAATTTGAGCACCGAGCATACCACAATATACTGAAATGTTCTGCCATAAACCTACTATACCGAGAAACGTGAAACCGAACTAGACTATATATAACCCTTTAAATGAAATGAATTACGACCGAAAGCCCCTCAATAAAACAAACGGCTTCGAGCCACGGTGAGATATATTTAATGGAGTTTTAATCTTCTTCATAAACCATAATATCCAAATGACAAGCACAATAAATGGTTGCATTATTCGTAGCTCGTAGCTCTTCTGACCCAATTCTGTGGAATTACATTAATGTAGGTACTGGGAATAGAATGGAATCCACGAGGTATTTTTGTAAGCATGCCGAGATCTTGTTTGAAATGGCTACGTTTCGCAGGAATTCATCGTAGCATCGAGTTAATTAACTTATTTGTGAAATGTCCAGTTCATTTGGCAGCTACCTACGTTTAATTCTTAGGTAGATATGTACCTACCCAGTCAATATAAAATGTCTACAAGTAACTGGCAATCCGTTAATTCTTATTTATTTGTTTTTTTATTACGTGCCTTAGTGGGCTTTTACATTCTGTTTTACAAGTTTTTCGTATCACTGTTATTTTAGATACTTAAAATTAAAAAAAAAATCAGAGTGTGTAATTCACACGCGTTAGAAGTGAAACTAGAAAGTCGCTAGATGTCGCTTTCTTTTCTTTTGCTTGTTTTTTTTAAAGTGGTTTGAAGATTAGATAATGATTTCACAAAATAAAAATGTTTTTTTTGGATGCCGTAGGATTCGAACCCCCGTTCGCTTGATGTCTGTCTTTATCGCCGCTGAGACTTATCACCTTGCCAACTACGCTATGGAAGGCACGCGCCGAGATGCGAATGTACGGCGTTATATTAGAACCGAGTGTTTGTGTAGAACTGAGTTGTGACGCGCTTCCGTTTCACCAGAATTTTAAGTCACTAACGGCGCTAAAGAAGTTTCACTTCAAAAAGAAAATATAACACAATGAAAAAAAGGAAACAACGTATACATAAAATAAAACACATAGGTAAACATGTGAAAAGAAACTAATAACAAAAATAAATCCTAAAAGATCACGCCGACATTATATTCCCTTCATATTGTTAGATATTCAATATAACAAAAATTGTAGAAGGCACATAACATATAAAGGTCTATTTGTGCCCAGAAAAAGAAAAGTAATGGAATAAACAACATTTATATTGATTAGTTTTAAGATGAAATATATCTCCCAGATTAGAACATTTATTTCCGAGACTGTGAATTCTCGGAATCGGAGAATGTTGATAAGCATTATCCTGGTGTTGTTAAAGTAAATGGTAATACATGTCTCCAAGATCTTTAGGGAACACGGATAAATTGAAGCAATTTAGGACAGTCAATTTTGTAATTGAGTATTTTATGTAATAACATTAAATCTAAGCTTATTCTTCTATCTACATTTTATTCAGAAGGTAATCGTAATTATTGTTTTGTTTACGAAAATGCAATTTCTAGTTTATATACTTTAGGAACTTACGTTGATTTTTTTGTCTAAATGTCTATCTCAATGTTGTCGGAATGAATATTGAAAAAGGAGATAATAACGTAGAGTTATGTAGGTTTTGCACCATCTCTTTTTTCAGTCCGATTCCCGTGTAGAGACCAAAAACAAAATTTTTCGCTTTACGCGATCGCTGTTTTCATATCTACGGTTTCAATTAGCATCACAGCAAACAACATGGTTCATGTGTTGTTTGCAGTGATGCCAATTGAAATCGTAGGTATGAAAATAGAGATGAAAATAGCGATCGCTTAAAGTGAAAAATTTTGTCTCTGTTCTCTATATGGGAATCGGGCTGAAAAACGAGATGATGTAAAACGTACATTATACTCTGGTTGGTATTTGACAAGGGTTTTAGATACACGATAAATTTGCCTAAATTTTTGAAGTTTTTGCAGCTCTCAAAACAAATCAAAGAGTCTTAAGGGCATTGTTGATACTTTTAAATGGAGAGGCGATATACGATGTCAGGCAGCGAACGAAAGTCTATTAGTAATGTTTGGTTGGATGCCTCAGTTTAATCACTCGGACCCATAAGCTTGTTTTTACGATAATGTAACATTACCAGACAAATGTATGACGTATGAAGCGTACCTGATTTATAAAAATAATAATCAAAAGGCAATACGTCATTTGGCGACACTGATTTTCATTCATCATTTGCACTTCTATTTTTATTATCTCTTCAGCGACTGAGTACCTGCAATGATCGTATTATGGGAAAGCTAATTATCAATATGATTTTTTTTTATTTATACCAACACTTCCACGCTTGTAAGAAATAGGCTTGCGTATAGTTTGTCAAATATAAGTAGTTTTCATTTGACGAATAATTTTTTCGGAAGGATCCTACCTCCGAACCGACAAAAGTTACTTCCAGCAAATAAAAAGTTAATAACGACGGGTTCTAATAAATAATAACAGGTCGACAGATTAAAAAAAGATGTGGTTAAAATACAACATTGGTGAAATTCAACTTGAAATATTTTATTTTGGAAGCTTGAGAAAACTTTCTAAAAGCTTCTGCGATTGAAACAACCTACGTACAAGAGGGCAATAAGCGGGTAATAGTATTACAATATGTGGTTTTGCGGAAATACGAATAGAGGATACGAATTGAACGGTTGGTGGAAATCGACCATTACCAGGCCAACCCTTTTGCTTGCATCTGGTTTGTACAATAATCAGGTTTAAGATTTGGTAAGGCTATTTTATAAGATCTTGTAAGGCTTAAGTTTCTGCTTTGTGTAACACATTTTTTTCGCCATTGACAAATTATTATTTATATTTTTATTCATTTGTTAACCTAAGCTCTAGTATAATTAATTGCCATCTTGATTTAAATGCGGACATAGTGCATTTTGTGTTGAAGGTTTAAGGTTTTTAAAAGGTGATAAAATATGCTTTCAAATCTTATTAAAATATAAATTTTTTGAATGCAAACATAAAAAGTTAAAAAAATGGCTCATTTTAACTAAAATCACTGCTAACGAAAAACAATAAAGGACTTCGCTCACTGAGAAACTGAAATTAAAACAGTTGTCAACGCACCAGCACTTTTGCTTGTGTGGCAGTTACCTAGTTAACAGGTTGCCATGGTAGCGCTCACGAATTTCGAATTGCGTTGACAACTGGTTTTATTTCAGTTTCTCCGTGAGCGAAGGCCTTTACAGCAAAACATATTTTATTAGAGAAATGAATCATAGACGTTACCATCATCTTATTTTTGTATTGTTTCATGAAAAAAAAAATTAAAAAATTCACATTTCATATTTTCATAATTTTTTTATTCAAATTGCGGTCGGAGACTTTGGTTTCATAAAGGTGTACATTTTAATTCTTTTGTGGCTAACTTTTAGCATGCGTTGTTCCAAAAAAGTTTGAACAATTCATCAAATATTTTAAGTTAATTTTCACGTTCAGTGAAAGTTCTATTCTTTTGTGAAAATCAACTTAAAATATTTGATGAATTCTTAATTTTTTTAAACAACCCGTCCTTAGATTTGAATAAATAGCGGGGAGTTTTTATTTTATTTCTAATACTTTTCTTTAATAATCAGGGAGATAGTAGATAGTCAGATAGTCAGGGAGACACAATCATCTTTCTGAGATCTGTATGAGTTGTTCTGAAAAGCGAACAAATTAGTCTGACAGGTTACACCTGTACCGTGTGCGGTTGATGGTGGCTATATAGGAATGCTGAGATTCTTCAGCTATTCAATAGCATCGAGCATCCTGTTTGCAGAATCGACTTATCCCAAGGGAACTGGGGTAGAGCGGAAAGCCCCCAACAATGCACTCGAACCTTGTCCACATTCGCATAATGCAGAGTCCTTATTCCTTATGTCCCTGTTTGCGTATCATGCGTGTACGTCGTGAATGCATTGGATGCAAATTTTGTCTACAATTTCTGAGAATTAGAATCTTGGAATCTTCATAGTGAAATCAAAAATATTTTGTTATTTTGATCCGTACGTCGTACAAAAATGTGTAGTTAAAATAAAAATTTCATTATATTTCGGTAACTTGCTTTTAAAAAGCTCGAAATCATTTTTTTTAAATTCACGAGGCCTGAGTATTTAGAATTTGTTGTTTCAGCAAGTTTTAATTTTAAGAAAAGCGATTTTATAGTGTAACATTTGCCCCTGAAGAACGAAAATTCATTTCTAAGAAATCGGAAAGTTATTTTAGAATTCGGAAGATAATCAAATTTTTAGCCAAATCCGCAAAAAATACATCCGTCGAAAAACTGATATTGGCTCTTTTAGAAGCAAGACACATATTTGTTGATTTAAAAGACGATCTAAAACTTCATCTTCCTTAAATGAAAACCCAGTCGCCGAGAAATTTGAACACTAGGTATCTTACCAAACTGTTGCTGCCACTGATGCTCCTACTCCCCCAATATTGAGCGAACTGCACCTCAGCTTCATAATACTTAAATAAAATCATTAAAATCCTGGTTTAGATTCATTTTCCCACTCCAAAACTGGACCCATTCTTAAGGTTTTTTTACTAACAATATTAGAAGAAGATGATACTGTCTAGTGTGTATCCTGAACGTCTGTTGATGGCGTTTAATCCAGAAAATTTAAACGATTTTTGGAGGGACCTAACTCTTATAAGTAATAACTTATCAAAAAACTAAGCAATACCGACACACTAGTGTAGGTATCTATATTATATTAAAAATATTTGCGGTTGTGTCAAAATCCAGAAAGGAAATTGGGGAATATGTTTGTATGGACTAAACCCCGTCCAGTTTCCTTATAACGGATCGTATTTAGTTATTCTAAGTATTATGACGTAAAAATGGCGGGCGCGATGTCACAATTTTCTTCCGCACAAAACATCGTTTTGACGGCAATCAAAAAACGCTTTAAAAATTCCAAATACATTCACAATTAAAATAACTATGGAAATATGTATTTTTAATCGAACAATACATTGTAATAATAAACTGTTGTAAGTTGAAAAGTAAATGAAATACCTGACGTCATGAGGCATGGGTAGGGTGGCCCCCCGGTCCAGCAGGATCTTGATGATCTCATAGTTGTCCCTATGCGCCGCTAGGATTAGCGGTGTGATGTCGGGGGTGAAGGTGGCGGTGTCTGGAGGGAGGGCCTCCCAACTCTAAAACAAACAAAACCCCATTATTATAGGTTTGCCTAACTGAATACCATAATTAATAATGATTTCATGAACAAGTTTGCCTTTGGCCACCAAGGATTATTAGTTGAATCCATCCCTCCCACTCCAGCGCAAGGCAATGGGTCGAGAGGGTCAGGCTGTAAAAACCAGTATCTCCCGATCCGGCCCTCCACGTAGACCTAGACAAACCCCACCCCATGAACCCGTCCACCCCTGCTAAGTCACCGAACGTAGCGAACTACTTGGTATGACCTATGACAAAGATATTGGTTATCCAATAAATGGCTCCCCGGGCGACCGGGGACTTTGCTACAAAAAAGAATTGGTCTAATCTTGTCCCAGCTAACCATGCCCAACATAACCTAATCCAAGCAAATTTATGATTTATTGATAAAATTGCAATATTGCGATGTTTATCCCGTGACACTAAATAAGTAAATAAACGTAAGCTAGGGGATTTTTATTTTTAACTAATATTGCTTTTTTTTGGGAATCAAGTAGAGTGCGGATCGGATTTGATGTGTATAGTTTGTTCCTGGTTCCTTTTCAAATAACTAGGGTTTTTTTTTTTTTTTTTTTTTTTTTTTTTTTTTTTTTTTTTTTTTTTTTTTTTCAACTAGGGTTTTGTTCAAGTTACAAATCTGAAATTTGTCATATACATGCATAACAATCTGAAAAATCTGCTACGTTTCGCGAAATACATTTTTTCTTCCTCAGATAAAAAATTATATTCGCTTAAAATTTTGAAGTATAACCCAATCCCTTTGTTATTATTCAAACATAACACAGACTAATATAATAATAATAACGTGGTATTTTTATAGCGCATTTTTGTATAATTTCACTTCAAATGCGCAACAACTAAAACGGACGCGCCGCGACAACTCGATAGGTTTTGAGAGTGAACTTTATAAAAAACAAGTGTGTTTTGGGTTAAAAAATTAGTGCCCCTCGGTGTACCGGTCTCATTGCATTTATTTTTGTTCACTTTTTCGCTCTTTTAATATATATTTATTAAACGTCGATTACTTTAATTATCTTCAATTTTATTACCAAGAAATGGTTCGGTGTTCATTCAAATAGTTAAATTTAATATATCGTATCGCACGTCGTTACCCTTTCGGAAAATACGTATATTTTCTGTTATTGAGAAATGAGTGATTTATTGGATCGTACAAGCTTTGTTCGTTCATTTGTTTTCTCGGGTTTCATTCTTGTAGTGTTGAGTAAGAATAATATGTTATTTCTATGAACGTTCGAAGATGTGTTTAATGTTTTTAATAACCCAGTACAGCGAGCAATGTGTTTCTGGAAAGCGAAGATAATGCCAAGTCATAATTTTCTTGTTGCCAACTAAAGCATATCTTGGAAATTTCGCCGAAAATATTCATTAATGTCTGAGAATGTAAAATTGTACGTATCGAAAAAAATCTGAAAGTATTATGCCTAGATTATCTTTTAGTAGAGAGATTAAAACGATCGAATCTCACGATGCGACAAAACTTTTCAATAATAACTTTTATAATATTTAAAAAAAAAGAAATCAACTCTTACTCCATGGCAATATACTCGTAGTAACAAATAACTTAACTTCGTAGTAATACACTTATATTATTTTATATTCTACTATATTCTTCCTAACTCTTATAAAATTACTCTATAGCAATTTACATCATTTTATATTCTTTTGTATTCTATAATATTTCTTTATTATTATTTTATTTTATATTTTTTATATTCTCGCACATTTTTTATATTGCTTATATGTTAATGTAATGTACAGAAAATCTACCACCACAACACGGGCATGTGCCTAGCATGGTGGTCGAAAAATTCTAAAATTAATGTAACAAACAATTCAATGAATAAAGAAAACTTCAAAAAACTTCAAAAAAACTTTAAAAAAAACTCAAATATTATAGTTTTCAGCGGATTTGGCAGTGCTTATGATCACTACACTGGCTTACCCGGACCAGGGGGAGGGGGAGGGGGGGGGGGGGTGCACCCTCTTAAAATAAATAAATAAGTGCGTATACAGGATGTCAAGGGATGTACTTGACTCTCTTCAAACAATGATTCCTAACATTATTTGGGGTAAAAAATGTAAATGAAATTTTGGACTCCGGTGACTTTTTCGATTTAAAAAAAAATGTTTTTCTTCAAAATCAAACAAAAAAATCTTTCACATGTCGTCACTGATAACTCAGCCGAGTGACCGCCCAACCTCTCATCCCGCCCCTAACTGTTCAGTACCTACTTTTTTATGTTCTTCGTTAACCGAAATGAAAACCGATTTAGTAATAGGTTAAATAATGTATTTGAAGATTCACTGTGTAAAACTAGGCTTTGCCAAAGACATGCGTATTTTATTACACCAAAAATTTATAATGCTCTCTTTAAGACTACAGAAATTGAATGTAAAAATATATCCTCCTACAGCAAATATAAAAATGTAATAGACTAATAAGTCTAGGATAAATACCATTGATACATTGCTGTTGTGGAGTGAGAATAGATTTCTGACTCTGAATACTTCATGTTTGAAATTTAGTAAGCAGGTTATTATAGTTTATATTGTGTTTTTATATCTTTTTTTAAAATAATTTTCATATTTTTTATATTTTTGTTAAGTTCTTACGGGTACAGGACCCTTACTTTTTTTGTTTTACTTTTTAATTATTTTTGGGGAAAAGACAAAATCAAATCAAAAAGATAACATAATGTTTGTTTCATAAAAAAACGATATATTATTTATGGCGTTAAGTATTTTTACCTTTGTAATGGCCTTTCAATCCCATCTTGTCTACCAAAAAACAAACGTGTTCTGTTTAAGCAGCCTAGTTGCCATTTGCTAAATAAAAGACCGACTTCGTGGAAATGAATAAATTCTTTCCCTTGTATTGGGAGAACAGGTTCGTCCAATTTATTTGCCGTATTGGGAATAACGATTCCCAGCCTCGAGGCAATCCGAGCTTTTATTCTTGGCACGAAGGCGAATCCTTCAACTATTTTCTAACCCCAAGTCCCCCGACACGGTATTATGTAGTGAGATATCTTCGGAACACAGTTTTATCTCAAAACTACTATTCCCGGGATCACGTTCTACTTAAAAATGTCAACACTATAGGTAAAATAGAAGGTTTTAATTTTTATATAAATTACCAACAGAATAAAGTAAAGTTTTCAGGTTGTGATTTCAAGTAAGCTGGGTGTAGTTTTAATATAAAAAAGTAAAATTGTTAATAACTGAAAAAGTTTATTTTTTTAGGTGCCGTGTCTACGTCCAAACAATATTTCTTAATCTTTTCCATTTGTCGTGCCGTGTCGTCCAAACAATATTTCTTAATCTTTTCCATTTCGCTTACATAAGTTTTATACCCTTATTTTAAATATCAAGTATTCAAAATTTAATCAATTTTGAAAAAAAAGCTGTATTAAAAAAAGCCGCCATAACAATTCTTAATGTACGTAGATATTAAATAGATAGATCCGGCGTTGCGGGGGCTCTGTACAGGGTTTTTCGAAATCAGATATAGGCAGTGACCTTTCTTTTGCTTTGACAGTCAAGTTTACAAAATTTAACCAACCACAAAAAACTGTTTTAAGGTTTGGTAAAAGGGGGTGAAGGTAGTTTGTCGAAATCTCATAAAGACAGTGACCTTTCCCTTGTTTTGATGGTCAAATTTGCAAAAGTTCAACAACTTCAAAATAAAACTAGGTTTGCAGACAAATCAAATCCACGCCGACCACCAAAAACAAACATTCAACTTTATATATTAAATAGAAGACTTGCTGCTAATATTAAAAATTAAGAGCGACTTATTATATTGTATTAACCTACGCAGAGCTGTGAAAAATCACGGAATAGGTGTGACTTATAATTCCAATTTTTGAAAATGACCACAGATTTTTTTTTGTTCAAATACGAGTATTATACAAAGGTTTTCAGTTTCAATTTTGAAAATGACCCTTAAATTCAAAGAAAATCCGAGTTATGCCGGTCTACATTTCGATACATTTTAAAAGACATCGGACAGCTGAGATTATTCACAGAGAGACCGATTTTTATATTTCACCTAAAAAATTCTAACTTTGGACTCGATTTGCTCAAAAACTACTCCTACAAAAACTACTTGAACTGTAGTGTAGTATCGTCAGTTTTCCACTTCTACTACGAGTTTCCGGACACTCTGTATAAAACGTGTGGGTGAGAGATAACATTAAGTGTGTTTTTTAGTGACCAGATCCAAAAAGCTTGGCCTAAAATTTAATAAATCACAAATTACAACACATTTCATGTCAATATTTGGATAGAGATTTTTCGAAACTCCATAGCCCATGATATACATTACGTTGTTGTGAGATGAAAATGATTGTATTAACCTTAAGATTCCAGACTAAAAATCTGTGCGAATTTGCGCCAAAGCTCAACGCTCGAAGTTTTTTTCTGATTTTGGACTTAGCTGTTATATTTTATAAATAAGATAAACAATACTAATCTGCACATTAACTTTTATATTTTCTCTTGAAATGATTAAACGAACTTTTTTAGAGATTATTAAACCAGAATAAAAGCCATATATTTAACTTATCCACCATCAGCATAATAGAAGCCGTTACTTTAGGGCCTTAGTCTATCACAGAAAGCCCCACATGAAAAATGTAATAACGTCACAATAAATTAACTACCCGTAAAAATAAATGAAGTTGGAATTTTATATACCGCCGCAAAATCCTCTTCGAGACGAAGATCCAGAACGAATTTAGTCAAAGCGGGTCTGAAAATCTCAAGAGTAATAGATGCAAATGGCAGAATTATTTGCATAGCTTTCATGGTGGATCGTACTTTAAAAGTTAAGCAAAGCTTTTATTGCCCGGCGTTAATATCGCCTCTGTAAATTCCAGTGGCGTGCACTGCCCAACGACCAAAGATAAGCAACGCGCAGTTTTTCGTTCTGTCAAAATTTAAAAAAACCTTTAACAAAATATTAAATACATGACAATTCATGGGTAGATAATTGGAACCCTAAGACATATTAGATGGCCGGCGAAGTCCAGCGGTAAGGCTATTGACTCGCATTCCGAAGGTCGCGGGATCGAATCCCGGCGTGGCAAATAAATTTCATTTGATTAATTTGTGTTATTTCACAATTTATTCATTTAAAATAATGCATAGAATTTGCAGCACGTTCCAGAGTGGAAGATACTCTCAGTATCGCTCTGGTGTAAGAACACCATTCAAAATTGAAACGTTGCTTGAAATGGCTTTAGCCTTGTTTGATGACCATATCTGAATAGCCAGGTACTTCCCACCTTCCTATTCCCCATTTCCTTCCCATCCCCACTACCTTCAGCCTCACAACATACCCCAATTGGGGATGCCACAGTCTCACTGGCTCCAGATGGGAGCAGTTGGGACCCTTGTGCGGTATTCATATAGAAAAAAATATTAGGAATACTAAGAAAACACAAGCGGTAAAACGGTAGAAAAGGTGAAGGTTTAATACTATGTTTTTCTTCAAAGATATATTATTACGTTAATCCTTTTTTTCCTCCATAGTGGACGATAACACTTAACTGTTTTGTTTTTTGCCGTACTCGCTAAAATCACTACTTCAAAAAAACATATTTTGTGGCTCCATTTTAATTCAGAATTAATAAATACTTCATTTTGACCACTTTTTTAATCTTCTTTATTATTTTATATACATAAAAATCTAGCGTCACGATGTTTGTTAGAGATAAACACCGAAACTACTTAACCAATTTTGATGAAATTTGGCTTACTGTGTGTAATTTGGTTCAACTTAAAAGATAGGATAGTTTTTATCTCGATTATTGACCTCAGTTTTTATTATCGCGAATTAAATGTTTGTTATGGGACAATGCTTTGTAATTATTTAACAGATGACGGAGTGAATTAATTTATCGACACAACACTTCGTTATCTAGGTTGGGTAACCATCCAGAAGGTGGCGTTGTGTTTCGTTAGCCACAGAAACGCGAAGCCGAGTCAGCTAGTTAATCTATATAGATAGGTATATAAAAATCAAAATAATCTTGCTCATATATATGTATGTGAGTTGTTTACGTATTGCTATATTAAGCATAGGAAATGTTTGAAACTTTCAAAATACCTTCTTTCCACCCTCGCGAAGGTTTCTGAATTATTACAACCACATGACAATACACCTGAAAAGTTTTTTTTAATTATTACAAAAACTCTTAAGAAAATGTCAGAAATGTCACAATTTGAGAATGAACATCAACGGGACGAATGGGAAAGGACACGCAGGGAGAAACAATTTCTTTATTAAGTGACATTGCAACGCATGCCGGGAAATCGCTAGTTTATAAATAAAAGTGGTTAAAACTAAGTATTTATTAACTTTGAAAAAGTATAAATTAGTACAATATTTTGGTCAATATTTGTCACACAGTTTTCAATTATCCTTTTATTGTCTGTTTTTCTTTCGTTAGTTAGTTAGTTAGTTTGTAGGCATAGCTTTTCAGCTATTAAAAACTGCACGCCGCTGGTAAATTCAACCAATTTTACTTGGTATTATTTTTAGATTTATTATTTATATCTATTAAAACAAGCCTACGGCGACCGCACTCCCATTCCGATGTTATGTTCATCTGTATTTGGTTCTGGAAGTTTTGGAATACCTTTATGAGAGGGAAATTTATGTTCGGCCGATGGTGAGGTGTATTATACCTGTTAGTCTGTTCTACAGCAAGTAGAACACGGGTCTAACCTAGGTCGGGGTTAGTAATGCTTTAGGAATGCTCGAACAGTAGTTTGTCCCAAGCCATTAAGTATATTATACTCGTGAATACACCTATTAAACTACCTATGATGTACGAGGTCCGATCCGTAGAGATTATTGTTGTAGTGGTAGAGAGTACAAATACAAAGGGTCTGTGGAAATTCAATGGGATATAAAATCTTAAATATTGGATTGGGTAATCTGCGATGTGGTATGAGTTTCGTCGCTAGTTTCGGATACGGGAGTTAGATCTTCGATATTAAGTGTATTTAAAGTATTCTAACGATTTATGTATTTTTGGTTATTACGGATCGTTTGGGGATATTTAGTGTTGGCGATTGTCTATGTACTATACGAACGTACCGGTACGTTGATTGAACGATTTGATAAACATCCAGTAAATTCTTGTACTTTTTAATATTAATTGTACATACCAAAATATGTTGTCAAGCTGCTTTTAGTGGCTGCATTGAATGTTTTAAGGACTTGATATCTTTTTTATTTAGAATTTTCTATTCACAAATATTGGAACAGTGCCGTAAAAATTTTAAACATAATTTTCAATATTAACAGATTTCATAGTTTTAACCACGTTTATTGTTTACAAAAAAACCGATATGTTTTGTGACCGATGCTCACTTCCTCAGGGTTTACTTAAAGTTTTAAATAAACCACGAGGAAGTTAGCATTACTCACGAAACACGTCGGTTTTTTATAAACTATAATCGTGGTTAAAACTAAGACATCTGTTAATTGCGATTTAAAATGGTGCCACAAAATAAGTTTGCTGTGTTTACCTCGAATTATTAACATGAAAAAACACATTTTTCTCATCTTTTTATTTTAAAAAGATACGTGCTAAGTCAATCTTAGATATTTAGCGTTGTTTTTAAGTTAGAATTTGATGCATTATTGGTGCGGATGTGAACCCTTTTATAAATTACTGACGTGTTAGGTATCAAAAAACACTAATATTTTTATTAGAAAAGCTATCGGGTACGTACCTATTGCAGTGTATAAAATCATTAGAGCCCTAGATTTGTAAGAAATCGGCATCAGTCAATTTATAAAATGTAGTTGGTGATGGTAGACAGACAATAAAAGATGTCATGGATTATTATTATTGTGTCTTTATGTAAATAGTTTAATTTTGGAATGCCTTTCGGATGAAATTGATTATCTGTTCAAGAAAGAATTTCGGTATTTGAAAATGTTTCATCAATCTATTTCACCAGAAGTAAGAGAACGTGAGCTAATCGGACTCTCAGCATACTTCTCTCGGTTTATCCACTTATCTTTTTAAAAGCATAATTTATTGGACAACCAGCACCTCTGCTATAGGTCACCCCAAGTAGTTAGCTATGCTTAGTGACTTCTCAGGGGTAACTGGATTCATGGGGCGAGGTTTGTCCAAGTCATGGTGGCGGATATGCGTGGAGGACCGGATCGTGAAAGACCCTTTGACCTCTGCAGCTGGAATCTCTCGATTCATCGTCTTGCTCTGTTGTGGAAGGGATGGATTCATGCGGCCGTCACTTCTGGATACACTGTTCCTACCCACCCCTCATAACTTTTTTCTCGGAACTTCTTCTCCTTCCTTTCCTTAAAAATACCCTCCACACTTACCAACTCAAAATGTGACATAGGCCTTGAGGGAAATTATAATCCCCAGAGCTTCCTGTATGGAGCTAATGAAAAAAATTGCAATCAATATGGAATGCCTAGTTTTTGAATGCAAAAAGTTTAAACTCCTTACATGTGGTTCTCCGACTTTATGTCTGGTCTCCTCGTGATCTAGGAGGGCCTCCACAGCCTCGACAAACTCCTCGGAGATGGCATGCAGCAGGGCGTCTCTGGTCTGCACGCGGTGCTCGATGAGCAACTCCACCATCTCCAGGTTCTCGTTGTCGATGGCCATCAGCAGCGCACTCCTGCCCAGGGGATCCACGCAGTTCACGTTGATGTAGTCCGTCTCTGTGGCCCGCTGCATCATCCTGAAAATAAAAATATGTCAGCATCACGTAACAGGAAATACCATTAAGTGGTCAGCAGTTATCTACCAATTATTTAAATGGTTTGTCTTAACATGTTTATCCTTCCATCTACGAATATTCTATGGTCTTTTAAAATTCATTGGTTTAATTTTCGGTCAAATCTTGTTCACCAAACAACATTTTATTGGATGGCTTGTAAGATTAGTCGTAGGATCTTCATAATATATTGATATATCTACACCATTTCATCATTATTTTTTTTTACATTAACTCCATATAGGAAGACGTGAGGAAAATAATTTCCCTCAGGGCCTATGCCATCTTTGAAGATGCTGTGTGTAGGGTCTTTTTGAGGAGAGGAATGAGTGAACATGAATAAGATGAAGTAAGATCTCTCGTCTTAGAGAGACGAGTGATCTTACTTCCCTCCTACAATATGGGTCTTGAAGAGATTATTTTCAAATGTCTTTTAAAGTACATATTTTTTGGTTTGACTGAGTATCGAACATTCCTCCCCAGAGGCTGGAGTCAAAAATGCTAACCCCCGATCCCAATTGGAGTTTACCGATATTTATTTCGTATATTAACTGCTGTAAATTTTTAATATCGATTGTCCAATAAATATCCAATAACAACGATGTCGAGGTATTGCTGTTTGCTGATGACGTCAAGCCATACAAGAAAATAACTGATATAAATCATTGCCATATACTACAGTAAAATATTAGTAAGTTTAAAGATTGGTGGGTTCAAAATAATTAATTGTTAAATGCAGACAAGTGAAAAGGTCTTGACCTTTCTTCAGAAATAAAAATCCTGTTTTATTCGAATATTTCTTCAACAATACAGCTTTCGAAAGAGTCACAGAAATGAGAGGTCTTGGAATTATTTTGGATGAAATACTAAATTTCGCAAATCATATCCACCAAATAGTGAACAAAGGTATGAAATGATCGATGACGCTAGTTCATCGGAGCATCTTCCATTGTAATACCAGTAGAATAAGGACAGCATTCCCACTTGACACCTGTGCTCTAAAGAATGCAATCCAATCAATTTGTTAAGATAGGATGATCTATCAAACGGACTGCCCGTTTCCGCTCAGAGTCGGGGGTTTTTCAGGTATTTCAGGCTCCAGACCAGAGAGAGGTGGCTGCCACATTCATTCATGGGGCGCACTTGCGATTTTTATAGGGTTAGCAGTTGTCTACTATTAAAATATTCGTCGTGAAAGTCAAAAAACGATTTTTACGACGAATTTTAATAGTAATTAAAATACAGTTGTCACCCCTCTATTTATAATACAGGGTTTTCCAATAAGAGGTGTTATTTTGATATTCAAAGAAACATGCCATTTTTTTAATATAAATGGTCGGATGTTTATTTAATTATAAAGAAAAAGGTATGCCGTTAATAGTGAAAAATAACGTCAGGCAAATGATCACCACGACCACGCTCACAGGACCATATCCTTTTCATGAAATTTTCCATAACCAAATCGCAAAGTAGCTGCCCTATGTCCTCGATAGCCTCACGAATTCCATCTTTGAGATCTTGAATCGACGCTGGGCTGTTGGCGTAGACCTGCTCTTTCGTAGGAAGAAGTCGCAAGGTTAAAGGTTAAATCACAAGATCTCGCCAATTGTGATCACCTCTTCGAGAGATAACACGGTCCGGAAACTTTTCCCGTAAAAGATCAATGGTTTCGTTGCTTGTGTGGCATGTAGCGCCGTCTTGTTGAAAGAAAACGTTGTCCAGATCAATGCCATCCAATTCCGGCAATAAAAAATCATTAACCGTCTCTCGATAGCGCAATCCATTCACCAATAACACCTCTCACTGGAAAACCCTTTATATATATATATATCAGATACCTTAAAATCTTTGATTGACTGTATCACAAAATTAAATGATTTTTGCGAAAGGCGGCGTAAAAGTTTAAAAGAAAGTACGTTTTAAAATACAGCAATGTTAATGAACGGTTATTAGATTAATATTTTCAGAATTGGCCACACTTAAATTAGGTTAAAAAATAATCCTTAATAAAACTCGGCGACGGGAAAGGAATAGAGAATCAAAGAAGGGCCAAAACTCAATTAAATGTTTGGTTCTCGAGTACTCGAAATATCGAAACTCGGCCATTTATTAGTTTGGGTGAATAGGAAGATGAACGTTATTTTCAGGTCTTTCTCGGAGTGCTTTTATTAACTTTGCATTCAAATTCAAAACAATATGAATCTCCGGTAAAACTATTGTATAATATCAGAAATTTGATACAATTACGAAAGATGGCAAGTTGTTTCATTTTGCCAAATCTTTTTCTCTTTTAAACTGAAGAATTATTGCTGTAAACTATTTTTTTTCATTGTAAACCATGGCTTAGAGTCAACATTTACCTAATTAATATAGCCGATATTAATGGGTTATTTTCACCAATTAGGGATTGCATTAAAAATGTGAGATTATTATTAGATCATCGTACTAAAATGGGTAATTAAGAATTTTAAATAATAATCATTGATTTAAAAAGACTAATTAAAACCACACATTCCTAAACTGGTTGGACTGACTTCGACGATATAGGCAATACTTCTGGCTGTCAACGTTGGCCGGCGTGACGTCATCAACCCCATCCGCACGAAAAAAACCAACATATCGTAAAAACAGCACATATTAAAATCTATAAATGCCATTATTTTCGTGTTTTTTCGCATTTAAAAACAAATTACAATTTTGTAGTGGGCAGTGGCTGTGTAGGCGTCGCGATTGGGTCCCACCGGGGCGTCGCGGGTTCGATTCCTCGGCTGGCGGAGTCCTCCATCACGACCATCAAGGGTCTACTATTCGTATTTCGAACGATTTCTTACATATCTCCTTTAAACATTTGAAGTTTTTAAGCTCTTAAAAAAATATATGTTATTTTTGAAGATAATATCTAGATACGTTCCACGCCGAAACGCAAATTATATGAAATTCCCTCTATAGAAAAAAATCGCAAAGTATGCTCCGAAAATTATTTTAAACAAGTCTATTTCTTTTATTTTACAAGTTAATTTGTGAAAAAAAAAATAACAATGTTTCTTTAAATGATTCTTAAGATACGTTCCACGAGATTTTTGCTCTACTTTAAACGAGTCATGTTTTATTAAGCTTTTTCGCAATTTTCGCTGCTATTCCACGACTTAAAATATTAGCGCGCTCTGTCCAACATTCGTAATTACATATCTCTCCATCTCCTTCTTTTTCAGCGCCGTGCGTTTCAAGAGTGCAGCCTTAATAAAAAAAAGTAATTTTTGCCTACATGCATAGTTTGTAAAAAGATATTACATTTTAAATACTGTTGAAATCGACTTTAATCGCTCTAACCGTGCTTTCAAGTGTTCAGTAGAATCTAGAATGCCAAAATTTTCGGAATTCTGCATATTTTGCAAAATAAGAAAAAGCATTTTTCAAATAAAATATCACCCTTCGAAAATCTTTCTCTCCAATTTATTCTAACGATGTGGCACAAAATGTGTCAACGTCTCTATAGCCCATAGTTCCCGATATTCAGACCAATACACCTGGATATTAAATACGGAAATTCCAGGGATATCGACTAAAAATTGTTGGAATTAATCATGTTGATATCTACCATATTTATATTGAAAAAACTTTTTACGGAATTTATCTAAGTTCTGAGAAGAAGTCTTGGTAATACTGTTAGCACGTAATGTAATGTATTTCAGAATGAGAATTTTATTAAAGAGCTTTGAAGTAACATCATATCTATCTAGTATGTTAAGGCCGTGGAGTATTTAGCTTTGAAATTTCCATTTATTTGACGAAAGACAAAACGTCACATTGCTACCTACTTCTTTAGCCAACGTTTCGGACAGCGTTACAGTGTCCGAAACGTTGGCTAAAGAAGGAGGTAGCGCAACACGGCACAACACTCCAAAAATAAATAACAAAAATACTTTTCCGTGAAAACCTAAAATCATAACCGCCACATTGTTTCATATTCGTGGTGTGATCTCAATTTTTGTTAAAAGAGTGTCAAAAAGTAGGTAAGAAATTTTTGTACTTAAGAAATTTTTTTTCGGAAAAATAAGTCCCATTGTATAAACCAGTCAAACAACGATGGAATAAAATAGGAAAATTCTCATTTTTTAAAGTTGAAATGAAAAATTTATCGAAAATATTTCAGAAATAAATAATTATTAGAACGTATTAAAATGAACTACAATTACTAAATTCCTTTCTCGTTATCTACCAGAAGTCTTAATAATCCATTACAATATCTATTGAATATGTATAGAAAGGTAAGAAATATTTCTTAGTTTTCGAAGAAAATAATATAAACGGAAGAAGAGCAGGACAAGCATTCTCAGACAAAGGAAAGCAGGCTCGTCCATAACGTCTAAATCTTAAGTCGCTAAATTGCCAACTAGGAAAAAAATTACGTGCAAAGGGGCGTTCTCTGAAAAGATCCCACCCTCTGAACTCGGAAAAATTTCCTGATACTGAACTGGACATTATCATCGTGTGAAAGTTTTGCGAGGATCGTAATGTTTTATCAAGTAACGCAGAAAGGTTCGAATATTTTCTAAGAAAACAGTACTTACTTTTTGGTTTAGTTCAGGAATAGTGTTTTCCATAAGGAAATTTGAGAAAACATGTGGCGTAAAAAAATACATTTTACCAAATTTTTCCGTTTTTAAATATTGCCTTCAAAGAGAGTGTAAGGTTTTTCACAAAACTGAGCTACCATTTGAAATAATTTTTGTGATATAAGTACTTTTAGACTGCTAGTAACTTAATGGATACATGCATCCTGAGATATCTGCTTTGTGAGTTCATTTTCTCTGCTAACTAAGTCGTCCATCATTTCACACGCAACATTTTCCGCTTATATAATGATGTTTAAGATAAAAGGGTTTTTGTCAAATATTATCAGTTAATTCGTAACCAATCAGAATAACCCTATATCTAGTTTATAGTAAGCTATGAAATTATTATGAAGATATGTTTATGGATATCAAATGTGACTTTACAAATATTTGACTGTGACAATTGTGAATTAAGTACCTACCCAATGTTGAAATTGGATGCCAAAATGACGTCCTGATTCGTGATTTGAATATGAAAATGTATTTGTATGCAAATCCAAAGGTACTCGCATCATAATAATGTCGGATTTATTGTGAATGTATTTATGTAATTGAGAGCAATTCAAATAAAGAAGTGATATTTGGTAATGTGATGGAATTAAAAAAAAATTACGATGAATAAATAAATAATATTTGGTATTTTGGCAGAAAGCAGTATATTTGTGGTTTGACGTATTAATGCAATAAAACAATAACTTTGTTAACAACAACGAAATTTGTATAACTTACTAGCGAGTTCCCGGCATGCGTTGCAATGCCACTAATAAAGAAATTGTTTCTTCCTGCGTGACTTTTCCCATTCGTCCCGTTCCCCTTCCGCGTCCCCTTCCTCTCCTACGTCCACTTCCCCTCACGCGCTCCCCCTCCACCTTCCCCGCCTTCCCTCTCCTCACTCCCGCGAACCCTCCTCCTGTCTCCTGCGTTCATCATATTCAGTCCCTGTACATTCAACATTCACATTTTCATTCACATTTCAAAAAGCCCGCGTGCCACCTAATGCAATTTTTTTTTACACATTTTCATTTTTCATATATTACCAACATTAATTTGTGTAAATTATAAGAAAAACCATTTAAATTTGGTATTTGTCACAGGTACTAAATTCTACTACTCCTTCTAGTGAAAGAAGACTAGAAGCATGAAGGAGTCGAGGCGTTTCCGAAAAGCGACGATGATAATGACGATTCACATGTTCATTGCTTGTTACTGACACAACTAAATAAGGTATTCACATATTGGTTCCATGCGAACTCAGAAACAAGTCAACTCAACACCTCTTTGAAAAGTCATTAAAAGCTATGAAAAAAATAATTTAAAAATAGCCCATAACCGTAACCTATTTAACCAATTTTTTAATTTATTTTTTTAATCACTTTTAATGACTTTTCAAAGGAGCTTCTGAGTTGGTTTCATTCTGTATCGTCCGGTCACCTCACACGTTTCGATTCGGCTTCGCCCAGTTAGTGTTGGTGACCATTTTATAAATCAAATAGGAACTGGTTTAAAAAATAATCTGTTCGTCGGATCCACTGTCACCGAGCGATTGTCACCGGTACAAAGTAAACGAGACAGGCAATGACGTCATATGTAATATATATAGCCGCTTGATACTGCTATGAATTACCGTCAATTTTTCCATATTCGGAGAGATACTAAATATTAACATATTCGTAGCACTTATACCTAGGGGGGACACGTTCCCATCCGACCTGCTGACGAAAGTGGCGACATCTTGTGACGAATTATGGAATTCAAAACCGAATTACAACGGTAGCATTGTTTGAAATTCCACGTACACAGTGGCGTACGGCGTACGGCGTGGCGTCAAACCCGAAACTGGGTTCTGAAATTCAATCACGCCGACGCAGACATACTCGTATTAATACTATTCGATGTTTTGTAATTTTATACAATATCTCATATTCATCGAAAACGGATGTCTGCAATGAAAATATTTAACCATAACTGATGAATAAGACTAAACATCTAAAAACGTTTCTAAACATAAAATCTTAATATTTTGATAAATTCCCGTCGGGTCCAAACTTTAAACAAATTGATCAAGCCATAGTTTATATTAGTTGGTTCCAATGCGTTGAAAGACGTGATCTAATTTTAAAATGAAATTTTTATTTTGCCTTTGAATCTTTTTTAGTAGATCTTGATAAATCAGATTGCTGACAAGACAAGCCTTGTGTTACAACGGAGAGAAAGAGAGACTGGAGGAAAACCAGATAAACGATGTTATCTGTTATAATGATCTCAGTGTGCCTACCTACAATACAGACACAAAGTTCAAAAAGGTTTAACAATCGAAGAACAAAACTCCCAAGAAGAATGAATTTAATATGCAGAATAAAGGATAAAATAAATACAAAAGATTTTTTCAAAAAATATCTTAACATGAAACCAAGATTATATAAAAATCTACGAGATATTGTTGTTTTTTTTCTAACCAATGCCTATAGTGCCTATGTCAACTTGCAAGGCTGCGTATAGGGTTTGCAATCCCTCATCCCACAATCCCGCGATTTCAGCAATATTTGATCCCGCGAATTAGCGGCATCGAAGAAAATACCAAATTTATATCAAAAACATCCTGTGTGACAGTCCCACCAATCAACGCGGAAGCAGAGAGAGCATTTTCCGCTTTTGTGCACAAATGTCCGCACGTGTGGATGACAGGGCTCTCCATAGTCTAGCTTTTACACGATCATATTTTTAATCACAGTCTTCATAAATACTTATGAAGTTATGTTTTGCATTGTATTTTTTATATTTTATTAGTGCTTACCAAACACGATTGCTCTCAAATCTCAAATGATTATTATGCGGAGAATCCTGTCTTTTAACACAGTCTTCTTCAATACTTCTTACGTTACGTTTTCAATATCTTTTTATATTATTACTGGTACCAGAGATCTAAAATGGCTTATCAAAAAGTATCAAAAATAATTGACATCAACTAATAAAAATCCGGCAAATTTCTAATTTCTTTACAGCATTTCGCGGGATTTGCAAACCCTAACTGTGTACCTACAATGTCTTTCTCTACCACGTGTTGCGTATAGATTTCCTGGATAACCAGTTGGGTAAACTTCTATTTTTAGATCCCCGATTACATAAATGTACATATAATACAATTTCGCAATATTTGGCCATTCGATGACGAATCTCTACCTAATTCAGACTTTCTGTCTAGAGTATTTTAAGGATATGCCTGCAGATTTACAATACAAAACTTTTACCTTTCGTGTCAATGTTTGGTTTATTATCCAGTTTTCCACGCCATAAAAAGATCATAAAATCAGTTATTGATTTCGTCAGATTTTTTTGTTTTGTGTTTTCTCTACAAAGATAGTAAAGTTGCTGCAATTGAAAGACAGGATCATACAAATATTTGATTATCCAACTTTATTGAATTCATCAGAAAAGCAAGCAAAATCAGGTCAAATACATTTACAAAAACTTTATGTCAAAATATTTATCTAACCGAATTGAAAATCGATTCCAGAACCCACAAATTGTGTGTTTTAAACACATGGCAGGGATCATCAAGAACATCTTCACTGGCTGAAATAAATGTTCTGAAAAATTCAGTTCAATTCAACACATTTGTTGCTCTAAAAACATTACAAAATTGTATATTTTAATGCTTTTTTAAAAATATATTTGTAAAAGAGTATTACATAATGTAAGCAGGAGGTATATCAATTATTATAAAGCGGCTTCACTAACGCTTAAATATGTCAATATCCGAATTGATTATGTTCAACAGCAAGATTGCTCTCCCGACCGGCATGACCATTGGCAAGTTAGTCCCGTAGGCTGGGAGATAGAACAGTCCATGCTGTCGGTGGTGAAGATAACCATCGGGAATATAGAAATGAATGCTCTCCATAATAGCCTAGTTTTCAAAGCATCCGTGAATCAGTCAAAAGAAAGTCGGTAGGATAGAGCCAAGGGCCATACTCCCTCGTGTAGAGAAATCTCAGAAATTTCTTCTGAACTCTCCCAAGATAAGGAAATACTTTACTTGGTGTGGATTCCAGATTACCGACCTACTTTCAAGTCTACTCCTTACTAAAGAATTGAATAAAAAATTATGCGAATCCGGGTCTTAAAAAGTCAGACTACTATCAAACATTATTCCCAGATCCTTCATGGTGGAGAAACTTCAGGCTTGACGCCTGAATATTATATTAAATTATATTATAATTAACCTTATATTATATTATATTTAACTGTATAAACCTGTTTAATAAGAAACTGGATCAAGTTAATTTGTATTTTTCATTTTTCTAATGCAAGTTTCTGTATCTGAATCGTCAATTTGATCAAAATCGATTTGCTCCCTTTATATTCAACTAGGCAGTAATATTAGCATTTAGCAATGTAGACTCATTAGTTTCTTTACTTTACACAGATTGGAAATATGTCGCAAAAGCGTTAGTTACATCCATTCTTCGAACTTCCCGATCACGACGCGTCGTGGTGTCTTGATTAACACCATCTTCTCTTAAGGATTTGACATGGTCCCAAAACATGTTGGGATCAAGCTTGATATTGTGTTCGATGGAATTTTCATGTGATTGGAAAGCATTGTGCATATTCACGCTCTGCCGGATATCACTATAGTCACTTGTAGTCAATGGCTTCGGCTTACTTATCAGGACTTCAACCCTTAGGTCAGCATCTATCAGAAGGTTGAAGGAACCGAATCACATACCAGATACTGATTTTGGTAAGCGAAGTGTTAGGTTAGATTGTTTTAGAATTTTAATTAACTTTTATCTTGAATAAACTGCCACGATTTGAGAATGGATCACAGGCTTGACAGAATTAAGAGCTAAAATTCATCTTCCCAGACAATCATATCCAGAAAGTCAGAAACTTTTCACGTTCACAGTTCACAACATTGTAAATAACTAAATATGTAAAAAGTGTATATAACTACTGATAATTTCATGTTTGAACCTATGTAAATATATTTAAGTCTGCTTTGACGAAAATATACATATCTTTCCTTATATATGTACCTTTGCATTCCTACCTATTCTATCTACCCACCTAAAACTTTGGCAAAGCTGACAACTATACTCGGACTAGTCACATTTGTGACCATAATAATTTTTACCAGTCTGAATTTGATCTCATGGTGCGTTCAAAATCAATTGTTATTGAAGTCTTTTATTAATTGCTGTGCTGTGACCTTACTCTCTCAGTTCTTAATTATATCAGGAACTCTCTTGTTTCCTCAAGTAGTTTGTGTAGTGATAATCGCTAGAGGTGTCCCTCAGATGGACCAAGAAGAAGGATTTATCATCACAACCGAATAAGGCTTGGTGAGTCAGATCCTGCGCAAATCCATATTATTATTCAGTATATTTTGTGTCAGCATCAAAGTCCACAAAACAAATTTAATTACAGTCCACTTTTTGATTCGCAGTAAATCAAAATAAAATTATTAAGGAATTCATATATGTACAGCGCTTTTGAGGTGATTTTTCACAAACAAGCGCTGTAAAATTGATCAAATTATTATTTTTCATGTAATTATCTAGAAGGTACGTAAAAAATCATAATTCTAGATAGTTTTTTACTCCTTTAAATAAGCCAGTCATATTTTGGATGATCTGAATAACTCTTTAATTTGACGATTTATCAAACCATCCCGCCTCATTATACGGGATTTGAACGATCCTGTCAAATTAAAAACCAAAGCGTATATCTTTTCAAGTCTTTGAGTTTCTCATACAATCCATTGGGGTGGAAATCGAGGCCGAGAAATAATGATAAATGATAAACGCAACGAAGAGAACATCATAAGGAAGAAAAATTAGACCGTGTAATATAATTTTATATATTATCCCTTTACTGAAATTAGTGGGAAGGGGATAATAAGGGCAGGGTATTGCTTCGTGAACCGGAACAACTTATGAGTTTGTTTTTTTATTTTTTATTGAGTTGTAACAAGATTTAACCGGTTTTTCCATGCCACAAAGAAAACTGTTTCAAGGCCCGGTAGTAGGCGCTCAAAAAGAAGAAGAAGGGGAGATGTGTAAATACAAATGTTAGAGCAAGCGCGCTTATATTAAAAACGATAATATTTAAGCGAAACTTTTGAAAATGTTTAATAAAACATGATTCGTTTGAAATAGGGTAAAGATCTCATTAGAAATGTTTTGAATTGCATTTAAAGTAATGCTGTGAATTTTTTCATACATATAACAGAAAAAACTTATTTTTATAATAATTTTCGGAGCATATTTTGAGATTTTTTCTATCGAGAGAATTTCATATAATTACCATTTCGGCACGGAAAATGTAAAGATATTATCTTCAAAAATAACATATATTTTTTTAGAAATTTAAAAACGTAGAGTGTTTAAGAGAAATATGTTATAAAACGATAGAAATTCGAAATTCGGTGGCTTAAAAGGGGAAGAAAAAGTTCGAAAAAGATGCGCTGGGCTGACAATACCATTTTAAAATTTGTTGAAGTTTAATGATAGGTGTTGTGTACATCACGCACACATTTGTAAACAATCTCAACCACCCTAGAAGAGGCCCTTCCACTGGAGCAGTGGAAAGGCCTCGAAAGGAAGTCGATAATGCATACTAGAAATACATTCCAGGTAGATTTAAATGGAAACCAATGTCACCACCGACTTAGCACCTTTTGATTCCGGACCATTTAGCACGCGCTATTTCTTTTCTATACTTGTTTGATATCGTATATCCCCTTTATATTTCATGATGATGATGAAACGGAGTTCTATATTTGAAATTTAAACAAAAAATGGTCAGACTTTTGGATCACGAAATTCGCTCACATCTCATTTCGTGTGGTCTTCTTTATTCTATGTATTGGAGTATTAGCAAAAATATTTACAATACTAACTTTAGACACGTAGAGGCGCCAATAATATATTAATATCTTAAAGTCCAGCCTTCACATGACTTATAAATTTTAACAAATAATGTTTAGAATTGACATTTTGCTGATTTTGCTTGTACAAGTCTACTCTTTTACGTCCTTCAATATTTCGCAGTAAGTACCAATCTCCCTAAACAAGCGAGAGAAATTATAGTAAATCAAGTTGTGACCGGTGAAAAATCATGGATTGCAGCTTTACTTTCCAAGATTAAAACTAAGAACATGATATATTTTCTACATAACTAAAAATATTATTCATTTAATCAGCTTCATTTTATATTAAATTTTCCTTTACGCATTCTTCCGTTCCGTTTTTAAAATGTACTGCAAAAGTAACCCGTATTTACCAAATATGGACGCATATTTCAAAAAAAGAATAATGTTAATCTAGTAAAATAATTACAGGTACTTAATACTAATCGATAGGTACTTAATTGTTCTCTCAATTTAAAAAGATTCTTTTTAAAATTTGATAATTTTCCACATACCATTAGTTCTAATTTTAAAAATATCACAAACACGAGGAAATTATAATCGAGCCAAGTACGTAATATAATAAAAATGGCGGTGCGTGCGTGAATGATTTATTAAAATGCCTCTAATACGACTCCTTCAGGACGTTTTGGAGATGTTCCGGAGTGAATAGCGAACGCTCACTCGGCCGAGAGATCATTAGTGGCCTTTATTTTTATTTTTATTTTTTTATTTAATATTTGTATGTTTTTACAATAAGTATACATTTTTTTTTTACATGTTAAACAGAGTTGTAAAATGAACATAACAATAGCATTTCCTCATCATAAAGAGACAAGGCTCTTGTGTTTGGTGAGGGAATTCAAGCTCAAGTATATGTAAAATTTAGTAGAAAATAATAATATTGCATCTAATAACAAAAGATATGTAAGAAAACTCGGGATATAACAATAAATAAATTTCAAGATTTAAATGAAATATTAGCGGTAGAAATGGACTCTTACAGTTGTTTCAGGTGATTTTTCAAATTAATTTGGAATTTATGTATATTTTCGATAATTTTTAGTTCTAAAGGGAGGTTGTTGAAATAATTTATACCTAGATACAGATAGGTATTTTGGATGTGCTTGGTATTAAATTTAGGGATTTTGATATTGTTTTGAAATCTTGCTGATATATTGAATTGTAATTTTTTTAGCTGTATTTCTTTAAAAGTCTGTAGAATTGCATATTTTTTATATATATTGTCTATTGTAGATACTTTGAATATTGAAAAGATTCTTTCAGTAGAGAATGTAGATGGTTTTTTCAAGATAACCTTAATTATCAATCTTTGAACTATTTTCAGAGGATTTAAAATAACATCATAAGTTCCTCCCCACCCTATAATACCGTACTGTAATATAGATTGAACAATTGCGTAGTACACTTTTTTGAGGTTTTCTAGTCTAAGAATATTTCTTATTCTGATAAATATATATATACATTTCCTAATTCTTTTGACAAGTTCACAAATATGTGTTTTCCATTTAAAATGTTGATCTATATATACACCAAGATATTTAATATTTGAAGTTGAATTAAGTGTAGAACATGTTTGATTACAATTAGTTCCACCACATTTACTCTGATGTATTACAATTTTTATTTCTGGATTTGATTTACATTTATTGATAGAGAAAGGGATAAATTTTGTTTTTTCAGTATTTAATGAGAGGAGATTTTTATCGAACCAGTTTTTCAGCGTATTAATATCAATATTCGCTAGATTATTCACAGTATTCCAATCAGCACCTTCAATTACTATGACAGTGTCGTCAGCATAAGATATTATTTTTCCGTTTATTCTTTGTGTGAATATGTCATTTACATAGATGATAAACAGTAACGGTCCCAGGACTGTACCTTGAGGTATGCCAAAGTTACTCGTATCTTGTTGGCTAAGCACATCGTTGATTTTAACGACTTGAGGACGTTCGAAAAGGTAGCTTTTTATCCATTCTAGAGCTGCTCCATCTAATCCAATGTTTCTTAATTTACTTAAAAGTTTGTTATGTGATATGCTGTCAAACGCTTTTTTGAGATCTATGAAAATTCCAAGGCATTTTAGTGATTTATCTAATGAATTGTGAACAAGGCTAGTTAATTTTGCAATTGCATCCTGTGTGCTTCTACATTCCATAATAATTCTACATTTATGATTCATTATTTTCCCTGTGAGATTCTTTTGAAGATATAATTATTTCCGAGGTATGAAAAAGACGATTAATGGACTTTATAAGAAGAATGCATAATATATGACATAAATAAGAAAATAGAGAGAAACTGACACAAAAACAGTAACGAATATAATAATTTTATCTGTTATTATCACAATTTTCGATTAGTTTACGTAAGCTCTGTTAAAACTTCTTTTGTAGATGGATATTTTTCAAGGCTTTCTAGAACTCATACGGTTGAATAAACCGGAATTCCACAAAAAAATGTGCTAATTTCATGCGAGGGTGCTGTTAGAGTGTTAACATAAAAATGGCCCTTCTGATGCTGTTCTAGCCGAAAAATCTCTTTTTTTAAATTCGGTTTTTTGTACGAAGAAATTCAGGAAATCGGTGCAGCGCACCGCCAAACAGAAAGATCATGAAAATTTTCATACAAAAAAACGGAATTTTTAAAGGAAGAAAAGGAAAAAAAATAATAATTCAAGGATTTTGGTTTAAAATAACATCAATATTGTCGTAATTTTCAATCATTGCACTATCACATTTAAAAGTCATGAGCCACCACTGTTCAGAGCTCACCCTTTGACATGCAGGTTTTTCTGTTTTACGGTAACATAATTAACAATAGAATTAATATGCCATGCATAACACCAATTTGCTCTTGAGGGATAACGGTGGCACAAGTAAAAAAAATGCATTTTGAGTTATGCAGAAATGTTCCTGGATATCTATTCTATCTTCGATAAAAAAGGCACAATTTCAAAAAAAAATTTGTGGCCTTAAGAGCGAATATGCCGTTTTTATATAATAATGTTTCACTCGAATTCAAGCAAAAATAGTGGCATAATGATCATTGTAACACTATTATAATATTAAACCTGATAAATATTAATGTACTGCTTTTCAATTTTTGTGAAATAATGTATTTTTTTGGTTAAAAACCTGATTCAATACAATCAAACGAAATATTCAAACTGCTCTCCTGAAAAAAGTAGTTTTTTGAATTGTGCCATTGTTATTCACCGGGTGCGAATTGTACGATCTATATTCATTTGAAAGAATACTGGTGTCACCAATTTACAAGACCTACCGACTTCCAGATTCGAGAAAAACCAATAAGACTGATTAGGAATTGGTTATAAATATAAAGAATTTCGACATTTGATAATATATGACCAATATCACCCGAAGTACTAAAACTAAAATTGACTTAAGAACTTCAAGGAGATAAAGACCACCACTTACTTGCATCGGTTGATCTCAACAATGGGTAAACACCATTTAAAAATAACGGGATAAAATTTCAGAGTTTTTTAGTGATTCAGGCAAAAAAAAAACCTCGTCCCGACCCTACCACGACAAAGCAAACTCATCTATTTAGTGCACTTAAGAGGCATTAGTCAGATTGACAATGAACGTCTGTAATATTAGAGTGCATATATACTGGAAAGTATCTGATTTCAGGCGTCGCGACGCGTCGAAGGGTGAAATATTGACTTTGTTTAAAACTCTGGAAATCGACAGTTTTTGTAATCAATGGTGGAGATAATGGATGGTGCGGGATAAAATTTTGACAACTGATAAGTTATAATATAAAAGTTATAAATTTAAAATGACAGCAATTATAAGTAAAGTTAAGACAAAACATTTTGCTTTACAGTTCTCATTACAAGTGATTCACAAATTTAGTCGTTATTTAGTGGTGGAATTGCTGGGCCTGCCAGACGGTTTTCTAAATTTTCCAATTTGGAATATTGCTGTGAAATGTTTCCATCTTCATCGAATATTTCTATGTGCTGGTGAAAGACATTTTAGTCTGGCAATTAAGAGTAGAAAATATTAAAAATGGAACTACAAAATTTTTTGGCTGGCAACACCAATTTAACTGTGAAATATTATTTTAAAGCGCAATGAAACTGAATATATAGAACCCCGTAAAACACATTTTAAAAAACATTTTTTTGTTCCTAAAAAAAAAAAAAAAATCGAAGAAGCACTGTTGTTTAGGTAACTAAGCTACTTAATGACATAAATTTGATTAAGTGGTGTTTTACAAAGTGATTTGTTTTTATTTAATTTAACATAAATTTGAATTTAACAGTAGGTAGAAAGGAAAAATCACCAATAGTGAGTTTGGTTACACTACTTTTAGATCTGAATGAGTTAATTATATTCAGATATAAAATTAGAGACATGATCTATAGCCCAGGAAACGCTAGTTACTTAAGCTAGTATTAAATAAATGTGAGCAATTTCTAAACTGTGCTTTATATTTTATTGCAAAATCGTTATTCTTCATTATATTAACAGAAAAGTGCAAAGGTTTACCAATCATATACCTTTATGCAATTCTAATTTTGAGATCAGTGGGTATCTATAATGCAATGAAAAAATATTTTTTTCACTTTAATGCCTTTTTAATTTTTTACAAAAATGTAGGTTTCACAGCTTTTGACAAACTGTAGCTTGCGTGTGTGTATATGTGGAAATTGTACAGAGTGCATTAGAATCTTTGGAAATTGTTGCTTTAAATGCAAACAAAAATTAACTTATGTACGCTATTTTGTACATATAATTTAATATATCTTCATTAAGATTCAATTTATTGCCATGTTATAATAATTATGAAGTTCTAAATATATTTTTTTTACCTCGGATGGAATTTAAAAATAAACAAATAAATAAATTTAAACTAATGCAGTTTTTGGACAAAATTCACCGCATAACCCGGCTGACTCGAGTGTTCATTGCGAAGAATTCGGTAAACAAATCCACTCTTGAGGGTTTTAACACATTCTTCCACCAAAAATAAAACCATTAATTTAAAATATAGTGTTTTCTAAAAAACACTACATAACTCTACCATATATTAGATAATTTCTCCTGTATTGTTTACAATTAACCCACGCTAGAAGAGATTCCATGATTTTGTGGTGAAGAAGTCGTAATTTAGAAGAGAAGCAGTGTTGTTATTAACAAATATTCTTGGAAAACTTTTTTTAATAAATATGAAAATTTTTGGAAAATATGATTATCTGATCCACAGCAAGATCAGGATGGGTGTGGAATAACCTACCAACTGAGTTCTTAAATAGTCGGTTTGGAAATATTAGAAATCCAATAATACGAATGTTTCTTGCGGCCTTCAATGAGTTAACACCTGGGTTGAACTAAACAAAAGTATTTTTAAAAAATGTTAGTTTTTTTTAAAGCATACGTACCATGTTTTAATTGGCCAACAATTTACTTATTAATAATTTAGTATGTGTTCAATACCAGAATACTCTGGAATTTCCACGACATTGACATTATTTCCTTTCTATCCAAAAGCTCTACGGTACTATAACATTGTTTGCTTTGAATCCAAAAACGCTACAAACATGTGCGATATTACATTATTTTCAAGTGAGATTTATAAATTATTAGTCATATACTGTTTCTGAAAAACAACATAAACACAAATGGAAGCCAAAAGAATTGAAATGTAAACTTACCGCATATAACGACGTAACCGTTTGTGCATTTTGGATTAGTGATAAACGTTTTAGTTTATTTTTTAAATGAAGTTTTGCCAGGTTTCCATCACAACTAGAGATCACAGCGTCCGAACCAATTGAGCAAATGTTATAGACTGTTGAATTTGCTCACGTTGTTCAAATACGTCTAGTGTCCAATATACACCTAAAGGAAGTAGAGGGAAAAAGTGTTGTTCTACAGGAGACCCGGTAGAAATGGACCACCTCTTTTTGTTGTAAAAAAAACGAACGTTTAAACTAAACCTCAGGTTGGAATACGGGATCATTGATCATTGGTTACAACCGTGTTTTGACCTACAATCATCAGGGTAATTAATTATTTAAGTATACAAGAACACTAAGCACGGTTAGAATAATTAAGATCATTAATATTGTGTCGTAACGTACCTACATCATACATGGATTCTGTATAGAAAATACAGCTGTTTTCGAGAATTAAGAATTTGGCAGTATTTTTCTATTATGAAAGATTGTACAATTATTTAAATCATGTTCTCTACGTCCGTCCACTGTATTGTCATTTTGGTAAAGTTTATTTATCTATATTTATATATTTTTTAATATTATGGTTCTACGTACCCTCAGAGCCTATGTTCTCAAGGAGCATAAAGGCACCTAAGATAATATTAAAATATACACAATATATGCATTTTTTGGTACATACTACCACATCAGGCTGACCCAGTTCTGAGGTGGAGGAATTATTATTATTAAGCTCGTGTAAAAAAAATTCTCCATTACGAAGGAAAAATGGTACCATGCCAACTCAGAATCAACTCAACACCTTTGAAAAGTTATTAAAAACTATGAAAAAAATAATTTGAAAATAGACCAAATAGTCAAATAGCCCAACGTAACTTATTTAACCAATTTTAAAAAATATTTTTTACATCAAAATTAACTGTCAAATATTATTTTAAAGCGCAGTGAAACTGAATATATAGAATCCCGTAAATCACATTTTAAAAAACATTTTTTTGTTCTAAAAAAAAAAAATTAAATCGAAGAAGCACTGTTGTTCAGGTACCTACTTAATGACGTTAATTTGATTAAGTGGTGTTTTACAAAGTGATTTCTTTTATTTAATTTAACATAAATTTGAATTTAACAGTAGGTAGAAAGGAAAAATCACCAATAGTGAGTTTAGTTACACTACTTTTAGATCTGAATGAGATAATTATATTCAGATATAAAATTAGAGACATGATCTATAGCCCGGGCAACGCTAGTTACTTAAGCTAGTTTTAAATAAATCCAATCTTTTCAACAACCAATTTTTTTCTCAATTGTTCATAACTTAGAAACCTATGCCCAGACGTTCTCAAGAAGTATAAAGGCACCTAAGATAATATTACAATATACACAATATATACATATTTTTGGTACATCTACCTCACTAGGCTGACCACGTTCTGAGGTGGAGTAATTATTATTATTAAGCTTTTGTAAAAAAAAATTCTGCATTACGAAGGAAAAATGGTACCATGCCAACTCAGAATCAACTCAATACCCTTGAAAAATAATTAAAAACCATGAAAAACTAATTTGAAAATAAACCAAATAATTAATTAGCACAACGTAACCTATTTAACCAATTTTTAAAAATATTTTTTACAACTATTTTAATGACTTTTGAAAGGAGATTCTGACTACAGCAGCTCCAACGGCTGATTCGAGCTTTTTTGATTACCTGCCATTGCTCAATAAATGCAGAGTTAAGCGTTTGAGAATACCATAAATAAATTTGAAAATTTACTGCGGCGTCTAATTACGTATGATAATTACAATAAAGTGACGATGAAATTATGTACTACGTACATTTAAACTGTGTATAAACCACACGTGTTATTTTAATCACCAACACGATTAGTTTGTTGTAAAATTCACAAACAGTGTATTTTAAACAGATTAAGCAGTGCAAAAAATATGTTCAACGTAATCAAGTTAAAATTTTAGAAAATTACTTCGACAAGTGAGAAGAGATATAAAGGTAGTAAGTGGTATTGATATAAAATAGTGTTTTAATTATATCAGATATATAATTAGCTCAGTTAATTTTCACATTGTAGCAATTTATTTCCAATATCATATTTTAATGGAGTGCTTCTTCCGTCGTTTATGAGCAATAAGAAAGCCATTTCGCGAAGCTATTAAAATTAATGCGATTGGATTAGTTACGAGTTTCAAGACAGAAGAAAGAAGATAAAAATAGTCTTCTCTTGACGAAATTAAATCAATTCGGTAATAAATTTTCACTCTGAAGCAAAAAAAATGTCGTATTATATTTATGCATTATTATTAAATAATAAAAGTAATTAGAAAAGAGTTTTTCTCTTATAATGTCATCATTACCATCTTCACCCCCTTATCCTATTTGGGTCGGGGACCCATTGCATCGACAAGGCTCCTCCATACGCCCTTGTGCTGATTGTTCGGCCTGCGTCCGTGGCAGTCCCATCCTCTCCTCAGACAGTTTCTGGAGTTGCCTCGCCCAGCTGTGTCTGGGGCGGCCCAGTGGACGTCTACCCTTTGGAATCGCACTTAGTATCTTCGTCGGAATTCGGTCATCAAGCATTCTTAGTACATGCCCAAGTTGCGATTTTTAATAAAAATACAAATCACTCATCATATTGGCTCTACAATCCCTGGTGGGTCTTGGCCTCCTCAAGAGTCTTCCTCCACTCATCTCAGTTTTGTGCCAGCTCTCTCCAGCTTAGAAGCTCCAAGGTAGATATGTCTTTGAAGACGTTGTCGCTCCATCTTAATCTTGGTTTTCCCAAGCTCCTTCGCCATATCGGTCTCGAATTCAGCAAGACAAGCAGACTTTGGTGCTTGATGCTCGGTCATTCTCTCCATATAACCCAGCCACCGAAGTCTTCCCAGTTTTATGCATTTTGTGACGTAAGGCTCCTTAAAAATTGTTGTAACGTCTGCCCCAAAATCCATTTACCAGAATCGGTCTGAAGACACGCCTAAAAATTTTCCTTCAAAAACGTCCAGTGCTCTCTCATTCCTCTTAATCAGTATCCTCGTCTCAGCTGCGTACGTGAGCAATGGTCTAATAAGTGTTTTGTAGACTAATATATTGGTCAGCAGTCTGGATTTCATCTGCTTTTGTAGGCGGATAAAAACAGCGATTTGCGGTCAATATGCGCTTCTGGATCTCCTCTGTAGTATTATTGTTGTTTGTTATCAAGGAGCCAAGGTATGCAAATCTTGGTACCGTTTCAAAATTATGACACTGACATGAGAGAGTTGGGGTTTGTTGGCCTACTATCTACTGTCATGTATTTGGTCTTCTGCTGGTTTTTGGCAGAACTTTCAGGATTTATGAAGGCGCCACATAAAGCATCGGGAGTTTTCGCAATTATGTCGATATCATCAGCGTAAGCCAATAGTTGCGTAGGGTTGTCAAATATCATTGCTCTCATCTCAATGCCTGAGTCACGAATAACTTAGTTATGTTAAATAAGAGGCAGGCCAATCCATCTCTTTGTCTCACCCGGTAGAGCGCTTCAAAGGACTCGAATGATCAATGCCAATCCTGACTCTACACGTTACTGGGGACATTGTTAGTTTTACCAGATTGATCAGCTTACGCGATATTCCAAACTCACTTATTGCATTGTATAATGCATTCCTATTGATGCTATCATACGCGGCCTTGAAGTCTACAAAGAAGTGATGAGTTTCGACATTATATTTTAACGTTTTTTCTAAGATCTGTCTCAAGGAGAAAAATTGATCAATGCTTGATTGGCCTGGCCTGAAGCCACATTAGTAGTTGCCAATGATTTCCTCAGACATTGGGAGCAATCTTTTGTACAAGATATTGAACATAATTTTATAACAACGTTATTTCCCCAACGTTGTTAAATACCGCTAAAATACCAATAACTTTACATACATAGACGTATTTTTTTAGGTGTTTGAATGGGAGGTGAACAAAGGGAAAGGGATAATATATATGTTTTTAACATTAGCTCCACACAGGAGGTCATGAGGAAAGGAATTCCCTTTGAATGAGTCCGAGAGCCAGCCAGATTCAGAACCTGTGTCATCTTTGGGAATGCAGTGTCGAGGGTCTTTTTAGAAAAGAAAGGAGAGGAAGTTCTGGGAAGGAAAAAGGTATAATGGGTGGGTAAGTAATCTGGTGGTCAGTGTGTCCAGGAGTAACGAACTTATGAATTCAACCCTCACACTGCAGAGCAGGGCGATGTTCCCAGAGAGTTCCACTAGAGGGATCAAAAAGTCTCCCTCAAATAATCTCTCTCGATCTGGTCTGCCATGCAGTTGGTGGGCAATGGCATTCACCGCCAAGACCCAAACGAACCTCAACTGCTAAGTCACCACGTAGCGAACCACTTAGGTGAGGTTCGAAGTAGCGAACCAATTGGGGTGAGGCTATATAGGTATGGAATAAATTGTTCCCGGGGCGACGGTACCGATACTCGCCTCAGAAATTGAGGTTACCGGTTTTTCCGCAAGAACAAAGCGGTTTACCGGAAACTCTAGTTAGTATACTGAAAAAAGTATCTTTTGGTTCTATTCTAAATAAATTTCCAGTAAACCGCTCTGTTTTTGCAGGAAATCCTGTAAATACTCCTTCCCCTTTGTTCGCCTCCCACTCAATCATACACATTTTTTTAAAATACATATTTGTAAATATTTTTTATTGTAGGTTAGTTTTAATATTCTCGGAAGGAGGAAGGGTTATTTCGAAGCCGGTATAGTGTGAATAAAATTAAAGTAGCTCTAACAAATTTATGTGTTTTTTATTGTAAATTATGGCTCGCCACAAAGTTAATGTTTTTACAAATACTAAAAATCTTGTTTACATTACTTTATTTCGATATAAAATCAACATGTATTGTGGACGATGTCCACTTCTTCAATAATAACTCTATTCTTGTATATTCCTGAAGAAATGGACAACGTTCATGAAACCTGTTGATTATGTATCCAAATAAAGAGATGTAAACAAAGTTATTTAACATTGAAGAAGAAGAAAACATCAATAATCTAAACTTAAATATGAGAGAGAACAAGACACAGAAAAATAAAAAGATAATGGTTGCAACTGGGATTCAAACCCAGAACCTCTCGTCTTACCGGGACAAACGTTTAACCGATTCTGCTACTGCTACCTTTTATTTGACCGTCATATTTATCAATCTCATATTTCAAATTTGAGAAGTAACAATATTATATTCGAATAATTTATTTATTTACTAGCGATTTCACGGAATGCGTTGCAATGCCACTACTAAAGCTTTTCTACCCTGTTCCCCTTCCACCACCCCTTCCCCTCCTACGTCCCCTTCCCCTTACGCGTTCCCCTCCACCTTCCCTGCTTCCCCTCTCCGCTCTCCCGTGAACCCCCCTCCCGCGATTCCCTCCCCTCTCGCGCGTTTAATATATTCAGTCCCGGTACATTCAGACTTTCAAACAACTCGCGTGCCACCTATTGCAATTTTTTTTACAAATTTTCTATTACGAACATTCATTTTTGTGTATTTTAAGAACAAACAATCAAATTTGGTACCTAACATGGGTACCTATTTAAAATAAATATAATTTTTGATTAATCATTAAAGTAATCCTAAAGAAACCCTCCACATATCCAACAGAAACACTTTTCGCAGATTTCACGGTGCCTCGAGTAGAGAATATCTTCAAGAAAAATGCAATTATCCAAATTTACAAAGATAATATCGTCAAAAAATTTGAAACCCACCAATCAAAAAGATATCAAGACAACATCAAAATACCAAAATTTAATACCAAACTAATGCAAAACAATTACATCTATTTAGGAATAAAGTATTTCAACAATCTTCCGATTGAAATAAAAAAAAGACATCAATAAACTGAAACTCAAACTGAAGCAACACTTCATCAGGAATAATTAATTAAATAATTACCTGTTTTTCTCTTTCTTTCTAATTATTGTCAATCTATATTTATTTCTATATAATTTAGATTTTTCGAATTTCTCTAAAGTGCACAATATTTTAGTATGTAACCATATCCCATTGTATGTACATCTTCATATAGATGATCCAGAAGTTTCAATTGTTCCCATTATATAATGTTATATAACCTATTGCATAATGTTATTCTATTTCTGTCATAATTAGTGTAACTCGCTCATCAAGCACAAGAACTAGCTTCTTCTTTGGTGAGACTGCAATTTTAAAGAATTTCTGAACCAATATGTAATTTATATTAACCCACTGTAAACTTATATATCTATATTAAATAAAAAAAAAAAAAGAAAGATTCAAGGTATTCGATTTTGGTTGGGTGGTTCAAATAGGTGAGTGATTCAAGTGATCAAACAAGGTGAGTGATTCAAATAAATTCATTAATTTAAAGAGTTTCGAAAATTGGTTATTGATTCATTCATTTTATTGCAAAATGTCATTCTCAAATTATGATATTGTAAGAGTGTTTAAAATGATTAAAAAACTTTTCAGATCTATTGTCATGTGGTTGTAATAATCCAGAAACCTTCGCGAGGATGAAAAGTAGGTATTTTGAAAGTTTCAAACATTTCCTATGCTTGATGTAGCAATACATAGACAACTCATAACTAATACCCCCAAGGAAGCATATTTTGATTTTTATAAACAAAGATTTTATTTTTTTCTTTTTTTCCATATTATTGGTAACTACCTTTTTAATTTTTTTCCAATGATGTATTATATTGATGGGAATTACCTCCAAAAGTTATAAAAAGAGAGTTCTTATAAAAGTTAAAGTTATTTGTCTTAAAAATGAATAATGCCATCACAAAGTAAAAACCAGTTAAAAGAATTTTTCTTCGAAAATTTTTTAATGTAGGTACTTAAGGTCGTATTCAAATTAGGAGGTGGTTATGGGAGCCTCGGGAACGATTTATTGGATAACCAATCAATGTAACATGTCACTCCAAACGGCTCGCTACGGTTGGTGACTTAGCAGGGGTGCCCGGGTTCATCGGATGCGGTGTGTTTAGATCTTGGCGGCGGATGCTCCTGCCGATTGGCCGGTTTGGGGAGACTCTTTGATCTTTCCAGCTCGACTCTCAAGACTCATCGCAGCGAAAGGGATGGATTCATAATGTCCTTGAGACCCACCCCTATTACCTTTTTCCTTCCTGAAACTTCCTCTCCTTCTTTTCCTTTAAAAGATCAACCACACAGCATCCCCAAAGATGAAATAGACCCTGAGGGAAATTATTTTCCTCAGGGTCAGTGGTTCGCTACGTTTGGTGATTTAGCACGGGTGCCCGGGTTTATGGGGGTGAAGTTTGTCTAGGAGGCGGATGACCAGGACACACTGAACCCCAAATTCCTACCCACCCCGTAAACCCTCTTCCTTCCCAGAACTCTCCTCTCCTTCCTTTCCTTAAAAAACCCTCCACATAGCATCCCCAAAGATGACATAGGCCCTGAGGGAAATTATTTTCCTCAGGATCTCCTGTGTGGAACTCATGTAAAAAAAAATACAGCATTCCCAAAGATGGATTGAATTGAATGAATGAACCTCCACACACTATCCCCAAAGGGAAATTATCAGCCTTCTGCTTGGGGTTAATATCAAAAAAGGTTCAGAAAAATTAACAAATCAATTCGGAACTTTCAATTCAGAGTGAGATGCTTACATCACTGTGCTACAGAGTCCTCCATAAACATTGAAATAAAATGGAAATCATTTTACCAGAGCAAAAAGTTGAAACTTTTGTGTATTGAGATAACAGGAAAGTGCGAATTTTCATAAATAAACATTTGTTTAAATTGCTTCGTAATGTAGGTTATATCAGGAAATAAAATAAACCGAACGCTACCATTCAAAATAATATCGGCAGGCTGGCTTTGAAGTGCTTTCCGAAGAAATGAAAATTCGATGGGAGATTGAAAGTACCTGCGCAAAAAACATTTCATGATTCATTCGAAAGATTATTTTTACCCTCCGCACGGCTCATGAAAAAAATTATACCGTCTTCAACTCTGTTTTAGGGCCTTTTAACGACAATTTATTGATACTTAATAACTGACTGAGTGAAATAACAACTTTTTCTCTCCAGGTACTTGAAATGTGATAACTTGAAATTTATAACAATATTTTGGGTAATTAATATTCTTATTTTTATTTATTTTAAATGTGGTTTTTAAATAGATGGCCTATGGCCTACTAAAATCCTTACGCACATTATTTAAAAAATATGTTTTAGTAATTTAAGTTTAAATTTGTTTATATTACAATTTGGGAGGTGGGTATGGGTACCGCCTGTAACCATTTATTGGATAACCAACACCTCTGCCATAGGTGTGCCCAAGTGGTTCGCTACGTTTGGTGACATAGCGGGGGTGCCCGGGTTCACGGGGTGAGGTTTGCCCGGGTCTTGGCGACGGATGCGTCTGCCACAAGCTGCGCGGCAGACCGGATCGGGAGAGAATGGTTGAGGAAGTCCCTTTGACTTCTCCAGCGCCGTATTCTCTCGGAACGTCGCTTCCGATGAGTAAGCGATGGGAGGAATAGATTCATACGTCCGTCCCTCCTGGACACACTGACCCCCAGATTCCTACCCCCATTTTTCTGCCCAGAACTTCCTCTCCTTCCTTGTCTGAAAAGACCCTCGAAACAGCATCTCCAAAGATGACATACCCTATGCCATGTATGCCCTAGGAAGAATTATTTTCCTCAGGGCCTCCTGTGTGAAGCTAATGTAAAAAAAATATATGTATATTTTCTTCTAATTTTATTTCCTTTGGGAATTCCCCAAATATCTTCATTGCTCTGTACGTCAATGATTTTTGACTGTAGGTTTCCTTATTTGATTTCTTTTCCTCGTCTCGTCACGCGTGTGTTAGTGCTGCAGGTTCTCATTTTTTCTTTCAAATTCAATTGATGTATGACCATTAATTATTTTGTAGATAAAAAATAAAGTAAAAAGGTAAATATAATTTGTTTAAATGACAAGATATTTAACTCCTTCAAAATTTCCTTGATTTTTGTGTATCTATTTTTCTTCCTATCATTGATGACTTGAATCAAAACCCGTTATCTGCAAGAAGATTTTCTTGATACCACCTCATCGATAGACTTCTAATTAGGTGTGAAGGCTTGCTAGAAATGGTTTGAAAGTTGTTTAGTAACCTAATGCCCCTATCCTGTCACGTAACAGAATTCTCTTATATTAGAGATTATAAAATTCAGTTCGAATTCTTATATGTTATCTAGATTACTATGCCTACAGGAAAACAGGTATATAATCGACGTCATCGGTCCCTTTTCCCTGACGATTATTTTGTTCGGCATGTAAAAACACCTGCAAAAAGGTACAAAAAACATAAAAGATATCACCCTTGTCGACATAAAACAAATGCCAACAAAATTGGTCACAGAGAGGAATTTTTTGTTTTTGAGTGTACAAAGGTAGTGTTTGTTTTACCTTCCATCGTTATGGGTATTGTGTACGTTGTAGATTTTCTATGACGAAAGAGATTCAGAAGATTTTGTGCGTCGTTTATCTCAAATAAATGAGTAAACGTAAATTACTAGTTTTGGAAATTAAGTCTTTCGATGCATTTTGCAGGTTTTATTGAACAGTAATTTTAAGATTTTTAAAATTGTAGAGGTATCTTTATTTTTAGATAGCGTTATAATCAATCGGGTGTATCATTACTTAAACCGTTACGTACATACCCTAAATATATTCAATATAAAAGCACTACAACATATTTATAGGACACTATACAGGGTGTGAAGGAGAGTGCATGACTTTTTTAACTAGTGATTCCTGATGTTATTTGTAGTATAAAATCATTTTATTTAAGTCACGGTGACTTTCATTAAAGTATTTTTTTCTTCTTAAAAACCAAACTAAAAAATAATTCTTCCACGTGTCATCACTGGTCACTCAGCCGAGCAACCGTCCAATTCTTCACCCCAACTCTGTCTGTCCAATGCGTATTGATTTTTTATGTTCTAAGTTAAAAAAAAACATTAAAATTGTCTTCGGAGAATAAAATTTCATTGTCATTGTTTACTCCAAATTAATAATGCCAGGAATCACTGGTCAAAGTAAATCAAGTACGTTCCTGAACACTTTGTATAAAGGAGTCTCCAATAATAATAATAAGTACTTAGTCGGGTAATCACATTGGTAAAGAACCAATTAATTTTCATCATTGTGCTAGGAAATTCCTATATGTTACCTATATCATCGTAAGCGTATCTAGGCAGTTTACAAGATTGATAAACTCCAGCGTTTTCATTTTCGTTAGCGAGCTTTTTTCGAAAATATTTGTCCAAGTATCTGGTGTCTCTGTTGACACGGCGTTTACTTGGAAACGCTCTTGTCATGATATTTTGCTCGTGGCTTTTAGGCGAATTAATGCAGCCATAAATTTTACAAGAGTGCTTTGTGATATTTTAACGGCAATATATTTTAAAAAGAATGCAAAGTATGTGTTTATGGTCGAATTAAATTGAACTTAGTTTTATAATGTCGCTAGTTTTCATTCTAATTCTGGAGTGTGGGCGGGCTGGTATGCCCGAAACAATGTAATTTTTGTCTTATTTTGAGTGAAAACGCTCAAACAATTTCGGTCAATTCTTTAACAGGAAACAATTTATAAATTGACGACGGCAGTTTTCTATCAAATTAAGTTATTTTTGTGGCATCAATATTTAATTTAATGAAAATAAATAACTTTGTGTACACCACTATTTAATTAACAATATCAACATGTTTCGAAAACTATGTTTTCTTCGTCAGGATAATAAGTTAATAAAAAATAACAAAAGACAAACAAGTATAGACTAATTAGAACATAGACAAAATATTAGAAAGGAGAGGTGATTAATTTCTTAAAATATCATAAAAAACAATTATATAAAATAAAATATAAAAATTATTTTAGGATGGGTAAAAAATTACATTAACATAATAAAAAATCTTTTAAAACAAAACAGGAAGTCTAGATAACAAAATAAATTATAAATATAAGTATTAATACGAAAATAAATTTAAAAGATGGCTATTTAAAAAAAAAACCTTTGGTTATTTATAATATTTATTTACTATTAACACTTTTTCTAATTTCTAAAATTTCTAAATTATCTAATTGTATACCCGTTGTGTTAGTGTGTAAAATTTTTAAACCTTTAATATCAAAGACGAAGAAAACACAGTTTTCGAAATATGTTGATATTGTTAATTAAATAGTGGTGTACACAAAGTTATTTGTTTTCATTAAATTAGATTACAACTCTTTACTTTGCATTGATTAGTTGGAACTTAGCCTTGTCGTGCACCTGACTCTAAAACTTTTAAAAGTTGATTAATTAAATTATGATCATTTAAAAAATGCAATTTTTGTTTGTTGAATGTTTTCAAAATGAGAAATAATTTATTTATTAGAAACTTTTTTTTCATCATAAATGTGTTACCAATGATTAATCTTTTTATAATGTTCTATCTGAAGTCCCCGGCGTTGCCCGGGCTTTAAACACAGTTTTTAGGAATCACACATAAACAGTGAACTTTCTCTCAGTTTTGAAGGTCAAGTGTGCAAAATTTCATCAATCTTGAAATAAAACTGTAGATTTGCATAACAATCAAATTGAAACTCCACGCCCACCCGTTTTTTTTTTACATTATCTCCACACAGGAGGCCCTGAGGAAAATAATTTCCCTCAGGGCCAACGTCATCTTTGAAGATGCTGTGTGGAGGGTGTTTTTGAGGAGAGGAAGGCGTGAACATGGGTCTTGAAGAGACCCATGTTGTAGGAGGGAGGAAACACAGAAGCCGGCAAATCGTTCCACAGCCGAGCTGTTGAACTCAAGAACGAGTCGTAGAAACGACCCGTTCTCATGTGACTAAGGTCAACCGTGTACAAATGTTGAGCGCGTGTTTGGCGTGTTTCCCGACTATGCACCGGTGCCGAGGTGATCAATGACGCTAGTTCCTCGGAGCATCTTCCATTGTAATACCGGTAGAACAAGGACAGCATTCCCACTTGACGCCTGTGCTCTAAAGATTGCAATCCGTTTGTTAACTCGTTATACACTTTCTTCTATATGTAAATTTATAGACGCCCGGCGTTGCTCGGGCTCTATTCTGCTTTAAGGGGTGGGAAAATTGGAGGGGATAGTTTGTCAAAATCTCACATAGACGGTGACTTTCCCCGTATTTTAAAGGTCAAGTGTGCAAAATTTCATCAACCTCGGAAAACACTGTGGATTGTATAAAAACAAAGCCGACCAGGACACTTTTCATAATATATACAGGTAGATAAAAATTATCGAAATCATCTGTAGACCTTTGTATTATTCCGTAATTAGAATGTCATATGTTCAAAAATTCATTTAGTAGTATCAAAATTGTGCTTTAAAGGGTTGGAAAAGGAGTGAAGAAAAGAAAATTGTTTGAGAATTGCATTGAAATTTTAATGTAACCAAAAGAGAAAAGCGTTTTTAAAATACGTCATATCGTGTAATTAATAGCCAAAAAAATGTTTTATAAACTCTAATTCATATGAATCTGAAAAAATCTGTAGGTTCAGCATGGAATCAACCAGAAGCTTTGTTCATTATTTAAACAAAGTAGAGTTTAATACATTTTCCGAATAGATAATTATCGTAAATTATTATTTTTATTTTGTAATTATTGATGAAATATTAATTTGTTTTGCTCAACGGATACAAATTATCCAATTGATGCGTTAATAATATAAACTTAATTAATTAATCGCAAATTAAAATGCGCATTTTAAATTAGTAATTACTGGGAAAGCATTAACATTTTTGCGGAACAAATAATATAATTAGGGAGAGCCTAATTAAATCATTTCATTTTAGTTGATTGTTTGTTGCTTTGTGACAGGAGGTAAGGATGTGATTAGTAAACTAATCTACAGTTTTATTCCGAGATTGATGAAATTTTGAACACTTCACCTTCAAAACAAGAGAAAGATAAAAGAAGACTGTCTGTACAAGATATAGAATAACAAATCCATTCTCCTTCCCCATTCCTTAAAACAGTATTTTGATAATTTTTGATGAAATTTTGCACACTTTACCTTCAAAATAAGAGGAAAATTACCATCTACATCTAATTTAAAAGAACTCTGTACAAAGCCCGGGTAACGCCGGGGACATCAGACATATATAATGTATTGATATCTACATATACAGGGTGTTAAGGGACATACTTGGCTTACTTTAACCGGTGATTCCTGACATTATTTGGTGTAAAATGTAAATGAAATTTTGGTCTCCGGTTTTGACTTTTGTAATTCAATTATTTTTTCCTTCAAAATCAAAAAAAAAATACATGTGTTCAGTTCACACGCAGTAGAAGTGAAACCTTCAGAAAACTAAATTTCGAGAGAATGAGACGATTGCAGGAGTAGGACAATTATTAGGGAAGGGTTTATTTATTATAATTTTGTTACCAAGTTAAATTTTTTCTTACATTTTATTCTATAGGAAGTAGGAAATAGGAAGCCGACTGGTGCCGACAGGCTACGAAGCACCGCATACAGAGGAGATTCTCTCCCAGGCTAAATCCTATAGTTGGTGTATGTTTGTCTCTTTTTAGTGTCGTCGCTTATTTCTGTTCATCAAGTTTCAAATCACAACAGTGCTAAATAAATTTTCACTTCAAATGTTCTTCCGCATGTTCTTCAATCTACAAAATAAGAAAAACGCACTGTTAACGTACGATTAAAAAAAAAAACTACTGCAATTTCTTTTTTTCATTCCTCAAAGAACGTTTTGATACTTATCGATGAAATCTTGAACGATAAAAATTAGGGGGAAATTATTGTCTATCACTATGAATATATTTGTCGAAAAACTTTGGCTATAAATCCCTTTTTTCATATAATATTAATTATATAAAAATGAATTAATTAATTATTTATTCCGAGATTAATAACATTTTGCACACCTGACTTTTAAAACATGAATTAGATTTCTGTCACTAAAAGATTTGAAAAATCGCCCACCCCTTTTACCAACCCATTAAAATAGAATAAGAGGGCACCATTAATTAGGTGAGCTGTTTTTTTTTATTTAGACCCCCCCTCTTAGTGAGAAGTGATATTTGGTAGTACCATCCTACCCCTCATGTGAGACTTACACTATACTTATTTTCATAAAGAAAATAGCCATCAGATTTTTTCAGCCGGCATAATGGTACGCTTCAAAAGAAATTAAACAATTTAATTTTTGATTGGTGAGATTTTACTGGATCCCCTCCATTTTGAGCTCACGTAATTAATGGATGACCCCTAAGGCCAGCAATAAAATTAAAAGAATGAAAATTTGCTCGCTGAAGCTGAATCAGCTGGGTTCAATAGATTTGCAATATTTTTTGTATGGATTTTCGATGAAACTAATTATTTCCTTCCATCAATTTTGTCACGAGCCTTGGGTTTTTGAAATATACATTTAACGGTGTTATGTACATTTGAATTCGTCGCTAATAAAGTCCTAGTACGCGTTCTCACCAATCGGCGTAGCAGTAGCAACGCAGATCGACCGGAAATCCCAACAAACTCACAGAAACTATTGTTGGCCGACATGTCATACGAAATGGCCGACATGTCATACGACAAAAGCAAATTTTCAATATCATTTTCGTAATCGAAATTTTCAATAACATTATCGTTGATGAAATTTTGAATGCGAATGCAAATAGTCGTCATTTATAGTAATTAAGGTGAAACAAAAGGTTTTTTCTGAAAAAATATTTGTATTAAGCCTGGCAGTCATCCTGAAAGTATATTTATTATTAAATATCTAAATAACAACATACTCAAAAGGAAAAAATTATCTCCTAATTAATTATGATCATTTTTTGCACATAACTTAACGCAAACATAAAGGATGTCATAAACGGGATGACTTTGAAAATATTAAACATAAGTATACGCCTGGTACGGGTCTCGGGCAAAATGGTAAGTCATTGAATTTAATATACCTTTTGAGAAGGAGGGTTGTAACAAGGCAAAAAGCGAGCAAAAAGGTTTCTTTAGGGTTATTGGTTGGAAATTTAAAGCGAAAGACTTAATTTCGATAAGCTTTATGGAGATGTATTAATTATGATACGAATTAAGTGTTGAAATTTCGGATGGCGAAATATTTCAGCATATTATAGATGATCTCTAGGGGTTGTGACAAATTTCTTAGATATTAATAATCATTATTTATTGATAGATATTATCCTATTAAGGTAGGTAATATAAAGATATATGTTAGAAATGTATTAAATAAGTTAATTGTTTGCTTTACTATTACGCGAACAAACAAATTTAACGAAAATTAATCACTTTACTAAAAAAAAAGGTTTTTTTCTTAACATTAGCCCCACACAGAAGGTCCTGAAAAAAATAATTCCAATCAGGGCCTATGTCATCTTTGGGGATGCTGTGTGAAACGGTGGAGAGGAAGTAATGGGAAGGAAGAAGGAATTAGGAGCGGGTAGGGGACTGGGGGCCACTGACCCCCGGATATACGAATCTATACCTCCTTTCTTTTTTACACGAGCGACAAACCTCACCCTACGAACTTGGGCACCCCTGCTAAATCACAAAACGTAGCGAACCACTTGGGGTTACCTAGGGCAGAGGTTTTGGTTATCCAGTAAAGTTTCCCGGGGCGGCGGTACCCATTCCCGCCTCCCAAATTATCGACATACTCCCTCCTATATCGTCAGGTGAAGTTCCAAGAGAGTCCTGTTAGAGAGGTTAAAAAGTCTTCTTCGACCAGTCTCTCCCGATCTGGCCTGCCACGCAGGTGGTCGGCAGACGAATCTGCCGTCAAGATCCGGACAAACCTCACCCTATGAACGCGGGCACCCCTGCTAAGTCACCAAACGTAGCGAACCACTTGAGATGACCTATGCCAGAGGTGTTGGTTATCCAATAAATGGTGACCGGGGCGGCGGTACCCAAGCTGAAATTGATCAAACTATTCAATCAAAATATTCGACATGTTTCGATAAACGTATAAAAAATATTTATCCGCTTAGAGGATATACAAAATGAACTAACAAACTATTTTTTTTTATATCTTTATCCGTAATACCTATCTACAGAAACGATTTCTCGACTTCAGAGATAAATTTGGGGACGTTTTTATTTAATTTAATTTGTTCTTTATTGTTTTTTTTATTTTCACTTAGATCATACACAAGGGATGTTTTTACTACTAACACGAGAGTAGAAATGGAACGCGTTATTATTTATTTAACTAACTGTTTCAGAATTTCCAAGTTTTCCTCGGAGTATCAAATCCTCTGTTATCTCAATGTTTGTTTGCACAAATCCCTTCCCGACCCATCGTCTAGTTTTAAATAAACAAATCGAAAACCAAACCACAGCAAGTTTTAGAAAGCTACTTTGTATTACAATGCAAATTAATACTTGTGACCGGACAACTCAGAATGAAATCAACTCAGAACATCCTTTGAAAAGTCATTTAAAGTGATGAAAAAAATATGCGCCAAGGTGTCACCTTGGCGCAGTGGTTAGCGCATTTGCCCGGAAAGCGAAAGGTCCTGGGTTCGAGTCCTAGAGGAGCAAATATCTCTTTCTGACTTTTCTGTTTCCAGATTTTCGATTGAGTTTCGCTAATTTTGTCTTCATTTAATTAACAAAATCATGTTTTTGCGTGTTATAATATTTCTCTTAAACTAACCTACCTATCCTTACTACATTTTACCCCACCGAATGGCTTGAATGGGCTTCTGAAGTATTTGGTGACCAGTTCCAAATAGCTAGGTAGATATTTCTTAATATTCCTCTTCCACACCACCTCCAGCCTCACAACATCCCAATAGAGGGTACTCTGGAAGCTGAAGCGAAAGGCGTTTGTGTCGGTTGGTGGGCAGACGTATCTGCCGCCAAGATCCGGACAAACCTCCCCTCATGAACCTGGGCACCTCTGCTAAGTCAACAAACGTAACGAACCACTTGGGGTGACCTTGGCAGAGGTGGTAGGTCGGCGGTCATTTGAATGATATAGTTTAAAAGATATTATTTTGTCATTAAAAACAAAAAGTTAATGAATCTAGCGGTTGGACTGTCAAGGAGTTAAACAATGAATTGACAAAAATAAATGCAAAAGTGATTGGACAAAGAAAGACTTAATAAGTTATTTATATATATATCTTTTCGGGAACATTTAAATGTGATTGTTAACAAATCTCTCAAACTACTTGGTTTCATCACTAGAATCACTCCTGACTTCAAAAATATAAATACCCTAAGAACTCCTACTGCTCCTTAGTCCGCCCCCATCTTGAATATGCTTGTGTTATATGGTCTCCTTTTTATGCTATCCATATTCGTCATATTGAGTCCATTCAACATCGGTTCCTAAAAGGGATTGCTAGGAGGCTAGGAGGCTAGGATTAGAACGAGGCAATTACTCATACAATGAAATCGAACAAACTCTGAAACTTGCTCCTTTAGAAGACCGTCGAGAAAAATCTGATCTCATTTGTTTCTTCAAAATTATCGACTATATTATTGACTCACCTACATTATTACAATTCATCTCATTTAATATACCTTCTCGTAGACTCAGAAATAAAGAACTGCTCTTCCTCAATCAACACTCGACTAAATATGGTTATAATTCACCACTATCCAGAATGTGTAGAATGGTCAACTCACGTCAAGACCTTGATTTTTTTGGCGTAAGCCTAAATGATTTTTATCGCTCACTAAACAATTGAAGATATTTTATATTAGGTACTCTATTTTTAGCAAAGTCTTGTCTTGACTTGACTTGACACTTCTATTTTCTTATGTTTTATCTGTTTGTCTTTGCTTTCATACCATCTTTTATTCTTCATCTTTCACCATCCTTTATTCTTATAATGTACATTTCCAAAATTTGGTGTTACTTGGTTGTAAATTGGACGTTAGTCCGTTAATAAATAAATAAATAACCCCAACAATATTACAGATTGTTTTCCTATTTACGTACAGTTTTAACAGAATAAGATGAGAAATAAGTTATGCCATTTAATTTCAGATTGGCGGCGTATGACAGAAATAACAATTTATAAACGATTTTCTCAGAGGCACAATGTTGAAAAGTGAGGTTACTAAAGTTCTGAAAGTTGTGTACTCAAGTATGAGTACACCACTGTACGTATTTATATTGCTATTAAAATATCGTTTTGATAGCAATATAAGTATTATAATGCTATTAAAATATCGTTTCGCTCAAATTAGACTTTAATTATATTTAGAGCAGATTCCAGAGGCCACACAGTCTGACAGAAAAAAATCTTTATTGCAAATACGAGAAATTTGTATCCGTTTATAACAATTCACAATTTTCTTAATTGTTCAACACTTGTCCAGATGTTCTCGAGGATCCCAAAGCCACACCACAAAATTGAAGCATTTTTATTACACGATTTTTAATAAACTTTTGTAATAAAACTTTCGTCGCTTAATAAAAATAAACAAAGATTGACAGCTAGCATGACCGCTAGCTTACTAGCGCCGACAGCAGATTCATGAATAATTCCAGACTAGCAGTTTAAAACCAAGCTCCGCAGGTTTTTACTTTTTTACGGGCAGCTTTTGATTCGGCCTCGCCCGGTTAGTTGCGGTGACCATTATATAAATCCGATAGGAACTGGTTCCAAAATTAGCCCGTTCCTCGTACCCACTGTCAACCAGTGATGGCTAGTCACCGGGACGGGCAAAGACGTCATATTTAATATACAGCCGCTTGATACAACTGAGTATTACCGTCAATCTTTCTATATCTGGAGAGATACGTACTCCAGGTTCACAAATTGAAATGGCGACATTTTGTGACGAATTCTTGAATTCAAAACTGAATTACAATGGTAGCTTTGTTTGAAATTCCACGTACACATATGTTATTTTTGGCGCGGCGCGTATGGCTTGGCGTCAGACTTGCACCCGAAGCTGGGTTCTGAAATTCAACCACGCAGAAGCGAGCCTAATACTATTCGATTACCTGCCATATAGTCCTACTGGCTCCGTACAATTGGGAATCGGTTTACATTTTCGATAATTGATGCTTTTCTTACCGTTTCTACCGAGTAGAATTAAAATAAAATTGTTAATTTCTTTATAAAAAATATTAATTTCTTAAAAAATATTAATTTCTAAAACACCAAAAATGTATTTTTTATTAGTAATGTATGAACGCGTATAAGAAACAACTTAAAAAAATACAATTTCATGGCTAAAAATATCTGTGACAGTCTGCTTTGATTAAATTTTTTCTTATAAAATTATTCACAAAATAAATAAAAACACCTTTGCGCTTGAAATCATGACCTCCAGATTCTGTTTGCCAAGCGATTTTTATGCTTGTTACCTATATTCGTGGCGATATAAGCCACACTAAGAATACATATTCTATCATATGAAGATCTATGTCAAATAAGAGTAGAAAATATAAAAAATGGAACTACAAAATTTGTAGGCTGGCAACATCAATTTACAAATTGGACGTAAGTCCGTTAATAAATAATAAATAAATAAAGTACTTTTGGCTTTTGTTTCTCCTAATCTTAAGAGGGGCATGCAACGAGCACTCTTATATAGCCACCTAATTACTTTCAGTTTTATTTTCGATTTTATGTTTCACATAATTTAACTGTTAGGTATAAGAACATAAATTAATACAAGAAAAAGATAGATAATCTATGAAATGTTTGCTTCGAAAACATCGTATAAAGTCTCTTGGAAAAGTGGGTTAATTAAGTTTTGATGTGGGAAGCGCTTTTGATATGTGTTCCATGTTAAATTATTAATATTATGTATATTGTATGCCAAACTGATAAATACTCCCACAGGGTAAAGATGAGTCACTGATGGATGTAGTGAATTAATTGTCCCGAATAATAATGCCACACGTTCACATATTTAAAGCAAACGTAATGTGTTAAGCGTTATTGGATTATGAAGCTGCTGTTAAGGATCAAAAGGAGGGTTTTAATTAACCTAGTAAAATGTATTATTACGAAACAACTTGGATAGGATTTTCCATATGTTCCTTACAAATTTTTATGTATATCGTTCAATGACACCCGGAACTGAGAAAATTTTTAAATAATGCAGATACGAAATATGAATTCGTAAGCTGATAATGTAGTTCAAAAAGTTAAAAAAAGCTCAAAATTTTTTTATCTATAGAAAACTTTAGAATAGTGATAGCTTAACGTTGCATGGATTTTCATAAAACCTCATTATCCTAACTGTAATTTAAAACCATTCGAATGGTGAGCTTTGGTGACATGAAATTTGCACAACTAGTTTTCTCTAGATTGCAAAATTTTCAAAATAATTTCGTTCCTATTAAGTTATCGTAACCGTTCATATCTAAGACACACATGGCGACAGATGGTACTCTTCTGATATTCAATGCAGCTGCCATCTGCTAGGATATAGCAGAACTTTGTACCTATTACAAACTAACCTATCGACATCTATTGAAAGAAGCTGAAACTATATGAATAATGAATACACAATTTATATAAACAGGGTGTTAATGGACGTAATTGACTTACTTTAACCAGTGATTCCTGACATTACCTGGAGTAAAAAATGTAAATGAAATTTTGGTCTCTAGTGATATTTTTCATGTTTTTTTTCTATTAAATTTATTGGACAGTTAGGGACGGGGTGAAGGGTTGGTTGGTTACTTAGCTGATTGGCCAGTGACGACATATGGAAGATATTTTTTCGTTTGTTTTGAAGAAAAAAAAAAGACATCTAAAAACTCGCCGGAGACCAAAATTGACTGTGCAGTTAGCAACCATTCGCCGCAGAGCTTCTAGAAGCACTGCAACGATGTCGATATTCGATTAGACAATGGTATTTCATCCCAAAGTTTTGATGAATTGATTGGAAGTAGTAAATTTCATCCCAAAGATTAGCTGAAACTACCCTCAAATACAGCAGTTTTATGTCTGAGGACAACGAGTAAATGGTCTCTTTTGCTTGTACCATCATTTTATATTATGTAAAAAAAACGCTTATTTTAACAACTTGGGTTCTGTTTATGGCAACACGTGCTGATAGACGAGAGAGTGCTTTGGCAGCTATGAAAAAAAAACTATTATCGTCCACATTCTTTTCATCGCTGGTAGCAACCAATTATTCCGAACGGTGGAGGTAGTTTTGGAGGTTCGCATTTGATCCACGCACCATTACGCTTACCGGAAACCAAAGGGCCTAATGGATTGCTGATATCATTACACGTAGGCGTAATGCCTGATTAGAGTTTAATTTGTTTTACGGCTGGTTTACCCTTCCCTAAGACTTTCCTCACATTGAATCCTCCCGAACACATAACATACGCAGGAATAAAAAAATAGAGTAGTATTTAATTAATTAATAAGAAAAGCAAGTTATTGGGAAATTGTTTTCCTTAAGTAAATTTACAATTATTTGTATCCTAACTCACGGCTTCCGTTTATAAAAATCAACTTTACAAGTTATTATTATTATTGATTCACTTGATTGTATTTATTCATACATTCTTCAGTTCTTTTCCAAGCACCTGCGACAAACAGTTTCTTTTGGAACTCTTTCCTCACTTCTTTACCAAATAACTTAACCAATGCCTACATATTATTTTTATCATTCCACGACTAAACAGAATGGTGACATATCATTTTGATTACAAGTGATTTAAGGCTATTAAAAGGGATGAAAAAAAATTGCCTAAAAAACAAATCTAACCTACGAGTAGTTTATCTAGTTTTTTTTCATCAGTTTTGATGACTTATATAACTTTTCAAAAGTATTCTGTTTTTCTATTTGGTTCGGTGACCATTCAAACGATACATTTTTGCGAACAATTGACTTAGAGTTTGTCAAATAAGACTAAAAATATAATCATGGTGGTAATCTAAAGCTTTGTAATCTACATTTTTATTAAAAATTAAAAAGGCATAAAAGCGAAAAAAATATTTTTTATTGCAATATAGATACCCACTGATCTCAAAATAAGCATTGCATACGAATATATTATTATTGTAGCTTTGCAATTTTGTGTTGACATAAAGAAGAATAACGATATTGTAATAAAATATAAAGCACACTTTAGAAATTGCTCACATTTATTTAATATTAGCTTAAGTACCTAGCGTTGCCCGGGCTTTAGATCATGTTTCTAATTTTAGATCTGAATACATTTAACTCATTCAGATCTAAAAGTAGTGTAACTAAACTCACCATTAATGATTTTTCCTTTCTACCTACTACCTACTATTAAATTCAAATTCATGTTAATCTAAGTGAAAACCAATCACTTTGTTAAAGACAATTTTATCAAATTTATGTCATTAAGTACGTACCTCAACAACAGTGCTTCTTCGATTTTTTTTTTTTTTTTTTTAAATGTGTATACAGTGCTCTGTATTTTCTGTGTCATTGCACTTTAAAATAAATTTTACAGGTGAAATGGTGTTACCAGCCTACAAATTTTGTAGTTCCATTTTTATTAAAACAAACATTATCTACTGTATTACGAAAAAGAGGTGAACTTAATACAGGTATTTAATTCACCTGATCGTGCCAAGTGTAACTGTGGGTACCGGATTTCTCGATTTCTTCGATTCGATTCTTTCATATCAACCTCGCATTATAATCGAATCTCCACTCGGTATGTATCCACTCATATTCCTGTCATTATTTCGGTTCCATTCCAACTGAGAATAAGGTCAACTCAACACCTCTTTGAAAAGTCATTAAAAGCTATGAAAAAAATAATGTTAAAGTAGCCGATAACCCTAACCTGACGTAACCTATTTAATCAATTTTTTTCCCATCACTCTTAATGACTTTTCTGAAATGTATTGTTATGAAACAACTGAGATGGTTCTGAGTAGGTTTCATTCTGAGATGGTTCTGAGTTGGTTTTATTCTGAGTTGTCCGGTCACCCATTTTGTCATATCTATTGAATTAATTTGACATTTTAATCCCAACTTAACTTTGGCTATTGTCGAATATTAAAAAATATATAATTATAATTGCGTTAATTTCACAGAGAATCCGGTTTTGAATTTTCACAAAATAAGCTTAAAACTCCCAAAAAACACCCCTTCAACAATATGAAACTAAAATGGCAAATACTCAAAAAGCAAGTAAGATTAGCGATTCAGAATTTGATCGAGGTTATAATATATCACTCAATCAAATAATAAAAAAAAACAATCGCATTATTGCAATATTGAAACGAAAACTTTCGCAAAATATGACACGGTTAACATTATCAAAACAAAAACTTGAAATAATTTTTTTGTGAATAATTTTATAAGGAAGAAAAAAAAATAAAGAGAAACCGTCATATTCTTACTCATAAAATAATATTTTTTTTAAATGCGTTCAAAGGTCAAACACTTGTAATGAAAAATAATTTTTTTAGGAGTGAACGTTAATATCTTCGAAACGGTAGACAATACTTCAACTGATCCATTGAATATTTTTTGTTATTCATAATATAAACTGATTTGCAGTAAATATTAATGGATAAAAATGATTTCACATTAAGCTTCACAATTTTCCCAAGATGGCTTTTTAGACACTCACTGAACAAACGAAATGTACTCGTAAGAATACAGGCAAGAACTCGAAGCGAAACACGGTTAGATTAGCGACTTACCGTCTGGTCGAGGCCACATCTCCCCGCTCCACTGCGAGAAGGAACTTCTTCTCGTCCAGCGAGAGCTGCGCCATCTCCTGGTGAGGCCGAACCACATTCTCCTCCTCCATCATGCCATGGATGCTGTGCCTCTGGAATTATCATCAATATAGGCTATTAGCTAATTGAAAACGTTTTTGGTGATGGATGGAGGGAAAGGCGGGCAGAACATAGCATTTTTACAATTTAAAAAAAAAAACAATTTTTAAGGAACAAAGTGCGACGGAGGTTTTTTTTCAAAATTTCCATGCTGCTGTTTATTGAAAATAATGTTTCAATTTACTTAAGCGGATTTAGGACAAGTTTCAAAATCCAATACCGACGTGATTCAAAAGCCGTTTCTGAACATCATCAAACATACTATTTTCGGTTATCTGTGCGTTGATGTGTGTCCCCGTGAAATCTTTCTCTATGAACTGAAATTTGCTTTGAATTTAAGTAAAATTTTCGTGATAGAAACCGTTTGTATGTGGTAAAGTAGGTACCAACCTATGCATAATACCATATTTTGACAGAAAATTATTATTTTTTGTTTTTTCCATTTTAATTTTAATTGTCATTATCAATTTCGGTTGTATTTTTCAATTTTAATTATCTTTTTAAATACTTATTGGACTTATAATATCCCGCTATTTTTCAAGAATCTGTGGTAATTTGAAAATCGGTAATTTAAGTAATAATTGTTGATAATTGCATCATTTTTATCGGTTTCATAAAATACCCACTTTATATATGATATTAAGAATTTTTTAACGTTTTAAATTTTCGTGTTACTTTTTTTAGTAAATTGTATCCATATTATCATTCAAAAAGTTTTTTATTGTGTACGGTATTAAAAATTTACATAAAGAGAATAATAATAAAAAAAAAAGAAAAATGTTAAAACGAAATCCTTCTGTATGTGAAAAATTTACGTATTTTTATTTACTATAGCGATTGTTTATGATATATATTTAACACTCAAAAGAAATGATGTTTAATTCATGAAATAAAGATTTTTATTAGTATCCAATTTCAATATAACAATTCGTATTAAATTGACAAAATACTACTCCCCGCTCTTCTCTAGTCCGGCGTTTTTTTTAATTCGTAGCTGACGAGCTTTATGATTATATAAACTTTAATGAGGAATAAAAACATGATACTCCCACTGGGAAGTGCTTTCTAATGGGCGGAATACTAATCCATTTAAGATAAGCACCTTATTTTATTATGTCTGTCGATTATGCGAATCATTGCGGTCTAAAGGAGACTTCACAGCTAATGGTATTATTTAATTCATTTTATTTTATTTTGCTCTTTAACACCCATATTGATTTTGGCTAATGCTTTTTCATTTGGTACATGAGATGATTACAATTTTTTAACAAGTATAACCGGTCAGTGGTTGAGTGGGCATCGCGTTTGGGTCCCACCCGGGCGTCCCGTGTTCGATTCCTCGGCTGGCTAAGTCCTCCATCACAACACAAGCAACATTTTCGGCTTTCTGTGGTGGTAGTAGGAGATTTTCAAACATTGTTGGGTTATTCGTAACCCGGGAATGTTTGTCTTTCTTTAAAAAAAAGGATAACTAATAAACAAATATACAGAGTTAAATATCGAAAAGATATTTGTATTAAACATTGTGATGTATTGGCAATTCGATGGAATTGCACAAGTTGTGAATGAATTGTGGTATGGTTGTCACAGTGGATAGTGGGAATAACCTTCAAAAGATATTATAACATTATTCCAATAAAATTCAATATTCATTTAGATAAAAAGTCAATAGGGGTCCCATATGAATAAAATAAGATATGTTTATCCGAGACACCACCTTGGTTAAAATAGAACTTTGTGGTCAATTAAAAAAAGCACGAAGTAAAAAAAAATGGGAAAAAATAGTTGAAGATAATATTGTTAAAACAGTTTGAACGAGTTGGTTAAGTCGCGGCATATTAAGTTTTAAAGCTCTTAAAAAAATTTATGTTATTTTTGAAGATATCTAGACATTCCCCGCGCCGAAACGCAAATTATATAAAATTCCCTCTATAGAAAAAATAAGTATGCTCCGAAAATTATTACAATTATTTTACAAGTTAAATGTATAAAAAAAACACAGTGTTTTTTTAAACGCTGTTTTAGACAACCGCTCGAGATTTTTGCTCTGTTTCAAACGAGTCGTGTTTTATTAAACATTTTCACAATTTTCGCTTCAATTTTATCGTTTTGAATATTAGCGTGCTCTTTCCAAAATTCGTAATTACAGATCTTTCTATAGTCTTCTTTTTGAGCGGGTATACGGCGCCTTAAGGTGTAGGTCCTGGTAAAACAGAGATCCCGGGATCGTTTCCCAAATTAACTTTTTATTTTTCTGTATCTTGTTCTTATTCACATTTCGTTGAGATTTATTAGTATTATTTGCTTTTGCAATGATAAATTTATATCATTCAAAATTTCATTATTTAGAAACTATAACGTAAAATAATGTAGTCGATTAAGAATGTTCTCATAAGTGGAAAGGATTATTTCGCAGACTTTATCTTTAATCTATCACTGTTTCTTTTTCATTTCATCGGAAGAACGCGCTCCTTTTTATATACAGTGAGGCTAGTGATACTATTTTCAGTTTACAGCGTCACTTCCCCCCAGAGCTCGATCCATTGAAGTTTCCATTGTAAACATCTAATATGTATATTCGTGATTTCGTTCAAAACGTAATTTATCAGAATTTTTACAAACGGATACATTTGTTCAGTTGCAAACAATTCGATACTTAGATTGGTTTGTTTCTAAGAACAATTTACCTTGTTCTGAGATATGAGGTGTCAAAGTTTGCGTAATCTTTTAAATGATTTCTGATTTCGAGGTTGAATTTTATGTTTAGACGTATACTTACCATTTTATAAATATCTAAACCAGAACCATATGCAACCAGTTGGCCAAAATAATTCATTGCATAAAGTTCTAACTACATTTTCCCAATGCCATTCCAAAGGGCCATTTTCTAGTTAAATACTTTCCTTCAAAATACGTTGAACTAAAATACTTAACACAAGACGGAACCACAAAATCAGAAATTGTTAAGTAGATTATGAGAATTCGTTTACGCAAACTTCCACAAACCTCAGAACTTGGTAAGGTGAAGTTAGAACACTATCCAAGTAAAGTGGCGAACTATAAAAACGATTAACTGTCAGTTACAAACAAAATGGCATTTGCCAAAGGTTCAAAGTGATGTTGAAATAAATGTAAGCTTTAAAACGTGATGTTAGAACTTCGCCATAGAAGTATCTATGGAAATAAAACATAGATGGCTCTGAAAATTATTTTGGTTGATTTGGCTTTTCATAGAACTCAGAATCAGAAATTAAATATCTCGAAATGATAATAGAACAACATATGAAGTGGAAGAGCCTTATCTGTGAATTGGTTAAGCGTATCAGAAAGTGTGTATAAGATTAAGAAATATTTTCAAATTCAACAACCTAAAAAGAATATGCTATGCACTAATCCATTCATTAATTCAATATGGAATTATTGGATGGGGGGGTCAAACAACAATATTCTAACCCCGATCAAAGTGATCCAGAAGCTAATCATCAAAGTAATCCTAAAAAACCCTCCACATATCCAACAGAAGCTTTTCGCAGATTTCGCGGTGCCTCGAGTAGAGAATATCTTCAAGAAAAATGCAATTATCCAAATTTATAAAGATAATATCATCAAAAAAATTGAAACCCACCTATCAAAAAGATATCAAGACAACATCAAAATACCGAAATTTAATACCAAACCAATGCAAAACAATTATATCTATTTAGGAATAAACTATTTCAACAGCCTTCCGATTGAAATAAAAAAAAAATATATCAATAAACTGAAACTCCAACTGAAGTTATACTTCACCAGGAATAATTAACTAAATAATTGCCTGTTTTTCTATTTCTTTATATTTATTATCAGTCTATATTCATCTCTATTTTATTAAGATTTTTCTAATAACTCTCTTAAGTGCCCAATATTTTAGTATGTAACCGAATCCTATGTATGTACACCTACACATTTAGATGATCCAGAAGTTTCAATTGTTACTATTATATACTTACCTATTGCATAATGTCATTCTATTTCCGTTATAATTATTGTAACTCGCTCATCAAGCACAAGAACTAGCTTCTTCTTTGGTGAGATTGCAATTTTAAATATATTCTATATGATTTGTAATTTTTATAACACCATTGTACACTTATATATCTTTATTAAATACATAAAAAAAAAATAAAAAGAAATGAAGAGTTTTTCAATTTTTGTTTTAATTTTTGTTTTTGCTTTTTTAACAAAATAACAAATATATTAGATTGTTCTTTTCAAAAATGACCTTTGCATTCAAAGGACATTTTTGAAAAGAACGTCCTCTGTTCATCCGGGATGACAAATTATTATAAGAGCTACGCGGCCTTTTTCAGACGAAACTTAATTTTGAATTTGAGGCCAAAATAGCCAACGAAACTGGATAATATTTTTTTTAACAATCCATAGGTGTAGCAAATTTATATTTGGTTTTAATTTTTAAATTCATTAAATCATTTAGTATGGACCATTAAAAAATCCCACTTTTCACGATTTAAGAGGCAACTTTGGAAATGATTTGTGGGTTAATGTGAAATCGTCTTTTTTTTTAAATTTGCACTACTACTCTGTTTATAGGATAAAATTTTTTTTAAGCTTTTTGCTGGCCTCCAATTTAAATTAAAAACGACCAATTTACATTGGAACAAAATTTGTCGTACGTAAATTAACATTTTGACCCAAAAAATCCCTTTATTTACTATGTTTTATTTTTGCTTTGACTTTCAGATGGTTAAAATTAGAATCGAATGTGTTCAAGTGTTGAAGGATGGGTTATTTCTGGGAACTATTGCAGAATAAGCTTGGCAAAAAAATTGGTCAAAGGTGTGTATAAATATTCGTGGTATCATTTTAATTGATGATGAACGTATCACGAAATTAGTCAAAGATTGGGATAAAGGAATTAATCCAGAATCGTATGCGATAAGCTAGTCCATTTTTTCTACACAGTTCATACAGCCTGACCCACTAAAAAGGTAAATAAAGGTTTATATAAAACATTATTATTTTTTATGACTTTATGTTCAGGTTAAATCTTCCCCAAAGGAAAAACTAAACCCTTCCACACACTTTTCCACAAATGATCATCTAGTCAATCCAACGCTATACAAGTGTAGTATATAAGTATAATAAATACAAAACAATACAAGAAAAACATGTCAGCCTACCAGAGACCAAATGGGAAAATAATTCACCGACTCCAGATATTTTCAAATCAGAGAGTTCGGCTCGTTAGAACTCCTAACTGGACCGATAAATCCTACTGATCCCTCAATATAAATATTTAAAAAATATTTCGTAATCCTACATGTAAAATGATTGGTTTTTGCATTTTTATGTATAAATTTTTTGACAGATCAAATAAGCCTAAATTTTGAATGAGAGATCTAGGTAGCCGAAATAACTAATGGTAATATTTTTATAGTCCCGAGAATGCCCAATTCTTTTAATCTCATTTCCTAAATCTGTATATTTTCTTATTTTTTCAGAAACAGATTTTTGAATGTTTAACTTATTATATTATTATTATTATTATCAAACTCATTGTCTATAAGTAGAGTGTTTGTGTATAGAACTGACTCTACGACACACACAAATGTATCCGTATATCTACACAAACCTCTACATATATGTAAGAGGTCGTTCCGGATATAAAATAGTCTGGTAAAAAGGACGCGTTGAACTCTACGTTATCTTGTTAAGTCTTGGGAGGAAAAGGAAGATTTAAAGAAAAAATGCCAAAGAAGCACTTTGAACCAACGGAAAACCCTCTCGCATACTTTTACCTCAACCAAATACGGCTAGCTAAACATTAAGCAAGGATAAATTGCTTCCGTTAAGATGTCTCTTTGAAGGAATGTAAATTTCTTGTTTACATGTGCAAAATCATTATGCAAGTAAATACGAGTATAATTTTATGCCCAATTTAGAGAAAATATTTTGTAACTACAAAACTACAAAAAATACGAAAATATCTCCCTTGAAAAATACATGTTTTTTTAAAAGGCACTTTTAAATTTATTTTTGGTATAAAGCTAGATACAAGTAGTTTCTGAATCTTCCTCTTGCAAACGTGCAGCTAATAAAATTTAGTTTTTTTTAAATTATTAATTGTGAAACAACACAAATTAATAAATCAATAAGATTGGAAGCCGCGATCTTCGGGTTTGTAGTCTTGATCACGGAGGTCGTCAATACGCCCAACGTCAAAGTGGCAGGGGAAAAGGAAGGATGTTTAATATGGTGACCGAACACTCGGAATGAAACCAACTCAGAACCATCTCAGATAAGTCATTTTGAATGATAAAAATATATATAAAAAAATGGTTAAATAGGTTACGTTAGGTTAGGGTTATCGGCTAATTTAAAGTGATTTTTTTCATAGTTTTTAAATACTTTTCAAGGAGGTGTTGAGTTGACTTTATTCTCAGTTGGCATGAAACCGTTTAATATAGATCAATGAGAATGGCAAGAACATGTTAACATGAGAGTTATGACAAGAACATATTATTTTCGAAGATAACTTGATTCTGACGGTCTCCGTGATCGAGGGCTCTCCGGAGGTCACGGGCTCAAATCCCGGCGTGCGCAATTTTTTTTTATTTATTTATTATTTGAAAAACACCTATGACAGATTTACAGAAGAAAAACATATGGTTCTTAAAATCCAATTACAATAAAGTAATTTCTTGTTAACGAAACTACTCAATTCAATAGAGAAAACGTTTCTCGTGCCATTTTTTTATTTGTTTTATTTTTATATGAATACCGCACAAGAGTCCCAACTGCCCCCGTCTGGAGTCAGTGAGACTATGGCATCCCCAATTGGGGTATGTTGTTACGCTGAAGTGGGGAGGGAAAGGAAATAGGGTAGAAGAAGGTGGGGAAGTATCTGGCTATTCAGATCTGGTCACCAAATACGGCTAAAGCCATTTCAAGCAACGTTTTAATTCTGAATGGTGGTCTTACACCAGGGTGATGCTGAGAGTATCTTCCACTCTGGAACGTGCAGCAAATATACTAAATATTATTTTAAATGAATAAATTGTGAAATAACACGAATTAATTAAATAAAATTTATTTGCCACGCCGGGATTCGATCCCGCCACCTTCGGATTGCGAGTCAAAAGCATTACCGCTGGGCTACGCCGGCCGTCATTACAGTATGAGGTAAAAAAAAAGAAATATTACAAGATTACTTTGTACTCAACAATTTATTCATTAAAAAATAAGTAGTTTATTTGTGGCACATTCCAGAGTGGAAAATACTCTCAGTATCGCCCTGTGTAAGACCGCCATTCAGAATTGTAACGTTGTTTGAAATTGCTTAAAAAAATAATGCAAAAATGATTTGCGCTGTAACAAAGTTTGCAGTAAAAATGTTTAACACTTTGATTTGGACACGTTCTTGCAATTTTCAAGATCTGAATTTGTGTCCATTGGATAGAGCTTACCCAATTAGTTTAGTGAGAACATTAAAAACCCCAGGCTTTTTTCAAAATGTTAACATGTTTTGGGGTCATCATTTAATATTTGTATATGGTTGACATTTTTATTTGCCGTCCCAGAGAAAGGTCGTTTTTACAACGTGTTTTTTTGATGGTGACATATAGTTTTTAGAATGACTGAATGTGTTACCTCATTCTTCACCAACATGGGTCTCTTAAATACCCTGATTTACTCTAAATACATGTGGACTCATAGGGTCCACATAGATGTGTACTCATGGGGTCCACATAGATGTGTACTCATGAGGGTCCACATAGATGTGTACTCATGAGGGTCCACATAGATGTGTACTAATGAAAGTCCACATAGAAGTGTACTCTCGACAAAGCGCAAAAAGTCTTAATTAAACTTATTAAAAAAAAAAACTTACAGATTCTCGACAATACAGTTATTTAAGGACTTCGTTGAACTGAACATACAAACTATACATTATGTCTCTATGTTACCAAAAACACAAACTAAACCAACTGTACAACACAATTAGGTACGAAACAAAACCTAGATAGACATCAACAAACGATTTCGAAGACAAATACCAATTCAATTCAATGCAAATGCACAACAAAATTAGATACGAAACAAAACCTCGACATCAACAAAAGATTTTGAAGACAAATATCAATTCAATTCAATACAAATGCGCAACACAATTAGGTACGTAACAAAACCTAAAAATCAACAAACGATTTCGAAGACAAATACCAATTCAATACAAATGCACAACACAATTAGATACGAAACAAAACCTAAACATCGACAAACGATTTCGAAGACAAATATCAGTTCAATTCAATACAAATGCGCAACACAGTTAGGTACGAAACAAAACCTAGACATCAACAAACGATTTCGGAGACAAATACCAATTCAGTTCAATACAAATGCACAACACAACTAGATACGAAACAAAGCCTAGACATCAACAAACGATTTCGAAGACAAATACCAATTCAATTCAATACAAATGCACAACACAATTAGATACGAAACAAAACCTAGACATCAACAAACGATTTCGAAGACAAAAACCAATTCAACTCAATACAAATGCACAACACAATTAAATACGAAACAAAACCTAGACATCAACAAACGATTTCGAAGACAAATACCAATTCAATTCAATAAAAATGCACAACACAATTAGATACAAAACAAAACCTAGACATCAACAAACGATTTTGAAGACAAATATCAATTCAATTCAATACAAATGCACAACACAATTAGGTACGAAACAAAACCTAGACATCAACACACGATTTCGAAGACAAATACCACCTATGAACAAAGACATTACCAAAATCTCGCTCCAATTTTTTAAAAATTGAATTGAAAAAGACTTTAAAGACCTGACAAAAAATGTAAATCTAAAACACGAAATTGACGTACTCGTATGGATGGTCAACAAAGGCATTGTATTCAACCGACAGACAACTTCCACCAAATTATAACAACCCACTCAATGTCTGCATTTTTATTTTTTCTTATCAATTATTTTGATTTCTTTCTTTGATTTCTTTTCTTTCCTATTTAACTATTTTTTTTCTTTCTATTTCCCTCATTTCTATCCATGTAATTAAATTTCTGAATTTATTTTTTCTTCCTATTTCTCTAAGATATTAAAATTAGATTAAATTCCTGCCACCTAGTGAGGTGGTTAATACAACGAAAGTATTTGTATTTATTATATTGTGTTGGTTAATAAACTTTAGGACCCTTCAGAGTAAAAAAAACACATATGATGGTATAATAAATAATCGGATAAATGACAAATAAAATGTAATTTATTTCATTGCACGAGTATGTAGAGATGTAATAATATACTTTTCCTTGAAGCCTGGAAAATAAAGATTTGAAATCCTCGACCTCACACAAAGTAGTGATCTATTTTATAAGTTGAAGTTATTTAGAGTGTCCTGTTAAACCCTGTGATGGTGTGAGATTTGGGTTGAGATAGAGGTCCTTAGACGTAATGGTTGGCTAAAGAAATCATTTTTGAAAGAGGCTTTCTACAGGAATAAAAGTATTAATGGATTTATTTTCAGTATACGGTCATTTCATACTCACTGTTTCAAATGTACTGGAATAAGAAAAATGTTAATTTTTTATTCACCGAAAGTGTAGGTACTATAAAGAATAAAATTTAGCAGTTAACAAAACAGAGAATTTGTTTTTAGCGTTCCCAAATAAGTATCGTATATTTTAAAATCATCGATATAAATTGTTAAATTACTTTTTATTGGATTTCTTGTACCACTCTCTCAACCTTTACTGAATTCATTTTTAACCCTTTTAGAGGTTTATTTCATGCTTACCAAAATAGGTCACGTTAAAGGCTTTGCTCCACAGACCCACCAAAATTCTTCATCCAAGGGTTGACGTAAAAAACTTTTTGACATCGTAATAAACCGTTAAAAACCGTAAATTTAAGTTAATTAAAATGAAACGTTGGTAAACGTGATTAATGGTTGAAACAATGTAAAAACTTATGCAATAACTATAAAAACGAGTATTCCGATGTAATCCACGCTCAAAATGCTAACCTGAGATAAACTGACTAATTTAAATAATTTTACATTGCTTTCAAAGAATAGTTTTATACTCGACTCTTAAAATTGTTACGATCAGAGCAAACTAAGAAAAGGATTAAAATGGCTATGGAGCAGTATTCTGGTTGTTTTCTGAGTCATAAAAAATTTTCGAACGGTGAGCTTTGACGTCAAAAATTTTATTCTTTTAAAATTTATAGGTAAACGCAACTTTTTCACCATCTTTGAAAGCGTACAAAAACACATTTAAAATCCGACGGTAAACACAAGCTATGGACAAAGACACCAGAAATACCAAGCAATAAAAGCATCCAATTTGGAAGGCGAGAAAGAGTACCGCCGCCGCGGGAACCTTTATTGGATAACCAACACCTCTGCTATACGTCATCCCAAGTGGTTCGCTACGTTTGGTGATTAAGAAGGGGTGCCCGGGTTCATGGGGTGAGGTTTGTCTAGGTCTTGGAGGCGGATGACCAGGACACACTGAACCCCAGATTTCTTCCCACCCCTTAAACCCTTTTCCTTCCCAGAATTCTCCTCCATTTCCATTACTTAAAAAATCCCTCCACACAGCATCCCCAAAGATGACACAGACCCTGAGGGAGATTATTTCCCTCGGGGCCTCCTGTGTGGAGCTCATGTAAAAAAAATCTAACAATCTCACTCTCGATACAAAAAATGGGATAAAAAAAATTTCATGATGGATTAAAAAACAAAAAAGGCAAAAAATAATCTTGTGACGTAAAAAAATTAACCATAGATGCGTAATACACAATAACATTACATTACATACTTATTAAAAAATATAATATAGTATAATAATATATAGTAGATATATTTGCGGCACGTTCCAGAGTAGTGGAAGTGGAAGACTCTCACTCTTGCCCTGGTGTAAGACCACCATTCAGAATTGAAATGTTGCTTGAAATGGCTTAAGCCGTGTTTTGTGACCAGATCTGAATAGCCAGGTACTTCCCCACTTTCCTCTTCCCCATCTCCTTCCCCTCCCCACTACATTGAGCCTCACAACATATCCCAATTGGGGATGCCGTAGTCACAGGCTCCAGGCGGGAGCAATTGGGACTTTTGTGAGGTATTCATATAAAATAAATTAAAACAACACGCCGTTTTATTTATTCACAGTGGTGCCCTTGAGAAAATTTTTCATCTCCAGCCGGACTTTCTCGACCCTTCCCTTACCACCACAGTGGGAGAGATGGATTCATACATCCGTCACTCCTGGATACATTTACACCAGATTCCTACCTAGCTCTCATACCTTTTTCCTTCCCAGAACTTACTCTCCTTCCTTTCCATAAAATACCCTCCACTCCGCATTCCCAAAGATGAAATAAGCCTTGAGGGATTTATTTTTTCTCAGGGCCTCCTGTGTGGAGCCAATGCAAATGAATATCCGTCCAAGAAAAAAATTTATTGTTAGAAAATGTTTGAAGTAAGGAAAAAAACTTGCTTACTTAAGGCAGACGGACACGCCCACAACAGGCTTCTATCCGTTTGTCACTCCAGTAACACATTATTATGATATTCCCACTTGAAAAATAGCATTTAACTTTACGAGGACGTAATGTGATCTTCGGAATTTGCATGTAAATGGGTTCCGTGCTCATATAGTTCAACGCGTTATTTTTCTTAGAGACGAATAAATTAAAATATAGGGCGCAGTAATAATAGCGAATGCACTGAAAAAACTCCAACGGGAAATGCCAGTAAAATAATATTCTCTGAGGATGCAACCATTTTGATATACCTTTGAAGTGGAATAAGTTGAAAGCAAAATATTAACTCACCGTTATTTTGTTGAGGCAAAGCAAAATCATGTGTTCTTGGTTTGAAAATTTGGTTGTTTATAATATTTTAGACGCTTTAATTAAATACTGCGAGTAGAACACACCTTGCAATTTTCAAATAATCGAACGATTCTTTTTATAAGCCCAGAAAAAATAAAATATTAGGTGTGTTAAAACTGTTTGAAAGTTCAAAATCTCTTTCTTAGAAGCCCTTTCCGGTATTTTTATTTATTTATTTTTATTGTGTAATGTGGCAAAATAAGAGGGTATTCCAGAAGCATGAATTGTAAATATTTTTTCAGGTGCATTTAAAGAAAAACCAATAATATTTTTAGAAGTCATTATTTTATCAAATATTGATTAAACATTAAAGAATACATGAAAAAAAAAACAAACGAAAAAATTCAAAATTCAAAAAGTTACAGGGTTTTGAAGGGTCTCAAAAAAATGGCGCGCCCTAGTTGACACGATTGCAACCCTCCAAGAAATCTAAAAATAAACAATTAATTCTTAATCTAAACAAATGCGGCTATGGCCCGAACTAAGGAAAGGTCAATTTTTTTTCGCAAAATGGCGGCTATCTGAAATAAAAAATGAAATTTTTTTTACCAGTATTTTGACTTTCCAAACTTTTTAAAAATAGTGAAAATTGAAATTTTGTTATAGTAGTACTTAACGCGATAGAGTAATGTATAGAAAAGGCTCACACCAAATTTCAAGTGAATTGGTTCAGTAGAACTCGAGATATCGTGTCAACCATCTAGAAAAAAGTAGTTTTGAGAAACACACGTTTAAAGTTTTGTTCTATTTAGATTTTCGTTAGATTCCGTCTAAACCGGTCGAACTAAAATGGCTATAAATAATTCGAAATTTGAAAAATACTTTTAAGGAGATATGTATTCTTGAAAATTTAAACGATCGAAATATGAAGAATTTAAAAAAAAAATCTAGACTAGAAAACCCTCTTAAGTTATTTAAAAATTGATCGTAAAACATTTAAATATTTGTGCCTGAACTACACAAAATAAAATAAAAAGTTTGGCGATGTTTTTCTTGCATCAATAAAAAGGGGCGGCTGGTGTTAAGCGGGAATTTAAACCTTATCGCCATCCACATAAGGAGTGTAATTGTTAGCGGCCCGATTCCGAATGTTACGTGTTGACGTGGTGCATCACCTTAAAAATTAATAATAAAAAAATGTTCTCAACAAAAACCATTTTGACAATGTTGACTGATCTAATTTTCACACTTTTATTAAATGAATTTGTTATTTGGATTCAATATCCATTTGAATTAGACAGTTGAATATTGATTAGCGTGTAAGGAACGTATTAAATTTTTCATTAATTTTGGCATTGCAACAATGATCACAAGCTATGTGAGAAAAAAGTAATTTTATGTTTTCTATAATACTGCGCCGTCAATTTTGACGTTTTCTCACAACGAATCAACTCGACAGTAAATTATGAATGCTTACCAATTTCGAAGTTAACAGGGACGAAAGATAAACTATTTTGAAACCAATTTTCCCCGGGAAATACATGAATAATTTACTGCCTAAAACAACAATACAATAATACTATTACGTACTTGAAATTTAACGTATTAAGTTTAAGGATTTATGACATGTAATCTGAAATGGTTCCGGGGTTTAGGTATCGTCTCGCTATCTCGCTCAGCTCCGGTGATGTTTCCCCCGGGTCCCATAGACTCGGCTTATCTGAGGGGGATGAGAGATCACGTAGTCAAGGTTTGTGCCATTATTTGGGGAACACTTTTCCACTTGCTTATTCACCTGGTCGCGGGAAGAGCATTATGAAATTCTAAACTAACGTGAACTCGGATCAAAGAGGGGAAGCGTCTTATCAAACACGATTCAAAAAGGAATGCAAGGCTCGTGACTTCACTTCATTTTTTACTACACTTGTACAGTACTTACCTGTAAAGACAATTGTATTGTTGACAGTAATTTGTTGTCCCAACTTTTAATCACATTATCACTTTCCGTCGAGAGCTTTGCAACTTTAAAGCATCGGAAACAGGTGCGGCGCGACTTTCAGATACAGAGCACAGTTGTCAGACTGGCACGTAGTTGTCCCACCGTTATAGTGATGCAGCAAAATTAAATTATAAACTTTCAGTGGATGTTTACAGCTGTTTGTCATACGGAGAAAATGAGAGAATATTCTGTGGATTTTCACGTAGACGACAAACCGTCCAGGTGTAGCGAGATTAATTCAGAAGCGAGGATTTTTTTCACTCTATAAAACACATTAGCCGAATAACGAATTCACTGTAGCCCATCTAGTTTCCAGGTAAAGTTTAAAATAAGAATGAATACCAAAAGAGAAAAGTTGAATGGTAAAAGCAGAGTTACTTCTGACTTTTTACTATCATTTTTAAATGGTCAATAAAGGCATTGAAAACTTCAAGTGTCGCTAATTTAGTAATAAGCTGCGTTTTTTTTTAGAAATTTTGAAAGGCGAGGTTGTAAAAGAATAAACGTGCTGGCAGGTATAAGTGCCTCACGGTGTAAGGTGTGTAGGTACCTTCCACATTCAGTGAAAGCCACCACCTGTTCACTGTTCATCCTATTTGAAAAGTGTTTCTGGTCCATTTCCTCCTCGTGCTATAAAATTCGTGACTGGAAGAGAATATCTTTTCCATCCGTATTCAGGTAATTGCCACATTATATAACCAAAATCGGGACCAAGAATCGACACTCCAGAGTAAATATCAACATGGTAATAAATAACAGGTCAGAGTATGTTTTTACTTTAATAAAAGGTTATCACAACTACAAATAACAGACAAAGAAATATAGTTACCGCCAAAGTTAAAAGTTCATTAAGAACTTATGTAGTAGAACAAATGATACGAGTCTCATTAATTTATTTAGATTTCACAGACATTTGACCTACTTACGTTTCAATTAAAGCTTTCCGAACTCAGGTACGAGTGGCAGAAAGAATTCACTGAATTCATTATAGCACCACACTCATACAATGAAACGTCTCATTAAATTTGTAGGAAGAGTTGTAGTAGCAACAACGTATCAAGAATAGGAAAAAGTAATAGACAAAGAGTCATAAATCATTGTCAGAGTTTGTGAACAGTTCGAAATGATAACAACCTATGAAGAAATGTATCGTTTTAGCTGGTTAAATCAAGGAATAAAATGCTTTCCAATATTGTATTTTCTGACCACGTGAAAAATTACATGCACTGTAGAAAACAAAACTAAGTTATCCCCATGCGGTGTTTCGCTAGCAAAATAATCGTTTTACCCTGTCAGACGGTCTATCCATTACAGCGTTTATAGCACATTATCATTAGCCGCTTGCTACGCCGGTGTCTGGTGAAATTTTCAGTGCTTTTTAAGCGTAGGATGTCGGTTCATTTTCACGTTGAATCATGTTCTCATAAGCAGGATACAGGTCTCAACTGACTTCATTAGACCTCTCAGAGGTACAAGAACTTCTCACTCGGTTAAATTGTAGCAGCTTGTTGGGAATACAATGTTTACTCAGGCTGAAGGCTGCCATGCCATTTTCATTCTGCGAATTAGAGGAATTTTGAATTTCGTTGTAGAATTTTATACATATTCTTTGGATTGATGTTACTTCAACGTTAGAGATATTTAAGCACGGAATACAAACTCCAGTGATTTGTTATTGAGAATGCAAACCAAGTTTCAATTTTTAATAAACAGTGAGCGTTTGGCATTCGGTCATAAATAATTTCAGATGAAAGAATTTGAAGCTCTGAAACAACAACGGAAAAAACACAAGCAAACGTCTTAAATGTGTTTTCGTTATTTATCTTTGGGGTGTTGTGCCGTGTTGCGCAACCTCCTTCTTAAGACATCGTTTCGGATAACGCTACAGTGTTCATTATCAAATTATAAAATCATATCTGTCTTAGAATGTAATTCACAGATGAGAAAATTAATTTTAATTTGTTAAAAGTACGTTCTTCAAATTTATACACAAATGAAATCAAAGCTTTATTTAGGTAGTAATTCTTGTGGGCCTTCAATTGTCAGGCATTAATGAGTATAGACGAGCACCATAAATAACAGAAGAAGAGATGGGAGAAGAGTGACACGCAGCTTCTCATGGGATCTATTATATAGAGGGGATTCTTAAAACAAAGAAACTTTGCGAGAAAGCAGATGCCTTACCACTAATGCGAGCGAGATGGAAGGCGAGTCTTGTAGACAAATTGATTTCGATTTTTCGCTTTGTTGACTTAGTTCTTTATTGTGACAGATTAACGAACCGTATCTGCTTTTATTGCGTTTATCTTGTCCTTACTTTTTAATGAAAATAAGTGGTTAACTAATCAATGTAATTAAATCTGAAGCAGGGAAACAACTACGCCACAGAAGTCAACGGTTAATGTAAAGGTTCTAATGTCCAAAACATATTTTAAGATAAGCCATTCCAATTTATTTTTATAATGATGTAAATCAGTTTCTGCTTTTTTTGTAATTTTTTTCCAGGTTTTAAAATTAACAATGCTAGCCGCAATGACAAATGTTTGTTAAAAAATTAATTTTATGAAAAAAAAACGGATGAAATACCGTTTTTTCAAAGATTACGGAATTACTCTCCATATTGCAAATAGAAACATAAATACGGATCTGAATTGAATTCTGCGGTTCCGCCACTCTGAATTGTTGCGTTTATCGCCTCGTTTAAAGCGACCGTTGAGGTTTTTTTGGATCGAGTCCAAAAGATCGAAAAGTAATTTAAACGGAAAAACAATCGGCAAACGGAAAACGAAATGAAATAGCAAGCGAGGATTTCAAAGCCTATTACAATACTTGAATATTCAAATCGATGGCACGGTCGTTAGCTGCCTGCTCCTTGAAAATGAATACCGAAGGGAGGCAGCGTACTTACTGCCTTATCTCTATAAGAATAAAGATTGCCACATTATGGGAGAAAAGGGTGAGTCTTTATATTTCATAAACGAAAACGTTTTCGACGATACTCTTTCAAATTTACCTGAAAATCCGGGAGAACCCGAGTGTTCGTGATAATCCTCTTGACTTTCTTGTAACGTAATTCCCTAGTCGATTATTCAATATTCCAAACCTGAGCACCTGTGAAAACATCAAATATTCCAATCTGTAATGTCTCTGACAAAAGAATATTTATTTAGAAGTCGTGTGATAATACGAATAAAGAAATGTGAAATTAATAAACTATTTATTACAATGAAACTTTATCAGATATACCAGATTTCCTGAAATTAAGGAAATTAACGAACACTATAAATCCAGCTATAATAAGTCAAGTTTATCATCTATGCATTTAAAAAAATTGTCCTGTTTGAAGCCAATTAATATTAATGAATGTTCTTACGTGTTTGTGTCTACATTATAATAGAGCTTCGAATAAAGTCGTGCTTTAACTTATGATTAATAAAAAGATACATTTTCATATTTATCTTAAGATATTCATTATATTAACCATATTTTGAGGTAGAACAATGAATAACATTATTTATTATTATAAGCCACGCGTATGTTATTAAGGAAGCGTAGAAATTCTTTGAAATTAATTACAACGTGAACGCTCCTCAAAGGGAAGAAATTCTTAGCATGATGCGTTATGTTGTGCTTCCAAGGAACAATTTTATTTTGCAATGTTTTAATTAATATTCTGTCAGTTGCCGTGGAAATTACAAGACCTTCCCTTCTGGAAACAGGAAAGTAAGCTGTTTTCCTCTATTAAGTTTCTAATTTGGAAAAGGCGTCTGCTTTCAATTGGTTGAATACAAAATGCCTTAAATGAGGAGCAAATTGGAAGGCAATTTGCTCCAACTCTGTAAAAAAATATTGGAGCCTCACCCTATCTATTGCTTAATTAACGGAACTTCCCTAGTGCAATTATAAATAGAAAGTCTACATGAAGAGATGATCTTGTAATGAAACGCGGAAAGGAAAAAAATATCAGAAATATGTGATTTTGTATTTCTTGCCTAATGGGTTCGCGCAAAATTCAATATTTAATTTCTGCAAGTCGAGTTTCAACGTGCCCTTAATTAAATAGTTTAACAGACTCATTAAGGCGAATTCGTTGACTTTGCGAACAAATTGAATGACAAAACCATGTTTAATCGGAGTAGGGTGTGCGGACAAGCCCCTTCCACTCCATCGGTTTATTTTCTATCCCTGTTCGTATAATGTATGAAGTTAAACATTGAGCTTTGTGATGAAAATGTTCTTAATGCTTTTGGTGTCGATCTTCAAAACAAACAAATTATTATTGGTATCACATGTTTGGATGAAAACAGTATTGTCGATGCCAAATCCTGTTACTTATCCCTAATCGAAAAAAATTCGAACTTCTCGCCACATCACCATATCACCAACCACTTTAGTTATTATCACAAATATATTTTTGTATAATGCATTATGTAACAATAGGTTTATTATGTTTGTTGTACTTCCATTTTTATTATTTTTTTTGTTTTTATACTTGGTTAGTTTATATTTCTAAAAACCAATCTGTGAACAATCTCTCTTTTTGTAACTTTTGAAGGTTATTCCCATCAATGTAATATATCATTGAAGAAGAAGATAACATTATAATCTAAACGAAAATATGAAAGAGAACAAGTCAAAGAAAAATAAAAATATAACGGTCGTAACTGCGACTCGAACCCACAACCTCTCGTCTTACTGAGACAAACGCCTTACCGATTCGATCACTGCCACCTCTTATTAGAACGTCATATTTGTCAATCTCATATTTAAAATTTTAGAATTAACAATATTATCTTCGACTTTTTTTTCTTCATATTATTGGCAACAACCCTTTTCATTGGAAACAAGTGTTCTAAAAATTAGTTTGTAATCTAGATATAAATAAATCCGTTTTTATTTATTTTCTATATATAAATAAATCCGATTTTATTTATTTGAAAACCAATTGACCTTTTTTTAAAAGTCAAAATTAATATTATATTTTTAAAAGAGCAACTCTCTTTTGATAACTTTTGAAGTTATTTCCATCAATCTAATATATCATTGAAAAAGATAACACTAATAATCTAAGCGAAAATATGAAAGAGAACAAGACACAGAAAAATATAACGGTCGCAACTGGTACTCGAACCCAGAACCTCTCGTCTTACCAATTCGGCCACTGATCTATTATTATCCGAGACACTATCTAGGCTACAAGTTAGTTCTTAGAACACTTTCCAATTAAAAAAGGAGCCACCAGTAATATGGAAAAAAATTAGCCGAAGATAATATTGTTGATTCTAAAATTTGAAAAATGAGATTGACGAATATGACGTTCTAACAAGAGGTGGCAGTGACCGAATTGGTAAGGCGTTTGTCCTGGTAAGACGAAAAGTTCTGGGTTCGAGTCCCAGTTGCGACCTTTATCTTTTTATTTTTCTGTGTTTTGTTCTCTCATACTTTCGTTTAGGTTATTCGTGTTATCTTCTTCTTCTATGGTCTTTCTTTTGTCTACCTCCTCTGTATATTATAATACCAAGCCTGTTAACGTTCCTAAAATAAATAAAGAGAATAATATGTTGTCTTCGGAGAATACCTTCATAATTTTTTTTTAATTGCGGTATTGTTGACATAAAGACCGCGATCGTTTTGAAAACTCTCCCAATCGAGCGGTCGTTCTCGATAAACAGGTTTGGACACCCCTGCGGCAGAGAATGTCTTTCATGCGATTTTCACGTCTGAGCGTCGCCTCGCCATCTCCTATCCTCTGAGAGGAAAAAGCTGACAACATACGGTGCGGGAGACTTTAGCGACGAAGTTTGTCGTGCCATGTCTCACCAAGAATTCTTCGCAAGTGGTGCAAGCAAAAGGCATTTAGTCTTCTAAAAATTTGTCTGGTTTTCACCAACATAGAATCGCATACTCGGGGAAACAATTTCAGTAAATAAGATGAATTCTCAGTAATTCTCACCAGAATGTTTCTCCAATACGTTTAGTATGAACACTTTTTCTTTAAAAATAATTTAAGATGTTTTATCGACACCTAGATTATCTTTATCTATTTTTCTGTGAATTGTTCTCTTTCATATTTTCGTTTAGTTTATTATGAAAAACGAAATATTATTGTATTTAAGGGGGTATTCTAGTCTAGAAGTATGAATTGTGGGTATTTTTTCAGGTGCATTAAAAAAACCGATAATATTTTTATAAGCCATTATTTTACCAAATACTGATTCAACATGAAAAAAAAAAAAATAAAAGAAAAAATTTAAATTCTAAAAGTTACAGGTTATTGAAGTGGGAGGTCTCAAAAAAATGGCGCTCCCTGGTTGACACGGTTGCAACCCGCCCAGTAATCTAAAAAAAAAACAATTTCGTTCTTAATCCAAACAAATGCGGCTACGGCCCGAACCAAAAAAAAGTATTTTTTTTTCGCAAAATGGCGGATGTCTGAAATAAAGTAGACATTTTTTTGCCATTTTTTTTAACTTTAAATTTTTTTTAAAAATAGTAAAACGTGAAATTTTGTTATAGTTTCAGTAAGCGCGATAGAGTAATATAAATTGAAGGCTCACACCAAATTTCAAGAAAATTGGATTAGTAAAACTTGAGATATCGTGTCAACCGTCTCGAATAAAGTAGTTTTGAGCAACACAACTTTCCAAATAATGTCAAGAATCACTGGTTAAATTAAGTCAAATACGTCCCTTGACATTTCACATTTAAGATTCGCGGATGATTTGATAATCCTCTCGCTGACGAGTGCAGGCCTGCAGATGATGTTGAATGAACTAGATAGAGAAAGCCGAAAGGTGGGACTAGTCATGAACACAGAAAAGACCAAAGCAATGACAAACGGGAAGCAAGAACCTATCAAGATCAATAACAATCTGATCGATTATGTGGATGAGTATGTATACCTAGGTCAAATCATTTCTCCTTTAGATTTAACCACAAAAGAAGTAGACAGACGTATTGGAAATGCTTGGAAACAATATTGGGGTTTGAAAGAAATAATGAAAAACAGTGAAATCAGGATAGCTATCAAACGGAAACTTTTTGACACCTGCATACTTCCTGTACTTACTTATGGTTGCCAAACTTGGGCACTCACAAAAACTCACAATAAGAAGCTCGAAACATGTCAAAACTCCATGGAAAGAAGTATGATGGGGAAAAGACTGTCCGATAGAATAAAAATTGCAACCATTAAGAAGCAAACAAGAACAAAAGATGCCATAAAAACAATAAAAAAGCTAAAGTGGAAGTGGTCAGGCCACACAATTAGAGGAAGTGAAAAATGGTCAAAATTAGTCATGAATTGGTTCACAAGTGACAAGAAGAGAAAACGAGGTAGACCATTTAGACGGTGGGTTGACGACATCAAAGCCGTGGCAGGTGGTACATGGACAAGAACAGCTAATGATAGAGAGAAATGGCGACAGTTGGAGGAGGCCTTTGTCAACTAGTGACATACAGACAGGGAGTCGATGCATGATAAGTGAAAAGTTTATTATAAATAATGTTATATAATTTACTGTCTGAATAAAGGCTATTATTATTATTATTATTACGTCCCTTGACACCCTGTATATATAAATAAATAAACTCAAACCGGAAACGGAACGTACAAACAAATGTGCAATGCAAAATGCTCGATTTTAATAACAATAAAGAGAGAGGGTCTACAAAGGATCTATGAGCAGTTTAGTGGAATGTATGCGGTATCTTACCTTGACCTTCTTGTCATCCGGCCGATGGTCCTGCGGATGGTGGCTCAGTAGTTGCGGCATGTCTAGGCGGCAGGTGGAGGGGCGCCTGCCCTCCCCGCAGCCCCCTCGCCCCTCGCCCGTCAAGGGGTTCGACGTCTCCTCTTCATCCTCGCCCGCGCTCTCTACAATACAAACACACACAAGACAAAGTTAGTCATTGGTCATTGGCAACTATAGGCAAATCATACGAATAAAGGGAGGTATGAAAGAAACGTGACCACTATCGCCGAACTAGTACCAAACGTACAGATAAACTATCAAAGCGCGTCGCTTTCAATAAAAATAATTAATGTACGGGAGGCGGGAATGGGTCCTGCCTCCCCGGGAAGTATTTTTGGATAACCATCATCTCTACCATATGTTACCCCAAATGGTTCGTTTTGTTTGGTGACTTAGAGGGGGTGCCCGGATCAATGGGGTGAGTGTGTCCGAGAATCACAAACCACGTGCAGATTGATTGGGAGAGACTGGTTGAGAGAGAGCTTTGGATCTCTCCAGCAGGACTCTCTCGGAACATGGCCTTTCACCGCAGTGGTGCAAGACCATGTTCAAACACTGGCCCCTAGATTTCTATCCACCTATCATACCCTTTCCTTTCTCTCTCCCTACCCTTCTGCTTCCTTTACTAAAGAGCACGAACACGTCCATTACAGGCCATGAGGGGAATTATTTTCTTCAGTGCCTCATGTGTGACGCTAACGTAAAAAAAAACAGATACGATTTGCGATAGTATCGGCGAATATTATTCACAATACTTTTGTGCGTACGGTTTCTGCTAAAAATGGTCCCCGTCTATCTTGTTTCGATTGTTTATGAGAAAATTATATTGGCGTTAGAATTGTTGGATTGAAGAAAGTATTAGCATGGGAATATTGATAAAGTTTATAGATGGATAGACTTTAAACTTCCAATCCTGCCAAAACTTCCAAACACACAATTACACATTCGCCCTGAAGATGGACACTGTAACGCTGTCAGAAACGTTGGCTAAAGAAGGAGGTAGCGCAACACGGCATAAAACCCCAAAAACAAATAACGAAAATACTTTTGGCCGTAAAAACCTAAAAACTTATCTTCTAATCCTGAGTTTATTTTCAGTAAAAATGTAGATGGAATTTTGGTCTACAGTGAAATTTGGTTCAACAATCCAGTATATGTATTACGTCAATGAAAAGAACCCAAAACCAAAACGCTTGTACCACGTGATGTGCACCACTACCTACTACTCAATGCTGAAGGGATGTGACGAAAACTCAGTCACTCCTAAATAAATGTAAAAGTTTTTAAAAATTAGATATAGTTAGTTGTAAGACGTAATGATTTAAAGTCTCAAATATTGATGCGAAATGAAGATATAAGTTTAAATATTGATGTGACATAAGTTTAAAAATTGATGTAAAATGAAGGGTGACCGGACAACTCGGAATGAAACCAACTCAGAACCAGCTCAGATAAGTCATTTAGAGTGATAAAAAAATATATGAAAAATTGGTTAAATAGGTTACGTTAGGTAAGGGTTATAGGCTAATTTAAAATTATTTTTTTCAAAGCTTTTAATGACTTTTCAAGGAGGTGTTGAGTTTTTATTCTCAGTTGGCATGGAACCAAAACTAAGATATATAATTATTTATTATTTTAACTTTATGAGTAAAACCTCAAACTGTAATATTTAATTAAATGAAGACATTATGAGCGAAACTCAATCGAAAATCTGGAAACAGAAAAATCAGAAAAAGATATTGGCACCTCTGGGACTCGAACCCAGGATCTCCCTACTTTCCGGGTTGGGGGCTCTTATCCACTGAGCTAAGGTGTCGATATCCAATTCGGTCACTTTTAACTGTACCATACTTCGACTAAGAACAACCCATATTATCTTCATTTTTCTTAACGCATATTTTTATTGGCTGCCATCTTTATGAATGATTGCAAGATTCAACTCGAACTAAATGCAATCTAGATGGTGTCTGGATAAATTATTATCCATTTTATTTAATGTGCGACATCTATTGACTCTTCTGCAAGTCTGGGATGAATATTATTATTTATTATTTTAACTTTATGAGTAAAACCTCAAACTGTAATATTTAATTAAATGAAGACATTATGAGCGAAACTCAATCGACTCGAGGGACTCACCTCTGGGACTCGAGTCCCAGAGGTGCCAATATCTTTTTCTGATTTTTCTGTTTCCAGATTTTCGATTGAGTTTCGCTCATAATGTCTTCATTTAATTAAATATTACAGTTTGAGGTTTTACTCATAAAGTTAAAATAATAAATAATAATATTCATCCCAGACTTGCAGAAGAGTCAATAGATGTCGCACATTAAATAAAATGGATAATAATTTATCCAGACACCATCTAGATTGCATTTAGTTCGAGTTGAATCTTGCAATCATTCATAAAGATGGCAGCCAATAAAAATATGCGTTAAGAAAAATGAAGATAATATGGGTTGTTCTTAGTCGAAGTATGGTACAGTTAAAAGTGACCGAATTGGATATCGACACCTTAGCTCAGTGGATAAGAGCCCCCAACCCGGAAAGTAGGGAGGTCCTGGGTTCGAGTCCCAGAGGTGCCAATATCTTTTTCTGATTTTTCTGTTTCCAGATTTTCGATTGAGTTTCGCTCATAATGTCTTCATTTAATTAAATAAGATATATAAGTTAAAATATTGATGTGAATTGAAAACATAAGGTTAAATATTGATGTGAAATGAAGAAATGAGTTTAAAATTCTAAAACCCAAATTCGAAAGAATCCATCTAATAAAATGATGAAAATATATTTGCCTGTGAAAACCGGTGGCAGTCACTAACGATACTTATGCATTACGTAAATGGTCAGACAAATACAAATACTTATATAAGAATTGCGTCTTTGGTGCATCGATGTAATCCTACATCTGCGGATCTGCCACAATCTCAAGAACATTCGACGTTCGTATTGTTAAGACTTGGCAATAATATTACGTTCAAGGAAACGTCTCATGGTGCCAGAGCTATTAAATAAGACATTTTTCCTCAGCGATGCGAGGACATGTTGAATAACGCATTTCTGTAAGTACTACAAGACCAGACATTTCTAATAGGGTACTTAAGTTGAGTCCAGTTTCAATGGGTCTGGATAAAACATTGAATCTTGTATGGGAAACTGAGGGAAGAAATCTCTTGTAATTTATTTTTATTTTTCGAAAATGTTTCGCAGAGAAATATAAATCACGACGTAATTCATCAAGATGTCACAATGAGGATATCATGACATAATGCAAGGCCAAGGTTTATAAAATAAATTGTGTAGATCAAAGTTATGAAAGGAACATTTATTTGATCAGTTAGTAGAACGCATGAACAGAGTAAAATGATACAAAATAAAACTTGTTCAAAAAGCAATTGCTTGTAAACAACTATCATTGCTCTCAGTAGAGTAAAGACTAGGGCCATACGCTCATGGAGAAACTGAAAAAAAAACAATTAGCGACTCCGCAAAAAGGCGGTCCCCACACAGCAACTTGTTAAAGACCAGTTGTCAAGGGCGACGCGGCGACTAGCACTGCTAGTCGCTGCTAGTTGCCATGGTAGGGGCTCGCAACCTGTCAAGTTTTCGAGTAATTTGCGATATGTCAGATCAGGAAAAAAAGTTTTGTTCAGGAGGTTGATACATTATTATTATACATTAAATTATTAACCAATTATATTTTTGTTAAACAAACAGATTTAATTATTGAGATCGTAAAGTTGAGTTACGCCGTGAATTGAGTTGCCAACCAGTTTTCGGTTTCACCATGAGCGGATAAAAAGCATCAGGTTCGATACTTTGCTGAAACCTACCGTCAGTTACGTTAATTAATTACTATATGATCAAACAGATTTCACTCTCTCAGTCGGTAATAAGGTGGTATGTTATTATTTGTTTCAAATATTTTTTTGTTTTGATATTAGTTCTTTAAAACCCTTTGTTTATAAATACGATAGGCTTCTTTGAATTCTTCTCTTTTCTAATTCGCAAGCAGAACAAACAGTTCCTTCAGAAACTCAAGAGGACCAAGCCGGTGTTTATACTGTGTTGAATAAAAAAGTGCAAGGTCATTGTGTAATCGTAATTTGTAAAAAAAATAGTTTGAGCCGCCGCTATCCAAATTTTGATCGATTTCTTACACATCTCACTTAAACATTTGAAGTGTTTAAGCTCTTAAAAAAATATATGTTATTTTTGAAGATAATATCTAGATACGTTCCACGCCGAAACGCAAATTATATGAAATTCCCTCGATAGAAAAAAATCGCAAAGTATGCTCCGAAAATTATTTAAAACAAGTTTATTTCTATTATTTTACAAGTTATATTTGTGAAAAAAAATCACAACGTTTCTTTAAATGATACTTAAGATACGTTCCACTAGATTTTTGCTCCAAAAATAAACTCGTTTAAAAAAACGAGTCATGTTTTATTAAGCTTTTTCGTAATTTTCGCTTCATCACTTAAAATATTAGCGCGCTCTGTCCAACATTCGTAATTACATATCTCTCCACCTTCTTCTTTTTCAGCCGAGAAGCGCCGCCTTAATAGAGTACTTGTTTAAACCGAGTATGTTTTTCTGATGTGACCTGATAATTGAACATATGGTCCTTCGAGCAGGATTATGTTAAAAAAGCAATATGCATGTAAACAACTATCATTGCACCAGTGGAATAAAAACTCAGAAGCATTAGGTTCGGTACTTAGCCGAAACCTACCGCCACATGCTTTTGTCTGCGTGTACTTATTTGTCTATCGTTGTATTTGTCAATTTTCATTTTATCCCGACGTAGAAACCATTGGTTTAGAAACAATGATGATGATGATGATAATTTTAATTAAATAAGTAGTGTATACAAAATTATTATTCATTTAATTAATCAGTTTTCATTTAATTAAAATGAAGCCACAAAGTGAATTTGCGATTATTGAAGACATGAAAATGTATTAATACTTGTACATTGCAGGACGACATTGCATGATCAAGTGAATCAAGTACAGAAGTCATATCAAGAGTGTTAATAACGATAAACTGAAGAGGTGGAGACAGCAAATGGATATGGACAACGTAAGGAGTCCCTGCTAAAATAACGTGTCGAATTCCACCCTAAACACAACGGCGTGATTGTTTGTTAGTTTATTTAACAAGATCAGATTTTATGAGGCAGTTCTCTGTTTGATAGATTGCAGAAAATGCCCACTGTGCATGGTATAAATGAGGTGCCTATTTTTATTTAATCAGAGTGTTGACGCTAACGCAATATGTTAATATTTAATTGAGGTGTAAATTTCAATACAATTTATCACAAAATTAAAGTAAAGCAGCCTTATTTGTAAGGCTTTTGAACAGTTTTGAATTATGAATGACGGAATTCAACATTGTTGTGGTTGATTTGCAGATCTTTTCAACGTGAGCTGTTATGCTGCGTATACACATGCGAACCGAAGGGTGAGCCGAACCTCGAAGTGGGAAGCGAACGAGGCATCTACAAATGGCGCAAAACATCGCTGCTTTATCCTTCGTTTTGTTTGTTGTTCCTTTTCCATAATGTGTTGGTTCATTCACATTCATATTTAACTCGCGCTTTGGCTAAGCATTAAATGAGTGTCATAGACGGTTTCCAAGTCTTTGCAAGTCATCTCGGGCCTCAGAAAAGTATCTTTAATTTTTTTAATTAAAATGAAATACGATCTTGGGGGAAACCCAAAACGGCAGAAGAATTGATGAAGGGTGGTAGGTATAGGAATGGGGAGAGGTAATTAGGGAATCACATGGTCGTTAGAAGGGGAAAATTGGTTAAGCGGAAAAATAATAAAAAAAAATCTTTGGAAATTTTTTGACATAATATTATCATTTTAAGAAAATAATCATACTCTAAAGTCTAGGCACATACCATTTAAAAAGAGAAGAACATGTCGTTGACTATCATCAAAACATAATGATTTCGATTGTGAGAAAAATTTTCATGTATGGACTTAAATTTTGTTTAAGTTTTTCATTTTCTTGAAAATTGTAATTGCTTGCGTGCATAACAATTCAGAAAAGTGATTAAGTAGGTACCTTCTTATAAAATAATATTTTAACAGACAGTTATGTTAATTGTCTTTTTCGAAATAGGAATTATAATTATAATATCTGAATTTTAACGGGACTGCGCTAGTGGTAATATAAAATTTCATAATTCTCGCACGGTAATGACTTCATATTTCACACCCAACAATCCTTTGTACGAGTATGCCGGAAGGGAAACACCGACTTAAATTGCACGGAAAATATTTTCTATGGCACCACACGGCCGCTACCCTTACAGGCCCAGCGTTCTGCTTTAGGGGCGGCAAGGAGATTTCCTAGCCACCAGCCAACCCAACTCCCTAATCCACCTAACTGATTTGTCACATTGGATACGAATTGCAGAAACTACTTTCTTTAAAGGAAAGGAAGACTTCTTGAACTAAAGTATCGACTCTGTATACGGGTGTAAGCCCCAGTGTACACGGAGCTACTCCAAAGAAATGAATCACTGACGCAAATCACTAATCATAACATCAGAATCTATATAACTGAAAGGGACACTGCAGGCTTGTCAATAACCAGTCAATAATGCATTAGTAAAAAATAGGAGGCTAGATTATTTTTTAATTTATTTTTATTTTTTACACTACCTCCACACAGAAAGCCTGTAGGAAAATAATTTCCTTCAAGACCAATGTCGTCTTCGAGGACTCAGTGTGGAGGGTCATTTAAAGGAAAGGAAGGAGAGGAAGTTCTGAGAAGGAAAAAGGTATGAGGCATGTGCCCGTGGGTTCAAGAGTGACGGCGTATGAATCCATCCCTCCCACAGCGGTGTAAGGCAAATTACTCGAGAGAGCCTTACTGGAGGGACCAAATGGTCTTATTCAAACAGTATCTCCCCATTGTACCACTCAGTAAATGGACAGACGCATCCTCCAAAAATAATTTAATACCTAATAATATCATCGTTGAATGATATCGTTAATGATCAACAAATGAATATATATGATGAACCATGATTTGCTTTTAAGATATGGAAGAACTCAAAATCTTCTACTTATATAATTTCTTCTGTAATGAAACATAGAAATATAGTAACACCGATTCACCACTGGAATCATCACTCGATCATGATGCTCCACCTTTCATGACAGAAAACTTCGAACACTTCCGAGTAGGACTCGTGTACACTGAATTGCATCACTAATGAGTCAGTAACCGGACAGTAAATTCAATCAAAAACCAATTCAATTTCTTTTCAGTGGCTCCGTGTGCACAGCGTCTTAGTTTTTTACGAGAGTCTGAAAAGGAACTGAATCCGAGTCCATTGAATTTCCTTTGTGTTAAGTAAGCTATATTTGTTGCATTTTTAATACCTATTCCGTATGATGTTAATTAAATTAAATGAGTCATGAAAGTTTTTATACGAACTTATTAGTTCTCACTTATACATATATTAGATGAAGCCGCCGCAATCCAGGGCTCCGAAACCTAAGTGACTGGTATAAGTGTAGTTCAGATAAGATTGATGAGATCGCCCTGATGATAACCAACCTCCGATACGACCGATATAAGATGGTCCTAGAAGAAGAAGAAATCGTAACCATTTCAAGTAATGTAATTGAGGGAACGGACTCCGGTATCGACAGAGACGGAGAGAGAAATAAAAGGCATCCGAGTTGGTTGCGAGTCCAGTCGTTTATTGAGGCAGAAACTACGTATCCCGTCGGGGTCACCAGTGAGGGAACCGACTCCGGATGTCAATAGAGACGGAGGGAGAAATAAAATCATCTCGTCGGGGTCACCAGTGAGGGAACGGACTCCGGTGTCGATAGGGACGGCGTAAAACTTAGTTATAATAAGTTAAGTCGTCCATCCAAACGAAATAAGCCAGTAAAAAATTGGGATCGTGATAAAAATCGACTTTAATGTAGCTTTTTAAATGACATTAATAGATATTGAAGAATCTTCGTTAACGTGCTTTTATGAAAATGAGACGTTGGTGATTATATTACACACTAGCTGGTTCCCGGCATGCATTGCAATATTCGAATAAATAAATTGTTTCTCCCTGCATGTCCTTTCCGTGCGTCCCCGTTCCCCTATCGCGTCCCCTTCCCCTCTCGCGTCCCCTTTCCCTCCCGCGTTCCCTTTCCACCTTCTTTAATTTTTTAAATTTAAATTTTCATTTTTCGTATATTACAAATATTCATTTTTGTATATTATAACAACAATCAATCAAATTTGGTACCTAACATAGGTACCTATTTAAAATATGTATAATTCTTGATTCGATTAAAATTATAATATAAGTACTTCAAATAAATTCATTAATTTAAAGAGTTTTGAAAATTGAATGCTGATTTAAAAATCACTGTGTTGCAAAATGTCATTCTCAAATTTTTGACAGTTTCGCAAGAATTTTTGTGATAATTAAAAAACTTTTCAGATGTTGTCATGTGGTTGTAATAATCCAAAAACCTTCGCGGGGGTTTGAAAAAGGTATTTTGAAAGTTTCAAACATTTCCTACGCTTAATATAGCAATAAATAGACATCTCACTAATCCCAAAACACATTTTGATGTTGTAAGTTATGTAGCTAGTTCTTGACGTGACCTAACTATTTTAATTACTTGATCGTGCAATATCTCCCGGTTCAATCTTCTCGAAAATAAAACAACCAAATTAAAATCAAGCTGATAAAAATTTCATGATATTTTCATCCTGTAATTATTTATAGAAGGGTATTTGATGAGCTACATGAAATGAGTCGAACATTAACTTCATCACCATGCTTTATGATAATAAAAACAAAAGAGCCGAAATTTTATTGTAAATGTTGAGAAATACAGACACAAAACAAAAAACCTCAGGTTTTTGATAGGATTACCGTCCCTTAACAAAACAATAAAACTCTTCTAAAAAATTCGAATTCTTTTTTAGAATTGTCCCTTGTGGGGACGTACGTAAAGGTTAAGTGGTAAAATAGGTATTATGCCAAAAAATATCGGTTTTGAAAGGTTGTTCCGAAGTAAATCCCCGGAATAAAGAAGGAATTTCTTTTCAGGATCGTGAAGACGGCAGATATTGTGAAATATTTCGTTTTATTAAAGAGAATAATAAAAAGCGCAGTGAAGAAGTTTCTCAGTAAACGGTCCTTTGTAGCCAAAGGCGGTTTTCCGGAGATGAGCATTATCCACAAGTTTCGTCTTATTTAAGGAAAGAAAGGTTTTATAATGCAAAAGACGATGAAATGCCGGAGGCTTTGGCTGCAGTTTTTCCCCCTTTGTGATTCTATAGTTCATCATCCTTCTCGAAATGTGACATTAATATTTTACGAGGACATGAAAAAGAGTAAAAAAATTACATTTTTGTAATAATAATAATAATATTTGGATGATTTATATAGCGCCGTTTTTGTGAAAAATCACCTCAAGGGCGCTGTACAAACTTACAATATATTACTTAAATCTAGAAAACTACAAACTAGACAAACAATTAAAAACAACTTATTACTAAAAATTGCATCCACCCGTTCATACTCAAATATATGTACAATGTCTCGACCAATGAACGCGATGATTTTTAAAAATGCATACAGGACCATACTTACCTGGGAGGTCGCTTGAAATTAACACTTGTTTATTGTCTATTAAGAAACTTAGGTAGAGTTTGCACGCAGAGGACATTATTGTGAACACTTGTTACGTGTATTTAATTCTGAAATATATTTTAATATTAGTATAAAATACATTCTTAATGTATAATGTTCAGATTGTTGACAGACCCTACCAGAATAGAAACAGTATGGAACATTCTTAAATAAATTTAAGGGCTTTATATTATACTTTAATCAAAAATGGCGAACCCATTAATACATTTCCATCTACAATTCAAAATGGTGAAAAATATATTAATTTAAATTAAGTGGCAAAACCATTGCCACACAAAACCACGCTGACATTTTTTTTTAATTTTTTTATATGAATACCGCACAAGAGTCCCAACTGCTCCCGTCTGGAGCCAGTGAGACTATGGCATCCCCAATTGGGGTATGTTGTGAGGCTGAAGGTAGTGGGGAGGGGAAGGAGTTAGGGAAGAGGAAGGTGGGGAAGTACCTGGCTATTCAGATCTGGTCACTAAACACGGCTAAAGCCATTTCAAGCAACGTTTCAATTCTGAATGGTGGTCTTGCACCAGGGCGATACTGATAGTATCTTCCACTCTGGAACGTGCCGCAAATATACTATATATTATTTTAAATGAATAAATTGTGAAATAACACAAATTTATCAAATAAAATTTTTTTGCGCACGCCGGGTTCGAACCCGCGACCTTCGGATTGTGAGTCGAGAGTCTTGCCTCGGGACCACGGAGGCCGTCAAACGACATCTAGTTCACGCTCGAGTATAATGTATCTTGGAAGCGGAATATATATAATTTATATTATAATAACATTCCGTAAGTCGTATGACTCATACACGAATTTTATACGAAGTGCTCCGAATTGAAGGGAAGCGGGTGGTAGTGGGTAGGAGGGATGATAAGAAAACTTTATATTAAATACAAGCAACCAATGTACATTGTACACCGCAAACTTTCCACACGAAGGGCGGCCCAGTTTTCGATAGAATGTTGAGCATAGTTGAAGATGTAATTTATTACATCTTTCTGTAATAAACATCGGCGTACTTGAATAAATGCTGGGATGGAAGGTACTAAGGAGCATGTCTCCAAACTTTTTGGCCTAAGGACCACACTGTCTCCTCCACTAAGCCTCAAACCTAGCTACATTGTAGGTAAATTGTACTTTCTGATATTTTCTAGCCACCCCCTTCTCAGGTTAAATATTTTGACGAAATTCTTCAAATAACTCACATCTACTTGTAGATATATATATATAGATCAAAATTAACTGGTGAACATGGGAAGTCGCTGCTGATAATTTGACTAATAATTGACTAATTATTTGACGAATAACTTGACTCACAACGGCAAAAAATTGTCAGTGGAGAGTTACAGTTACGTAAATCTCATTAATTGTAATTATAATGTATAAGTTCATTATGTAAATTATCTTTGTATGTCACCTAAGTTTTTAGTTTAATATTTAATTGCCATTTTCAAAATTGGAAGTGATTGGTCGAGAATTCGTGATTTTTCCAGGTGTATAACAATTAATTTAATTCTGCTTTAATGATATAATTAATTTGTTCATTTTTAATTTCTTTAGGTCTGCTAAAGGTGATGGATAGCTCAGTTGGCAGAATGCTTGACTAACATTCAGACCGGTTGAAATCGATTCCCATGGCGCATGGCGCCTACCGAGATACTTTCTTTTCAGAAATATTAATGCCCAGTATAAAGGTTAGTATGTTCTATAAATTTATATAAACACCATTTTTTTCATATGAAACTCGTACATTATAACTTATTATTGAAAGCCCGACAAAAATAAATAAAACTGATTTAATCAAACCAGAATATAAATTGGTTCCTTTCGCAGAAAATGTTCATTCAGTATAAGTCAAGATAAATTGGTAAACGTTGTTTAAATTTAATAAGGTTTGAGTCGATCTTAGATGATTTAATTATAGAGTTTGAGTAGATCATAGATTATTTAATAGAGTTTGAGTAGATCAAAGATTATTTAATGGAGTTTGGGTACATCATAGATTATTTAATAGAGTTTGAGTAGGTCATTCAGATTTATGAATAAAAATTCTTTTTTATTCATAAATCGATGGTAGAACTATTCAAAAATATCTTGAAAATTTCAAACAAAATTCCATGCCGTTTAAGAGTTATAAGCATTTGTGTGAGAGTCCCTCAGTCGAAACTGCCACCCTTATTTTCAAACGCGTTTTTCTCGAAACTTCTTTTTAGAATTTGTGTAACTTCTAGCTCCTACAGTTTTTGAACAATCGTTATCAAACTCCAAATAAATACGCACTATTTGAATCTCAATCCTAAACAATATTTTTTTATTTAAAAAAACGTACAAAAGAATGGTAAAAAATCATACTTAATTTTCACATTACTAAAAAAAATATTAATTTTCGATTTTTTTTAAGGAGTGAGGTTCCAATAGAAGACACACTTATAAAAAAGTAATAAAAAAAAAAAATATGCAGATGAAAATTGTGGCCCCCAGGAATTACTCTGCTGCCGCGCACAATGCGCAGCAGCAGAGTAATTTACGCGGTATACATAAAAGACTCCTTGTGTTAAATTTTTTTATGAAAATCACTAAAAATACGCCGTCCTACACTATTTCCCCTTAATAGAGTTTGAGTAGATCATAAATTATTTAACAGAGTTAGAATTCTTGAAAATGCCCACGCTTCACTGTGGTTCACTGGTATTGCTAAAATATCATTAAAAGTTAAAAAAAAAAAAAATTTATGCTGAACCATTATAAAACATCTTCTTTTTGATTTATTATCGGAAGCCCAGTTCGAGTCAAGCACGTGATTTAAAAATGGAACGTGAATCTTCGACATCGAATAAAGAGCTTTCGAAATAAATTCCAACGGGAAGCTCCCGAATAAAAAAGTGGTACTAAAGCTTAGAATTTGAAACTCTCGCCTTTTAATAAGGCCCAATTAGTTTGAACCGTTCTAGCCTCTCTCTCTCTCTTTCTCTTAAACAATGAATGGAATAGAAAGAGAGGAAATAAATTTTTACCAAACAATGTGGTGTAAAGGCGTACCGCTGATAGATTCGTTGTTACCTCTCTCTCTTTCTCATTAATGATGAATGAAAGAAAAAGAAAGGTCATAATGAAGCACTCGGTGGCAGGAATATATCTGCGGAAGTCGACAGCGGCGGAGGCTGCTTGATGAGGGCAAAATTGAAGGAGGAGGGTGAGAGCGATGAAATAACTATAAAGTCTGGTATTTTTTAATAACATTAAAGGGTCAACTGCAAATCAGGAAAAAAAAAATTGTGCTATTATGTGTGTGCTAATAATAACCATTAACCATTCGGATGTACCTACTGATGAACAAAACTTTTTTTTGTGAGAATAATTTGGGAGACGGGTATGGGTACCACCGCCCCGGGAACCATTTATTGAATAACCAACACCTCTGCTATAGGTCACCCCAAGAGTTCACCTCGTTTGAAGAACTAGCAGGGGTGCCCGGGTTCATGGGGCGGATGCGTCTGCCTACCAGCTGCTGGCAGGCCGGATCGGGAGAGAATGGTTGAGGGGGACCCTTCGACTTCTCCAGCCGCACTCTCTCGAAAAATCGCCTTGCACCGCTGGATTCATACGTTCGTAAGTCCTGGACACACTGACCCCCAGATTCCTACCCATTCCTAATTCCTACTCACCCTTTTCCTTCCTATAACTTCCTCTTCTACCTTTCCTAGAAAGACCCTCCACACAGCATCCCAAAAGATGACAGGTCCTGAGGGGAATTATTTTCCTCAGGGCCTCCTGTGTGGAGCTAATATGCGGAGCTAATGTAAAAAAAATCTATTTAAAATCCAAGTAAAACTTATAATTTGAAAAAACTTAACGGTTACAACGCCCAAATACGCAAGAAAATATAATCCTTGAGAGTGCTTCGTATAAAATGCTTGTCCTTTACATCAAATATCTAAGTTTTGAACCAGGAGAGAGTGCCAAGTTTAGGTTAGATGTGGTTAGGTTTTTGTTGATATTTTGTCGGGGGATATTTTGTCGGGGATTTTTTGTCCGGGATATTTTGTCGGAGGATATTTTGTCGGGGATATTTTGTCCGGGATATTTTGTCGGAGGATATTTTGTCGGGGATTTTTTGTCGGAGATATTTTGTCCGGGATATTTTTTCGGAGGATATTTTGTCAGGGATATTTTTTCCGGGATATTTTGACGGAGGATATTTTGTCGGGGATTTTTTGTCGGGGATATTTTGTCGGGGATATTTTGTCCGGGATATTTTGTCGGAGGATATTTTGTCGGGGATTTTTTGTCGGGGATATTTTGTCCGGGATATTTTGTCGGAGGATATTTTGTCGGGGATATTTTGTCCGGGATATTTTGTCGGAGGATATTTTGTCGGGGATATTTTGACGGACGATATCTTATCGGGAATTTTTTGGCGGAGGATATTTTGTCGGAGGTTATTTTGTCGGGGATATTTTGTCGCGGATGAAAACGCGCATTATCATCTGTCATACTAAAAGTCACATTTATACCATAGATAGAAACAAGGGAGATTCGCCGTGAACTGTTATTAGTATGAAACTGCGCCCACAGAAGTGTCGACAACATCAGTCAGCCCTACCTAAACGACCTTCATATTACATCCCCATTTGTTTCTATTATCTTGGTTTATACACTTTCATCGCTATGCTTTCCCACTTCATCTCTTCTCGTAAAGGGTGAAACGCCTGAAACGTCATTAGCGGGCAGGCCCACCAAAATTATCAATTCGCGGCACGACCCACTGGAGGACAAATCATCCCCTCTAATCAAAATATCGGTTTGTCCCGCGGCTTCTGATTGAGGCCCGCCGAGCCACAAATAAAGCGGGCCACTGAATGGGAGAATTAAAATACAATTAATTTTCAAACCATTTTGTGGAAAATTTTAATTTTTCCCTTTTCACCGCACGATAATGGTCCAAGTCTCATTTTTATGTGACGATAAAGTAATCCAAGTTTCGAGCAATTTTAGGATTTATCGTTTTCGGGAACAGATATTTTTTTCCTGAGTTTAATAAAATAATGTAACACGCCAATCCGCGGGAATATTATCCTACCTTCTTTCCTTATTATATCGGAGCATAAATTCTTTATTGTAATAAATCAAAAGTTTGGTTTTGAGATATTATGAGCGTTTGTTAGTCAACTGAAATGAATTACTTACTATTCAAATATAGTAAGTTATTGTTCTGGTTTTAGATTAGCTTGTTTACCTTTATTTTTATTTTATTTTTAAAAAAGAAAGACAAACATTCCTGAACTACGAATAACCCAACAATGTTTGGAAATCTCCTGCTATCACCCCAGTAAGCGGAAAATGTTGCTTGTGTCGTGAGGGAGGACTTAGCCAGCCGGGGAATCGAACACGCGACGCCCATGTGGGACCCAAACGCGATGCCTACCCAGCCACTGATCGGCTATCATTATCACAGGTATTTATTAAAAATAATATGTAGCACCAATATTTGCAGCACGTTCAAGAGTGGAAGATACTCTCAGCATCACCCTGGTGTAGGACCACCATTCAAATAGAAACTTTGCTTGAAATGGCTTTAGCCGTGTTTGGTGATCAGATCTGAATATTCAGGTATGTCCCCACTACCTTCTGCCCACTGCTATCCAATTGCGGTATTCACATAAAAATAATACTCAATAAAAATTAGGTAATTCATACTAATATTATTTTTTTTGTTTAATTTCAGATCTCAATGTAAATAATTAATTATTTTAAATGAATTTTAATAATACATAGATACCTTCCACGAATAAAACGTAATGCCATCCAATTTTTAGTGATTTTAGTGACTTTTAATGTTATTTATTCTTAAAATGATAGCAAAAAATGCCGTTCACATTGACACAATAATAACGTAATGTAATTACAATTGGCTTTTAAATATTAAGTTACATTTTCCCTAGAGTACTGCACATTTATAGCCACTGCGTGGCCACATCCTAGTCATAAAAAATCCAAGAAAAAAATAAAATAGAGGAATTTCTAAAAAGAAGTACAGACGGTGTTGCCAGTCGCTACAATGAGCAAGATGTCATTAGTATATGTTCATTTAAAAAAAGAGGATTCCCCGGTTTTGTCACAGAATAATTAATTAAAAATTCCGTGTTCATTTTCAATCGGCCCGAATCGTAGATGCGACAAAAATATGAAATGAGATGGTTAAAATTTTTATAAGATATTATTATTATTTATTGTGAAGATAGTGATTACCATGCTCTTGAAATACACCAAAGAAAAGGCTGTGCCTTTTTCATGGAAACATATATTGAATATTTAACTAAAAAATTTTTTACTCCAAAAAAAAATTCTTCCGCATGTCTACCGCATGCATACATGCACAACGCATCTTCCCTAACTGTCCAATGCCTATTGATTTTTTTCATATTTTTAGATATTTTTTATTTTTTTTTGATAAAATATCAAAAATGTCACCAGAAACACATGATTATTTGAAGTAAAAAATCTACAAAGTCCAGTATGCCCCTAACCAGTGGCGGCTGGTGCTCATAAAAAGGGTGGTGCGCCGAAAATCTCAGACTCCCACCTTCCTAATACCTACTCTAATTAAAATAAATTTAATTATGCAAAAATCCTGTCTATTTGTAGGTTAGGTCGACCCTCTGGATGCTTGTAATGCATTGCGTCTGAATTAATTGTATTTCTGAAGAAAGATTAAATTCTCCTTAAATTTGAAAAACACCGCTCCATCTAAACCGACGTCACAGGGATTGTGAAGACAATTTTTAACAATACTCTGAAAAACCATCCATATCCCATAATTATAATAGTTAAATTAAATACCCATCAGCATTTGTAAATTCAAATTCAATCAACAATTCAATCCTTAATTTAAATTTATCAAGAAAATTGTATGTAGATTGGTACGAAAATCGAGTTAAACAAATGTTCAGTATGTCACACATCCGAACTTCTTCCCGACGCATCCGAAACTCGAATGAAATATGCCTATATATACTTATATCATAACTCATAACGTCTGTCATTTGTGTTGTGCTGTCGCTGGTCGATGTTGAGCGAAACATTAAATGAAAAAGAGTAGATGCTAAATTAAAGATCTCGATAATAATATTACACAAACGCGTCCCGTTTAACAAGCTACAGAACGAACCGTTCTTTTTGATGTGGTGGAAATTTTTCGAACGCCGTCCGCGGTTTACTAAAATTTGCAAAGCATTTAACCTATCTACGGTTTGGGCTCATAAGAGAATTTTGGAAGGATCTTGTCAATTCTGTGATCGATTTGAAAAACGAACCACCGCTCTGAATATAGGCGCACAATGATCTGCTTTGTTTCGCGCGCAGTTATATAGACACGATCCCATGTATGCATTATAACAACTGAAGTGTATATTGTAAACTGTGATGAGGCGTGTCGGAAATTTAATATGTTTTATTTGCGCTCGGGGATTTTTATATTAGCAAAAATTTTGGCAGTGCAACGCTCCTCCGCTCCTTAGAGCTGGCCGCCACTGCCCCTAACACCCCGTTTAAAGCACATAAAGGCTATTCCCTAAAATTTGTGATAAGAGATCGTTCTCCCGCGAGAAGTGCTGTCAGATTTGTGTGATTTTCTACGGCTGTTATTTTCTTTTTCTATCGGCCGATGTCAAAATTTCAGCTGTGAGCTGTTACGTATTTAAGTTTGGGTCGTTTTAAACACGAATTCCTGCAAGTATACATGATTATTTATTCATTTAACAGCTGTAGAAAATCACACAAATCCGACAGCACTTCTCGCGGGAGAACGATCTCTTATCACAAATTTTAGGAAATAGCCTTTCTGGTGGTATATTTCGAGATATTTATCAGTAAGAAATGCACAAACTTTGTCGAAAAATGTATTTACCATTACAAGAGTTTTTTTTTAATGCTTGATATTCCTGAAAGGCGCGGAGACTGTAGAAGTGGAGCTCCTCAAACTTCACTCAATTGAAGCGGTTCCGGCCTGGTCGAGAAGAACACAATGGGCCGCGGGTTGCGAAAAAGAGAGAAATTCTGCCGAATTTTGGAGGGGCCTTACCGATTCGTAAGTACCTATCGCCAAATTAGATATTTATTTATAAAATACATGTTACATAATTCAGACATTTACATAGAGTAGACATTAAATCACCATACTAGGCAGCTGCCTGTTTCAATGCTGCCTGGTGACCAATAGAGGATAGTTATTTTGTATGAAGTCAAGTGTAAACTGGCTGGTGACCAATAGAGGACAGTTGTTTTGTATGAAGTCAAGAGTAAACTGCCTGGTGACCAATAGAGGATAGTTGTTTTGTATGAAGTCAAGTGTAAACTGCCTGGTGACCAATCGAGGATAATTATTTTGTATGAAGTCAAGTGTAAACATACGGTTCTAGTATGTAATGAATGATGCTGAAAATTTGTAGGAATGTAGATGTCAGTGTGTCTGGGAGTGACAGACGTGTGAATCCATTCCTCACAGTGCGATGCAAGGCGAATAATCGAGAGAGTCCGGCTGGAGAGGTCAAAAGACCTCCCTCAAACAGTCTCTCCCGATCCGGCCCGTCACGCAGCGAACCACTTGGAGTGACCTAGGGCAGGGGTGTTTTATTTGTTATCCCATAAATGGTTCCCGGGACGGTGGTACCCATACCCGCCTCCCAAATGGTGTTTAACTTTAAGTCAATTTATTTATTAATTAATCTATTTCCCTTTCTTTTGTTTATTTAAATCGAACCAGATTTATCATCGCATCACATTTACAGAAGTGAAGTTTAAAACTTATGCCGCAGTATTTATAAGATGAACGTTAAAAATGATCAAAAAAATGACCATTGTGTACGGCTTTAAATCTATCAGAAAAGTGAAAGCCCACACTGAGCGCTGACAGGGGTGATCGAAGTGGCTCAGTAGCAGGTGTACCTAATGGAGCGGAAAACTCCCTGGGCCCCTTTTAAAGTGTCGGCGACTGATGTGGCTCAATGGTAGGAATCTTCGTCGGGACCGGAAAGTAGCCGATACGGGTATCACACTATGCGGATCAACCTATACAACTCAAGTGGCTCAGTGAAAAATTGAGCAGAAAGCCCCTTTTGCGAGATAACGGCCTTGACCGGGCGACCAAAGTGGCTCAGTAGCAGGTATACTAAATTGAGCTGGGCTCTCTCTGAGGCAAACACTCTTTGCTTCATCCATATTCAAATATACATATCATAGTGAGAAATATGACCTAAATGGTATTGGAAAGTAAAATCAAATCTAAAAGTTAACCAAAAAATAATTAAAATGTACATCTTCATGAAAACAAAGTTTCTGAACGCAATTTGAAAAAAAATTATGACACTGAATTTTTAAGAATTGTTTTTAGATGAAACGACAAAAAGTGAGGTAATAATAATGTTTATGATTCATTTGTCTAATAAAATAAATGTGTGTTTATATTACGTTTTCGCTATCAGTAATTTAAGTTTGCATTAAAAAAATACATTTTAATTTGTAAAAATAGAATTTGAAAGCGTATTTCATTGAAAATTCAAAAACATTTTTAGGTTTCAGATACGTTCAAAAATATTCTATTAATTTAGATTTTATTGCAGAGCGGATTTATTTTTACCTTCTGAAAAAATACGCCCGATTTTGAAGGGTTGACATAACAGTCTGAAGTAGATGACAGTAGCATGGTAAAACTTGTCGGGAATAAAACAAGTACAAGTGGAGAAAAGTCATTAGAATTTTAAACATAATATCGCAATGGAATTCCACCACATACAGTAGTTATTAATGGAGATATATTATGAGTGTAAGTGTAGAAGCCTGGCGGTGAGGATAATGTTTTACCCGTTTTAATTACTGGCGCGGCAATATACCACCAGGATGACACAATCCGCTACGAAGCATTTTCTTTTGTATTTTTATGGCGTTAGAAAAAGAACACACGAACTAAAAGATACGGCTCTTTCAAAAATTTTCCGCAAGAGCGGGAATAACATCTCAAAATATTGTAAATTTTTTAATGGAATGTTTTTAAAACTTCTCCAACTGAAAACTAAATTTCTTTGAACTGATTTCCTATACTTGTTACGATTCTTTGGATCGAACGAGTATTTTCAGAACGACGCGACGCTCGCGGGTGGTTAATTGAATTAAGTAATTTTTTTTTTAAATTTTCCAAGTAGAAAGTGGGGATGAAATGCGGGCAACATTTGCGTGATGTGTTTAAGACAAGTTTACCGCTCTTGTTCCTAGAATCTCTGTGGTGAGAAGCCCGATTCCATCTTGAAAAGATATGTAATGTACGGATGTCTTCCACCTGAGGTGAATTTTACAATTTAATTACCTTATTTGCCCGTATTATTTTATTTTAGTTATTTGTGCATTTAAGAGAATGATCGCAAACCGATTATTGAAAATAATTATGGGGTACTTAATTTACGTCTTAATTTATTCTTCGAGTTTAAAGATCAACATAAAAAATTACTCTAGTTTTTAAAAGTGAGAAGATAATAATTATTCGAAAACTTAAAACTGGTTAATATTGTTTATCGAAAACAGTAACTGCATGAATGTAGACTATGTTCTGAAAATTTGAATGATAACGACTGCCGCGGTTTTTTCATGTCGTTTAAAAAATATTTCTGGAGGACTATAGCCAACACAATATTTGATAATAAGGTTTCATTATCGTTCTTATTTTATCCGTGCAACAGTACTGAGTGACCTTTTAGGAGCTGAGTGGTTAAATGTATCGGATTCCCGCGCAGGCGTCGTGGGTTCAATTGCACAAGGAATGTTTTTCGCTTATAATTGTGGTAAAAATGTAATTTTGTAGTAGGTACATAATAAATTGCTGACCTTACATAAATTACAAGTACCCCCGCTGTTGAATTTGGCAGCCACCTCTGGTCTGGAGCCCCAAAATAATTAAAACGGTGCAGCATCTGTGGAGAAACGGGCGGTCCGTTCGACAGATTCTCCTATTTCGACAAACAGGTTGCTATCTTTGGAGCACAGGCGTCAGGCGGGAATGCTCACCTTGTTCTACGATTATTTCAATGGAAGACGCCCCGAGAAAATAGTGTCATTGATTTCTTCGGCACCGGTGCCCAGTCCGGAAATACGTCGGCATTTGTCACACGAGAACGGGTCGTTTTAACGACTTCTTGTTCTTGAGTTCAACAGCTAATCTGTGGAACGGTTTGACGGCCTCTGTGTTTCCTACATCCTACAACATATGTCTCTTCAAAACTCAGCATCACATAGCATCCCCAAAAGTGACATAGGCCCCGAGGGAAATTATTTTCTTTAAGGCCTCCTGTCAGGAGTTAACGTTAAATATACTCGTAGTATGAGTTTTTAAATATGGTAAGTAATGATATAAACAGAAATAAACTCTTATATTATATGATTTGGTTTTATTTACTGATAAGAGGTACACTCGCATTACACTCGCTTTGCAAAAAAGACAGAGAGAATATTGTTACACATATATTTTAATCACAACAAAAGTCAAGTTAGAGTTGACTGCAAAAGGGCGGGAAATTTAAATCCAACAGTAAGGTTATTCGTAACCCGGAAATGTTTTTCTTTCTACGGAGAATGAGAATTATTTTTTAATAATTATTGTTAATCACTGAGATTTAATTCCCAATTTCCTGTAAACCGACATTAAATTAATCTAAGCACTGCAAGTTTGAGCTGAAACATGTCGACTAATTCTTTTTATTATTGTTTTCTGCCTTCTACAAATGTTTAATAAAAAGTTTTAAAATCTGGACACTGGATGGATATATTTTCCCGAAATAACCACAAACTTAAAAACTTAAAAAATGCTTTGTGGATATTTCAAATCGACTGCAGTACGACTGAAAAAAACATAAATGCAATCATTGAGACTTCGCCAACGAAGTGGACAGTTAAATAACAAAGTTTGCTCTTTGTACGCTCAAGCATTCGAGTGGAGTTAAACAAAAATTAAAAAAAAAAACAAACTTAAATCACTTTGTCAAAATTCTAATTGTTGTTTGTTGCTAACAGGCTACTTCACGGTTACTTAAACAATAATAAAGGGCAGAGTTTCGAAAATAATGAAAAGTTTTTAGGCACTTAAGAAATAAAAGCACATTAGTTTCCGCAGTAGGATGAAAAAAGAAAAGTCAATTAAAATTATTTCTCTGGAGATAAATGCAAATTTGCCACAAAAGTTTTAACTGAAAAATGAAGAAAATTAATTTGGTTCTTGGATTTAAATTGAAGTTTTTAAATTAACACGATTCTTTAAAGTAAAGTTATAAATGTGAAACTTTTGAGGTCAGGATCTAGAGGCCACAAATTCGAAACCTAGTTACATTGACAAAACAAGTTGAAATAGGCGATACCAACAGTATTTTTTCTTTCCAACGAGGTGCAGACTTAATTTGGGTAGTACATTTAGGAAAATTATATTTGATTATAAAACATATCCGTTAGCTCTCCTAGGTATTTGAATGCATAATTTCTCTATCGCTCTTCCACCGGTCGGCGGTGTCAGAACAACAGAACAATGTATGTATTTGATCATTTCAAATATTTCGTTTTTTTTCATTAGTTGGGGTAAAAGCAAACAAAATCATTCTATTCAGAAAATTACATATTAAATACATATTTTTAACAAGATAACAAGAGTATTAAGAATAATGTCACTGAAAACACACCACCGCTGTTAAAATATTGAAAGCAAAATTGAATGTCGCTCAGAGAAATAAGGATCTGGTTTGTAAAATTACCGTTTTTTGTTGAGGTCCAAGTTTGTTGTAGTTTAATGGTTTCCGTTTCGTAAAATTCCAAAATACTTAGTGACGAAATTTTTCTTTGGAATTTGACTTTTCAAACAATAAGAATGGGTCCAAGAAGGTTGGGACCTCTGATCTAAACAATCTCCTAGATATAATAATAGGTAATGTTTATTATATTTGACCAAACCACATTGAACCTGAACAAATAATATTTACTGAAGTGACAAGAGAACCCTCGAAACTAAGAACCACTCCATATCGTTCACGTTGCAAGCAGCACGTCTTAGGAATGAACTCTAGGGAATCTCCCTCACACCCTCCACCTTATTACATGGTACCGCCAACCTACTCTGATTTCTGCTCATCTAAGCTTATTTTGGACCCTTTCCCTACCTCACTCCTGATTTCCTCATGCTTATTCCGACTGATTACCAAGGTCAGCGGAAGGTGATTTCCATTAAGCAATCATAATATTACATTGTAAACTTAACTTCTTTTGTAATCTGCCAGTGAACTGATGAAAGTAGACTGACAGGGAAAAAAAAGAGCCCAAGGAGCTAAACGGAATGTATCTAAAATGTAAACGTAATAAATGTAAAGAAACAACTACCAAATTAAATACCTGCGTCGTTTGCATATTACATTTAAAAAAATGTGGCTACAGAAGTAATGAGTGTGTTTCAACACAGTGGTAGAGCTTTCTGTTCACTTCTAAGTTAAAATGACGAATTAGTGAGGTAATTCATAGATAATTAAAAGTTATATTCAACACAACAAAACACGTTTTAGCTCTTAGTATGGGTCGCATACGACCAGACAAATATATGACGACACATTAAAATGATCAGTGTGAATTTGCAGGTAATAAACACGACAACTTTAACACGCTTTCCACATTTTATTAATTTTTTTAATTCAATTTCATTCCGAGTAAAAACAATGATTATGACAAAGGATAATGTAAAAATAAAATTGTTTCACTTAAAAAATGTATTATAACTCAATTAAAATGAAAAACAATATTATTGTTTTCATTAAATACAATAGTTTGATTAGGTTAAGATTATCTATGGCTATTGAAGGCAACGTTCGTTATTCATTAGAAAAAATCAATTGGAATTCTTATATTTTATGATGGGAGGAGAGATAAGAATGGGTGCGTAACGGTATTATTACAGAAATCAATATTAATATGACGTATGTTTACTTATATGTTTTGTGTGTACTACTTATTAGGCGCGGTTCCTCCATACATAATGTGGATGCGGCGCTTCCCTTTCTTTCTAGGCGTATAATGAATATAATAATAATTGTTCCGCATTAAAAAAATGTTTGTACTTATTTTTTTCCAGCCGTAAACAGTAAAATACTGCAATTTAACGACACCGTCCCAACCTTAGTGGCTAAAAACAACAATACGCGACGCGTGGACCGGGCCGAAATACATATAATACCATTCTCGATGCTCGTGTGAATCGTGTGTCGAATGTCGCATAAACGCACCAATACCAGCAACAGCGGATTCTCTGCTTCATTCCGCATCCACGATGTTAGAAAAAGTTTGATTTTCGCGCATGCGTATTTAGTACTGCCTGCCGAGATTTGTCTGAAGTCGGATACGCATTCCATGGGAGCATCCAATGCGCAGAAAACGACTTTAATGCGCGTAGGCATAATGCACGGAATAGCATAACCAAAACGCGTGGATTTAATAAGTTACGTATTAAATTTGTTCGCGCTGCTATTTTGACAGTTTGGCGTTTGGCGGCATACGTTGAATATCTTTCGAATATGTATTTAATTAATTTTATTTTAGAATTGTAATAATTGATGTAAAGCATAAAGGATTTATAGTGCTAATTTTTCATACTATTTTTGTCAGTGATCTTGTTCGTGGGCTAGTCTATAGAAATTTATATTTGACATAAGTAGATATATACTTCAGCATCCCTTATACAAAAAGTCACCGACCGCCATTGCTACTTATATGTCTAACTTTTATATCCTTCAACAGCATTTACTCATTTTATACTTCATGTAGTCAGTCATTCTATGATCAGATGCCACATGTAATTGTTATTTTAAAATTATTTTTAAATAAATAAATTATGAATGAAGAATAAAATGATCCTGGCAACAACGGTCAAATATTACAACAAACCACGGAAACTTGGAGACGACTTAAGGTTACACTCAGATTCCTCCCCAAAGTGTGAAAATATGAGTGGGGATGGTTTCATAAATGTCATATTTTACATATTTAAAAAAATTATATTGGTGTACATCATATTTAACAGAACAATAAAAGAAAAAGAAAATATAATAAAGAAATAAAAATTGTACGCTAGCTTGGCCCATGTTACACTGCATCCATATAGGTCCTTAAAATTTGTATGAAAACAAAATGATGGAGCCAAAACATTACATTATTAACATTAACAAAAGGACTAGGAGAGGCTTATCTACGCCAATAAGGCAACTCCCGCATTCCCCATTATGCGTGTAGGGGTGAGATGTGAGGGTGGTTGCGTTATGGTTTCTTATACCCCATGATGCGTGCAGGGGTGAGATGTAAGGGTGGTTGCGTTATGGTCTCTTGCCTCATGTGTGAAGCCTCTAGTCTCTATATCTAGAGGGTAGCTCCAAGCCCCAGCCTCCAGTGCCCGAGTGAGACTGCGGGCAGTAATGGCAAGGGTGTTGTGCTCCCCACTTAGAGGATTAAATGCCTGTTATGGCCGATAATGCTAATAGCCCATCGACAGCCTGAAAGACGGAAGTAAGTGGCTAATTAATGTGATGTGGGTTATTAGATGCTGATGGAGAATAAAGGGGCGCAAATCGAAAAATTAGTGATAATAACTATCAAAGGGGTTTATTACAAATTTATTGCTTCTGTAAGAAATATGTTTTTTCTTGTCTAATTGTTTGATTTTTGATACCGATTCTAATCTATTATCTAAAAACAAATTTCATGATGATCCCCGACAGTTTGTCCCCCGGCGTACTTATATACAATATGCAGGTTGAGGAAAAACACGGTATACCTACCTACATTAAATATAACTAATCCCAGTATAATAACTACCACTGTATAAGTGATCCCAAAGGGGTGTGCAGAGGGGATGCACACCCCTTTGGGATCCAAAGCCGAATAACAAAAGTATAAAATATATTTTTGTTCAAACGCATCAAGATAAAACTACTTGTCTCACTGTAAATAAATTCGATTGATATTCATACCAACTGATTTTATTAAAGGGATTATTGAAGTCGATTTTAGGTTTGAAATTAGTAAAAAATGAAAACGTCCATCGTACCAATAGAGCTATTGAGATCTATTTAGATTCGGTCAGTTTGGTTGATCTCACGCATACCCGGCTTTGGAAATTTAATTATATTGTCATCAATAATTATTTCCCATGTTTTATCAGGGCCATCTTTTAATTTGAATACAAACTTATCGATAGTTTCTTCTGCATGGATTAGATCTGATAATATGAGGTTTGTGAGATTCAACAAGTTAATCTTAATAAAAAAAAAGTAGTATTAAGATTCAGTTCATTTAGGGAAGCGGGTATGGGTACCGCCGCACCAGGGACCATTTATTGGATAACCAACACCCTCGCCAAAGGTCGAACCAAGGGGTTCGTTACATTTGATAACTGCCCGGGTTCATGGGGTGAGGTTTGTCTAGGTTTTGGCTGCGGATGCATTTGCCCATCTACTGCTTGGCAATTCGGATCGGAAGAGACTGGTTAAGAGAGATCTATTTGACGTCTCCAGCGGAACTCTCTTGACCCATCGATTTGCACCGCGGTGGGAGGGTGGATTCATATGTACGTCACTCCCAGATTCCTACCCACTCATACCTTTTTCTTTCCATCCTTTTCTTTCCATCAACTCATTTCCATGAAAAGACCCTCCACACAGAATCTCCAAAGATGTTAGGCCCTGCGAGAATTTTTTCCCTTGTGGTTACCACTCAAAAAATTGCTAACCACAGTCATCTCTCTTAGAACAGCTTCAAATACGGAGAACAAGCTGTTATGAAATTGTAATATTTTCATTTCGGAAAAGTTACAATTTTTTCCACAAGAAAGTTCTTGAACACACAAGCTAACACGTAGTTACCAAGCGTAGCATGTAGATTATAAACGTTATACGTTTATCTTCTAAAAAACACTCTTCAGTTTTGTCGGATCTTAAAGTTGTGGTAGTAGTTTATAGGTTGTATAAAAAATTACTCACGGTCAAAACCTATTTTCTCCGCGGTAACTCTATAATATTTGCAAGTTCATGAAGTGGCTCTGTCGACATGTGAATTTAACGGTAATTTACGATCTAAATTTGAAATTGCCGCAGATATTCTCGCACAGCCAAAGCGGGGTGCATTCTGAATAGCGGAAAATGATGAATAATGATTGTGGTCCATGGAACATGAGACTGACCTAGATTTCAAGTGAAGCAAGATGAATCATATTCTATTTCGAGAAAGCTCCCATAAATTTTTCTATCGAAAGCACAGGTGAGTCGTATTCGTTGCAATAAACACTTAAAATAAAATATCTACCCATATCCAAGAATTCGTTATAAACAGCAACATAAAATTTTTATTAATCCATAAATTATTTAATAAAAGGAAAGATATAACGTTTCATAAATTAACACAGCGCAGGTGTTAAAGATTATTAATAATAATACGATGATACGATGAAATTTTAATATGTTTAACCGAAATTTTAACATTCATTTTCGGAAGGGATATTTGATGCAGTAAAAATGAAATTTTTTCTTTTACACCGCCATGTATTAATTTTTATACTTCGACCAGGTTTCTTGTTGGACCCGAGTTTAATCAGTCTTATGGAAGAGATGTTTGGTAATAATTTCCTTAACAAAAACAGTATTATTCAAGCTCATAAAGGCTGTATTTAATAAACCATAAATATAAAATTTTTTGAATATCTATTATTTAGTTTTTCTAAAGCTTCAAAAGCTCTCCGCTTATTTTATGTCACCACGTCACGGAGTGTTTGTTCCCCATGTTTTTAATATTAAACATGGAATTGCTTTAATTTTTAGCAGCTCATTGGCAATTTTTACGAAACTAGTACTGCATGGATTCGGCAGCCTGACGAAACTCCGGGTCCCTGGAGCCAGAATACGGCTAATGGCCTCCAACAACGTGGTGGTGACGGCAGCCTTCCAGCACCAAGCGCCACTCCTGAGTGAGCGCCAGCTCACTCCAGACCGCGCCCTACTTAATAATTAATTGTTTATTTTTATTACTATTTTTTTTTCTATTCTGTGAAATTGTTTTTATTCTATGATATTTGTTTCTTAACTCAAAATATACTATGTATAAATAAATAGATAATTATATGGGACGCGTGGGTTTGCACTATCCTCCCTACATCCTGCAATAAAAACATTATTATTATTATTAAGACAAGCTGAAAAAATTAAATGAAACCTGAAATTGTTGCTCTAAAACACAGAAAGTAAGGAATTTTTTGAATATTTATTATCTCACGCGAAATAGAGCTAAAAACATAAAACAGTTTACAGGCTCCTGCTTTTACAAACTCTTTCAATAAGTTACATGCGTAAAACCATTCCCTCTTGAATGCGGATGCAAAGTAGACACGTCATACTCAGTTATAACCTAATTTATCAGACATTGGAACACTAAATAACCAAGAGAAAGTGTAATGAGTTTTGGTATTTTAACATATTACTTTAGTTTTTTCTTATTTCTTTCAATGCGAAGGAAGTTCGGCTTTTACATTATTTATAATTGTATCTAAAGTATTAAAGCACAGTTACAAATCAAAAATACGTCACAAAGTGTTCGAGTTTTACCAAAATTTCACCACAAGGCTAATAATAACTAACAAAAAAATATTTAGTGGAATTTGAAGATTTATAAAACTGATTAATGCATCACTCAGTTCAAGATCTAAGAAGGCTTTAAAAAAGGTTATGTTCGTACCTATTTGGCGCATATCGTAACATTCTTATTTATGTTGTTGGGACGAAGTTGATCCTTTCACGTGTGATTCACTCAACAATTTGTAACACTTGACCTCACAAACGAATAATATTTGCGATGAAATATTCACTTCCCGTCAATACACGCGCGAAAATTGCTGTGAATGTGTGCACCGAGCGTAAACAAGGCATTCCATTCGTATGAAAACACAAGAAAACCCGATCACAATTCGGTAAACAAATGCCAGCGATCGGCGTTCGGCGGGCCGCACGAGGCGGGTATTAAGTCTTGAGACCGGGTAGGAAGCTTAACGAGGATTCCCGGAGATATCGCCTGGCGGGATATGCGAGCGCGCGGCGCGGAGGAAGTTACGACGCGACTGGACCCGCGCCGTGGCCTCGAGCGGAAGACACCGGCGGAGGGACGCCGTACGTCGGATGCCGGACGCCCCGCGAACCCATTCCACACGCTTCGAACAAATTTAAACTCGCTTCGATCTCCCCCAGGAAACGTCTGCGGTTTTTAATGTGAATACCCCATTATTAGGGTGACTTTCTCTGGGAAATGTCGCCTCGAGGCTGGAGAGCCACTCTTGACCCATTATCCTCCGGGATGAAAGAATTATCATGACGTTCAAGTTTTTTCAATAACAAAAAGGCTGGGCATCTATTATAATAAAATTTTGCTCATTAGTGAAACACATTTATCTTAGCTAAGGCAAACAAATATTTTTCTAAGCATTCTAAATTCTCGCTAAAGTTTGAACTCCCGCATCAAGACACTGACCTGTGGATTATAATCTCTTTTAATATTATTTTTTTCAGTTTAATAAGAAAACCAGGTAGATAGCATTTTACGAATAAATGAATAAAAATTCACGTTACATGAATAGATGAATAAATAAAAAGCTCCCGTCAATATTTTACCATGATTTTCGTTTTCGCAGAACGCATTTGGACGAGCACCGCCATTAACATTAATTTAAGATAAAATATTTTGTTAATCATTAATTAAGTCTTTTATAGAGAGCGAGCAATGAGCATGGCAGTTATTAATAGTGGTAATTGTCCACAGGATTGGTTGGTTTCTAGAACTAGGTAGTAGCGCACCTCCGTATTTTATCGATGACCGTGCTAGAGGGTAGGTTCTTTATTAAGGGACGTAATTAAATTACTTCAAATTAACTGGGCTGGGCCGTTGTATTGGAAATGTTCAATAAAATTCTTGTAGCACGCATGAAATTTAATATTTATGGCAATTGGAGGCATTTAACATAGGTTGTGGTTCGATTAACGTTGAAACAATCGTTCCACGTTCCACAGTTAGACACTATATAATTACGAAGCAAATAAGAAGGGGACACCATTCTTGGGTTAAGAGTCATTATCCAGTGGCCGAGAATTTAAATTTCGTCGAACGATGATCTTGCGATCGTACCCTTGCAACAGTACAGGGCGGTTCCGATGAGAAAGATTAATTCTTCTCCATACCAGCATTTTAACATAATAACATAAAATCGATTTTATTTCATTTCAAATTTGCTTTGATAAATACCCACATTCAAAAATGCTCAAACTCGTGATGATAAAACAATTAAAAATATGTACTTTTTGTAATTAATTTGATAATAAGTATTTATAATTTTTCAATAATGTCTAAGCAAAATAAGAATGTACTTTTTTAAAAATATATTAGTTTTGTAAGACCGTAAATAAATAGACAAACCGAAGTATTTTCGTCACAAAACAAGGGCGGGGATCTTTTTTTAATGATTTTATTTGAAATAAAATTAAGATTCTGAAAGGTAGGTTTCTCAAATAATTTATTGATTTATTTTACTGCATGATTTAATGATTTGAAATGTATGTTGTATAATACAAAATTTTGTTTGAAAATTTAACAAATCAGCCAACGACCTACGGTAAAACCCAATTGTACTAAAAATAAACATATTTTTTCAAAATTTAAAAAATAGCTTCACTAGATAAAATAACAGTCTTTCGAAATCCATTTAAATTTCTTAGTGGAAAAGAATCAAAACGTCTAAAATTTGATTAAAAAATGACATATTTCCGGTTTAGTCTGGTTATTCCCTCTTAATAAATGAACTTTACAAGGTGTTTAAGGTGGTAATGAGCTGTACACCCAAATAAAGGTGTTCTCTTCACTATTTCAGAAGGAATTTTAGTGACAATTTTATTATTATTATTATTTTTTTTTATTTTAAATTTTATGAGTAAAACCTCAAACTGTAATATTTAATTAAATGAAGACATTATGAGCGAAACTCAATCGAACATCTGGAAAAAGAAAAATCAGAAAAAGATATTCACACCTCTGGGACTCGAACCCAGGACTTCCCTACTTTCCGGGTCGGGCGCTCTTAAATGTGACCGAATTAGATATCGACACCTTAGCTCATTGGATAAGAGCGCCCGACCCGGAAAGTAGGGAGGTCCTGGGTTCGAGTCCCAGAGGTGTGAATATCTTTTTCTGATTTTTCTGTTTCCAGATGTTCGATTGAGTTTCGCTCATAATGTCTTCATTTAATTAAACAATTTTATTATATCATGTTTCAATGTAGCGTTCGTGTTTCTGAACGAAATGCCCCATGGTGGTTCTCAGCATCGGCTGATATCCACGAACCCGATCTTTCATACATCATGAACCAGGAAATTAGACCGGGTTTATGAGGACAATAACAAAGGACCGAATCATTGTCTAAAAATATTAACATAAATGGAAAATTTCTATTAAGGAATTTTCGGAATAAATATCATTTCACCTAAAATTGGTACAGATATACTGTTAACTGTTATGATTTTCCATAAATATGCTCTACAGCAAAGTATTTATTTTACGCTTTTCCAGTTATTTAAACAAATGAAAGACTAGTTTTTTTCTGAAATATCTTGTGATTTTAATATTCTTGTAGGATTATATACAAAGAACAAGGCTGTTCATCATTACGATCACTCGGCGAAGCATTTGGCGTCAATGGAACTCAATTAATTCAAGAGTCAGTCAATATTTGTTTTAATGAGGAGAGAAAATCAGATCAATTCACACAGTTGATTGCTACAAATTGAAAAATAATGAATGTTAAAAAGCAAAGATTTTTTTAATCATTGCTTTTTAACGTTGCCCAAAAATCAATTATTAAGATTATGTATGTACAAGAAAACTAAATCTTATCCCTCCAAATAATTATTTAAGGAAATCGATATTTTGGACCTAAGACAGACCTATAGTTTTCAATGTCTTAAATTTATTAACATGCGTCTAAACAACTTAAAAAAAACCTCAAATCGTACTAGCCAAAGACGTGGCGCCTGTGAGTACGCTGTACCCCACTGCAAAACTAGATTGGCCCAGAGGCATATAGTTTTATTGCTCCAAAAATGTATAATCTACTATGTATATAACCTTTAAAGAGAACACGTGTCGAAATCTCCAATCTTTTAAAAAATATACCAAAACTTGGCTGAAAAACACTGAAACAGATATATATAAGTATCATAAGACAGCATTTAGAGTAGAAATATGTTATTTTGTGCTATATATTTTTTTGTCTTTTGATTGCACTTGTAACATTAATTCTTATAAAACATTCACAAATACATTAATAACAGTGCAGACTCTTATTATGTTGTAGTTTTTAATTGCATTTTTTCAGTTACTCTTTTTAAATCCTTAATTTATATACGCTAAAATCTACACTTTAACCATAGAAATAAAGAATCAACATTACACCCATGCACGGGTATTACCTTTGTGGGATTTTTTTGTTCATACATTTATTGTATTAAGCTTTTTACATACTTTTCATTATTTTTTGTATCTATTATATGTATTGTATCAAAAAATTTCAATAAAAAAAATTATTTATCGTTATTCCTTACAAAAGCTGTACAACAATTTAAATCTATTCAAAACGATCTAAATCCAGAAAACCAAAAAGCTAAGTCCGCAGTTCACTTCTATAGAAATTGAATAAATACTTGTAGTTTTCACAGAACACAGATCAAGCTCAAATTTTGTTGTCTGCCATATTGTGACTTGGGTAAATACGAACCACGCGCAAAAATGTGTTGTATTCTTCGTAAATTGTTTCTTAAAAATAATGAGACAGTTTCCTGAAGCGTTGTACGAATATTTACATAATCCTATTTCACCCCTTAGGAAGGGAGGTAACGGTGTGTAGAAAGATTAAGAAGGGATGGTGAAGGTGGGTTGGATGCTATATTCGAAATTCTGCTCTCATGGGACGAAATGAAGTTTCAAGAAAATTATTCTGACAAATAGGAAAGATATACGTTTATACAGATATACACAAGACTTTTAAGAATCATGCATTTTACTGTCTATGGTTTTGTGCAATATCTCAGAAAGCGTTATTTACATTTGACAATATATTAAATCTACTCATTGAGAATTTACATAGGTGATTAATATATGGTTTTGTGTAAAATCCCAGAATTTATACCTGACAACGTATTAAATCTACTCATTGTGTATTTACGTAGGTGATTCATAAATGGTTTTGTGCAAAATCCTATAAAGCGTTATTTATATGTGTTAACATATTAAGTATGTATTTATTGTGTATTTACATAGGTGTATCATGTATGGTTGTGTGCAAAATCCCAGAAAGTTATTTATACCTGACAACGTATTAAATCTACTCATTGTGTATTTACGTAGGTGATTCATAAATGGTTTTGTGCAAAATCCAAGAAAGCGTTATTTATATATGTTAACATATATTAAGTATATATTTATTGTGTATTTACATAGGTGATTCATGTATGGTTGTGTGCAAAATCACAGAAAGCGATATTTATATATGACAACAAATTAAATCTACTCGTTGTGTATTTAGGTAATTATAAGTTTCCTTTTAATGTTAGGTTATGACTGTTAACATACTTGTAACATCGTGATGATATATGAATACTTTACTACCCAACTTAAAACAACTTAGGAGAAAAAAAATCGATACAGGTATATCCTAGGGAGACAGGCATCGGAAAATCGCAAGTAGATAAATAAATAATAAAAAAATGAAAACTTTGCACAGGAAGATGTAACTCATATATTCGAAACCGATTGGTTAAAGAACAGTTGGTTAGAGAACAGTTCCCCGATTTGTTCCAGATTCTCTGCTAGGTGACGATAATTCTGTTAATAGCGAACATATTATGATAGAATAGGGCACCAGTAGAAAAAAACATTGTTTTTTAAAGGATCGGTTAAAATTTTATGGTGTTGTGGGAAGAAGCCATTCATATACCATCAAGGGACGCAGGTCGGGAACGAATAGGAAAAAAGGACGAAAAAGGTTATTCCTAAGAGATGAGACATTTATTGCCAGGACGTTTATTTTGCACAATAAACTTTATCATGAAATTAAACAAACATATATATTTGCCCATAAGAGTTTTCCGAACTATACGATAAGCACCTGAGTGTCTGATAAAGCAGAAAATCTTCATTTTAGTGCTGCGAAAACCGCTTTGGCATCATAAAATTTGCACAGGTTTTCCGTCAGATATTTATGGGTTGTGTTTTCAGTCAATTTAGCTGTCAGAATAAAAGGCAAGACCCCTTTGGTTTATTTAATTTTTTATTAGAAAAAAGGATGTATAAGTTTCTAGCTTACCTAAGAAGTAAAACCAGTAATGATATTTTTGTTTTGTTTTGAAGAGTTTTAGACACAACTACATTTGTTATATATTTTGTTTATGTACCACCAGTTTGGACATAACCGTATCATTCACTAGTGTTCTTAAAACTAACATACATTACACATACAAGTTCAGAAATTATTAGATATTATTTTATGTGGAGTTAGTGAGAATGGTGATTTTGGAACGGGTAGGGAGGATGGTGGGAGTGGTCAAAATAACTAGGAAACATGGTCGAAAAAGGTGACTTGAAGAGAGTGCTACAATTTTTATTTACTAAATTCATTTTTGATGTTTCCTTGTTATTTTGATATCTCCCACTCCTCTCCCCCCCAAATCACCACTCCCTCTACACACATCTAATAATATCTATTCATTTCTTTATTTATAATAAATTAGTTTAAGTAAAAATGTACGTTATGAATAACACTCTTCAAAACAAAATGTCTATAAATTGTTACATAGTTAATGCTCAAGAAATGCAATAGTATTTTTTGTCTTTTAAAAAGTTTTGAGTAGACTTTGTGTTTGTTTTTTTTTTTTTTACAATCGCTCCACCCGGGAGGCCCTGAGGAAAATAATTTCCCTCAGGATCTATGTCATCTTAGGGATGCTGTGCGGAGGGTTTTTTTCAGGGAAAGAAAGAGGAGGAAGTTAAGGGGAAGGAAATAGGTATGAGGGGTGGGTAGGAATCTGGGATCAGTGTGTCCAGGAGTGAAGGATGTATGAATCCATTCCTTCAACTGCGGTGCAAAGCGATGGGTCAAGGGATTCTGGCTGGAGAAGTCAAAAGACCTCCTCTACCAGTCTCTCTCGATCCGACCCGCCATGCGGCAGGTGGACAGACACATCGCCCACCAAGACCTTCACAACCTTTTATTAATACCTATTTATTAAGACTAATCGTAATAAGTAGGTCCTACCTTAAAATTATTTATTTTTAACCACTGGAGCGACCAAGCGAAATAAATAACTTTGCCTCGTACTCGAGGTTTTCAAAAGATCATTTTTAAAAATTTTCGCCAACATTAAAAAATCATACATTCGAATTTTAACATGGAGACATAAAAGCTTATTATAGCCAATGAATTAACCTGTATTTTACTGTTTATTTAATATTTGTAGGATTTATATAAAAAAATCGTAAAATTGATAACCGCCCGAATCCAGCGCATCTGTTAATTTGAAACTCCGTGAGTGGTACTTATTCGAGTCAACATAGAAAATTTTTGATTTCTGTATGTTGTCTGTGGTACACTTGATAATAAAAGTTGCATTTCTATTTAAAAAAAAAGTAATTTAATTTAATTTAATTTAATTTTAACCGTAAACAGCTGATCAGAAATTCTGCGTGAAAAAATATTTAAAAAAATTATTTTTACATCATTCTAAAACAGTCTACGAAGTTCGGATTTGCGACATATATGGTCTTAATAGATAAAGCATTTCAATAGCATCATTTTTGAATAAATGACTGGCCACGGAAATGTTTTAAATAATTACAATAAATGTTTTACGAATGGTAGGGAAAATGTGGTCGAATTTTGCATCTCTATCAATTGCAGAAAAATAAAAGTGGTCTATTTTTCGACCATAATCGCTTCAGTAGAAAAAAATTAATTACAATTTTCTAATTGTTAAATTCTATGTCTCAATATTAATTGAAGTCCGTTGCGTAACTTGCCAGTGTAAAATGGGAGTCTATATCTCTAGCGACTGCCGATCGACCGTGAAGAAACTTTATTTTTAGATCTTATTGTAAATATTTCTATTAGAAGCGCAAATGCTGATATTCTCGCAATCAACTTGCCTTCCTTGCTGCAATTGAAATGTTTTGAATAACCTCTCATCCCGGACGGGTCTATGTAAAGGCGTGATACTAAATAAAAATCCGTAGTGAGCTGCTAATTGCTTGGCTGACAAGGTGTGTTTGGTGGAAGTATGAATGTATTATAGTAATCTTTAACCCCTCAGGTCTCGACCATATTTTGTCTGAAGGTCAAAATGTTTCCGCTTTACAATAAAACCCAAATAAATGGAAAGTTTCTGAACGTTTCCGTAAACTAAAAACTGTTTTTGTAAGGTGATAAAATACGCTTTAAATTTTTTTGAAATTTAAATAAACATTTAATTTTTGAAATATAAATACTTTGCAAGCAAACTTAAGAAAGTTTTATAAATGGCTCCCTTACTGTTTTTCTAACTAATATTACCGACAACGAAAAAAAACTGATAACACTTTGTTGTTAGACAACCGAATTATGAATGCTATTGTAACCTCACTTTTTTGTCGTTTTTCTCGGTTACGAAACCAAAGGTAGCGGGTTCGAGGCCTGACGTGCGGTAATAAGCAACAAATAAATATTTATAATTTAAATTTAAGTAGTTTTTTTTTAATAAAATTTTTTTATTTATTTAATAATATTTTATATCTTACAGTTTATTTTATTTTTTGACTACCATACTTAGCTAATGCCCATGTTGTTGTATCGTATATTGCATCATTTTAAGTAAATATTGGCAATACATTTTTAAATTGTATTAAGTGGAACGTGGCCCATTTCGGACAGTTTCATACAAATCTTAAATTTAGATTTGAGATCAAAATACCCAACCAAACTGAAAAATTATTTTTGTAATCAAAAGGTATATCAAATATCTAGTACGGATGTGAGCTACTTTATTTATTTTCGCTTTATTATAACATACAGGCCAATAAAGATTTTAGTATTTCATGATTTTAAACAAATTGTTTGGTTGGGTATTTTGATCTCAAATCCAAATCTAAGATTTGTAAGAAACCGGCCAAAATAGGCCGCGCACACGTTCCTCTTAAGTATTATTATTATTATTATTAGAGTTATAGATACTCTAAATATCGTCCTTGTGGCAAACCGCCACTTAATTCCGGTTGTTTCACAGAAATTCAAATGTAAAATTGTCATCAAATGGCCATTCACCACCATTTCATTTTTTTGTCAATTGAAAGGTACAGAAAAGGTACAAAGATACCATAAAATTACGATTATAGGTGCATTTCAGTTTTCTATCAAATTGTGATTAACAGAAGAGGATTATTACGATTTGATAGAATGCTGAAATGCACCTACGTAGAATCCGCGTGGACCCTTCAAATGGCTTTGTCATGTCAGGTGAATTTTTTGGGAAACATTTGGGTCTTAGATTCGAAAGGCGGCCTTCTTGAAATGGTTACAGTCGTGTATCGTGACCAGATCTAAAAAGTCAGATATGTCAACCTTTTTTTCCTCATATTTCCACTCTCTTCACATAAAGAAATGTGATCTGTACCTATTTTAAGTAAACCATTGTCGCCAATTTTCATAAGATATTCAATAAGATATTTTAATAAGATATTCGAACCCTAGAGCCATCGAGACGCCAAAAAGTAAATTTTTTGATCAAGAAAGAATTTTTATATTTGATAATGTTTGATCACATTCACAATAGAGAACTTCAGTCCATTTTTTAATTTTTTTTTATGAACCTTCTAACTTAAATAACTGCAAATTTATTTTTATAGTTAGTTCTAATAGTTAAAATAAATGTCAAAGTTTTAATTTTTCAAGATCTCCCGAAAACCACCGTGACGTCATCTGGCCCTGTGACGTCATCTGGCCAAAAGTTTTAGTTATTTTCAACAGATGTTGTCATTTTGTATAGAAGAAGTGATGAAACTATTCAAGATAACTTCAAAATAACTTTAACTATAATAAATAAATATAATAAATAACTTTTGGCTAAATAATTTAACTATAATAAATATAATAAATAACTTTACCTATAATAAATAAATAATTACACCTAAAGGTGTAATTATTTATTTATTATATTATATTTATTATATTATTATATTTTTCAATATTATTACGGGAGATTGGTATAAAAATTGTTTGAAATTATTATTTTTTTAGCTTTACGAATCGAAATAAATATTAAGGAAACCGAAGCATGAATTTCGTATGGAACTGGAATCAGCTGTTTGACCGCGGCCATTTTGAATTTCAGCATTGGAGCGTTTTATGGAAGCGGTGACGTCACGCCTCACAAATTCAATAATACCAACTTGACAGGGTGTTTTAATGAACTGTTTTAAAATGGACTTTTTAATATATTTTTTTAAACTCTACGTTAAATATTATTTAATAAAACTTATATATTCAGTATCAGCGTATATTGGTCTATATGAACATATTTTTTTAAAGCCATAATATTTTTCACTGGAGTTCTCTATTGTAAGATACAATTGACCTTGTTTCGGGCACACGGCAACGCCCACAATTCGTTTCTAATTATCTCATCAGTTTATTGTATGGAACCGATGTTGCATACAATTTACTAGAAGTGTATTTGTTGGTAAAATGAACCAATTAAAACAGCAAATATGTGAAAAAAAACATTTTTGCCGTTCGGTAAATTGTATGAATTATATCACAGCTGGGAAACCGATATTGAATATTTTTTTGCAAATATTGCATGTATTGTATGTAGATTTATATTCAAGAGCGTACTTCTATAAAAAGCTTTTTTATTTCTTTTGGTATTGCAGTGAAAAACTGAACATGGAAAAAATATTGCATTGCAATTTGATTCAATGAACCAAGCATTAATTCAATTGAGGGTTGTTTGTTGATACTCGTGCTCGTGTTCAAATACGGTGCTGTTGACGTGAAGCGGTTTATGGTAATACAGATTTATTAATTTAATCCATGATTAATTCACAAATAATTCCCTGTAGTTAAAAGGCAAAGATTATTGCAAAAACATGTCGTAAAACTTGGTGACCAGACAGTTGGTCCCCTGAAAGTTGCCCCCCGATATATATAATTAATTTAAATTTATAATTTTTTGTGCATTATTTACATATTTAAAACCTAAAATCTACTTCAAAATTCTTTTAATAAGTTGGTATGGATTTCAAACGAATTTATTTACAATGCCGATCTTTTTACTTATACTGTGGTGTATGCAATATATAGACAAGTATTTTTTTTTCTTTGATGCATTTGAAAGAAAATATGTTTTATACTTTCGTTATTTGGCGGTACATTCTCTCTGCACTCCCCTTCGGGACACTTATTTATATTTTGTCTAAGTAGGTATACCGTATTTTCTCTAAACCAACTGCACACTGCATATAAGTATGCCGGGGGTTAACTGTCAGGGGATAAACTGTCATGAATTATAAAAATCTCTAAAATATCCAAAAAAGCATTATCGTCATCATTTACTAAAAATGATAAGCATTTTCTCTTAGCTAGAAAACCATTGAACAGAAATTCCAAAAAGATGACTGTAACATCTTCATTTAATAGCTATGGAGCTGTAAGACTTATTCTTTTTTAAAATCAATTTATTTTATTTTAGTTATTTGTACATTTAAATTAACAACTTTTTATTTATTTATTTTTATTTACACAACACATGTTACATATTTGTGACACTTACATAAAGAAGATATATTCAATCACCATACTAGGCCGCTGCCTGTCTCATGGTGACCAATGGAGAAAAGTTACGTTGTGTGAAATATGAAGTCTAGTGTGAACATATGGATTTAGTATAAATGACGCTTAAAATTGGAAAAATTATAGTAAAAAGTAGAAATTATAACAAAAAGTAGAAATTATAATAAAAAGTAGAAATTAAAATAAAAAGTAGAAATTATATAAAAAGTAGAAAGTAGAAAGGAGAATAGAAGTAAATTAACATTAGATTATATAAATGTACTTGTAATGTAATAATGTAATAACTTGTAATGTAATAACTTTTTTTACCTTTTTTTCAGTGTGGGTGCATGCAAGCACACATGCATATATATATATGTGCACACATCTATACATGTATATACACACATACATACATACTCCCATATAACAACATCCTCACACATATAAACAAAATATACACCTTCATCTGAGTATGAGAAACAGGCTACTAACATTTTCACTTACTTATTAAAACTTACAAACATAACATGTGATTACTATTCATCACATACATGTGATTACTATTTTTCTTACAATCTGTTTCGAATGTATTTAATGGTGCACGTTTTATGGTTTACGGTGGTATACTCGTATAATAACATTTCATTCATCAATGTGGAATAAACTGTTTTGTGTATTGGCTTTGTCATTTTTCGGTAGTCTGAATTCACTGCACGTCCTTGTGTATCATTTTGTTTGAAAGGAATAAAACAAAAATAATGATAGTAATAATAACAAAAACAATGTTTTAACATCACTCAGACGCTGACCACGTTTATCTTGTGTCTAAACATTAATAGGGCTTTATTTGAAAAATCTCTCTTTTAAGAATTTAAAAAAAAAAAAAAATCGACAGACTAAAAAGTGAATTTGTCGATTTCTTAAGAAACAATATAGGTTCTGAACCTTGATTTTTTTTTTTACTATAAAGGAGAAAACTCAAACCATGTGTAGGTATACATATAACAACCCTTACATATCGACTCACAAAAACATATCTTCTCAAATGAGGTATCCTCATTTATATCGCATTACGGTGTGATTTTGATCAGGGGGCAACTTTGATCTTCGCGGAGTTTTACAATATGCATATACAACTTCATACAACTCAGAAAGTACTCACTTCTTTTTAACGAGTTTTTTCAAACAACGTGGAGACAATGATGCTTCGAAAATAAGTGTCAAATTAGTTTGTTTCTAACCATATTGTCGATTGAATTATTATGAAGCGTTTTTTTTGTTATTATTTTTGGAGTGTTATGCCGTGTTTCGCTACCTCCTTCTTTAGCCAACGTTTCGGACAGCGTTACAGTGTCCATCATCAGGGCAGATGAGCCACTGATGATGATGGACACTGTAACGCTGTCCGAAACGTTGGCTAAAGAAGGAGGTAGCGAAACACGGCATAACACCCCAAAAATAATAACAAAAATACTTTTTGGCCGTGAAAACCTAAAACCATACCTATTATGAAGCGGTTCTTTTAAAGATATTTTCGCTTTTTAGAGAGAGTGAGAGAGAGACTAATGCAAATTTTATAAATTCCTCGACGATTGTAATTGTTTCGATTTATTTATACCTTTAAGTACATCAATATCCATTGATTTATTATACAATTATAAAAACACAGTATTGCGATAAGTAATAAGCTCATAAAAAAGCTTGGTACATCTAAATAGTCGCCCCGCTCCCATAAGTGACTGTGATCACCATATATTAAATTTAATTTTTAACTCCTCCAATAAACGTAAATATTTAATGTAAAACATAAAAATAATTCGATAATTTAAAAATGAACAAACAATTTTTTCACAAAAAAGTTGTTTAGTATCGAAGTTGAAAATTTGATTAAGGTCACCCCATTTACGATATTTTTTGTATCGACTGTAATGATGCTTTCATAACACCTTTCGATAAAGAAAGCAGGTACAACCTGGATTCCTAGTTGAGATAATTTTTTAGGGTTCACTCAGCTATCTAGGAAACCAGCATTAATTTAGGTTAGTATTAATTTAGGCCAGTATTAATTTAGGTCCACGCAGAACATTCTTTTTCTGGAATACGCATCTTAAGAGATGAACGAGTCGATTCCTGTTCACCACCAATATTTATTTATTTAATCCGACCGTCAATTCAAATGGTATAACTTTAATGACTGACAGCTGTTTAACAAATGTTGTAAAAGCTTATTTGTTTACTTTAACCACAATGAGTTTAAATCGCTGATAGCCGGTATAGTGTGTGATAGAAAAATCGACCAATCATTAAATAAACTCTAATCGAAAAAAATAAAAATCGACTGATCCGAATTAAACCGTGCTCGTTTTTTGTTTGATAACTTAATCAGTTATGTGGTGAAATCTACAACTTTTACTATTCCAGAGAATGAATATTCCGCTTTTATTTGTGTTTTTGTCGATTGCTGTATAAATTAATTTTTTAAAACCACTCAGGTCATACAGTGCTGTATCTGTCACAAAATGACATGTCCTCATAAAACTTATATTATCTTTCTATTGGTTCCATGCCGATTGGGAATAATGTCAACTCAACACCTCCTTGAAAAATCAGTATAATCTATGAAAAAAAGTAGTTTTAGACTAATCTTTAAAATTAGTTTCTGAACTTTAGGCATCGGATCAAGGGCGGATATATCGGATCTTGTAATTAAATAACTAATACATGATTTAAATTTGTACGCGAAAAAGCTTCTGATTATACTGGAAAGAATATCAGAAATGAATTTTCTCCAAAAATATTTATTTAATCCTAATAAGGCAATTGAAAATTTGAAAGTTGAGTTCGTGTTAATTCGTTGAAATCAAATATTTAGTTTCACTGTTGATTAATGAACAATTTCATCTCAGTTCAAATACTACCCAGAACAGAGCTAATCATAAAATGATTTAACTGTTACACATTAAACAAGTAATAACTCAAAAAACAGTACAGGTGGCAGAGCTTTTCGTTTGTTCATTAATTTGGCTCCTGGCATTTTCTCCGAGATCGTAAATCAATCATTGCAAATAGACGAGTAGATGTTGTGTGGCCTTCACTCCCCTTCAAAGAAAGCTCGTGCTAAAGCTTTGTTGAAAACTTTACATTCGTATTTACTGCGGTTCTGTTGACAAACACCATTCGAAATTATTGCGCATTTTGAACAATCAAATTGGCGTAATTTTGTAAACGAATTCAACGTGTAATTTTATTGGACTCTGTGCTTTGGCTTTTGTGTACCATTTCAACTTAATTTTAGCATTTTATGCTAACATTTTGATGCAAATGGTTTTATTACTAGTTTTATAGGTCAAAAGTTCAGGCATTTAGAAATAGGTTGGAATTAATGTGAAAGTAAATAAAATTACACGTGTAGGTCCCTGAGGTCTTTGTTGTAACTGCTTTGTCTGTTACATGTGTCGTTGATGAAAAATATGTAGGGCCTACAACGGAACTATCAACTTTAAACATCTTATGTTTTATATTTGCAAAAGATTCCCCTAATGAGAGACAACCTCCGATACGAGAAAGAAAAACAAGATAGAGAGCACCTACGATTACTAATTTAGGCACTTCATACGATCGGTTAGTTGAACGAGCGGTCCAAAACGTCGGCTTCTCACACAGGCTTGGCGGGTTCAATCCTCTGCTTAAGTCAGTCCTCCATATTACACCAGCAATAATTTCCACACAACGATTGTAGAAGAAGAAAATCAAATGTTGTCGTGTTACTCAAAACTAGGAATGATCGTCTGTATATAAGAGGAAAAAATACTTGTTGAGAAAAACTAGAAATGATCGTCTGTCTATAAGAGGAAAAAATATATTTTTTATTTTTTTTTATTTATTTGTTTTATTTTAGTAAATTGTACATTTAAGTTTACAATTTCCTAATTAATTATATCATTTCATATTTCAAACTATATTTTTTCTTGTTCTATGTATCTCCTACAATAAATTTTGAACTTTCCAATTGGTGCGGCCTTTAAAGTTTCTGGTAGAGTGTTGTATAACTTCATCCCTTTGTATAGTAAACTGTTCTGCGTATTCGTTTTGTCTTTTTTTTGTAGTCTGATTTCCTTGCAAGTCCTTGTATTATGTCTGTGAATGTCCTTGTTGTATATAATTTTGTTTGAGAAGTATTTTGGTAACATGTTGTTCACTATTTTATGGATAAATATCATCGTGTGCAGGGTCAACATCTGTTTCACGGTTAGCCAATTTAGTTCCTTCAACATTTTATTTACTTTTGAGAATCTATTTCGTCGAAGTATTATTCTCATTGCCCTGTTTTGGAGAATTTGAAACTTATTTTGTTCTCGTTCATTACACAGGAAAAGGATAGTTGAGCAGTAGTTAAAGTGTGGAGCAATAATTGAATTATAAATAGTGACTGCAGTTTTTCTAGAAAGTTTTTGCCGTATTCTTCCCAAAAAAGATACTTTTTTTCCAATTTTCTTTTGGGTATATTCAGCATGTTTGTTAAAAGTTAGTTTGGAATCTAATATAACTCCTAGGTATTTCATTTCAGTCACACTTTCAATAATTTCACCGTCAATTTTAATTTTGCTCTCACTGGATGTCTTCTTATACCCAATTACCATACATTTTGTTTTTTTTGTATTTAATTTAAGCTTATTTATTTTTAGCCATCTTGATACATTATTTAGTTCATTATTAAAAATATTTATTAGTTCTTCGTAGTTATCACCAATTAAGTATATTAGTGTATCATCGGCAAATAATCGTACTTTGCATTTTGAAAATATTTTCACCATGTCATTAATATAGAGTATGAACAATAGAGGTCCAAGGACCGATCCCTGTGGTACTCCTAATTTATTTTCCATTGGTTTAGAAAACTGATTATTTATTTTTGTTACCTGTTTTCTGTCTTTCAAATACTCTTCTATTAATTTAATGGATACAGATGAGAAACCAATTTCTTTAAGCTTTCTTATCAGTATATCACGATCTATAGTTTCGAATGCCCTTTGAAAATCCAAAAATATTGCTAAGATAAATTTATTACTATTCATTCCTTCCTTCCATTCTTCGACAATTACGTTTAGTGCTGTTTCACATGAGTTGTTGGATCTGAATCCTGATTGCTCTTGGTATAAAATATTGTGTTTATCTAAGTATTGCAAAATTTGTTATTTTATTATCACTTCAAGAATCTGTTCATATTTTGGTAAGGTGTTGATTGGTCGAAATTCTTCACATTTTCTGGTATTTTTAACCTTTGGGACCGGTATAATAGTAGATAGTTTCCATGACTGTGGAAATTTTCCCTCTTCAATTGTCTCATTAATAATATTTAAAAGAGTAGATCCAATTACTGGAAAAGCATCTCTTATTAAGCCAATAGTTAATCCATCTGAACTATTCTTTGATTTAATTTTGTTTAAAATGTTAAATAAATATTCTGCATTTATTTTTCTGAAGACAAATAATTCTTTGTTTGAGTCGTTACTGTCATTTGTGGGGTTAACATCAATGTTGGGGATTAATTTGTTAATTTGAGTGATGCTTTCAATAAAATATTTATTAAAGCTATTAGCCATGTTTTCTTCATTTATCTCTTTTGGAAATATTACTATTTTTATGTCGTCTTTGTTTTCGCCATGTACTAATTCCTTTATGCTTTTCCAAATTTTTTTGGGATCACCTTCTTCTGAGTTTATTTTATTTTTTATATACTCATTATGCGTTCTTTTTATGTCTTTAGAGTATTTGTTTCTTGCTTTTTTGTAGTTATCCCAATCCATAGTACTATTACTAAGGCATGCTCTTTTGTAAAATGTATCTCTATCATGTTGCATTATGCGAAGTTCTCTTGTATACCATTTATTATTGTTTATTTTATGTATCTTCCGTTCTGGAACTACTTCATCAATAGATTTTTTTAAGTTTAATATCATCTGATCAGTTTTTTTGTTATATTCCATTTGATTTATTTTATTCCAATTAACAGTCTCTAAGGTCTGAATGAAATTTTCTTTATTGTATTTTTTGTAATTTTATACCATAAAATACCATATATGAGAAATTGATATAAGTTACAACGGAGTTTTTTAGACGTATACAAACAAAAAATTACTTTGGCATAAATATTTCAATCTAATTTTAGCACTTTATGCCGGTATTTCAACGCAAATGGTTTTATGAGCAGATTTTATAGGTCAAGAGTTCAGAAGCATATCGAAATAGGCTAGATTAGGTTAGACTTGTGAAATAAAATGGAAATGCACAGAAGCGACGCCTCTTGCAATGGCGGGAGGCGCTGAACAAATAGTCGGATTCTCTTGGAAACAGGAGAATTATTTAAATCAGTCGCATAAAATCTGCGCGGAATTGAAATGATAAATTTCCTAGCAACTATGTACCCATTGTTACCGTAACGTTATAGTGAATATGTACGTAGTTGGTAGTTTTAAATATATATTTTCCTGTTTTTTAACCTAAATTATTGAGATTGTATTATTCAACTAAGATTTAATTATTACATTTGAATGTTTTTTTAAGTATCTCCATGTAATTAATTTCTACATGATTTATTTAAAAAATATTGAATATACCTTAATCATCACCACACCAGTTTCAGCTCATTAAGGCCATTTTTTTTTTTTTTTACAGTTAATACCGCACAAGAGTCCCAACTGCTCCCGTCTGGAGCCAGTGAGACTATGGCATCCCCAATTGGGGTATGTTGTGAGGCTGAAGGTAGTGGGGAGGGGAAGGAGATAGGGAAGAGGAAGGTGGGGAAGTACCTGGCTATTCAGATCTGGTCACTAAACACGGCTAAAGCCATTTCAAGCAACGTTTCAATTCTGAATGGTGGTCTTACACCAGGGCGATACTGATAGTATCTTCCACTCTGGAACGTGCCGCAAATATACTATATATTATTTTAAATGAATAAATTGTGAAATAACACAAATTAATCAAATAAAATTTATTTGCGCACGCCGGGTTCGAACCCGCGACCTTCGGATTGTGAGTCAAGAGTCTTACCTCGGGACCACGGAGGCCGTCAAATCAGACTTGTAAAATGGTTCCTTAAATTATGGATTATAAACCCAATATTTGGGGTTGGGGGTTAACTGGGTTGGTATACAATGACTTTATTAAAATTATATGGTCTTTTCCATATTATTTCCTATGTCGTAATGCACAACTGAATTTGCAATTTTCTAGTTATTACCAGTGGGCATAATTACCCCGGCTTTAAAAAACAGTTAACAATTCATTTGGGGAATACTTTACTTGAATTATTTTTACTCTTTTTCAGTTGACATTTAGATTTCTAATACTATTATTATTATATTCACGACAACGTGGAATTTTTTTTATTGATATTTGCAATGTAAGATTTTAAAAAAGGATGACATATTTTACATTGGAGTAGGGCAAAATATTAGAACGGACATTAAATTTATAAAGTACGTCTTTACTTCAAAGCATGTAACAATATTACAATGGATGTAAGAGCGGAGATTTGGCGTACGATTCTATTTTTTTATTATTCTAACTTTATTACAAAGTTAGGATCCACTTTGTATAATTGTAAATTCTAGCAACTAAGATGGTAAAATCCACACGATTGTAATAAAATTATTGTACTCCACCCCTGTTAACCCGCTTCCCCCCAAATGTTATGAAAAACAATAGTTTAAGGAATCATTTTACTGGTCTGAAGATTGCCTTAACAGGCTGAAACAGGTAAAGGTCAAAAATAAAATAAGCGGAAAAAGTTTAAAAATGTTTTAATCCATTAAAGTAACGTGTCTTTGATTGTTATTTATAATCGAAATCTCGGACAAAGCCGGGAAGTACAATTTATTATAGACCAATCAAGCTGAACACTATATGAAACCAAGAATGATCTAAATACTTTCATTAAAAAAAAAACTATTTTTATTTAGTTGGTATTTTATATCATATTTTCTTTACTTACTAATGTATTCATGAACAATGAATGAACTAAATCGATTTTTTAATGTTAAAAGCAAAAGTGTAATCTATAAAGAATTACCTATCATATTAAGATTAATTTTTACTAAAAAACTATTCGGTTTAATTGTATATCCAGAAGATGCTTATGTTAAGCGAAACCGGTCGGCATCAAAAAAATAAATGTGTAAAACGTGGTTAAAAAAAAAAGTAATTATTTTATTTTATTAAACCATTTAATTTCGTCCTCGTAAAATGATTTCTCTTTTGTTGTTCTCATTATGTCTTTATCTTTTATTTCGTTACAGCTTCTGTGAAAAGGAAAACAAATAAAAGCTTCGTTACTTTTCCGTTTTATCGTCACTACACAGCCGAAAATTGCTAACAGTTGCTAACTTGGTTAACTTGGATATTAGGGCAGAAATCTAAATTTAGTTTCATGGACACGTGCTCACAATTAGTTCAGCTTTCAAACCACCGAAAAAGTTTACTTTTTCCACTTTCATAAATTCATTTTGGCAAAAAAGGAGTACAATGGACGGTATGAATCAATAAATCTAAACCTAGATGACTCAAAGATGTTATTGCAGACGCAGTAAATATATCAAGTTTAAAAACAAATAAAATCATAGTGATTCGAGTCACAAACAACATAAAATACGAGGTTGGCGATTTTTATCACTTTGAAAGAAAATCACCATTTTCTTTCAGATTTAAACCATCCAATAACAGTGCTCTTTGCTAGAAAGCTTTCAATCGCGCTTTAAATTATTGCATGCCTTCAATCTCTACATCTTACATGAATAATAATTATGAACGACTCATCGCTTGCAGGCAAAACGGTGTGCTAAAATAATATATTTCATTTCTTCAAAATTCGCAAATTCACTTTGTGGCGTCTTATTATTAATTTAATGAAAACAAATAACTTTGTGTACACCACTATCTAATTAACAATATCAACATGTTTCGAAAACTATGTTTTCTTCGTCAGGATAATAAGTTAATAAAAAATAACAAAAGACAAACAAGTATAGACAAATTAGAACATAGACAAAATATTAGAAAGGACAGGTGATTAATTACTTAAAATATCATAAAAAACAATTATATAAAATAAAATATAAAAATTATTTTAGGATGGGTAAAAAATTACATTAACATAATAAAAAATCTTTTAAAACAAAACAGGAAGTCTGAATAACAAAATAAATTATTATAAATAAAAGTTTTAATACGAAAATAAATTTAAAAGATGGCTATTTTTAAAAAACGTTTGGCTATGTATAATATTTAATTTACTATTAACACTTTTCCTAATTTATAAAATTTCTAAATTATCTAATTGTATACCCGTTGTGTTAGTGTGTAAATTTTTTAAACCTTTATTAATATCAAAAGAATGACCTGTTTCCAAAATGTGGTTGGCAAATTCTGAATAATAATTATTATTTAAACATCTTAGATGTTCCTTAACTCTAATGTTAAAATTTCTAGAAGTCTTCCCAATATAAAAAAAGTTACAATCATTACGAATTAATTTATAAACCCTAGATTTGTTCAAAAAAACACCTTTGTCCTTGTTATTTAATATATATTTTTTTAATTTGTTATTGGCGTAAAAAGCTGGTTGTTAATTAAATAGTAGTGTACACAAAGTTATTTGTTTTCATTAATAATAATAATAATTGGACAATTTATAGAGCGCCGTTTTTGTGAAAAATCACCTCAAGGGCGCTTAACAGGGCTAACTTAAGGGCATTAAATTAATATATTTCAGCTTATTTTATTACCAAAACTGCGTCTGGCTTCTGGAGTCCTGGAGGAAGGTACAGAGTAGGGAACCCTTAAAATTACATATGTTCAATACTGCGTCTGTATACCAGACGCAGAATGACTGCCGGACGTAGGATTGTTGAAATTGGCATATTAGTAGGCGCCGCAACGATAGCGGGATGTATACTCGTACATATCTTTTAAAATAGATTTTATCTTCTTTAATATAAAGTCTAGTGAGGTGGGTAAAATAAAACTATACACATGATAATAAAATAAACGCCCGGGTTGCCGGCACTGAAACTGAATTGAAACCGTAATAAATTGCGACGTTGTCTATGGGATTTCTTTAATTATTAAACCTGCAACTTTCAAAACATTGTAAACAAGTTTACAATTATTGTTGACTCACAGAATTTTAAGGATATTAATCGGCAAACGTATTTTTATCACAAACGAATATCGACCCAATCGTGTGAAGGCTATGGATTATGAAAGCTTAATAAATGCACTACTGATAGTTTTTTTCGTACCTATTTTATGTAATTTCATTATTATTGTATTTTTGCTTCTAATCTTGCTTGCAATAGCTCGGTATTTTCAAAGGATTTGTGAACAACTTCTAAATCGAGTGTGAACGTTCCCATGAACTGAAAATCGGTCCCTAAGTGAGAATCTATGATAGAAATGCTCATTTGGAGGCGACGCCGATGCCAGACAAGCTCACATCAGACTCCTAGATTCTTATTTGTTGTGAGCTTTAAGCTGTACAATTCTTTTGTGTATCTAGTTGAAACAAAAAAATAACAAAAATGACAAGCGCAAGTGCAAACCTTGCATTGTATTGGCAAAGTAACCAGACTGGTTGTTTTGTCCAGTATTTTTTAGCTAGCTGTGTTTGGTTGGATCTACAAAACACACGGCAGAACAATGGGTTTGATCATCCCCGATTAAAGTGGAAACAAGAAAAAAGCCAAAGCGAAAGAATTGTAGTGCCGACTTCATGAATAGGAATATATACAGACAGTCAACACAACACACAGTATCGAATTGAAAAGTCCTGGAAATTCTTGTGTGGGGATGCTTGAATTTAAATCGGTTATTTGATGTCAACTGTGGGAGAACTTATTGAATGACGAAGGAGATCTGAAGTCATACAAATAAACTGAAAATGATAATAGTTTTGAATTCGAATGCAAGAATTTTGTTTCGCAAGAACGGAATATCCTTATTATATAACGCTTTGTATCACATATTTTGTGATATCGTGTTACAAAATGTTTGAGAAAGGTTATAGTATAAGGAAAGAAAACTGGATAGAAGTATTATGTCTTGCAACAAGAATCCGACGTTACGTTTAATTTTCTATGCTAAATTTATTTTAATTTAATATTTACATGCAATAACCAATGAAAATGTTTTCAAATGCGTTCAGGTCAGTGCTTCCAAGCAGGGTTGTTACGGATGCAAAAATTTTGACATCAGCGAATGCGGATGAAGATGTCTGAATTAATGCGAATATTCTGGATGCGGATGCCTATATCCATAATGGTTCCATGCCAACTGAGAATAAAGTCAACTCAGCACCTCCTTGAAAAGTCATTAAAAGCTGTGAAAAAAATAATTTTAAATTAGCGAATAATCCTAACCTAACGTAACCTATTTAACCATTTTTTATCACTCCAAATGACTTATCTGAGATGGTTCTGATTTGGTTTCATTCCGAGTTGTCCGGTCACCATCCATAATACCCCTGATCTAGATGACATGCGGATTATTAGAGGTTCACATCAAAAGCAAAGTTAAAGCAAATTGCAAAACAATTTAGGAGTAAAATCTTACTTTAAAATATAGGTACATTTTAAACAGTGCACAGAGGTAGTTTTTTGTTGGTTTGTGTCAATATGTCGAAGTGGAATTCTTCTTTTGGAAGTGGTTTTGAAAAATATATTTCTTGGATTTATAAAAGCATTCATATTTAGCAGAGATATTTACAACCAATGCTAGATGCTCTGAATAAAGAAACTAATACACTATAACACAAATAATCACATAAAACCGTAGAAAAATTATAATTATTACTCCAGAAACTACACACTTTTTCCATATAAACTTTCCTGAATGGCGGAACAGAATTATGAAATAATAAAGTTCGAGTAGCCAGCGGCCCCAATGCGAGACGTGAGAATGGAAGAGGTGGGATTAAGGCGAACTGAATAAATTAACAAACTTTGGAGATGCACAGAATAATTGAGAGAGGAATGAAACAGAAGAACTTCCTGAATACAGGAAGACCGGTAAATAGAAGTAGAATAGAGAATGAAGACAGTAAATTAACGGTGACCCCTCAGTTGTTCCCCTGACAGTTGATCCCTCGTCAGTTGACTTTCCGAAAGTATAATTATTTAAAAATTACAATTTTTTGTGCATTATTTACCAATTTATAATTTAAAATCTCACTTCAAAGATACCTTTAATAATTAGTAAGAATGGATATCAAACGAATTTGTTTACAGTGTCGATTTTTTGTACTTAAACTGATGTATGTACCGTATATATATATATATATATAAATATATATATTTTTTTTACATGAACTCCACAAGTCCTTAACTCCACAAGTACTCAAGGCCTATGTCATCTTTGGGGATGCTGTGTGGAGGGGTTTTTTAAGGTAAGGAAGGAGAGGAGAGTTCTGGGAAGGAAAAGGGTTTAAGGAGTAGGTAGGAATCTGGGGTTCAGTCTGTCCTGGTCATCCGCCTCCAAGACCTAGACAAACCTCACCCCATTAACCCGGGCACCCCTGCTAAATCACCAAACGTAGCGAACCACTTGGGGTGACCTATGGCAGATGTGTAGCTTATCCAATAAAGGTTCCCGGGGCGGCGGTACCCATTCCCGCCTACCAAATTGAATTTACACTAATCTAAAAATTTTATATAGACAAGTAGTTTTATCATTGATTCATTTCAATGAAAATAGTATACTTTTGTTATTCGGCGGTACATCCCTTTGGGGACTACTAGTTATATTTTGTAAGAAAGTAAGTAGGTTAACCGTATTTTCCCTAAATCGATTTGTATAAAAGTATGCCAGCGGGGAAAATGTCGGGAGATCAACTGTCATGGAATCTTAATATAGGTGTAGTAGTTATACGAACCACAAAATTATACTTTATGTACTTAGAAAGGGATGGTTTGATATCGTTGCAGAAGGTGTTAAGCAAGATCACGGAGGAAATTACTCAAAGAGCAAGACCGACCGGTCATTGGCTCAGTTGGCAAATGCGTCTGATTCCCATTCAGGCGTCGTCAGTTTAATTCCTCATCTGTCTAAGCAAGACATTGCACAATCCACATCTTCTGCTTGTAATGATGGTAATAGGAGATTTTCAAATATTGTCACGTTATTCGTAACCAGGAAATCGCAGTAATGGTTGTTATCCGCATTTTTTCAATATTTCGATGTAATTTGATTTCAATGTTTTGATATATAGCGAAAGTAAAAATTAGTTATTCGATTTCTCATTTCATTCAAAGTCAAATTGGGTAAAACGTGTGCAATGTTGTCTAGTGATGTCCCACGAGATACGATTCGGTAAAAAGTCATTTAATTCAAATCGCAGTTCTGCAATACCACGCCTTTTGGTCGGCGGCAAATATCAACATGTTCACGGCTTATATAACCAGTACTATTCGGTATTTTTCAAATATTAAAAAAGTTATTTCCCCAGGATGCTCTAAATCATAGATTCTCAACCTTCTTTGCCCACCGCCCCCTTTGAGAATATTTTTTTTTCTAGCTCCCCCCAACTGCTTTTACATACCATCTGTCGTTGTGAATAAACGTGTAATTACACTGTAATATTACGTAATCGTAAGATAGAAAATGCCTCCTCTCCTATTTCTGAGAAGCAGATGAAAAATTAAAACGCATACTTAATTATATAGAGAAGTGTTTATATTAATATTGAAAAGATACTGAATTTATAACTTATCTAATGAGAAAGTTGTAATTTTAGTTAAGTTACACCTTAAGTTAAGTTTTCTCTCTCTATTTCTCTCTCCGATGACACTACAGCCCATATCGAGCCTTGGCCTCCCGCATCATTCGCCTCCAACTTCTCCTGTCCTCAGCGGCTGAATTCCAGTTGGTTAACTGGAGAAGCTGTACTGCATCCCCTCTCACCTCGTCTTCCCACCTCAGTCTGGGTCTTCCCACTTTTCTCTTTCCACCTGGGTGTCCAGTCAAAGTTAAGTTTTAACTTTTTTAATTCCAAACAAAATATAAAAAAAATCATACTATCCAATTCAACAATGAATGTAACAGAATATATCAGTTCAATTTTCATCCACTTCCCAAACTATCGAAATACGTAAATTTTCGCACACGTGATAAAAATGATTACAATACAAACAATGACAAAAAATTAACCAAAATTAAAGTTTACCTTGCTTTATTAGTACGTGATTGGCGCCATTTATTTATCTATTTAGACCATATTTTTACCTACCAACGCCCCCCCTGGGCCATCTGAACGCCCCCCAATTTTCTCTGGGTCTTCTACCGCCCCTCTGAAGGTCTCAACGCCCAAAAGGGGGCGTTATCTCCCACGTTGAGAACCACTGCTCTAAATAATACGATATATTGTAAAAATATCAAAAACTGAAACGTACAGTCTTAGGTGTAGAAATGAATAATCCTAAAGTATTTTGCCCCTTTACGGAGAAGATGTGGTGCTTGAGATGACAGTTTGCAAGATCTAAAATTATCTTATGGTAAGGATGATTATGAAGTATGTCGACGCAACTAAATGCATCTCCATCTAACCCAATCTGCTATCCAAATATCTCTCCCTATCTGAAGGTGTGTGGCCAATTTACTTACTGTGTGGACATTTGCAACTATAAATCATCGATTAATAATCAGTCTATTAAAGGGGGAGTCTGATCCAGCCGAGCTTTTTTTTTCAAGTCGTTTTTTTCAAAGATAAAATTTATTTTAGTTCACGAAACTTTTGTTATGTGAAAAGTTACGAAAAAGAAGAAACATTATTGAAAATTTGATTTGTGTATCTGTATATATAGATAAAACGATATAATATGAATGTAGCATGCGCATGAAATACAGTTTGCAAAAAAAGTTATTGTTTGGAAAAATGCCGGACGTAAAATGAAAATTGACGAAAAAAATTGGCATTAATTTTGCGATAACTTTGCCATATAATAATAATGTTTCATAATTCGAAATTCATCCGGATATAAATTTAATTTACCTATTTTTAAGTTTTGAATGAAGTAAATCGCAAAAAATGCGATGTGCTACGATTCCAGCCAATTTGAAAAACGTGGTTCCGAGAAAAACGCGTTTAAATCTTTCGCTTTTAATCGAGTAATAATGCTCAGTTTTCCGTTCTACCTGCTCGGTACCTAATTTTCAAGGTGGAATTTGATGCTATAACTTTGGGAATGTGTAGGAAGATTTTTAGGCAACAAAAAAGTCGATTTTTTTAATCGGCTGGACCACACTCCTCACTTAATGAAGCTTGTGCAATGAACAACAAATTTATCTCTCAGCGCATTTTAATATCTACTCAATTAAGAAATCTGGCCAGTGATCACCTGGCATTTTCACGGTGTATCAGTATGCCTCAAGGATATTTCTTATAAAAAAATATCAGAAGACTAGGGTAAGTCAGTCCTTTATAATAACTCAATATTTACCAACTTCTACTGTTGTGTCAACTTGAAATGTATTTAAAATAATTGATTGTAGTCCACAGATTAATTTGCAGAATACTTGCGATCTCAGCGTATCTTTCAAAATGTGCAAGTAAGTCTAAAGCCAGAGCGTTAGCAAGAGAAGATACCAAAACTCTGTGCAGTATAAATATATCTATGTAATTGTGCACGGTGAATCCTCAGAGTGAGGGGATGAGTTCGTGTATTTGGAAGTATGTTCGTGACAGACGGGAAAGCTGTAAAGGACATTGACAGATGGATAAATGCAGGAAATTCAATTAATGGAGGACTGAATGCAGTATGTAGTTGGCAATAAAAACGATAAGGAAAGCGAGTCTAGCAAATATAAATGGGATTCTGATACCAGCCATTATGCATTAGTCACCGCGGTTGAGTGGATACGATCTCTAGACACGAATCTGGAGATCGCGGATTTGAATCCCGGTGTGCGCAAGTATTAACTAGCAAGCAAGAAAATATTACTTGATTAATTTACGTAACTTCACGTTCCAGAGCCGTAGATATTTTCTGTATCGCCCTGGTAAAAGAACGTCAATTTAGGAGTAGAAACGTACTACAAAATATAGATCAAAGGTTCCCAAACTTTTTTCCTCGTGGACCACTTTCTAAATTTTATTGGTTTCGGTGGACCCCCTGTGCAACATTTCAACCATGTTCCCAAAACTCGACGCGCGTTATACTGAATATAACGCTGGAATTGGGGGGGGGGGGGGGGGGGGGGGGGGGGATAGCCTGGGATCCTGAGGGGGGAGGGATAGGACGAAGGAGCCTGGGAAGGCCAAGATTAAGATGAAGCGACAACGTCCTCAAAGATATATCTACATTGGAGCTTCCAAACTGGAGAGAACTGGCCCAAAACCAAGATGAGTAGAGGAAGACTCTTGAGGAGGCCAAGACCCACCAGGGGTTGTAGAGATGATGACTATCGAAACCAGATAAATTTTCGTGGACCCCCACTTACAACTTGTGGACACCGTGGTCGAGTCTTCCGTGGACCCCTGGGGGTCCACCTGGACCACTTTGGGAATCACTGATATAGATGTATATCGAATAGCGCGCAGCGGTTGTTTTTGGTTGGTTTGTGTCGATACTTTGGGATAAAACTTTCTGGAATTCTTCTTTTGGACTTGGTATTAAAAATATTTTCCTTCGATTAATTTGAAATAGCTCTTCAACTGTGTCTGGTGATCAAAACTGAAAAGGCAGGCACCTTCCTACTACCTCTTCCCAATTTTCATCTACTTCCAACTGTCTTCAACCTCACAACATATCCCAATTGAGGATGCCATTGTCTCACTGGCTCCAGACGGCTGGGAGCAGTTGGGGTTCTTATACGAGACTACGGTACGGTACGGTAAAAAAAGTATGTCCGTGAGGTATGAGGAATTCGGAAGAATCAAGATATGCTATGAACATAGAAATACAAACCTTAAAACTGTTCATTGAGAGCGGATGGATGGAAAAAGATTGAAGATTGCATATATGACGCCCAAGTGGAGGAAAAAATAAATCGGGAACACTCCAGGAAGTCACAGCAAATCAAGTGAATCAAGTTAGTTTACATGCGAGCATAAAATTGGTTCTTGACGTTGACGAGCATGAAATTGGTTCTTGACGTTTAAAATTGGTTCATCTACGTATGAACGTGAATGAAAGACCGGTTATTGGCTGAATTGACAAAAGCGTTGGATTGCCATCCGGGCGTTGGCAACGTATGTTCAATACCTCTACCCCCTACCAAGTGCTCCATCATGGCACAAGCAACATTTCCGTTATTGTGATGGTAGTAAGAGTTTTTAAAGAATTGTTAGGTTATTTAATCCCAAAATATTCGTCGTGCTCTTAAAAAACAAAAAGTTTGTTCCAAGACAGAGTTGTGTGTCATTTATATATCTCAGGCTACTATTGCGGAGAAATAGCGCCAAAGTTAGTCATACATACTAACAGTTAAATTTAAGCTAGAATGGCAGGGATTAAATCCCGAATAATATGTAGGTATATGTAAAAATAACAGTGAGTGGTAAAAAACACAGTGCTTCGTGTTTCATAAGTCAACAGAATTCCTGAAAAATTGTTCATATTTCAGTTTGCTACATTTCGTGTTTCAGTATGAAATATGTGGAACTCTGTTATTTTCAACTTTTCCTGTAATACTTTTTCAATGCGCTGGCAAATATGGTAGTTACTCTGACATAAAATTCAAACCTGAAAAAATTCTCCGGAATAACGATTTTGCGGTTTTTATATTGCGATCCTTAGAATAATAAAATATTGTAAAGCCGTTGAAAAATGGTTCATCCTTGGTAAGGTTTAAGGAAAAACTTATATTTTTTTCAACTTTTTCACAGCTTATTTTATTTTCCAAAGAGGTTCAAGTATTTTTAATATACCAAGATTTTAATTCAATGTTGTTTTAAGATTAGTTTTAATTCATTTGTATTCACTCTGAAAGCTGCGTGTAGTGGCCTTTATTTAATTTTAACACGAGTAAAATAAATAAAACACAGTGGTGTCATCGAATTTCTGTAATATGGGTTTAAGTCATAAAATCTTTCAATGTAATAATAAATTTTAAAATTGTAATACATGATAATACTTAAATTCACAGCCAAAATTATTGAAAATCAAACCGTACAATATTAAAAACAACAGATAAAATTAAATATCTAGGAGAAATTATCGATAAAAATCTGAAATGGAAGGAACAAATATGTCATGTAGTAAAAAAAATTGAAAATTAATATATATATATTTTTAAAAATTAGAAATTTTCTGTCGATAAAAAATCTATATTTAATCTACTATGCCTTAGTTCAATCCACTGTACAATACGCTATTATTAGTGACGCTTTGAAACGTCGCTTGAAATGGCTCCAGCCGTGTTTAGTGACCAGATCTGAATAGCCAGGTACTTCCCACCTTCCTCTTCCCCATCTCCTTCTCCTCCCCACTACCTTCAGCCTCACAACATACCCCGATTGGGGATGTCATAGTCCCACTGGCTCCAGACGGGAACAGTTGGGACTTTTGTGTAGTATTCGTATAAATAAAAAAAAAATTGGGGATCCGCGTAAATGTAACCTTCTTCCAATAAAATTGTACAAAGAACAATTATTCAAATTATATTAAAAAATTCTTGGACTACCCAACCAAACGCTTGTTTGAAGAATTTCAAGTACCTACATTTAAAGATTTATATATTAAAAATCCATTAATTCAAATTATAAAAGAAAAAGACAAATATCAATTTTTAACTGAAAACCGAACTCGACTTAAATATTTTTTTCTATGCCCAAAATTAAATAGTACTTTTGCACAACATCATAACACTTACCAGGGAAAAACTTTTTTCAATCGTCTACCGGAAGAAATCAGAGGCATTAATGATAAAACCCTAAAGCATCAATGACGAAACCGGGAGAGCAATATTATTTTATCATTAAAATCTATATCTATATCTAAATCTATATATATAAGTTATAATAAGAAAATATAATACTAATATATTTAAACGAAACATGAAATCGAACAAGACACAGAAAAATAAAAAAAGGTAACGGTCACAAAAAGATGAAAAATGATTAATATTACATTAATTAGTATCACTTTAAAAATTAACGAAAGTTATTTCGACAAAATTAGACTTTTAGAAAAAGTCATCCGTGTCGACTGTGTCGGGACAAAACTTTATAGTTCCGCCTCTCGAAAGAGATCACTAACGCTCCGCTTCGACATCAACCGATTGAATGGGGCGCATTTAAAAAAAGGAAGTTATGCTGCCGCACCCTGAATTATCTTCTTCTCCATTGATTGATAAAACAATGGCGGGTTTAACCTTCACAAATTTATTCCAATAAAATTGAATAAATAAAATGCAATGATGGCTAAAATTATGAAGCAACACCAACACAACGATCTAAAGCAAACAAACACGAAGATGAGGAAACCATAAAAAGTATGAAGTAACAAATATAACAAACCTACCTACCACAGTACGCTTTGGAACAGGAAATCCCAAGTAAAAAGAGTTTGGATCAGAAAATCCGCAAATTGCAGCCATAATAAATCGATGTCTTAACGGAACGTCGTGTGACGCCTGTATAGAGCACTTTGTCCATTAGCTCCGTTCAAAACGTTGTTCATGGATAGGTAACGGGATAGATAGAAGAAGGCAAAGGTAGATGGCACGTGGTAGGTAAGAATGACATTTTGATAAATCAGGAGCAGCTCTGCTCAGATTATCTCTGGCCGAACAGAGCGGGTTAGAATCGATCGAGGGGTAATATTCTACAAAGAGGTTAGAGTTTTAATAATAGGTTTTAAAAAGGGTTTCCTTAAATTCGCTACATAACAGTCTGAGTGAACAGTGTTAAAGTAATCAGACTATTGCAAAAAAGGTAACGAGATACATAGAAGAAAGCAGGTAGAAACTATAGATATAAATTTTATTATTTATTTATAAGAGATTTAACTAATAGTTCTGTGAATTAGAATTATAGAACGCCTTCAATTGAAATTTTCAATTGCATTAACGTACCAAATGTACAACAAATGTATACCAAAAATATAATATTGAAGCTATTCAAAAATACTGAATCCCTTACTAGACAGTGTATGCATAACACTAGATCAAATAAAAATGACATAACAAATATTCCAAGTTATAAAACCACATTCAGACAAATACACATACTTTGCAACAAAACTCCATAGATCCTTCCCCAAGGCATAAAACTAAAAAAAATTCTAATAAGTACAAAAATCAAGAATAAAAAATGGCCGAAAGAAGTCAATGAAAAAACCCTAATGAAGACACTAAAAACGACGTAAAAGACAAATAAACTACATTCAAATAATTTTAGTCCACCCCGGCACAGGACCCCTAATGAGGAGGACTAAGAAATACAATATCTATATTTACTTACTTAAATTCACCATTATATTATGTATAAACAATTATTTTATTACAGTCGCTAAAACAAAACAAAAAAATAGCAGTAAACCTTAAGTCCAAAAAATAATTATTCCAATTTCCTCTTATTTAGCAAATAAAAACCAAAATTTTCTCTAAAATCATAAGACTTTTAATACAAACCATTTAATGTTTTCTGTATTTCAAAAAGGGAATTACATAATTTGTTCAAAGAAACATCAATGACAATTATTTTTTCAAACTTTCTTCAGTCAGGTAGGTACGTACCATAATATTGATTATTCCAATTTGACAGCTCGTAGAAAGAACAACACTCATGAGAACTCTGGCGATAAAAAATCTGGGATAAAAAAGCTCTGGGATAAAAATGTAGTAGCTAACACAGTCACCACAATTGACACGGAACGCACGCTCAAATTTACATACAAATGAAATGCCAAATGGTCGAGCTAAAATAATTCTTTGATAGGCTCAGTCAAAACGTTTTGAAAGATCATCTGCTATTTTTTTCCTCCCTCTGTCTCTCCTAATTTTTCCTCCCACTACATCTTTAATTTCGGGTTGTTTCACAGAATTTGAGCAATTCATCAATTTCAAAGTTAAAATTCAAGTTCTCTGAAAGTTTTATTCAAGTTCTGTTATTATTTCATCATGAACTGGTTGTTTCATAGTACATCGATAGTAGCAGAACTTCAATAGGACCTTCACAGAACTGATAAAACCACTTTGAAATTTTATAAATTGTTTTAATTCAGTGAAATAACCCATTCAAAGTCTAAGTTTGTAAGTTAGTTTTATGTACACCCCGATGAGGTGAGCATCGCCCACGAAATATGTCGGTTATATCTAAACTTAAAAAGTGGCTAAAATTAAGTGTTTATCATTTTCAATAACTTTATAGTATATTAAACTACATCTACAGAACAGAAAACATAGAAATAAAAGTGGAATGTAAATATAGTAGAACGAACTTATTATTATAATTTTTTAATAGGTAGGTGGCAGATAGTTGCAATAATAAGCACATACAGATAACAGCCTCCGGCTTTGACGTCCTCCGTGGTCGAGGGGCAAGGCTCTCCACTAGCGATCCGGAGGTCACGAGTTCAAATTCCGGCATGTGGAAATAAATGTTATTTGATAAATTTGTGTTTTCACAATTTAATCATTTGAAATAATATAAGGTATATTTGCCGCACTAGCGTGGAAGAAACTCTCGGTGTCGCCGTGGTGTTAGACCACCAATCAGAATTGAAACGTTGATTGGAATGGCTTTAGCTGTGATTAGGGACTAGAGATCTGAATAGCCAGGTTCCATACCCCAACTTCCTCTCTCGTATATCCTTCCCCTCCTCGCTAACTGCAGTCTCACAACATACCCCAATCGGAGAGTAGCTGTGCGGTATTCACATAAACAAAAAAGACAGAAAATTTTACATTATAGTTTTACACCAAAAGATGATTTAATAATTCAAGAGATAATTTGTAATTTGTTTAAATTTATTTTTGTTTTTAAAGTAGTATGTACGTATGTAGGTTAGAATGATGTTTTGATCAATCAGGAGCACCTATAGCGCTGTTCACATTATCTCGGGCCCAGCGGGTAGAATCGATCGGGAGGTAATATTGTACAAAATGCGAGTTGGCGTGCAGCATGAAGCCAATGGGGTCGTTCCTCCTGTGCCGGTACCGATGCTCCAGGCCATGCCGCTTGTATTTATATTTACTCGATTTCTGATTCTTTTGCTGCAGTAAAAGTAGAAAAATCAACGTTTAGGCGGTATAATACCCTATTATTGGGGGTTTGTTCAAGGCTCACATTTTAATAAATTCCGATGAATTCGTAAATAAAATTGAATTTTTTTTTCAAACCGCGACCCGGGATGTATGTTATTTATATTTAAGATTAATAAAAAACAATACCTCACCATTAATATATTTTACGTAGAACTGTTTGAAAATTTTATTTTCCTTATATAACTATGAATTAGCGGTGAGCACCAGATTTTATTTTTCTAGACGCTGAATTATAATTTCGGGAGGGATTAATTTAGAAACATCTTTAATATTAGTAAACGTTCTTCAGAATTAATTAAAATGAACCCGGCGGAAAGGTCGAATCTCTAAGCCTGCTAGGACGAATTCGACCGTACATTCGTACAATACGCCGTGCCGCGGGCGTACATTTTTTACACGCTTTCTTCACTTACGTCGTTAAGATTCCCACATTATTTTTCTTTTTCTTTTCTTTGATAGGGCAAATTCGACAAAAGTTCCGTCTAATACACGAGTTGCGAGTCGCAATTTGTATACACGGCTTCTTTACTTAAGTCGTTAAGATTCTGAATATATTTTATAATATTGTGTCGTCTTAAATTAATATTGTGCAAAATAGAAAGTTCGTAGACGCTTGAATGTTTTTTTGTATAACTGCAAGGTGTATGAATATTTTTGCTTGTCTTGCCATTTATTTGTTGTTATTCGAATTAGAAAATAATCAGTCTTGCAAGGAGTTATGAATACAATTTATCCTTTATAGAAAATCTCTGTGAAATTCTTTTGCGGTAGAGTCCTAAATTTGATTCAAACTTAATTTATGATAATGTAATTAAAAAATAATTGACTTTAGAAATATCAGTATAAAAATTAAAGAGCATCATTGATGCTTAAATAATAAAGGCTTTGCAGGATTCGCCAATCATCTTATTGATAAAGATGATATCTTCAATCAAAGGACCGGTGCTAATATTCTGACCGAAAATGGTCATGTCAACAGATCCAATAATTTAGAAGCACTTGAATAAAGAAAGCCGTTAAAATCAAAAGCCAAGTTCTTGATAGCCCTATATATTTAAATAGATATATTTCCCATAAACTCATAAAATTCCCATTATCCCGTAACCACCTGTTCAGGTGACGCTTTGTCTCTTTCGATATAATTTATGATAACCCATTATGTACACACCTGTCTCTTTCTTTCTGTTACTGTGTTAGCTTTTTCTTGCCATCTCACTGTTCCTTTATTATTTTTTGTCTCATTCGTTATGTATATGTAAGCACACTAATTTTGTACCCTGATGATGCTTGTGTTAAGCGAAACTGGTCGGTCGTAATAAATTAAATAAATTTCGTGGTTTTAAACAAAGTAATTGTTTGATTTCATTAGTACATTTTACAAATTCAGATCTCCCTATGTTTTGTAACCAGCTTTTATTTGAGATTTACATCTTATAATATGTTATGATTTTTGAATTAGAGTGGGATTTTATATAGAGTTTAGTACCCACCATAGTATAAGAAGCTTTTTTGTCAAAATTTTATATTCGTAGTTACTTGTTGGACATGTTTATTTTGGCCCTCAGATCTAGTGTTTCTATTAAAAGTATTAGTTTTTTTTTTTTTTTTACAGTTAATACCGCACAAGAGTCCCAACTGCTCCCGTCTGGAGCCAGTGAGACTATGGCATCCCCAATCGGGGTATGTTGTGAGGCTGAAGGTAGTAGGGAGGGGAATGAGATAGGGAAGAGGAAGGTGGGGAAGTACCTGGCTATTCAGATCTGGTCACTAAACACGGCTAAAGCCATTTCAAGCAACGTTTCAATTCTGAATGGTGGTCTTACACCAGGGCGATACTGATAGTATCTTCCACTCTGGAACGTGCCGCAAATACACTATTTATTATTTTAAATGAATAAATTGTGAAATAACACAAATTAATCAAATAAAATTTATTTGCACACTCCGGGTTCGAACCCGCGACCTTCGGATTAGTTGTTATTTCTCGTGATTTGTATATTAATGTAAAATAGTACTGTTTTAGAATAGAGTTGTTTAATTGATATGATATTAAAGTTGTCGAAGATTTGTCAATGCCAGTACTTTCAGTTAAATTTCCACTATGTATTTTTGGGTTTTATGAGGCTTGAAACTTGGGTTATACTCTCGTAGCAAGCCTCGAAAATACAGCGCGCGCATAGCGTGATATGACACATGCATCAATTAGTGGATTTAGAATACCTATTGTCATTTACACTGCCCCATCGGATAATACCATATTCTAAGAGCATAGATCTTGATTAAATCTTTTTTAATGAGGACATGCCTCCGTGGTCCCGAGGCAAGACTCTCGACTCACAATCCGAAGGTCGCGGGTTCGAACCCGGCGTGCGCAAATAAATTTTATTTGATTAATTTGTGTTATTTCACAATTTATTCATTTAAAATAATATATAGTATATTTGCGGCACGTTCCAGAGTGGAAGATACTATCAGTATCGCCCTGGTGTAAGACCACCATTCAGAATTGAAACGTTGCTTGAAATGGCTTTAGCCGTGTTTAGTGACCAGATCTGAATAGCCAGGTACTTCCCCACCTTCCTCTTCACTATCTCCTTCCCCTCCCCACTACCTTCAGCCTCACAACATACCCCAATTGGGGATGCCATAGTCTCACTGGCTCCAGACGGGAGCAGTTGGGACTCTTGTGCGGTATTAACTGTAAAAAAAAAAAAAAAAATGCCTGATGGTTTTGAAAAAAATTTGTTACTTTTTAAGTAGGTAATTTGTTCAGTCTATTTTAAATATTCAATATTTACACCTACTTAGATAGTTATATGGTCAACGTTTTCCAATGAGGTACAATTAAGCGAGCTATGAATTTTGAAGTTCAGGTTTTCTTCTCAGTTTTATTTTATTTTTTATAGTGATGCATTAAACGTAAATGTCTCACGTGTTAAGTAATTGGTTACGAAATAATGACATAACGGTAAACAATGGTCATGTAATTAAAAAAAAAAAAAAGAAAAACCATCTAAAAAATGATATTGGGAAATATCAGAGAACGAAGCATTTAGGATCGCTGCAATTCAAATGGGCCGCCCCAACCTAAATAGATTGGTACCAGGAACGTTCCGTGACCTTTTTGCCTCATTTCGCCGTTTTTCGGAACTTAAGTTTATTGCTACTATTTTGAACCAGAAAGAAGTATTTCAAATTTTTATTTATTTATTTATTTAAAATTTACGGCACAAAGTGCCATTTACAAGCATGTGTATATTTAATTACAGTCATAGTACATTATACAGGCATTAAAAATAAACAATAATATCAAAAAATCATTATGTAGTGACCTCGTTAACGTATAATTGGCTGAAATGTTCGATCAGTACAACCTTATATTTCAGTATGGAAATATTAAAAATATCAGCCACATTGGCATAAAAATTTCCAATGGTGTGTAATCTATTTACAACTGAATTGGAGCCTTATACCGACATATAGTTGTCACAATAAAACAAACTAGGGAACCTTGATCTTATTGTAGGTATATGAAAGTTAATCAACTTTAATATATCAGGGCTATCCAACTGATAGTTAACGATTTTATACAAAAATATCAGATCAAAAATTTTTCTTCTGTCACTTAATTTCAACAATTTTAATGAGTGCAACAAAAAATCATAATTTATTGATTCTAAGGGAATTCCAAGTCTAAAATTAATACACCTCAAAAATTTGTGTTGGACTCTTTCAATGGTATTGATGTGATTGTTGAAGACAGGTGACCAAATTGTTGAATTATATTCAAGAATGCTTCTAACAAGAGATGTGAACAGAATTTTTAATGTGTAAATATTTTTAAAATCCTTGGAAATCCTTAATATAAAACCTAACATTTTCATAGCCCTGTTAGCTATAGAGGTTACATGAGATGCAAAGCAGAGTTTCTGATCAAAAATGATGCCCAGGTCAAGTATTTCGACTACAGAGATTAAGTCAACATTACAGAGTGCATAATTATACATTATTGTATGTTTAATTAACTACTGATAATGGATCGACGGGGTATTCGCCTTCATGAAAAACAGCTTATTTAAAAAGAAAACTAACTGTAATGTCTGTCTCCAGAGAATATTGTAATACGGCACATACGTTCTGGGATTTATTCTTCAGTACTTATAATTGTATGCTTATTAAAAGACTAAGGTTCTTTATTACATAGTGACTATTTATTAACGTGTCGTAATTACAATAATACTTTAGAGGACAAACGTCCTTCCGGTTCTGATGTGCGAAAGCTCCCGAGATGCAAAGACTTCTGACATTTACCTTCGGTTACCCTCGGTACAACTCGGCAACGAGACCATGTGACTCGAAGAGCCCATAGACTCATATATTAAAGTAAGAACTAAATCGTAGACTATAATAAAACATTACACTAACAAAAAATTAACACGCGGTTGAAATGAAACCTTCAGAAAACTAAACTTCGATAAAATGAGACGAATGAAGAGTACCAGGAGTAGGATAATTATGGGGTTTATTTATTTATTTTTTAATGTGAAATTGCGTGTGTTTGTTTGTTTCGCTTCCACGCCTAAACCACTAAAACGATTTAAGAAATTCTTTCACAAATAGAAAGCTGCATTATATGCGAGTAATATAGGCTGTATGTAATGGTAAGCTCTGGCGTTATGAAATTATAAATATTAATATTTATATTTATTATGCGTTTATTGTCCCTTAAAAAAGTCCATCTTTGTGCGGTGCTTCGTAGATAAGACATCGTACTTCGTACACCGATTTGTTTAAAGATATTTAAATATAGCAGTTTTTACTGGGTGGTACTATGTTTTCTGGCGTCGCCGATATTGTTAACCAATACTACTGCACACCTTAAAAAAATCAACTAAATGAAGAATTCTTTCCGTATTCAAACTACGCCCATTAGACGGTAGTCCGCCGACGATCGGGCGGCCATCATAGCATTATCTCTTGTAATTCAATATCTTTGGATTAGTCCATCTCATTCTCTCGGAGGCTAAATCCTATATATGTATGTGTTTGTCTATTTCTAGTGTCGCTCGTTTCCGTTTCAAAAGAAGTTTTCACTTTAAAAACTTTTCGTTTTGAAAAATAACAATAAAATCGTTTTTTGTACCATCTTGAAAATCGGAAGAAAAGTCTCGTTCTCCACTGATCCTGAAGCACAGTACCTACTTTGCGTATGAACTAGGAACATAGAATAATAAAATTCTTTCTGAAAGGATAACGCGTGAAACATCGAGGCAGCAAATCATGAATAATTTATAAAACCATATTTCAAAGTAAACTTTCTAAAAAGACACAATATTTTTTAAGCTATTCACATCTACCATGAGCAATAAGTTATGTCATCACTTTTACAAAAAACCGAAAAAAACATCATAAATAACTCGATTTTGTATTTCTCTTGAAAACAAATCCCAGACAACAAAGAATCTATCATTGAAGAAGAAGGTAACACTTATAATCTAAATGAAAATATGAAAGAGAACAAGACACAGAAAAATAGAAAAATACAATGGTCGCAACTGGGACTCGAACCCAGACCTCTCGTCTAACCGGGACGTGCGCGTTAACCAATTTCGCTATTGCCACCTTCTGTCAAACCGTCATATTTGTCAATCTCATATTTCAAATATTTAGAATCAACAATATTATCTTCAACTAGTTCTTTTTTACATATTATAGGCAACTACTCTTTTTATTGGAACAAAAAACCATTGTCTTTTTCTATTTTTCTGTGTCTTGTTCTCTTTCATATTTTCATTTAGATTATAAGTGTTATCTTCTTATTCAATGATATATTACGTTGATGGGAATAACCTTCAAAAGTTATAAAAAGAGAGTTTTTCTTATAAAAAATTGAATATTCATTTAGACTTTCATAAAGTCAATAGTTCCATATGAATAAATTCGGATACATTTATCCAAGACGCTATTCAGGTTACAAACCAATTCTTAGAATGATTGTTCCAATAAAAAGAGTATTTGCCCATAATATGGAAAAAAAGAACTACTTGAAGATAATATTGTTGATTCTAAATATTTGAAATATGACGGTTTGACAGAAGGTGGCAATAGCGAAATTGGTTAACGCGCACGTCCCGGTTAGACGAGAGGTCTGGGTTCGAGTCCCAGTTGCGACCATTGTCTTTTTCTATTTTTATGTATCTTGTTCTCTTTCATATTTTCATTTAGATTATAAGTGTTATCTTCTTCTTCAATGCTATATTACGTTATGGGAATAACCTTCAAAAGTTATAAAAAGAGAGTTTTTCTTATAAAAAATTGAACAAAGAATCTTTTTATAAAAAAGTTAACAAATTAATCAAAGAAGTAGGTAGTTGTTTACTGAATTAAATTGGTTTGTAACGTAACAGCGTAAATCATCAAAGCACGTCCTTTTTATAAAGGGATTTAAAATTTTATTTCAGCGCTTGTTAGATGCCCCGACCAAAGAAAAAATACAAGAAGCGTCTTTTATTTCAGCTTTCCTCTTTTCTGAAGTGATTCGATTACTCTACCGAAAAAGATTTTTTGCTAGTAGGAATGTCGAAGGAAATTTGATATCTGTATATTAATAATATCACCTTATTTTAGAACACCTTCAAAGTTCATAGGCTGATAGAATAAAACTCTCTGTAATTAAATCAGGATTCGATACGTTCTATATAAACAAGGTTCCATGCCAAATCAGAATCAAATCAATTCGAAACCCATTTGAAAAGTCATTAAAAGCTTTGAAAAAAATAATTTTAAAATAGCCCATAATCCTAACCTAACGTTACCTATATAAAACCAATTTTTTATATATTTTTTTATCACTTTTAATGACTTTTAAAAGGAGGTTCTGAGTCGATTTCTTTCCGAGTTTTCCGTTCACCATTTACAAGTACCATAAAAGTGTCCTCATTTAGAATATTATTTTGTGATATTTAATGTATTAAGCCGTGTTTGGTGACTAGATCTGAATATTCACCTTCTTATACCACACTTTCTTCGGCCTCACCGATTAAATATTTTTTTAACCATTTCAGTGCCGCAATTTTGTTCCCACGTGTATGTTATGCTTGATAATATAGCTTAAATAATTATTTGAAAATTTTTGGGGCATAAATTTTTATCTTGTTTACAAATTTGGATTAAAAAAAGTTTTTTTTAATTAATTTTAGGTCCCAAAGGGTTTTCTTTTATTAGAAAGGAAAATAACCTATCACACAAACAATTAGGACGCGGGTAGGGGTATCGCCCCGGAAACCATTTATTGAATAACCAATGCCCTGTCATAGATCACGCCAAGTGGTTTGCTATGTTTGGTGACTTAGGAGGGGTGCCCAGGTTCATGGGGTGAGGTTTGACTAGGTCTTCGCGGTGAATTCATTTGCTCATCTACTGCGTGGCGGGCCAGATCGGAAGAGACTGTTTGAAGACACCTTTTGAATTCTTCAGCCGGACTCTCGATCCACCGCTTTGCACCGCAGTGAGAGGAATGGATTCACACGTCCGTCACTCCTGGATACATCAACCCTCAGATTCCTACCCTTTAACCTCATATTATTTTTCCTTTCCAGAACCTCCTCCCCTTCCTTTTTCTAAAAATACCCTCCCCACATCTACATCTACAAAGGAATCCCCAAAGGATTTTTTCCCTCAAGACCTCCTACGTGGAGCTAATGTCAAATAAATAAAAAATAAAATTTTTAAAACATAATTTACATTGCGACGACGCGACGTGCATAAAAATAAAGATGAAATAAGAAAACATAAAAATAATTATTAATTTTAGTCCAAGCAAGACATCTGAAACGGAATCTGTCATTGCATATTTTCGGTATTTGTCGCTGTAATAAGGATTGCAACCTAGCAGAAAAAATAGATTGAGGAATATTCTACACAAGCTACACGCAATTTGCGGGGTTATTTGTTTCACAAAATGAAGAGATATTAATTTTTTTTTCTTTATGTTCCTTGGGAAGAACTCTGTACCTTCCCTAAAGGATAAACTACGTAAGTCCATAGCTAAGTCTGTAGCTATGTGTGGTTTATCCAACCGGTGGGTTGCCACTGGTGTGCCGGCTCACAGGCCAAAATAATCACAAAAAAATAATTTTGTAATGCGATTTTAACCCTTATGTACAAAAAAATCGCATGAAGAAGAAGGTCAGAATCGCTTGGGGCATTCTTGTTAGTAAGGTATAAGATACCGTGAACCCACCTAGCGCAGCGATATTTTTTCTGTGAAATTGTTTATGATCACGGGCCTAGATTTTTTCCCGCCTCTCAACTGTCAGATTGGCGTCCCTCAGTGTCGCGCCGTGGTCGATTAAAATATCGTAAAACGTATAAATTCATTGAATAAACGCAAGTAATGTTGTTTTTATGCATAGTTTAGTATTCAAGGAATGTGTTTGGGTAAATATTACATAAGATAGCATAAAATAAACCTGAAAAATATTACGTCAAAATCAAAAAATCGCGAAATTTACACGTTTGTTCCTGTGGCATTTCAGAGGACTTGGTACATAACCATAGATGACCGGAAAATAACATATTTTTAGGCCATGCATTTAGTTTTGCTTATTGGCCACAGAGTGATAATTTCCGTTTTCACACACAATACTATAATTCGCACCACTAAAGAAGTATTCCACTAAATATACAATTCTATTAAATGTGGCAACGACATTTTCAACAATATTCTAAGTTAGAATATCTAACTTATTAACTAATTGAAACAAAATTAATTTGCTTAGGTATACAACTTTTTAAGATTCGACACAAACGTCTTCAATAGGGCAGTATAAATACTAAAAAAATATCTATTTGTAGGAAACAAACAGCTTATGAAAGCTGTTTGTTTCTTAAAACAAAGATAAATAAGCATATTAAATTTTTTATAAGAAAAACTCTCTTTTTATAACTTTTGAAGGTTATTCCCATCATTGTAATATATCATTGAATAAAATCATAATTCTAATAATCTAAATGAAAATATGAAAGAGAACAAGACACAGAAAAATAGAAATGGTCACAACTGGGACTGGTTTAGATTATTAGTGTTATACAAGTCAACTGAAGTCAATCTTACGCTAATGTTTAATGAGATAAAGCCTTATTGTTACTTAAAATTAATTTAAGGGGGAGAGGAGAAGAAAAACAGTATAAGGATAGGGGATATTCCCGATACATTCCATACTCTCGTATGAATTTACAACCGTACGCGTTACTTCTATTCGATATTTCTAAAAATGTATACTCGTATTATAGTGAAAATTTGTGTTATATTGCGCACATATACGGGGAATTGGCGAATTTTTTCCAATGTTGGTTCAACATGTGAGCAAACAAAATAAATTGAATTGCCATGTTGACTTGACGGAATATGATTTTTTATTAAAATGATACGCTCTGGCGAATCCAGGCCATTATTCAGAATTTTAAATCATAAGAGTTGTTCTAAAACAAAACGTGTATGAAGTGAGTTGAAGTTATGAAATTTAATATATTCGGTGTAATTTGAAAAGTGTAAGTTTAGTTTTAAATTTACTAGCTTTTCCCCGCGGCTTCGCTCGCATGGTATTACGGAGAATTACTGTAGCGCTTGCACTTATCAATTATCCCCCCTCCCCCCCCCGCATTCCATACATTCATTCCCTTACATTCAGTTTTCAAATATCTCGCCTGCCACCTAAATTTCATAATGCTATAGCTCAAATAAAAAAAGAATTATCCAATTTTGTTCATTCGTTCGGAATTTATGCGCTTACAAACATTTCGGATGTTTATTTTTATTTACATATTTGGAAGTTTGTTAATATAATAAAAAAATTACACTATTTATTTTTCAGTCTTTGTAATCGTTACAAATTATATTTTTAATGTAGGAACTCTCATATGACATTTATTCCAAAACATAAGCTTGTCCAAAAAAAAACAAAACATATTCTAATATTTGAATTTTCTGGAGCAGTAGCCGACCAGAAGGTAGGGGGCCGAACCAGCATAGAGCCTACCAGCATAGAGCCCACAAAAATATCAACATCGTTTCCATGGAAAGGATTTTTTTCTGACGTTAGCAAAAACTCGCTTTTGTTAGCGACAGAAAACGTATAACAAATATAATATATTAATATTTATAATTTCATAACGCCAGAACTTACCATCATATACAGCCTATAGTCTTCGCTCGTTTCCGTTTCGAGTTTCAAATCACAACGGTGCTAAAAAAGTTTTTCCTTCAAAAACCAAACGAGTTGTGATATAGTTTCATTGATTGCGTAATGTAAAAGCAGGGAAAAAACATTAAAAAAAAATATTGTAAACAAAATTCAAACATAAAATAATTTTTTCGTACTACGCAATGTTACCCCCTTTAGCGACGAAATTGTGAATTCTGTACGTAGGTACTGTCAGGTTAATCTTATCCCACTTTACACCTATCCCTCGTATTTCCCATTCCAATACATTTAGTCTCTCCGTGGAATGGAGTAGAGATTCCCGTGGGTCGGTTGGTTGGCTGCACCGGGCGCCTGTATATTAAGGATTGCAACACTCTCACCGCAAGTGTAATGAAGTTTGCGGATTCATCGAGGCTAGGCGCTCCGTGGAGAATCGAAGGATTACGGTTTTTCGCGAATTTGGGTTTGCTAAGAACAGTGATGTATACTGCTTTTGATTGAGCTCGAAAAACACCTGACAACCTCCGAATTTATAAATCATTTTATTTGGCAATACATACTACACATCATATTGAGGGTTAAGTGATATGAGTAACCGGACAACTCGGAATGAAACCAACTCAGAACCATCTCAGAAAAGTCATTTAGAGTGATAAAAAAATGGTTAAATAGTTTACGTTAGGTTAGGGTTATCCGCTAATTTAAAATTATTTTTTTCATAGCTTTTAATGACTTTCGAGGAGGTGTTGAGTTGACTTTATTCTCAGTTGGCATGGAACCAGTTTTATGTCATCCAACGATTTTATAAAACTTGTATGTATAATATAAGGATAAATTTAAAATATTTCATAAACTGGTCGTTAATAGATGGCGGCATTTTAATTTTTTAAGGAAAAAAATCCTTATCGCAAGTTATGCTGTAAAATATTTAGAGGAATTGTTAGTTTTCATCGTAACGCACGCAATATGAATATGAATAAATGGTTTTGACTGTATAACAACTCAATTCTTTCAAGAAAGGCATACAAGTACGATATTGGATTTAATCACCGATACAATATTGTATTTGCATGCAAAAAAAGCAACAAAACTATTTACGGGCGCAAACATTTCGTTTTAACATTTTACAAGTTAGGTAACTTGCGATAAGGACTTTTTTCCAAAGTAATTAAATTATCGCCATCTATGAGCTAGCAGATTATTACCCTTAAGGGGGTATTCTAGTCTAGAAAAAAAAAAAAAAAATTTTCTTCATATTTCCAAAGTTTAAATATTCAAAAATATCTCCTTAAAAGGATTTTTCGAAATTTGTATTATTTTAAAAGTTATAACCATTTTAATTTCGCGGTTTAGACGGAATCTAACCAAAATCTAAATAGAACAAAATTTCAAACCCATTTTTCTCCAAACCACTTTTTTCGAGGCGGTTGACACGATCTCAAGTTCTACTAAACCAATTTACTTGAAACTTGGTGTGAGCCTTCTCTATACATTCCTCTATGGGGGAAACTAGAACTATAACAAAATTTCAATTTGAACTATTTTTAAATAATTTGGAAAGTCAAAAAAGCTGGTACAAAAACGTATTTTTTATTTCAAACAGCCGCCATTTTGCAAAAAAAAATATTTTTTACTTTTCTCTAGTTCGGGCCATAGCAGCATTTGTTTGGATTAAGAATTATAATTATTTATTTTTTTTAGATTACTGGGAGGGTTGCAATCGTGTCAACCAGGGCGCGCCATTTTTTTGAGACCCCCCACTTCAACACCCTGTAACTTTCTGAATTTTAAATTTTTTAGTTAAACTCTTTTTTTAATGGATTCTTCAATGTTTAATAAATATTTTATGAAATAGAAGTTGGTAAAAATATTATTGTTTTTTTTGTTGCACCTAAAAAACACCCACAATTCATGCCTCTAGACTAGAATGCGCGATTGCTGGCCAATTATGGGTTTTTGAATTAAATAGACGTAGAGACACCACGGACAGTTTCAGGCACTTTTTCTATCTTGAGCTTCGATTTATATTTTGAATCATGTTGTAGGTAAAATCTGAACAACAAGTATTTTGAGTATTTTGAACTACAAGTATTTTTGGTAAATGTTCCATAATGTTGCATTACTTGTGGTTGCAAAGTAACAATATATCAACTCTTTGGAACAACTAAATTTCATAACAAAGCAATGAGAGAATTCATTATTACATAGCTTTAGAGCACAATATCACCTGTTACGTGTTCGGTTTATTTTTGTTGGAAACTCTTGTTAAGAAATTTAGATGACACCACGGCTGACAATTAGGTCTTAGCAATGGAGCCGAAAAAGCCGTTAATTTGTTCATAACTATGTCTAAAAACACCAACACTGGCAGTTCTCTGAACGACAACTCGTAACAGTCGCCACGTTCATACGCTCAGAAGAGCTATTCTCTAAGAGATCGTTCTCCCGCGAGATGTCCTGCCAGATTTGTGTGATTTTCTACAGCTGTTAAATGAATAAATAATCATGCAAACTTGCAAGAATTCGTGTTTAAAACGACCCAAACTAAAATACGTGACAGCACACAGCTGAAATTTTGACATCGGCCGATAGAAAAAGCAAATAACAGCCGTAGAAAATCGCACAAATCTGACAGCACTTCTCACGGCAGAACGATCTCTTATCACTAAAGATAGAGAATAGCTATTCTGGCAGGATAAAAAAAGGTACCTTCTTGATAGGATTGACCGTATACGAACACAGTCACACACTCAGACAAATTTACAGACAGGGTTTTTTTTTTTTACATGAGCTCCACACAGGAGGCCCTGATGAGCGTAACGCAAGTGGTCGAGTAAAGCTACGCACGGTCGATTATACGTATAATTATAATATGCTCATATTATGCTTAGGTATCTTATAACAGCCAAGTCCCAATAATTAATTTTATACATGTTGTGTTGTAGGTACAGACAGGCCCTTTCACCCAGCCACGCCCATTCCCGAATAGATGCCAACTACACCAAGTTGTTAATGTCTGGCAAGTAGCGAGCATTGTCAATCTTGTCAACTGGCATTATTATATTCCGCAAACAGCGCCAGCGCCGGCAGTTACCGCTGTTGACATTTTGATGTTATCAACGCTTGTCGCTAGGGGAAAACGTATATTGGGGTGTCCTGATTTGTCACGCTAGAAACATCGGGCCGAACGAGCCGAATATTATACAATAATAATATGTAGGTTGCAGCGCATATTTTGTTGGCCCTAGTAATGATGACGGAAAACAATTTCAGCTTGTTTTGAAGAAATTTTCATCACTTGATGGGTCTGAGTAAAAGTTGCACAACAGTAAGCAGTGATAATTTGTGCTACTTAGTTTTTCAATTAATGATAACTAAAGTTTTTTTTAGTAAAGCACGACTTGATCATATTAATATAGTAAGGCAAGTGTTAAAAGCAAAATGAAAAATAGTACAATTTTTTAAAGTTTGCATTTACATATCTCACAAACTGTGTTTTACACTCATACCGCGAAACATGTGTGATATAATATTTTCGTGATATCCCAAATCGTAAATGAAACATTAATTTTGGTTTAATTAACTTTTTGCAAGTTATGCTTTAAAATATTAAGATTAATTAATATTTTGTTCATAAGCCATATGAATATGAATAAATAGTTTTAATGCCTTTTTTAAAACAATTGCGTTTGCTTATGGTCAAAACTATTTATTCATACTCATATTGCGTATGATAATTGTATTGCGGGCATAAATAAACAATTTATCTTAATATTTTAAAGCATTTGCAAAAAGTGTTTTTCCTAAAATAATTAAATTAGCCCCATGTACGTGAGAGCAAACTTGAGAAAATAAGATTTTCAATCGGTTTATTATTTCCAAGTTTATTTTGTAGCACTCCGTTTGAATTTTAATCTCTTTTATTTATTCAATAATATTATCATTTAATTTATAAAAACAGTTAATTATAAACAAGTTCTGCTACGTAATTATTACTGTGCGTTTCGCTTTCTGAAGGCGAAACAGCTGTTACTAGATTATAATAAACTGTTTTTATAAATTATATAATAATACTTTTTAATACTCGTATATAAAAAAAACTTTCAACGCGAAGACGGAAATTTCTTCAATATTTTATTTTTGCCAAAGTGGGTTACAAAAATGGTTGTAGTACCCCACTTATATAAGAAGAATTATAGGTTTTTCATTTTCAAAATTTAATATTGTAAGAAATTACCCAGAATTGTTTCATAAGGTTTGCTTCCAACCTTGTAATTAAAAATAATATTAACATTTTACCAAAGCTTACATTTATACCTTACATAATTTGTGTTGGTGTACGATTGTATCAGAAAAACAGGTAATCATTATGCGATGAGATCTTTCAGTGAGATAAGGCATTGAATTCAAACACTTAACCAGTCATTAGGGGCTGTTATGGGTCAAAGGGAGGGTTGCTGACCCGTGGCTATAATATTGCACTTAAATAGGTCGATTGAATCACCGATAATGCATATTGGAATTTAAACGGTTTACGGTTAATTATTTTTTACTCGAGTTTTAATAATAAAATGGAGTGGGATTTAAAGGTGGGGTTAATTCGGACATAATGGATTTTTGTAAAAGTCGTTATTAATTTATGTGGAGTAAAAAAAATTGGTTAACCACTCTACTTTCTTGAAATATTTCTTACGTATTGGTCTCAATTTCAATTCAATTTATTTATTGTTCGAAAAACATTAATTTGTAAAATAACATTAATTGTAAGTAGGAGGTTCACAAACTATACTAGCATTAATAGAACTTGCCTTTTAAAGGCTTCACTAAAGCGAAAAATGTCGATATCTGAATTAATTCTGTTCAACAGCAAAATTGCTCTCCCGACCGGCATGACCATTGGCAAATTAGTCCTGCAGGCTGGAAGATAGAATAAAAAATATAGTATAGCGGTATGTATCTATAGGTAACGTAACCAGAGTTGGCATATCACTCAAACAGACGCATTGCTTGCGTAATGCATGTTTCAAACTTGTTTTTGGTTTTCAGAAAAGAAAATTCCAGCAAAAAAGTTCATTTCAATCATCGAATTTGATGCACGTAACATTCTAAAATTAAAAATTTATTTTATTATTTTATTTATCAAAAGTATACAATACAGAATATAGTATATTATATAAAGCATTGTACTCCCAGGAGTTAATAAACTCATTGCGGGAATGATACGCATTACATGAAACATATAGCTGTATGTATTAAATGGACATATGATGGGGACATACACAACATTATTATTTCAGATAGTCATTAATAAGATGAAGTTTGAGCATGTTAGTTTGGGTCTTTTTACATTGACTTGCACGTTTGATCTCGTTGGGTAGTTGATTATATTTTGTGTGAGCTATGTATTCTAGGGATCTTAGTCCATATTTTGTTGATTTGATTTTTGGTATTTGAAGTTTGTTGTGATTTCTTGTGTTGTGTTGGTGTACGTCGCAATTGTAATAGAGTGTAGTGTTGGAATGTGCCGAGTGTTGAATTACTTGTAATATAGTTTTAGTTATTTCAAAAGTGGGAATGGTATTAAAAGGAAGTATTTGGGTGTTTCTGTAGATGTCTTTGACATGTGTGTCCCAAGGTAGACTGAAAATATTTCGCAGGGCTCTATTTTGGACGACTTGGACTTCTGAAATCATTTTTTTTTGTAGCAAATCCCCAGATTCCGGCAAATTGCATAAATCATAATCAGTCTTACTAATAACAAAGCGCTCTAACGATCGTTAAACGGCATATCTGTTGCTCGCCAGATGAACGGCATTTTTACTTCATTACTAATAACAATATCACGTTTTTATGATCATTTTGTTGGTTGCATTGGATTTCCCTAGATCTGCGCAGGCGCCGCGGCCATCTTGTTTTATAGCGAGAAAAAATCATTTTGTGACACGTTGAATTTTACTCGCAGAATTTAATGTTTTTGTCATTTTTTAATTAGTAATGTTTTCGTATCCGCGGTATCAATTGAATACAATTTTCACGAGGTTTTTTAGTAAGGCTGAATATGTTTAGGATATATAATGTTCTTAAAATAGTTGGTGGTGTAATGGTTAGCATAGTTTCCTTCCACGTAATTGATCGGTGTTCGGTTGTCAATTTTTTTTTTAAGTAATTTTTTTTTTTAAATGAATTTAATGAATTTATTAAAAAAATATCGGGGTTAGCCACATGCATATAAAATTCTTTTCATCTTGGAAGACGGAAACAAATTCTATTTATCCCGTGAATTTTCACAGAAATGCGCTAGGATATTGTAAAGGAACACACCGTAAAACCTTTCGAAAAATTTTAAAAACTTTCCAAATTTTTTATTTAGAATAACGTATGCCTACGATAGTTTTCTTTTTAAGCAATACGTAGTCATACACAAGAAGGAATGCCGTTTCTCAGTGACATTTATCAAGGAAATCACTGTCGGAAGTGTAAACAAAATAAATGATATAACAGGGAAATAAATGCCTTATAGAGCTTTTAGCCTCACCGCAAGGCAAGGCTGCATGTTCAAATCCTGACGTGCGCAAGTTAATTTAATTTGATTGATTTGTGTTTTCACACAATTAATCATTTAAACTAATATAAGGAGTGCGATACTCTCAGTGTCGTCCTGGTTTAAGACCACCATTCAGAATCAAAACGTTGCTTGAAATGGGTTTAGCCGTGTTTCGTGACTAAATCTGAATAGCCAGGTCTTCCCCACCTTCCTCTTCTTAATCTCCTACCTCCCCTTATTATCCTCATAAAATACTCCTATTGGGGATGTCATAGTCCTATTGGCTCAAGGCAGTTGGGACTCTTGTTGGGTATTCACAAAAAAATAATTTTACAAAACCTTCGGTCATTCTCATAAGGACTTTCGTAACAGTTAACAGACCATAAGTTGTACATATTTCTTATATGGATAATAAAAAGCTACAAAGTGATTGTTTTCCTCGAAAAAAAGGGCTGCGAAGGTATAAATTAATTCTGAAATTTTATCTATTCTCGTATTCCTTGTCATTACAACATTTACATCATTTATACGAAATTAAATTAGTATTTAGCTACATCACGCCATGGCACAAAAAACACTGCCGTAATATTGAATATTAAAAAAATCTCATTACAAATTCATGTCAACGTTATGTCACACGTTCCCTTGTAATCAAGGCTTTGGCGGATTCCAGAAATAATATTGTTAGGTTTTTATATTACCACTAATTTCTTACGCATTCCACATTCAGGTCACGTTTTTCTGCTGGAAAAATATTTCCCTGGCATAAGCTTTTAAAGCAAAAATCATCAAAAGCTCCTTTTTTATGTTACCCTGATGTTTATAAGTTTCACTTCTTAACGTTTCAGAATTTGACCATATTATGTTAACCAAATGGATTCTTCTGATAACGATAATATAATTTAGTAAACCTCAACATTTAAAGCATTTAACCCCTTAAACCTCAATCATATTTCGTCATTGTTAAAATAATGCCGCTTTGTAATAAAATTCAGATAAATCGTATATTTCTTAACATATCCAAATAATAAAAACTGTTTTATAAGGCGATTTAATAAACTTTCAAATGTAATTTTTTTTATTTTTTTATATGAATACAAGAGTCCCAACTGCTCCCGTCTGGAGCCAGTGAGATTATGGCATTATATTGTTGGTATGTTGTGAGGCTGGAGGTAGTGGGGAGGGAAGTAGAAAGGGAAAAGGAAGGTGGGGAAGTACCTGGCTATTCAAATCTGGTCACTAAACACGGCTAAAGCCATTTCAAGCAACGTTTCAATTCTGAATGGTGGTCTTACACCAGACACTGATAGTATCTTCCACTCTGGAACGTGCCGCAAATATACTATATATTATTTTCAATGAATAAATTGTGAAATTAATCAAATAAAATTTGTTTGCCACGCCGGGATTCGATTCCGCGACCTTCGGTTTGCGAGTCAAGAGCCTTACCGCTGGACTAAGCCGTCCGTTAAAATAAACATGTAATTTTTAAAGCATAATAAATTTGCATGCAAACATAAAAAAGTTTTATAAATGGCTAACCTTGCGTTCTTTTTCTTTTCTTTCTTCATATTTTATTAAACAAATGTATTACGAACGTAATTGTAACCTCGCTTTTTGTCGAATAAAAAATTCTCAAAGTTGCATAATTTTTTTCAAATTGTGGATCGATACTTTTGTTTCATAAAGGTGTACATTTTACTTCTTTTATGGTTAACTTTTAAATTTGAATACAAAGCGTGGTATTTTCTCTTTCTAACACCGTTTAATTCATATTTCTCACTACGATAGTAAAGGAGACACAACGATTTCTATGAGACATATACGAGTTACCGTGATCTTAATTCTTACGACGTAAGAATTTATTTACGATGTAAGGGTGCGTACACATGCGAACCGAACCTGCGAGCCGAATCACGAATTATGGGAAAGGAATGAAACAACAGCAAACAGCGCGAATTGCCTCTTGCGGTTGCTTCCGTAATTCGTGGCTTACTCGGCTAGGGTCTTGGATCTCTGTCATAGGTTATCCCAAGTGGGTCGTTAAGTTGGGTAACTTAGCAGGGGTGCCCGGGTTCATGGGGTGTGGTTTGTTCGGGTCTTGGTGGTGGATGCGTCTGCCCACCAGCTGGATGGTAGGCCGGATTGGGAGAAACTGGTTGAGAAAGATCTTTTGATTTCTCCCTCTTCTTTTGATATCTCCAGCAGGACTCTCTCGGAACATCGCCTCGCACTGATCCGACCCTCACCACTGGGAGGGTCGGATCCACACGACCTCAGATTCCTACCCATCCCTCAAATGTTTTTCCTTCCTAGAACTTCACCTCTTTCATTTCCCCAAAAGACCCTCCACTCAGCATCCCCAAATATGACATAGGACCTGTGGGGAAATATTTTTCCTCAGGCCCTCCTGTGCGAAACTAATTTAAAAATAAAATATATACGCAGTATACGATGTTACAATTTTGTTCAGAAAGAATGTTGTTACTAAGGTTTCAAATCTCATTGTACCATTTGGGTGCATTCTTTTGTGGTAGTTATTATAATTTTTAATAATTTTCCATGTAAATAAACTGAAATGCATAGTATGTTTATTCTTGCAAATTCCCATACACAAACATATTATGTGGTCACTTACGGGGAGTTACATAATCTATGCAGGTATAACGCAAGAGTTGTGCAAGGTGATTGCACGGTGTGCTATTCTTATGCTAACGTGCACTGTTTCTGTTGTATATTCAAAACTTCTGCTTTAGAAAAGAATAATTCAGGGGACAAAAGAAATGAGACAGTTTTCATACATTGGATTCATAACAAGGGAGGGCTTTTGGTTACGTCGCGCGTAATGAGAACACTCACCCGAGAGCTGTAAGGGAATAAAGGGAATCGCACATGGGCCATTAGATAAAAGGGAATCACACAAACTGGACCTTAAAAGAAAAGGGAATCACACAATACAGGTCATTAGGTAAAAGGGAATAACACAAACTGGGCCATTAGGTAAAACGTAATCACACAAGATGGGTCATTAGGTAAAAGGGAATCATACAAACCGGGCCAATAGATAAAACGGAATCACACAAGATGGGTCATTAGGTAAAAGGGAATCACAGAAACTGTGCCATTAGGTAAAAGGGAATCACACAAAATGGGCCATTAGATAAAAGGGAATCATGCAAACTAGGCCATTAGGTAAAACGGAATCACGCAAGATGGGTCATTAGGTAAAAGGGAATCTCAGAAACTGGGCCATTAGGTAAAAGGGAATCACACAAACTGAAGCATTAGGGAAAAGGGAATCACATAAGATAGGTCATTAGGTGAAAGGGAATCACACAAACTGGACCATTAGGTAAAAGGAATCATACAAACTGGATCATTAGGTAAAACGGAATCACACAAGATGGGTCATTAGGTAAAAGGGAATCACAGAAACTGGGCCACTAGGTAAAAGGGAATCACACAAACCGGCCAATTAGATAACCGAGGTAAGAAACGGAGTTTCCCTTGAAAAGATTTAAAGGAAATAATGAATATTACGTTAGATACAAATAAAAAGGAATCACACAAACTGGGTCATTAGGTAACCGAGCGAGGTAGGAAACATGGTTTCACATGAAAAGATCAATAGGAAATAATGAAAATTATATTAGATACAAATTAATATGAATGCAATTCGTCCGTATACACGCTATACGTTCGTCACCAGTTTTTGACCTTTTGGTGTTGAACACGACTTAAAGCAGACAATCCCTATATTTTTATAATAATGAATCAACTTTGTCTTAGCTGAAATAAACGTTCTCAATTCCCATTGTTTAAGACGCCATAACATGTTTCACCTGAATACATTTAAAAATAATATCGCCTATTTTAACCCTCTGACCCAGATGTGTCGACTATATAATACGTAGCCTAACCACTCGACTACGGTCTCCATTGTCGAGGGGTAAGGCTATTGACAAATAAATTTTATGGATTAATTAATTCAATATAATATTTAGTATATTTGCGGCACATACGCAAATGTACAATCTGTCTCATAAGATTTGTGTAAATGTTTGTTCCTATTTGCGTAATAACTGAGTTTTTATAACTGAACTGGATTGTTCTCACGTAAGTGAGAACATTTGTAAAAATCCAGTATAAATAAATAAATGAAACACTTTTTGGATCAACCATGTACATAAAGAAGCAAGAACATAAAAACAACTGTACTTTTCCAAGATAATACCAAATTATGCAGTTCAACATTAAACAACGACAAAGAAAATCGTGCATTCCGTAAAACATAGCTCCGTCCGCGTAAGTTCGTTACGGCTAGGTGGGAAGCGATTTAAAAAAAGTAGGTCACGGTACACGAAAGTTTGAAAACACCTGACTTAGAAAATATATTATGTATTTCGCGTTGGTGTGCTCTGTATGGTAAAATAGTATCATGTGAAAGTTTCACTAATGAGTTCATTTAAATTACACTGTCCACAAAGCTATCAAGTTTTACCTGTCTATATTTAAGGTAATTAGTGGCGTTTCTCGCCCCATTAAAGACATAACATCGTGTTCAAACAGCAAATAAAAGTGTCAACCGAAATTAGACCACAACCATTCATAAAAACGAGGTGTGTGTCTTCATTATTTATGATAATCGAAATAGTTTACCCGTAGTATACAATTAGTATTGTTAGTATATGGCGACCTGACACGCTACATTCCAAACTATTCCACACACTTCGACAGTTGTAGGTTGTACGCTGTACAGTCTGTCAAAAATAGTAGTAAAAATGAAGAGCACCGCGATCGTTTGCATTCCGAATTTCTTCCGATTAATAATATATTTTCCTTGAACACTTTATCTTTTTTAATTCTTAAAAAAATAAACGTTATTTTTTAAGATAATATTAATACAATTAAATAAAATAATGTTTACATTTCGCTTGCTGACGATTGGTGTTCCTCCTGTATTTTTGGTTTTTTTTAAGTTGTGAATGCAGCACATGTTAATTTCCTTCAAAATTCAACCAAATATGTTTTTGTTTTACTTATAGATAGATTAATCATTATACTTAAAAAAAAAATATTTATGACAATAAGTTTGAAATAAAGGAAACAAAAATATAATTTTTTTAAACTTCAAAACCTTTTATTTCTCAATATGAGTTTTTGTGGACATAGTACAAACCAATCCCTCAGCAAGCAATTTGCTGAGCCGGAACGGTAATAATATAAAATTCCCTCGATAAAAAATAATACCTAGTAAAGCTTCAAAAATTATTAAAAACACATCGTGATCTATTATTTAACATATTACAGGTTTGAAAAAAATCTCCGTGTATATTTAAATACTACTTTAGACTTTGATAAGAGAAATTTGCTCTATTTTAAAGGACTCATGTTTTATTAACTACTTTAACAATTTTCGCTTGATTATAATCGCTTTTTTTAATATTAGCGCTCTCCTTCTAACATTCGCATTTACACATCTCCCTTTTAAATATCATATATTCTTGTTTTTGAACGGTTACCACGGAACCTTAAACGGCAAAACGAAGATGGTTGAAAGGAAAAAAAATATGCGACTTTTAAAAAAGCAGCATAGTTCAAGTGAATATTTTTACATAAATGTTAAACGGTGTTCATGAAAAGACGTACTTCATAAATGGAGACGATTCCACATCATATTCTAAGAAAATTTAATATCCGAACTCGTTAGTTTTCAACACTAGCGAGTTCATTAGGAACATGAAATAATTTATGTGAAAAAAATACGCGAATAATGAAATAACGAAGCAATATTTGAATTTATCATAATGTATTCTAAAATCGACGTTACTCGATATTGGTAAAAAACTTTAAATTTTAGTTATTTTTAATATATTTTTATCAAATTTTTTAATCTTTTTGACAGGCTGTAGGTTCTACGTTCTACGGGGGGGTGTGTTAACCCAATTTATAAGGCCGTACGAAGCAGCCCCGTTGCATTGAATTTACGAGAAGCGACAAGGGGTCGTCACACTCTCCTGGCCCATGGAAATTGTTGAACCTCATTCAGTTTACCCTTCTGCGGAAGATACATTTTTCATTCGGCTGAAATTGATTTATCGCTCGAAAGCCATTAATATCAAATCAACCAATTGGATTTTTAATAGCTCGTTTCACAACTTTTCACGAATTGACTGAAACATTTATTAAATCCACTCGTTCATACAACCCTTTAGAATTTTAATAAAAATTGGTGTAATGTTCAAAAATGAGTAATTATATATCGTCTTGAAATTCATCGTACATGATTAATGTACACAATATCTAGGCCAACAATGCTAGAATTGACAGTACCATTAAGATCACGAGCTATAAGTGTTTGAATTATTTACTTAACTGTCGCAAAAATAGAGATGACGTCGTACAGATTTCATTTCTTTAAAAGTAAAAGTTTTTAATGTAAAAAACTAATTGTTGAAACATGTTAAAACCAGAGAAAAACTTGTAAATTAATATTCTTAGCGGAAAAAAAAAACTTCTAGAATTTAAAATATTATTGAAAAATTAAATTAAATGGTATTTCTGCGATAGTGGCACAAAATTATTAATATAATACTTCAGCTTGACAGAATAACGTCTTGGAATTTCGTCGTGAGATAAAATATGGCGTTTTAAACAGCGATGACAGAAACGTCATTCTGTCAATGTATCAAATTAATAAATGAAACCAAGAAGATCTCGCAAATTTCTAGCTAGAATATTTTTTAAGTTTCACCCCTAAAATTTCAATATTAAACGTGCATTTTACAATAATATTTACAGAATGTTCCTCATCAGGTTAATTTAAATTTGGTTATACAATGAATTTGCTGTTATAACAACAGCCGGTCCCGTACACAAGTAATGAACAAAAAGTGAAAATCCTTATAAATCTTCTTTCTTCTCTCTTGTAGCAGATTCCGTGAATAGTTACGGCATAAAAACAACGGAAGCTGACCACTGTTGTTACATTTAATGTCTTTTGTACGAGCCCGCGTCACCGAAGCAAATAATAATTCTTTGTACTTTCGTTCTGTAAATAAGAAACAGGAGGCAGAATCTGTCACCGCCATAAGGCCAATCCTTTTTTTTCGATTCGTCGCTTATTTATTAATATTATTCTATGTCTGTCTGGTGATTTTAGGGTGGATATAGGTGCAGGACGGCGTATTTTTAGTGATTTTCATGATTTTTTTAACACTTAAGGAATATGTATATTTTATTTATACTTTGAGAACATTTTGCACACCAATTGAAAAATATATCTTAAAATTTTAAAATATTTTCCTCAAACAATAACAGAGATATCAGCTGCCGCACTTTATAAATCGCCATCCGGCTGGGCAATTTGTGTAACTCCTGGAGGTCACAATTTACACTTGAAATCAATTTTTTAAGAAAATTTACTTTCTTTAGAAGTGTTTTTTCTATTTGAACCTCACTTCTCATAAAAAAGCGAAAATTAATATTTTTTTTGAGGAATGTGAAAATTTTGTATGATTTTTACCACTTTTTGTACGTTTTTTTTGCAATAAAAAATAGTTAAAATAAAGGTACTGTTTAGGATTGAGGTTCAGATAGAGTGCATTTACATAAAGAAACTATGCGCTGAGTTTGTTAACGATTCATCAAAATCTGTAGGAGCTAGAGATTACACAAATTCGAAAAAAGGAGTTTTGAGAAAAAACGCGTTTAAAAATAAGAGCGGCAGTAAAATAGTAGTAGTTTGACCGAGGGACACTAACTCAATCGCTTATAACTTTTTAACGGCATGGAATTTTGGTTTGAAATTTTCAGAATATATTTTTGGATAGTATCGATTTATGAAAGAAAAAGTTTTTTTTTTGAAGCCTCCACACCTATTTCCCCCAGAGTCTTGAGGGGATTTATGGCAAGAGCGGCACAATTCTTATCAGCAAGTGATTATTTTTATTTTTTCAATGAGGATTTCATTTGTTTCTTGGGGACAATAATTTATTCTTGCTGCACACATACTTCTGATTCTCCATTATTAATTTCTTCTTATATCACTCATTTATGCCTTCTCAAGTGGTATTTACTACGACTCAAATCGTAGTATATTCGAAAAACATCCCTTGTTCGCCTAACCTAGTTCTGAAAAAGAATCAATAACAGCTGCTTAGCCATAAGTTCCACAATGTTTCACCCTTTCGTTAAAGAATTACGAGCCCTTTAATTTTGTAATTTTTCAGTTTTTTGGACTGCCAATAGCTAAATAAATAAATTTGATCCAATTTTTACAACTATTTTTATAAACATTTTCATAGTTGTAATACTACTTGGCTTAATGTTTGATGAGCAATAATTTGTCTGCTGTTACATTGAATATTCAAAAGTTCACAGGGCAGAAGAAAATGTATTTAATGTCACGCTTAAAATATTTCAAAATCTATTCCTTCACAGATAGTTAAATTATTTTAGGAAAAAACATTTAATTTTGAACATTATGCTTTAAAGTATTAAGATGGATTAATTGCTTGCGCCTGTACATAAAAAAATAGTCGAGTTTTCAAAGGCAAATATGTGTTTGAATTTGAATTTATTTATTTCTATATATTACCTATAGATTAATTTCGAAAACATTTTTACATAATATATTTTGTAATTTTATTATGTTGGTTGTAAGGTAGGTTTGTGAAGGTGAAACTGTGGATAGGTATTGTTGTATGTTTCGTGAACACCTCACTAGGAGAACCTGTGCTGAGGTGTTTACGTGTTTATTTATGTTAATTTTTTGTTTTTTGTGTTGTACTCGCAGTATTTAATTTAAGCATCTAAAATATTTTTAAGAAATCAAATTTTGCTTTACTTAGAAAAGCTTCATCTTACAAGTAGGAATTCATCAATTCCATGAAGAACAACTTCATAAAAACATTTTAATTTTAAACTCAGAAATTGCAGTGAGAAAATTTATAAATTATAAATTTATATAAATATGTGTAAGACAAAAAATCTACAAAAAAATACATTCTGATGATGGACACTGTAACGCTGTCCGAAACGTTGGCTAAAGAAAGAGGTAGCGCAACACGGCATAACACCCCAAAAATAAATAACAAAAATACTTTTGGCCGTGAAAACCTAAAATCATACCTAAATTGTAATTGTTTAAAAAATTAACCCCATCTATCGTTAATATAATGAAAAAATAAAACAAAAAGTAAAACGCCGAGAAGGCTTTTTTGCGTAGAAATTAAAAATTATTTACGACATATTGTGTTCCAACGCAAATCGGTGTTTTTGTAATTTAAACATAGGCCCAAAAAAATGGTGTTTTCAACATTTTTTTTTATTTTATTTTAAATTTTATTTCATCGAATTCGAAAACAAATAAAGCTTAGTATTTTTTTTTATTAATTATCATTAACTCGCAAGTACAAAAAATTGGCTCTAAAATCGTGAAAATTATAATTTAAAAAATAAATAAATTAAGTAGCATATATTCGTACAAGAAATTTGCTTTACCCTTTGATGAAAAATGAACCATGCATTTTGATCAAGTATGTTAGCCTCAAATCCAAATTTAAGTTTTGTATGAAAAAAGCCGCACAACCGTTCCTCTTAAACTCCGCAAGCACAAATATAAACATTGTATTTGTGCTTTGCAGCGATGACAAACATGTTCGACATTTCATTGCTTTTTATTTTCCATTTGAGATGACAAACATGTTCGACATTTCATTGCTTTTTATTTTCCATTTGAGATGACAAACATGTTCGACATTTCATTGCTTTTTATTTTGCATTTTCGTAAAAGCCGCAATTGTGAGAAATTTTGAATAAAAGTGTAACTGTTTTTTGTAATGTTACTGAATAAGTAGAAATGTGCACAGTTCACCGTTCTTTTGATGAAATAGAAATAATTTAAATATGTTTACCGGGAGTTGGTCTTAATTAAAATTTTCATTATTTATGAACTGTCATTGCAGTGTTTGAATGCATGCTAATGCCAGAATGAAAAATGAATGAAATAAATAACTTTTGTGAATTAAATTAACTTTTGCTAACAGCATGTAAAAGTAATGGCACTCTATATCCCTGGGAATTTCGCATATATAATATAATATAATAATGCAAAATGCAATTTTTTCAGAACGTTTTTCTTCCTATTTTATGTTGCAGCAGAGCACACATATTTTCCTTTTGTGTTGTCAGTTCATAATTTAACAACACATTGTATACTGTTAAGGGTTGGAGGATACAAAACATGGAACCAATCTCGGGCGAATTCGGTAGTATGTGTATCATTAAGGTTTTTAAATTTATTTATAAGGTGGATCATTTAACAAAACATATTATTTTTAAATTCTATTCTATAAATTTATTCTTTAATTCTATATTTTTTTAAATTCAAATGGGTTCAAAACGACGTGTTTAAAATTTTTCAAATTTCTGATACGATCTTCTTCCTCGGGATTCACTTTAAAGTTTTGAAAATTTTAATATTTAAAAAAAAAAATTATTTTAATTTTTGTTTTACCAAACCATATTTTTTGTATTCTTCCATAGCAAATGTAGTTTATTTTGACGAAATCATTTACAAAAAGTCCCGAAATTGTGTTTTGTAAAATAATGCTGAAATTGAGAGTAAGAAGGATTTTGCTAGTATTTGAATTCACTGCCTTGAGATAATTTGAATTATATTCAAATATGTTTTTTAATATATTAATTAAAAATTTTCCTCCATTTCATATTTTATTAAAAAAAATCATTTTTAATGGTTAATCTAACATTTTTTTAAAGATTTAACGAGAGTGGGTTTTTCTATATAATGTGAAATTTCAAAGTCTATCCGGAGGAAGAATATCCAAATATTTTTTAAAAAATTACGTGATTTTATATCTCCATTTAACACCCTTTTATCACTATTAGGCAAATCAAAACAAGAAAAAAAAAATTCCCCATACAGTCGTGACCCACCCTAATGTGTAACAAGATTGTAAAAATCTGTTTTCCCAAGCAGCAACAATGATTCAAGAATCAACAATGATTCTGTTGTCATCACATTTACACAACATTTTTAATCATTTCTAGTTTAACACAACTATTTTCACGAGTTAAAAAAAACTTTGTTGGAACTCGGGAAAAGATGGGCAGTACCTAATTTCTATTTTATAATATTATACTGTTCTTCTAACACTGACGTGCATCGGTAATATTGCGAAAATCAATGGTCTGCACTTAACGTCTATTTTGTTCGAGTTCATTACTTATAAAGTGGCACAAAGCAGTGTCAGTCGCCATCATCGCCATCAATCCAGACCGGAAGCGGGAAATATTCGACGGGAAGTTCGGGGGGCGGAAATGCCAGTCGAGGTCAGCCCCCCGCTGCCTCCTCGGGGCGAATGAGGCAATTGAATCCATAGTATTCTCGGTTGCATTTCTTAGTAAAGGCTGCGCCGCTTTATGAAAAGTGTTTGGTGGCATGAGGCATAAGGCATGAGGGATGGTGGCCGCAGGTGAACCAACCCCATCTGGGTCAGGCCGGTCACTGCGCCAAGCTAAATGTCAGGAATTGAGCGCCGCAATCAAAGCTGGGGGAGAAATGAGCAATACATTCAAAATGGCGACAGGATTGAGTGAGACAATCAATCTGATACGGTTGCTCATGGTTCTTGAAATGAGATATTCGTAGTGTTGATGAAAAATAATGTCTGATTGTCAACAATGGTAAGTAGGTAAATACAAGTAGACTCAAAGTATGCTTACACCAGTGAGTGGCAGATAGTTTCTGTATTACACATTACTCATCTACGATTAATGATTTAAAAAAATAAAAATATATTTATTTTTATTTTAGTTTATTAGGGAAACAAACAGTTATACATATTTAATCAGGAAATTACATTTTACATGGTTACATAAACCAGCAAAGTTTCCGCAAAAATAAAATTTTTGTGAAAGACCACAGTTTCGATTCTAAAAATCGAAACTGTGGTGATTGCTAGAAATGACTTCAGCTATGCTTTAGTTACCGGATCAGAATAGCCAGATAATTTCCAACATTCCTTCTCTCATCTCCTTCATTTTCACGCTACTTTTGGCCTTGCAATATTCCCCAAATGATGACACCATAACAATTTCTCTGACTCTGAGAAGTTGACGAAAAAAGAGCTCGCCAGAATTGTCAATTATCTACACTCCACATGTTTACAATATCATATTAATGTCATTTTAATTAATTAACTTATATTATTTTTTTAAACAACAACAAATATCCCTTAATACAAATTTACCAACCACATTTGAAAATCTTTTAGATACCATAATTATTAACGAAAGGTGATTGCTATATGACTTAACTAACGAGGAATCGAACTCTATACTGACTCCCTGGTGTGATCCTGGCGCATTTGCCAATCTCAGCCACCGATCGGTCCAAGGTCACGGTTGAATTTGGCAGCCGTCTCTGGTCTGGAGCTCCAAAATACCACGACTGCAGAATCGGGCGGTCCGTTTGATAGATTCTCCCACCTTAACAAACGGATTGCAATCTTTGGAGCACAGACGTCGGCTGGGAACGCTAATTATGAGAAACTAGCGTCAACGATCTCTTCCGCACCGGTGCATAGTCGGGAAACAATCCAAACGCGTGCGCAACATATATACACGATTGACATTTGTCGCATGAGAACGGGTCGCTTCTTCGACTCGTTTTTGAGTTTAACAGCTCGGCTGTGGAACGATTTGCCGGCCACTACAACATGGATCTCTTCAAGACCAATGATCGTTCGTTCCTCTCCTAAAAAAGACCCCCCAAAGAGCATCTCAGATAACATAGGCTTTCAGGAAAATTATTTTCCTCAGGGCATCCGGGATATTGAAATATAGGGAGATGGCCTATCAGTTGTTTTTACTGGGTGTGACTGTGCTTTCTGGTGTCGCCGATATTTTTAACCAATACTACTGCACACAATAAAAAAATCAACTAAATTCCATATTCACCGGACCGTAATCCACCGACAGTCGGGTGGACATCATAGCATATCTTCTTGTATTCCAATATCTTTGCCTTTTCAATATCTTGTTTCATATTATTAATAATATAGATTTATTATTCTCCAAACAATACCAATATGCTTCATTGTTTGTATTAAAACAATTTTCGGTCGTATTATATAATAGTAAACACGATACACATACTTGTTTGGTATCGATATGAACTTGATATTTAATAAATTTTCCAATAACTGATAAAACATGTATTGCACAACAATATTAACACTGTGTAATCATTATTAACAGTGATTTCGGCTTTGTGAAGTATTTTCGGAATCATTAAAAAAGTCTGTTGGGCCCCGTAATCCATTTGAAAGGAAACCGTTAAAAGAAACAGTAAAATGGTTTCCATTTCACGTCATAATAAACGTTTTTTACGAGCAAAATTGAATTTTTCGTATAGCTTGATAATAAACCGAATCATTTTATCTCACAGTAACAACTCTGTATTGTTCTGGCATATAAAATCTAACACTGTTTTTAAATCCCTTTGGTAGCATTAAAAAATTCGTATTACTTTGAAAATTTTGATCAAAAGGCTTTATTGACATGGTATATTTGTTTATTTTTAACGTTTATTTGTGTACAGGATAAATAACAAAAAATCATTCAATTTTGCAAATCAATAATATTTGCTTTGAAAATGTAAGTTGTTAATTGAAGTAAAATTATGTAGGTTTTCTGAAAGCTACTTATAAATTATTATTTTATTAAAATTAATATCGTTAATTCATTCTTCTATTATTTTGACTACGATTTGACGACAAAATATTTGATTCACTCAACTGGGTCATACTGTGTCATACTGTGTCATACTGGGTCATACTGTGATAAATCTAACTTTTTCTTCCATCCATTTATTGTATTGTATGTTTTGAATACCGTAATATTCGATTATTGTTTAGTAGAAATTCTTTTGTAACATTGTCATCAATTGGTTATTCAGCGCCATTTTGTTTTCTTTTTAAATTTGAAAGGTTCCCATTAAACGCCGATTATTCTAAAAAGTTTAATAAGCTTAACTATAGGATAACTAGCTCACATTCTAGTTGTCCTCTTCAGCGGATCACAATTTGTTCAAAAGCCGAAACGGACTTAGAATCGGAATTTATCAGGAAATTTTCAAATGTCAAAAATAAAATGGCGCTGAGTGGCCATTTGATGAGAAAGGTAAATTTGAATGTTTGTGAAATAACGGGCCCAAGAATTTATTTCTTAATCTTATTTAATTACTCATTCAAACTTTGCCATGCGTAGTTTCACCACTCTAATACTGTAGGGACCTTTAGTCATTTAGTTCCCTTTCATCGTCATCCTGACAATTCGGTGTCTTGCTTTTTAACCCGGCGAGCGTAAAGTTGGGTAAAATTAACCCAGGGCAATTTATATTGCTCGATAATTTTAATTTGCCGTGCACAACTGTTCCGTGTCCCTCAGTAGCTGCATGAGGGGAGGTAAGGAAGCGATAGAAACGAAGATTTAGTCGGTTTAGTTTAGGCGAGGTAGTTAGGTTAGGTTAGGTTCATCAAAGTAGGCGGGTGAGTGTTACCCACCTAGCTCACTATTTTTAACAAGTACAAAGATTAGGTGTAGAAGAAAAAACTATTATAATTTGCGTTTGTTATGATAAAAGCTTTAGAAGATGTAATTTTTTGTGATTTTATTTAGTTTTATATAAAAATTGGCAATTAAATGCCATAAGTTGAATTCTCTTAAAAAATGTTGATTCGAATGAACATGATTGAACTACTAATAATGTCGAACTATAACACCCTGTTAAATGATACGAATATGCTCAAATTGTCAGACAGAAGAATTTTCGCTGACTAGGTATTTTTATATAAAATTCTAAACGATTTAATTGATAGTCCGGTATTGCTTGAACTGATAAGCTTTCGGATACCACAGCGTAATACCAGAAGTCAGGATTTATTTCAGTGCAGAAATTCTGGAACTAACTACCATAAATGTATTCCTCTTTGCCCAGAATACTAATGGAAGGAAATAATTAAAACAAGTCAGTGGACATCTCCAATGTATCTTTAAACAAATATAAAATATTACTATGGTTACTGAGGCTATCCAATTATGTACAATAAATACTGTATATATCTTATTATTCATAAAATATGTAAAAGCCCCCAAAAAGGGCGTTAATAAATAAATAAATAAATAACATTTTTATTCCAAGTTTTTAATAACAAGTATTAGAAAACAGGTAAAATAAGTAAACTATCGGATTAAAAATATATAATAAGTCAAGAATATAAGAAATAAGTAATGCCCAGCCTTATCTTCCATGTCACAAATTTGAACCTAACGCTCGCCGGGTTAAATAATGTTAATGTTTATGTGTACATATTTTTTTAACACAGGAAAATAATTTCGCTCTGGAAGTTGTCGGCAATCCAATAAATGTTACCCAGGGCAGCGGTACCCACATTCGCCTGCCAAATTTTAGCCAAATCGATGGGCTCATAAGCAAACTTACGTAAATTTTTGTGTGCAATTAGGTTTATCCAAGCAATAGTTTGTCAAGATCGTTATTAATGGCCAAAAAACATCCGACATTTTTAATGATGCTAGGTTAAAAATTTGTAACATAACACCTTCATCCACTCGTGTTAACAATAATAGAAGATGATGGAACTTAGTAACGCCGAAAACAGGGAAAATACAGATAAATCCACTCTGCCTACGACATGACATGACGTGTTGAAGTTGTTTGTGTATACACATTAAACAAGCAGATACGATATCTGTTAGATCATTGAAAACGTGCCGGCTATAAGCACGTAAAAGTAGACGTAATATCTTTATGTAAGAACCGATTTGTGGGTTGTCATGCAATATCTTACGAACTACCCCTAGAGAAAAACTCGGTCTGTGAAAAGGTTTCAAGTGAATGAAATATCCCCGCCACATGTGTCATAATATTTCAGAAGCATTAAAGCTCGATTTTCTAGGGTCAAATCCCTCGATAGGCAAATGTCCTTTGAGATTCCTTATTTCATGGACTCGAGCTATATAACATTATGATGGACGTCCATTTGACCTCTTCTCCTTTATGTGACCATGGGTCGAGGAGTAACGACCTTTTTTCCTGTCCGTTCCCATTGTCTTTATTAAGGAACAAAACGAAATGTTTGAGTTTAAATGATTAATGTCCAAAAGGGTGTGAACATTGAGACATAAATTTAATCTGTGCTCCGAACAGAATGGTAAACGTGAAATGTTTCTACCTTTATGATACCAAATTGAGAAATTTAATGGATGCGGGAAACGCCAACGCAATTCATAGGACAATATTTCATGTCATTTTAAAAATGTGATTTATTGGGGTAGGAGAGTCCCTAATATAAAACGTTATTAAAATTATTATTCGAGAATTACGAAGTTGAAATATTAATAATTCAGCGGATTAATACGTCTCAAAGTAAAGGTAAATAATAGCTAGGTAAGAAATATTTGATTTATTTCTTGGTATTAGAATACAAATTTAATATCAAAAAGTTGTTTTTTTGGTCTATATAAAAACTTCATCAGATGGTCATTTTATTATTTAGGGATACGGTGAGATTTGTACAATCCCACACATCCCAGTACATTGGGAGGCCGGTACGGGTACCGCCGACCCGGGAACCGTTTATTGGACAACCAACCCCCTGCCATAGGTCATCCTAGGTACTTCGTTACGTTTGATGATTTAGCATCGGTGTTCGGGTTCATGAGGTGAGAATTGTCTAGGACTTGGCGGGGGCGTTTGTCCATCTTCTGCGTGGCGGGCCAGATTAGTAGAGACTGGTTGTCGGAGACCTTTTGAACTCTCCAGCCGGACTCTCAATCCATAGCCGTGCATCGCAGTGCGTAGGATGGATTCGTATGTCCGTCACTCTTGAATGCATTGACCCACCCCTCGTATCTTTTTTCCCCTCGCAGAACTTCCTCTCCTTCCTTTCCATAAAAAGACCCTTCACCAAAGATGACCAAAACCATGAGGGGATTTTTTTCCTTAGATTGCTGACTAACTTCTATTTAGAGCTAATGTAAAAAATGTGTAATTAAGAAAACAAGACAGTAGAAAAATAATCATGTCAAATAACCATGAGATCGACGTAATGGTCTGTAAGCAAAGGCTTTAAGCAGGTACTTCCCCAACTTTTTATTTATTTTATACTGGGTTTTATAGATGTTCGCACTTACGTGAGAGCAATCCAGTTATAAAAACTCAGTTATTACACAATTAAATACAGATACGTACAATTAGAAAAACAAAAACATCACAACTAAAAATACAGAATTATATACAAGCTCACTCAAGTAACACATTACAATGAGTGGCAAGAGACATAAGAAATACGCGAGGCATGCATAGAGAGACAATTGACACAAAATAATTAGTTAGTATTTTTTAACAGCGATAGAACTTTTTTTTTTAATTGGTACAAATTATCGATGAAAATATCTACTTCAGCACATTCTTAACCTATGTAGTCGACACATCTGGGTCAGAGGGCTAAAGTAGGCAATATTATTTTTAAATGTATTCATGTGAAAAATGTTATGGCGTCTTAAACAATGGGAATTGGGGACATTTATTTCAATACTGTTTAAGACATAATGTAGTATCAAAATGGCGGTGAATTATTTTATATACTATTTTTTCTTCTGCGTCTCTTTCTCATCCCCTTTCTTCAGCCTCTGAACACCCAATTCCCAATTTGGAATGCCCTGGTTCCACTGGCTTCAAATGGGAGCAGTTGAGACTCTTGTGCGGCATAAAAAAATCGCTACTATTCATCATTAATAAAGCTAGTCCTTGGTTGTGGACCCATAGGTTGAGGGTATATATTTATAAAAAAATGTATTTTTCGGGGATAGAAGTTCTAGGGTGGAACAAAAGTAAACTATTGAAAAGAAGACACCTATTAATAAAATGTTGATTTTAAGTTCGTATGGTACTATTTTCAGCTGCGTAGGTTAAGGATACTTTACCATACAGCCAGTTTTCACAAAGAACATTTTAAATGTCTCGCTTATCGTTCAGCATTATAGCTCGCTAATGCGCAATGCACGAAGTTACTATTATCGTAGATTACACCCAGACGCCTCCCGATTATAAATTATTATTATTGGCTTTGGTAAGAACGACGAAGAACCTCGTGCCAAAGAATAACAATGTTTTTCACTAAAGCGGATTGGTCTAGCCACAAAACCGTGTAATTCCAAGACCAAAGCGGCCTCTCATCGCGGACGTAAGTACCGTCAATAAACATAATTTATTTATAACGTTTATTTAATATAATTTATAATACTTACTAGCGAGTTCCCGGCATGCGTAGGAATGCCACTTAAATAAAGAAATTGTTTCTCTTTGCGTGTCCTCTCATAGACGGCATCTCATCGAGGATTATTATTGTCAATAAAATTTATTTAACATTATTTATAATACTAACTAGCGAGTTCCCGGCATGCGTTCGAATGCCACTTAAATAAAAAAATTGTTTCTCTTTGCGTGTCCTTTCCCATTCGTCCCCGTTCCCCTTCCGCCTTCCTTCCCTCCTACGTCTCCTTCGTCATCCGCGTAGCGCCCACCTACACCTTCCCCGGCTTCTCCCTCCTCTCTTCCACTTCCACCCGTGCTGCGAACCCGCCCTCTCCCCTTCCTCGTTCCCCTCTATCTCTCGCGTTCACTTTCCGCCTTCCCCCTCCCTCATCCCTTCCTGCAACCACCCCAGTACTTCGTTCCCACCCACCCCTCCTGGATTCCTCTCCCCCTCCAGTCTTCCCTCCTTGCGCTAAACTAAACAAAACACACTCATTTTTTCAAACAACTCGCGCCACACCTATTTCAAAATTTTTATACAAATTTCATAATACCAGAGCTCATTTCATAATGCCTTTGCGAGTGTGCGCACGACAATTCACTAAAGTTTCATTGCAATCTGATTAATAGACTAGACTACCATAATACGGGCATGTGCCTAGTGTGGTAGTCGAAAAACTTATAAAACTGTATACCTATGATATTTTTACGAATAAAGAATAATAAAAAAAAAATAAAAAAAATTGTACAGGAAATAATTTCATAATGCCAGAGCTCACTATTGTACATAGAAACCATCGCGGGCATGCGCACATCAAATCACTAAAGTTTCGTCACAATCGGACTAATGGTTTAGGAGCGCAGTAGGGGCAAAAATGAAATATTCATTTTTATATGATAACTACTAAAATCACCTCGAGGGCCCTTTACAAGGCCAGAAAATAACGTAAAACTATAGTAACATTAGCTTAAGCATACAAAGTTTGACGAAATAAAAGGACCTACATACTATGTTAGCATCCACCTTATCAACCCAAGCTTCAAAAATATTTTTTTTTAACATACCGATATATATTTTTCATTATTTTAGCCCTATTTTGTCCCGTTTTGATTTAACAACTAAGTGAAAATATTTTAATTTTCTAAGGGCAAATTAACAGCTGTTCATTAGCTCCACTAAAAGAATAACGAGTAAAGAGTAGCGATAGTGAACAACTTATTGAGAAGTCTTGTAATTGCCCCTAACTCTGTAAGCAGAATTTGGGAGGCGGGTATGGGTACCGCCGCCAAGGTAACAATTTATTGGATAACCGACACCTCTGCCATAGGTCACCCCAAGTGGTTCGCTACTTAGCAGGGGTGTCCGGGCTCATGGGGTGAGGTTTGCCCAGGCCTTGGTGGCAGATGTGTTTGCCCATCAGCTGCATGGCACGCCGGATCGGGAGAGAGTGGTTGAGGAAATCCCTTTGACTTCTCCAGCTGTACTATCTCGGAACACCGCCTTGCACCGCAATAGGAGGGATGGATTCAGGCTTCTGTCACTCCTGGACACACTGACCCCCAGATTCCTACCCATCCCTAATACCCTTTTCCTTCTCAGAATTTCCTCTCCTTTTCCTTCCTTTCCTAAAAAGACCCTCCACACAGCATCCCCAAAGATGACAGAGGGGAATTATTTTCCTCAGGTCCTCCTGTGTGGAGCTAATGTAAAAAAAGCAAACTTTAATATTTTTTTAATTTTCAGGTGTAGCGAATTGTGTGATCAGAAACATTCAAATTAAAAAAAAATTGATGCGGTGGATTAAATTTAAAAAAAGTAAATCTTTACGTAGAATTAAGGTTGCACCGACTACTGTAAGAATAACGAAGAACCTCGTAACGAAGAACCTCGTGCCAAAGAATAACAATGATTTCTAGCAAAGAAGATTTGTCCAGAAGTAAAACCAGGTAAGTCCAAAGCGAGAGGGAGAGTGGATCTTTTTAAAACCCAGATACCTCATAATTAGGCATTATTTTTTTAATATTCTCGTAAAACAATGTTTTCCAAATAAAGAATTAGTCAAGCAACAAAACCGTGTGATAATACGTTATTTTGATCGGCTTTGATAAGAAAAACAAAGAACCTCGAGGTAAAGGAAAAAAATGTTTTCTAGCAAAGCGGATTAGTCTCGACTGAAAACCTTGAAGGTCCAGTGCAAGAGCCAATAATTGTGGATCTTTCTAAAACACACGACTTAAGCCACAGCTGAACGGATAGAAGCTTAGCGAAATAATTGCTCAGTATTCACACTAATAGGTGTTTTCTTCAGATACGAAGCTTTGAAGATCAATATCATGGATATTACATTGAGGTTGGTTTGCCTGGTAAGGAAAACAGTTTGCTCTCTTGTTTGGAATCCGCAAAGTAAATTCAAACATATTTGTGCGACCGAGTTGAAATAATTTTACTTACACATCTAATTACGGAAATGTGTTTGTTTAAAGCCGGGTTGTCCTTATGAACGTTGAATACCTTTTTCTATCATAAATATGTAAATCAACGATTGTTTTCCTTTCAAAATATTGTTATGAGCCTCAATTAGGCAATGGAACATAACTTTAACCATTAAAAAAATAATACAAGTTTTCATGCATTACTTGACCTATATTTTAAAATTTTTCTGTAACCAAAAATATGACGAATGAGATAATTGAAACTCGGCTCAAATCGGGTAGTTAATACTAGTAGGTTGGTGACCCCGACAGTTGGCCCTCCGAAATTATAATTATTATAAAATTACGATTTTAGCGCATTATTTACCAATTTCAAACGTAAAATTAACAATACGTTTAATGATAAGTTGGTATGCATATGAAAAGAATTTATTTACAGCGTCGATTTTTTGTACTTCTACGCTGGTATATACGATACATACTTTGTTATATTTTGTGTAATGTTAATTTTATATTTTTAAAAATTAGATCAACAATTTATTGTAAAGGAAAAAAAAAGAAGGTTTATACTACAAAATAATTATAAAGTAGCACCTACCTTTTTTAATATGAATACCGCACAAGAGTTCCAACTGCTCCCAATGTCGTCTGGAGCCAATGAGACTATGGCATCCCCAATTGGGGTATGTTTTGAGGCTGAAGGTAGTGGGGAGGCGAAGGAGATGGGAGAGAGGAAGGTGGGAAGTATTGGTGGCTTTTCAGATCTGGTCACCAAACACGGCTAAAGCCATTTCAAGCAACATTTCAATTCTGAATGATGGTATTACACCAGGGCGATACTGAGAGTATCTTCCACTCTGGAACGTGCCGCAAATATACTATATATTTTTTTAAATGAATAAATGGTGAAATAACACAAATTAATCAAATAAAATTTATTTGCCACGCCGGGATTCGATCCCGCGACCTTCGGAATGCGAGTCAAGAGCCTTACCGCTGGACTACGCCCACGCCGGCCGGCGTACATATTTACCTTCTTACAGCAATGTATCAACAAAGAACTCATCAGAAAATATTGTGTATATATGATTTATGCATGAAATATTTGTTTATAAGATTTTAAATGGTTTCGTCACACAAACTTTCGATCACATTTGAACATGCATCAATCCGGCATTAGCTAGAAATTCGGGTAATCTGGCTTGTTCTATTTCGTGTTTCCATTTCCTCGGCCCTTGCATTAGGCTAGGGCTAGGGCTAAGGCTCGGGCTAGAGGCTAGGGGTGGTAGAGCCGGCAGCAGCCTACATTTCAGTAAAAGTCTTGGCTTTCCTCCCCCGCAGCGGAAGGCGAAACCGGGTCAGGCCGGTGGGCGCCCGCTATGCAAATTAGGTAGGAACCGGTGGATGTTACCGATACCAATTTACGAAAGGGGTAATTCCACCCCTAATTGGATGCATTGTACACGGGAACGAGTTTCATTGTGAAAGACTGGAAAGTTTTTTTATTACAAAAGTTTCTTTATGTTGCCTAAATCAAGTTTTCTTTTGAGGGCATTTGTGATTTTCCCTTTTAAATTGAGTGAAACTGAAGGGAGTTGGAAGGGAATGAGTTGCTCAAGAGGAAGGTGGGGAAATACCTGGCTATGAACGTCTAGTCACCAAACACAGCTAAGTTTCGATTAATAATAAAATATAATAATACTGTAAGTATCGCCATGGTGAAAGACCACAGTACCACAGTATGCACCAGGTGTATGCTTTAGAATTTAGGTCCAAATTAAAAACCTACCTTTTTGGGCTCTCACATCCTTAATTTAAATATACCTATCTGAGAGTATCATACTTGTATTGCCTATGATATGTCTTAATCACACTTTTCTTATTGAATTAAAATTACTGTTTACATATTAATCTGTCTCTTGATAAATCACATATAGGAAGATCAAATCCTTGTACTACTGTACCGCCAACTATAAAATGTTGCTTTTGATTTCCAAAATACACTCATGAAAGAATGTATTGTATACTTATATTAAAATATATTTCAGGATTAAATGCATGTAACAAGTGTTTACAATAATGTCCTCTGCGTGCGAACTCTATCTAAATTTCTTAATAGACAATAAACAGTGTTAATTTCAAGCGACCTCCCAGGTAAGTATGGTCCTGTATACATTTTTAGGAAGCATCGCGTTCATTGGTCGAGACATTGTACATATATTTTCGTATGAACCGGTGGATGCAATTTTTAGCCATAAGTTGTTTTTAATTGTTTGGGTAGTTTGTAATTTTTCTAGATTTTAGAAATATATTGTAAGTTTGTACAGCGCCCTTGAGGTAATTTTTCACAAAAACGGCGCTATATAAATCATCCAAATATTATTATTATTATTTATGCTGTATGTATTATCTAATAATGAGTTAAATTTAAATAAATTACTGGTGCATGCCGGGATTTGAAGCCAAGCTTTTCGGGTTCGTAGTAACCATTTATTGGATAACTTACACCTCTGACATAGGTCATCCCAAATGGTTCGCTACGTTTGGTGACTTAGCAGGGGTGCCCGGGTTCATGGGGCGAGGTTTGTCCGGGTCTTGGCAGTGAATGCGCCTACCCACCAACTGCATGGCAGGCCGGATCGGAAGAGTATGGTTGAGAGGGTCCCTTTGATACAGCAGTACTCTCTCGGCACAACACCTTGCACCATAGTGGGAGGGATGGATTCGTACGTCCGTCACTCCTGTCCCCCTAGCACAATCGATTAATAATGGTTGATAGGTTAAATTCTCATCGTTCCCTAGCATGATTGCAGATCGCCAACGTATTAGCAACACCTCATAATGACTAAGTGTTCTTAATATATTCGACGTTAACTGTAGTTTGTACGTCAGCGATCTGCAGTTGTCTTAGAGAACGATAAGAAGTTACCAAAAGTTATCCTATAAATTCTTATCGATCGACTATGCTAGGACCCCTGGACACACTGACCCCCTGATTCCTACCCACCCCTAATACTCTTTTCCTTCTCAGAACTTCCTTTCGTAAAAAGACCCTCCACACAGCATCCACAAAGAGGACATAGGCCCCGATAAGAATTATTTTCCTCAGGGCCTCCTGTGTAGGGCTAATGTAAAAAAAGTCGGAGACCGTATCCTTCGACCATGGTGGCCTGACTACCACTTTGGAGCTGTTCCCTCTCTTGTAATACTTATAGCTTGTTCGCGTTGAACAAGTAGTTAGTCAAATAGCGAGTATACTTGCTACTTGACTCGCCGAAAATCGTTCGCATTACGGCGCATTACAATCAAGTAGCGAGTACATTAGTAAGCGGCGCATTGGAAGATAAACAGGCCGCGGCGCAATAAAGTAAATATGCTTATTAAGCTGATTGAAATGGATATTTTAGAAAAAGTGGAAGAAGAAATTCGTGAGATGAAAATAAATTAACACGGAAAGAGATCAATAGCAGCTTAAATAAATAATTTTAGAGACGCATCTTCGCTCCCATTTCATATCTGCGCCATCTAGAAATGAACTCTGCCAAAACGACAGGTTCGCGCATTCAGTGCACAGGGACGCGTGGTGGGGGTCATTACTCGCCCGAAAAAATAGAACGAAATGGATTGAATCTACTAAAGAGCTGACTAACCCATTCTACTAAATTTGTGGTGTTCGGACATGTTTAGTTACTAATATATTCGCCACTTTACTAAAATACTCGCCCAATGCGAACGGCTCCTTAGAGCTGATTATTTATAACGGATAAAAAATATCATCGTTAAGAAAACAGTTCATTTAAAGGAAAAAGTTCATAAAAATCTTACTTCTAATAAGCAAAGACAAAACAAATTAAATTCCAAATACATTATTAACATTTATTGGAGAAACTTTACAATACAGTGTAAAGGTTAACGCGATAGCATATAAGTTAGTATACTTGCATAATAGAAACTCTCGTGTTCAAATCCCAAATGCGGTAACAACCGATTTCCATGTGCTTTTTAATAATACCTGTTTTATGCATTAATATTTGAAATTTCTAGATCAGAGGTTCTCAAACTTTTTTTTGGGGGGGGGGGGTAATGTGATATGAGATGGGGGGCGGGTGAGAGATGTGGGCACGAGTCTCAAAATGACCATTTTTCACCGAAATACTAGTGTACTATCTGCCTTCATTGACAGGTAAAGCCAAGCCAACATTTTTGTTCTTTACTATCGAAAACAGCAGGCTTATTCTCTATCTTTTGTGGATTCATTATCGAGATAACGGACATGATCTCCTGACAGATTTGTGTGATTTATTTGCATTTTCTATGTACAACGTACATTAAATGAATAAATAATCATGCATTCTTGCAGAAATTCATGTTTAAAACGATCTAAACTATGTTAAATAATATGTAAATATGTTAAAGTAAATATGTAAAAATCGCACAAATCTGACAAGAGATCATGTTCGTTATCTCTACGACGATCCCACAAAAGATAGAGAATAAGCCTGCAGATAAATTTTCGTGGACCCCCACTTACAACTTGTGGACCCCCATTTTTTTATCACGTCTACGTGGACCCCCGTCAAGTTTCCCTTGGACGCCTGGACCACTTTGGGAATCACTGTTCTAGAATAATATGAACGTATTTTTATTTCAGAAGAAATAATAATTGTAGAAATATCCGGTAGAAGCACACGAGCCAAAACAGAACTAATTGTTAATAATAACACGAACGATAAAATTAATTTGTTCATGTTATTGAATAACCAACACGAGCCAGGGATTTATTGATTTAACATGTTATTGAAAATCTTCAAATGAATTATTATTTTATGTTCACGGTGTGGATTGTTCAAACGAATTTATTAAAATAATACTAAGCTTTTTGAAGTTTGAAATACGAATTATTTATTAATCGATTCTAAATAAGATTATTTAGATTTTGGGCCAGTTGTTTCACAATGAACAATTCATCAAATTTTAAAGTTAATTTTCAAGTTCTGTAAAGATTCTATTCTAGTTCTGTTATCATATCATTATTGGTGAGCTGTTTAAGCCGCCGCTATCCGAATTCGACCGATTTCTTACATATCTCCCTTAAACATTTGAAGTTTTTAAGTTTTAAAAAAAATTTATGTTATTTTTTAAGATAATATCTAGATACGTTCCACGCCGAAACGCAAATTATATGAAATTCCCTCGACAGTAAAAAATCGCAAAGTATGCTCCGAAAATTATTTAAAACAAGTCTATTTCTCTTATTTTACAAGTTATATTTGTGAAAAAATTCACAATGTTTCTTTAAATGATACTTAAGATACGTTCCACGAGATTTTTGCTCTATTCTAAACGAGTCATGTTTTATTAAGCTTTTTCGCAATTTTCACTGCAATTTTATCTCTTAAAATATTAGCGCGCTCTGTCCAAGATTCGTAATTACATATCTCTCCATCTTCTTTTTTTTCCGCCGAGAAGCACCGCCTTAACACGGTTCAATGCAAACTGAGAATAAAGTCAACTCAACACCTTCTTGAAAAGTCATAAAAAGCTATGAAAAAAATAATTTTAAATTAGCCGATAACCCTAACATATTTATATATATATATACTAGCTTTTCCCCGCGGCTTCGCTCGCATGGTATTACGGGAAATTACTGTAGCGCTTGCACTTATCAATTATCTCCCCCCCCCCCCACCCCACCCCCATCCCCTCTAGCATTCCATTACATTCAGTTTTCAAACATCTCGCCTACCACCTAAATTTCATAATGCTATAGCTCAAAGAAAAAAAGAATTATCCAATTTTGTTCATTCGTTCGGAATTTATGCGCTTACAAACATTTCGGATGTTTATTTTTATTTAAATATTTGGAAGTTCGTTAATATAATAAAAAAATACTCTATTTATCATTCAGTCTTTATAATCGTTACGAATTATATTTTTAATATAGGAACTCAAATCTGACATTTATTCCAAGCTTGTCAAAAAAAAAAAACGAATTCTAAAATTTGAATTTTCTGCAGTAGTAGCTGACCAGTAGACTGAGTGCCTACCAGCATAGAGCCCAAAAATATATCAACATTGTTTCCATGGAAAAGATTTTTTTCTGACGTTAGCAAAAACTCGCTTTTATTAGCGACAGAAAACGTATAACAAATATAATATATTAATATTTATAATTTCATAACGCCAGAGCTTACCATCCTATACAACCTGTAGTCTGCGCATATAATTTAGTTTTATATTGGTGAAAGAATTATTAAAGTTTTTATATTGTGTTATGCGTGAAAAGGTCATAAACAAACTCGAGCAGTTTCGCATTTATAATATTAGTATGGATACCAATTTATATATATATATTTTTATCACTCTAAATGACTTATCTGAGATGGTTCTGAGTTGGTTTCATTCCGAGTTGTCCGGTCACCGTGAAACACAATTGAAATGATAACAGTTCCTTAATAGAACTTTTACAGAAGTTGAAAATTAACTTTGAAAGTTGATGGATTGTTTAAATTCTGTGAAACAACTGGCCCAGTATACCAGTCGTTGTACCAGTGGCGTCCATTGCTCTATGGCTCCAAGATAGGCTGTGCAGTATTTCAATTTCGGGCATGAATAACATTTTTTATGCTTCAAAAAAAATGGAGAAAAAGTGTTTAAGACGTAGATAATACAAAATTTACAAAAAAAGGAGTGGTCACCCGAAGCTGCAACATGTCTGCTTGTGGGCAGTTTCTACCTAACAGAATTATTTCAATTACAATTGACTTCATTACATTGCATCAATTTGGGAGGCGGGAATGGGTACCGCCGCCCCAGGAACCATTTATTGAATAACCAACACCTCTGCCATATGTCACCGCAAGTAGTTCGCTACGTTTGGTAACTTAGCACGGTTGCCCGGGTTCATGGGGTGAGGTTTGTCTGGATCGGGCTGGATGACCTGGACACACTGAATCCTAGATTCTTACCCACCCCTTTTACCTTTTTTCCTTCCCACAACTGCCTCTCTTTCCTTTCCTTAAAAAGATTTTCCACACAGCGTCCCCCAAAGATGACATAGGCCCTGAGGAAATTTATTTTTGTCAGGGCCTCCTGTGTCCAGCTAATGTAAAAAAAAAAAAAAAAATTATTAAAAGGTCTACGAAACGTGGGTCCCAAAAATGCTCACTGAAGATCACAAACAACAACGGTTGAAGCAGCTCGCGATTTCCTTGTGTGATACGACATCGATGCCGAATTGATGAGGAATTCTTGGACTCAATTGTGACTGAGGACAAGACCGGATAAAGGAAAAATCCCATCAGTGGCGTCATTCAGATTTGCCGGAGCCGCGGAAGTTTGCAAACGGATTACAGAGCGTAATTCACATTTGGCGGGTGAGGCGAGTGGAAGCTCCACCGCGTAAGGCTGCCACGCTGAGACTAAGCGTCGCAGAGAGCACAGCGTGGAGGGAATTTGGCGTGGAGGAACAGGGCTACGCGCCAGTGTTACCAGATTGCATGTAAAGACGTTCCTCGCGACCGCAGCACCTTTGGCGAACTTATATTACGTACAACCCTCGTATCATACATTAAATATTTAAAAATGACAATTTTATTGTCACCTACCAATGACCGTTGTGGTCAACTGATTTAACTACTAGCTCTGTGAATAGATCTCGCGTCCAAAATAGTGTTTTTAATTTTATCTTATTTATTAAATCAAATCAAATTTTTCTCAGAAATCATTATAAACCATTAATATTTTACGTAACATTTTTCAATTTTAAATAAGAATTTTTACAGTTTGTTGAAAAAAACGTCACCCAATTTTTTCACTATTCTAGGAACCTTTAACGTCACCACTTCAGTGATAATTTAAAAAAAACTTTCTTCAGACTGTAGTAAGAAAAGCTCGTAGTAGGAATAGGCTCGGAGGTGGTCAAAAGAAGCTGCAAAAACTGAAAAAGTATGAATTGTTCCAGACTAATAACTTTATTCGAACATTGAATTTGCTTGCTTATACATTGGCCTTAACTTATACCGTGAGCATTGGGACATACTTTCGAATACCCAGACAAAGGAAAATGAATAAATAACGATAAATCTAGTCTCTGCTGCAGTGTGCACGTGAGATATTAGACAGGTTCATATAGTTCAGCTTAATGCGCACCAGGATGAAAGCCATAGGAGAACATACGATTACATCAATTTGGCCCTAATGGAAATAGGTGCTCGTAAATATGGAAATTTATTTAACTGAATCACGATACGCGATAGTGGCATTCTTTTGGAATGCTTTTAAAACACCATACTATCGCTATACAACACAACTGTCTAAATAAAAGTTTTTATAATATAACAAAAAAAATATTATACTTTGATTTGAAAGGAAACACCCCATGAAACGGTTTTAACTATGTGTAGATTGTAATAATTTGTCCAGTTGTGACTATCCAGGTACGTAGAGATACGTCCAGTCTTAACCTCTTTCTTGAACCACATAATGGTTATTGAAGGTTCCATGACAATTCAAAAAAGTGATTTTTCAATATCCACGTCGAAAACGCCATTAAATCTAACCTAACCTCACGTAACCTATTTAACCTATATATTAACCAAGATGTTTTTTTTTATTAACTATCCAGTTGTGAATATCCAGGTACGTATAGATACTTCTAGTCTTAACCTCTTTCTTGAACCACATAATGACAACAACATAATGTTCATGACAACTCAAAAAAGTGATTTTTCAATATCTACGTCGAAAACTCCATCTAACCTAACCTTAGGTAACCTATTTAACCAAGATTTTTTTATTTTTCATCGACTTTTCAAAGAAGTAATGAAGTTGCACATTGTTGAGTTGTCCGGTATACCGCATTAAAGTAATATTTACGAACCTAATGGTAAAATCACGTACCACCCGAAAGTGGATCGATAGGGTCCCCTATATATCGCGGAGCGATTGTGTCTCTTCCATTCCTTTTGCCCTTTCCAGTAACACAAAAATACTATTTGCTATTCGAACTGACAGCTTGTTTGCGGCGAAGAACTTTAATAAACAAAAATGGTGTTCCGGGGGGAGATCGATTACCGAATAGTTTTCCCGGGCATACCAAAATTACGGATTATGTGATGTAAAAAACAATTTAAAAATCTCGTTTGAATGATGTATACTACCCCCCTCTGGTGTGGAAGGGTTAATAAAAATTTTACTTCAAGCATTTCATCATGCAATTTCAGACCTTTACACCAAAAAATTCTGCTTATCTATTTCAAATGTTTATATTTAATTAAAATGTAAGTCTCTTGTGTGATTTTTTTACTATTTTTTAATAGTTTTTTCACGACTTCATGAAGCGTTAATATTGTTTAACACTAAAAACATGTAACTTTACCACTAGAGCGACAGCGCAATTTAAAACTTTTTTCTCCAATTGGTCGAGATTTTTTGGTGATCATTTTAAATATTTTCCGCTAAAAAAAAAAAACATACCTCCGAGTTTTAATATGGAGACATACAAACTGATTACAGATATATATAGCCAATGAATTCACTTATATTTTGTCGATTATTACACATTCATAGGATTTATAAAAAAAATATTATAAAATCGTAAACTTCTACTTAATTATTTAACAAATAATTAACAAATAAGGGAAAATTTGCCAAAATCGGCAGTAAAGCAATCCGAGGTATTTTAAAAAGTGCCACATTGTGGCAAAAAGCGCTCCAACTACTAATTGAAATCAATAGGTTTTTTAAAAAATTTAAGGATGAGAATTTGTCAAGGACCCCTGTTGCGGTTAAATCTCTCTCGAATCTTGTTGTTGCAGAGTAAAAGTTCTTTTCTTCCGTAATCCGTCTTCGTTGCGCGGATTAAATGTCAAGACATTATGGGAGTTTACATCCCAATTGTGATTGATTCACTCATCGCGCCATCTCTTGTGACTCCACCAAAGGGATTAGGACCACCATGGTGAAAAGAAAGGAATTTTTAAAGAATGTTAACAATATACAGAATCATACATTTAATAATATTACTAAAAACTCGAGGGATGTAGAAGAGAAACTTGTGTCGTTGTATATATAAATTTAAAAAAAAAAACAAAACATCCGTACCTATAACTCTTTTCCATTTTTTTATTAACGACTGGATTTACTATACGACGGGCATCTTCAGACTGAATCCCGAACTGAATAAAAAAGTGGATGAAGATTAAAAAGGTCTTTTAATATTTTTTTAACTTACCACTTTTGATTGATTTAATTAGCTTAGTATAGTGTTGTGAGCATTTTCCATATGTTTACGACTTCCACTCTTTAATTGATTTTTTTTGATCGGACAAATTTCAAAATATTTTGACGGAATGTTGAGTAACGCAAATAAAATGTGTATAAGCATTTATTTTAATGTGAATACCGCTCAACAGTTCCAACAGAATCCAATTTTTTTACCCACACTTCCAATCACCTTTCTATTTTTATTGTATTCAAATGAATATGTTTTTTTTTTTTTTTTTGTTGTAGGCAATTCACCCTGGAGAGAGTGCTTTGTGCCGGTAATATTTAAAATGGATAAGAAATTTCGGTTAATCTAATGGGAAAATAATAAAACAAATTAAATATTGGACTCATTTAGATCACTAAAACAAATTAAATATTGAATTCATTCAGGTTAATAAACTTACATAAAGCTGTATGAACACGAGAATTGTTAAGAGATAAAAGGTATGAAATATTAAGGGGGGACTGGTGTGTGATTTTAATAAGCCGGCGGTATATGTTCTTGAAAGATGAATGGTTTTTACAGTTAAAGAAAACGTGGTCGAGGGTTTCCTCTTCCACACCACACTGGCAGAACGGATCATCTAAAACTCTAATTCTAGACAAGTGAGATGCAATTGAACAGTGGCCAATTCTCATTCTCGAGATACATGAAATGAATCGTTTTGAAAGTTTTTTACCGTGAAACCATGGCTTAGCAGGGATATGGTTTTGAATTCCCGCATAGAAAGATCCAGTTCTTATTTTGGAGACTGCCCAATTTTCTTCCCAGGCACGAGTCATATTGGATTTAAGAATCGGAAAGACATCGGATATAGGAATTCTAAAATTTAGTGGAATAGTTCCGGAATCTGAACCAGATTTGGCGAGAAAATCGGCCATCTCATTACCCTCGATACCCAAATGGGCAGGGACCCAGGCCAATATCGTCTCAAACCCAGATTCACTAAGAGAATTGAGAAGATTTTTTATTTTACATATAATATTGTCTTCCGGATAACGTAAAATATTTGACCTAATTTTAGTTAGAGCACTTAGCGAATCAGTACATAGTAAGGCTCGATGAATGTTGAGAACCTGAATTTGATTTAGCGCTTGTTCAATTGCAAAACATTCGGCTGTAAATATGGAAGCTTCTTTCGGTAATTTATAAGTGAGATTGATGTTGAATTCTGGACTATATATAGATGCTCCACATCTTTTATTTTCAAATTTGGAAAAGGATGGAAAATCCAGGGAATTTCGAAGCCACTATGCTTTTAAAGCAATCATCCACATTTTGAAATTTATTTGGGGAAGATAAAATATTCTTCCGAAAGACTGATGTTATTGTGTTCGGCATAAAAGTGATTGCCTTAAATGGAATATTGTATATAGGAAGATTGGGAACTTCTTGAAGATATTGGAGGGAAGATGATAGAGAATTATAGAGATGAAAACTTTTAATTAAGAGAGGAAAACATTGTTTTTCTCTCAATCTTTTGTTAGAATTCAAATTAACACTTAACCTATTAAGACTTTGTTTAATAGGATGATGTGATAACGATAAAGCCTTGAAAATATATTTATTGGCAAGGAATTGCCTTCTGAAATATAATGGAGGCTCCACACATTCCACCTGAAGCGCATTAATTGGAGAAGACTTCATAGCTCCAATAATCATTCTGAGGGCTTTTGATTGAATTCTTTCCATTTTCTTATCTAGATATTTAGGGAATGGGTCAAAAAGAAATGAGCCATAATCCAAGTGGCTCCGAACTAGGGAATTATACATTAATTTAAGAGTGGTAGGATGAGATCCCCACCATACTCTGGAAACTGCTCGCATCATATTAAGTCCCTTTTCACACTTTGTAGAAATTATCTGAATGTGTGGAAGCCAGGAAAGTTTATGGTTCAAAAGAAGACCAAGGAATTTGATTTGAGTAGCGGTTTGTAGAGGCACATTATCAAAAGAAATTGAGAATTGGGGAATTTTTCTTTTGCGCGTGAAAGCCACGACCCTTGTTTTAGATGCCGCCAGATTCATCCCATTTAATGACAACCAGCTTTTAATATATTGTAAAGCCAAATTCATTTCCTTAGCTGCAAGAATAATATTTTTATGTAACAAATATATAAGGATATCATCCGCAAAGTAAAGACGCTTGATAGAAAAAGGAATTACTGAGTCTAGGTCGCTTATATAAATATTAAACAACAGAGGACTAATAACAGAACCCTGGGGCAAACCTCTCCATAGTTTGCGCCTTAAGCATTTAGAGGAAGACTCAATAATAATGGACCTATCTGAGAGCAAATTAATAATAAATTGGACTAATTTCGGGGGGATTTGTTTTTTAATTAGCTTTTCTTTCAAAACATTCAGTAAAACATCATCGTAAGCTGATGAAAGGTCAAGGAATGTGGCCAATGTATAAGAATTTAGGGATTGGGAAACTCGGATATCAGTTGTGAACAAACTTAAATTATCCATTGTAGATTTCTTTTTCCGAAAACCATACTGATTTGGTGAGATAATATCTTGACTTTCAACAAACCACTCTAATCTGTTCTTCATCAACCGCTCCGCTACTTTCATCAAACATGATGAAAGAGCAATAGGCCGATAAGACGAAATTTCAGATGGATTTTTTCCAGGTTTTAAAATGGGAATGATTTTTTGAGTTTTCCAATCATCCGGAATTAGTCCTGTTTCAAACATATTATTAATAAGAGATAAGAAATATTCAACCGCCATATCAGAAAATGATTTAATGAAACTATTAAGTATTCCATCGGGACCCGGAGCAGAGTCAGAAAGGGTTCTTATTACTAGTTTCATCTCATCAATGGAGAAAAGAGCATCTAGCCAGTTAGAGTGAGATGAATATGGCTTAATAGAAGGCATTTCTTCACATCCGGCCACTGATGGGGGGGGCTATTTTATCCGCAAATCCTATAAGAATTTCTTCTGATATATGCTTGGTTCTCGGCGGAGAATACGATGATCCGAATTTTTTTAAGCTAGACCAAACTGAAGATTGGGGAGTTTCCGGAGACAGGTTCTCACAGAACTTCCGCCATCCAGCGCGTTTTTTATTTTTCAAAATTCGTTTGGTTTCTGCCTGGGCTTTTTTAACTGATAAAAAATTTTCTAGTGACATACACTTACGAAAAGAGGAAATTGCTTTTTTACGAGAGTTGACGGAGCGAGTGCATTCCTCGTCCCACCACGGAGTAGAGTGTTTTATTTTAATGTTCGCATTGCGTTTCGGGATGGATTTTTCTGCTGCATTTATAACCATAGAGGGAAACGTCTCACATTGCAATCTGATGTCTCCCGGGGACGATTTTTTTTTAAAATTAATAAGGTTATCTAGTTCAGAAGAGAAAGTGCTCCAATTCGCATCATTTATTCTAAATTTGAGATTATTTTTAACTGGTGGAGGATAAGTGTTAGATTGATGTTGGAATCGGATTATAATTGGAAAATGATCACTAGAGAGGGGATCGTTTAGGATGTCCCAAGAGCATTTAGATGCTAACGAATATGAACAAAGAGATAAATCAACAGCACTTTTCCGTTGATGAGGGGGGGTGAATCTGGTTGGAGATCCGTCATTTAAAAAACATAGGTTATGGGTATCAATAAAATCTAAAAGATTGCGGCCAGAACGATTTGTTATTTTGCTACCCCAAGAAGGGGAATGTGCATTAAAATCTCCAAGGATCATAAAAGGGGAACAAATCTGGGTTAAGATTGGTGCCCATTCATTTTCAATAAAAGTGGTAGAGGGAGGAATATATATTGATAATATTGTGATATCAGATAAGACAGCTGCTATTATCTGGATATCGTCGGAGGGAGTATGTATATTAATTTGTTTAAACGGGATAGAATTATGGATTATCAGAGCCGTGCCGCCTTTACCATCCGGTCTGTCGTGTCTGAGACAATAATAACCCGGAATTCTTAAGTGAAAGGAGGGTTTTAACCACGTTTCAGAAATGGCGGCCACTGAAACGTCGTGTTCGTCGAGTAACTGAATTAGGTCAGATTTGTTAGCGAAGAGGCTTCTACTGTTCCACTGAAGAATTTTGTTCAGTTTCGAAGTCATTGGGGAGGTAAGATAATAAAGATTTAATGTAATCGGCAGCGTTGGACGGTACAGTATTGTTGTTTGTAAGGATAGAAATTAAAAGGGTAATTAAAGTTTGTATAAAAGAATTATTATTCAATATTTCGGGGAGAGCAGGAGGGGATGTATTACTATTAATGGCACACCCATTGGGGGTCCGAGATTTGGCATTCCCATTCGGGCTGGTCAAAATATTATTCAATTGTTTTTTATCAAGGTAAGGAGTATATTTTGGGTTGGGTTTGACTGGCTTGAGAATGGTTTCTCTGTGAGAAGATGACGTTGAATTTAAAAAGGTGGTTGATTGGAAAGGAGCTGAGGACGATGTCATCTCTGCGAATGATTTTTTCGCAGGAGAGAATAACTTTGAGGCCTGGAAGTACGAAATGTTGTCGGTAGCCATTTTATGTTTTATGTTCCTCTGTCTTGTCAATTCCGGACAGGCTAGACTGACCGCGGTATGTGCACCCGAACAGTTAATGCAAATGGGATTATTGGAAGATTTTGGACATTGATCAAATGGGTGACCTTCTCCGCAAAAGTAACAACGTGGAGGGGAGCGGCATACGGATTTTGTATGTCCAAACCGGCAGCAATTGAAGCATTGAACAGTTGGAAATTTATAAACTTCGACGGGAAGCGAGGTATAATAAATAAACACACGAGACGGAAGGGATTGTCCCTCAAATGTAACAACAACAGATTGGGAAGGTTTCCAGATCGTGTTCTCATCAGTAGAATCCTTGTAGTTCAGTCGACGTGCTTTTATTACTTTCGGGGTTCCTTGGGAATTATTCAAAGCATCAACAATTTCAGCCTCTGGGATCTCCGTGGGTATTCCTCGAACAAGACCCATTCTCGTAAGGTTAAATGACGGGATGAACGATTTATATTTATGGTTTGAGAGCGAGTCAATTTTTTTTACAAATCCATTTGCGGAAGCGGCAGTATTAAACTCGATAGATAATTTATATCGCCCTTCCGGTTTAATTGAACCGTTAACAATACCGAGGTTATTATTTTTTGAGTCAAATAAGAATTTTCCAAAATCTAAAGGATGAATAAGTTTTCCTTGTTCAGTTCTCTGAACAATTACGATAAAAGGACCGGAAGCGGAAGCAGGATAAAGTAAGTCAGTACTTTTTGTATTATCGCTAGCTAAAGTACTTGTCTGGGTGTTACTATTGGGGTTAAGGTCGTTAGAGGTCGAGGTTTGTTGAATCGGCGGTATAGTTTTAATTTTCGATGGGATGTAAAGGCTATGCGATGGTCGTCGTTTACGAGATGGAAGCGTAATAGAAGCCTGGCTAGTGGTAGATTCCGAATCAGAAAAATCTAATATCGATCCTGGGTCGGGAGGTCTATCTTCGTCTTCCTCCATTGTATAAAAAAAAACTTAACTTTTAAAAATTAAACTGAAAAAATAATACGCAGTCTATTTCATTGACTGTACAAACAAAAACGGATTAGCCGTAAGTAGGAATGCAAACAAATAAGTATACGATAAACAGAATTAAATAAAATGTAACAATAATCTCTTATCTGTATGAGGCACGGGAACGGGCGAACGGCACTAAGCAATAGGTAAGGTACACACAACCACTGTTGACCGCGGCTCGAATCGGACTCAAATGAATATGTATGTAACTTTAAATATTATATATGTCTCGACACAGGTATATCCTAGTGAGACAGGCATAAAAAAAACCAATGTAAACATAAAAAAAAAAAAAACAAAAAAAATAAAAATTCTGAATTCCCGTCAAGTTATTTCCAATTTTGAATATGGCAATAAATTTTTTTTCCTTAAAAAATATTACATTATAGGTAGGTACTTTATCACGTCTGAATTCTTTAAGCAGTTGTATGATGCTTAATTTCTAATTAAATCATAGATCTAGAGTTCATCAAACCGGAGTCACGGACAACCAAAATTAGCATTTTTGATGATAATGTAATCGAAAGTGCTAAGTTATTATATTATTATTATCTTTTTACCGGACTTAAAAGGGGTCCACGAAGTTCATAAGGTTGGTAGTAAACCCATCCACTCATGGGCAACTGAAAAGTTGCCAACTCAATCGCTATCCACAGGATAGCAACTTGCAAATTTCAATTCCAATTTCAACTTCTCAAAGACCAGTTGTCAAGGGCGACGCAACCAGTCACTCGCAACTCGCCCCGCTAGTTGCCGCGGCCGGCGCGTTTCAGTTGCCATTTTGACAGGTTGGCATGATGACCTATCAAGTTTTCGAGTAATTTGCGGTAAGAGTAAGGCAGGAAAATATAGGTTTTGTTCAGGAGGTTGATACATTATTATTATACTTTAAGTTGATTATTGATAAATGATTAATAAATTATATTTTTATTAAACAGGCTGATAGACAAATAGATTTCAGTCTCGATTTTCTGAGTCAGCGAAAATATTTTTAGCGTGGAATATCTTTTCTAACATTAGCTATAAGAAGGCAGTCAAAAACTAATAAAAAAAAACAGATTTCACATTTCATTGAACACAAACACTACAACAAAGTATAAGTTTTGTATCATCCCCAATAAGGTGTTAGCGCGTAGTGCAATTATTTACCATAATAAATAATATTACCCGAATGAAGTGCCATTTTAATATCGACACTTAATAATAAATAACCTAACCTAATGTTGAAAATATTTCATTACACTAATAATTTTGTGTATGACGAGATTTGTATTTTTACTCGTTTTGAATTTTTGTTTGCTGATAAATGGGAGCTTTCTTGTTAAATTCTTGCAAGTAAAAGTTATTTTCTAGTCTACAACATGTTGAGTTAATGTGAACTTAGTTTTGTTTCGGGAAGTCGTGTTTTATATCTGTTCTGATTTTAAGACGGAAGGGGCGGAAAAGCCTGCAAACATTAATTCACGTGACCGTTCTGCCTGTCTTAAACAATGCACTGCAAAACTCGTTAAGCTTGGCTGCAAAAAGAAAAAAATTAGAACAAACTTTGTGCTACTAAACATTATTAATGGCTTGGCCCAGAAAAAGTAAAAGTTTTGAGCACGTGAAATTGAACAAATAGCCCTAAAATGTATATATGTTATTAATCGTATTGTCGTATAATATAATATGTTCTGAGTTCATGTTTTAATTCAGAGAAAATATCATGTTTGACATAATTTATTATACATTATAGTTACAACGCTTAAAAAAATCATATGGATAATTAATAATTATATCTAATATTGTAAATTTTAATATAGTTTCTCCTATAAGTGTACTATGTATTAAAAGTTCAAACTTCTAAACACATAACCTAACATAATTTCATATCTATATTTTGTAAATCTTATTGTAATTCCTCCATCTTGTTATCAGGTACATGTTACACCTCTCAATGCTACTAACATACCTACTTATCTCATACTCTGTAAATCTTAATATATTATATGTTACCAGGTTAATTCGGTAAATCCGATTATTATATATGCTACCAGATTACCTTTTCTACTTTGTCACAAAAAAATGTATGTGTACCTACTTATATTTATATATATTATATACATTTTCTTTTTTACACACCTTAGTTTAGAGAAAAATGAAACTTTTTTTGTTTGTTTTTGTTTTTGTTATGTAATTATGTACATTTTCACTTCTGAATTCCACTTCGTAATACTAGAAGTCAGGATTTATTTCAGTGCAGAAATTCTGGGACTAACTATCATATGTATTCCTCTTTGCCCAGAATACTAATGGAGGGAAACTGTTGGATTTAAATTTCCCGCCCTTTTGCAGTCAACTCTAACTTGACTTTTGTTGTGATTAAAATATATGTGTAACAATATTCTCTCTGTTTCCTTTGCAAAGCGAGTGTAATGCGAGTGTACCTCTTATCAGTAAATAAAACCAAATCATATAATATAAGAGTTTATTTCTGTTTAAATCATTAGGTTATGGGCCCAGAAATAGCCCAGAGATATTCAGTGAAAGTTTCTTCTGATAAACTAGCAGTGAAAAGACTATTAGTAAAAAATAACCTCAACTCCCAAAAACGTGACTTTCTCAAATCATATTCCAAAGTGTTTTAAGTCGGTGTTTTTATGCATAAAAATGGCAACGAACAATTCACTGGCATTAATTGAAAAGTTAACCGGCCGTGAGAACTATGCAACATGGCAGTTTGCAGTGAAAACATATTTACAACACGGAGAGCTGTGGGATTGTATAACAGCCGACGCATCGGCAGTGATCGACACAAAAAAGGACACAAAAGCAAAAACAAAAATTATTCTTCTTGTCGATCCTATTAATTATGTACACATACAAGAAGAAAGCACAGCAAAAGGAGTATGGGATAAACTGGCAGCGGCATTTGATGATTCCGGGCTGACACGCCGGGTTGGTCTGCTGCGTGATTTGTGCAATACCTCGCTCAGTGCATGTGAAAGTATTGAAGAATATGTGAGCAAGATAATATCTACAGCTCACAAGCTCCGAAATATTGGCTTCAAAGTGGACGACGAGTGGCTCGGGACTTTGCTGCTCTCCGGTCTGCCCGACTCATATCAGCCAATGATTATAGCAATTGAAAGCTCTGGCACAAAGATAAATGCAGATTCTGTTAAAGCAAAATTATTGCAAGATGTGAGAAATTCTGAAAACAACACAACAGCCTTCGCAGTAAATAAAAAGTTTCATAACAATGACAAGAAACAAACCAAGGGTCCGAGATGTTTTACCTGTAACAAATATGGCCATAAGAGTCCTGAATGTAAATCAAAACCCAAAAACAAGGTACAGAAACCTACCTCATCCTATGCTGCTGTGTTTATCGCATCGTCTTATTATGATGATGCCTGGTACATAGACTCAGGCGCCTCAGCTCATATGACGAAAAACAAGAATCTCTTTCAAAAGAAATCAACTCCTGTAATAAAGAATATTAGAGTTGCAGACAATAAAGTGTTACCTGTGCAAAGCTCGGGAGAAGTGAGTTTAGATGTTTATGATGACAAAGGCAAAGAAAATAAGATTCTGTTTACAAATGTTCTACATGTCCCTGAACTAGCAACCAATCTGCTATCTGTGAGACAAATTATTCGAAATGGTGGCCAAGTAAAATTTGATAACTCCGGCTGTGTCATCTTGAACAGCAAGCATCAAATAGTAGCAACTGCAAGTATTGTTAACAACACGTACCGGCTGAACATGCCTGGAGGGCATGCTCACATGACTAATGTTGAAGAACAAGATGCTTACCTGTGGCACCAAAGAATGGGGCATCTGAATTTTCACAGTTTAATGAAAATGGCTGAAAATACTAAACATGTAACTTTCTCAAACAAAACAGAAAATCTGACATGTATAACCTGCAAGGAAGGTAAACAGACACGATTACCTTTTAAAAGTGAAGGAACAAGGGTTAGCAAACCCCTTGAATTGGTTCACTCTGATATATGTGGGCCAATGGAAACCCAATCTCTTGGTGGTGCAAGATACTTTATAACTTTTCTCGATGACTACTCAAAGAAAATTTTTGTATACTTTCTCCGCAACAAATCTGAAGCTCTTGGAAAATTTAAAGAATTTAGACAAGAAGTTGAGAATCAACTGGATACTCATATAAAGATACTTCGGACAGACAATGGCCTAGAATATGATAACAAAAATTTCTCCGATTTCCTGAAAAGTGCTGGAATCATACACCAGACAACTACACCGTACAGACCAGAACAGAATGGGACTGCGGAACGCATGAATAGAACACTGGTGGAAAGAGCAAAGTGTATGCTCCTCAATGCTGAACTGCCAAAGTTATATTGGGCTGATGCAATACACACTGCCGCTTATATTATCAATCGTTCTCCAACGAGGTCCTTGTTGTTCAAAACTCCCATGGAAATGTGGTGTGGCCTGAAACCAAATGTGAATCATATGCGTATATTTGGATGTGAGGCAATGATTCACCTGCCTAAAGAAAAGCGCAAGAAATGGGATCCAAAAGCACACAAGATGATCTTCATTGGATACTGTGACCACACAAAGGGTTATAGATTCATACTGCCGAATTCCAGAAAAGTAATAAAAAGTAGAGATGCTACATTTCTCGAATCTTCTGTGAAAAGAGACTTTGTTCCTGTAGAATTATCCACGAAGAAAACTGAAATAGAAGAAAAAATTTCAAAAGATGATGATTGCGCCTCAGAAAGTTCATATGAATCTGTAAAAGGAGGCAAATCCACTTCTGATAGTGAATATATACCAGATACCAGTATGGAATCACCTGAAGTAAGAAGTGTGACGTTGAGACCTAGAAACAAAAACAGAAAGAAATGCTTAAACTTACCTGAAGAAAGTACTTACCTGTGTTCTTTTACACCTGAAGTTCCGGAAACATATAAAGAAGCAATTGGTTCAGAAAATAAAGAAAAATGGATAAAATCAATTGACGAAGAACTAGATGCACATAAGAAGAATGAAACCTGGATATTGATAGAAAAACCTCCAAATGCCAAAGTGATAGGATGCAAATGGGTGTTCCGAATAAAGGAGGAGTCAACGGGTCCACGGTTTAAGGCACGACTTTGTGCAAAAGGATTTGCACAAACAGCAGGTATCGACTACACCGAAACCTTTGCACCAACTGTAAGGTATGATTCGATACGTTTACTATTATCCATGGCTGTCCAGTATAACCTTAAAATCATCCAGCTTGACATCAAAACCGCATTCTTATACGGTGAGCTTGAAGAGACTATATTTATGACTCCACCTGAAGGTCTGTAATGTGGTATGTAAGCTCAACAAGTCTCTGTATGGCTTAAAGCAATCTCCCCGTTGCTGGAATAAGAAGTTTGACTCGATTTTAAAGAAATTTGGTTTTGTCAACAACAGAAGCCGAATTTATGGCAGCCTGTGCCGCAACCAAAGAGGCTATGTGGATAAAACAGTTGTTATGTGATATTGGTGAATATAAACAAGACACAATGTGCTTACATTTAGACAATCAAAGTGCGATCAGTGTTATCAAAAATATAAACTTCCATAAACGCTGTAAACATATCGACATCAAGTATCACTTTGTTAAAGAAAAATATTATCAAAAGATTATTGATCTAAAATTTGTAAGTAGTGATAATCAATATGCAGATATATTTACCAAAGCATTGCCAAAGGATAAATTTCAATTTTTAAGATCTAAACTTGGAATGCACAATTATAGCTCTACAAGTACATAAAAGTAATATGTAAAAAAAAATTATTTCGAAAGTTGTATGTCTTATTTCAAAGGGTAATTAATACCCAGTTAATTAAGATTTTTTAATATAAGAAGGCTTAAATTTAGAGGGAGTGTTGGATTTAAATTTCCCGCCCTTTTGCAGTCAACTCTAACTTGACTTTTGTTGTGATTAAAATATATGTGTAACAATATTCTCTCTGTTTCCTTTGCAAAGCGAGTGTAATGCGAGTGTACCTCTTATCAGTAAATAAAACCAAATCATATAATATAAGAGTTTATTTCTGTTTAAATCATTTTTTTTCCAGATTATTATTCTTTGATTGTTTTTAAAAGTACAATCCCGTTGAACCGCAATTAAGTAATTTGTCAACAGGATGTTAATGTTCAATTTCAATGTTACATAAATACATAATGGTACATTATAATAATTAATTATTATAATATTCGATGGCATCGCGCGTCGTAAGAAGTAAGCAGGAGTATGTTAGTGGTGTGTGGACTCCGCACCAAACTAAATATATTAATATGCTGGAACAAATCCCAACAAAAATTCTTTAGGTATGTCTATATGCGGATGCATGGAACTTATCTGAGGTTCATGCACCATATAGAGTTACTTGAAGCAACAAATAGATTTAGCTTGGAAACTAGACGTTATGCAAATCTTGCAATTCTTAGTTTTAACATAATCCATAACTATATTGACAGCCCATTCCTCTTGGAATGCTGTGGCTTATATGTGCCTGAAAATTTCAGCCGTACTTGTTCAAAATACGATACGGCAGAATATATGTTCTAGCACAGCATAGCATGACAAGAGGAATGGTGCTGGTGAACGAAATATTGAAAACACTAGATATACATATATAACTCTTCTTTAGATAGCCTTAAGATTTTTTTATATAATAATCATCTTCCTAGGTGTTAAGATTGTCAAAATGAGAAAATTGTGCGGTAATTGGATAAATAATCTGTTGTACAATAAAAAATAAAAAAATGTATATATATATAACTATAAAGACTGTCACTATTCACACATGACTTAAAACAGAGCATCTCAACTTTGTAACCATGTTTTCACTATACCTACATGTGAATCTATTTGGGGAATCGCAATTTTTTATATTTCTCGGTGACCTCTTAAATATTTTGGGAATGTTATATTCTAGGATTTGCTGTCAGTATTTAACGTTATATTTTGGAACAAGCATTCCCTCATTCTTTGTGAACCTAGTATTATGTTTTTGTTCCAAGTTCTTATGTTCACGTTCCACTATTCTCCTATATTCAGAATCAGATATATTATGAATCAAGATTTTGTACTATGCACCGGTAAATCGGTTAAATTCCGACACAACAAAGATATGTTTCGTCTTTGTAAAAAAATATTTTTTTGAACTAGTAATTTAACCATAGTATTTTGTACTGATTGTTGGTAGCTTAAATTAGTTCTGCAAGAGTGTCCCCGTGGTTAGTCCAATGATAGAAATATAAACTCGATTTTTTATTGGACTGAGGCAAAAGTCTTATTGGGAGACTTGGTTGGTTGGTGGATTGGAGAGTTATGATTTGGAAACTTTCGATTCAAAGTCTTGCGGTGGGAAAGATCTTTTTGGACATTGGAAAGATATTTTGTTGATTTTCAATTAGAATGTAAATATATATGTAATATTACTACAATATTACTAATAAATTACAATACAACTATACAGACTGTCACTATTCGACATAGACTACATAAAGCATCTCCACTCAGTAACCATGTTTACAGCCCTTACAAACACCTACTTGTACACAAACATACCACAAGATATAGAGAAGGAAAGGGCCTAAAAACTCCTCGAATCCATACTAATATTATAAATGCGAAACTGCTCGAGTTCGTTTATGACCTTTTCACGCATAACACAATATAAAGACTTTAATAATTCTTTCACCAATATAAAGCTAAATTATATGCGCACACTACAGGTTGTGTATGATGGTAAGCTCTGGCGTTACGAAATTATAAATATTAATATATTATATTTGTTATACGTTTTCTGTCGCTAACAAAAGCGAGTTTTTGCTAACGTCAGAAAAAAATCTTTTCTATGGAAACAATGTTGATATATTTTTGGGCTCTATGCTGGTAGATACTCAGTCTACTGGTCAGCTACTACTGCAGAAAATTCAAATATCAGAATTCGTTTTTTTTTTGGACAACTTTCTGTTTTGCAATAAATGTCAGATAAGAAAGAGTTCCTACATTAAAAATATAATTCGTAACGATTATAAAGACTGAATAATAAATAGTGTAATTTTTTAATTATATTAACAAACTTCAAAATATTTAATTAAAAATAAACATCCGAAATGTTTGTAAGCGCATAAATTCCGAACGAATTAACAAAATTGGATAATTCTTTTTTTCTTTGAGCTATAGCTTTATGAAATTTAGGTGGCAGGCGAGATGTTTAAAAACTGAATGTAAGGGAATGAATGTATGGAATGCGGGAGGGGGTGGGGGTGAGAAGAAGGGGGGATAATTGATAAGTTCAAGCGCTACAGTAATTTCCCGTAATACCATGCGAGCGAAGCCGCGGGGAAAAGCTAGTATTAAATAAATATGGAAGCCGTACTCTTGAATATCTAATACCAGTGATTTTCAATAAAATCAATAAAAACATAAAATTTGAAAAAAATGAGAGACTAAGTCCTAAAAAGATAAAACTATGGTTAATGAACGAAAACTCCATGTATCTTTAAATATCTTAATATAGCTGCCTACATATCTTTTATTAGGTAGGTATATTGAAATAAGTATATTATAATATTTATAGTTGTTAGTTAAATTATCTAATACTACTATGTGATCTATTCTAATGTTTCCTTAAAACTTTAAATGTATTTACAAATTTTTTCTTAGATATTATATTATGAATGTTTAAATTGTTAGAACCTGCAGACAAGCTGCCATATGACAGCTTTGTGGGTATACTCTAATTCTTGTACAAAATGTTTTCTGTAATTTGATAAATAAAAAAATAAAAATAAAAAAAATACAAAAACATAAAAAAATAGTAGGTGTTGGACATAAAGGGGAGGGGTAGGAGGTTGTTTGGTTACTCGGCTGAGTGATCAGTGACGACATATGGAAGAATTTTTTTGTTCGGTTTTACGAAAAAATTTAAAAAAAAAAACTCATCGAAAAAGTCCTTTTTTACCCCAAATAACGTCAGGAATCACTGGTTAAAGTAAGTCCCTTAAGTAACACCCTGTATATCCGATTCTATTTGGTGACTCGAAATTTTTTATTTTACTTATAATATGTTTTTTGGGCACGTTATATTCCACTCCATATTTTTATAGTTATATTTTCGATCAGCATTCCCTCATTCTTTGTACATTGTGGACATTTTATACATTATGTCAAATATCCTTTAAAAAGTGCCAATATGTTGCTAGCATTACATTAAAAGACTATTCACTAGATTGTAAACTTACGTCTCTAGGAACCACTAGATTTAATTTAAAATTAATTTACTAGTTTTAAATAATATAAAACATTTAAAAAAAATCAAATGCGGATGAAAGATTTTTTAGCAACCATATTTTTATGATATACAAACAGGAGAGTTTAACTAAATCTAGTAATAATGAAATGTCCCGTTCTAACAATTAATGACATTCTCAAGTCACTATTTAATTTGAATTTCTCTCTCAATGTCGAATGCAAATGTTGCAACTTAAGGTGTTTGCTCGAAGTTAGCCATCCGTGTATTTCTCAAGACAAAGTGGAAACTGTATGCGAACGTTTTTAACAACATACCATGATTAATTAGTTACTAGTCATTAATTAATTAGGTGATATTTATAAACTTGGCTTACAATAATTTACAAAATCACAGGATATTAAAATTATAGGATGCCCCAGGATCATTGCCCTTCAAAAGAAGAAATGAACCTTTCAGATGTTGGTAAACTTTAAAATTACAACATCTTTCCAATAAAATTATAAAAAAAACACAAGACACGTTATATTCATACCCATCCAATAAAAAAATGTAGCTTGTAGATGAACAGGACGTCTATTCGAATAATATGTGTGCACGAATGAAATAGCTAAATAAGCGGACCGCTTAAGTATGTCCACTGGACCTAGTTAACCATGCGCGTTGTGTTACTGAGAGCAGTAACGTATCTTAAGTCTATTAATTCTTCTAAGCAAATCTGTCAATCATTTAAACAAAAGAATACAACTTTAAAATGCAGAGTTATTAATTAAAAAAAAAACACATTTTTTTGCCTAAATTATTGCTTTTCTGATATTATTTATATTTATTAGTTCCATTTTAAAATTTAAAAAACTTCACTGATTTTGAAAAATTTTATACCTAACGCAGGAATAAAATTACAAATCACGCACCCGTGCACCGACAAGTGAAATTATTATGTTTAATAATATGTTTTGAGCTTCATCGGTGTTTTTTTCGTAGAAAAAAAATTGTTTTTACTAAACAGAGTCGCTCATTAATCATTTTACATAATGGTTAACCATTAAAAAAAAAAAAAAAAAAAAAGTTAAGGGAAAAAATTGAAAGATTATTTTATATATAAATATTATAGAAATGTTGTGTATCCCTGCATTAACTTCAGTGGTTAGATAATATTGGTCTAAGGAACTGTCACGGACAGTAGTGACCATAATCCTCTCCCTCTCAACAAAAGTCCGACTTCTCGGTACAGATGGGAAGGTTATTTGCTTTTGTGCTGATCTTGTTAGTTTCGTCGGAGCCTAACTTACATTCCGTTCCCTAAATCACTTACTTCCAAACGACTTACTTTCATATCCATTTTCCTCTATCGGATTTCCGTGTGAAATTACGCACTATCTGATTTCGTCCTTTCCGGATTTCCGTTTATATTATTAAATCTTGGGTGAGACTCCGTCGAGACCTATTTGATGATAGAGAACTTACGAAGCATATTACCTTCATTCAGAAACTATCCTTAAAGGGTTTCATTTGATGAAAATAAAATTTTGATCGCATATTCACTGAGCAACTCTAATCTACGATAAAGATTTTTTTACAACATTCATGAACTAAATTAAGGGTAAACCATAAATAATTCAAAATCTGCTCGTTCGTAAATGGCGCAAATTAAATTATTTCAGGAGAGCCATTCTGCAAGATATGCTGTAAAATATGAAGATATATTTTTTTTGTTTCCGTAATTTTTTTGTTTTATTTTATTTTATACTAGCTGAAACCTGGCATACGTTGCAATGCCATTCAAATAAATAAATTGATTCTCCCTGCATGTCGTTTCCCATGTCCCCGTTTACTTCCTGAGTTCCCTTCTCCCTCCCTCGTCACCCCTCCCGCGAACCCCACTTCTACGTTCCCCCATCTCTTGCCTTTCGTCTAAATATAAGAAATACACACATTTATACAAATTTCATAACGCCAGAGCTTACCATTATATATAGCCTATAACCTTCGCGGGCGAGCGCACAACATATCACCAAAGTTTCATAGCAATCGGATTAACGGTATGGCAGCGCAAAACGTACGAACAAACAAACAAACAATTATTGATTTTTATATATAAGATTAACTCCATAAAGGAAGTGCCGAGAAAAATAAATTCCCTCAGGGCCTGTCGTCTGTGAAAATCCTGTTGTGGGTTTTTTTGAAGAGAAGAAAGGAAAGTCTTGAAAAGACCCATGTTGTAGGAGGGAGGAAACACAGAGACCGGCAAATCCTCCACAGCCGAGTCGTAGAAGCGACCCGATCTCGTATAACAAATGTCAACCATGCACACATATTGCGTGTTTGGCGTGTTTTCCGCTTATGCACCGGTGCCGAAGGGATCAATTACCCCAGTTCCTCGGCGCATCTTTCATTGTAATACCGGTAGAACAAGGACATTATAACTACTTGACGCCTGTGCTCTAACTACGCAAAATGAATAAGAAAAAATAATTTTGTCCATATAATAGCAAAAAAAAGCGTGCGTATACAAATTTTGTATTTGTATGCCTTTCTTCAAAGATTTCAGTTTTAATACGAACAAAATTATTTATTCATATTCATATTGCTTATTTGCGGGCGCAAACACATAATTCATCAATATTTTACGGCATAACTTGCAAAAAGGGTTTCTCCTAAAATAATTAAATTATCGCTATCCACAAACCAGCAGATTATGATCATTATTTTAAGTTTACCCATAAACGGACTTAGAAGTAGGTTGTTTTCATTGCAACAAATTATGGTGTGACTGGGAAACAAACAATGCAATTGAAATCTGTTTAGGTAAACAAAGATGTTTTGAAAATTCGATCACAACCACATCCGAAGAAAATGTAACACATTCTCTATGAAGCAAGGTTCAGAAAAATCGTTTAAAGAGACCTTTCGAAAGATGTATAAAATTAAACGGAATTGATAAAGGTCGCTATGAGCCTGGAATCTTGGTCATATGCGGGCGAAAGGGGACTCCAAACAAGTTTCAAAAATCTTTTTGAAGTTGTCGTTACTATCGGTGTGCAAAAATACTTTAAAAGTATCCTCTTTAAAATCATGTTTGATTAAAATGATACCTGACGGATTTTTATTCGTATTTTTTCATGGAAACATCTTTTAGTTCAACATTGAAATATTTTACCAGTTCCCGAAGAATATCTCTTCCTTGTAAATCTCACAGGCATGACAATGCTCACTCGTGTGCATATTTCTCAAGAATGTCTGAGATATTTCTTTATTACCGCGAGTATCTATTTTACTCAAATACCTCTTTTGAACAATTTGCATAAACAAGAAGATATTGAGACTCTAATAAATTTTTATTGGACAAGTGTAAAAACAACGAAAGATGAAAGATATATATTTCCAGCCGGGAGTCAACGTAATATGCGAATTGAAAGATTTATTTATCTCAGAAGCATATAAAAAATTACGAAAGCAGCTTTGTATCTTTGGACTCACAAAAAATGAATGTTTTAATGTAGTGGATTCATTAAAACAATTTAAAACTTTCATACACCTCTTAATAATATTATAAATAGGTGTATGAAAAGATGATAAAAAGTTCAACTGTTTTTGTAAATCATTGTAATGAATGAATTTTTAGTTTTAAACATAAAAACATTAAACTGGGTTATTTCCTCAGGAGGAAGGATGTTAACCGATTGAGTTTCTTTATTTCATTTCAGTATCAGGAAGACAGTAAGTGGAAAGAAAAATGAATTTATTAAAATACAATCAACGTTTTGTGAAACCGAGTAATTTAATAATAAAATTAAACACCACTTTGGATCTTGCGAACGTTTTAATTAACAATGAATCAGAATAATTGTAACTTATGTTTTAATGGATTTTTTGAACAACATAACAAAGTTCGTAATCACAGTGGTATGTGATGACATACAGATTAAAATGTAAGGTGTGGCTTAAATAATTAATCAATCACTGTCATATCTGATCACGTACAAAACTATTTAAGGGTAGGTACCTACACTACCTACCTTTTCTACGTGAAAAGTTTGTAATCTACGTGAAAACGCTCTCAAGGTGTTCCATGTGTTCTATCACCCCTTATATTAATCTCACGGTGTTTTTGACATAATTAAAGAAGCATTTTTTCTATGTTTTTCTGAACAATGTATTTGAAATACAAACTTTTTTCCACATAGCAGTTTCAGTGGTAATCAAAATATTTGTAATCTGCCGGTTTTTATAATTCTACCAAAAGACAGCGTACAATAGCATTGAACTTTCCATTGAAAATCTTGATAAATGTTTAATTTAATTTGGAAATTGACTTTTCTACAAATAGGTAGATAGAGAGAAAGTGCAGCATAAAAAACTTGTTTCGCGGCTAAGAAAATAAGTATTTCCTCAATGTTTCTGGCTTTAATCATTCAAAGGTGTTTTAGGAATCAAGGATATTATTTCAAATTATGTAGAGGGGAGGCAAATTCATGTATTCATTTTTATTTGATTGGGCAAATTTCATTATTATATGAAAGATTGAAGTCGAGTTTAGATTAAGAAGAGACTTTGAACGGAGCGGAGGCGATTTTAAGTAAGGCTTGATGGAAGAGCGGATATTTGTTTGGATAGGGACAACCCAACAATAAATGAGCTAAAGTTTCCACTTCTGGAACAGATAAAGTGCAAATCTGGGGAATAAAGCACGAGATTTGAAGGGAACAATGTTCATTCCTCATTCGAATAAGCGGAGATTTTTTTTAAATGGGGGAACTGCTGAAACTACGGTTGTTTTGGGATAGCCCTTGAATCAGGCTCTCTTGGATTCAGGCTCTTGGATTGATTAGCAATGCGACAATCCTCTTCCCAAGTATTGCGTGATTTATCCTATTTATTGAAGATGAAAAAAAGTCAAGGGGTTGTGGTTTATTTTTTTTATTTTTTATTTTTATTTATTTTGGAAAATCAACAGATATATAACACTTATAATAATAACCTTGATAATATACATAATATCCAATGATAGATTCTCACATAATTAAAATTATAATTAAAAATTAAAACAAAAAAGTAAGGGTCCTGTACCCGTAAGAACTTAAAAATATAAAAATTATAAAAAAAAGATATAAAAACACAATATAAACTATAATAACCTGCTTACTAAATTTCAACATGGAGTATTCTCACTCCACAACAGCAATAATAATAATATGTACATTGTACACACCTACAACTCAATAGCTAAGTCTAATGACAAGTATGCAACTGGAAAGGATTCACAGCAATATTATGGTAACTTGCAACACGGTCAAAAAATTATTTAATGTTGGCTATGACATACTTTTTTAAGGAACTTAAATTACATGAGAATATGTCTACATTATTAAAATTCTTATCAAAAACATTGCATGTTCTGAATATAAAAGCATTTTGTCTGAGATTAGTAGAACATTTTTGAAGATGAAAAAGTGATTTTTCTCTGGTTCTAACACCTGGGACTCTAAAATGAGGGAAAGCATGGAGTTGGACCACAGAACATAAAATATCACTGAAAATGTTTTCCATATTAGACTTGGGTGATCCTTGTTTTGTCAAGGAATCCGAAATATCTCGAATAAAACCAATTGATGAATAATTTCCTTACGCTAAAAATTGACTCAATGTCTATTCAGTGAATTGACGAATGAATTAACATTTCAGCATGTGGGTTTGCGGGGTTTAAATATTCAGGAGGTGTGCTGGTGAGAGGTGGGGTATGGGAGAGCCTCGTTGCTCATTGTTGTCGTCTCGTTCTCGGTCCTCAGGGATGCGCATGAGGCCCCTAGCAGCTGGAGAATGGTGGCACGTGGGAAACGCTACAGATCCTACAAGGACATGGAGAGGTATCAAATTTATAACCACGTATTTGTGATATGATTTGTTAACAAGTGTTTTTTAACACGCTGTCAAAATATGAGATTTCATACAAATGTCCTGAACCAGTGTGACTATTGCATCCATAATTTAGAGAAAGTTTTAGAGCTGTTGGAAGTGAGGAGGGAAGGAGTGAAATATGGAAATCTAGAGGTACTTGGAAATTCAGGTCTCGTCACTAAACAAGAGATAGTATTATATTACGTATGTAAGATTATTTCTGTACGGTGTGTTTTGTAGATTTTTTTTATTTATATTGTTTTTTATATAAATACCGCACAAGAGTCCCAACTTATCCCGTCTGGAGCCAGTGAGACTATGGCATCCCCAATTGTGGTATGTTGTGTGGCTGAAGGTAGTGGGGAGGGGAAGGAGATGGAGAGGAGGAAGGTGGGGAAGTACCTGGCTGTTCAGATCTGGTCACCAAACACGGCTAAAGCCATTTCAAGCAACGTTTTAATTCTGAATGTTGGTCTTACACCAGGGCGATACTGAGAGTATCTTAGTAAGATACAATCCCCCGCGAGCGTCCTTCGTCTTGTTTTTTTTCCATGCCCTTATATATATTTTACTAACACCATTGTATCGAGTTTACTATGAAAGCACTTGCATACCGCTTACTAACACCGTATGTAGGGACATTGGAGGTCTAGATTCCTTCAAAACTAAATGTAGCTTCGTTCTTTCGAAAAAAATTAGAGTCCTTGCGAGAGCCTTGAAGGAGTAACCATCTGTTACTTGTACCAAGGCGGGTAAGTGGTGGATAACTTCCAATGATAGTATCTTCCACTCTGGAACGTGCCGCAAACATACTTTATTTTATTTCAAATGAATAAATTGTGAAATAACCCAAATTAATCTAATACAATTTATTTGCCACGCCGGGATTCGATCCCGCGACCTCCGGATTGCGAGTCAAGAGCCTTACCGCTGGACTACGTCGGTCGTAAAAAATATGTTGCACTTTCAACTATGTACGTTAAACGTGCTTATTGAAATAAGATATCTCTTTTTGTGAATGTACAAAATAAACCATTAAGGCGAAACTATTGTAAGCACTGTTTTAGATTAATCTTTACTACGATTCGGTTTACATTATAAATAAATAAAAAAAATACTTTGGAAAAAGTGAAGTTTTTCCAACCGTTACCATTGAGTAGAATTAAAATAAAATTATTGATTACTTAATAAAAAATATAAACCTGAACATCTAAAAAATTAATTATTTTAATTAGAAATTTATGAACGCATATAAGAAATAACTTAAAAAATATATAACCTTATGGTTTAAGTTTTATATGCGAGTTTCAATTGTTTTTTTTCCTTTATTATAAAATTATTAAAACAATAATTAAAAACCACTTTTGCACTTGAAATTGTGACCTCTAGACTCCGTTTGCCAAGCAACTTTTATGCCTTTTACCTATATTCGTAGCGATATAAGGCACACTTAGAATACATAAATTTTTGGTTTGTGGCTTCGTCTCATTAATAGATAGTTAAAAGCTAAATTAAATTTATGTTTTATTTCACCAGTAGTAAAAAAAAAAGAATTATCCAATTTGGTGCAGTCGTTCGGAAGTTATGCGCGTACAAACATTTCAAAGATTAATTTTTATTTACATAGATAAATAGATATTAACTACAATTCCCCGCAAATATATCAACATCGTTTCCACGGCAACGATTTGTTTTCTGACGTTAGCAATAACTCGCTTTTGTTAGCGACAGAAAACGTAAAATAAATTAATATTTATAATTTCATTACGCCAGAGCTTACCATAGTATACAGCCTATATTACTCGCAAATAACGTAGCTTTCTTTTGATGAAAGAATTTTTAAAATCAATTTATTGGGTTAGGCGTGAAAGCGAAACAAACAAACACGCAGTTTCGCATTTATAATGTTAGTATAGTCGGTAGGTGCTTTATGCTGATTTCTCCGAACGAACACTTCCAATTTTGGAAATAAAACGTGAATTCAAAGTAAAGTTCTAGAGTTCATTGAACGGGAGTTCATAGACAAAGTCATAACTGAAATGAGTATTTTTAATAATAAATTTAATAATAATTTTAGATGGATAAAAATATGTTTCTGCAAATATTATTCATTCTTTTCCCTTCAGTGAGCGAAGATTTTGACCCAAGTAAGAAATACTTAATAAAACTTTCGTGGGTATAGTTTATGTGAGTCTAAAATATCTTAGTAGATAAGGGAAATTATTTGATGCGTGTTCTACAGAATGTTCGCTTTACTGAGGCCGTTTTTGAGTCCATTCAACGGAGAAAGTTCATTTCATCGGTTTCAAAAGCAAAGGGTTTCATTGAACAACCCGGCAAGTCAATCCTTTATGCAAACTCATAATAAACTTGCCACAGATTCTAATCTGCCAGTAACCCACAAAAAAGATAACCCCTTTAATAACACGTATTTATTAGTCAATTCGTTCGAGCCTCTGAAAAGTTAATTAATCTTCAGAGTAAATAATTATTTTTCCAGAGTGGCATGTAGAAACTATCAGTATCGCCCTGGAGAAGGACTACAATGGTAATGATTTTAGCCGTGTTCGGTGAACAGATCTGTACAGCTAGATACTTTCCCATCTTTCCTCGATACTATTTCTTTCCATTCCCCACTATATAATTACACCTCAGCCTAACATAAAATAAAAATACTCTTACTGATACTGGGAAACGTATAAATAGTGCTAACATAGTCCCGCTGGCTTATACCATTTTTCATTCCAGAATTTCATATTCTTCCTTTTCTCAAAAGACACACCACACAGCATCCCCAAAAGTAGCATCGACCGAGCGGAACTTTAAAATTTACTCCTCTTCCTTGGCTCTCCATACTTGCAAACATAACCCCGCCAAATATCAGGCGAGAGATTGCAACAATAAGGGAATACAAGAAGGCGTTGCAAAAGAAACGCAATACCGTTTGAACGATGATGTCGTCTCTCACCCGGCATACCACTTGAAGTCTCAAAAACCCTTCTGGATATAAGAAGAAAGACTCCTCCGATCTCTTCTCACCCAAGAAGATAAGTGGAAGCTTGAGTAGCAATCGGTCAACGTCAAAAATGCGACAGCCAGGGTTCTCATTGCCTGGCTAACGTTGGATGCCATCAATAGGACAAGGTGCTCCCAAAGCCGTTGTGCCCATATGATGTATAGATGGGGACTTAAAGAGTCGGCGATGTGTGAATGCGATGCAGTGCAGAACATTGAACATGTTGAACGAATACCCGCTCCATTCATTCCCCGGCGAGATTGATGAGGTCCACAGCGTAACGCCTGAGGCCCTAGACTGGATCGCAGACCTAGATGTCCCCTCTGACCCTCCAACATACGAAAGAAGAAGAAGAACATTGACCCTGAGAAAAATTAATTTCCTCAGTGCCTCCTATGTAAAACCAATGTAAAAAAATCTAGCAATGTTTTAACATCACGCGTAAACCGTAGTAACAGAATAAAGTCAGTAGAGTTAAGAAGGAGCAGCAAAAGGCCAATTTTTTCAATATTAACAAATTTTCAACACGTAAATTACCTAATTTCCTTTTCAAACCACGCTCGAATCAAAAATAAGTAATGCTTGTATTTTCGATGTTGAAATTACCAACGGGATGTTAAAAGGTTCAATCAATAACGATATAACAGCCATCTTTGCAGCAGGGCCCAGACCAGTCGGCATTTTTCATTCATTTTCAGTGAACCCTGTATTCGTGTCACGAACGTCCACTTTCCCTCTCAATCCGCTCAAAGCCCAGCCCACTGACGTTATGCTACCAATCTCCATCTCCACCCACCACCCCTTCAACCAACCACTTCTTTTGTCACTCTGAAAGGGAAGAACCAACCCCAACGGATGCAAAATATATGAAAATTCTTAACTGCGGTTGTCAAGGAATTTGCTCATTGTTGTGATATTAGTATTCTTTGAAAATATTAAATATTTCAACGAAACCTTCACTTAAAAATGTTGAAATATATTTTTTGTTTCTCCTCAAATCGCTCATATTTTTATTACCTGATTGTTAATTTTAATATTAACATAATACTTTAATCACATAAATTATGTATAATATTCTGAAAAAAAAAAAACAAAAATCTATCTCCCTCTTTAAATACGTAACTATTTATTTCCAACGGGATCAGGTTCATTCTCCTATATTTTTTATTATTTTTATATAGGATGTTTTAAGGGACGTACTTGACTTACTTCAACAATTAATTCCTGGTATCATTGGAGTAAAACATGTGAACAAAATTTTGATCTCTTTTTTTAATACTTTAAGACGGTAATATCAACAACTTTCCATGAAAATAATAATATACAATTATAATTGAGCTATTGAGACCGAACTAAAATCGGTAATATTTGCCGATTTCATATTTCAATTGAAGAATTACTAATTTATTTCATTAATAATTGTCCCTGGCAAAGCTCTGGGTTCGAGTCCCAGTTGCGACCCGATGCCAATGACAATATTAGCGACTCTCAATCAAAAATTCGAAACAGAAAAACCAGAAAAAAGTAGAATCTAGGAAAATCCAAAATACCATCTAGGTAGCATTTAGTAAAGTTCGTTTCAGCCAATAAAATAGGAGTTAAGAAAATGAAGAAATTATTGGTAGTTCTTATTTGAAGTAATATGACCGAAGGGGATAGGGTCCCATTAGCTCAGTGGAAGAGCAGAGCCCCGGCAAGGCTATGGTCCTGGGTTCAATTCCTAGATATGACCTATCTTTTTCTGATTTCTCCGTTTCAAATTTTTGGTTGAGAGTCGCTAATATTGTCTTCAGGGATTATTTGTTTCTTGTTTATTTCACTTTTGAGGCAGAAAATAACAATCAATCTAAAATAGTGCGTCTAGGCTATAGGTTCTCAACCTTATTTTGCTCACCGCCCACTTTGAGAATGTATTCCTTTTTAGCGCCCCCCAACTCTGTTTTTACTTACCATCCGTCGCGAAACTGAAACAGCTATTGCCGCGAATATATTTACCACAACGCCCCCGTATCCCATCCCATATCCCATTTCGCACCCCCGTGCGAAATGGGATATGGGATGGGGTAGTATAGTACGGGATGAGGTGGGATGGTACTTAAAACGTAATGAGCGTGTTTTTTAGACCTTTTTTAAAAACTTTTTACTCGCACACGTCCTCGCTGTACCATCTCAACGCCCCCGAGTTTTATCTTTGTCTCTAGGCATTCTACCGCTCCCTGAAAGTCTGAAACGCCTACGAGGGGGCGTTATCGTCCACGTTAGGCCATAGGTTCTCAATGAGGGCATTTTAGACTTTCATGGGAGTGATAGAAGACCATGAGAAAAATAGGGGGCATTTCAGACTTTCAGGGGGCGGTAAGAGATCCAGAGAAACCCATCCCATCCCATTCCGCCCCACCCCATCCCGCCCCATCCCACCCCTCCCCACCCCATACCGCCCCATCCCATAACGCCCAACCCCATACCGCCCCATCCCAAAACACCCCATCCCATCCCGTCCCGTACCACCCCGCCCCATCCCATCCCATTACGCCCCCCCCCCGTTGTGGTAAATACAATCGTGTCAATAGCTATTTCAGATTCACGACGACAGATGGTAAGTAAAAGAGGCAGCTGGGGGGCGCTAGAAAAAAAAATATTCTCACAGTGGGTGGTGGGCAAAAAAAGGTTTAGAATCTATGGTCTAAACTCTAGGCGATTCGCTTGTTTATAAAACAAACAAACGAATAAAATGTAAAGATAAACAAACGAATTGAAATGAGAGTCCAAATTCCATAGATTATTATTACACTATGCACTTATTGTTCCACTATTCCACTATTATTACACTACTTCACTTAGGGGCTATTTCACCAATCTCTTTAAATGTTGCTCTTAACTACCGGTCACATAACTTTATTGGTAGGAGAATCATGCTCAAAAACCCGTGCGCATTTCACCACAGAAAATATGGTGCCAAGTAGCTATTTTGGTCTACTGCCACGCCTGTCTTTGACGCCATTGTTTCTATGAAATCACAAACGTCAAAAGTGTCAACATGGTGTCAACACAGTGTTCGTTTATTGTTGTTTACGAACGGGATTGGTTTATTTATGCAAACTATAAGGTAAGTTCAACGGGTTTTTGTTATGTTTTATTGATTATTGAGTGATATTACTAAAGAATTTAGTTGAATTTGTAGATTTGTCTTAATTCATGCGTCACAAAATGTTTTACTCTTTCTTCTTTCCTCATTGCTATTTTTTGTGATTTTCTGCTGTTAAATCGTTTAGGTACAGTGTCTTTAACATCTATTGTGTATTTGTCTGCAGAGCCTTCAGGTGAACCAATACATTGAAGTGAAATATGAGGGACTGGAGAGACAAAAGTGCACCCTCATCAGATAGGGACCCAGCAACGCTGTTCCCTTGGACAACATAGAGACGATGATAAAATGTACGATCTTCCTCACCAGAGGCACCACCAGCGGCTGGAATATCGATGCCTCTGCTCTAGGTAAAACATTTACATTGCATATTTAAAAATCAACCTGTACATTTCCTATTGTATTTATTAAAACGCTTTTTAGGGACTTTTACACAGAAATAGTAAAAAATATACAATATTATGTACAACTGAGCGACTTCAGTAACAATATTTTGTATTTGTTTAGTGTTAAATTCTGGCTTGCCATTGAATTAAAATAATGCATGGTTTCATTGCGCTTTTACAAAAACAAGAAACTTAAATTTTGGGTCGCACAGTTTACAAGCGTTTCACACGTTGTGCAAGGGGGTCACAAAGCATTGGACCATCATAAATTGAAGACTCGGCATAATTATTTCCCTCCATTCACAAATCAACTGGCTGTTGATTTGTGAGCATACTCATTGATCCACAGGTGGAATGTGGCAGGTGGTTAGTGTTTCATGAATGTTTTATCCCTTATTATTACTTTCAGATAAACCAAATGCAATTGAGGAGTACACCGCTGTGCGTTGTGGATGAGGAAGACTAAAAGAATAGCCATCAGCCATCCAGAGTCTCCAGAGCTGCTAACATAATGATTATATAAAACAGAATGTATTGTTTACTTTACAATCTAGAATATTCATTTAGTAAGGTGTTCCCAACACGAAGCTAGTTATTCTCTAGCTAGTTCTAGTTCATTGAAATTTTTGTAATGTTTGTAGTTGAACAAATGGGTGTAGCTAGGTATTGATTTAGGGTGGGACAAAAAATAAAAATCTAGAGTAGATACCGAAAACAGTAGGCTTCGATAACATATTCATGCTTTGGGCTCTATCAACATGAACGGAAGACGGAAAAACCGTCATTTGAAGTGCTGTAAATTTGAAAACGCAACTTGGTCTACAATCTAAGAGGTCATGCATCGCCCAGCCAGAGTTGGCAAATGCCCCACCTTGCCCCACCGTGCCTACACATGGGGCAACATCTACTAAATGACCTTGCGTGAGAATAATTATAAATAATATACAATCACTTGTCTGTACCATTCATATTCATCCATACAATATTATAAAATATTATGGCTGCCGTCGTCCCACTGACTCCTGATAATGTTGCCATATATTTATAAAAACTAAATATAATCTACCGTATTAGGTATGTTCTTACAAAGAGAAATGTTTTTCTCTCACATGTTATTAAATAAATATATTGTACAGATATACCAAAATATTCTGAAGTTTTATTACAGTTTCCATAAAGCTAAATAAGTGTTTTTCACAATAAAAGTACAGGGAATCTACTCTTTAAAACACAGTTGTACATAATTTCTAGGGTCTCATACAGAATCACTTCAATCAGCACGTCCACCTGCAGAAGACACCTTTTCTGTAACAGTTACTGGTTAAGGTTACTTCGGCATTTTCTCCGTCTGAAAGAAGAAAGTCATTTCAGTACTTGGTTTTTTCAGTTGGGGAAATCGAATACTGTTGGAATAAGGAAATGAATACTACAGGTATGTAGTGAGGATATAGGTACATTTTATATACCTTCCCTGTTCCTGTGAATTCATTGATAGTACAAATATTGATTGTAAAAATATCCGTTACAGTAGTATGATATTCAGAGGTACTTACTTGGTCACATTGCAACATGATTGCAGTCCATAATCCCTTGACCCTCGGGAACTGGGTCAAATTATAAAAACCTTTTAAAAGAGCCGGGTCCAGAAGGAAGCGAACACACGTTGGACGGCTATATCCAATAGCCTCCGACTATCTTTTTATAAATCTGCAAGCAGACACCAACAAAATCTCCGGCTGACAACAATGAAATTATTATGGTACATCTTTGTTGGAAATTGTTGGAATGGAATTTATATGGTTATAGAATGACATAAAACCTAATATACTTGTTATTGTTGTTGAAATATGATGTAAGTACTACAATTCTGTATTATTCTTCAATATATATATATTAAAATAACACACCAAGTGGTTGAGAGTTTTTGTCTTTAGGCTGGTCATGGATTACAAGAACGGCATTTTCGCAAGTAGAAATCGTGAAAAATTCGGGTAATGCAAATATGATTTGACAGCAGCTGTCTGTCATATTTATTGAACCCGTGGTAGAAAACTTTGCTAATATGGTAGAAAACTTTGCTAATTTGTACCCGGTAAACGTTACTGGCTGGTCAAAGTACCAATTAATAAAAATAAACTTTATCTACCCACATAAGCACAGTGTTAGGTCCAATATTGTTTATCATTTACGTGAATGAAATGCTTACAATACCGAAAATTGGAAAAATCATATCTTTCGCTGACGACACAGTCTTAATCATAGAAAAAAAAACTTGGGATGAAGCCTACCGAACCGCAAATGTAGAAATAAACAACTTAAAACAATGGCTGGATGACAACTATCTTTCCTTAAACTCTGACAAAACTTACTTCATGACATTTACACTATCAGACAAATTCCTTCCAATTATAAATTCCAATATAACTATTCATAGCTCTTGTAAAAATTATACTGACAACTGCAACTCATCTAAATGCACAAAAATTTCAAAAAAGAACTACATTAAATATTTAGGCATAATAATAGACCAACATATTAAATGGACAGAACATATTGCACAAACTATAAACAGAATACGTAAACTTTTTTACATATTCCTCAAACTAAGAAATATACTTCATAAATCTATACTACTGAAGGTTTACTATGCATTAGCCCAATCAGTTCTGCAATACGGAATAATAGGTTGGGGAGGAGCGTATAAAACCAACTTAGCCCCACTTGAAATAGTACATAGAAGACTTATCAAAATTATACTAAAAAAACCTTTAGACTATTCAACTCAAAAAATATTCGAAGAATTCAAAGTTTTACAAATAAACAGAATCTATCAAAAAAATGCATTACTCCAAATCCATAAAGACAAACTAACAATAAATTCATTTAGCACCAGGCCGAGAACAACAGGACAAATAATAATCCCTAAACTTAATACTACAACGGCCCAACACCACTACACATACTCAGCCATAAAATGCTTTAACGAACTCCCTAAAGATATTCAATCCGAAAAAAATTATAAAATTTTTAAGAAAAAAATTAAAATACATTTCACCAGTAGGTAATTTCATGTTTGTGTTATATTACGCCCACTTATATTTTCAATGTGTACACAGGTTTTATATTTTATAATTTAATTTAAAAAAAAAAAGTTTCTTCCTGAAATAGTGCACAGGTATATAATTTTACATACATGTTGTTTTTATTTTATTTTTTCATAAATACGCTCATGGTAGCATCAATTAAACATACATCAAAATATCAATTGTGTTAGTACTCCCTCCCTAAACACGAGAAATTCTCAATTAGAGAGGTATTATTACCACCATTAAAAAATATTTGCATTACATGTACATAATTAAAAAAATAATTGTACTTATACCTAACTTTGTAAAATTGTAAAAATGGAATAAATAAATAAATAAAAAAAAAAAAAAAAAAAAAAAAAAAAAAAAAAGCATCCTTGAAGGATGGTGAAATCGAAAAAATGCTTTATCCTATTGGTAGTGCTTGTGAGCAAGATGGTGAAATACCCCCTTAATATGCAATTACTATTATACTCAATATTATACTATACACTTACTGTTGCACTGTTTGTATGCTCATTTTGTGCATAGCTATTTAAACAAATTCTAATCATGTTTTTGCTTAATATGCCCATTGTTTGTTCCTTCAAGGTACAATAATAAATTATATTGAACTATATTACCCACGCACAGGCTGCGCCTTAGTGGGTTCCCATTGTTCTTATTATGTCATAATATTGTATACATCAATTGTAAAATTTGGGAAAATAAAGGGAAAAAAAAAAAAAAAAAAAAAATTATCATAAATATCACCCCAAATTCATGACCTTAGCATTCTTACCCGAAACTTACGACATGTACTGTCCACATCTTCTGTAAAATAAAAACGTATCAGCCCCGGAAAGGTTTTAATTTTTCAATCTTCACCGTACCTCCACATAATTTAAAAAATTCGTTTATTTAGATCTTTAAATTTTATGTTCATCTTGTATTACCAAAAGACAGAGTGTTTCAGCTGTGTTAACTTCTGGGCCAATTACAGGGTCGTCTGATAAGCGCTACAAAATAATTAGATTACATAAACATTTTCCCCCATGGTATCTACTCGCTTTCAAATATTAACTTTCAGAATTACTTATGATGTCACTTATGTAAATGAAGAATGAGAAACCACTATTTTTAATTGTATTTGTATTTAAATGTATGCAAATGTAGTTAAAACAAAGGCATTGTGATTTTGTTTTACTTAGCTCCCCAAGGGGCCCCGAGGAAAATAATTTCCCTCAGGGCCTATGTCATCTTTAGGGATGCTGTACGGAAGGTCTTTTTGGATGCAGAGGAAATTCTGGTAATGAAAAATGTATGAGGGGGGTTAGGAACCTGGGGATGAGTGCGTTCAGAAATGACGGATGTATGAATCCATTTCTCCTACTGCGGTACAAGGCGATGGGTCGAGATAGTCCTGTTAAGATATCCCTTAACCGGTTTATCCGATCCGGCCCGCCAATCAGTCGGTGAAAAGACGCATCCGCCGCCAAGACCTAGGCAAACCTCTCAAACTAACGTAGCAAACCACTTGGGGTGACCTATGTCATAGTTCTTGGTTATCCAATAAACTATTCCCGGGGCTGCAGAACCCATACCCGCCTCCCAAATTAAAAATTCAAGTCAGTTGAGTACAATAATGTGTCCTAAAAATAAACCCGTTCTCATGCGGTCAATGTCATCCATGTATAAAGATAAGCGTGTCTACCGGCTGATATCCGGTGACAAAAAGGATCATGATGCTAGTTATTCCGAACATCTTCCATTTAAATAGCACCAGAGCCGATTTCTAACCAGGCACCTATTTTCCGAAGATTGCAATCCACTACCATTTATGAAAATATTTTTCTCAAATTAAATATTTTTGGAAAAATTTAATATCTAAAGTGCCTAAAACGATAATCTTTAATTTTTATTTCTTTAATTCGAAATATTGTTTTATAAACAACTAGCATTTCCCCGCGGCTTCGCTCGCATGGTATTACGGGAAATTATTGTAGCCCTTGCACGTATCAATTATCCCCCTCCTCCCCACCTCCAACCCCACCCGCATTCCATACATTCATTCCCTTACATTCAGTTTTTAAACATCTCGCCTGCCACCTAAATTTCATAATGCGATAGCTCAAAGAAAAAAAGAATTATCCAATTATGTTCATTCGTTCGGAATTTATGCGCTTACAAACATTTCGGATGTTTATTTTTATTTTAATATTTGGAAGTTTGTAAATATAATGAAAAAATTACACATTATTCAGTCTTTATAATCGTTACGAATTATATTTTGAATGTAGGAACTCTCATCTGACATTTATTCCAAAACATAAGCTTGTCCAAAAAACCAAAACATATTCTAATATTTGAATTTTCTGGAGCAGCAGCCGACCAGTAGGTAGGGGGCTGAGTACCTACCAGCATAGAGCCCACAAATATTTCAACATAGTTTCCAATCCGTTTATGGAAACGATTCTTTTTCTGACGTTAGCTAATATAATATAATATATTAATATTTATAATTTCATAACGCCAGAGCTTACCATCATATACAGCCTATAGCCTTCGCATATAATTTAGCTTTCTATTGATGAAAGAATTTTTAAAGTCTTTTTATTGGTTAATTCGTGAAAGCGTAGCAAACAAACCGAGCAGTTTCGCATTAAAGTCTTATTATAGGTTAATGCGTGAAAGCGTAATAAACAAACTCGAGCAGTTTCGCATTTATAATATTAGTATGGATATGGATTATGTAATTATTATTAGGCACTACCAACATGGCATGAAGGCATTATCAAACTGCAGTTTAATAATACCTTCAGAAGGCGAAACAGCGGTCACGCGTAATAATAATTAGATAGAAAATTTTGTTTATAAACAAACTTTATTATTGAATACTTTAAATAAATAAAAATTAAAAAGGAGTTATACAAATTTAATTTCTCAAACCCAATTTTAAAAGAACAATTAAAGTATTAAAATTTACCATGAAACCTTTCTCATTCATAAAACAATAAAATAACTTTTTCAAAAAAATATTTATGAGGACTGATCTGAAAAGATTAACGTTGAAAGTTGTAAAAGTGGAGTTATTCGAGTGAAGGGTTTTATTATTTTCATCTTTACTGTCTATAAAATCCTGTTACGGATAAATCTCAGGGGACACCTTCGACATCCTGTGCCTTCCGCAACCTACATCTGCTGGCTGGCCGGAAGCTGACGGTTAAGGTGAACCCTTTTCCGGGTTTAAGATCAGTAAAACCCGGAAACGAAGTGATTATTTTATTTCTCTTTGTTTGCTTTATAAGCGAGCAAGAATCACCCGTTAAAATAATGGCTCATTTTAAAACAAGCAATCATTTTTTGATAAAATGGAAAATATTTTCATGTGATTTACAGCAAAAATTAACGCTACAGAATGATAAGGGGTTATAAATATTTGAATGTTGTAAAATTAGCTTATTTTGGCATTTTTTTATTGGTTAAACGCCTACCTAGGCCAAAAACCATGTTTTATTGCGGGGTTTTAGAAATTTTAATAATCAAGCAGCTAACAGAACGACTAAGGAATCTAAATGATGCATTTTTAAAAGCTACATAATATTAGGATCGTGGGTTCTGCGGCTCGCCTGTTGGCCGTGTGCGTACATTGTATTACATATGACGGCCTCCGTGGTCGAGGGGTAAGACTCTTGACTCGCAATCCAAAGGTTGGGGGGTCGAATCCCGGCGTGCGCAAATAAATTTTATTTGATGTATTTGTGTTATTTCACAATAAGTGCTGTGTGCGTCATTTCCGTTTCATCCGAATTCCAAATCACAAAGGTGCTGTAGATGTTTCACTTCAATAATATATCGTTCATTTGCGGCACGTTCCAGAGTGGAAGATACTCTTACCATGGAGTATGATCACCATTACGAGTTGACACGTTGCTTGAAATGACGTTAGCCGTGTTTGGTGACCAGATCTGAATAGCCAGTTACTTTACTACCTTCCTTTTCCCTATCTCCTTCCCGTTCCTTACCTTCAGCCTCACAACATAACCCATTTGGGGATGCCATAGTCTCACTAGCTCCAGACGGGAGCAGCTGGGACTCTTGTGAGGTTTTGTAAAAAAACATAATGAAAAAAAAATCCATGAATCCAAACGAATCCATGAATCCAACTGTCCATGAAAATAAGCATTTTTACCTAACTCCTTTTACAAAGGTGGACGTAAATTTAATAAGAACTATATTTTCTTTGGCTCTCCTGGTCTTAGCTCTGGAATGCATACGTTGTGCAAGTTAAATGGAACCATGATGTTGTTGATGTGTTTGCTTAATTAAAATTGATATTTACTGCGTTCAACGAGAAGACATCATAATAAACATACGAATGTTTACTTCTTTATTATGCAGTAGATATAAGGTAGAAAGTATGATATGTTACACAATGTATACGTAACAGTAATGTTTGTAAATGGAATTAAGAAAACAAAAAATTGTTATGACGAAATTATCGTGCTATTCAACAATTAGATATCTAAATCGAAGTGAACAATTCAATTTGCAACAAAAATAATAAAACAAAAAAGTAATATCCACTTCATAAACAAAAGATCATAAATTTTAGCAAAAAAATGCTTGGGTGGAATAACCGCACTTCGGAAATAAAGGCCTTTTCTTCGATATAATAATTATCAACAAAGTATGCAAAACCACCCGGAAGAGCCCTTATTATAATTAATCGAACCCGCAACCTGCGCTATGTTTGTCGTCGAAATACATTGTTCTAGCCTGGCGTTGGTTGCCTAAAATTCGAACTGTAGTTAAATTTCAAGAAAATATTAATGTTTTTACGATTTCGGTACTCACACATTATTTCACGATAAAACAACTGTTTTGTACAATTCGGTCTAGTCAAGCTAGGTTGGTATTGGAGTGAATGGAATGACATTGTTTTCCTCTGAGAAAACTGAACTAATTTTGAAATGGAAGGCGATCCATAAAATACACATTATTTATATCCTGGGGATATTCTAGGTGACCCGAAGGAGTGGGTGGTGCACCTAAGGAGCCTATGTTATTCGCACACGATGGCTTACCCCCTTTCATTTAGTGTGATAATAACTCTTATTTAAAAAAAACATCAAAAAGTGGCTTGTTCGATTCCATGCGGAAATTGAAAAAGGAATACAATTTAACACAATGTCGGAAAACGCTGTTTTTATTTGGCTATTTATTTAAAGGGTTTTATAGGGAAAGCAATGGAAAGAAGGGTTTTACTTGACGCGTCGTTATTTCAACTCGCCACGGATTTCTTTTGTTACAGACCACACGCGATCCTGAAATTTCTGGGGTTTTGTGGCCGGGCTTACCCGCGGTAAATTGTTCACTTCATTTTATACCGGCGTATAAACGTAAATGCGAAATTGTCTTGTATGAAAAGCTGGACGAAAAATATAAAAAAGGTTTCTACGGAGAAACGATATGTAAAATAGAAAAACCTGATTGATCGAAAGCTTTCCACGTTTTATATTGCTATAAAACACTATGTAATATCTGCTTTGCTATGACAGGAAAGGCTAGGTGATTTTACCGAAGTTTTTATTTAGTATTTATGTAAGCCAATTGGTTTTCATGCGGAAATTTATTATTCAAACTACGTCCAGTCTTTTTTATAAATGTTTGTAATTCGTAACCCGAGAGAGGTACTTTCTTAAAAAAAGGTTTGCGGTACGTATATGAATAAAATATATCAATACGTAGTAATAAAAGCATTCAACAATCTTACACAACATAAAAAAATGATAGAAACAAAAAAACATTCTCATACAAAATTAAGATAATTTGGCTTAAAGAACAAAAAAAAAATATTAATTGTTTTTTTTTTTTTTTACTGTATTTAATTAAAATTAAATTTAATAGTTTTATTATCAAGTTCTGTATATTCATTATGTTCGAAAATTAACATTTCAAATCTTATAAATAAGTCGCCTATCAGTGAATCTAGCCACAGTTTGAAAATGGTCTTGAAAACCTAAACAGCTGTAACTAAAATACATAATAAAATACTTGCAGAACTTGATAATAAAACTATCAAATTTAATTTTAATTAAATATAATTAAAAAAAAATATATATATATTTTATATTTTATTTAAAATATATACCTATATATTTTAAAAGTATAAACCTACATATTAAACAATAAAACAAACATATTTAAATCAACCGTACCTTATAATTAAATTCATAAGGGGTATTGCATCATTTTTAATTACTGCCTCTATTTTTTTATCACGTCGTTTTATTATATATTTTATTTCTTGGCATTTATTTTAATTTAATTTAATTTTAACGTAGGTATGTTTTTAGGTTTTCACGGCCAAAAAGTATTTTTGTTATTGTTTTTGGGGTGTTATGCCGTGTTTCGCTACCTCCTTCTTTAGCCAACGTTTCGGATGCCCTGATGATGGACACTGTAACGCTGTCCGAAACGTTGGATAAAGAAGGAGGTAGCGAAACACGGCATAACACCCCAAAAACAATAACAAAAATAATTTTAACGTAGTTCATTTAGTTAACATAGTTATATCGTATATTGTAAAATTGTAAAACGAGAGTGGTTAAGCAACCAAATACTTGATTTTTTATTGTCGGTTTATAATTACATACAGAAGAGTTTTAAAAAAAAGTAACTGAGAGATTGTATTTCCAGCCTCTTTGTTTTTAAAATGAACGCTTATCCGGTAGGTGCTTACACTGCTTACTCGAAAGCATGGCAAATGGCATTTAGTCTATTTTGGATGTAAAATAAGAATTATTTTCTGCCTATTTATCGGTGTTCAATTATTATTTGTTCTCTCTGGAAGGATTAAAACAAAACTTTTTCACAACATGAAATTGATGAAATGCACCACCTGATGGTTGAATAATCTGCCCGCCTGTGTTAGATGCATGTACGGGGCCTATACTACTGCAGAAAGGCATCTACTTTAGGTTAGTGCATGTTTTCATTTACGTTTAGGCAATTCTTGACCATAATCTTTGAGATGAGAACGCCGCGTACATAATTAATTATTTCTTATATTTCTCAGTGTTCGCAGCCCTTTGTAGTTGGTGCTATTTGCATGCGCTCCAGCAGGGGGCTCTAGCGAGGCCCGCATTATCAAATAATGTTTAAAATACATAATATTATAAACGTATCAATAATAATATATATATATTTTAAATATTTTTTGACTGAACGAAAGTCTCATGGCTAATGGGAATGTTAAACAGAAAATGCTTTAAATTAACTCACGGAGAGTTTTGAGGTGAGGCATGCATTGCATACAGATTTTGTCAAGATTATTTGAAACACAGTTAATTAAATGAACATTATCTTTGTCCGGCTTAGAAATGATCTCATTTCTCTTGCCCAGATTTAAGTTTAATCTTCTGCGTATGTTTTTACACACTGACATGCTGCTTATTTTATTTACTCTTCCAATTCCGGGAGAACAAGAATCGATTCATAATATGTAAATACCAGTAGGCAACCAGTTTCAACTACATAAGAGCACGCTAAGGAAATAAACACTTTTCATCAACCAATATGTATCTACTTTAAAAAAATCACTAAGGTAAAGGGTTGACTTTCTGTACATATAAATAATAATAATAATAAGTTTGTGGATGTGGGGAGGATAGTGCAATCCCACACGTCCCATATGATTGTACATATTTATATAATATATTTTATAACGTATTTTAAAACAACAGATTTTTTTTTTAGAACACAGAATAGGAAAAAAACAAAATAAAAAAATATATATAATCAATTCTATTCTTCAAGCTCGGGCCCAGCGCTATATTATATTGGATCCGGAGTCGTTCCATCTAGGTGGTTCGGTAGTTACACCATGTTTCGCATGTATATAGATTAGTGCAAAATGCATTGAACAATGTTTTTTTTACATGGCTACTGCATTGGAAAAATCTTCGGGCAATCATATTGGACAATACACAAAATAATAATATAATCATACCATTAAAAGTATGTTCTTTTTGAAAATAAGACTTGAATAAGCTTAATTAAATGCTTATTTATTTAGCCTTATCTCTACAAGCTTCCTGATGAATAATTTACATAGCTTTTGAAATCAATTCAATCTAATAAGTATGCTTACCCGAAAACTCACTGCGTGCCGCTGTCCGAATCTTCTTTAATTTAAAAAAAATATAGCCTCGGAAGTTTTCTCTTCTCAATCTTCCCCGTATTTATAAATAATTTAAAATTTCGTTCTAAACTAAACCAGGAAATTTGACTGTCCTAAAACGGAAATTTCTGCTAGTTGGATAGTCAAAGTATTTTTTTATAATGTATATGTATTTTTGTTTCAATAAATAAATAAAAAAAAATAAAAAAAATTAGTGTCTTACAAAAAAAATAAAAAATTATTTTACTTAAACATTGTTCCTTGTGGTACCTAGTCGCTTTCAAATATTAACTTTCAGAATTACTTATGATGTCACTTTAGTAAATGAGAAAGCAGTATTTTGTAAATGACACAAAGGCTCCGTGATATCCCTCAAGGTCTTCGCCCTTGGGGATGCTGCGCGAAGGGTCACTTTAAGACGCGGGTCTAGAGGAAAACTTATTAGATCGTTTCAAAACGAGCCATTCAAAGCAAGCTTTTTGATGAAATACAAAATATTTTCAGCTGATTGACAGCAAAAATTTCCGGTTTAGAATGATGAAGGACTTTATCTACAAATTTTAATGTTATAAAATTTGATTATTTTGACATTTTTATTAGTTTAGCCACTCGGACCCATAGGCTTGTTTTCTCGATAACATAACATAACACACTGGGGGAAAAAATGTGTGGATGGTCGTTTTAGGGAAAGGAACTAAAGGAAGTTCTGGGAAGGAAAATGTATGAGGTGATTTGGGAGGCGGGAATGGGTACCGCCACCCTGGGAACCTTTATTGGATAACCAACACTTCTGTCATAGGTCACCCCAAGTGGTTCGCTACGTTTGGTGATTTAACAGGGGTGCCCGGGTTCATAGGATGAGGTTTGTCTAGGTCTTGAAGGTTGATGACCAGGACACACGAACCCCAGATTCCTACCCACCCCTTTCCCCATTTACTTTCCAGAACTCTTCTTTCCTTTCTTTAAAAAAAACCCTCAACACAGCATTCCCAAAGATGACATAGGCCCCGAGTGAAGTTATTTTCCTCAGGGCCTCCTGTGTGGAATTCATGTAAAAAAAATGAGGGGTGGGTAGAAATCTAGGGTGAATGTGTCCAGGAGCGACGAACGTGTGAATCCATCCCTCCCACTGCAGTGCAAGGATCGAGAGAGACCGTAGAGAGAGGTCTAGGTTAGGTCTTCCTCAATAAGTCTCTCCCGATCTTGCCCGCTACGCAGTAGGTGGGCAAATGCATTTGCCACCAAGACCTAGACAAATCGCACCCTATGAACTCGGCACCCCTTGTAATTCACCAAACTTAATGAACCATTTGGGATATGATGTACTGTAGATGTTCAAAAGACGGTAATTGCGTTTAGATCAACGTTAAATTCCGCATCAATCATAGACATTAATGCGTATTGCGTATCTAATCAAGTCCACATAGATACCGGATAGCGATTAACAATATTGACTTTGCTAAATAGTAGATAGTAATACACGTGTTCTAATGCTAACATGACACGTGCCAACTAGACGAATATTGGGCAAGCGTTCTCTACATAATGGTGTACTTTGTACTAACTGCCTAGTATTTAATGTAAATATGCCTTATAGTGATACCTGCTTATCTTTATTATTAGTGTTGCTGAATCTGTCTGTCAAACCTTATTGATATGTTTGCTTAATTAAAAATAATATTTACTGCCTTCAACGAGAAGAAGTCATAATAAACAGACGAATGCTTATCTTCTACTATGCAGTAAAGTAGATATTAGGCAGATGTTATGATATATTATTAATCAATATTATATATGAAAGAGTATAAAAAAATACGAATAAAAAATAAATTAAAAATATTTTTGTGTCGACATTAGATATCCATGTCGAAGTGTGCAAAACAATTATTTGCAACAAAAATAACAACAAAACAGTAAAATTTATTGCAAGCATTAGACAAAATTTTGCTTTAGTGGATTAATTTCACTTGGAAGTATAGGCCTCTTCTTTGATAGAATAATTGATACTAAATAATTAAGGCCCTTCCCGCCTTTGCTTCCCGCATTTCGATCGATTTAATAACATATTTCCATTAAGCAATTCATGTTTTAAAGCTCTTAAAAATACATGTTATTCTTGAAGTATTATCTACACATTCCCCACACCGAAACAGTAATTATATGAAATTCCCTCGATAGAAAAAAATCGCAAAGTATGCTTTGAATATTATTATAAACAAGCTTTTTTCAGTTATTTTACAAGTTATATGTATGAAAAAATTCACAGTGTTTCTTTAAATGTAATTTTAGACATTCCCAACGAGATTTTTGCTCTATTTTAAACGAGTCGTGTTTTATTGAACATTTTTACAATTTTCGTTTAAATGTTATCGTTTTTAATATTAGCGCGCTGTCTCTAACATTCGTATTTACATATCTCTCCATCTTCTTCTTTTTGAGCGGGTACTATCAAGCCACTGCAATATAGCAACATCAGAAGTTGTCAGCTACGGATGTCGTCAAATATCTACATTTATTTTAATTCACTAGTAGGCCCCGAGGAAAAAATTTTCCCTCACGAACTATATTACATCTTTGTGGATGCTGTGTTGAGGGTCTTTTTGAGTAGAGGAAGGATTGAACATAGGCCTTGAAGCAACCCATGTTGTAGAAAGGAAGAAACACATAGGCCAGCAAATCGTTTCTCAGTCGAGCTTTTGAACTCAAAATTGAGTCGTCGAAATGACCCGTTGTCATGTGACAAATGTCAACCGTATATCTCTGTGACTCTGGTTTCGGTGAAACGATTGAGTTACATATCATCATCAAACAGTATTAATAGCCTAGCGACTGTACGGTTGAAATTTAAGAAGCCGGTTAATACAAGAATGCTTTACGCAAAGCGTTTTCGTACGTGGAGTTTGAATACAAATCTACCTTTGTAATAGAACCGAATTAAAGCAATGCCAAAAGATGGCTCCACTTACGTTAACAGCTAGCTTAAGGAGCATTTGGCAGGCGTAAATACTATTGGATTTACAATTTCGTTAATCTCTCCGGATATGGAGAGATTCGATAATATGATTCTCATTGTTGTAATTGGCAGTTGTGAATAATAATATCACGTATCTATTTATAATATAAATATATATTTTTTTTTACAATAACTCCACACAGGAGGCCCTGAGGAAAATAATTTCCCTCAGGGCCTATGTCATCTTTGAGGATGCTGTGTGGAGGGGCTGATAAGCATATATGATGTCATTGCACGGTTGTCCCGGTGATTAGCCGACACTGGATCCAGTGGATCCGAAGAACCAGGTATTTTTGGAACCAGTTCCCGTCAGATTTATAAAATGGTCACCAACACTCAAACTGGGCGAAGCCGAACCAAAAGCCGCCCGCAAGGTCTATCAGCAAAAACCTGCGGAGCGAGTTTTTAACTGTCGGTGTTAACATAATATTCATATTCTTAATTGTTGTTGGTACTCGTAAGTTGGCTGAGATTCGAATTTTAGTTTAATTTCAAATAGTAATCCATGGAATGTTAGATTTTACAAAAAGCCATTCATATTTTTACGAATTCACAACTAATCCATTATGGCACAATAAATCAACTATTTTCTACAATTCTGTCTAGCCGAGGCTTGGTTTATAGCCGTGGGAGGGAACGGGATGATATTGTTTTCCTCTGAGAAAACTAAGCTAAATTTGGAACCGAAGTCAATCCATAAAATATACATTATTTATATCCGGGGAAGTCTCGGCGACTCGGGAGAGAGGGATGGTGCATCTGGAGAGCTTATGTTATCCGCCCTCGATGGATTACCCCTAATATGTCTTTGCGCCTTTAGATCATCTTGCCACGAATCGGATGCTTAAATTCGGTATTCAGGAATATAAAAGAGATACGCCAACACAATAAGAGTGTGTCACATTTTATACATTTTACTGAACACATGTCAAATGCGTTAAATGATTACATTTTTTTACATTAGCTCCATACAGAAGACCCTGGGGAAAATAATTCCCCTCAGGCCCTATTCATCTTTGGAGATGCTGTGTGCCGGGTCTTTTAAGGAAAGGAAAGAGAGAAAGTGCTGGGAAGGAAAAATGTATAAGGGGTGGGTAGGAATCTGGGGGTCAGTGTGTCAATCTATCCCTCTTACTGCGTTGCAAGACGATGTTCCGAGAGAGTACGGCTGGAGAAGTCAAAGGGGCTCCCTCAACCATTCTCTCCCGATCCGCCCTGCCATGAGGCCAGTGGGCAGACGCTTCCGCCGCCAAGACCCAAATAAACCTCACCCTATGAACCAGGGCACCCCTGCTAAGTCACCAAACGTAGCGAACCACTTGGGGTGACCTATGGCAGGGGTGTTGGTTATCCAATTAATGATTCCCGGGGCGGTGGTACCCATAACCGCATCCCAAAATGTTTTTCCCCCAAGCAAATTTTTTACTTTAATTTATGAATTTTCTGTTTATGAAGTATATATTACATTTTTTTGTTATTTTTATTGCAAATTGTTTTGTTCATTTCGATATAGATATATACATATCTAATTATTGAAAAGTACGGTAATGTTGTCACAACAACCCATTTTTCACAAACTCAACATTATCAAGCGTTTCTCTTCTTCTTTAGTAATATTTAGCCTATTTTATTTACTGTATCACAAATGATCGAGTTAAGCACGTATAAAAAAAAATGTATTAAGTATAAAATATTTATTTTTACATGTTTTATTTATTTTTTATTTCTGGTTAGGATAATCCTCATAAACTCACTCTAGGGCGGGAGGAACTTAAAATTCATGAGTGGGATGTAATAGAAACAAAGATATTTTGAAATCAAAAATCGAAGTTTCACGTACAATACAGCATAAGAATAAAAGAACAGACAGGTTAAGTAGAAAAAAAACAAAAGAAAACAAATTTATGTTTAAAAAAAAAAAAAAAAATTATTTGTTTACCGCACAAAAGTTCCAACTGCTCCCGTCTGAAGCCAGTGAGACTGGCATTCCCAAGTGGTATGTTGTGAGGCTGAAGGTGGTGGGAAGGGGAAGGAGATGGGGAGGGGAAGGAGATGGGGAAGAGGACGGTGGGAAGTACTTGCCTATTTAGGTCTGGTCACCAAACACGGCTAAAGCCATTTCAAGCAACGTTTCAATTCTGAATGGTGGTCTTATACCAGGGCGATACTGAGAGTATCTTCCACTCTGGAATGTGCCATAAATATAGTATTCATTATTTTAAATGGATTAATTATGAAATAACACAAATTAATCAAATAAAATTTATTTGCCACGCCGGGATTCGATCCGGCGAACTTCGGATTGCGAGTCAAAAGCCTTACCACAAAAGCCTTGCCAAAAGACCACGCCAGCCATCAGTGCCAATAATGAAACTAACAAGGAACTACAAATAAATTTAAATAATTAGGAAAGACAAAAAAGAAACAAGACAAAACAAAACAAAACAAGAAAATTACATATTTTAATTTTTAAATGTGCTTGAAAAATATTATTTTAAAGCATTATTGTGAAATTTTTAATATGCTGGATGTTTTGGTACATATCAGAAAGCGAATTATATAGTGTGTAGGCAATATAGTTCAGAGATTTTATCACATATTCTGTAGTGTGTGTTTGCGCGGCCCATTTCGGCCAGTTTCATTAAAATCTTAGATTTGGATTTGAGATCAAAATACCCAAGCAAACTGAAAAATAATTTTCCTTATCAAAAGGTTTATTAAATATCTAGTACGTATGTGAGTTACTTAATTTATTTTTGCTTTAAATTTTAAGAAATAAGCCATTCAAGATTTTACTGTTTCATGATTTTAAAGGCAACATGGGCAATTATTTGTGAGTAAATGAAAAACATTAAAAAAATAATTTGAGCCAAAAAAGTAATGAAAGCAATTATTTTACAAAAAAGAGCAAGAATTTCTTCAGCTAGAATCTTTTCATTACTTGATCCATGATCACATCATACTGAAAACTGAAAGTCTGAAAGTAACATCACGTTCTCAGGTACCTAGTGAATATTTTATTATTTTATCAACAAATTCAAAGAATTTGGGTATAGCGGAAGAAATACAGACCACACACTTCCGAGAACCGAGAATATAACACAGAACACACGTTTTCCGATAGAGAATCCATCAAAAGATTTCTCAATATTTTCGTAATTTAAAAACTTACGTGTAAACAGGCAAAAAACATCTTCCCACAATATCACCTGCGCTCAGACGTTCCATTCAAGATTAAGCTATTCAATCCTTTACACAAAGTGAGCAAATTTATTCTACCAGAAAGTGTATCCGATTCCTTGGAACCAATCGGGGATGTTTGCAGAGACAGGGGTAGAAAAATAAATCCCAATATTCCCAGTTAAGGGGATGGATCGCTCGGGTGGTAACACAAAGCAGCCGATATTTCATCTGGTAACGATTTTTGTTTGTATTTAATGTCCGACCGTAAATTTTTATTCGTCGAATTGTGTACAAAATGAATTTGCTGATGTCATTTCTCAGTATGTACCAGTAAAATGTAATAGACATACCTAGTTACATGTGCCACACTTTATTTTCTAAATAAGTACTCGGTTAATAACTACAAGATGGTAGGTACGTATAATTGTGTTTCACTTTTTATATTACTGGTACCTAGTTACGATGTTTTTTAACAACATTATTACTGCAAAAAGATCACAACAAGTGCGCAACACTAGAATGTGTTCTTCTTTAATGTATCAACCAGTATATACCAGAACATCCTTTGGACAAAGAAGTTTTGCATATAAAGCTCCATTGCTTTATAACATGCTTAGTGAAAAAATCAAAACTATTGGTACGTTAAATATATTCAAAAAAACGGTCAAAATATGTATACTAACTGAGAGTGATGGTTTTGGATTACCCATGTTGTCACTTTTGTCATAAATCAGCATGGAATTAAGCTATAATCGATACAATCCATATTTGATTACTGTGTGTGTACATTACTACTTATTGTTATTTCTTACTGCTGTATACTTTTGAATTTACTCATTGTTATTATCAAATTAACTTTTGTATAATTATTTACTCACTATAATACATAATTGTTTATTATTATTTACTCATAATTATTATGTATTTACTTAATTTATGTTTATTTTTATTTACTATTTTTTATTTACTTTCTTACGATTACTAAATAGTTTATTATTGTTTATTCATAATTATATTTTATATTATGTATTTAATTTACTTACATTTATTTACCTACTATATTATATTTATTCTTATTATATTATATTTATTACTTACTATATTATATTTATTACATAATCTTTATACATTTATTACATACTTGTTTATTATTATTTACTTTTTATTATTTATCTATTATTATTTACCTACCTTTATTTTTATTTATTTTTTGTTAATACTCGTAAATCTACTGTTACTGACGGTATGGTCACCCTATGAATGCATTTGTTAAGCCACTGCAGGTACCTTGAACATGTTTAGTTTACAGTAGAATATTATTGTGGCCAACTAAGAGCAATATGAGCATACCGCCCAGCTGTAATTAATATTTGAGTAAACTATATTTAGTGTTTCTTGTGAATTTATACGTATGTTTTTTATTTTTATTCGATTATTGTTTTTTATTTTTATTTTTATTGTAAAACTGCACATCTCGATACAGGAATGCCCTAGTGAGATGTGCAGTTTATGTTTTTATGTACATCTATATATTTTAATAAATAAATAAATAAATAAGAAATAAGATGTATTTTGTTTTGCCCGAGTTACAAGTAGTTGGAAGTTAACCGAGTTTTTTTTTTTACATTAACTCCACACAGGAGCCCCTGAGGAAAATAATTTCCCTCAGGGCCTATGTCATCTGGGATGCTGTGTGGAGGGTCTTTTTGAGGAGAGGAAGGAATGAACATTGGTCTTGAAGAGACCTATGTTGTAGGAGGGAGGAAACACAGATGCCGGCAAATCATTCCATAGCCGAGCTGTTGAACTAAAGAATGAGTCGAAAAAACGACACGTTCTCATGTGACAAATGTCAACCGTGTACATATGTTGGGCGCGCGTTTGGCGTGTCTCCCGACTATGCACCGGTGCCGAAGGGATCAATGACGCTAGTTCCTCAGAGCATCTTCCATTGAAATACCGGTAGAACATGGATAGCATTTCCACCCGACGCCTGTGCTCTAAAGATTGCAATCCGTTCGTTAAGATGGGAGAATCTATCAAACGGACCGCCCGTTTCTGCACAGAGTCGAGGGTATTTTTCAAGTATTTTGGAGCTCCAGACCAGAGGTGGCTGCCAAATTCAACCGTGGGGCGCACTTGCGATTTGTACAGGGTTAGCAGTTGTATACTATTAAAGTATCTGCGGGCCCTGTACAGTACGCCCAGTTTTTGAGAAGCTAACTTTACTCTGGCTTCGATGGAGCCCCCATACCTGAGTTGGTCACTTAAGGCCCGTATCCTGCGCCACAATACACATGAACACTAGCTTGAACAGCACCCAAAACATTGAAAATTTGAACACTTCGTGTTCAAAAACCCTGTGTTCAAGCGTTAAGGCCCGTATCCTGCGCCACAATACACATGAACACTAGCTTGAACAGCACCCAAAACATTGAAAATTTGAACACTTCGTGTTCAAAAACCCTGTGTTCAAGCTTTACCACAGCCGACGGAAAACATTCATCTCCCGGGCGAAGGGGGAAGGCTGGCGGGGGAAATGTGTTCATATTTTTACAAGAGCCGCGCGATGCGGTCATGTATGGAGAATCAAACCGAACAAGTTTTTGAGGTTATGCGCAATGAGCAAGCTTAATAATCACTAGTTTAAAATATTATGATACCTAAATACAATATAATAAATATATTTGATAATAAAATTAAAACATAATAACGAATATTAACAATATTAATATTAATATTATTTTTGAAGTGGGTGAAGCGGGAGCGGGAAGGCAGGCGGGGCCGGCGGGGGGGGGAAATAAGTTAATATTTTTACAGGATCCGTACGAAGCGGTTGGTTGGTACCGGAGGTAAATCGAATGACGTTTGGGGTTATGTCAACTGCGCGAGCCTAATACCTAATTATGACTTTAAATTCCAAATAAATACTGTCGTAATGATGATTATATCTTTCGTGATCTCACTTGTAAATAAAGTCTATTAATTTATAAATCGGTTTCAGAGACACGGAAGAAATGACCAATTAAAATAGGTATTCTATTCTTTCCCTGATAAATAAATACCTAATAAAAATCTAGTTAGGTAGGTTAGGTCTAAGTTGAAATCTGCGTGTTCTCCTTTATATTTCGTTTACAATATCATCGCTAAATTTCTTAACAGAACTCGACTTTTGACGTTTGAATTTCGAATGCGTAATTAATTACGCATTCCAAATTCAAATACTGACTTTAGGTCATAATAATTGATATTAGTCGGAAATCTTTCCTGGTAAATAAACATCTATTAAAATATCTCTGTTTTCTCCCTGATGTAGCATCTCTTCTTCATCGGAACATATTTTAACATTTATTTAAACGCTAAACGTCAAACGTCAAGTCAGTTGCGTACGCGAGGACGCGTGGACTCGTGGACAGGCCACTAGCAGTGTGTGACCGCGCGAACTTCACACCTGTTCACACCAATCTTTCAAACCATGTTTAAAAAAACGCAGGAGACGGAAAACAAAGAACGTTTATAGTGGGGTTCAAGCTAGTTTTCATGTGTATTCTGGCGCAGGAGTTCCGCCTTTATAGTTACACCAAGCATATCAATGGAAGGTCTGTTCGGAAGATTGCTTCCGTTGAAGGAGGCTAGATTTTCATTTCGATCCCTTTTAGACGTAATCAGACATGATTGGGTCTTTGAAACATTGAATTCGACGAGTTGTGACAATTGAAAAATGGAATTAATACCTAGATACCATGTATTTTGATTCGCCAGAGTAACAAAGAGTTGCAAGTTATCCGAGTCGAAACAATTAAATATATGTAATTAGTATCTAGTACCTAGTTACAATGTATTTTGATTTGCCCGAGTTACAACAAGTTGGAAGTTAACTGAGTTATGACAATTAAAAATATGGAATAAGTACTTAGATACGATGTATTTTGATTTGCCAGAGTTACAACGAGTTAAAAGTTATCAGAGTTGGAAAAATTAAATATATGGAATTAGTATCTAGTTACGATGTAATTTGATTTGTCCGAGTTACAACAAGTTGGAAGTTAACCGAGTTGTGACAATTGAAAAATGGAATTAATACCTAGATACGATGTATTTTGAATCGCCAGAGTTACAAAGAGTTGGAAGTTATCCGAGTCGAAACAATTAAATATATGGAATTAGAATCTAGTATCTAGTTACGATGTATTTTGATTTGCCCGAGTTACAACAAGTTGGAAGTTAACCGAGTTATGACAATTGAAAATATGGAATAAGTACCTAGATACAGTGTATTTTGATTGGTCAGAGTTATAACTAGTTAAAAGTTATCCGAGTTGGAAAAATTAAATATATGGAATTAGTATCTAGTACCTAGTTACGATGTATTTTGATTTGTCAGAGGTACAACGAGTTAGAAGTTATCCGAGTTGGAACCCTTAAATATACAGAATTAGTACCTAGTTACGATGGAATTAGTACCTCCTACCTAGTAACTACAAAATATTGGAAGTTACCCGAGTCGGAACAATTGAAGAGATGGAATTAGCACTGATGAGATAAACGGATATAAGTGTGGACGTGTTTCGTGTGGAGAAAGTAAGTCCGAAATAAGCTGAAATTAATTTAAAAATCTTGTCGATAATTTCAGGTTTTATTCAAATCGGCTTGGGTCACACGTCTGGAATTTTTTTTTGCAAGTAGAATTTATATTTTGCTGCTATCCGTGACTAAAATGATGTTACAAACTAAGAATAGCTGATCTTGAAATTCTAAGCAGAAAAAACTCTGAAATGTTCACACAAATGACACAAATACACAAGAAAATATTCGATATGGTATATATTACGTTGTTATCAAAAAACGATTATTTAATTATTAACCAAATTGAAATAAATTAAGTGTCTTTTTCAGAACCTCTTTTAATAACTATATTTAGACACTGGAAAAAGAGAACATTTAGTTATGGACGAACAAATAAATAAACCTTCACGAATGTTTCAATCGTTGATTTGTTACTTTGACTTCGTTAATTTGTTGGAATTTATTCTACATGGATAAATAAATACTAAGCCGAATTCTTTATTTCTTAGGACATAAACACAAAATAGCCCCAATAACAGCTTTGTTTTTTGTTTGTTTATTTACTTCATTTCTTAGGCAAACAATGATACAAAAAGCAACGGGTCGTTAGGAATGAAAATAAAAATAAGATGAAAGTCTCACAGAAACTTATTACGCCAAAGATGATGGATGTGGTATTGATTGGAAGTGAAAATTTATCGGAAAAATATTACGCCTTACAAAGCTGCGTGTAATTTAACCCAAGGTCTTATCCATAGAAATCTTTATATATCCGCGTTTGCAAAAACTCCAGAGGCATGCAGTGACGTTTTTTTCAAATTTTAAGAAATACACTGTATTTTTGTATGGTGTTTGAACGCCTGAAAAGATGGTCGAATACAAAAGCTTTTTTTTACTCTACTTTACACCTCTGCAAACAAACGATGCGTGATGGTGAAAATGCAAACAAATGTCACTTAACTAATGTACATTTTTCGATATAAATGATTCTAATTTTATGTGTTTGAGTTATCTGGATCGTTTATAATTCAGATACTGAAATGGACTCTAACAACTTTTGAAATATTATTTTTAATTCGTTAACTAAAACTGATGTCAAGTGTTTACTATGGACCAATAGATCACTCGCTGGGCCTTGGAAAACCACAAAAATATAATTTGGTTTGTTTTACGCAAGATGAATTGATTCATTGATATCATTTGTTCAACATTTGCAAGATGTTTCATAGTAGATAGACATGGAGTGTTGAGCTGGTAAAAGACTACCACTTTGAATGAAAACATTGCTGGAAAGGCTTAAAGCCTTGTTTACTGACAAAATCCGAAAAGCCAGGTTCTTCCTAAGATGAACTATAATAACAATTGTTAACCCCTTTCTTCCCCATCTCCTCCGACTTACTTGAGCCCCAAAAGCTTCTCCAAACTAGGTACCATTGATAAGGACTGGTAATGTTGAAAAAGAAAACGATTTAGTGTTAGTAATAAAATTTGAAAATTTAAGGTACCTACTGAGGAGTGTTGTGATCGACTTCATGAATGGAACAATTTGTCAATAAATAAATCCTTTTAGACACTTTTTGGATTTGAAAGGCGTGGAAATCGATGTGAAAATTTAATCCAACAGCTCTTCAATTTTCACCAAGAATCACTATTTGATATTTTCCAAGGCAAGTCATGAAAGGAGTCAGCTTCGCTAGAATCCCCCCAATAAGTCGATCACTCATCAATTGCCTATCAATCAGTCAAGGAAATACTATGATTGAATGCTGAGGAGATGAATGATTTGTCAAATTGTCGAGAAAGTGAAGAATAAAGTGGTGCAAGTACGTTTCTGACAAAATTCTCAAGTGAAACGGTGTATATTAAATCCACTCGCAAGTTATCAATAATCTGGATGTCAGCCGCATTGATTATATTCTGAGAGTAAGCTTGTATTTGAGATATATCTTGATACCTTATCGAAACATTCAATGCAATATCGATCATGACATGTGATAACCTGAAGCTTTTACGAACAACCTTGATAATAATATATAAACAAATTCAAATGTCTAACAAAATATCGTATTTTTTAAAATAATTAATTTATGGTGATAATTGGTAATAATTAAAATAAGTAAATTGGTGTCGAATCACTGAAAGTATTCCGATAAATTCTTTGTAATCCGATAAAAGCTTTTATGTTTCACTTTTCAATATTTTGCATACTTGCTAGCTGTTATATTTTTGTATATTTTTAAAACAGTTAATCAAAACTACAAATTATGTATTTGTAAAATCATCTAATTATCTAATTTTAGTTGGCTTACTTTAATTCTACTTACAGGTACATCAAAACTAGTATATACACTATTCACTATTTCCTTCAAAATTCGGGCGAGTTTTGTCAGTAGGTAAAAATATTTCCGCTCTGCAATAAAATTCGTATAAATTGAATATTTGTTAACGAATCCGAAAACAAAAGCTGTTTTCAGAAGGTACGCTTTCAAATTTTGTTATTACAAAAAACCATGTAATTTTTAAATATAAAAATTTTGAATGCGAACCTTAAAAAGTTTTAAAAATTGCTCACCTTACGTTTTTTCTAACTAAAATTACTGATAACGAAAACAAATAAAACCCCACATAAATGTGATTAGACAAATGCATTATAAACGTTATTGTCATCTGACTTTTTTATCGTTCCATGTAAAAATTATTAATTGGCCCTAAGTTACCAAATTTAAAATATTTCATCCTCATTAGGCTTTCAAATCTTATATTCAAAGCACGCAACTATTATAAACTTTACACGTATAATATAAAATGCACACAATAAAGCTGTATTGTAGTATAATGCAATGTATTATAAAAATAATAAATTGTGGTTTCTCACCATAAAGAACAAGGTTGTTGGTGAGGGAAAATTCGTTAAAAATATTTATTCATTATAAAATATAATATACTTTATTTTTAAAAGAATGAATAAAAAATTACAATTGTGGTAGATAAGTTATAGTGACGAATAAAAGTAGTGAAGAGAACAGAAAATACAAGGTTTGTGGGGAAAATTAAGAAAAAATATATAATGACCATGACGGATTATTCCAGACGTTTCAGATAACTTATTTTGGATTCATGGGTATTTTCTTTATTTTTAAGGCTCAACGAGAAGGTTGAAAGTACGTTTTTCCTTATATAATTGACGATTTTTTCAAAAAATTATTTTGATTTTTAAGCAGGCGGCGCGGCCCAGTACCATTTGGTCCACGGCCCGGTATTGGGCCGAGGCCCATGGGTTGGGGACCACTGTATTATAGTATAATTATGTATGTTGGCCTCACTGGGTGGCTTACCCGTGCTGAGGTTGTAAACTAGAAGGTGGTAAATCCCCTAATGTAAATAAAAATATATAAACACCTAGAATTATTTTATGGCAACCCCAATAAAATTTAGGGTACTGAAGTAAAAACAGTAATGAGGGGTAGGATATGAAGAAGAAGAATATTGAAAAGTACCTGGCTATTCAGATCTGGCCACCAAACAATAGCTAAAGTCATTTAAAGCGACACAACGTTTCTATTCTGAATAATGGTCTACTCTGATAGTATACCACTTTGGATACATAAAATTTTACTTTAATTCATTGAAAAATATGTGTTCTGTTGGTCCTGCTCATAAAATAAATACCTTTTAAAGTAAGTACTAAAGTACGTACTAGTAAGTACTAAGTAAGTAAAGTAAGTAAAGGGGTATTCTAGTCTAGAAAAAAAAAATTTCTTCATTACCTCCTTTTAAGGAGTAAAAAAAATAAAAAGGAGTAAATAAAAAGATATTCAAGAATATCTCCTTAAAAGGATTTTTCAAACTAGAATCATTTTACAAGTTGTAGCCATTTTAGATCGACCGATTTAGTTTAAATGGAATGTAACTAGTATCTAAATAGAGCAAAACTTTAAACGCGTGTTTCTGTGACACTACGGTTGACACAATAACTCAAGTTCTACTGAACCAATTTACTTGAAATTTGGTGTGAGCCTTTTCATTACATTACTCTATCGTAGTAAGTAAAACTATAACAAAATTTCAAATTTCATTATTTTTAAAAAATTTGGAAAAGTCAAAAAAATTGGTAAAAAACATCATTTTATTTCAGACAGCCGCCATTTAGGGATTTTTTTTTTGCTTTTCTTGGTTCGGGTCATAGCAGCATTTGTTTTGGTTAAGAATTAATTTGATTTTTTTCTGATTACCAGGGTTGCAACCGTGTCAATCAGGGCGCGACATTTTTTTGAGATCCTCTGCTTCTATTCCCTGTAACTTTTAAAATAAATTTTTTTCGTTGGATTTTTTTATGTATTCTAATGTTTAATAAATATATGGTAAATTAATTGAAACTAAAAATATAATTTTTTTTTGCACCTGAAAAAATACCTACAATTCATGTTTCTCGACTTGAATACCCCATGAAAGCGATGAAAACTATCAAATAAATGTTGTAAAAGTTATCAACTAAGCATTTTAAAGAATCTATAAACTGAGCTATACAGGTATCTATTTCTGAAAATAATCCTTAAAGGTTGTTTGTATTAAAAATTATTTTTAGTGCAATTAAATATCATCTTTGTAAACATTTTATGAATTCTGCATATGACATACGCGATTTCGCACTGGAGCAGCGACTAAATTAAGATATGAAATGTTAAAGTTATTAAAATCAGTCACGTGAAAGTATTCCACAAAGCCTACAAAAGTTTATTAATTAACTCTTTCTCTTTGCAAACATACGAGTACGAGTTTAAAAGTACGCTATATGTATAAATCTTCTTTCTGTGTAGTTTGTATCACATGTGTATTGTAAATGGACACACAGTCTGTAATACACAAAAAAAAAAAAATGACATACACAAAAAATGTAAAACACAAAAAAAAAAAATGACATATGCAGGGATTTTACTATCTGGAAGTACTAAGTAAATGCTACTTTGTAAGCGTGAAACTTACAACGGACTGTCTACAGCTCAATAATTATTCTTAGATTGATTAATTATTAAAAAAATAATTAATTTTACTTACAAATCAGAAATCTATTTCTAAGGCAAAACAAACTCTCTGATGAAGCTTTCTAACTTCATAAAATTCAACCTTTTTGAAATACTAAACAAAAATATGAAAATACGACAAATTTTTTTGATGACAATTTCGACAAAATAATGTTCAAATTTAGGTTGGAAAATAAGTAGGTATATATTGAAAAGATAAGTAAAATGCATCTGGGCCTTGACGGGCATTTTATTATTATTATTTATATTTAAGACAATACAGATACAGACGGTTATTACCAAAAAAATATAAAACCCTTAACTGGAAAATTCATCTGCATCCTAACTATTCCTCACAGAGTAACATGAGAACAGAGTTAAATAAATATAAAAAAAACTTTGTTTCTTTGTTTCCTTTCCCGTGCGTCCCCGCTCTCCTCCCACTTCCCCTTCTCCTCCCGTGCACCTCTTCCACTTTCCTGGCCTTCCCCTCCCCTATCCCGTCCAAACTTGTCCTTGCAGGTCCCGCCAAACCCCTTCCCACGTTCTATATATTCAGTCACAGTACATTTAGTTTTCAAACAGCTCGCATGCCACCTATTAAATTTTTTTTTAATTCAAAGTTTTATTTTTCATACATTACAAATATTCATTTTTGTATGTTATAAGAAAAATCAAATTTGGTACCTAATATAGATACCTATTTAAAATATCTATAATTTCTGATTCGATTCAAATTATTATGTAAGTACTTCCAATTATTTCATTAATTTAAAGAGTTTTGAAAATAGAATTTTGATTTAACAATCATTATTCTGCAAAAAAATCATTCTTGAATTTTTTACAGTTTTTACTTCAACTATGTATTATAAATTTATAAAAAAATATATTTCTAATGGAACTTACCTGGTTTATATTGTATCCACTATAAAAATAAATTTATGTATTTAACTGAATGTTTCCTTAAAAAACTTAAATAAAAATAAGAACGTTCAAGTTATTTTTTTTCGTGTAATTTTAAAAGGAAAATAGTTTTCAATTATCTACTAAAAGTTCTGCATGTATCGGGATCGTTTTCAGTTAAAAATTCGCACAAGTTTGGATCTCTGGCACCAGAATTTTGAGCGTGTCCGGCTAATTTGAAATACGTAGTTAATCCTATTAGTTTTGGATAATATTTTAAAGTTTGTAAGTTCGCAAAAGTTAGGATAGTCGATAAAGTTATGGTAGACTTTAAGCAGAGTCATGAGCTCAAGGGTATGTTCGCCGGTTAGAGAGAGCGGAGACGATATGTCCGAGAGCATTTTTGAAGTACTTACGCCAGAAATGTCGTTCATAATTGCTTCCGGTTCTTTATTAATATTCCGGTGGCATTCCGGGGGCGTGGGGAGGATCCAAAGACTTCCGCCACACTCGGGGGTAACCTTTCACCCTGGCGACGACGTCTAACGGGCAAGCAACGATTCACAAGCGACGCGACGCCTATTGAAAAAAGCTAGCAACGCTTGAGTAAAAAAAAGGTAAGGTCTAAGGTTAGGTGAGAACCGGTTAAGATAAAAAATGGTGACCCCACTGAAGAGATAAAACGTTGGAAACGAGTTGTGGGCGTGTCCATGTGTGTGAAATAAGCTCAATTTTTACCTACTCTTGGTGAAATTGATCAAATATGTCCAAATCAAAATTCTTTCTTTTTTAAAATGAATACCGCACAAGAGTCCCAACTGCTCCCAACCGTCAAAATATGGTATCCCCGGTACTTTATAATTCTGAAGGTAGCAGGGAGGGAAAGTAGATAGGAAAGAGAAAGATGGGTAGTATCTGGTTATTCACATCTGGTTACTAAACATGACCAAAGCCTTTTTAAGTAAATTTTCGATTCTGAAAGTGGTATTTCACTATGGTGAAACTGAGAATGTCTTTCAATCTTGAACGTGCCGCAAATATGATCTAAAATATTTTTATTAGATTAATTTGACAGCTTCCGTAATCGAAGGGTAAGGCTCTCGACTCGCAATTCGGAGGTCGCAATATTTTTTTTTTGATTAATTTGTGTTATTTCACAATTTACTCATTTATTTATTTTTATTTTATTTATTTTTATTTATTTTAAAATAATAAGTAGTATATTTGCGCACGTTCTAGAGTTAAAAATACTCTCAGTATCGTTATCGTATAAAATCACCATTCTGAATTGAAACAAATGTTTCAAATAGATCTGAATAGCCAGGTACTACCCCACCTTTTTCTCTCTTATCTCCTTCTCCTCCCCACTACCTTCAGCCTCACAACATACCCCAATTGGGAAGCCTCACTGGCTTCAGACGGTTGGGAGACTGTTGTGCAGTTTTTATGAAATAATATAATTATTTAAAAAACATTATTAGCGCCGGGACTAAAAAAATATTAGCGTCGGGATTTGAACCTGTGACCTCTGGGTTCATTGTCTAGGATCTTAACCATTCGACCACAAAGGTCGCCCTGACTGAGGTCTAGGAGTTGAAAGTAAAGATAACACTTCTAGGAATTTTTTTATCAGTTGGTGACCCCAACTATCCGAATAAGAACAACCTAGATCTTGGAAAATATGAGGTTTTCTATCCAATAAAAAGAACTGGCACTAAAAAACTGTCGCAAACATTTTTTACCACCTTGTTTCATATTCTCCTTGATATTTATTATGACAGAATGTTTCTCTGTGGGGAGGAAAGGAAATACGCTGCTGAGAATGATGGTGAATGATCATTTCGTTATTATTTGAATGTTTTTGAAAATTTACATACAAATATAAGTTTGGGAGAGGAAATTTGCTTGCGAAGCGATCTAGACAAATTGCGTGAAAAATCTTGAGGGTGTTACTTTTGCATTGTCTGAATCTTTTTTGAATTTGTACATATTTTAAATAATTTTTAACTTACATTGTTTTTTTTTTTTAATTTTCAACCTCCGGTTGCATCATATCGTTATTGAAATTGACGTTTTGTTTTGAAGAGTTTTATTTCACATTTACATTCGTTACTAAATTTTTTATTCATCTAATACTGGTTTCGGTTTATCCGTGTCATTCACTAGCCGTAAAAACAGGTAGCAGATAAATACAAAATGTTTAGAAATTTTTACTTAGTTAATGCCCAAGAAATACAAAAAAAATTGAAATTGATGAATGGTTTCGTTTTGATATGTTTTTTTTAATATTTTAACGGTCTCTGTTTAACGCCGATTTTTAACCCGTTTCAACGTTTGATCAAATGTCGATCGTCGTCGAGTATTACAATTGAAATTTGGGAGGCGGGTATGGATACCGCTACTCCTGAAACCTTTATTGCGTAACCAACACTTCTGTCACAGGTCACTCACTCACTCCAAGTGGTTCACTACGTTTGATAACTTAGTAGGAGTGCTCGGGTTCACTTTCTAGGTCTTGACGGCGGATGTGTCTGCCTACTTACTGTATAGCGGAACGGATCGAGTGACTGGTTGAGGGAGCCCCTTTGGCTTCTCCAGCCGCACTCTCACCGAAGATCGCCTTCCACCGCAATGGGAGGGATGGACTCTTATTTCCATTACTCCTGGACACACTGACCTCCAGATTTCTACCCATCTCTCATACCGTTTTTCTTTCCAAAAATACCCCTCTTTCCTTAAAAAGACCCCCACACAGCATCCCGTAAAATGTCATAGGCGCTTAGGGAAATTATTTTTCGCCAAGTCGCGAAGAGCTAATGAAAAAAAATACGATGTCTGTTTCAGGATACTCAATATCGATCAAAAGCTTAAACTTGTCGAAAACAAGGAGCTTTCGAATGTCAAGATTTTAAAATGGCGCTTTCCTTCAATTCGAAGTTAGTCAACGGTGACAGAGGATCGATTCACATCGAAATCGAGATCGATCCATATCTATATCCAAACCTTAATAATTAACATTACAACTTCAAACCGAGCCTAAGTACAGACCTAAAATAAATGTAAAAATAATTTAAATATGTTATTATAACATGATATGATTTTAGATTTTCACGAAAAAAGTATTATTGTTGCGCTACCTCCTTCTTTAGCCAAAGTGGCACATCAACCTTGATAATGGAAACCGAAACGCAGTCCAAAACGTTGGCTAAAGAAAGAGTTAGCGCAACTTAGCCAAATACACTACAATCATGTTATTATATGTATGCATAAGGGCAGTATTTTCTTTTCTTTTTAAAACTCTAACAAATCATCTATGAAGATGAAAATGCCCCCTTTATAAAAAAAAAAGAATCGAAGTTATCGTAAGAGAAGCGGTGGTACAAGAAGGGGGCGGGCGTGCAACAAAGTCAGCAAAAGTCGACAAAACTCTTGAAAAAGGTTCAGCTTTCCTCAGAAAACGACAGATTTAAAAAAAAAAACCTTTTCTCTCACGTAACCTCAAAGTAAATGCACTTCACTGCTTCACCTACCTTGTAAAGCGTGGAAAGTTTTGCAACTTCGATTTTCCTAACAATCTTTAAAAATATGAGTATGCTGGAAAAGGCAAGAGAGGAACCCTTTGCCTCGGTCCAAGAGAAACAGGATTAACTCCCGAGTCTATCAGACGGCAGTTTGAAAATTCCACACTCGACCTTTGAGACCGTAGGCAAGTTTTCATCCACTCACCTTCAGAACGCTGCATTTGCACGTTCGCTAAGAAGTTTTAAATAATTGATGCTATTCAGAATAAATTTCAGATAAATTCTGTTAGTTCCAGAATAATTAACGTTACATGGTGTAGTTATTTAATCTATGAATATAATTTATGTGTGCTTCGGTCACAATAAGATAAGTGCAAAAATATCACTCAGGAGAAAAGTTTGAACCTTTGAATTTTCCCTGAACTGTCGATGGCTGAATTGACAAATGCATCGGGTTCCTATCCCGAAGTCGTGGGTTGATTACTCGGCTGGTAGTAAGAGATTTTCAATTATTGTCAAGTTATTCTTAACCCAGGAATGTTTATCTTTCTAAATACAAATAAGATTTTTGTCTAAAAAATAAAAATTATAGATATCCATCTAAAACATAACAGCATAACAACAAAGAGAACATAACATTTTAAATCACTTAGGTACTCTACTCTTAGATGATGATGGTCGCTGTAACGCTGTCCGAAATGTTGAGTAAAGAAGAATAAGCCCAACACGGCTTAGTTACCCAAAAATTAATCACGATAATATACGATAATACTTTTTGGTGGTGAAAATCTCAAAACATATATAACTAACAGCGGGTTCAGAGTATTCAGTTTTAGTTGGTCAACTTTGAATGTCAAAAATTGTTTGTAAAAACTTGTACAAATTTGTTGAAAAATATGCTTTTTACTGACGAGTTTATCAACTAAAATTGAACCGCCTGAACCAGCTATTAAAGGTGATATTTTTTTGTGTTATATTTTGGGTGTAAATAAGTAAACCTTAATTAAGAGCTGAGAGGTGTTTGTTTTCAGCATGGTCCATAGAATCTAGAGATATTAAAGTTTTTAGCACCGATTTATAAAACGTATTATCTGAAAGGTCATGGAATAAAAAAGTTCCGAATTTCATATTAATATTCCATTACAACATTCAAATCGTTTATTCTTCACTAGCTTTTCCCCGCGGCTTCGCTCGCATGGTATTACGGGAAATTACTGTAGCGCTTGCACTTACAATTATCTCCCCCCCACCCCACCCCCATCCCCTCCCGCATTCCATATATTCATTCCCTTACATTCAGTTTTCAAACATCTCGCCTACCACCTAAATTTCATAATGCTATAGCTCAAAGAAAAAAAGAATTACTTATCCAATTTTGTTCATTCGTTCGGAATTTATGCGCTTACAAACATTTCGGATGTTTATTTTTATTTAAATATTTGGAAGTACGTTAATATAATAAAAAAATACTCTATTTATCATTCAGTCTTTATAATCGTTACGAATTATATTTTTAATATAGGAACTCTCATCTGACATTTATTCCAAGCTTGTCCAAAAATAAACGAATTCTAATATTTGAATTTTCTGCAGTAGTTGCTGACCAGTAGACTGAGTACCTACCAGCATAGAGCCCAAAAATATATCAACATTGTTTCCATGGAAAAGATTTTTTTCTGACGTTAGCAAAAACTCGCTTTTGTTAGCGACAGAAAACGTATAACAAATATAATATATTAATATTTATAATTTCATAACGCCAGAGCTTACCATCATATACAACCTGTCTGCGCATATAATTTAGCTTTATATTGGTGAAAGAATTATTAAAGTCTTTATATTGTGTTATGCGTGATAAGGTCGTAAACAAACTCGAGCAGTTTCGCATTTATAATATTAGTATGGATATGGATATTAAATAAACCTCGTAGGTAACTATTTTCATAAATAAATAAAATATTTTACTTAACAAAGCTTTCAGGTGTTCCGCTATTTTTTAACTACCGACAATACGACAGCAATAATAAGTCGCAATCCTTTTCTTTTGTATACGTGCCTTCTGTGTAGTGAGCGTGCAATGAAATAAAACTGACCGTCCGCTACTTGAGATGGACTAACTGCGCAAGCAAATATATGAGTGTAATTATCGGAAAGTTGTTTCCTGAGCCGTTCCGGAAAAAAGGTGGCTATAGCTAGCAAGTATAATAACTTACACTGGGCAGGGGATGTAGTTTTTCTAAATAAGTTATTATGCTTTTATGGAAGAGCTAAGAGGATTTTTTAGTTTTCACGGGTTTCACGTGTTACACAGATACAATTACACAGACACAATTACACATCTGCCCTGGTGATGGACACTGTAACGCTGTCCAAAACATCGGCTAAGGAAGAAGGTAGCGCAACACGGCGTTACACCCCAAAAACAAATTACGAAAATACTTTTGGACGTGAAAACCTAAAAACGTATCTAACCCCTCAGTCCTCAAAGCATAGTTTGCCTGATGGTCAGGTTATTTCCGCTTTGTAATAAAATCCAAATAAGTTCAATATTTTTATGTGTAATTGTGTCTCTGTAACACATCTGCCCTGATGATGGATACTGTAACAGGTCCGAAACGTTGGCTAAATAAGGAGATAGCGCAACACGTCCTAACACCCCAAAAACAAATAACGAAAAAATTGAGGGGTTAATTTAGATAAGAGGTTCCCAAACTTTTTTTTCTCGTAGACCACTTTCAAAATTTTGCTGGTCACGGTGGACCCCCTACTTGTACATTTCTACCATATTCCCAAAACTCGACACGCGTTGTACTGAATATTGAATGGCGAGGTGTGATCTGTCACAACGGAGCAGTACCGGATCTACGACTTTTTCAAACGGGGGAAAAATGGACCAGTATTTGAGATTATATTTGCCACGACGGAGGGGGCGTAATGGGATTGGGATGGAGGCGGAGGTATGAGTATGTTTCCATCCAGTACACTACATCCATATCCCATTACGCCACCCCCCCCCCCCTTGCCTAGCTGGGCGTTTTAAGATTTCAAGCATAATCGGTACAAGAACGTACGCTGTACGACAGTCGCTCTGTTATGGAGGGGGCGTAATGGGATTTGAGACGGGGGATGGGATGGGATATGGATATGGGGCACGGGATGGGTCTCAATCGAAACCAGTTCGTGGACCCTCACTTAAAACTTTAACCCCCATTTTTATTGCGCCTACGCGGACCCCCCTCGGGTCTCCCGTGAACCCCTATTGTTATAATTTAAATCCTATTAACTTAAAGCCAGCATCCCAGAACTGTTTACCCAACAATGACAAAACCCTAAATAAATATAATCATTTCTCTAGTGGAGATTACTTAATGTAAATACATTGATTTGTTGACACAGAGCAGAAGAAAAGGATTTAATTAAAATATACTTTACATTGAATCGCCCCATGAAATTTTCTGACTATACCACACGTAGCACCCTTCAATTTTAAACCCTCTGGTTAAAATAATACGTGGATTCTAAAATAAATTCATACGGGTTTAGCATTTGCAAATAATGCTGAGCAGTAAAAGACTTGGGACTAGCGGTTGAGTAATACATTTTACAAAGTAAATTTCGCACTCGCAAGAAATGTGACAGAGAGAATTTATGCCCGGAGCCACCATAAACACGAAATGGAATCGAATATTGGCAGAGGAAAATTCTCTATTTACCAAACCTGTGGTTATTTATCCTCACATCGACCCATTTAACTAGCGTGTTGAATTGGGGATCCAAATTTGTTTACGAAAATAAAGTGAAATTAAGTCAATTTTTTATGAGAAAAACTGTCCTTTTATAACTTTTGAAGGTTATTCCCATCAACGTAATATATCGTTGAAGAAGAATATAACACTTATAATCTAAATGAAAATATGAAAGAAAACAAGACACAGAAAACAGAAGAAAAAACAATGGTCGCAACTGGGACACGAACCCAGACCTCTCGTCTAACCGGGACGTGCGCGTTTTCCAATTTCGCTATTGCCACCTTCTGTCAAACCGTCATATTTGTCAATCTCATATTTCAAATATTTAGAATCATTAATATTATCTTCAACTAGTATACTGTCCCAGTTGCGACCATTGCTTTTTTTCTGTTTTCTGTGTCTTGTTTTCTTTCATATTTTCATTTAAATTATAAGTGTTATCTTCTTCTTCAATGATATATTATGTCGATGGGAATAACCTTCAAAAGTTATAAAAAGAGAGTTTTTCTCATGAAAAATTGAATATTCATTTAGACTTTCATAAAGTCAATAGTTCCATATGAATAAATTCGGATACATTTATCCGAGACGCTATTCAGGTTACAAACCAATTCTTAGAATGATTGTTTCCAATAAAAATAGTAGTTGCCTATAATATGGAAAAAAGCAATGGTCGCAACTGGGACAGTATACTAGTTGAAGATAATATTAATGATTCTAAATATTTGAAATATGAGATTGACAAATATGACGGTTTGACAGAAGGTGGCAATAGCGAAATTGGAAAACGCGCACGTCCCGGTTAGACGAGAGGTCTGGGTTCGTGTCCCAGTTGCGACCATTGTTTTTTTCTGTTTTCTGTGTCTTGTTTTCTTTCATATTTTCATTTAGATTATAAGTGTTATCTTCTTCTTCAATGAAATTAAGTCGATTCAATGTTTTACAATTTTTGGTGTGAAGTTTTATCAGATCGAGTTATCTAATTAATCTGTAAATAAATATTAAAATATTTTGAACATCGATGGCGAATCATGATCATTCTTTCAGTTGACGTATTTTTCAGCTTATCCTACCCTAATCTAAGTGTAATGCTCTTATTTCATCTCCAGAGACCTTAGTTGTTCATAAGTATTGGGACCCGTATTCTGCAGTACTACAATATGCTTATTAAAAGATTTAGGTTCTTTGTTATTGACGTTATTGTTGACTATTATTGACGTACTACATTTTATAAATATAGTTCGGAAGGCTAAATTTCTAACTGGAAGCTAAGTTTTGTCTGCCAAGTTCTAGGATTGTAATGCTTCTGCCCACCTGCCTTCGGTTACCTTCGGCACATCTCGTAAACGAGACCATGTGACCCGAAAAGCAAATTTTTTTTTTTACATTAGCTCCACACAGGAGACTGAGGAAAATAATTCCCCTCAGGGCCAATGTCATATTTGGGGATGCCGTGTGGAGGGTCTTTTTAGGAAAGGAAGGAGAGGAAGTTCTGGGAAGGAAAAAGGTGTGAAGGATGGGTAGGAATTTGGGAGTCAGTGTGTCCAGGAGTGACGGACGTATGAATCCATCTCTCTCAATGCCGAGGCATTATCCAAGAGAGTACGGCTGGAGACGTCAAAGTGACAGTTTTAAACGTTCTCCCTCGATCCGGCCTGCCATGCAGCTGGTGGGCAGACGCATCCGCCGCCAAGACTCGGACAAATCTCACCCCATACAACTAAAGCAATGTGAAAACTGAACACGGACTAATTATGATAAATTACACCAAACCAATATAACCTTACCTTAACCATCATGAGGTAAACAAAATGTTTCGACAATTACGAGTACTTGCTCTTTGTTAAATTCGCTCATACATGCTTTTAAACTATCCGACTCTTGAGATAAAAGTTTAATATGTCTATGTACGATGTATGGGTTTTTGGTCCCATCTTTCCTGTTCAGATCCATGCCTCACTTCAGGATTGGCATTATCTTGCTCTTTGTTAAATTCGCTCATACATACTTTTCAACTTTCCGACTCTTGAGATAAAAGTTTAATATATCTATGTATGGTGGTTGGGTTTTTGGTTTCGTCTTTCCTGTTCAGATCCAGGCCTCACTTCAGGATTGGCATCATCTTGCTATTTGTTAAATTCGCTCATACATGCTTTTCAACCATCCGACTCTTGAGATAAAAGTTTAAAATCATACCTACGCTCGTTTTGGTTTCGTGTGGGTTTTTGATTTCACCTTTCCTATTTAGATCCATGCCTCACTTCAGGTATGGCATAAAAATTCCGTTCTCTCATTTTTAGCGACTTCTGCAATGAGCCTTCATTACCTGAATTTACTGCACTCACCCTTATCAGCCTTTTAGTCTAGTTTATCGCGAACATACTTCTCAACAAACGCACTCACCGATTTTTTTTACGTTTTGGTTATTCACCGCTCACAACTATAAAATTACTGGCGTAGAACCGTGAAACATCATGGATATTATAATTGTGGGATTGACAATTTATTGCATATTATCTAAAAATTAGACTTTACTTGTAAAGATTAACCGTAAGAAAGTAAAAAAAAAATAATAATTTCATCATTATCATCATCATCATCTTCATCCCCTTATCCTATTGCATCGACAAGGCTCCTCCATACGCCCCTGTCTAAATAAAAAATAAAAATAATTTCAAATAAAGAATTAAAATAAGATTCTAGTATAATTTAAAATAATATTTCAGGTAAAAAAATATGACACTAGAGATACTTTACCGTTTGTCTGAATTCTCGATACGCCTGTTTCAATTCCAAAAAACGTTTTTTTTTTTTTTTTTTAATATTGTATCATGGATTCGTAGGTACTTTTCTGAATTCTCCGAACAAAAAGTGCAATTTTAAAAATGAATCTTAAATTCAAAGCAAAGCTTCTAAAGTCCATTGAACCGGAGTTACAGAGAGAGTCACAATTGAAACTAGTATTATTAATGATTTTCAGTACGTCAGAAGCTCTATTATATAAAGCTCAGAACTTAGAACGAGTCATATTAAATTATTTTGCTGACTTAATTTTCGGGTTTGCATCCACATCAGCAAAATAAAGGAGGACTGTAATTAATAATACATCATCGTTACCCTTTTGGTGTAATGTTTCAGAGTCAAGGGAAACGGCTGCTCGTACAAAACTTAAATTTGGATTTGAGGCCAAAATACCCAACCAAATTAAATAAAAATTATTTTTTTTTATCAAAAGATAAATATGTTTATTGTCAAATATGGATATGTGTTACTTTTTTATTAATGTTTTAATTACATAATGTAGGCCATTAAGAATTTAATTTTGAGTGATTTTAATGGCAATTTTGGCATTTTTTGTAAGTTAATTATACTTATTTGAAAAATAATCTTATCTTATCCAATGTGATAATTTTAATTTACTTCCGACAATTTTGTATTCCAACGTAAATCGGTAATTTATAATTTAAATTCAAGCCGACCAAATTGCTTTTTAAATAACTTAAGTATTTCATCATTTTGCCAAAATAAATAGAGCAAATTATATGGGAGTACTAATGTACAAATAATTGGCAAAATTGCCTCTAAAATCATGAAAAATTGCCTATATTTTATAATTTGAAATATAAATAAATTAAGTAGCTCATTTCCGTAGTTGTATACCTTTCAGTACCTTTTGATTAAAAAAATAATTAATAAAAATTAAACACCTATTTTGTGTAAAACCACGAGTTTTAATTAATTTATTTACTGACCGGTTTCGCTTTGCTCAAGCATTACCAGGTTACAAAATAATACTTTGTACAGAATAGCACATAATTAATTTGTACCCTGATGATACTTGAGCAAAGCGAAACCGGTCGTTAAATAAATTTATTAAAACTGTTGGTTTTTACATCAAAAGTGTTTTTTTTTTTATTAAATTTGTCAAACCACAAAGTAATTGCTTTCTGCAATAATGAAAAAATTATTATTCAATTTGGATGGGTATTTTGGCGTCAAATCCAAAATTAAGTTAAGCATGAAAAAGGCCGCGCAGCCGTTCCACTTAATGCCTTGGAAAGGAATTTTCCAAGAGGATCTTATTTTGGAATTATTAAACCATTTTAGTGTTTGAATAAAATCTCACATTTTCATTTTATAAGAAATTGGGGAAGAAAATTGAAAGTTTCTTTCGAAACAAACCTTCTGTTGTTGTTTTTAATGCATACTTAGAATTTATTATCTATTCCGTGATCTTCCTCTGATTAAACCAACTTTACCATAAAGCCCGAAATCTGCTCTTATCCGAATCTTTTTGTCTCAAGTAGATATAACCCCCAACGATGAGATGCTCAGTCATGATATTTGTGAAGTAAGCAATGTTTCTTCCACCGTGATAATAATAATTGGTTAATTTGTAGAGCGCCGTTTTTGTGAAAAATCACCTCAAGGATCTACGAAGTATTGAAATAATCTTATCAATTTTTGTGTTTCAAAAAAGAAGACAATTTTTTGCAAACTTTTTTGCGAGAAGTAGTGTAGAAATATGCTATAACAATGATTATATAATGGATGTATATAAACAAATTTGTTCAAGGTTGAACAAATCAGTTGAAAATGGTTGAAAAAATGACGGCCGGCATGGTCAAATGGTAAGGCTCTTGACTCGCAATCCGAAGGTCGCGGGATCGAATCCCAGCGTGGAAAATAAATTTCATTTGATTAATTTGTGTTTTTTCACAATTCATTCATTTAAAATAATATATAGTATGTTTGCGGCACGTTCCCGAGTGGAAGATACTCTTAATATCGCCCTGGTGTAAAACCACCATTCAGAATTGAAACGTTGCTTGAAATGGCTTTAGCCGTTTGGTGACCAGATTTAAATAGCCACTTTCCTCTTCCCCATCTTCTTCTCCTCCAAACTTCCTTCAGCCTCACAACATACCCCATTTGGGGATGCCATAGTCTCACTGGCTCCAGAAGGGAGCAGTTGGGACTCTTGTGCGGTATTCATATAAAATTATAGAAAAATCAAATTGACAATATAATTATCGCAGATCCGTGAAAAATTATGACTTTTTGATGTGAAAATTTCTCTAGCACCGATGCTAATTTTAGATGCTATTAGTAAAGAAAAATCTCTTTAAATTTTGAACAAGGGTCTAGAATTCCAATAGTTCGTGCGATTGGTAGCTGCAAGATGAATTGTAATCTAGCCTCTTTTGTCCAGCGCTCTTGAGGCGTTTTTCCGCGAAAACAGCGCTATTTGTCCAAATTTAATACTTATTCTTATTATTGTTGTGATTTGAAACTCGATGAAACAAAAAAGCGACACTAAAAAGAGACAAACACATACATCTTGGATTTATTTAGCCTGCGAGAGAATGAGATAGAATAATCGGTCTTCTTTCTGCGGTTTTTCGTACTCTCCCCACTCTTCTCTACTTTGGTTTTCTGAAAATTTCACCTCTACCTCGTATTTTTTATAATTCTAAGATTTGTAAATATTTAAAAATAAATGTCTTTGCCCATTAAAAACAAACCTTTTCAACTTTAATTAACTTGAAAAAGTATCATCTGTGATGGAATTATTAACGAATTAAAATAGAGTAATTTTGGTGACAACTTTATGTGCTTGTCTGAATTGTTCCCACGATCAGTCCAGTTTTGATCTAGTTCTAGAGTTCACTGAACCGGTGTTACAGAAAGGGTAACTATCGAAATTTTTACAGTAAATGAACGACGTCTTTTCAAACATTTCACACTTTATGGAATATATGACAGTTTACGGAATCTATCCTTCATTTCTAGAGCTACATGATATACACACAAGAATTTAAGCCGTGGGCAAGTAATAAGATCTATATACATAAAATCAAAATATGTTTGTTTCTTGGTTTGTATGTGAAATGCCTGTGCATTGCTAAACCATTCACCTGATTGCGATGAAACTTTAAGGATTTGATGCGCATGTCCGCGATGGTTTCTTTATACAATAGTGAGTTCTGGCATCATGAAATTATGCATTGCTAACCGTTCATCCGATTGCGATGAAACCTTAAGGATTTGATGAGTACATGCCCTCGATGGTTTATATATATAAAAATGAGTTCTGGCATCATGAAATTATGCGTTGCTAACCGTTCATCCGATTGATTGAAACTTTGGGGATGAATGAATGAATGAGTGAGTGAGTGAGTGAGTGAGCGAGTGAGTGAATGAATGAATCAGCGTTATTTTCACCTAATGCCACGCGAGCCAAGCCGCGGGTAAAAGCTAGATAATAATATAATCGTTAAAAAAATATTACGACCCTTGTCTTTCTTGGATAGATAAATGCCCTCTTTTTTTAACTCAGATATTATATCTCCAATTGACCCGATTAGTTGCGATAATGGTATGCCAATGACGCGTCGAATACATCCACCAACACCATGATGTCACCTTGGCCCCCTAAATCAATTACAAAAAACACATTCCCACCCCATAAACTCGACAATCGCTGTTGTTATCCCCCATACTTACGATGGCAACGCAGGTACTTGTGGCGTTTGTTTACGCTCCCCATCAAATTTGTCAACGTCCAATAGTCTCTGAAAATAACGAAGGAGTGGCTTGACCTTTATTAACGCACTGTGAAGGTGCAGCACTAATATGAAATGGAACCGAATTTATGTGTTACGAAATATTGTTCCTTTTGAACACTATCAATTATGCTATGATAATTTAAGCGACAATATACCCTAAAATATATTCAGAATCTTAACGACATAAGTAAAGAAGCCGTTTATACAAACTGCGACTCGCGATACGTGTATTGGACGGACCTACTGTCGAATTTGCTCTATCAAAGAAAAAAAGAAGAACACAAATAATGTGGAAATCTTAACGACGTAAGTGATGAAAGCGTGTAAACAAATATACGCCCGGCGTATACGGCATATACGGCGTATACGGCACGGCGTATAAAACGAACGAACGGTAGATTTCGCCGTAGCGGGCCTGGAGATTCGACATTTTTGTCGCGTTCATTTTAATTAATTCTGAAGAACGTGTTACAAATATTTAAGATGTTTCTAAATGAATATCTCCCGAAGTTATTAATTCATCGTCTAAAAAAATAAAATCTGGTGCTTACCGCTAACTTTATAGTTGAAAAACTGGTTAAAAAGTTTTGAAATAGTTGTACGTAAAATAAATTAATGGTAAGGTATTGTTTTTATTAATTTTAAATATAAAGAACTGACATCAACAGGTATCGGTTACGAATTCGCCGGAAACGATTAAAATGTGAGTTTTGAGCAAACAAAAATTATTATGGTTGTGTACCGCCTCAAGCGGCGCATAAGGTCGGAATAGTGAAAATGTTGCCTTATTACCATGCGGGCTTGCTAATGTGAATCTAAGAATCTTGTTATTCAATATATCAAACGCCCAGTTGATTAGTCAAACATCTCCAATTACTAAGTTTTGAGATAAGGAGGAAAGCAATAATCAAATGCTCAACATAAATCAAATATTATTTAAGCGTGTCTGTATTTTACATGTTAAATATGTTATGAAATAACACAGTCCGTTACATGAGTATGGCTTTTTGAAATATTCTACCGATGACTCATCAAAAAATCAAAATTTAGTTTAATTCATTACATTTGTTTGTGCATTATATTTACCAGGTAGAAGGTAAACTTTTACGTATAACTGCAAAAACATCTAATTTCGATTTATCGGAGATGTCTGACTAATCCACTGGACGATAGATATTATAAAATGGTTATATTAGCTGGGGAAGAACAATCGATAATATTTTTAATCCACTGTAAATATATCAGATATTGATAATTTAGGTTGCATAATTTTAAAGATCTCAATTCAAGTAAAAGGCATTCCGTTTCAAAATAAGTATTCAACAATTTATTTACAGTTTTAATTTAGACATGACTTTACTCTATATGGAATATGATCCACAACGACTCGGTCCCTGGGATCTAAAACACTCCTAGATTGTTGGTTGCGGGTTGGTTTGTTACGGGTAAAAAAGGGATGAATAAAGAAGTACATCGTATTTATAAAAATGCTAGCAAAACAGAAAACAATAACACACAACTGTCAAAGAGACATAACCGGCTGGATTAGTTATCTATTTTACCATCTGACGATTAATTACAAGAACAAACAACAGGGGTTCAGCCAAGCGCCAACAAGTTTATACAATATTATATCTATTATAAATCTTATTCCATAGAAAGCTGTATTGGCTTGTTATTGATTTCAATAAAGGTAGTGTCTTAAAAAAAACATCAAATTTTGAACTTACTCCATAATTCTATTATCATTAGTGTCGACACAAAGCGTAATATATAGAAAGACATTATGACTGAACATGTTTGGTCCTCGTGGATTAAGGCGGCTGAAAAAGAAGAAGATGGAGAGAGGTGTAATTACGAATGTTGGACAGAGCGCGCTAATATTTTAAGTGATGAAATCGCAGCGAAAATGATGAAAAAGCTTAATAAAACACGACTCGTTTAAAATAGAGCAAAAATCTCGTGTAACGTATCTTAAGTATAATTTAAAGGAACACTGTGAATTTTTTCACAAATATAACTTGTAAAATAATAGAAATAGACTTGTTTTAAATAGTTTTCGGAGCATACTTTGCGATTTTTTTCTATCGTGGGAATTTCATATAATTTGCGTTTCGGCGTGGAACGTATCTAGATATTATCTTCAAAACTAACATAGATTTTTTTAAGAGCTTGTAAACTTCAAATATTTAAGGGAGATATGTAAGAAATCCGTCGAAATTCGAATGGTTGACCCTTAAAGCCAGGAGTAAAAATTGTTGAAAAATTGAAGGTGCGACTGACTTTGCAGTTTGAGTAAACATACACAACGCTCAGGTTTTTATCATAGATTTCGAGAAGACGTTGATTTGTCGTAAAAACCAAGTTTCGAAAATTAAATTTTACTATGTATGATGAGGATAATTTTACTAATAAGATAACGGAAGGGTCGCTTAGACCGTTTACACGTGCAAAGCGAATAGAATACTTTATGCACAAGCAATAATGGTTGGTTTGGAAAACTTCCCAGGAATACATGGCACGATCCCGTAAACTAAATCCTTGAGTCGGTTCGTGTCACGAGTCAGACGAGCAAAACAGAAGCGAATGTTTTGTGAACACAGCCCAAGTTTCTGATTACTTCCCCGATTGGGGTAATTTGTGAAGCTAAAGGAAGGAGCAGAAGAGATGAAAGGGGTGAAGGCTAGGAAGTACTGGGCATTCAAATCTGGTCATTAAATATGGCTTCAACCATTTAAGAGACTGATAGGGATACCGCCGCCACGGGAATCATTTATTGTATAACCAACAACCTGTAATAGGTCACCCCAAGTAATTCGATATGTTTGGAGGTTTAGCAGGAGCGCCCAGGATAATGGGGTGAGGTTTGTCTAGGTCTTGGCGGTGGAGGCGTTTGCCCATCAACTGCGTTGCCGGCCGGATCGGGAGAGACTGGTTGAGGGAGAACTTTTGACCTCTCCAGCCGGACTCTCTACCAATCGCCTTGCACCGCAGTGGGAGGAATGGTTTTATACTTCCATCACTCTTTGTCACACTGACCCCCAGATTCCTACCCATCTCTCATATCTTTTTCCTTCCCAGAACTTCCGGATCTTCCTTTCTCTAAAAAGACTCTCCATACCGCATCCCCAATGATGACATAGGCCCCCAGAGAGATTGTTTTCATCAGGGCCTCCTGTGTGGAGATAATGTAAAAAAATGTAAAAGTTTGAAACGATATACGAATATAAATTATATTAGTAGTGAGTACCAATATTGATTTGTGTAGCTTTTCACCCTCTTGGCTTACCCATGCTGTTTTATTCCACTGCAGCCAGAAAGTAAACTGATTTTGTTAAAAAAAAGTTAAAACTGTGAGTTTAAAAGATTCAGCTTTTAGTATCCATTAGGCAACAACCGCACAGTAAAAACAAACAACGACACTACAACAACGACATACACTCTCCTGTCAAAACATCAATAAAATAACAACGATGATAATGGGACGCGATGAAAAACTACTCATGTTAATGGGGCTTAACGCGATGAAACCTTTATGAGGTTCGTAGACGATGATTGTCAATTGTCACTGTGCTTGCATCATTGTCGTCATTGACAATATGCAATAAAGTGTGATTGATAGAAATTCAATCGACCGTCAATATTTCGCACCAGTTGCTTTGTTCACGTTCGCTGAAAAATTACCCAAGTGTGTGAATACAGTGGCATTCTTTTGATATTACTTTTGGTAACACTGGACAGTCGCGATATAAGGCAATAATTACAAGTAAAATAAAAATAGTAGAACTGAAGGGCTCGATATACAAAGCAATCGAACGAACGATTGTCAATCGCAACAAAAACGATCATTTCACAGCGTCAACGGCGTCTACGCACTCAATCAAATATATATCATTGTCCCAGCCACTGGGAAGACCCATTTTTCAATCGCTTCAATTACCTTAATGAATCTTCAACTAGCAATAGTCAATTGCGTCAATGTCGTGATTTGACGTGACAATTGATGATTGATGTCGATCGTCTCGAACGATATTTTAACTGGCTGTGACCGGAGAGCCAACAATGAAAGTATTATGCAGATTACTCATAAAGACGCCGCACAGTTAGTAATTTTGAGTATCTAGCGTAACTTTATTATTTTAATATGTTTTTGGGACAATATAAATTACCATTATATGAAAAAATTGTTAAAAAATATATATTGCGCGATTCAACCTGGTACAGTCGTTTATAATACTTACAGCAATCTATATATATATACAAATTTAAGTTGAGTATGTTTGCGTTCGCAAATCTCGGAAAGTAATCGATTTTTTTACAGAACATTGTATTTCAGCAGAAAAGTGTTTCTGTACGTAATGGTAAGCTCTGGCGTTATGAAATTTATCAAAAATCGCCTTATCTGTTTATCAAAAATCGCCTTAGTGCTGAAAAAATTAAAAGTTGTTAAAGTAAACCTTGAATACATCACAAAACTTAAGTTAATATGACACATTAATATTCATTAAACACAGAAAACGAAAAAAATTGCCGGATATATTCGGATACATTTTTAAAAGCCTCGATGAATTCTAAACGCAAAGAAAAAATACGTTTTAAAAAATCGTTATTTCAATATTTTTTATCACACTAAAACACAAGTTAAATAGTTATGATAATCACCTCATTTCTTAGATTCAAAAATACAGTAGTTTTAGTTGAATTATCACGATGACGTGCACACTTCCACCCGTGGAGAGATCCAAACTCGACAGACAAAAAATTACTCGTTCGCGTTTCGAGGTAGTCTGTATTTGCGATGGTGCCACACGTCGCAAGCAGCTTAAATGTTTGTTTTTATTTTAAATTGTAAAAAGATTCGTCATTTAGGTACCCAATCAAAATTAAATTAAATCCAGAAAGAAACCTTGGGTATTATAATAAAGTTACGCTAGATACCTCAAATTATTAACTGTGCGCCGTTTCCATCGTTGTTCCGGCGAGGTATAAATGCATCGGGAATAGTAAGATCTATTTCATAAGTCGACTAAATGTGTAATTTTGGAGTAACTGTGCCACGGCCAAGTGAAACGGCTTCTTCTTTGGCTTGCGTGATCTGATTTCGTCAGTAATCAAAATCTTTAAAATCATTTCAAACAGATCTTAGCGTTTTTCTTTTCATATTCTTTTCATTATAAAATTTTATTTTGCTACAAGAAACTATTTTGAGCATATTATTTGTATAAAACATAACCTCTAAATACATCGATCGTTCAGTTGATTAGTCAGACATCTCCAAATACCAAGTTTTGAGATAATGAAGAAAACAATTTTTGAATGCTCACCATAAATATTATTTATACTTATATGTCTTTGTTTTACATATTAGATATGCTATGAAATAAACCCGGTACATTAGTATGAAATATTGAAATATCCTAATAGTGACCCAGAAAAAATCAACATTTTGTTTATTTCACTACAAGTTTTTCATCATTATAATTGATTAGGCGGTGTTTATGAATAATCTGAGTATTGTAACAGATAGAGGGCACACTTTTACATATAACTACATACTCAACTCAAATTTCGGTTTTTCGGAGAAGTTTGTTTCATCAACTAGACGATCGAAGTATACGATATACACTTCAATCTTCCAATTATATATTAATTCAGGGGTTGAATTTACCTTTACAAACATAAATTTGACAAATTGATTCGATTTTGACAACATGACATGCACAAACTTGAGAACTTCTGCTTATCAGAATGCGCCATTAAACAGAGCTTAACTGCTTAACAATTCTGCATTGAGCATCGACATCTTCAATGTCACCTACAGAGAGTTCAGTAACTATCTTTTGACATACGTCACAACACAGTAAAACTGCCCCATTCACACTTTTTTAATTTTGTAATCTTCGCCATTATATTTTGGTGAATAAATGTTTTATGGAGAACCTGAAAAAAAAATAATCAAATTATTGTTAAAAATGTTAAGAATAATTTTAAGATCAAAATCATAGTTTTGAATAACACCTTGCTAGATAAGTTTTTAGATTTTCACGGCCAAAAGTATTTTCGTTATTTGTTTTTGGGGTGTTATGCCGTGTTGCGCTACCTCCTTCTTTAGGACAGAATTACACATCTGCCCTGATGATGGACACTGTAACGCTGTTCAAAACGTTAAAGAAGGAGGTAGCGCAACACGGCAATACACCCCAAAAGCAAATAACGAAAACACCTTGATAGTTTTTGGCAGAAAAAATACATTTGGACCATACGAAAATTAATTAAAAAGATAAAAACTTTATGTGAATTTTATTAAAAATACGTAAATTATGTGAAAAAAACAGGTTTACGAGTTGTAGATTGAAATTGAAATTTTTGTTAATGCCAATTTGGATTTGAAATTATATATTGTTTATTTTTAATAGCAAAATAGTTTTTCATTTCATATTAGAAATGTTGCAAAGAGAATACTGTATGGAGAAAGCAAGTATTTTCAGGTATGTTTTTAGGTTTTCACGGCCAAAAAGTATTTTTGTTATTGTTTTTGGGGTGTTATGCCGTGTTTCGCTACCTCCTTCTTTAGCCAACGTTTCGGACAGCGTTACAGTGTCCATCATCAGGTCCATCATTAGCTCATCTGCCCTGATGATGGACACTGTAACGCTGTCCGAAACGTTGGCTAAAGAAGGAGGTAGCGAAACACGGCATAACACCCCAAAAACAATAACAAAAAAAACAAGTATTTTCAGTTTATTTTTTCATAAAATATGTTGTTTTATGAAGTTAAATAGAAAATAATGGCCACAACACCATTAAATCCTCTTAGAGCTCTCGTGTTATAATATGACGGTTAAGATCTTACCCTTATAAAGAAAAATATTCTCGTTTCCAGCAAAGTTACGATAATAGACCATTCTCTTCCCCCTTCATTTCGAAGTGCAACGCGTGTTGCGTTATGATCCCAACATAAAATACTTAAAAGTTTACTGATTTGAAAGAAAATTGATGTTCTCAATTTAAAGGACAAACCCAGGGAGGAAAATGTTTGCCTCAGCGTCTCATGTTTGTGGAGACAATACATTTGATTACCAATTTCAAAAAGTTGTTCCTAGAGTTGAAAATACTCTCTGTATCATCCTGATGATTTTTTTAAATGTGGATTACAGACTTTTTTTTTACATGAGCTCCACACATGAGGCCCTGTGTAATCTTCGGGGATGCTGTGTGGAGGGTTTTTTAAGGAAAAGAGGGGGAGGAGAGTTCTGGGAATGAAAATGGTTTAAGGGGTGGGTAGGAATCTGGGGTTCAGTGTGTCCAGGTCATCCGCCTCCAAGACCAAGACAAACCTCACCCCATGAACCCGGGCACCCCTGCTAAATCACCAAACGTAGCGGACCACTTGGGGTGGCCTATGGCGGACTGATGTAATCCTATTATAATTATATAAATATTATTAGTAGGTGATATTTATTATGTTCTTGTTGTTTTCCAGTGCATTTTGTTTGCTTTGGTTATTATAGGTGTAAGTGATATGGAATTTGCTAATTTTTCTGAAAATGAGGCCAAAGAATTGGTTTAAACCATCCAACCACATTTAAAATCTATAAACAAATTTCGGTTATTCCACACAACTCTTAGAAGCTTTATTTTATGCATTTAAAAATATTTATATTTATTAAAATAACTTTAAATGAATTTTTTTACATTTAGAGTTCTTACCTAAAATGACTCTTAAAACCTTCAAGGCCAATGTTGAAAATATCAAGAGACCTAGAGATATCATTTAACAGCACTATACCTCTCGTCATGCTAAGCTGGGCCAAAACGTTCAAGTGGAATTCAGAGCATGTCGTGGTGGCGACCTGGCGGTATACCTGTTCGGTACGAACAATTTACAGCATTCCAAGAGGTATAGGCTATCAATGCAATAGTTTATAATTTTTAAAGCTTACTGTAAATGTCCCATTCCTCCTTGACTGGAGACTTTCGTAGCGCGTTTGAAATTCCACCATTCAGAAACGAAATGTTGCTTGAAATAGCTTTAGCCGTGTTTGGTGACCAGATCTGAATAGCCCCTTATCTACTACCCTTAAGCCGCCGTTATCCGAATTCGACCGATTTCTTACATATCTCCCTTAAACATTTGAAGTTTTTAAGCTCTTAAAAAAATATATGTAATTTTTTAAGATAATGTCTAGATACGTTCTACGCCGAAACGCAAATCATATGAAATTCCCTCGATAGAAAAAAATCGCAAAGTATGCTCCGAAAATTTTTTAAAACAAGTCTATTTCTAATATTTTACGAGTTATATTTGTGAAAAAATTCACAATGTTTCTTTAAATGATACTTAAGATACTTTCCACGAGATTTTTGATCTATTTTAAAAGATTCATGTTTTATTAAGCTTTTTCGTAATTTTCGCTGCAATTTTAACACTTAAAATATTAGCGCGCTCTGCCCAACATTCGTAGTTACATATTTCTCCATCTTCTTTTTCAGCCGAGAAGCGCCTCCTTAATAGGTCCCCTACCTTCCTTTTCGCAATATCCTTATCCTCCCCTACTACTTTCAGTCTCACAACATACGACAATCAGAATGAAATCATAGCCTCGCAGGTTCTAGTTCCAGTAGCATATTGCTGCATCACATTAAAAAGAAAGATTTCCGAAATTTAAAAATATTTTATCAATTATGTATAAGTACCAGAAGTGATAAAAAATTTACTTCTGGCACACGAACACGCCCATGACAGGTTTCTATAGGTTCATTTCTTCAGTGAGTAAATCGAAGTAATTATTAAACTTCAGCCATCACTCACATAACTTCCGTGTAAAATGTTAGATGGGGTCAGTCTATCGAAACTTTGATTTTAGTAATTTCGAAGAGCAGGTGAGCTTTTAAACACAATTTTGAATACGTTCTCTTTACGCTTTCCCACTTATTCGGATTACGACATGTGGGCCGATCCGCGATATATTGAGGACATAAATTTTAATACAACGTATAACCGAAATGTGCATTTTATGGAAAGATTTTATCTGACGATAAGTAAAATTAATAAACCAATATCATGCAAGTGCTCAATTTTATTTCAAAGTTTTTTCGTACAGAAAATTTTTTCACTTTCTAAAAAAGGTCTGATATTTTGAGAGATTAATGAATATTTCAAAGCGGCGTAGCTCATCATCGAATGAATTCTTTCAGATATTGGTACGCATCGTTATTGATTCCCCTGATGATATCCAACCTCCTATAGGAAAGGCCACTACAAGGTGAAATATTATCATTAAAAGTAAATATTCTGTTTTTATTCAAGTCTTTTTTTTTACATGAGCTCCACACGGGAGGCCTTGAGGAAAATAATTTCCCTCAGGGCCCATGTCATCTTTGGGGATGCTGTGTGGAGAGTTTTTTAAGGAAAAGAGGGGGAGGAGAGTTCTGGGAATGAAAAGGGTTTAAGGGGTGGGTAGGAATCTGGGGTTCAGTGTGTCCAGGTCATCCGCCTCCAAGACCAAGACAAACCTCACCCCATGAACCCGGGCACCCGTGCTAAATCACCAAACGTAGCGAACCACTTGGGGTGACCTATGGCAGGGGTGTTGGTTATCCAATATAGGTTCCCGGGGCGACGGTACCCATTCCCGCCTCCCAAATTGAAAATCTGTTTGTGGTATTATAATTTTATACCTTAATGTCTTCTATATTTTTTGCAACACTATTCCTGAACACATACTGTATTTTTCTAAACCTCTCAAATCACTGTTTTTTTCAGTTTCTGCTTCTTGTATTTTTATGACTTACGTGCATTTTTCAACTAATGTAATTTTATTTATATTTCCTTTCATCAGTTCAAAATTATCTGTCATATTAAAATTGTACTACCAATCACGTAAAAGCCCTCCGGGTTCCTAGATAATGGTTTAAGAGGTTACCAAAAGATGGCACATAGCCGTCAATAATGCAGGGATTGACAGTATATTGAATACTAATGCAACCTCAAGGAGGGGGTCCAGAATAATTCCTAACACAACTCTAATAATTTTTGTTTGCTCAAAATCACATTTTAATCATTTCCGGCGAATTTGTAATTAAAATAACATTTTTATTCCAACAGACGACTGGGAATGTAAGTTCTTTGTATTTTAAATCAATAAAAACAATACCTTACCATTAATTTATTTTACGTACAACTATTTTAAAACTTTATAACAAGTTTTTCAACTACAAAGTTAGCGGTGAGCACCAGATTTTTTTTTCTAGACGATGAATTAATAACTGCGGGAGGAATTCATAAAGAAACATCTTTAATATTTGTAACACGTTCTTCAGTAGGTATTAATTAAAATGAACGCGGCGGAAAGGTCGAATCTCCAGGCCCGCTACGGCAAATTCGACCGTACGTTCGTCTAATACGCCGTGCCGCGGGCGTATATTTGTTTACACGCTTTCTTCACTAACGTTGTTAAGATTCCCACATTATTTGTCTTCTTCTTTTGCTTGCTAGAGCAAATTCGACAGTAGGTCCGTCCAATACACGGGTCGCGAGTCGCAATTTGTGTACACGGCTCCTTTACTTACGTCATTAAGATTCTGAATATGTTTTAGGGTATATTGTCGTCTTAAATAAGCCATCATCAGCTCATTGTTATCTATTACAATTAAAGTCCTCAGGAATAAGGCTCCTGAATCGCAATCCGAACGTGCGCGACAAATTAATTCATTTAAAAATAATATATAGCATACTTGTGGCACATTCCAGAATGGAAGATACTCTCAGTATCGCCCTGGTGTAAGACCACAAATTCTGAATTGAAACGTTGCCTGAAATGGCCTTAGCTGGGTTTGGAGATCTGAACAACCAGATCCTCCCACCTTTCTCTTCCCCTTTCCCCAAATTTCAGTCCCACTATATCCCCCGATTGGGGATTCCATAGTCTCACTGGCTCCAGACGGGAGCAGCTGGGACTCTTGTGAGGTATTCATATAAAAAAAGTGTTTTATTGACCCAGAGTTTTATTTAAGGAGTTTGTGATACGAACCCGGAGTTAAAACAAACTGGCGCAGCCGGTAGGATTATTGTGGACACCGACCTTGAAGTTGCATTAATATTTATTACACTCTCTACCCCTGCATCATCGACAGCTATGTACCATCTATGGGTAAGCTCTTAAACTTATATCTAGGATATTACTCCCTACGAACATTTACAACTCATTTTTAAATCTAAATCGAAAAGTAATAAATCAACACATATTCGGAAATCAAGACATAAATCAGGCGTCGTTAGTTATAATTCCAAGCCTTCTGTCACTTCCGAATTAACCGCTGGATGTTAATTACAAAGATTTAGCACACCCCTCCTTTACAGTACAACTACAGGATGTTCTCAAAGAAACAAATAAAGAAAACCACAACAACAAGATAAGTCAAATCTCTGATTCTTAATCTCAAATATTTGCTTTAATTTTGGAGACTATATACGTGTAATCTGAAGCAAAAGAAATTATAAAAACACGCAGATGGATATTTTAAGTTTGTACTGATATTTTTATGCTTCTACAAAAATATTTCACCAAGATTCTGAAGAAATGAAGAGATTGTTTTATTTGCTTTACTCACCTTGTGATAGACTTTCCGCGAAACATTGAATAATCAAGATGAAATAGAAAGTTCAAATTAATACAATACATTATTCGTAAACTCTGTCACATTATGATGCCTGAAAAAACGAAATATTTTAGTTAGATTTTTTTCTTATTTGATTAACATCATTTGAAATCTTTCACATCAACCTGTCTCCTACCGAGGGACGAATCACATTTAGGAAGATAAACATTCTTATCAAATACTTGTAGTGTTGTACCGCCCATCATAATCATAAAATTTGCTATTTCCCAAACACGTTCTTATAACATATTTATTTTTCTTATCATATTTTATATTATTACTAAAATATATACTACGATTAAAGAAATTTCTCCAGGTTAGTATGGTCCTGTATGTTTTCTGCCTTTAGGGAGTATAAATAATTTAAAAAATTGATGGACATTTTGTCCATCAATTTTTCCATCATTTCGTGATGGCAACATCGAGTTCATTAGTCAAATACATTGTACATATAGTTTTGTATCAGTGATTGAAGAACCGATGGATGCAATATTTCAGCCATTGTTGTTATAATGTTTGTATAGTTTGTAGACAGAAGTAAGATTGTAAAAATATATTTTAAATTTGCACAACGCCCTTGAGGTGATTTTTCACAAAAACGACGGAATGCAAATCATTCAAATATTAATATTATTAGGCTACTATTCAAGTGAGATATTTAATAATTATTATAGCATTAGTGCATCAACTTTTTTGTATTTTTTAGTGAATTTTCACTTTATTTTTTAACATTATAATTTACCCAATTCATGACGATTCCACATCAAAAACAAGCCATAGGTTAAATCACCTCAGCATAGGTTCTTCTAGTGACTTGAACGGAACACTAATATATAAATCATTTACGGTACAACTTTACATTATGTAATATTATAAAAAATCGACATATTTTCGTAATGAAATTTTGTTGATTAATAATTGAATTAATTTATCTGTTAGATAAATAAATAGTATTTAAATGTTGAAGACAATATGAGCAACTCCCAACGAAAATTTGAAACAGAATATCTATTTCAAAATTTTGTTTGAAAGATGCTAACATTGTTTTAAATGATTAAATATTAAAGTTGCCCGACAAAAAAGTGTTTTTAACGAAAACCCTCCCGATTGATTGATGTATGCAAATGAAAAAGGAAAATGAAATTCAATTCATTTATAAAATATTTATAAGCTGATTTCAACACCATCTATAGAGCATTAGTATTTAAAATGTCAACTAATCATAACTACGTCATAAGCAAGGTGTATGTATAGCATGCTATCAAACTCGTTATAATTTATTATCTGCAGTCTACACTATTTATTAGAATAACAAAATACGTTTGTGAATATCTTTATTTTTATACGTCGTACCAACAACAACAACAAAACTGTTCAAATTTTTCAATAAAATTTGAATTATCGGCACTGAATCGAATCAAAATAACGAGTGAAAAATCCGGAAACGTAATAATTATTAAGTTAATGCTATCTGTAGAACTGTCGAAGCCGGAAAAGCAAAAGCTTCTTTTCCTGACAATTGGCGGAAATAACGACGTCTCCGCTCTGTTTGTGTTCGCAGTCACCGGGTAGCCGGCGGAGTTAATTGGCACTATTTCTAGGTGGTCGGCCATCGACGCTGTAAAGGCTCGTTATCGACGAAAGCTTTTAGGAGCCGACAAAAGTGCTCGCCAGGGGCGCATCTGAGCTCTCAATCGACGCTTTAATGTGGCGCGCGGCGAACAGAACGCCGAAGATTATTTAAATTTTCAAACGCTGTTAAGTCATAATGCAATTATTATGTTTTGTAAAAGTTACGAAGAAAAATATAAGTTTTTAGCAGAAATTTTAATTATCCGAAATAGGAAAAGTGTTGGTGTGGTGCTTTTCCTGTTGGAAGATAATAAAATAATTATTTATTTATTCCAGAATGTGGCACGAGCTCAACTTTAAAAAAAGTCTTTTAATTTATTAGAGGGAACAATAAACCTATGGAACAATAAATGATAAAAAATATTGTTTTGAAATTCTTAAATTGTACATTTAGACCGTGTACAAATCGCCAGTAGCCAGAAATCGTAATATAATACTAAATCGGGTCTAGAGAAACAGAAGAAGTCGTCCAATCCAAATTGGTCTTTGTTCTTAATTGTTGATTAATACCTATTAAAATCTCGAGTTACTAATGTACGGTCTAACTCGAAACTTGTGTTTTCTCCTTATGTAGCATCTACAATCGTTAAAATCATAATCACTTCATCCTCATCATAACAACTCATCTTGACATTATTTGACGTCTACGTAATTATTTACTTAGGAGTTTAACGCCAAGTGTGCGGTGCATCTGTACGTTTACACCAAATAGATAAAAGTATGCAATGATAGCTAAAATAATCAAATATGACTTTTTGGTACTCTTTCCAATTATTATTATTTTAATTTTTAAAAAGAATCGAATGCATATCTTAATTTCGACCGCATTCAATTTCGGCTTGATGGAGAAGAGAGAGCTTTTGGAGAAAAAATATATATAATAAACACGATGGTTTAACTTTGTTTAATTCCACTTTTTATTTTCTTATCCAACTAGTTTCGGTTCAACCTGAACCTTCTTCAGGGAAAAATAAAAATATACTAGAAAATATACTAGTATATTTTTATTCTTCCCTGAAGAAGGTTCAGGTTGAACCGAAACTAGTTGGATAAGAAAATAAAAAGTGGAATTAAACAAAGTTAAACCATCGTGTTTATAATAATTATGTATTCCCACAATGTGTTTGCTACATGTGAAAATTTGAAAAAATATATGGTTCTTAAATGGAAAGGAATCAATTTGAATATTTTAATATATTTTTGTTATTTCTATATTTCCCATTTTTTAAAAGTAAATACGTACATTTTTGTACGTGTTTAATAAAATTGCTAATTTTCAAACGGACCAATGAATTCAAATGAACTGGATCATTAGAATTACATCAACAAGAGGATGAAGAATAAATTTAAAAAAAAATCTTCTGGATCAGCTTTTCAACGATCAGAACTTTTTATTTCTTTCAATGTAATAATGGCAAATTGTTTAGGAAACAACTACTTTAAAACATCTCCGATTAGTAAAAGTTCAATCACGATACATGCTAAACACCATCGTGTATGCGTAAAGTTTGCGGTATCTGGAAAAACACCTGTTGAATACTATAAAATCAATCACCTTCCCGATACGTTATGATAGGATGACGTAATTCCGATTTTCACCGAGAGTGTTTACGGAAAGTTCGCTTCTGCGTTCTTACATTCGTGTCCTAGGCTACTGACGTGCCTTTTCTCAGATGACCATACCGACGCACAGTGCTGCGATCCCATACAATGCTGGGGACAAAACAAATAAAAAAAATGTACAAATAAATATCAACCATGCAGGTTGGATGACTAATGCATGACGCTCTTTCGCAAATAAACATTTCTGAAAAATCATCACAGGTACCGATGAAATGGGTCAGAAGTCGGAAGACTTTTAAGTGTCAAGACAATAAAATAAAATAAAATATGGTAGGGGGAGATTACGAAATAAATATTTAAAAAAAATACAGAAATAACTTTAACATCGCTTATCATTTCAATTTACCGTACCGCAGCCACGGGAACCATTTATTGGATAACCGACACCTCTACCATAGGTCACTTCAAGTAACTCGCTACGTTTGATGACTTAGTAGAGGTGCCCGAGTTCGCGGGGTGGTATTGTCCGACTCTAGGCGGCGCATGCATCTGCCCACCCGCTGCGTGGCGGGTACGAACGAGAGGGACTGGTTAGAAGAAGCCTTTTGGCCTCGGCCACCCCTGTACACACTGATGCTCAGATTCCTACCCACTAGAACTTCCTTTTCACAAAAGGATACTCCTCAAAGCATTCTCTTAGATGACACAAGCCCTGAGGAATATTATTTTTCCCAAGGCTGTTTGGAATAAATGTAAAAAAAAACATTTTATCAAAATAAAATTAACGTTTTACGTGAATAAGTTCAAAAAATAAAGTGCTAGAATAACTGAAAACTAACTGACTTTAAGTGAATAAGTTCTATAAAAAAAAGTGGTGGAATAACTGAAAAAAAGAACTAATAAGTTATAATATTTTTTTTGAGCTAATGACCTAGATTTTTAGCTAAATTTAGTTCTAAAAACTGAGTTGGCGCCACTGAGGCTGACGGAGTCAAAGTTCGTTCGTTCCATGTGAATCCATCTTGTTAGTCTGGTTCAGTGGAAGTGAAATATTAAAAAAAATATTTTAAAATTCAGTTGATGTCTGAAGAGCAACAAATGCCTAAGCAAAGAATCGCATTCCGCTTTTAAACCGCGGTCTTCTGACTATTGAAGTGGGTCGTTAGACACAATAATATTTTACTTCTGATCTATCAAATCAAACAACCTAGTTAATCGATACCTGAGATTCGTCCTCAGAAATATTTTTTTTAGAGCATTCTATAATTATTTATGGAACCATTTTATTTATTTTTAATTTTGTCCCTGTTCCGGTAGGAGATCTCAGCACTGTGCGATGTGATGAGGTCCGGTACATTTGTACGAGCTGTACGTGTGTTCATGTGATTAAATGTGCGCATGCTGGAAGGTTTTATGGGAAGTCCGCAACCCTTATTCCACTCAGGATCTATCTCCAGCTTGCTCTCATTTTGCTAAAAAAGCTGCAGCGAATTTCTTAGAATAAGGCGATGAATATTCTGGTGAAAGTAATGTAATAATTTACCTCCTTAATCTCTGATTAGAAGAGAAAATAAACTCTGATGAAATGAACATTTTTATGATATTTTTCTATCTAGCAGAAATGTTTTAATATAGGATACACATTTTTATTAATCATTCGACTGAGTTCGGACATTGAAATTATTTCCTTGAAATTAATTTATTCTTCCGAATGTCGATCTAATCGATCATTCAGAATCGTAATCGTGTCTTTTGAAGAATATTTTTGTATAAATGGTAATTAGCTGCTTTTAAGATTCTCACGGAATCGGCACGGTGACAGAAGCGGCTCGTGGCATCTCATTTCTTCAATACGAGTGAGGCAGATGCAAGAAAATGATAACTTTTCCTTCGGAGAAAACAGACATACGTACATTTTGTATCTTATCTTTAGTCTCACCATTATTTAATGTGTAAGAAAAATCTACAGCATTACTATGAAATGGGACGTACGCTTTATTGCTTTTTTTGTGCCATCGCCGTGCCATACAAGTGGGAATATTAAAAGCGCCTATACGGTAAATGAATTTTTAAATTCGCTTCTATGGCAGTTCTAAAACCTAAGATACAAAAGTAAAAATATTTTAATGAAAATAAAATAAAGAAGGTAGATAATAGTAATTACTTTTTATGTAATTTGTAAAGCGCCGTTTTTGTGAAATATCAACTAAAGATTGCTGTAAAATATTAATAAATCTAACATATTTTCTAAAACATGGATTCCCAATGTTTGGATTACTACAATTAGCTCGCAAAGAACTTAAAATATTCGTGAATTTTATAAGCTTAACTGTGATGTTAAATCAAGATTTTTTTCAATCCAACTTCAATTTAGCCTGACTTAATATTATTTATAAACAAATATTTCTTTCAGTTTTTATGGAAAATAGTATCAGAAACTGCTTACGAAATAGTAAATACCAACGAAACAAGACGGCATGGTGTTTGCTGGAATTTGGTGATAGTACGACATGTAGTACATACCTAGGAAAAAACAAGGTTTGCAAGGAAAAAGGAATGACCAATTACTTACTTCTGTACCTCTGCGAAGGAGCACCAATATAATCAGATGTATTTCCATACCGATACCTCGAGGTAAATATCGACACAACAAAACGAATGTACTTTCAAGATGGTCAAATTCCTTTGTTTTACTTTATAACGAGATTTTTTACACAAAAAAACACCAACAGCTTACTACCTAGGTAGTCCCAATCCTTCTTCTGTTTTCAAATTAAATGCACTCTTTTCATTATTTTTTTGCCATTATATCAAATACTTTTTCATCAAGGTGATGGTTAGAGCGATGTAGGAACTGGTTAAATAACATCCCGGTAAGAACTAAGCGTTTTATCATTTTAAAACCGAACACAGAGTATTTTTTTTTTATTTCTCTAATATTCCTCAATTTCAAATGAAATGTTCAATTACACCAAAAAATATGAAAGTTTCGCCACTGTTCATCACCCACCATGTAGGTCACAATCCATAGAATGAGAACATCTGAACACGTTTATGAAATTTAACGTCCTGTGTAATGATCTTATATTTCCGGGATATGTTTGTAATGGCAGGACGCGCATGGTCCTTCCGCTGAGAGAGCCGTCATAATTTCTCTTTATTTTACGTATTCATTAACGAGAGTAAGAGAGAGATAACAATGGAGCTATGAACGGTATCCCCTTAGAGCACGTAAAGAGAGTTTAAAACGTTCCCCAATGTCATAAATTTCGCACATTATTTTGTCAGGATATCCTTATCTAATTCGTTCAAGCGGTTATTATTATTTGCTTAACCGTTGCTTACACCGAGAATATGTTTTTATATTTTTCATGAGAATAAAATGCTATCTCAAATTCTCGAATCAGCTAGCAAGATGAAAACACATAATTTCCCCGTACCATAAACGTGTCACTGAAGATGCTATAATTGTGGTTTGATTTGACTGTTTAATGTAAAATGGTAAAACAAAATAAGTACCTATTTTGAAATTAAAAAAACAAAAAAGATAATTGCCTTCTACGATTAAAATGGCAGCACTTTTTAACGTAATTTTTACTTCACAGATTGCTGTTTGGAATAGTAATCTAGAACGCTTGATTAATTTATATTTTCATGTGACGTAAATAATATATGATAATGTTTGACATTTTTATAGCTCCATATTTGTGAAATACTCCTCAACGGTGCTTCCGCATAAGCTTCACGACTGCCCAGTGCTATTCGGAGTATACCGTGCCAATTAATGTAAGATTGCTGGGCTGAAAGAAGTGGGGAAGAATAAGATGAATGAAAGAAGGAAGTGCTAGGATTCGCAGGAGCTGTTCAGAGCTTGTCATTAAAATGCAATTGAAGTATGTAATTTAAAGCATCATCTCAGCAAGGTTCCAAATAGCTTCTTCTCTCAAGGGCGATTCTGAGAATGACTTCTACTCTGGGACAGTAAAAAAACCGTAAGCGGAAAATTTGTTTGGAGTTCTGGCGACAGGAAAACTTTTTTCTGGTCGAAATATTATTTTCATTCCATTATCTATGAATCTGACAACCTCAATGTCACCGGTTCAAATCCAGTTCAAAATAATAATAAAATATTTTTTGAATATTTATATTGAGGGATCAGTAGGATTTAGCGGTCCAGTTAGGAGTTCTACCGAGCTGAACCCTCTGATATGAAAATATTTGGAGTCGGTGAATTATTTTCCCCATTTGGTCTCTGGTAGGTTGACATGTTGTTCTTGTATTGTTTTATATTTATTATACTTATTTGGTAAATTTGTGAAATAAATTTACCTTACATATTTATAACATATCTCTACGTATATTTTCGTATTAATGCATCTTAGTAATGAATTGTATGATTTATGATAATTTTAAAAACCATCACAATTATTTCAAAAAATAATAAAAACTTTTTTTCTTTTCATCATTGTTACCAACTTACAAATATTGGTACTATCTTACAATAGTGGCTATTCTTATTTGTTCACAGATTTTCTTAATTTTATTGTTTCGTTGGAAATAAGGTTTGTTTCCTAACTTGTAATATATTTGACTTATTATTTACCTACCATTAAACATTTTCAACGTACCTCTTGAGTTAAGTTATTTGCATATATCTCATAAGTTAAGTTATTTGCATATATATCACATTTAAATATGTTTTTTCAGTGTTGCAATATTGTAATATTTAAATATACAAGCTCACTTGAGCTTTATTTTCATGTTGTTGCTATACCTTATTTATGTTATTATGTAAAAGCCGAAAAGTGTTAATTTTATCAATAAATGAATAAATAAATAATACACCTGCATAGCGTGGATTGACTAGATGATCATTTGTGGAAAAGTGTGTGGAAGGGTTTAGTTTTCCTGTGGGGAAGATTTAACCCGGACATAAAGTCGAAAAATTAAAAACATTTATTTGTGAACACGTTGTGAAAGATTTATACAAATTTATATTTCTTTTTATTTATATAACATTGATTCTATTAATAAATGGATCACTCCTCAGCTACGCATTCTGGATTTCTCCCGGAATGTGCATGTCTCCTTTTAAGTAATGCCTCTAATATAATTTACATAAATAATTTATTAAATAATACATAATTGAAATTAAATTACAATAAAATTAAAATTTAATCGTATAAATCCAATATCAAATTAAAACACAAAATATTAAAATTAAATATAAATAAATACAATCACAAACAAAAGCACGTATTCCTTTAATTTAGAATTTTATCAATTATGTTGTTGGGCGGTTGACTGTGCAGTCAGCAACCATTAGCCGCAGAGCTTCTTGAAGCACCGCAATGATGTCGATATTCGAAAAGAAGGTGGTATATCATTCCAAAGGTTTGATGATAAATGGCTAACCTACCCTTAAATACAGCAGTTTTATGCCTAGGGAGAATGAGAAATGGTCTCTTTGACGTGTACTGCGTGCAAGAGAGTAACGGAGCCACTGCAGTCTGTCAAACAGTTTGGAAGGAACCTTCGAATTCATCAAATTGTATATTTGACACATTTATTTCACATTTAAATCATTTAAAATAATATAATTTATGTTTGCGGCACGTTACGGAATCGAAGATACTCTCAGTATTGCCGTTGCGTAAGACGATCATTAGGAATTGAAAAGTTGTTACAAATAGCTTTAAGCTTTATCTGGGGCCCAAATATGAATAGCCAGGTACTTCCCAACCTTCTTCTTCCCAATCTCATCCGCCCCCCTCTACCTTAAGACTCACAATATACCCCAACTGGGGATGCCATTGTTTCAATAGCTCCAGGCGGTTGGGACTCCTGGCGGTGTGGTATTCATATTAAAAATGCATTGAAAAACAATTTTTTTTTTAAATAATTCGTCATATTTCAATACTTAATGAGAAAGAATTGTGCTGAAACTCACATGAATCTTTATTTGGCATCACCAGGTGCTGAACCCATGACCTCTGGGTCTAGAGCCAAGAAGCTAACGCCTCTACTCCGGATAACATCGTAACTTACAATCTGGAAATTTTTGAGTGAGGAAATTTGACTCCGGGCATATTTATAGAGTAGGTAATGGTACAAGCATTTAGTATGCGCCAAGTCTTAAAAATTATGATGAAATAGCGAGTTAATTTTTCGTGTCATGAGAAACGGTGAATCGTGAAACGAGTCTTCAGCACAAAGCGGTTTGCATAATGCAACACGAAAATGATGTACTAAAATTATTATTCTACGGTCGTAAATCTGCATTGGTGAACGAATTTTAGTGTCAGACTCGGCAAGGTTTTATGTAACCTTTTTGACTGGCGTCTGGTACAGCTGCAGCTTCCCAGGGACTGGAGATGAGAGGGATCTGGAAATAAGAATCTCTGGACAAATGCGTTATTAAGAAGATTTACGTGGCACCACGTCGGCACTTTGAAAACCATGCTTAGAAGAAACCAGAGAGTTTTAGAAAGGAAATTGTCGGATGTTCTTAAGATTTGCCAGAATCGTGTTTTTAGAAGACCGTACGTTGCGCACGATGACCGGACGACTCGAAATGAAACCAACTCAGAACCATCTCAGATGTCATTTAGAGTGATAAAAAAAAATAAAAAAATTGGTTAAATAAGTTACGTTAGATTAGGGCTATCGGCTAACTTAAAATGATTTTTTTCATAGCTTTTAATGACTTTTCAAGGAGGTGTTGAGTTGACTTTATTCTCAGTTGGCATGGAACCGTTGCGTACGGCTACAGGAATATTTGCTGCCTACAATTCGCCGCCGAAAATTCACCTCGATAAAAAAAATATCTGAGCATTTTGTTCTTATGAGTTTTAATTTTCAATGTACATATGTTACTTCATATTTTAAATTTTCTGCTGCCGGTTTCGACACATCCGTGCCATTCACTAGCAAACTTAAAACTAACTTAAAAATTCTATAATAAATGATTAGCACACTCGGAATAGTTATTATTTTGTAGACAAAGTTTAAGTTTGCTTGTGAATGGCACGGGCGTGTCGAAACCGGTAACAGAAAATTTAAAATATAAAGTAACAAATGTACATTGAAAATTAAAACTCTTCAAAACAAAATGTCTTGAAATTGTTACGTAGTTAATGCCCAAGTAATACAAAAAAAATATCTGAGCTCTGAATGGAGAATTTGTATTAAATTCATATTTAATTTCTCCTTAGCTAACCCAACCGAATCTAATAACCTAACCTAACAGAATATTTATTTATTTATTTATTTAGTATTTATTTATTTAGTATTTCCATTCTTGGTTATTATTCGCACCAAATTATTTCAGTAAAAAAAAAATAACTCACAAATATTGGCAAACAATTTTCCCCGCGGTGAACATTCCGCTGTGAATGTTTCGTGGTGAATGGTGGCCGGTGATGTTTCTTGGCGGTGAATGTTCGGGGGAATGATTGTGGACAGTGAATTTATCTGACACCATTGCACACAGAGAGACGAAAAAGAAAATGGAAAGTAATGTGTTATTATCCCTTACATTTTGCAAACACCTTTGTGGCTAAGTTGGCAATCATTCAACTAAATTACGCATCAATTACATTCGTTACGTAGTTGAATAATGGCACACCAGGATTAAAAAAATGCATTTAATTGCTGCGTGCAATAATTTCAATTTATGGTCATTGCTCCTGCGGAAAATGTTCGATTTTTTTGAAGACCAGATTTGAATAGCCTGGTTCTATGAAATATATTCTATCGTTCTACTTCTACTTTCAATATTCCAATTCTTTTGCTTTAAAATATATCTCAATATCGGGTGTGTCTGATCTCCTTGGCAGTGGGGACACGTGCCTGATCGTTATATAAAAAAAAATAGTCAATAGCACCCAAAAATAAGAAAACCAACCATTACCGTAGTTAGAAACGTATAGGAGTACAAAGAAAAACAGAATGATGCCCTTTATTACACAAAGAAACATAGAAGTAATAAAATATTTTGGTCAGTGAATACAGAAATGGTGAAAATATAAGAAAATGTACAGTCTTTGCTTCAAATGAGTTGAGATTTTCGTGGACGGTAAAATCGGTCGGAATTTTGGACCGTATTACATGGAACAATTTTTTTTCTGACTAATTAATAGATTGTACATTTACATCCACTATATACTATTAGTTATCTTTGTAAGTACTAGGTGAAACAGGAAGAGATTTTCATTTGGGTTAATTGTCACCAAGATAATAATTTTGTTGCCACATTAATAAAAACTTATAAAAATCAAATCCAAGATGTCGAACATACATTATCGAAGTGCACTAAGTATGAACAACAGAAAATGACCATATCGATGATCTCGAATCCATCGGAAGTTCAGAAATTAATATCCTTAACTGAGTTCTATGCCATGTCAAGTATCTTGAAATATTTGAATGTGAATAAACATAAAGGAGTTAGTATCTTTTAAAAAACATAAGATGATTATAACGATAAAATGTATTAATATTGTAATTTAAAAACAGGTGAGGCAAAAATGATAACATTTTGTGAGTCAGAAGCGTCGATAATATATATATATAATACGTCCAAAGAGGAATATAAACGCTAGAAATATTTCGATTCTCATGCCTTCAAAATTTAAAATCGAGCGTCTTATTTGCACGAGGCAAGCATGCGAAAAAGTGGTTTTTTATTTATTTTGTGCATAATTTTATAAGAATGAAAAAAGTTAGAACATAAAAAAACCTCAAAAATAGTCTTAGCCATAAAGGGGTATTTTAAACGAATGTTTCTTATATTACTTCATAGTTAAGTAATGCAAAAACATTTTTTTGATGGTTTACGCTTATATTTTTTGTTATGTAATTAATGATTTTATTGTAATTCCAATACATAAAAAAGCTAGTAAAAGCTTCAATTTATCTGTGGTATATTTTTAGTTGTTCATAATGTAAACCGATTCGTCGTAAAGATTAATCAAATTTTTTTTTATTTTTATATGAGCTCCACACAGGAGGCCCCGAGGAAAATAATTTCCCTCAGGGCCTATGTCATCTTTGGGGATGCTGTGTGGAGGATTTTTTCAAGGAAAAGGAGGAGAGGAGAGTTCTGGGAAGGAAAAGGATTTAAGGGGTGGGTAGGAATCTGGGGATCAGTGTGTTCGGGCCATCCGCCGAATATAAATAGTAAATAACGCCGAACTAAATAGTATCTTAATAGAATTTCACATAAAGCTTCATTTTAAAACTTGTCTCTCATCAATAAACTTAAGCTGTGCGTTTAATGTTTTTCGCTCTTACTTAAAAGAGTGGCACCCGATCTTTAGTTGATTTACAGATTTAAGTTATGTTTTTTTTTCAGCGCTCTTGAAGTGATTTTTCACAAAAACGGCGCTCTAAAAATTTTCCGATTATTAAAATTATTTTTATTATGAATATAAATAATAAGTAATATTACTTTTGGGAACCATTACTTTTCGTAATGACAAAAACCCTGAGCTGGTTTTCTCACAACTTTTTCGCAAAACAAATAACGAAAAGGTTTTTTTATTCAGGATATTGGTATATTAATGGAATGATAATAGCTATCTTCTCAAAAGGTAGATTTACGTCAAAATGAAAAAAAAAAACATTTTTGTAAATTAAAAAAAGTTATCACTATTGAAACCCTGTTTTTCTTAAGTATAAGCTGTAAGCAGGTCTAAGACATGTTTCTTTTATTTGAAATAATTATTACCTATCCATTTTATATTTATCTCAGAGTTTATGCTTACGAGCACGAATGAAGTACACTTACGAGGGAAATAAAGATTGTAAGTTTATGTGTCTTTACAAGGTCGGGGTCGGGTCGGGTATTTGTTAGGTCTGGTGAAATGATTCGTTTTAGCACGAGTAATTGTAAAAGTTTCTTTTGAGAAAGCTTCCAGTCATCCAGAGTTGTTGGAACACGTAGCGCCGGGCGTTAAAGTAATACGCAGGTGAATTAATTGAATTTGAATACAATGTATTTGGCAATAGAATTAAGGGTTTGGAATGAAAGGAGGAATAATGATTTGTTTGTATTATGCCATTCCTTAAAGCGTAAGAAAGGACTTCATTATTTGCTTTTTTGGTTGTGATACAGGCCGGAGCACAAAAAGTTAGCGTTCAAAATTCTAACTACAATATTCGCCAAGAAACTTATTTTTTTTTTAGTTTTCGTGGATTCATTTAAGAATTACTTAATGTTTTAACTATTCTTACTTCTATAGGCAAACGGCAAAGAAATTCAGCTAAAATTTTTTATAAAAAAAATACCATGTCGTTTAAATTTTCTGTACGTTTTTACGTACAGAAGATTTAAACGACATTTTTATTAAGTAAGTCTTATCCCTCTTTCCTCGTACTTTACAGGCGCCTAGAACGAGATTAACGGTTTAAACTTATAATCATTCATAGCATAATACAAAATCGTCTAGTTTATATCGTTTGATTTAGTTTAAAAAAAGAGGTTAATAATTTATTTCAGACAATGCATTGAATAGATTTTTTTCGTCTCTTATGTACACATAAAGAATCTGTGTAAAAAAATTGATCATTTCACCCACTTTTATAAATTTGTTTAAAAAATTATTTTATTACGGACTTCAAGATTTGATAAAGTAAGGTAACGCAAAACATGTCGTGAATATAAAAAGTGAGGCGTGCAAACTAAGGAAGACATTTTCAATCAAATAGAAGGATATCATTTGCTCTAGGGAAATGTACCGGTATTCGTGGAAAAGCGGTGAGAAATTCGTGTTGAAAGACGTGTTATATTGGTTCATTCCAAATACATTACTTTGATTATATGCATTAGATTCTTAAACATGCAACATCTCTTAAATGCCTTGAACATAAGTAATGAATTTGTGGTATGGCGGATTTTAACCTTAACATAATATCTCGAACGCTTATTGGAATCTGTTAATTATCACGTGTATTGATTTTTAAATGAACTTTTCTTTGTTTAATTTAAAAGTTTTCGGGAACATTTTTCAACTATCGTAATATCTAGGGTAACATCTGCCTTTCAATTATGCTCGTAGTTTAAAGAAATGGTTCAATGATTAACTTAATGAAGATTTCTAAGAAAATGAAAGAAATTATTGTATAAAATGGTTTCATTTAAAATACCGTGATGTTTATGATAAAATTGAAATCTGTTATTATTAAGCTGGGTCTCCTCTGACCGTGAACATGAACATTTGCTTGAACATTACTACAGACATTGGCAATGGGGTTGTGGCCTTGCACAATCGGTATATTACAGTTTTTATTACTATATTTATAATACAAAAGGTGTTAAGGGACGTACTTAACTTACTCCAGTGATTCCTAACATTATCTGGAGTATAAAATGTAAATGAAATTTTGGAAATGAAATTTTTTAATTTACGTTTGTAACTCCAAATAATATCAGGAATCACTGATAATTCAAGTGTATATATGCTAGACTTTATATTATATTTTATCTAGATTAAGATTATATTTTATAACACAAACCATCCATGTACAAACACTTTAAAATAATTTAGCTAGGGTTATTTTTTGAAATATTATTTAAAATCGAATACATTTCCAAGATTTCCAAGCACTAAATTTTCACCGGGATTTTGATGGTTTGATATGTACTATTGGTATGTACTCAAATAACCCCTTAAAAGATAATTGATTTAAAATTCAAATTATTCAACTTCTATTTTTTTAGATGGTCAATTTGTATAAATTTAACAATGAAATGAAACAGATATAGACAGACAAAACGGAAAACAAAAAAGGTAACGGTCACATTTGTGACTCGAACCCAGATAGATGTGGACGTAGTTAATAGAGATGTACATAATTACGAAACAAGAAATATAAATATAGTTAAATTGCCACATATGAATAAATCAAAATCACAGAACTGTCTAATATATAGAAGACTAAATATGGATGATGAAATTACTGAAAGCATGAAGAATGAAGAAAGAATGAATGTATTTAAAAATAAATGCTGTGCTTACTGTAAAAATATTTAAATTTATCAAATGAAATGTTACATTGTGCTTATTAGTTAATATTCATGTAGGATAAACTAACTCAATAAATAATAAATAAAAAAAAAGATCCTGCAGTATTCCCTTCACTGGACCTTACTCGATTTTGTCATTTTATCTGTCTCATATTATTATTTTTAGTGGCAAGTTTTGATGTTGTCTTTTTCAATGACTAAATATATTAAAAAAAGTTAATAAGTTATCTCTAACAAACCGAATTTGTAAAAGCTCATAAAGCTGAAAATCTGTTTGCCTGCCCGGCTAAAATCCCTCGATCGGGTTTGGGAGTTTCTGGGAGTAGTAAATATTTTTATTTAGCCACTGATCAAACAAAAAACAACGTAATATTCAACACATTTCAATAATTTGTTCTATGAGAAAAGAGCGTGTAAAAACACTACAGAATAACATAATACACACTGTCGAAGCCGGAAAGTAGAGCTAGTAAACAATAAAACCAAAAAAATAAAACTCCTCGACTTGTTATTTTTCTGTTTGTTTCCTCCGTAGATAAATAAAATACTGTCTTAAGACCATCAGGTATCAACGAACTGTTTATAGGGGTTCTGGTGCTGATCCAAGATAATCACTTTTGTTTTAGAAGATTTCGGAATCAGGGCACGTATACATTCTATCGGAAACAAGACGTCAGCTTGAATATACTTTCATGTGTGGAATTTCTGGTCAACCAATCACCAAGCTACTATGTATTATTTATTTATTTATTTATTTATTTGTTTTATTTTAGTAAATTGTACATTTAAGTTTACAATTTCCTAATTAATTATATCATTTCATATTTCAAACTATATTTTTTCTTGTTCTATGTATCTCCTACAATAAATTTTGAACTTTCCAATTGGTGCGGCCTTTAAAGTTTCTGGTAGAGTGTTGTATAACTTCATCCCTTTGTATAGTAAACTGTTCTGCGTATTCGTTTTGTCCTTTTTTTGTAGTCTGATTTCCTTGCAAGTCCTTGTATTATGTATTAGTACTGAAAACAATATCTTTTTTGATCGCTCGATTGTTAGGTTTTGTGGTTTATAGATGTAGACAGGACTCTGTAGTGTAATGGTGGACTCATTTGACTTTGAAATAGTAATTTTGGGTTCGTTCCTACCGCAGTACAAAACTTAATTTGTGAGCGCTATTTGTCTGGATTAAACTTTGTGTTTATATTTGTTTGTTAGTGCATGACTGTTGACTCTGTGCAGAAATGGGCGGTCCGTTTGATACGCTCCCCTGTCATAACAAACGGATTGCAATCCTTAGAGCCAGACGTCAGATGGGAATGCTGTCATTGGTACACCGGTATTTCCATAGAACATGTTCCGAGGTTATTGATCCCTTGATCCATTGATCCCTTCGGTACCGGTGAAAAGTCGAGAAATAGGTCCACTGTGTAAAGAGGGGGAGATGATTGGAAGTTACCGGATGGGTAAAGTCTTTTCAGGTCAAAATTTACATTCTGAGTCGAGAGTTTACATACCATACCACAACAATTACTTATTCCAATATTGTTGTCAGTTTTTTAAATTTTTTTTTATTAAATACGTGACAGAAAAAAAAATTAAAATTGAATTAAAATTTTTTTTGCTCTGCATTCGATTTAAAATGACGAAATCTAGAATGAGATCCTTGAATACATCCACTCTCTTAATATACTTCATCGATGTGTATTGTTCAGACCATCCATTAAAAAGTCTCAAAAATGAAGATATAGGAAACAATGGAAGGCAAAGAACAAAGAAAGATTGAACTTTGGATTCATACAACAATACAGAAAATGTTTCCTCTGCAATTTGTACAGAGAATTTGAGAAGGTTGAAAACATAAAGAAGTCACGATGACAATTAAATTTTAGTATTGTAATATGAAAAATGAAAAAAAAAATGGAATGTTTTTAGTTATCAATTTATAATTCAAACTCTCATAAACAGTAGGCGGTAAGTAACGTGTTCACTCAGCATTTTGAGCCACATTTTGTTCAATTTGCAAATACCCGCGAGCGACCACCGCACAACGGCCAAATTGTGTCCAAATCGAGAGATATATTTTTAAGCATTTTTTGGATTTAATTTAAATGTTCCCACTTGTTGCGATTTTCGGATAATCACAAGGTTTGCTTAATAAATTTACGCATTACGCACGAATACATTTTCAGATCACGCATGTGGCCGGTTCATTTACGACACGCAAGCATGATACGTTCAATACTTATTTATTTTACAATGGGCAAAAAAGAACAAGCTCACTTTACTGAAAAAGGGTAACTTTTTAAATGGAACATTTTATCTGCTGTAGACACTTTTTTACGACAGATTTTTTTCACTTTAGACTTAAAAAAACAAAAATTTGAACCAGTTTTACATTTAAATTAAAATTAAAATTTACATTTAAATTAAAAAATATATCAGTGTTTTTTGTGCAGACGTATATAATCATCGTGTAATCTCGAAATCCGCTGATTACGGCCAATGACGTTATATATAATCTATAGACGCGTGGTAGACATCTCAAAAGTGGTAAGTCAAGACCAAGGCAATTGTATTTATCTTCGACTTCGTAGTTTTATCACGCGTTGCGTAAGGTCGCGTAAGTAAATTGTAGTCCCGAAATGCCCTCGTGTTATGAAAAAATGTTTCAATTACATGGCAAACGCTAGTAAAAGCCAAGGCATAACATTTAATACACGCAAATAATTTATTATTATAAAAAATAAGCGATTGTTTCCGGAAGATTTTAAGCGCCTCATCAGAGAAAGTGAGTTAATAAATAATCAAGTATAAGAAGGACAACGTATGACAGTAGGTTGTCTCATACAGAATTCCGTATTCGTATTATATTTTGGCATCTCAGTCACACCTAGTAAATGTGGTTTTCGGAGGAAATACGCAAACGCCGCCGGTCCTATATCCACGTGGTTCGTACTAAAACATTTTTTTAATGTATATCTTTATCGTACACGAAAATTTTTTATTTGACACATTCCATCTGCCTATATATTACAGGGTAAAAGCCGGATAGTTGCGCCACATTTCAAAAAAGCTCTATTATTTAAAAAGAATAATGCAACACGTTTATAAAAATGTAATTGTTCCACATCTCATGCAATGGTTTCAAATGTTCTATTATATACTATCTATACTATTATATACTATCTAGTTTCATGCAACCACGATAGAGCGGCTATCCGCAAAAGTAATTAGGGTGACTATCCTTTTTGATACGGATTCTTGCTCTTTTTATTTGCGAATTAAATAAAACTATTCAAAAATAAAACGTAATTAACAGAGTAATTTAAACTCTAATGCATGCTTTGAAACAAAAAGTTGATTAAAACTACAATCAGTAATAAAAATAATCAATAGAAATTACTTTGCCAATATAATTTTGACACCCGTCAAAGTTTCGCCGCGGAATATTTTTGTTCACACAAACTAAATGTGTGCACCTACTCAGACATGTCACTGAGGCCTGCGAGAGGGGAACTTCTAATTATAGTAGAGCGCTAATGCCACCAACTTCCCTAACATATTCAAAACCGGGGCATGTATCCCACTGAGGCAATTATCCGACTTTTATCCTACATAACGTCATTGCTTACGGCTTCGTAGTAAGGGTTCAAAAAAAAAGAAAAATGTTAATGAAAATGATATATTTATTTTTGTCATAATACCTCTACGCGGGCTTTTATAAACATGTGATGTGAAACGGTAATCATGAAATATGCTATTTAAATTGTATAAAAGAGAAGTAGAACCCACACAACAGAAAAGTATTATGCTAAAATTGATTATTATTATTTCGGTATTATTACAGTATTTGTATAAATACTGCCTCGACGGCCTCCGTGGTCCCGAGGCAAGACTCTCGACTCACAATCCGAAGGTCGCGGGTTCGAACCCGGCGTGCGCAAATAAATTTTATTTGATTGATTTGTGTTATTTCACAATTTATTAATTTAAAATAATATATAGTATATTTGCGGCACGTTCCAGAGTGGAAGATACTATCAATATCGCCCTGGTGTAAGACCACCATTCAGAATTGAAACGTTGCTTGAAATGGCTTTAGCCGTGTTTAGTGACCAGATCTGAATAGCCAGGTACTTCCCCACCTTCCTCTTCCCTATCTCCTTCCCCTCCCCGCTACCTTCAGCCTCACAACATACCCCGATTGGGGATGACATAGTCCCACTGGCTCCAGACGGGAGCAGTTGGGACTCTTGGGCGGTATTGACTGTACAAAAAAAAAAAAAAACTACATTCCGTGCAGTTGAACACATCTACCACTTTCGGGAAAGTATTGCCAACTTCGTGCAATCTACCTAAATTCTCGCTTTTAAAAGCTAAAAGCGAGAATTTAATTGGCTGCCCTGTTATTAATGTTGCAATTAAAAATAAATTAAGATCGAGTAGTTCTTGTTGGTAAATGGAAGATAATTAGGCTTAATAAATCAGGACTGTCTGTAAATACCACTGACAATTTTAAAAATAAAAATGAAGTCGGAAATATGTCTTCAATCTGAGGTTTTAATCATTTTAATTCTTTCACCAAGTGATTGTAATGTATATTTTCTTTAGGTAGACCGGGTTTTTAGTTAATATATCTTAGGAATTTATGTTGAACTTTTTCAAAGGAATCGGAATGGCTTTTGAAGTAAGGGTAGCAATTGTATTTGAAGATTTTTGATGTTGAAATATTTGGAAAGTCCCTGCCATAAGCAAAAGTCTCTAGAGATCGACCAGCCCCGGATCTACGACTTTTTCAAACTGGGGCAGAAACTTGATAGTGGCGCCCCCTCTCGATGAGTGGCGCCCCTTCCCATGAGGTGAGTGATCGTCGCTTCGCTTGTCGTTCGACCGCTCGGGTTTATTCGCTCAGCTCGTGTATCTCCTAGTTCTAGATGTGACGGGGATTCCCCTGGCAGAGACATCACGTACACGATGCAGTCGTTCAAAATCGACTTCGGATACGTCCAGAAATTAACTTAGGATGTGTTCAAAAACCAACTGGGGGATTTAAAATCAAATGAATAATCGATAGAACAGTGTGCGCTGGATGCCAGGCGCTTTTTGAATCGAGTTTTTTTTCAATCAAACATATAATTTACCCCCCCCCCTATAATCAACTATTACGGACTTACAAAGAAACTAAATTTTTAGGTTTGTAATACGTCGTTTTCAGAGTGACTGTATTTATTAATTTGTGTTCGTGACGTTCTTCTCAACAAGTAATCTCCAAGTAATCGCTTAAGAACCAACGAACCAAGCCTGTGTTGCGTACGCAGAGTAAACAGTATGATAGATGGAGGAACGTCAAATACCGTTAAATTAATTATCCTTCTCATTTGTGTTTTGGTTCGGGTTAGTGCTGGACCGGTCCTGCAATACATCTGGAAATTGTTTGTACTGTTCGCCGTAGTTTGGTGTTCAAATTATTCCCGGTTAACTTTTAAATTTAGTCGTGAAAGTGGGACGGTGTTTGTCTTAAAGTTCACAGCTTCCACAATAGTCGCGAATGCATTAATTACACAGAAGTTGACCCGGTTTTATTGGATTGTCTGTTTTAATTGCCCTGAGTAGTTTGGGTTGCATGTACTTCGTTGAATAAACAAGCTTTCAATGTAAAAATTTGTTTGGAAAAAAATTGGCAAAAGGTTGCCTTCTAGAAAAACCTGTGGAACCAAATTAATCGATATTTATTTATTTATTTATAATATTAACGCCTTTCGGCTTTTACATAATGTAACATAGAAAAGGTATAGCAACAACATGAAAAAGACTAGTGAGGTTGTATATTTAAATATTACAATATTGCAACAATGAAAAAGTATGTTTAAATATGATATATATGCAGATAACTTAACTTAAGAGGCACGTTGAAAATGTTTAATGGTAGGTAAATGATAAATATTACAAGTTAGGAAACAAACCTTATTTCCAATGAAACAATAAAATTAAGAAAATCTGTGAACAAATAAGAAGAGCCACTATTGTAAGATAGTACCAATATTTGTAAGTTGGTAACAATGATGAAAAGAAAAAAAGTTTTAATTTTTTTTTAATAACTAAATAATATTACAGGTTGTGATGGTTTAAAAAATTACTATAACTCATACAATTAATTACTAAGATGCATTGATACGATGCGTTATAAATATATATGATATGTTATAAATATATTTCTTAAATTTATTTCACAAATTTACGAATTTGAATTATGGATAAATGGTTTCATTATTTCATGTTTATATTTTATCAGCGAAACATTCCATACATCTACGTGCGAATACATATTGCCTAAGTTTTGAAATCTTTGTAGTGGTATATTGAAATGGGCCATGATCGCAGTATTGCCACAATAAAACGGTAGTACTGACCTTGAGTTTCTTGCTGGCAAATTAAAATCTATGAGCGCAAATATTTCAGGGCTGTTAATTGTATTATGCAAGATTTAAAAAAAAATACTAGATCGAAAACAGTTCTTCTCTCACTATAATATGTCATGTCCTTTACGGATCGGTGAGGTAATAATTGGTAATGTGACCAGATTGAAGTGGTTCAAACCTTTAAAAAGAATCTTTTGAACTTTGTTATATGACACGATATATATTAAAGAACTATTATTATTATTATAATAACGCTTATTATTAATCCAGTTAGGTTGACATTAGTTAATTTTAACAATTGACAGATTGAGAAAAGGGTAAATATTCATAGATTGTTTAGAATATTATGACATAGATAAAACGGAGTAATCCGCTCAAAGACACTCTTACAAACATCCCGCTTTTCCTAAAAAGAATGTGATGTATAAAAAAAGGTAAAAAATATTTTACAGATCACAGAAGCTATAAAGTCGGAAAATTTGATAACTGGTATAAAGTTTGCTGTTTGTGTATTGGTGTCTGAAAAATTTATTTAACGATTTTGGCGATCGTATTTTTGGGATGAATATTTTCAACAAGTACTCTGGAACTTTACAGCCCTCACGTGTTCATTCCAACAAAATGTAAAACCGTTCACATTCCAGAGCTAGTCAACACCCGCCGTGAATATCGACTGAGGGTGTACAGTGTACACATTGGATTAGTTAGATTTTCACACGAGTCAGAATTGGAATTGAGTCTGAGTTGATCCTGATTTGGGACCGGTCTCGTAATCTGGAATAATCCGATTCTGTAGGTAACTGTCCTACCACCCTTTTACCAATGAACACACAGGACTGATGGAGGTTGTATAATGATTCTACTGGGATGGTCTTTTTGACAGCTGGACATTTAAGAGGAAACCGGGCGGCATTTTGTCCATACAATCGTATTCCCCGATTACTTCTTTAGATTTTGAAACTAGGGCAAAAGTTTTTTTTTAATATTATATAGATATCGACCATCGGCTGTTAGTATATTCTTCTTTTTTTATTAAGTTACTTCTTATTGGCGTTAGAACCTCTAAAAATCGTTAAAATTGCCTGGGTTGAACGCCATCAACACATGTTCAGTATATAAACTACACAATGTATTTTTAAACAAACAAAACGTTTAGACGTAGAGTATTTTTTTCTAATACAGTAAGTAAAATAAATCTTTAAAATCGGCTCAGTTTTAGAGAAGAAAAATGGAGAATAGAAAAACTCGATTTTGATGATTATATTTACGTATTACCAGCTTGAGGTGCAAATGTCCTTGCCAAGTATCAACAATTTGGTAATATGCCTATTATTCAAAATTTCTCGGCGACCGTGTTTCCTCTTAATGTATGTTTTATAATTAAACCAATTTTAAAGTCTCAGACTTTAATGAAGCCTTTTTTCTGACAAGTTTAAAATACCTGACTAAAATGCGTAAATAAAATATGTTGATGTTCAGACAATTTTTTTTACCTAGAAGATGAACGTGAGTTCAAAAAGAATTGGAGTTTGAATTTAAAATACATTAATTAAAAAACCTATCAGCAATATGTGTGAAATCAAACGTAGAGTTTAATAAAAGAAAGAAACGCTGATTAAGGCATAACACCGAGGGTCTCGCTCATTAGAGTGTTTTAAATATTACAAGTACACAACTGATAAATAACCATTAATGCATCGTAAACAGCTATTTAATTTATCAGTTGTGATAAGTTTTCATTTAAAAAAACTATATTAGTAAGGGTGAGTATTTACATACATCTTTTTTGTATCAGAATCCAGACGTAGTACGTGTAAAATGTCTAATATATTTATTTTCCCAACGAGCTTTGGAAAATTATAATTCATACGAACCTGAAGAGATAAAAAGTGTCTCACGCGTTGGACTTTTAGAAGTTGAAGTAAATAAAAGTTCCACGTATTTTGAAATTGTCACCTTTTTGGAGATTTTTACGGTTGTAGTTGTTTTATTAACTTTTTTACGGGTTACAAAACCTTCAGAAGTCGACTGGTAGAGATTGTTACTTGTAGAAAAGTATCTAATTTGATTAAGTTGACTAGACTAGCGTCTAGTGAAAGGGATTTTCAGTACATTGACACTGTTTGACTAATATTGACTACATATAAAACACACGCATGTGCAAATAATGATTTCATCTAATGCTGCACCGTTAAACATGATTAGCGCGGAGTTTAATGTTTAAAAATTGGGTATTTCGTATTAATTATTTTGGGAAAATACAAAAAAATTACGTTTATCTTAACTTTAAATATTTTTTTTTATAATTAACCCTTTATAAACTTAACCACCGAAATATATGTTTTTTATAATTTACGAAAAAGAGGTATTTTAATTTTTTTTGTTCTATTATTATTTTTTTTAAACTTTAGCTCCATACAGGAGGTCCTGAGGAAAATAATTCACCTCAGGGCCTGTGTCATCTTTGGGGATGCTGTGTGGGGGTCCTTTGAGAAAAGAGAGATAATAAGGAAAAAGGTATGAGATGAATAGGAATCTGGAGAAAGTGTCTCCAAGAGTGACGGACGTACGAATCCATCCCTCCCACTGATGTTCCGAGAGAGTCCTTTTGGAGAGTCCTCACCAAACCTCACCCCATGCACTCGGGCACCTCTGCTAAGTAACCAAGTGTAACGAACTTGCGGTGACGTATGACAAAGGTGTTGGTTATCCAATAAATGGTTCCTGGGGTGGCGATACCCATACCCGCCTTCCAAATCTGCAAAAAAGCCCCATTAAACTACCTACTTTTTAGTTGTTTGACTAAGCAGGGTGCTTTTATTTCAAAATCGTTATTTATTTTTATTTTTCTACATAAAATTAAACATTCATAACAATATTATTTCTTCAAAATATAAATATTTATAATAACTTAAAGCAGAAGTCGGGGCCCTGGAAGGGGAACATAGTGCCCCGCGCCACTTCAGGCCGCCGCGCAGAAAAGTAAAGACTGAAAGTAAGATAACGGTTTACAGCGCAATTCACAGTAAGACTTTTCTGTGCGGCGGCCTGAAGTGGCGCGGGGCATGTCCCGCTCCGAACTCTGTGTGTAAAGGGTACTAAAGTCCGCATAACCAACATGACAGCCAACGTTGAACGAACAGGGCAGAGAAGATGAAGAGAAGAACCAAAAACAATATATGTAGGTAGGTATATAAAATGAAGGGGTCCAATCTTGACAAAATGAATCCCGAGAAGAAAATTAAATCGGTACTTAAATGATAAACTTTTATCAGGCACAATCCGAAAAGAGATAAGAAATATTGGAAGCAATAACTTCCACCGAGAGTTAAAGGTCCCTGTATAAATAAATAGGTAATTTCCTCCGAGAGACAGAAGATTTAATTTGGTAAAGAAACAATTTCCAAGAAGAAAAGCCACGACGTGTTAATGCCAAAACTCAATTGAGAATTAATTATGAGCATCTTTCCTACAATCCCGCTGATCTGTCGACTGGCTTTAGGGCGGGAAAGTGAAAGGAAAATTAGCAATAAACCACACCGACCCCCTGTGGTAATTAACTTAGTAACCCCCCACCCCTTGCCTTCCCGTACGGCCACCGGCTACCCCCAGCAACCCCTACTGTCGCTACCCCCACATCCCCAGTTGGATGGGACAAATAAACGGTGAAATTTAATACGTTTGATTTTGGTAAAAGATTAAGAAGGCCACTGTACTGCAGAGGATACGCAGATACTTTAATAATAAGCTATTGCTAACCCTGTACAAATCGCAAGTTCGCTCCACTTTTGAATTTGGCAGCCAACTCTGGTCTGGAGCCCCAGAATACCTGAAAACAAAGCCTTGACTTTGAGCAGAAACGGGGGGTTCTTTTGATAGATTCTTCTATCCTACCTAACAAACGCATTGCGATCTTTAGAGCACTGACATCGAATGGGAATGCTGTCCTTTTTTTCCGGTATTTAAAAGAAAGATGCTCCGAGGAACTAGCGTCATTGATCCATTGTCATCGATGCATGGTCGGGTAACACGCCGAATGCGCGCCCGACATTTGTATACAGTTGACAATGTCAATTGACAATATCAATTGACAATGTAAACTGCATACAAATGTGTTAAATCGTCATGTTACATTTGTAATATTTAATTGATGTTTTGGCCTTTTTTAACAGTGGCTTGGCATATCTTTATATAATCGTGGGTCTTGTTATAATTATTTTACTCGACGTCAATAAACAAAGGAGTTTCTTCGGTCGTTGTATCAAAATAATAAAAATAAAACATTCTGCATTGTTTTTGGTAGGCAATCTTTTCTGTATGTTGATTCTACTTAACTGAAAACTAATTAACTAACATATGATTTGATTTCTCTATACGGGTAAGATAGGGGTTGGAAAGTTATATATTATCACACACTTTATGTTTTATTCACATTCATACATCGTCTCGCAAATATCACTCTGTTACTCACTACCTAACGTTACTTAACTCAAGAAGCTAAATTTGATTTAAAATGATTCCATCAGCGATGCAATATTTTAGATATCCATGTTCGTTTTACCTGGATCACCATTACCTGGATCACCTGGATTACCATCAAAAGGATCTCATTTCTACCACGCGCAGTATACATTCTTTTTCCTCTGACAATTTATTGCCCACTACTAAACACACAGATATAAAAACGCTATTATTAACTGCTAACCTTTGTATTACCATTTTTTTATTAGTGACCACTGAATTCAGTCGTTCATTAATAATAAAACTTCCTTCATTAACTATGAAAGCTTCACCAAAATGTGTGTCAAACGAATCGAGAAAACTAATTATTGTCTCTGAATAAATTAGATCTAAATACTTAAGAGGAACGGCTGAAAGGTCTTTTTTAGGCATAACGAAATTTTGCATTTGATGCCAAAATATCCAACCAAACTGAACGATCGTTTTAAATCAAAAATTGTTGAAAGTAAGTAAGCAATTGAGGGAGCGGAGACGGTGGAGAAAATTAAATGCATCAGTGTCATGTGTGGCGGTGTAGGATGACCTCGTCTCCCAGGCCGCTGCTCGACGCGCGTTGCGGATAAGCGGCGGTGACTCGGTGAGTGGGGTCACCGGCAGAGTAGTCCTGTGATGTCCACGAAGGAGGCTGCCCTGAGAGAGAGCTGAAGCACCAGGCACTCGGAGTTACAATGGTTCGCTGTAGAGAGGCGAGACTGACTTAAATTGAACTTGAACTGGACTGAACTGAACTGAACAACTTTGTAGTTTAGCGGGCCGCTTTATATAGGAGCGAGCGGCCAAGTAGCTTTCCACTCGCTGGCAATACGTGCGCTGGAAGGTGCTAGAATGTACTCGTCACTGTAGTCGTGAATGCACGCTTGAGTCTGGACCTTTCGCGAAGTTGGTGCATATTATTATTCACCCGGCAGCCGGTCTCACGAGTACATTGTCTGTCGATACGTGCGTACGTAGGTGCCTGCGCGTAGTGTGAATTGCAAGCACTAGCGGCGATAGATCTTTCTCGCGAATTCTAGCGTGGCGAAAAATAGTTGTTTGAACGCCACACAATATTATTATAATTTTATTATGTAAAAGAATAAAACCCATATACCTACGGAATACACAATAACATTACACACCTTATTGAACACAATAGTACCGCAACAATTTATTTTTTCATAATATCTTTTTATTGAATTTTATTAATGAATTAACGGGCTAAGTACCCAGTGAGACCAACATTACCATATGATGTTCGAAAATAAATATTATTATTGTATCAATAAAAACTAATAAAAAAATATTTTGGAATAAAGGCTATTAAGAAAATTGATTATTTATAATTTTGAAAATTATTTACGAAATTATGAAAATTATTTTTTAATATAATTTTGTAATTTATAATTTTATCAAAATTACACTGGCGAGTTTCCGGCATGCGTTGCTATGCCACTTAATAAATAAATTGTTTCTCCCTGTGTGTCTTTTCCCATTCGTCCCGTTCATCATCAGAGCAGATGAGCTCATTTGCCCTGATGATGGACATGATGATCATCATTTTCGTATCAACTACTATCAAATTATCAGATTTTCCGCAAATAGAGCCCTTTTCCGTCATCATTTTAATTGTTGAGGTCCTAAATAATGATTCAATCAACACAACAAATATTATATGTCTAAATCTCTATAAACGGTATGTAAATAAACTAATAACATGAAATGTTGATAAACCCGATGGCTTGCATTGAAGTTGTATTTCAATATAACTTTAATATGCTACCGGGTGACCTCAGAATTATGGAGAGCAGTGACGTCAGCACTGATTCAATAAAATAAAAAAATCAATAATACCAACTTGATAGTGTGTTTTAATGACACAATTTAAAATGGACTTTTAAATCGTTTTTTAAAACTCTTTGCTTTATATTATTTAATAAAAATTATATATTCAGAATCCACGTTTATTGGTCTATACACTATATGAACATACTTTTTTAAGCCATAATATTTTTGACTGGAGTTCCTCATTGTATGTTATAAAAAAAGACATTTTTTTTTTTTTTTTTCATTTTGGCTACAAATCCAAAATTTTGTACGAAAAAGAATAAGCAGCCATTCCCCTTAACGGTGTAATTAATGATTCAACTCAAAAGTACTCTATTATTTCAATTAATAGATACGGGTTACCCTGCCCATAGATAGCGTTACTAATGAATAAACGCTTTTATCCATTATTTAGAATTAAATAATCAACTAAGTCACACTAAATTTACATTTAAATTAAATAAATGACTTTGTAACATCCTTCAGCTGAAGGACTAACAAGCAGAAAGGTGAATAAGTCGAAAAGCGTTAAGTTTTCAACTGGTGCGGGCGATTGTTCCGCACAAAGTTCGCGTGAGTGGACGACCCTCTCACTGAGAGGAGTTTGTTCAATGTTCCGTTTGCCCAATGTTCCGTTCGCCAACGAGTGACCATAAAGAACATTCCCGAATCGGGATTTTCACCAACGCACAACAAACCTGCAAAGTGTATACGAAATCCAATAACCGTTTTTCATGTTCAGTGTAATGCGATGTGGGAAATTTACGTCAATTTACGTCAATTTACGTCATTTTTACGTCAAATAACTCCCAGTTAACTACTTACTCTTGTTTATTTGAGCTTTTTATCTGTTGTTTTGATTAGCTGTTAAAATAAATGTTTTTTTGCTCTGGTCCGATGTAGATTAATAAGTTAGCGTAATCTGGGGGAAGGCTGGAATTGATTTTATCGAATTTAATGTAATATATATATTTCTCTCACATGAATGTTTTTTTTTTAATATTAGTCCCAGACTGAGGGAAATAACTCCCATCAGAGCCTAGGTCATCTTTGGGGATGCTGTGTAGAAGGTAAGGAAAGGAAAAAAAATATGTAGGGGTTAGTGCATTCAGGAGTGACGGACACAGAATCTATCCCTCCCACTACGCTGCAAGGCAGTGTTCCTTGAGAGTCTTGCTGGAGAGGTCAAACGGTCTCCCTCAATCAGTCTCTCCCGATCCGGCCTGCCACGCAGTTGGTGGGCAGACGCATCCGCCGCCAAAATCCGGGCAAACTTTACCCCATGAACCCGGGCACCCAAAGTCACCAAAGTCAGTGGCCAACTGCTTGGGGTTACCTATGGCAGAAGTGTTTGTTGGCAATCCAATAAATAGTTCACGGTGCGGCGGTACCCATACCCGCCTCCCAATTTGCAAAATATATTTTATTTATAAAATTAACCATTGGCCTATTTAGTTCAGTTTTCACACATTTGTTTCTGAGGGGAGGATGTAGGAACGATTCTTAATCGGGTCAAAAATATACCCATTTTCAAAAAAAGTAAATATGGGTACTTACTCACAGGTCTGGATGATACGGGGTCATTTTTCAAGTTTGATTGACATTTAATACGATTCTACGGCCACCACGAAAAATTTTGGTGAGGAAATAATTAACGTATTTCAAATCTTTATAATTACTTACCTAAAAAAATACCACACTGAGTTATAAATCCAACCCAAAGTAAATAATTGCGTAAAAGGACTGCTCATCTGCCCTGATGATGGACACTGTAACGCTGTCCGAAACGTTGGCTAAAGAAGGAGGTGGCGAAATACGGCATAACACCCCAAAAATAATAACAAAAATTGCGTAAAAGGTTTTTTCTTAATTAACTAATTGTATTTTTGCTCGCCCGAAGAGGCTATTGTCCTCCAAGCCCGTTTTCGGGCCGCACGAGGTGCCTATCGCTCGGGTGTCCTATTGGCAAAACGAGCTTCCTGGCATAAGTGGGTTAACGAAGTGGGCAACGCCAACCCGTGGGAAATCCACAGCGTCATTGGAAAAACGGGAAAAGGATCTGATAGTTACTTGTCGAGCGTGGTGCTCGGGAACGTTGAGAGTGTCGATGTTACCTCCACTCTTGAGACACTTCTGGGCAAGTTAGTTCCGTTAGACTCAGTAATAGGGGAAAGTGTCCACCACAAACAGATAAGAATTCTGTCACGGCTGCCACCTAGTGCACCCGCCCAGGGGGAGGGCGTGCCACCGTTAAGTCGAGTCGAGGTTGAAGTAATAATTAAGGGTTTGGGTTCAAAAAAGGCACCGGGATTTGACAGATTGAATGGTATAATAGCGAAGAATGTCTGGATCTACGCCAAAGAAGAGTTCTACCAAGTTCTAGAGACGTGTTTGCGTAGGGGAAAATTCCCCACAGAATGGAAGAAGGGCGTGCTCCGGATTATACCAAAGGGCAACGATAAGCCGAGGACGGACATAGGAGCCTATAGGCCTATAACCTTATTGCCAATTCTAGGCAAAGTATTGGAAATCATCATTAAACACCGTCTACGCCTCACCCTAACGCCGCCCAGCGAACTTCAATTCGGCTTTGTCCCCGGCAAATCCACGGAGCACGCCATTAAGCATGCGCTTGAATGGGTGAGGGTATGCCCAAAGAGGTACGTCATAGGCATCTTCTTGGATATCTCGGGTGCCTTTGATCACGCATGGTGGCCGATGATACTTACCAAGCTGAAAAACAGAAATTGCCCGCCGAAACTGTTTGAGATTATTAGTGATTATTTAAATGGTAGGACAGTTATCATTGGGCACGGGGACGTTTTAATCACCCGAAAAGTCAACATGGGTTGTCCGCAGGGGTCGGTCCTCGGACCCGACCTGTGGAACATCTTGTTCGACGACTCCTCCAGGTTACCCTTGTCTGAAGGTTGTACATCGGTCGACTACGCGGATGACAAATTGTATTTGGTCTCTGGGGACAGTAGAAGGGAAGTGGAATCTAAGGCTGAAGAAGGTTTACAAGAGATCCTTGCATGGGGAAAGAGAAACAGGCTGAACTTCGCTCCCCACAAGACCGTGGGTCTCCTCATGAAGGGCATGCTCAGCAGAGGCAGGAACCCTTTCAACAGAATGGAAGACTCATCTATTCGATTTGCAGAAAACACCAGGTATTTAGGCGTCATTATGGATAGATCTTCTTCGTTCCTAGCCCACGTCAAGAGCGTCTCCGACAGGGCCCAGGCCCTGTTTCAGAAACTGAGAAGAATCTCAACAGCCGAGTGGGGATTGCGTTCTCCGGCGATTCGCCTGCTGTACAGAGGGGTATATGTGATGCAAGTCTCGTATGCTGCCTCCGTGTGGGAGCATCGCCTGGATAACGTCTTGATAAACTCCACTCTTAAACGGGGCCAGCGGACTCCCCTGTTGGCGCTCTCGGGCGCTTATAGGACTGTGGCTTCAGATGCATTACCGGTTCTGGCTGGCGTTCTGCCGATAGATCTTGAAATTAGGGAAATATTGACAAAAAAGGAACTTATTAGAGGCAGGGCCGCTATACACCTGGGAGTCGAGCTGACACCGAGAGGAATCGTGGCCCTACCCGGTTTGCTCAAAGCGATGCGTGAAAGGACGCTGAGTGTATGGCAAGAGCGATGGGATAGGTCGACGAAGGGCAGATGGACTTTCTCCTTTTTCCCTTCAGTTAAAGTCAGAATGGAAGGGTCACACATTAAACTGGATCACTACATGACGCAGATGCTTTCCGGGCATGGGGAATTCAGAGGTCGGCTTCACAGCTTGACCCTTTCTCCCCATCCAAACTGTGCGTGTGGAGATACTAACCAGGACGCCAGGCATATACTGTGGGACTGTGATTTGATGAAGGAAGCACGAGAGGAAATGTTGGATGGCTTGCGCGGAATAACAAGACCAGCGTGGAACGCTGACCTTGTGTCGAACAAAGAGAATTTCGAGTGCCTGAAAAAGTTTGTTAAGTCCTGGGTAGAAAGATGGTCTGTACTTAGAGTCGCCGATCTAGACTAAAATCATCTTTGTTTCAGGTGCTACACGTATTGTTCCTGCCTCCCTCGGTATCTTCTCATTACTTTTCAGTTAGTGTACACGCTTGAACAATATTACTCTTGTGACTTGTAAATAACACCTACACATATCCAATATACGCTTTTTTTTTTTTTTCTTTCTGTTCTTCATGTTTTACTTATCTTTTTGTTTTTGTTTTAGCTTTTGATTTATGTTTAAGCTTTATGATTTATGTTTTAGTTTTATGATTTATGTTTTCACCTCAACAGGTCACGTCCCATCATGGTGAGCGACGGTAGTGATGACACCATCGCTCAATATATTATGAATTCTGCTCTCATACTATAATTATGTTTCACATATATATGCTCTTATTATTTTTTACTTTAAATTAGCTTTGGTTTCCGTAATTTGGAGACGCAACTGTACATATATGATGTATCGTCGTCACCCCAGAAAAAGGGGGTGGGATAGACCCCGTCCGTGCATACCTACTGTCAGGCGAACACACACCGGAGCGGTCTTCCTGCGATCCTCCTGCGCCTCCCCTAATGATATGCGTAGGCCTGAGGAACAGCCGAGCGGTCCCGGCGTCCTTCCGCCCCCCCTCCGACAACCCGACGCTCATCTCTCTCATAGGGTCTTCTAAAACTTTTTCTTCTTTCCTACACTTCTTCGAGGCAAAATCGGGGAGCCGGCTAAAGGGCGCGGACTTCGGGTTCCGTCAGCGGTTGGGCCGATAGCCATGCACATTGTCATTGGGACTGCCGGGTGGTTTGTGGAAAACCTATACTGTTATGATTGTAAATACTTGCATTACATGATTACTGTTATATTTTTTTTTTCTTTTTCCATTTTTTCCCGTATTCCAGGCTTCCTCAATATTATTATTTTTCTCCTCTCCTCTTATTTTTATTTTTACTAATATCTTTATATATTTTATATAGAATTTCAGAAGAATTATTCCTCGGGCTGCCACTTTTTTTGTATTATGTTAATGTAAGTACTTGCATACTGCTTAATAACCCCGTATGCATGGACATTGGAGGGTCTAGAGTCGATTAAATAAATGTAGCTTCGTTCAATAAAAAAGTAGAGTCTTGACGTGTGCGGTGAAGGAGGAAACCATATGTTTCCTTATAACGCCGTGGGAAAGTGGTGGGGTCCCCTCCAATGTATTTTTAATAATAAACCAACGAGTACGACCTACAGTAATTATGTAAAGGGATTTTTCGTAATTAATTTTATAATAACAAGGTCTTGTCTTAAATATTTCCAAGGGTAATTATTGTATTTAACGAAGCGATTCGTCGAACCGGTGTACATTTTTTAAAAATCAAAAACTAGTGTTCATTACATTATTTCATTTGAGACGCAACAGAACATATTATAATTGCTTGAAAGTAGGCCCTTTGTGATTTTACGTAATATTAATTGAAATAAAACAATAAATTTGTAGCCACGATTTATTTACTTAATTTTACGTAATGTATATTTTTGATCAGTTTAATTTTATACCCTGAAGATACTTGTGTTAAGCGAAACCGGTCGGTATTAAAAAAATTAAATAAATAAATCGTGGCTACAAACAAAGTAATTGTTTTATTTCAAAGAATATTGTTAAATCATATTTAACCATAAATACTTCCAGACTACACTTTTAATTTTAAATACATGTTACATTGATGAAAAACCTTTTTACAGTCCTTAACAGCCTCTACAGACTTGGGATCGATTTAAGACAGATCCTTAAAGAATCAGAAGAATATTGAAGTGGTTTTTAATCGTTTTATTTTCTACCCCTGTTGAGATTAATGATCCATGGTGTGTTGAATAGGCAGAGGATGATTTCGTTTTCAGAAAAAGATTAGTAAGATTATGAATCATAAGACGATAATGATATTTCTTTTGAAGCTTCATTATAAACTAGGGTTGGCGTGAGCGAGGTATTAATTAAAATACAATAAACAATAATGATTTCACAACTTTTACATATTTTACCTTTTTTTATAATTAAACCCAATCCTATTAAAAATTCCTCTTTTATTTTACTCATTCGAAATATTCTTGTAATTATTATTTAATTGTGTAACTTATTTTATAACGGCATCAATGATCATTGCCGATTTGGGCTGAAATTTCAGATGAATATTTTACTTGGTATTTACAACTTAAAACATCCCATAATTCTGAAGAGAGGTACTAAATCTCTAAGGGCGTTCTCTACTCAAGAGTAAATGTTGGATTAGTTTTGGAATGACAATGATTTGTATAACAAAAAGTTTACTTAATTGTAAACACTTAAAACTCTAAGCCCAGAATATGCTATTACATTCGTAAGTTTATGTAAAATATTTGACATTATTTAACTTAAGAACGTTATTTCAGTTTGGTGTGATTTTAGGTTTTCACGGCCAAAAGTATTTTGTTATTTATTTTTGGGGTGTTATGCCGTGTTGCGCTACCTCTTTCGCAACACGGCATAACACCCCAAAAATAAATAACAAAAAGTTATTCCGTTTGTTAGTATTAAAAATTAAATTGGAGGGATATGACAAATTGGATAACCAACACCTCTGCCATAGGTCACCCCAAGTGGTTCGCTACGTTTGGTGATTTAGCAGGGGTGCCCGGGTTCATGGGTGAAGTTTGTCTAGGTCTTGGAGGCGGATGACCAGGACACACTGAACTCCAGATTCCTACCCACCCCTTAAACCTGTTTCCTTCCCAGAACTCTCTTTCCCTTCCTTTCCTTAAAAAACCCTCCACACAGCATCCCCAAAGATGACAAAGGCCCTGAGGGAAATTATTTTCTCTCCTGTGTGGAGCCCATGTAAAAAAAAACTTCGTGATTGTTTATGTGGACTACAAAACCCTAATAGTACCTTTGTTCGTATCCGGTTCGAAGGACCACTTACGTCAGATTTCCTTTCCGTTCAAGTTATTTATCTTCGGATTATATACCCGGATAGTTCATTAATAAGCGCTTGGGTTGGGATTGCTTATGGACATAATTGATTACGACATGATTCTCCCAGCTCCGTCGATCAAGAAGTTGAGAAGATTATTAAAAGTCTGTGAATAATATTCAAATGGCCAGAACAATGATTTACAACTCCAAGAAAACGGAACTAATCGCATTTCACAACGGAAAAAAAATCCCGAGAAGATGCTCCTTGTGCAACTAAACAAGGTAAAAATAAATACATCTAAGAACCTATAATATCGGAGCACATCATTACTGAAGACCTCTCACTTTGGTGATATTGAGCAACAAAGGCGAAGTATCAATATACTGTTTAGTATGATTGTCCGAAGATTCTTTAAATAAGCTGTAACAATGATATGTGTAATCACAAAACAACCTACCAAATAACCACTTGGCTGCTCAGGCAGGAACCATGAAAAGCAATAATCTTGCTGAGTCCCAGGATCGCCATCAATGTAAACTAATTATAAGTAATTGCTTCAAAGGGTAGATTGAAATTAACACTCGTATTGTTATGAACATTTCAATTTATTTACAAAACTTTGTAGGCAATCCTTTTATAAATTATTTCTCATTGTAAAAAATATTATATTAGAGACAAGTTCTACAAGATGTTGCAATCTGCTGCGTCATTGTATGAAAGTTACATGAAATGACATATTTGAAATGCTAAATAAAATAAAACCTGGTTACGGGCGTCAGCCTCATGAGATCCATGAGACAAGAAATAGAAGCATGGTAATTCACTAACAAAATTCTATAAAATAACAAACATGATCGACTAACAAGATAAGAATTTTGCTCACGGTACCCGATCCACCAAAACTGCAAGGCTCGAACACACTTCTGATTCACACGAGAGGCCAGCTGAAACTCCTGAGCGAAGGACCAAGTCCGAGCGTCTACTCTCTCCCCCTCCATCGCGTAGTGTTGTCAGCCGTTAAAATTGTAGCGTGCAGCTACTGCAATTCAACCTGCTGCAAAGCAGTAATGTTAAAAAAAAATGTTCATGTGCGTGTGAGACATGGTGTCAGCACTAAATCAACTCAATGGAACGACACCGGTTCCAGTAAAATAACACCAGCAGAATCATATTTGGTTACAGAAAGTACAGCAGCGCATCGACAATGTTTATGGAACTAGGACTGAACGGATTCGTCTGCCTGGTGGGATACCGGATCACTGGAGCCATAATGTGGGTGATGACCTCCGACAACACGGCGTTGATCGCAGCCTCACAGCACCAAACGCCACTCCTGAGTGGGCCCGAGCACTCAAGACCACGCCCTACATAATCGGGTTATTTCATAATTTTTTTTTTAAATTTTACTTGTTTTTCTTAAAATTTCTTGTATTTACATATTACACTATTAATATGGGACATATAGGATTGCACTATTCTCCCCACAAAATAACGATAACCATAACAACTTATAAGGCTTTTTTATTAAATGGTTATGAAATGGCTTAAATAGTTTGATATTAGTAGTTATTATTGCTGTGTAAAAACTTAAAAATGCTAGTGACTGCGCTTATGACGAGACAAGTGTTTTAATTAAATTAATTTTATAATTAACGATTTTTAATAAGTACGATAGAGATGAAAAAAGTTTAAAGTTCAGCGAATGTTCGTAAATTGTAAGGAAAACAAACCAAGAAAAGAAAGTTCAAGTGGAAGAAACCAGCAAAGTCAAAATACGAAGAAAACAACGTGAATTTATAAAAGTTTGAAAAACAAATAAGGAAACTTTATAGAATTGGAAACATGTAACACGCACGGTTGTGAAACAATGCACACATAATATATTAAGTAAATGTGGAATTTTTATATTTAATCAAAAATTGTTTTCTCCAATCGAATTTGTGACAGTTTCAGACAATAATCGGTGTAACTGAAAGCTCCTACTTGTTGCGATGAATATTGCTAAAATAAATACAGATAAAATGAAAGCTAAAATGAAATTTAGAGTATGTTTCAAATGGAAACTTTTTTCTTCATAATATTTCTTTTACCACATTTACTTAGATTGGTAGAAATATTTCTTAAGAGTAATATGGACAGCTTTAATTATTAACACTGAACTAGTTTAATTATTATTAACATAGTTAAGCACTGACAATAGATTAGTAAAATTTGCATTCTGCGAAAGCTCTGCGACAGTCCAAACAACAGAGACGACCCATGCGCCACGAATTAGCCGGGACATATTTGCATTTCAATGAATCTCAACGATTTGAACTACGTTATATTTGAGTTAATTTCAGGGATGCGAATAATTTCTGGCCTGTTTCCATGAACTTAATAACTGACAACAATAATCATAACATCATATTTGTTTTATATTATGATCATCTCAATTGGAAACTTGTGAATTTCTACATTCGAAAGAAAAATTATCATACTAATATTGCAACTTAAAAGCCCATTTCCCATGTTCGGATTCTATAGTGATTTATTGCGTTATTAGTGCATCAGCAGCATAAGTTGCAGTTAAATACATCATCTGTTTCTGTATTATCGACTGAATGCAATGTAGGCACAAGCGAGTGTCTAAATGAGTCCTGATCTAATATTGTAATTGGTAGTTTGGTGTTTAAATTATGTCCGGATAACTTCCGTATAGTTGGTTTGTGGAAATGTGGTGGCGTTTGCCCTAAATTAACAGAATCAACAGCATTCGCAATGCATTAATTACTTTATTGGAGAGTTCGTTTTAATTGCCTTGTATAATCGAGATAGATATTTTCCCATTGACTGCAAAAAACTTACAAATTTTACCAAATTAGGGTTTTTAATCACGCGATTTCACAATTCTGCATCCCGCAATCCCGCGGGATTTCAACAATATTTAATCCTGCAGATTTTCATGTGCGGAATTTCGGAATTGAAACAATATTAAATTTACACCAAGCACATTTTGAAACGATAAGACCAGGAATCGTTTTTGCAGAAAAATATGTTCTTTTCGAGAATGTAGGTATCAGGGGAAGATCTTTCAGTTAGTACCTTCTTGATACCTATCAACTAGTGCGGAAGCAGAGAAAGCGTTTTTCGCTGCAGAGCTGCCATGCACAGACGTTTTTTCAAGCAAGGGTGTCAAGTCTCTCCGTAGTCATGTTTTATATGACTTTGTTGTTTTTTTATCAAAGTCTTAAGACTTATTAGGTTACGTTTTCAATGTACTTTAAATTACCGCTGAAGACAGTTACTTTAAATTACCACTGTTAGCGACTCTCAATCGAAAATTTGAAATGGAAAAATCAGAAAAATATATGGTCACATCTAAGAATGTGATCGTATGTTATTCTTATTTCCTAGATGTGTCCAATTATTTTTCGATGTGATTTTAGATTTTCACGGTCACAAGTATTACAGTGATTTATTTTTGGGGTGTTACGACGTGTTGCGCTACATCCTTCTTTAGCCAACATATATATTTAAATGTACCAGTATGAAAGATAATTCTTACTAAATAACTAAAAATGTTTATGAAGTGTTGGCATTATTTCGATGTAGTACCCCTTAATGAAAATCACGCAAATCCTGCGGTAATTCTAATTTTTATCATTCAATTCCGCGGGATTGAAAGATAAAAATTGCGGGATTAAAAAAATTGCGGGATTGAAAAAAAGTGCGGGATCTGCAAACCCCACACTACACTAATGTTGTTGAAATCAAAAAGAAGTTAAAAACTGTTTGTTGAAACAATGTTATCTGATTATGTAACAAAAAATATCTTTTTTTAAATATGTTTTTATTACTTCGGTGGAAAATTTAATAATTAATCATAATCGTCACATCACTAAAAAATTCAAGTTCACTTGAAATTGCGGTATCTATTTATAAAACATTGAAATTTTTAATATTCTACAAGGCCCAGGAAAACAATTTCTTGTAAAAATGTAAAATCAAACTCATATTATATTATAAGACATTTCAAGTAGGAGCTTTCTATCATATCATCGTGCAGATGAATAACTTCAAAGTCTCCACGGAGGAAATCTTATTACTTCTCTCTTATCTTCGAGCATACGAACAATTTCTAAGTCACGGTAGAGAAAATTTGATTATGATAATGAACGGAGATATAATAATATACATAAAAGATATTTTACACGTACACTACATGACACCGTTAGATAGGCTCACGATGTAACTTCGCTTAATGTCGTTACTCCAGAATACTCTTACCTTTAAGGTATGTTTGCCGCGTTGACACCGAAAATTTGAAAGAGCAACTTTCTCAACTGGGAAACCTATAAAGGAAGGTTGGAGTAAAATTGCTGTAAGGGAAATGAACTCTGATTTTCGATTCCACCACAACTTAACAAAGAGGCATTTCAACACCCCAACACCCAGGTCATTAAAAGTTGTGAAATTTTATTTTTAATAATAGCCCATAACCTAACCTAACGTAACCCATTTAACCACTTTTTTCATAATTTTTATTGACTTTTCAAACGAGGTGATGTTGTTGAGTTGTCCGGTCACCGATTTTTTGCTTGACGTCTCGCTCTAAAGGCTTGTTCAGACTAAACCAGTAGTTTAGTCGAGTGGCGAGTAACTCGCCACTTGAATCGCGGAAATTCAAGTAGAGTACATTATTGCCCGCCGCCCGTTTCTAGATGGCTGCGGTTACGGGCTGCTACAAAGCAAAGTAAATACGCTAATTAAGCATATTGTAATGCTAAGAAGAGGTGGAAGAATAAATAAGTGAAATGAATATAAATAAGCTATAAACACGAAAAAAGATCAATAGCAGCATTGATAAATAATTTTAGAGTGGCATCTTCACTCCAATGCCATGACTCATTTCCGCGCGTCTACAAATGAACTCTGCTAAAACGGCGGGTTTGCGCATGTTAGTGCGCAGAGACGCGTGGAGGGGATCGCAAAAAAATAGAACGAAATGGGTTGAATCGACTAAAAAGCTGACTAACCCACTCTACTAAAATTATGGTGTTTGGATGCGTTTAATTACTACTATACTCTCCACTCGACTAAAATACTCGGCCAATGCCTCTTAAGGATTTATGAAATCTTAGGACCAGTATGTAGGAATTAAACACAAAATTTAAATAGTTCTATATCATAGCCGAACCTTTGAGAAAAAAACGCATTCTCATGCATCAAAGACAACCGTATACTATGATGGCTATGCGCATGGTGGAGTCACATGTATTAATCAGGCTGGTAGTTCATCGTAGCACCTACCTTTTTGTGTCTTTGAGGTATATATATATAAAAAATTAAAGCATGACGTTTGTGGTCAATCATTAATTTCAAAGCTTTTATCCTAAAGGAACGAAATTATTATTATTATTAATTTATTAATAATGATGGCGCCACAAAGTGAATTTGCGAAGTTTGAAGAAGAAGAAATTATTTGAGTTAATAATAGATTAAATAATGCATTTTACTAAATTATGGGCTATAAGAACATTTATAATTTAGCAGGAAGTAATACAACGCTTCGCAGTTTATAAATAATCACAAACTGATTGAAAACATTCACAGATTTATTGTTTGATAACAAAGGAATAAACCAGCATTCCTTATTATTTCAATTTTTATAACAATTTCATTCTGTCTCGTTAAACAGCTCGAGAACACGAAGAACGCGTGTCGAACATCATCAAACAGTTGGCATTATTGAATAAATTCGTTCTTTCATTGTATAAATAAATAATATAATGCCGTCCTGAGATGATTTGTCCGTGTTATCTGAAACGTGCTACGCCGAAATGAAATTGACATATTTACATAAGAGAGTATTAAATATGAGATTTTTTTGTTTATGATGGAAGCTTCGAGAGTAAATACTTTTCAGGCGTGTGTACAGGGCGCTGTTAACTGTGGATCTTTTGAAAATATTCATCGAATATATTAATAATCTCCACACAATGCGAAACCCACGCAGTTGTATTTCCACGCCACAATTAATCGAAAAATTATAACAGAAAAAAGTTTGAACTTAATACGAAGTGCGGTATTCATTCTGGAAAGACCATTATGTTCGTTATTATTATTTTTTAAGTGAAAAAGTAAGCAGGTTAGCTAAAATAAAAATAAAAAACCAAGATTAAAAAAATCATTTTAATGACAAGAGACGCGGATTTACAAAAAAAATGTAACAATTAAGTTCTACATGTACAGTGGTATTTATTATCTATTAAAAAAAAATTCAAAGTGTTATTATTGCATTGTTATTGGTTATTATGTATGTGCTATTATTTCCGACAATGTCGCTATCGCTGTTAAATTTATGAATATTTTACAGAAGAGTGAAAAAACCAATTTTGATGCAGGAAAAAAAAAGTAAACAACCAAACAATATTTACATATTTCGATCATGATTATTAATTTACACGATAAATAAAAGAAATCTGAGTCTCCCTTCATTTTGCTGTTTGAACAACAGTGAATCTTGAAATTCAACAGTGAATCTTCAACCACAAGTAATGTCTTTTGTCTATTTTTCTCACTTTTCTTAAAAACTGTTTGATATTATTAGATATAAATTTATTTAACCAGTTCAACAATTTTGAAAAAGTTATGCCACGGAATTATTTTCAATTGGTATAGGACAGAATATAGTTATAACTATCCATACTAATATTATAAATGCGATACTGCTCGAGTTTGTTTATGACGCTTTCACGCGTAAAACTATAAAACGATTTGAAAAATTCTTTCACCAATAGAAAGCTAAATTATATACGACGACTATAGGCTTTAAATGATGGTAAGCTCTGGCGTTATGAAATTATAAATATGAATATATTATATTTGTTATACGTTTTCTGTCGCTAACAAGAGCGGGTTTTTGCTAACGTCAGAAAAAAATCGTTTCCATGGTAACGATGTTGACATATTTGTGGGTTCTAAGCTTGTAAGTACTCGGCCCCCTGGTCGGCTACTGCTCCAGAAAATTAAAATATTGGAATATGTTTTGTTTTTTTTTGGACAAGCTTCTGTTTCGGAATAAATGTCAGATCAGAGTTCCTACATTAAAAATATAATTCGTAACGATTATAAATACTGAATAATAAAAAGTGTAATTTTTTATTATATTTACAAACTTCCAAATATTTAAATAAAAATAAACATCCAAAATGTTTGTAAGCGCATAAATTCCATAAATTCCGAACAAATGAACAAAATTGGATAATTCTTTTTTTCTTTGAGCTATAGCATTATGAAATTTAGGTGGTAGGTGAGATGTTTGAAAACTGAATGTAAGGGAATGAATGCATGGAATGCGGGAGGGGGTGGGGGTTGAGGGGAGGGGGGATAATTGATAAGTGCAAGCGCTACAGGAATTTCCCGTAATACCATGCGAGCGAAGCCGCGGGGAAAAGCTAGTACCTAATAAAAGAGAGAAAAGTGTGGGGTATGACTATTAAATTACTACTCAATTATTTAGTCGGATCATCATCAAGAGATTCAAGAGTCAAAGAGGAAAACTCATACACTAGCTAATTTTCATTCGTTTTTGAAGTGAAACTTCTTTAGCACCGTTATGATTAAAACACGATGAAATGGAAACGACACTAAAAAGAGACAAACATCTATAGGAGTTAGCCAACTAGAGAATAAGATAAAATGAAACCTTACCGCATTGGCCGCTTTGATTTTGAGCTCACTTTTCAAGGCGCCTGTTGGTTGAGATTTTATCATTCATTATCTGTACCACCCACCTGCGCCAAAACAGCATTGTTGTCTTGGCATTGCTTTGTATATACTGTATATTTTTTGTTTCATATTATTTGATCTATATTTTGTCAAGACTCGTGAGGAACACTATAGGATTACTTTCAAGTTTAGTATAGTTAAGCGCACTTGAAGTGAAATAACACAAAACTGAGCTATACAAATATTACGTTATTATTATTTTTTGTGCAGTGCCTCGTAGATTCTACACTCTTGTCTACTTTAGTTTTCTGAGAAGTTTTAGTTTTGGGCTTCATGAATTATTTGAATACTTTTGAAGCAATAATAATAAAAAATATAAGTAGGTACCAACTAAATCCCAAGTAATATTATAAACGCGAAAGTGTGTTTGTTTGTTCATTCTTCTTTCTCATTGCAACGGAGCGACCGATCGACATGATTTTTTGCATAGAGGTAGTTGCAGGACTAGGAATTGACATGGGCTACTTTTCATCCCGGTAAAACATTTCATTCCTTTCGAAAAATTCTTTGTACAGTAATTCCTAAAAGCTAGCTTAAAACAATAAAATCAATTGTAAAAATTATTTCCACTTACCCGTCTCCGGAGCTCCACCAGGGTCATGAGTTGGCCATTCTGAAAACTGAAACAAGTTTTGATTATTTATTTGCGTAAATCACGGATGCTGCCTTTTGTGATAATAGTATGAAGAAATACAGTTAAGGAAATACGTTTATAAATTCAGTTTTTAGAAATGTAGTTTGGTAATACGGATTTTTTTAAGTCCCAGCTGCTCCCAACCACTTGGAGCCTGAAAACTATGGCATCCCCAATGTGGGTATGTTGTGAAGTTGAAGGTAGTGGAAAGGGGAAGAAGACAAGGAGTTTGAGAAGAAGCAGGTGGGAAAGTTCCTGGCTTTGGTCACCAAACACGGATAAACCTTTTCAAGTAAAGTTTCAATTCTTATTGGTGGTCTTACACCAAGGTGATACTAAGAGTATCTTACACTCTGGAATTACGCAAATATACCATAAAATTTAAATGATTTTAGTGTGAAAAAACACAACTAAATGAACTTGAACGCGTGACTTGAACACTTGAATCTGCGACGTTCGGCTTGTTAGTCGAGAAACTACCCCCGCGACCATGGAGGCCATCAAGTAAGAATAAATTAATAATAATGAGTAGGTAAAGGAATGAGAAGTAAATTTAGTTCACTTGTATTTTAAATTCTAAGAAAAAAATTGAGTTTTTAAATTCAAATTGAAAATACCAAAAATGACATCCATGCTACCTTGTCCATTCATTACTGGTGTTTGGTGTGCACGTGGGAATTCATGTCCAAATTTAATATATCAATTTTTCTGCTTCTGAATATAACCAGTAAATATTATTGAGTTGAAGAATTTCAGAAATTTACCTTGAAAACTCTATGATAAGTTACTACCTACGCAATAAAAAAACGAATAGTTCACTCCTTCGTTTTGAATTTGAACTTGCCAACTTACTAACCATCACGCCACGCCAAACAACTCGGCCTTGGCACACACTCCTTGCTTCATTCACTTTTATAAATCGTCTCATACATACTCTTCTATTTTCTGACTCTTGACAAGGCGCCACTCAATTATCTGATTAACTTGACGGTGCCTTTGATCCTCGGCGTCCCCGACTTCTTTTTCTTACACTCCCTTTTTTTGTTTATTCGCTCTATACGTCCAAATCATCTAAGGGTCCCTTTTTTAGTCTTTTCCATTACCCTTACACCAGCCTTGCATTCTTTGCGGTTCTCCACATTTCTCACACGATCATACATGGTTTTGCCACGCACACGCCTCAAGGCTCTCATTTCTACTGCATTCAGTTTACTTTCATCCTTCCTTTGCCAATAACATGCCATTTGAATCTTAATAAAACGCAATTTAAAAACAAAAAAAACAATTAACGTAATTAATTATATTATGCGAGAAGCGACCCTACAGAAGAAGAATTTCACATTTAGTTTGCTCTGAAGGAAACAGGTTACTTATTAAAATAGACGATAAAATCTTAAAAATTTTCTTCTAGAAATAGCAAGTAGTAATATAGTCCTAACACATGTCACTAGAGTTCCCTCTTTTCATTTTATTTCCCCGGTTCATTATTTCTTTATTACAAGAGAATTCTTTATTGTAACTGTGAGCCATGAAAAGCTTTACAATTTGAATAAATTTTGTAGAACTTCAGGGAAGCCATAAAATTAAACAAAATTGTTCGTTCTTGAATTAATTATACCTATCATATATATATATATATATACATTTGTGTGGTTTCACACAAAAAAATCTCAACGTTTTTTTTATGTGATACCACATCAAAGCGAACCTTTTGTGTGGAATCAATGAAACTATGGCATCCCTCTTTAGGGAGTGTTGTAAGGCTAAAAAAAGATGGCGTATCCTGTTTGAAATAAAACTAAACTCAATATATCTATTTTCCCCGCTAGCTTAAATTTAAGATTAAAAGCTCTTTCTTAGTAGTATAAATAATTCCAGTCAATTTATGGACAGTGACGATAATAAAAATGCATTTATTACTTCAGTAAGGTACCTCAGCTTTCATTATGAATAAATTATTTTCGCAGATAGTGGTACTTTTTAAGCACAACAATAATAGATTTATGAGTATGACTTATGAGAAAGCAAAGCTTCCAGGAACAAAAGTTTTACGAGGAGCGATACAAATGCTCTAACGGACGCGGATGTAAGCTTTTAATACCCTTGGTACAAAAGTTACCTACAACTTCAATAATGAGATGGAATTATTTTGGAATAATTTCCCATTAGTGAATGGTGGCATGACCGACAATTCCGACAAGCTAGATGGCATCATTAAAAACAGAAATGTTTTCTTATTCATTAAAACTTTTGTTTGTTTTCCTGGATATCGTAATCGTAAAACAATGTATGTTAAATACATTTTAATGAAACAAGACAAAATTATCATATTTCCGACAAAAGAGCAACATAACATTTTTTTATTACGTAGAACAAAGACTAATTTATTATTCTGTAGGGAATTGAGTTAAAAATGAAAAAAAATTCGCGACACAAAAGATTTCTTTTTTACTAATTTGGCAAACAAGGGCGATTCAATATTATGTTTGGCTTTTTAAAAATCTTTATACAAAGGGATGCCCACAAAACCTGCTTTATTTTTCGTTGAGTTTAATAATACTTGTACTGTGAAACCGTTTGTTCTTGAAAGTCCTTTGTTCGGGCTTTGGTAAGAACTTCTTAAGAAGTCCCTAACCGCATAATGTATCGCGATGATCGATTTTGTCATTATAACTTCATTTTCTTTGAGAAGAGATTCTCAGAAGTGCTGCAGAAATGAGGCAAAGCGTGTTTTGTGTATAACAAACAAGTGGGGACAGGAACAGAGGGAATATTACGAAAGTGCACTTTTACGCTGAATACTCTCATTTCGACAACGGCAAACAGAAACAGCCGAACAAGCAAGATGGAACTCACAAACGAAAAGAACTTTACGGTTTCTTTAAGTGACTGATAAAAGTTTGTACTTTTTCACTAGGTGGCGTTGGACTGGAGATTTCATTCTTGGCTGAATACGAGCTTTTCACGGCATCTTGGCGTGATCTCGTTTAGCGTTTGCAGTTTCTCACATTTACATGCACATCTTGTTTCTTAACCCTTTCACTACCCGTGTAGATCTAATTTACAAAAGATTTGAGGATTTTCTTGCACGGTGTTTAAGATACACATGTTTAGAGTTTTATACATAATGAGTGTTTTGTAAACACAATTTGTTTCAAGAAACTGTTCTATTTATATATTTAAAAATGAATATATGTTTGCTTACTTGTTTTTTTGTTTGTTCGTTATGCGTTGCTAAACCATTCATCGAATTGCGATAAAAATTGGGGGACTTGATGTGCGCATGCATGCGATGGTTTCTATATAAATATGTATAGTAGTGAGTTCTGGCGTCATGAAGTTATGCGTTGCTAAACCATTTACCTTTTGCAAAGGAACTTTGGGGATTTGACGTCCGCATGCCTACGATGGTTTCTTTGTAAAATAGTGAGCTCTGGCGTCATGTAATTATACAGTGTCAAACCATTCATCCGATTGTGATGAAACTTTAGGGATTTGATGATGCGATGATTTTTATAGAATTTATAACAGTGAGCTCTAGCTTTATAAAATTATTTCCTACACCAATCATCGGATTGTGATGAAACTTTGGTGAATTGTTGTGTGCACGCCCGCGATGGTTTCTATGTATAGTGGTGAGCTCTGGCGTTGTGAAATATTTCCTAAACTATTCATTCGATTGCGATTAATCTTTGAGGAGTTGTTATGAGCACGCCCACGAAGGTTTCGGGTAGGCACCGAGACTAAATGTATGGAGCGCGGGTGGGAAAGGGAGGAGGAAGGGGAACGGGACGAATCGGAAAGAACACTCAGGGAGAAACAATTTTTTTTATTAAGTGGCATCGCAACGCACGCCGGGAACTCGCTCTCTTAAATAAAACACTCAAATCACTAAACACGACAACTTACTCCGACACGACAGTGCTTTAATCAGGACAGATAGAATCATTTTTTATCTGCCGTCACTTTTAACCACCGGTATAGTATAAAGGATATTTTGAAGATATGAATAGTTTTATCAAGTTTTTTGGAAATGTAAAAAAACTACAGAGAATTTAACTCCTCTGAACTTTTTGTTCATGACCGATGTTGAATATTTTATGAAATCAATAAGTAGGTACTTGCGTTTTTTTAGTTATCAAATGTTTTCGAAATTTGAATTCGAGTGAGAAAAGCTTAGACGGAAGATTTAGAAAAGGGAACATGGAAAAATTGAAAGAAATATTTTCTTTGATATTATTTATAAGTAGGAAGATAGCATGGATAAATAATATACGAATATAAATTTTGTCACTGGGGAAAACACATAATTTACTTTTTTCTTATTTTTTAAATTACTTTTACTTACTTATAATATCTAATAAGAATAAAAAAATCTTTTGTCTCTAAATAAATGGCAAATGTAGAAGTTATAGGGTGTTAAAGTATTGAATTGCGTTGATTCCAGCCCACAAATAAAAACATGTTTGACAGGAAAAAGAATTGCGGAAATAAGAAGAAGCCACTCAACATCCGGATGTTTTATTATTAAAGTACCCAATTTCCTTCTGCCATCGAAATGTCTGTTTAGATTCGTTTCTTTAATTGGAATCATGTAGTACTTATCTTGTTCTCGGTGTAGGAATAAGCTGACAGCTGCAGAAGGAAATATTCCGACTGTAAATTGCACAATTCCGGAAAGTCTTCATGTATACAATTCTCAGAATGCAACGCAAGGAATAACCGATCTATTGCAATTTAATTTGCATATATTAATATGCATGGAAAATCTATTTTATTGTATATTTGCGATACCGACCATGATGTCAGACTTGTTTGATTAATAACGTAAGCTAAAATAAGATCTTGACGATTGTCTTACAGCTTAAAAATAAGTATGAAATGGTTACACATTAGATCTATAAACAAATTTAATTGCAGAATGCCCAAACCAAATTATGCCGTCATCTTTGCTACGGTCACTTTTCACCGATGCTTCCTGAGAGACAGTTCGTGTGATACTTCTTAGAAAGAATCTTCCATAAGTCAAATACATGTAGATTCTCAAAAAGTGGAATTTTTATTTTTTATATTAGCTTCACGCAGGAAGCCCCGAGGGAAAAAATCCCTGAGGGCATGTCATCTCATGTCACATTATGCTGTGTGGAGGGCCTTTTTATGGAAAGGAAAGAGAGGAGAAGTTTTAAGAAGTAATAAGGTATGTAGGGTGGATAGGAATCTAAAATTCAGTGTGTCCAGGAATGACGGACGTATGAATCTATCACTGCAGTGCAAGGTGATGGGTCTGGAGATTTCGGCCGTAGATATCAAAATGTCTCCCTCAATCGAGGTCTCCTATTCCTGCCTACCACACGGTGGACAAACAAATCCGTCGCCAAGTACTAGACAAATCTCACCCCATGAACCCGGGCACCCCTACTAAGTCACTACTAGCTGGCGTTGAAATGATTGCTCATAAAAGCTAGACTCATATCAGTTTCCCGAGCGGTTTGACGAAATTGTGACGTACTCATCAGTGACCAAGTGACAATTTTACCCCAGTGTCTTGAATAAATTCTAAAAAGCGTCTTTATCCTAAACAGTAACTTATCAATAATTTGTCATCAGAGCTATAAGCAGATGACACGGACCAAATTGCTCGATTTATGCAATAATCGCAAGTTTTTTCCGAAAGTGAACGTTTATCTGGATAGCCAATATCTACAATGAATCAACTACTTGATCTTGTTTATGCAATACCGCACAAGTTTTCCAACTGCTCCCAACCGCTTAGAGCCCTCGATTTGTGTACATTGTAAGAGTGAAGGTAATTGGGAGAGGAAGTAGATGGGGAAAAGAAAAGTGTGGAAGTACTTCAATTTTCAGATCTAATGTACTTAATCATGCCTTAAGTCATTTCAAGTAACAAAGTTTTATTTCTGAATAGTGGACGTTCACAAGGGTGATCTTTCAATGTCTAGAAAGAAATGTGTCTAGATTTCCAAATTAAAGAATGAAACGATCAGATGGGAAACTATCCCAGGAGTTAAGAAACGAGTTCGAGAAACCAAGAATTTATGGTGAAATTAAGGCCTTCAGCGAAGCAATAACATCCTTGATAGCGTGTATTTCCACAAAGTTGTCAACTTTAACCAAACAACGGCAATTGTGAAACTTCTCCGGTTCTCCGAAGAATGGGAGCGTGAGGAATAGTCGGAGATAATTAACACAGGTCTGAGGGAAAACTTTACAGAATCCACTGAACAAATAGCCAATAGAATTTTGAACTATCAACATTAGAAAGAAAACTGTTGTCGCCAATCCACATACAGGCATACTTTTACAGGCTAATGAAACAGAATATCTACTCAAAAAAGAATTTCGATGTACGAACATGATTTAAATCAGTGATTCCCAAAGTGGTCCAGGTGGACCCCCAGGGGTCCACGGGAAACTCGACGGGGGTCCACGTAGACGTGATAAAAAATGGGGGTCCACAAGTTGTAAGTGGGGGTCCACGAAAATTTATCTGCAAGTTTATTCTCTATCTTTTGTGGGATCGTTATCGAGATAACGGACGTGATCTCCTGACTGATTAGTGTAATTTTTTATATATGTACTGTAACATATTTTAGTTTAGGTCGTTTTAAACATGGATTCCTGCAAGAATACACGATTATTTATTCATTTAATGTACGTTGTACATAGAAAAATCAAATAAATCACATAAATCCGTCAGGAGATCACGTCCGTTATCTCGATAATGATCCCAAAAAAGATAGAGAATAAGTCTGCTGGTTTCGATAGTAAAGAACAAAAAATGTTGGCTTGGCTTTACCTGTCAATGTAGGTAGATAGTACACCAGTATTTCGGTGAAAAATTGTCAATTTTAGACTCATCCCGTGCCCATATCCCATCCCGCCTCCCATCTCATTTTACAATACATTCCCCCCCAGTGTGACAGACCTCCAGCGTTATATTCAATATTCAGTACAACGCGTGTCGAGTTTTGGGAATGTGGTAGAAATGTTGCAGCAGGGGGTCCACCGAAACCAGTAAGATTTTGAAAGTTGGCCACCCTGACAAATCGGCAATCGCCGAGCACTTAATCGAAACCGGCCATTACTTTGGATTTGTTCCTGAAGTCCTGGGAAGACCCAAAACTTACAGAGCACGCCTAATTACGGAGGCAATTGAAATCCATAAAAACCCCATCAATATTAACAGAGACGACGGAGCTAAGCTCAATAGTTCTTGGTATCCAGTAATTGACGGCTACACCAAAGCTAAACGCAAAAAAAACCATGCTGAATTTTTTCTAACACCAGCTCGTAGAGAAATGGAGCTGGCAGCACGGTATCGCATATCGGTAAAAACACTCTCACCAATATCATTATTCATCTGCCCTGATGATAGACACTGTAACGCTGTCCGAAACGTTGGCTAAAGAAGGAGGTAGCGAAACACGGCATAACACCCCAAAAACAATAACAAAAATAATGGTAGGTTGTTAAAATAAGTTATACCTAGACAGTAGACAGAGATAGATATTTTGAATGTATCTACTTGGTATTAAATTTTGGGAAATTTTACAAGAGTTAAAATTATGTTTCAAAATTTAAATGATGACAACTACACAACCCAAGGTAATATGTTAACGATAATTTACAACCTTACAAATAACACCATCTTTACATATATGCAAACTAATTTAATGTTCTAAGAAAATATTCACAATTATTCCACGAGAAGTTGCCTAGATTTTAGTACTTTGCTTAGTCTTCCCAAAACTAAACTTACTAGCCCACAAAATCTCGTGTTTTATAAAGGAAACTTTATAATTACCCACCAAAAGCCTTCGAGGAAGCCTTAATAAACTGCCAATCGTCTTAAAGGAAGTTATTAAACTTGAATTTTTGTGAAATATGTGCCACACACGACGTAAAAAAATATATTAAAAAAATGCGACTTGTGTATATATATTTTACTTACTTACCAATTCAACTGGATTTCTTAAACTCTATTTTAAGTTTGTGTATTACCTACGTATTTTTCCTACTTGATGTATGAAAAAAATCTTGTATACATTTAAAATGATTTAACTAATCTCATTCAATTTCATATACCCACGAGAGCCACTCGTTCTAAAATCCTGTTTAAATGCTACAAAAACCGGACTGAGTATACGAAACACTCGCTTGTACCTAGATTAGATGAAGTTACTAATAGATATGCTGATGTGGCGGATATATTTAACTGCACGGAAGGTAGGTACAAGAGGGCTATACTATCATATCTTTTCAATCAATATTAGTTTTCAATTTTTTACGAGAAAAACTCTCTTTTTATAACTTTTTGAAGGTTATTCCCATCAACGTCCCGGTTAGACGAGAGGTCTGGGTTCGAGTCCCAGTTGCGACCATTGTCTTTTTCTGTTTTTCTGTGTCTTGTTTTCTTTCATATTTTCATTTAGATTTTAAAAAAAAAAGTGTTATCTTCTTCTTCAATGAAATATTAGTTTTATTTGTACTATAGATTTTTGTATGTTATCGCGTCTCTGGTGTCATTTCTCTTTCAAACGTCACAATCATCTGTTATAATATTTATTTACTGTTTCTAATATTTTTCATACGATTTTGTGACATGTGTGCTTATGGTATATTTATCCCATTGATATTAAATAAATTAAATAAATAAAGATTCAAAATTGAACAAAAAACAAGTCTTTTTCAAGGTGCGTTTGGTAGAATATGTGCTATTTATAAATACACGAGTTATACGTGAAAAAATTATGATTTGCAAATGAAGGTACATATTTACAAAAATTATTTTAGTAACTTTTATACCTGATACCGTAAACTGTTTTTTTTTTTGTATTTCATGTATTTTTTTCCGTGGCATTCATTCTGACTAGCATTCCAAAGGTCGCGGGATCGAATCCCGGCGTGGCAAATAAATTTTATTTGATTAATTTGTGTTATTTCACAATTTATTCATTTAAAAATAATAAATAGCTTATTTGCGGCACGTTTCAGTGTGGAAGATACTATTAGTATCGCCCTGGTGTAAGACCACCATTCAGAATTGAAACGTCGCTTGAAATGGCTTTAGCCGTGTTTAGTGACCAGATCTGAATAGCCAGGTACTTCCCCACCTGCCTCTCCCCCATCTCCTTCCCCTCCCCACTACCTTCAGCCTCACAACATACCCCGATTGGGGATGCCATAGTTCAACTGGCTCCAGACGGGAGCAGTTGGGACTCTTGTGCGGTATTCATATATAAAAAAAAAATAAAGATCCAAAAACAAAACAAAATTTCACCCGAGGTAAGGAAAAATTGTGCTTACTTTAGGAACACGAACATACCAACAACACACTTCTGTTGGTTTATCTCTTCAGTGGGTGTGAGAGAAAAACTCCCTCGATTCTCTGAATATTCATTCATAAAGTCTTTGTTCGCAGATTCGCGTCTATTTTATGAATTTGATTGGAAATTTTTGGGCCAAAGACGTTCACCCTTTTAATTAAATCAATACAATTTATAAATCCTTATTACATCCCCAACGATCAAAACGCTTTTAACTTTTAAAGTGTGCACGATAATATCTTTTGACAATTTAACACAATTAAAACAATCAGAAACGTCAATCATTATTGTCAATGTTACAAATTCAGTGAGTTTTGTAATGAAAGGATGGTTTCAGTTAATTGACTCTATTAAAATAACCAAATTGCTAAACCTTTTGATGTTTCCAAAATTACTTTTTGAATTTAGAACAATTCGAAAAACATGAAAAATCCGTAACATTTTTTTTATGTAAAGAAAAAGTATGAGGATTGGGTCGAGATCTGCGAGTCAGTGCGTCCAGGAGTGACGGACGAACGAATCCATCCCTCCAACAGCTTTGCAAAGCGATGGGTCGAGAGAGTCCGGCTGGAAAGGTCAAAAGGCCTCCCTCAACCAGTTTCTCCCCGCCACGCAGCAGGTGGGCAAGCGCATCCGCCACCAAGACCTGGACAAACCCCACCTATGGCAGAGGTGTTGGTTATCCAATAAATGGTTCCCGGATCAGCGGTTCCCATACCCGCCTCCCAAATTTAAATGTCACACGTCATCCTCAAGCGTCCACGGCCGCTTCTACTATTCACATTAGCGTCATATATTTTCCTTACACTTCTTTCCTCGTTCATTCGCTCTACACGCTCAAACCATCTGAGCGTTCCTTTCGTAATGTTACTAATTACGCTTACATTCTTCGCGGATCTCCACGTTTCTCCCGAGATCGTACATGGTTTTACCACACTCACGCCTCAGGGATCTCAATTCTACAGCATTCAGACTACTTTTCTTCCTTTTCCTTTCTCTGCCAGTTCCATGCCTCACTGCCATACATCAGGGTAGGTACCAGCACTATATTATGGACGGCTAGCTTCGCTTCTTTGGATAGTTTTTTGTTGGCGCCAATTGAGATCCATCCTCCGTTAGTGGAGCTACCTACATTTACCCTTGTTTCAATATCTCTATCAGTCTTCCTACCTCCAGTAAGTATACTTCCCAAATAAACAAATTATCAAATAAAGAAATCCTCCAAATAAAGAAATCTTCCTGCTCCAAATATTCATCATTCACAACTATGTTGCACATTGTTTTCGTACTCTTTCTTTCAAACACCAGATTTTAGACTTACTTACGTTCATAATTAACTCATTCTTCATACATACTTCATCCTTGATGGAAATCAGCAAAGAAAAAAATAAGCAACATTTTTTCAGATTGCTCAATTTCTCGCCCAATCCCATCTCTTTCAATTCTTGCATATAATCCTCCACATTGATAAAAAAAGTGATTCGTAATCTCCCCAATCTTGTTTACTTTAGTTTTCTGAAGTTTCACTTCTACCGCGTGTGAATTGCACACACCGATTTTTTTTAATTTTTCTTCGTTACAGGTAATTTTATTTAGAAAAAAACGTAAATAAATCTTTTAAAAACTTTTTTTCAAATATTTTATATTTCAAAAAATTAAATGTTTATTTCGAATTATTAAATTTGAAAGCGTATTTTGTAACCTTTTAAAAACATTTTTAGTTTTCGGGTATGTTCAGAAATATTCCATTTATTTGTTTTTTAATGTAAGGCGGACATTTTTTGGCCAACTGTAAAATACGCCTAATTTCTGAAGGGTTAATACAAATCGATTTTCTTTGCCAATCGATATATTATGTAGATGACGCTTCTGGGGTGTTCTGAGGTTTATTTAAAAAAATATATATTTAATTTTTTATAAGACAAACTCTCTTTTTTTATAACTTTTGAAGGTTATTCCCATCAACGTAATATATCATTGAAGAATAGATTAAATTTTTTAAGAATATATTAAAATTTTAAAGAAGATATTAAAATTTTAAAGAAAAGAAAGATGAAGAAGAAGATAACACTTATAATCTAAATGAAAATATGAATAAAGATATAAATATCTCAGAAACTTCTTTTGTACTTTCTCTATCATTTGAGAGTAAGTTGAGGCGGTACACAACCCTAATAATTTTTGTTTGCTCAAAACTCACATTATTTTAATCATTTCCGGTGAATTCGTAACTAAAATAACTTTTTTATTCCAACAGACCCCTGGGGATGTAATTTTTTTTATATTTAAAATTAATAAAAACAATACCTTACCATTAATATATTTTACGTAAAACTAGGATGAACGAAGTATGTATGAAGAATGAGTTAATGATGAATGTAAGTAAGTCTAAAGTAATGGTATTTGAAAGAGAGAGTACGAAAACAATGTGCAACATAGTTGTGAACGACGAATACTTGGGGCAGGTGGATGAGTTTGTGTATTTGGGAAGTATGTTTACGAGAGATGGGAAGACTGATAGAGATATCGAAAGAAGGGTAAATGCCGGTAACTCCATTAATGGAGGTCTGAACGCCGTTGGCAGCAACAAAAAATTGTCAAAAGAAGCGAAGCTAGCCGTCCATAATGGAGTGCTGGTACCTACCCTGATGTATGGCAGTGAGGCATGGAACTGGCAGAGAAAGGATGAAAGTAGACTGAATGCTGTAGAAATGAGATCCCTGAGACGTATGTGTGGTAAAACCATGTATGATCGTGTGAGAAATGTGGAGATCCGCAAAGAATGCAAGGCTGATGTAAGCGTAATGAATAAGATTAAGAAAGGGACGCTCAGATGGTTTGGGCATGTAGAGCGAATGAATGAGGAAAGGAGTGTAAGGAGAATATATGACGCAAATGTGAATGGTAGACGAAGTCGGGGACGCCCGAGGAAGACATGGCACGACCAAGTGAATCAGATACTTGAGTCGGGCGATGTCAAGAGTCAGAATAACAGAAGAGCATGTATGAGACGATGTATGAATGTGAACGAAGCAAGGAGTGTGTGCCAAGATCGAGTTGTTTGGCGGTCCGTCCTCTCTGCCTACCCCTGCGGGGAAACGGCGTGATGGTTAGTTAGTTAGTTAGTTAGTTACGTAAAACTATTATAAAACTTTATAACAAGTTTTTCAACTACAAAGTTAGCGGTGAGCACCAGATTTTATTTTTTTAAACGATGAATTAATAACTGGGAGGGATTCATAAAGAAACATCTTAAATATTTATAACACGTTCTTCAGTATTAATTAAAATGAACGCGGCGGAAAGGTCGAATCTCCGGCCCGCTACGGCGAATGCGACCGTACGTTCGTCTAATACGCCGTGCCGCGGGCGTATATTTGTTTACATGCTTTCTTCACTTACGTCGTTAAGATTCTCACATTATTTGTCTTCTTCTTCTTTTCTTTGATAGAGCAAATTCGACAGTAGGTCCGTCCAATACACGGGTCGCGAGTCGCAATTTGTGTACACGGCTCCTTTACTTACGTCATTAAGATTCGGAATATATTTTAGGGTATATTGTGGTCTTAAATCCATTGGTCCCCATATTACTGAACCACTTTCCAAAATGTTACGTACTAAACTATAGTCGAGCACGCGAATCGCGGCCGAGCTGCAAAAATGTCTGGAGTTGCTTAGCACAAATCCTAGCATTCTTAGCTTTGCTGCAAATCGTTTCTATGTGGACGTGAAATGTTAGGTGCGTATCAAATGTGATTCCCAAATCTCTAGAAACAATAATGTGCTGAAGAGATGAATAAGACATTTTGTAGTTATAATAAATCGTTTTGTTTGCCTTGGTGTAGCACGTAATGGAGCACTTCTTAATATTAAATCCTAGTTTATCGGTGTGACTCCATTCCACGATAGAATTTATATCAATTTGTAGCTGCAAGCAACTTTCCAAAGATTTTATTAAAAGGAATAGTTTAATGTCATCCGCGAATAAGAGGAACTTAGAGAATTTTATGCAATGGTAAATATCGTTGGTAAATAGCGAGAAAAGTAAGGGTCCAAGATTTGACCCCTGTGGAACTCCAGAGTTTGTGATGAAGTTGGAAGAGTGGAAAATACAATAAGTTGCGTTTTGCTGTCTATTTGATAAATAACTTATATATTTGTGTTGTAATAATGCTCTACATCATTTAATTCTTTCCAAATGTTTTTGCATAATTATTATCAACGGTTTTGAGTTTTACAAAACTTCTTTTTCAATGTTTTATTCTGTGACAATTTACAAAAAAACTTTTTTTAAATAAAGAAGAGGATCCACAGTATTTGTGGAAAATTATGAGAAGTTGAAATAAACAGTAGCATATTGGCAGCTTTGATTTCGGTCCGACAATCCCTGTCATTCCAAATACATTATTTGATTCCGAGGAATCCCTTTCATGAATAATATGGTGCCGATAACTCTCAGAATTCATCTTTTTATTATGTTTTTTTTTCTGCGAAAAGGAGAGGAAATGCTTAACAAATAAAATGACATGTGAAATTAAACAACACTGTCTATTCTTTTGAATTTTTGGCTGCCAAATTTCAAGTTATCATTTTGGTTGTAAACTTTAAAATCAAAAACTTTTCAGTGAAACTATTTTAATATTAAATGTACGGGGAAGTGAACAGGATGTTAAAAAACGTTTTTTTTTTTTTTTTTTTTATTTTTATTTATTTATTTATTCCATTTTTACAATTTTACAAAGTTAGGTATAAGTACAATTATTTTTTTAATTATGTACATGTAATGCAAATATTTTTTAATGGTGGTAATAATACCTCTCTAATTGAGAATTTCTCGTGTTTAGGGAGGGAGTACTAACACAATTGATATTTTGATGTATGTTTAATTGATGCTACCATGAGCGTATTTATGAAAAAATAAAATAAAAACAACATGTATGTAAAATTATATACCTGTGCACTATTTCAGGAAGAAACTTTTTTTTTTTAAATTAAATTATAAAATATAAAACCTGTGTACACATTGAAAATATAAGTGGGCGTAATATAACACAAACATGAAATTACCTACTGGTGAAATGTATTTTAATTTTTTTCTTAAAAATTTTATAATTTTTTTCGGATTGAATATCTTTAGGGAGTTCGTTAAAGCATTTTATGGCTGAGTATGTGTAGTGGTGTTGGGCCGTTGTAGTATTAAGTTTAGGGATTATTATTTGTCCTGTTGTTCTCGGCCTGGTGCTAAATGAATTTATTGTTAGTTTGTCTTTATGGATTTGGAGTAATGCATTTTTTTGATAGATTCTGTTTATTTGTAAAACTTTGAATTCTTCGAATATTTTTTGAGTTGAATAGTCTAAAGGTTTTTTTAGTATAATTTTGATAAGTCTTCTATGTACTATTTCAAGTGGGGCTAAGTTGGTTTTATACGCTCCTCCCCAACCTATTATTCCGTATTGCAGAACTGATTGGGCTAATGCATAGTAAACCTTCAGTAGTATAGATTTATGAAGTATATTTCTTAGTTTGAGGAATACGTAAAAAAGTTTACGTATTCTGTTTATAGTTTGTGCAATATGTTCTGTCCATTTAATATGTTGGTCTATTATTATGCCTAAATATTTAATGTAGTTCTTTTTTGAAATTTTTGTGCATTTAGATGAGTTGCAGTTGTCAGTATAATTTTTACAAGAGCTATGAATAGTTATATTGGAATTTATAATTGGAAGGAATTTGTCTGATAGTGTAAATGTCATGAAGTAAGTTTTGTCAGAGTTTAAGGAAAGATAGTTGTCATCCAGCCATTGTTTTAAGTTGTTTATTTCTACATTTGCGGTTCGGTAGGCTTCATCCCAAGTTTTTTTTTCTATGATTAAGACTGTGTCGTCAGCGAAAGATATGATTTTTCCAATTTTCGGTATTGTAAGCATTTCATTCACGTAAATGATAAACAATATTGGACCTAACACTGTCCCTTGAGGAATTCCAAATTCTGAATAGGTGGGTTCACTCAATGTATTGTTAATTTTCACGTGTTGGTGTCTTTCATGTAGATAACTTTTGAACCATTCTATAACTGTTCCTTGAATTCCAATATTTCCTAATTTCTTGATTAGTTTTTTGTGGCATATACTGTCAAAAGCTTTTCTTAGATCAATGAATATACTTAAACATTTATTTCCCGAGTCAAGAGCATTATATATTCTTGAGGTTATTTTTGCGATTGCATCTTGCGTGCCTAAATTTTCTCTGAAGCCGAATTGGTTATCATTAATAATTTTATTTGAAGTGATGTGCTTAGTTAATTGTGACTTTACGACTTTTTCAAATATTTTTGCTACGTTTGATACAATAGATATGGGACGGTAGTTTGAGATGTCGGTTGCAATTCCTGATTTGAAAATCGGAGTTATTATTGTATTTTTATATATTTTCGGGTAAATTCCTTGTTGCATGCTGTTATTTATGATATGTGCTATTGGTTTTGATATTAGTTGTCTCATTTGTTTAAGTAAATTTACTGTGATATGGTCGAAACCAGGGCTCGCTGACACTCGTAAGTTCATTATTATTTTTTCTATTTCTATCTGTGTGCATTTTTCAAACTTTTTGAAAATATTTTGGCAAGTTTGTGTGGATGTACTGAAAGTTTTTTTAGATTGGACAGCGTCAATTTTTTTGGCTAGGTTCTCACCGACTTTTGCAAAGTAGTTGTTGAAAATATTAGCAATTTTAGTTGGTTCTTTTACTGTCTCTATTGTTTCATTGTCATATGTTATTTTATTTATTTGTTTATTTTTATTACCCTTGCCAATGATGTTATTAATTGTAGCCCAGACTTTTTTGTTATCTTCACCACAATCTTCAATTTTTTCTTTGAAGTAATTTTCTTTTGTTTTTTTAATCAAGTTTGTAAGATTATTTCTGTATTTTTTATATAATTGTAATAAAATAAAGTCATTGGGTTGTTTACGGGTTTGATAAAATAGTTTTTCTTTATTCCTAATTGAGGTAACTATTCCATGGGTGATCCAAGGTTTAATTTTTCTATGTTTTGATTTTAGTTTGACGTTATTTTCTTTAGTTGCATTTATTATGTGATCGCGAAGTGTTTTTTCGAAATTAATTGAAGATTTTTCGGCATCTTCGGTATTTAATATTTCTTCCCACTTTTCCGATTTTAATTTTTGTTCTAGAAGTTGTGTGTTAATGGTTTTTATATTATACTGCTGTAATGCAGTTGAGGAAAAGGATATTTTTTTTTTAAAATCAAGAATTAAAAAACACGCAAAGTGATCAGTTATATTTGTTTTCCAAATGACAGGTGTTAATTGTGTAGTTATGTCAGCTTTTGTCCAAATATGATCAATACATGATGGGTTTTGTCGGGGCACAACTCTAGTATAGTCGTTTATGCATGAAATGAAGTTCAGTTCAGCCATCGTATTATGTAGATCATTTTTTTCGACACTGTTTGAATTTAAACCTATATTTATATTGAAGTCACCCGTTACTATAGTATTTTGACATTTGTTTTTATTAATTAAATCTTTAATTTGCTCTATAAATTGTTGAGTTTTCGAACCGTGGGTTCGGTATATAGCAATAACCTGATAAATCTGTTTATTTACTTTTATTTGTAATGCTAGGCAGTTAGTGAGTGTCATGTTTATTTCTTTATAAGATATATCTTGGTGTTTTTGGTTAACGTATATAACTATGCCACTATTCTTGTTAATGTGCATTTTCGTGGTAATACATGTAAAGTTCGGTAATTGTTGTATACTATCAATATTTATTGTATTAAGGTGGGCCTCGGTCAAAACTATACAGTCGAGTTCAGTTTTCAATAGACTAAGAGTGCATAATAATTCATTTATGTTTTTGTAAATACTTCTGATATTTAAGTGCATAATGGTTAATGAGTTAGTCATATTTTTGAAGTGAAGGTTGCATTGATCAACATTATTACATACCTTTTCTCTTATATTATAAGTGTTATCTAGTTCGTCCGTAATAATATTATTCATCCTACTTTGAAATCGTGTATCTTATGTAAAATGATTGAGTATGTATATAAATATGTTTGGAGGTACGTTTTGTAGGGAATTGAGAATTCGTTTATATGAATAACTTCATAGTCGGGCGGAACAATAATAATCATATACTTAGTAATAATAATGCCACTCGACTGGGAGTTGCTAGTTCTTAGGTACATACTATGAATTTGAACAGGCGCTAATAAACAGGGTGCCGACTTTGATACTCTGTAAACAAAATATAGTTGAGATATTAATTTCTTACTTGTTTTTTTTAAAGAATATAACATTTTAATTAAAGTCAATTTTCTGGTAAGCAGATTCTGTCATTTTATTGACGTAGTGGCACTTGCTATCATTCGCTCGATGGTCCGAATTTGTTTTTCCATTTCTTGATTTATTAAAGGTTAGACAATTGTAGCACGTCGGTGGTTGAGTTTTATTCGGGCAGTTCGATAGTGTATGATCTTGTGCGCAGTGGAGACATCTGGGTTTTTCCATTTTTTTTCGGCACTTGTTGGCAGTATGTTCGAACCACAAGCAATGGTAGCATTGGGACAACGGGTTTGAGTCGCCTACATGAACCCGCATAAATCCCAGGTTTATTCTTCCTTTTTCGATTAATAATTTTCTCATTTGACCGGTTGTTTCTAGGACGTAGTTGGATAAGTTCTCGCTTCTTTTGTTTTTTATATTTGCCATTATTTTGGGCATGTGTTTACTATCGTCTTTGATAAGTTGGTAAATATCTTCGTTTTGTTCTATAAAATCTTCATTAAAATCTTCTACGTTGTAATCCTTGTGTATTCCTTTAAGGATAACATTAGGCTTGCGCTTCTTAATTTCTGTTGCGGTTATGCTGTTATTTTCCTTCTTGTTGATTTCTTTAATTATTTTATCAGAATCTTCTTTCTTTGGGCAAGAGATGATTACGTGGTTTTTATTTGATTTTTTTATTTCAGATACTTCTATCCCCAGTTTTCCGACTCTTATTTGTTTTTGAATGTTTACTTTTATTTGGTCCGCGTTTTCATTATTGGTTGAAATTATTTTTATTGTATGTAGATTTTCTTTGGGTAATATTGATTTTCCCTTATCAATTACGCTTGCGTATGTTCTTTTGTCGCCTGTACTTGTTTCCTGCGGGGGTTTGGTGATGATTTTTTCATATGTCATTAATTTCCCCTCAATTATTCCAACCTTTGTTCCAACGTCAATCATTTTGCTTGAAAGAGTAGATAATTTTGTCAAAAGCTTCGCCATCTGGTCTTTAGTAATTTTTAAAGCTGGATCCGTAATGGCACTGTGGATGCCGTCAATAAGTTCTTTTGCTTCATTAATAGATAGGAGGGCGTTATCGTTCAGATTCATTTTTGTTGTTTGTGACAGCCCTGCTTGAGCAAACAGCATAGATTATTTGATGCGGTAGTATATAATATGCGTCATGTTGCACGGCACGCACCGTTACATCGATGCAAGGTACTACGATTGGAGCCTTCTATATGTATGCGTCCGATGCGTTGTTCAAATTCTAATTGTCACTTGTTCTGTCACTGAATATATAATATTTTAATATCAATTTAAATCACTTAAATATTGATCGATTTTAACCAATAGTGAAGTATGTTTATTGACCGTCTCTCAAGGGACCACTTCCGATATAAATATATGCTTTACGCGGACTTGAAGAAGGCGGATTGAATAGTTTTTCGGTAGAGCAATTGAAATGCGTGGATATTGTATGACTCATTTGTGAGTACTGAAAGTACGTTCTTGACTTACTTTAACCAGTCATTTCCTGACATTATTTGCAGAAAAAATGTAAATGAAATTTTGGTCTCCGGTGACATTAAAATTTTTTTTTTACCAAAACATAAAAAAATTACTGACATTGTTTGGAGTAAAAAATGTAAAACAAATTTTGGTCTCCGGTGATATTTTTGATTTTTTTTTGTTTGTTTATTTTTTAACTAAAAATAAAAGTATTTGAGAGCAGAGATGCGGGATGAGGGGTTGATTGGTTACTGTCCTGCGTGGCCGATGAAGACAATTTTTTGGTTTGATTTTGAGAAAAAAAACGTCATCTAAAAAGTCACCGGAGACCAAAATTTTATTTAATTTTTTTACTTCAAATAATGTCAGGAATTAGTGGTTAACGTAAGTCAAATACGCCCCTTAACACCCTGTATATTTTTATGTTAGGTGAACATGAATTATGGAGGTTTGAAATATAGATTTAAAACATTAAAAAAAAAACACGAGCGAATCCGGATGTTGACTTTAATAAAATATGGAAACCGGAAAGGAATAAATGAAATTATCGCGGCAAATGGAAAATAAATGTTTTGTGTCCCCATTTTTAATGTTCTTTTTTGTTCGTTTCAGAAATTCGGGCATCGGGGTGACTGCTTTACCAATGATGCCCAGTAACCGATGGGTCGTCACGCCACTGAAAGCTGAAATCTCACAGGGACCGCCGACGCTAACTGATTCTAAGTTCAACTCCCCTTTGAACAATTCCACGTCATTATTATTTTATGATTTCATTAGGTCTGGCAGAACTTAGGCATGTGGGTTAACGTGGTTTTCGTTAATTCGGAAGATTTCATCATTGCCGAATGGGATTTTCGAGGTAAAATAAAACAATATTTGTTTTAGTAAATTAACTTGGATATCTCAGAAAGATATGGCATGATTAAAAACGTTAATCAGGTCATGAAAATAATCAAAAGTAGGGTTAGTTAGCATGTGAAACTTTTTTAATAATATGTGTGCAATGTATTAGATAACTCTTGTTTCACAGATCACAGTTCATTTAATAAAGTTACACTACCTGTATTTAGAAGCATTTCGTTTAATACCTTAGTACCTTAAATTATTAAATAATCAAATAATAATATCATTGAAGAAGAAGTTAACACTTATAATCTAAATGAAAATATGAAAGAAAACAAGACACAGAAAAACAGAAAAAAAAACAATTGTCGCAACTGGGACTCGAACCCAAACCTCTCATCTAACCGGGACGGCGCGTTTTCCAATTTCGCTATTGCCACCTTCTGTCAAACCGTCATATTTGTCAATCTCATATTTCAAATATTTAGAATCATTAATATTATCTTCAAATCGTTCTTTTTCCATATTATAGGCAACTACTCTTTTTATTGGAAACAATCATTCAAAGAATTGGTTTGTAACCTGAATAGCGTCTCGGATAAATGTATCCGAATTTATTCATATGGAACTATTGACTTTATGAAAGTCTAAATGAATATTCAATTTTTTTATGAGAAAAACTCTCTTTTTATAACTTTTGAAGGTTATTCCCGTTTATTATTGTTTTTAAGGTTAGACGAGAGGTCTGGGTTCGAGTCCCAGTTGCGACCATTGTTTTTTTTTTTTTTTTCTGTTTTTCTGTGTCTTGTTTTCTTTCATATTTTCATTTAGATTATAAGTGTTATCTTCTTCTTCAATGATATATTACGTTGATGGGAATAACCTTCAAAAGTTATAAAAAGAGAGTTTTTCTCATAAAAAAATTAAATAATAATAATTAAATAATAATAATTAAGTTATCTATTTTAAGTCAGTCAACTTTTTTCTACCACGCCCACCTTTAGTAATGATATTATTTGACATTAACTAAAAGCTGCTACGTTTTTCGGGGCTTTGTGCACCTTAGATAAAATATTGTCTATAATCTGGGGGTTAATGCTAGAAGTGCCTTTGTCTATATTTTGGTATTTTGATTTAGATAATATAAAGTACTCCATAACCTCGATTATTTGAATACCATGAACACCTACATCAGGTGCTCTAATTTGGTGGAATTGCAGCCTATCAAATGTAGAAGTGAATTTCGATTCAGCGCTTTTTACGCCAAAAATCCATAAACAATCATCATTCAAGCCCATTGACCTAGTATACTCTAGACAAGCCGTCTCATAGTAAAAATCAGAAAAAAATAACCCCAAGTATCAGTAATTTCGCAATACAACTCTCCTTCGAATTCCGCCGTCTAGCATGCGAACTCTCGGCAATATAAAACTGGGCACCGCCGAATCCCATTGTGTGATTTGTCGAACTAACACTTCCATAGGTGTTCACGTTTTGCATGCGTGACGTTCCGACATGCTGTGTTGTATATAAATGGTTTTCAAAGTGGGGATCGCGAGACGTTCATAAATTTAATTAGACAAAAATATTTTTTTACTTTATTATGACAAGCGATTCAATTTCGGAGGCGAGTATGGGTACCGCCGCCTCGGGAACCATTTTTTGGTAACCAACGCCTTTGCCATAGGTCACCCCAAGTGGTTCGCTACGTTTGGTGACTATGCAGGGGTGCCCGGGTTCATGGATTGAGGTTTGTCCGGGTCTTGGCGGCGGATGCGTCTGATAATTTTTAAATTTTATTTTTCTGATGAACCGTATGGCTCGTTGTCAACCACCAAGCAGCAATTTCGTCGAAGTGTCCTGTTGAAAGCGATGTACACTGCAAACCATACTTTAGATTCGTGTACAAAAACTTGTACACAGTCCCGTATATGTATATATTGATCATGAGTTTTAAAATAAAAAAAAATCCATTCATCGTTTGCTTGAAAATAATTACGAAAAATTGACCCTTTTACCGCCCACGCACCGTGGGCTGCCCAGGTTGGTCGCTTATCATTAACACAGTGATGAGCAACCAGCAGCCCGCAAGCCCTTTTACTATTTTCCGGACTTTTGACTACAAAAAATATCAAAAAAATTGCGCTAAAAAATATTCAAAGGCTTCTGTTCTGTTTTGCAAAATGTCTTAGCCGAAAACTATAATCTTTCTTAAAAGTTTTGAATCAGCTGCTCAATCATTAAGTTTTTTTTTTTGTGTATAGGTAATAATTAAAAAATGACAGAAATTCGTAGTTAATTAAAGCCCGTTAGTAAGCGCTCAAAAAGAAGAGGAAGGTGAGATATGTAAATACGAATGTTAGAGGGAGCGCGAAAACGATAATATTTAAGCGAAAATTGTGAAAATGTTTAATAAAACATGACTCGTTTAAACTATTTTAAAATAGAACCAAAATCTCGCGGGAAATGTCATAGCTTTAAAGAAAAAAATGAATTTTGATTTTTTTCATATATATAACTTGTGATGTAACAAAAATAAAGTGCTTATAATAATTTTCGAAATATACGATAATACGATTTTCTTCTATCGGAAGAATTTCATTCAATTACCGTTTCGGCGTGGCAAATGTATAGATATTATCGTCAAAAACAACATATATTTTTTTAGAAACTTAAAAACTTTAAGTGTTTTAGAGAAATATGTTGTAAAACGGTAGAAATTCGGAATGCTATGACTTAAGATAGGTTAACTTTCGACCTTAATTGAAGAATAGTGCAGCGGTTTTTTGTTAAGATCTGCGTTTAATGTATTTTAAAGGTTTCCGTTTTATACAAACCGGGTCGCCTTTTTAAAAAGTTTAAAAACCACTGCCATATCGTGATGCCAGCCTTTCGTCTATGTGTTAGTATCGGTGTGTGGTGACGTCACAAGCATTTGGGTGATTAAGTGACGTCAGAAACTTTGCTTGCCAAAAAAATAATACGTCAATATTATTACATTTATTAAAACGCTGCCTTAAAGCTATCGGTAAGGCATAATTTTTTTTATGTATTCAGGTAGCTGGTTACATTATTGAAAATAAAGTCCGCGGACTGTACCTTGTACAATATTCAGAAGTAGGATATTTTTGTGTTTGAAAAAATTAATCCCGTCAGGACGGCTGGGACAGCAATTAGTTTCAGTGTGGACCGATAAAAGGTAAAACACAAAGCACTACGCGATCCAAATAGTACGAAACAATGCTCGCACTTTTTCATAAATGGGCCTTGAGCCAGTTTTATTTGGTTTCTGGTGTCATTTTTAATTTCACAGGGCATGTCTTGATATACTTGGTCGAAGTTCAAGCCCTAGATATAATAAGAATTTTTGGTAAAGTAAAACGTAGTTTCGTCAAAATTCAGAGTACTTAAATATTATTTATTGGTTTAAAAATATAATACAAGTATTATACCCTATTACCAGTTTCCAAAACAATAAAATTGTCTAGATATTATGTGTGCACTACGCATATTCAGGGTGGGCTAGCAATGTTGATAAATTGTCGTCGACAGCCAAGTTTATATCAATTCTGCCTTTTTGTCGATAGTGCCTTGCTAGGTCCCTTGAAATGTTTATATTGAATATAAACAGTACCTATCTCTATAATAATAATATCGATCACGAAAATTTGGAATGCTGTAAAAGACAAAATGTAAAATGTTCAGGAGAGCGAAAAGAAAGTTTTATTTTTTCTAAAAATCTCTTTTTTTTGTGGATAAATGTTTATGAATTATTATTTTAAAATAGATCTTTCAGAAAACCCCACTGAAATAAAAATGTAATTTGTAAATTTATTTAAATACAGTATTTAATTTATTTATAATTTTTCATAAAAAAATCCTCTTAAAACGCACGTCATAAAAGACACTTATTTTGATAGAAATATTTCGCCATCGCAGATCGAAAGGAAAAAAACGGAGAAAAATTACACATTTGACGAAATTTTGGAATGGTGTCTATTACAGCATTTCAAATTTCCTTGAACGATGTGTCCTCATTTTAGCTTGGTTATGTGGGGTGTGCAACCCACAGTCCGCATCAAATAGTACCTACACATACAATATTTAGATTACAGCTGATGTATGAATACCTAACTGAAAAGAACAAATAATGTTTTGTTAGAAAGACAGCATATTTACAGTCAGAATCAGAAAACAAAAATAATGAAAAACACGGTGATTTATTTACACGCCTTTTTGATTAAGTAGGGAAATTTTTCATGCTGTATAATTGCTCTAAGTTTGTATAAAATTATTATTATTATTACTAATCCCAAACGCCACGGACGACAATCTTTGATTATTCTGGGGCTTAGAGTCTTAATCGTTAGAACAAAGGGAAATGGAGATGATTCGGGAGATCGATCGGATTATCTGATATACGAGTTATATTATTATACTTGACAGTTGGAGTGGACTGTCTGCTACAATACGCCCTAAGAGAATATTAATGGATCACTATGTGGGTACCTTTCGTGTGAGTACCTTACTTTTAAAGGGTCCGCCAAATAACTTTTTTTTTTTGAAAATGCTATAAAAAAAAAACTACTGAATATTTTCTCAAATTTCTTTTTTTATTTATAAGTACAATCCTTCCGGTTAATCCGGCTTCAACTCCTGAACCAATTGGACTTTGTATGGCGTCATACCAAGGTCTTTATGCAAAATTCGTCTCAATGATGTCTCCGAAATGTTCAATTGTTGAGAACGACGGTGAATTGATGTTGATGGCGCTTCACGCACACTTTCTGCCACAGCATCGATATTCTCGGGTGTACGCACTGTTTTTGGCTTTTCACGCTTTGGTTTATCGATGAGGATGCCAGTTTCTTTCACTTTTTTCACAAGATAACGAACATACGGAGCTGACGGTGCTTCTCTTCTTCCAAAAACCGTACGCAATTTTCGCACACATTCTGCAACATTACCATGATTTTCAAAGTAATGTCGCAATATTATCGTTCAGCGGAAGGATAAAACTAATTATCTGTCAAATCAGACATGAGCTAAGTGTTACCATTCACGAAATAAGCACTAGTTGAAAAAAAAAACTTTAGATGGCGGACCCTTTATTTGTGATATTGTACAATACATGTCATATGCTGATGGTGAATTAATCGATAACAAGAAAGTAGGAAAATTTGTCTGTAGATCCCTTCAGAAATTTGACGTATTTTTCAGATGGTCAACATGTTTCTGCTTTACAATAAAATGTAAATAAATGGAATATTTCTGAACATTTCGGAAAACTAAAAACTGTTTTTGAAAGGTGATAAAATACGGATCAAAATTTTATAATTCGAAATATAAACATGTAATTTTTGAAATATAAAAATTTTGCAAAAAAAATTTTGTACATCTAATTAAACACAATTTAACTAAATGACCTCGAAGGGGCGTGCAGATAACACCCGCCGAATAACAAAAGTATAAAACAATGTTTTAGTGAAAAGCACCAAGGAAAAATCTGTCTCTCTATATCTGTATACACCACCGCATGAGTACAAAAATTCTACACTGTGTTTAAATTCGTTTAATATTCATATCAACTTATTTTTATTGATATTCATACCAACTTATTTTGAAGTCGATTTTACGTTTGAATTTGATAAATAATGCATGAAAAATTATAATTTTATAGTTAATATCATTTCGGGGGGCCAATTGTCGTCGGATCAACTGTCGGGTCGGATATAAGCATAAGTAATAGATTAAATTAAGAGAGGGCATGTAAAAATAATTTCCTCTCGCGTACTCGAGAGGCAAGGCTCTTGACACGCAATCCGAAGATTCGGGATCGAATCCCGAATCGTGGCAATTTTATTTGATTAATTTGTGTTATTTTACAATTAATTCATTAAAAATAATATATAGTACATGTTCCAGAGTGGAAAATACTCTCTGTATCACCCTGGTGTAACACCACCATTCAGAATTGAAACCTTGCTTGAAATGGCTTTAGCCATGTTTTGTGACCAGATATGAATAGCCAGGTACTTCCCCACCTTTCTCTTCCCCATCTCAATCTCCTCCCCTCTACCTTCAGCCTGACGATTGGGGATGCCATAGTCTCACTGGCTCCAGACGGGAGCTGCTGGGACTCTTTGGGAGATATTCATATAAATAAATAAAAGCAAATGAGCGAAGAATGCGTAAACATGTGAATGGTAGAAGGACTCGTTGACGTCCGAGGGAGACATCGCATGATTAAGTGAACCAAATACTTTAGTTGGGCCATGTCCAGAGTCAGAATAACAGAAGTGTATGTAAGAGACGATGTATAAATGTGAATGCGAAAGCACGAAAGGAGTGTGTACCATGATAGAGTTGTTTAGCGGTCCATCCACTTACAACACTCGAAAATGATTTATTTTGCAGTCTGTCAATCTATAATTGAGTATAGAATCATAGCATGGGGAGGTGGCACTGCATCTGCACTAGACCTAATCATAATGGCACAGAAAACTATTATAAAAATAATCCTTAGGCTGCCTCTAATTACAGACTCAAACTTAATTTTTAATATTGTGAATGTGTTTGACGTTCGGCAGATATACGCAAAAACAATCCTCACTCATCTATTTACAAATATACATAAATACTGTGAAAAAAGATTAAATACTCGCTGTACTCGAAACAATAACAAAGAATTGCTACAAATTCCCATAACGCATACTACTTTTGGCCAACGAAATTTTAGATACCTTGCCATAAGACTTTATAACATTCTTCCAGTTAGAATAAAAAATTGTGATTCACAAAAAAATTTCAAAAATAACATAAAAAATTGGATCAAAAATAATGATAGGGCCTTTACCGGTGCACTCACCCAAATTCGAAATCAGTAATTAAGCCAATGTTGTTATTTTTGTACCAATTTGATTGTTATTATTAATGCAACCAATCTATTGTATGATTATATATTAATATAAGTATGCTTAATGTAGGTATGTTCACAAACATAATAAATTGTCTTAAAATTACTGCTTCAACACAGGCTAGCCTAGTGAGGCAAGTTATGAGAAACCTAAATTTATAACTATTTTCTTCTCCTTTTCTACTGTTCATATTATGTATATTATTTTCTGTTGTTAACCTTTTGTAATTTAACTTATAAACCACTGTAAACAAACACTGAATATGCACTTCTTTAGTTATAAATCATGCAAATTTCGTTCAATAAAGATATATATTATTAATTTTATGAAAAACAAATACCTTTGTATAACACCACTTTTTTATTAACAATATCAACATGTTTCGAAAACTATGTTTTCTTCGTCAGGATAATAAGTCAATAATAAATAACAAAAGACAAACAAGTATAGACTAATTAGAACATAGACAAAATATTAGAAAGGAGAGGTGATTAATTACTTAAAATATATACTAAATATATATAAAAAGTGGTGTTATACAAAGGTATTTGTTTTTCATAAAATTAATGATGACACCCCAAAGTAAATATGCCTATTTTGAAGAAATATATATTATTGTTATTATCCTCTCTGCCTTCCCCCACGGGGAACGATGTGATGATTAGATAGTTTTTAGATCACATGACAGGTGGGAAAATCAGTTGGCGCAACGCTTTCCTGCATTAGCAACACCTACCATAGTCTGAATGGTAGGTACTTACTCTTTCACCAGAGTGCCACTCAAAGTAGTTTTCTCTCTGCACGAATGGTATGAAAAATTATTAACCATTTGCAAAATAACTTGTAAAAATGCAAACTCAGACAATATTGTTAGATCCTTGAGTCGTTATTTAGTCAAATTAAGGAAGATCCAGTCAATACTTCACATTTTGCGCTCTGATCTCAAACTTTTATAATGAACTGTGGAACGTTCAACCCGTGCTCAGTTTTATGTGGTTCAAAAATAATGAATTTCTGTATAAAAATAATTTTGAAACAACAATGGCTAGTTAAAACATTCATCTAACTTAAGTATCACTTAATACCCCTTCTATATGAGATAATTTGAGTTTTATATAAAACACAGTATAATATTCTTTCATGTATATATATGCTTTCTATTTTTTATACAACTTTTCTATTATTTTATATTCTACTATATTCTTCCATACTTTTCTATGTTACTCTGTAGTCATTTACATACTTTTATATTATTTTTTTTTCTTCAACATTCTTAATATTTTTTAAATATTATATTATTTTACATATTTTTTTTTTTTTACTCTCACTTTATACTCTCACTTTTTTTTACTCTCACTTCACTCTATTCTTTATACTGAATATGTTAATGTACTGTATACAAAATAGACCACCACAACACGGGCATGTGCCTAGCACGGTGGTCGAAAAATCCTCAATTCATGTAACAAACAATTCGATGATTAAAGAAATCTTTAAAAATATATAGGTATTTATATATTTATTACATTGGCTTTCCTTTCAATAACACTTACGTACTTATAACCACATAGTTTTTTTGTATGTATTACGTAATAATAAAATGATGCTTACTTTGACCTTCCGTCCTCTCCGGGCGGCGATTTGCCTGGACTGTCTCCTTAACGCCTCCAGAGGTGCTCGCGGGCCCCCCCGCCCGCAGCTCCCTCGGCAGGACTGCGCCCCTCGCCCCCGCTACCACGCGAAGCCCTGCGACGGAACGCGACAGGCCCTGGATAGCCCTAAAACCGGCCTATTCTAAATCTCAAAAGGCCTACCCAAATCTCAACTCTCAAGAATTCAAATATGGAATAATGTTAAAGTTCACTCACAATATTGAGAAATTGGAAAGATTAGAATACCCTAATTTATACGCACTAAAACCGGCCTATCCCAAATCTCAAAAGCCCAGGCTGACCCAAATTCCCAACACTCAAGATTTAAAGTATGGAATAAAGTTAAAATTCACACGCTTTATTTTTAAATTGGAAGGATTCACACGGTTAGTTGATAGGCCCTAAAATATCTTCCAAATCTTAAAAGGCCTGTCTAATCCTTCACACTCAAGATTTAAAAAATCGATTAACTAAAGTTCACGCACTCGAGTTCTTAATTTTCAAATTTAGAAGGATTTAAACACGGTAAGGATCAAAAGCACAGATTTATAATATTTTTGTTAGAGTTCTCGACAAGATCACAATCGAAGCTTCTCCTCCAAATTCAACGGCACTTTAAAAAGTAACACTTTTACATGCTGTGACGTAATGTTTCCCTCTTCCTTTGTGGGGAGAATATTTAACAGAGTAAAGTGGCCGTTTTGGCTGTATTTATTTCGCGGCTGCCTTCAGAGCATTAGAAGTAATTGTTTTGTCATTGTCTTGCCACGAATAATGATCGTTTTGCGCTCTCAAATATCAGCGAGGTATCTCTTTATGGATGCCATTTATCCGGTTTTGTCTCCAAGAATTGCGTCTATTCGATGCCTTGGTTGATCATCTTGTGGCCGCTGACGGCTTGTTTAATCTTCTCGCTGTGGGTTTCGTAAATTGCCTTACTTTGTCTCCCGAATTACGTTAATGCACGCTTTGAGGTCTCTTAAGCGCTTTGGTTTGCCTCGATTTGCTGCTTTCAAACACGTTACGATTAGTATTAACGAATATTAACGATACACGATGGTTGTTTTTCGCGGCATTGGCTACCAAATAGTATTTTTATACAACACTACGTGTTTTTACTTTTATGAAAATAAATTTTCTCTTATAGGAAGATCATGATTAAATGTATACAAAAATGGTGTAATGTTTAGGCTTTTACGAAATTCTACATGATTTCAAGTTAATTATTATTTTTCTTATTTATTTCAACAAAATCAATGGTGAATAAGCCACAGTGGTTTTAACTATTATTCCCTTCTGTTATTTCCAGTTGTGAGCACCATATTGAAACGCGTCAGCGTGGAAAAGTCCATTAAGTTGATCTTCCTTCAATCTGGAACAAAGAAAAATACACTGTTACTACGCATTACAACATTATTCTAACACCATGATTGATATGGCATCCAGCGAACAAAGAAATTAAATGCTGAATACTTTGGTTTTGGGGTAAAATAGTTGGAAGACCAGGAAAACAACAGTTATAAATAAAATATGTGATCGATTCATTCAATTTTTTTAGAATAATGTGTCGACAGCAGAAATTTGAAATGTTGTGAAAAATGAGTGAAATGAGTTCAATATTCCAATTTTTCCCGTTTTCTTTTTCTCTTTTCATCGCTCATCGAAATATTTCTAGGAATATAAGTGCACCTTTACGATGTGTATTTTAAGACGGTTTGTTTTTTGATAAATTCAAAATTTGATAACTTCAAAAGAGGGAAAAACCGACAAAACAGGAAATATGTCATTTTTTAATGAAATTTTAGACGTATTGAGTCTTTTCCACAAAAAATTATAAATTGATTTCGAAAAATTTCTCTTATCTAGTAAAGTTTTGTTTTAAATTTTGAGAAAATATGTTTATTTTTAGTACAATAAGGTTTTACAGTAGGTCGAGGGCAGATTTGTTAAATTTTCAAACAAAATTTGGTATTATACAACATACATTTCAAAACATATGCAGTAAAATAAGTAAATACTTTATTTGGGAAAGCTTTTTTTCAGAATTTTAATTTTAATTAAAATAAAATCATAAAAAAACGATTCGCGCCCGTTTTCTGACGCAAATACTTCAGGGTGTTTATTTATTTACGGTCTTACAAACTGATTTATTTAAAAAAGAATAACATTCTTATTTTGCTTAGACATTATTGAGAAATTATAATTACTAACGATTAAAAAAAAAAACAAAAAGTACATAATTTTAATAGTTTTATCATTTTTAATGAAATAAAATCGATTTTGAGTTATTATGTTAAAATGCTTGTATGGAGAAAATTAATCTTTCTCATCGGAAACATCTCGTTCAGTTGCAAGGGTACGATCGCAAGATCATCGTTTGACGAAATTTAAATTCTCAGCCCCTGGTTAAAGGATTTAAGCATTTCAAATTTCCATGATCGATATGTACATAAAAGGATTGTATTAAGACACGGGTAACTATGAATCTATTTAAAAAAAAAACACAAATGAATGAATTTGAACATAATAATTTGTCCCAAATTGTTGAGATTTTTTTAAATCATTTAAATTAGTGATGGTTATAATTAAAATGTCAATTTCGATAGTATCGATTAGAATAAATTGAAATAAGATATCGATTCATTGAAATTAATGCTTTCTTAATGTACAAGATCAATTTTAGAGAACGATTTCTGAAAAATCATTCATGAATTACGCCATTTATGTCTGAGACAGCTATGAGATCTGCAATGTTACTGTATCAGACATCGCTGCTTCTAGGTACGTGTAAAATGTATTACATGCTTAATCACAAAGATTTGTCAAAGCTTTCAAGATAATTGGATACATTTGTATAAAATAACAATCCGAGGGTCCTGGTAATGTTTATGTTGTGCCACAAAACCCAACATTTGTTGTGTGCAGTCCTCGGTTCTGCATATCAAATACGACGCTGTGCGCCATATGGAAATGTCGGGATAAACAATGGCACTTTGAAATCGCTATTGGAGAGGTCGCTCGAATTGAATTAATTCGAAATGTGTTCATCATATTCGTGTGTACAAAGGGGGTCTAAAACGATTATTTCGATTATGTGTTCACATCTGTTAAAATAACGCGTTAAATGGCCACTCAAAATAATGAAAAAATCTTTAAATCAGGTATATTTTGTTTTATCTACTTATTTTTATTTTTTATTAAATGTTGATAAAGAGGTTGATATTAACAAGTATTCAAAGGCCTCCAGCGATTTTTGTTTCACTTCTTCCACAGTATGAACATGTTTTTCTCTCAAGTCCCTTTTCATCCTAGGAAGCAGAAAGAAGTCACAGGGAGACAGGTCGGTCGGAAATACTGATTCACTGACAACACGATGTGAGCAGGTGCGTTGTCCTGGTTGAAGAACCAGTCCCCTGTGCGCCAAGAATTGACCTTTTTCGACGATGTTTTCCTCGTGCTCTCTGACAACCTCTTTAGTATCTCCATGTAGAACTGTCGGACAACTGTTTGGCCTTGAGGAACAAACTCTGTGTGCACAACATCTCTGAAAAAACCAATGAGCATCGTCTTGATGTTCGATTTCCCCTGACTTTTTTTCTGAAGAGGAGAGAGAGCACTCTTCCAATGGCTTGACTTTGCTTGGTTTCGGGATCGTACCCATAACACCATGACTCATCACTCAACCTCAAAAAATTTGGTCCTCTTCCAGCCGATTTTTCAATTCGTGACAGGATTTTGATCCTCAGAGAGGAGACTTTCGCATTTTCGAAAGAAGAAATCTTGATTAACTTAAAATTAAACTTTCGACAAACACAGCAACGCGGCTTCGTACACTGACCGAGAAAGAGTTTCCGTACAACAGCTGACCACACAAAACCCGTTCCCTCTCCACTTCTCCACTCTACGAACCGATTCTCATTACTTTTGCACCCCCGCACGTATATTGTGGAATGCAGAAATATATCAACGTTTCATATTATTATTTTGAATATGATTAGAATCTATAAAAATACCAGAATACATATTAAGGTAGTGTATATAACAAATACACGATTGTGCTGGTATAATAAGAAGAATAATAGAAGTTACATAAGAAAAATATTTTTAATAAATGTGCTAATAAGCTTTTTCCAAATACACCAAATCTACCAAATCCAACCATTAAGAAGAGAAAGCAGCTTTTCAATACCGATTTCAGTTTTAATTAAATCTCAAGAGTTCAATTTCATATCTTTGCCACATTCAATATAAATAATCCAAATAAAAATAATTATTTCGATATCTTAACAGAAAAGAAAAGAAAGAATCGTCAATATCAAGTTTTGATGAACCCCAAAAGAGGGGTTAATCTGAAATGTGCATTCTTTGTTGGACAAATTTGAATAAAGTAAGAAAAAAAAGGTTTCTATAAATCGGTCGTACTCGATCTGTTGCTGGGTGTGAAACTTTCCAAGTTTCTACTATGTATAGTACATAGTCGTTAGTCACACATCCCGAGCGAAATTTTAATATGTACATTATCTTCTATGTCTATTTTTGCAATTGTCCTTGATACCTACAAATCTGTCTGTTTTGTCAGATTGCAACTTGTATTTGTGAATACAAATTTTAGTAAGAATCAGTTTAAACTTTAGTTTTTTTTTAATTTTATTTTATTTAATTGCCGGCTATCTGGGCTTTTATTGAAAAAAAAAATATCCTGATAATGGTGGTAAGTAACAGTGTTCTTTTCTGCAATAGGTAATAAAAATATATATATAAAAAATAAAAAGAAGTAAATGAAATTTATACAAAATAAACATGACATTATGTGAATCGAGAGTAAAAAAAGAGCAAAAGTATATAAAAAAAGCTCCTTAAAGTGGCTTAAAAGATAGATATGTTTATATACACACATATTTATAATTTAAAAAGAATTACTGGAAATTGTTAAAAGGTTAAAAAAGGTACAGAAAATCATGGTAGGTATATACATAATTTCGAAAAATGTACTTAAAAATTACACCAGATACACATATAAATGCTAGCATCTCAATCTAATTAAATATGTAAGGTTACATAAAAAACATAAACTGTATTAAAAATAATATCTATATTTGTAAATAAAACATAAATGTGTTATCAACCGCCCCCCCCCTCCCCCTCTCCCCCCCCCCCCCCCCCCCCCCCTCGTCGACAAAAGTAAGCCAAGCTCGTACCCCCCATTTTATCAAAAATAAGCAAAGCGAAGATGCCCCCCCCCGTTGTAGTGCTTACGTAATACTTGGCCCCTGAGAGACAAGAAAGATGTGCTTAGATTTTATGAGAATTAGCGATTGCTAGTAACTTGGTGATTGATGCAAGTCATTTTTGCGTAGTAAGCATATTAGTAGGTCTCGTTAACGTGACGAATTGAGGTTGTAACATAGTTTAACGATGGTTTAAAGTAATTTTTCAGCTTTTTAAAGGACCCCAAGTTAATATTCTTGCTAAATTAGCTCAACCTTGGCTCTTAGGATTATAAATATTATGCCAATTAATAAGAATTGTATTTATAAATAAATTAAATAGTTTAAAATAAAATACCTCTGTGCTACCTTTTTTGGGCCTTCATACCAACATAATTGCATAATCCAAAAGGCATGATAGTGTAGTCTAGATTGATCATTGTGTTTTATTTTTATCAATTATTGTTCTGTAGGAACTACTCGTGATTTTAAATACTGGCAATTTTCATGTAATTGCCACACTGTAACGCAAGCGCGTTGGAGAGCGCTTCTAAATGATGGAACGATTTTTTTAACCAACCCTTATTTTGTTTCGCTCGTAATATCATCGTAGTTCATGTATAACCAACCCCCGTGTTACCAACCTTTTCTGATAACATCGCTTTTATAAATTTGGGTGCTTAATAAAAGTCGACTTGTTCGAATATAAAATATCTTTATTTATGCATCCAAATATTGCTTCAGCATCCTCAGATTTGAGATCAAAATACCCAACCAAACTGAAAAATTATTTTTGTAATTAAAAGGTTTATCAAATATCTAGTACGGATGTGAGCTACTTTATTTATTTGTGCTTTAAATTATAAGATAAAGGCCATTAAAGATTTTAGCAATTCATGATTTTAATTTTGGGCAAAAAAAAATTTCTTTATTTATTTTAAAAATACAATAAAAAATTAAACACTGTTAAAAATGCATTTTTTGGAAGTAATTTAAATATATAAACGACAAATTTTTGTTTCGGCGCAAAAGGTAATTTGTATTTTAACTTTACACCCATCAACATGATTTTTTTTAGTAATTTTTATTTTTTATTTTATATTTCGTCATAAGTTGATGATAAATATAGTAAAATTATTTTTTTATTGTTTTTCATTTAATCACAAATAATTGCCCAAATTGCCTCTAAAATCATGAAAAATTAAAATCTTTAATGGCCAATATCTTATAATTTGAAGCAAAAATAAATAATGTAGCTCACATCCGCACTAGATATTTGATAAACCTTTTAATTACAAAAATAATGTTTCAGTTTGGTTGGGTATTTCGATCTCAAATCCAGAAATAAGATTTGTACAAAACGGGCCGAAATGGGCCATACATTGTTCCTCTTAAGCAATTTGCAGGACACATTAACTTTATAGTCCGCGATAGTTCCAATGCAGATTCAACTCTAAAAAATGGCATTTGGATTAATGATGCCAACTTAAAAATATGTTTAAACGTACAAAGTCAAATGTATCAGTTTTTACCAGTTTATCAAATTCCCTAATATTACGTATGTTACTGCGGATGTGCGAAAAAGCCAAGTGCGTACCTATAACATATAAGCTATGTTCCCCGGTAATGGAACTCCCTGTACGTGCGGCATCACCAATCTCCACATCGAGTGGGAATATAATTAAAGGGTGTCCCGCATAGGCACATAGATGGCTGAAGGTTATCACCGCATTGGTGGGGGAAGGAAGGTACGCAGGTACTCTATTCGCGTCACTTAGAATTATATTTTAGCATAGATTATATTGGGGAACATGGCAAGACGTAAGAAGTCAGGCGTGTGATATTGATGAGGTAATTACTCTTGGATGACTTGTCAATATATCTAGCTATTGCTCTGCAACTCGTTATCTCTATCTATTCCTTACATATTTTACCGAAGTTAAAGTAAAGGCATGAGAAGTGGAATCGTTTTCGTAAGATGGATCAGAAGTTTTAAAGATTTACTCGAATAAAGATAATTAAAATCTACAATAATATTTCGTTATTTATTGACGGCCTCCATGGTCGAGGGGAAAGGCACTCGACTAGCAATCAGAACGTCGCGTGTTCAAATGCCGTAATGCCCAAATAAATTTAATTTGAATAATTTGCTTTATTTCACAATTAATTAATGAAAAATAATATATATTTGCGACACCGCCAACACCGCTCAAGACCACCATTCAGAATTTAAACGTTGCTTGAAGTGGCTTTGGCCGTACTTGTTGACCAGATCTGAAGAGGCGGATACCTCTCCACCTTCGTCTTCCCCATTTCCTTCCCCTTCCTACCACCTTCGGCCTTATCTCAATTGGAGATGCTATAGTCTTACAGGCTCCAGACGGGAACAGCTGGTACTCTGGTGCGGTATTAATATAAAAATACCGTTTTCATTTAAAATCCAATAAATAAAATAATATTTTTGAAAATGTGGAGTTCATAATTTTCACAATCACATTGGCGATTCACAATGAGTTTTTCGACCGCTTTGAAATATCGTGGTTTATTTAATTTGTTATCGTTTTTATTTCTTGCTAGGGCAATCCCGATGAGTTAAAGAACTCATTTTAGGGCGGGAGGAATTTACGATTCATAGTTGGGAGGAAATAGTTGCAATTTTACATAGATATTTTGATGTTAAAAATATAAGTTCAAATACAGCATAAAAAAAATAAAAGATAGGTTAAGTAGACGCAAACAACAAAAATAATACAAATAAAGAAAAAATAGCAAGGTTATAAAAATATGGATGATTACAGATCCATGGAAAGGAAAAGGAGAGTAAAAGACACAAAGAATAAAACATGAGAAGAAAATTACATAGTTTCATCCTTAAACGTACTTAAAAAATATTCTTTTAAAGCACTCTGAATTTTTTTATTTTGCTAGGTTCCCTTGATCAAATCTGGAAGCGAATTATATAGTGTGTAGGCAATATAGTTCAGAGATTTTATCCCATATTTGTAGTGTGTGTTTGTGTGTGTCTTGATTGTAAATTGGCATGATGTTAGTGTGAATTGATTGTTAAGTAATTTGTAGGATGGTGCTTGTGGTTTCATGTTTTGAAAGGATTGTGATAGGAAGAATACCGGAAACTGTATAAATGTCTCTGACAAGGGTTACAATGTGATTTTCTGATATGATTATAATATAAAACTTAACTGTGTAATTTTTAGATACCTACATAAAAATAATACGTACAAGGTAGTAAAATACGGAATGAACAATTTATTTTAGAAATAATATGTACCACATGCTAAAAGCAAATTCGAAACCCGCATAAAATACTCCCAGCAAGTGAAAGTTTCTTACGCGAACAAAAGACTTTAATTTAATCTCAGAAGCTCAGACGAAAGTTTGAGATCAAAAATTATACGTTCTAGATTAAGCTTTGTCGGGATGGACTTTTTACTTGTGAGAACGGAAATCTACACCTGTTCTTAAATTATTACCTTGGTTCTGAAGATAGGTAGTGTTGTTAAGTTGTTAATAGTTGAAGATAAGTAGTGGTGATAAGTTGTTGATAGTTGGAGATGTATTGTTTGTGTTATTAAGCACTTGATTTCGAACGAGGCGATGAAATAGATGAATACCATGAAAATTAAGGTAATTTGAATGTACAGATTCTATTTGCTCACCATTAAAATTAATTTCCTAAATTAGCTCCGCCAAATGTTGGGTTGCTGCCATTACAGTGTAGCCGCAACACTTTGTTGTGTGTAGTTTCGTTCGGTAACGGTACAACAAAAAGTAGACTCCGAGATTATCAGTATTGTATTAAAGGTCCTACTCCGGTGGTGGTCTAAGAGGACTTCTGACACCCAAACTCGTCCATTTACATTCAAATCAATTGTTTGTTCACCTATTTTTAAAAAAACTCCAATCTACGTTCATCATAAATAGATGTATTCAGATTTGCGCTCTTTCTTCCGACGTTTTCATTATAGATTTGAAGAATATCATGACTGAAAGTCTAAGGCCGGTATATTTTTGGCTTGCTCCTCAAAACATCATCAAAATTTCTAATCTGTTGATAGACACCTCAAGCCTGTGTACAGTTTACATGGAATCCAGAATAAATAAGAAAAGAAATGCGTCTTAACATCTACACAAAAATAAAGATTTTGCAAGAAGGGAAATAATTATCTGCTTTCAGCAGCTTGATCTATTCTATTATATCTATTCGATCTATTCGATCTTGATCTATTCTATAAAAACTTGATGGAAATATTATCATATATGGATTTTACTTTTCAACTTATTTTAATAAATAATCAACAATTTGGTAGGTCGGTGTTGGTACCGCCGTTCCTGGAACGATTCATAAGATAACCAACACCTCTGTTGTAGGTCACCCCAAGTGATTCGCAACGTTTGGTAACTTAGCCTGGGAAGTGCCTGGGTGAGTCCGAGTATTGACGGTGGATGCGTCTGCCAACCTGCTGCGTGGCGGGCCGGAACGAGAGAGACGGGTTGAGGGAGGCCTTTTGACCTCTGCTGCCCGATCCTTTCGACCTATCACGTTAATCCGAAGTTGGAGAGATGGATTCACACGTCCGTCACTTCTGGACACACTGACCCCCAAATTCCTACCCACATTACATGACATTCTTCCTTCACAGAACTACCTCTCCATTCGCCATAAGTTCAAAAAAACGTCTTATTTTTATGCATTTTCAAATAGTTTGAGATTTGATGCATCCAAATCGAATCTATAGTTTTTTTTTATATGTTGTCAACCAGGTAACGTAGTTACGAGTAAGTAAAGTTTTGCTGAAGGGTAATTCAACATACAAACTGTTTTAAACGGTATCAAATAAAATCCTGTATCTCCGTCAACTTTACGAATTTCTACAAACCATTTGATTAAAGTTTTTTTAACAAATGCATCTTTTAGAAAATACCATAAAAATAAATGACAATTTTTTTTACCGCCTTAAATCCTGCAAAAGGAAAAACCATAACCCATCAAGAACAAGCTAACATTTTTTTCCAATTGAAACTGATTGCAGGAAGTGTTAACGAGTGAATAAAAATAAAATAAAAATATTTTATACCTCTTTATAAAATAATATTATGATGGTAGGCTTTAAACCTTATAGGGATATATTTGAGAACATACACACTTCATACCATCAAACCAATCTCATCCATTATAATTAATATTGATCCAAAATCAACGCATCGCTACACACAACACACGGAGAATATGATGGGATATGCGGTGAGATGCTTCAAACTAATGTTCTACTACGTTAACCCGGAGATAGCTTTAGAGGGTTAATTTTAAATATGCACTAGGACGCAGAGGAACATGAAAGTAGTTCCTTCCGCTGCCTGAACCAAATTCTACATAATTATTATTTCTTCCAGGTAGATTACATGTCTTATTAAATACTATTTGAATTTCACTTGCATTTTCTTGATTGAATGAACGTATGAATGAAGTGGAATCTTGGAAGTGGCAATTAACCCACTTTCCGACATCCAATCAGCTGGAACTCAGCAGACAGACTCGTTGTCAATGACAATAGTGGAAATCATGAACACACATCCGGCAATACGCATTTCTTTGAAATTCGATGACATTACAGAAGTTAATACACCAAAGAAATGTTGGTCTTTTCCAGTTGGGATTCGACAAGGTTGGTAACGTCGTTTATTCTGGTTCCTAGGTAGGAAGGTTCAATCAACAGTAAAAAAAAATATTATTATTTTTAAAAGACATTTGAAAAAAAAAAGTATTTATTGTAGTAAAAAGGTATGTTTTTTATGGGGTTGATTTTTTTAAAAATCCTTATGTTTTCTTTAAATATTTTATAATTATTACAATTACGTTTCGTACTAAATAACAATAATATTGGATCGTTAGGATATAATTTAAAAGTAATTTAAAAGTAGAATCATGTCAAATTAATTAATCAATCCCATAAATAGATTTGACAGGATTTACTATTCACTGTACATCATCTCTTCCTACATTTACATAACTCTCTTTAAAGTATTTACCCACACTTACAATCACCTTTCCATTTTTATAGTATTCAATTGAATTTGTATGTAATTTAAAATATTCCTGTAATTTTAAATATGTACCTCTAAGCCTGTCTCAACACAGGTATATCCTAGTGAGACAGGCATCAATTAAACCCTTTGTTAAACCCTATGTTTATAGATTAATAAAATAAAAATAAAATTTAAAAAAATTACATTATAATTTTAATCATAGACATAGAATATTTCAGAAAAAAAACGAAACATTACTACAGAATCATACATAAAAGTACAAAAAATAGAGATAAAATCAGATCAGATGAAAATTCGGTAGAGAGGCTACTTCAGTGGCCTCCATCAATTACAGGTCTAGCCTCTCCTTGAACAGTCTCTGGAGTTGCTTTCCGCATGGTGTTACATTCCCTGTGGTGGCCCACTAGTCGTCTCCCTCCTGTTCAGGGGGGGTGGACGTCCACACCTATTCTTATATGTACGGTAATTCTACCGTCAGAATTTTATGCGGAAATCTTCTTCTTGGTAGACGTATAATTTGTCTAAGCCCTCATTTAATTATATTGCGAGATTTATTTTCAGATACAAAGAAGTTTGAAGATAATGTGGTTTTTAGGCTTTCAAAAGAGTCTTCGTGATGTATTAAGGCCTTTCTTATTTTGTTTAAATGCCCATGGGGCTTTTACATATAAAGCAGTACACCTTTTGAAAACTTAAAATGAAAATAAAGAGTTGATAACATATAGGTAACATAAAATATAAGAAACAGTATATTTTTTTTTTTTTTTTTAATATTTTAAATACATAAACGGCTTTACTGCCTTTTATAAATAAACATATAATAGAGTACAAAAGTAAGAAAAATAATATCATTACATAATAGTAGTTTTTAACTTAAAAATAACATACAATTATTTTGTGTATCACAACAAAAAATAACAAGAAATAAAAATGAGAAATATCATCATTTCATTTCAACATGTCCATATTGCGTATATAAAGTTACATTATGGAAAAAATAAAAAAACTTAAAAACTGAAACCTAAAAATAACATACAATTATTTTGTATATCACATATAATTTCCCCCTTCTTTCTTTGAAGAAGCTGTGTGGAGGGTATTTTTGAGGAGAGGAAGGAGTGAACATGGGTCTTGAAAAGACCCATGTTGTAGGAGGGAGGAAACACAGAGGCCGGCAAATCGTTCCACAGCCGAGCTGTTGAATTCAAGAACGAGTCATAGAAACGACCCGTTCTCATGTGACTAATGTCAACCGTGTACAAATGTTAGGCGCGTGTTTGGCGTGTTTCCCGACTACGCACCGGTGCCGAGGGGATCAATGACGCTATATCCTCGGAGCACCCTCCATTGTAATACCGGTAGAACAAGGACAGCATTCCCACCTGACGCCTGTGCTCTTAAGATTGCAATCCGTTTGTTAAGTTAGGAGAGTCTATTAAACCGACCGCCCGTTTCTGCATAGAGTCGAGGGTTTTATTAGATATTTTGGGGCTCCAGACCAGAGGTGGCTGTCAAATTCAACCGTGGGGCGCACTTGCGATTTGTACAGGGTTAGCATTTGTGTACTATTAAAGGATCTGCGGGCCCTGTTCAGTATGCGCCGCTTCCGAGAGACTAACAACAACTCAACTCAAATCAACAATAATATTAATAAAAATGTATTAAATTGGAGTTCACGATAGTTTATTAGGTTGAAATAGTTTGCACATACGGCGTTTGAAGTTTGGCAAGTTCAACTTATTGTCAAATACACCCGTATTGTTTAAGTATTTGTTACCAAGACTTTTAAACGTTGTATTGGGAAATGCAAACTATAATTGGAATGAGATGTGTGTATATAAAATATTAATGTTTGTCTAGTAATTCGTGTAGGTACATGTAGATTTATCAAATGCAGGAGTTCACAACAATCGAATTTAGAGTTTAAGCATTTTAATTAAAAGGTTAGGTCTTTTCGTTATTTGTTTTTGGTGTGTTATGCCGTGTTGCGCTAACTCCTTCTTTAGCCAACGTTTCGGACAGCATTACAGTGTCCATCATCAGGGCAGATGTGTTTCGGATAATTCATGTGCTCTAAAGGGACGTTAAGTTTAGAATTTAAAATACGTTGATTTGGATCTTTTATGAATTAGGTATTGCGGTTCCATTTATACGAGCTTAATCCATAGGGAGTAAGTAGTTATCACAGAGCGCTAAAAACTTTCTTACCGACAAACGAGGTTCTATTTGTGTAAAACTTAGAACTATTAGAATCTTCTTCGTAGAATACAGGCAAGTTATTCCCTGGAGGACAGAACTTTAAAATGGATTTTTTAGTCTCTTGAGATGGCGCCTAAGATTTTCAAACAAAAAACTTTAAAACAATACAACCTGTGACCACTGATGTAGACATTGATAACCGAGGTCAAACGATACCAATCCGAAGATCGCGGGTTCGGAAATAGCCAAGCACGTAATTATTTAAAACACGATTCATTTCAAATTCAATTTAAAATTGTAATTTATTTATTTATTTCCATGTACACGACACAACGCGTGCCATTAAATTAACATATGAATAGGACAACAACGTAAAAAGTATACCATTATAAGTTTAAGGTAAAAATTAAAAAGTAAAAGGTAAAAATTAAAAAGTAAAAGGTAAAGAGTAAATAAGTCAAAAGTATAAAATAAAAAGTATAAAGTAAAAAGGTAAGATACATATAGTAATACGAAACCAGTATTGTGTTAATTTGTGGCACATTTCAGAATCGCAGATACCTACTCTAAATTTCGCGCTGGTGAAAAACCACCACTCCTAAAAAGAGGTTGATTGAAATTTCTTCAGCCGCGTTTGGTGACCAGATCTGATTAACCAGGTTCTTCCCAACCTTCCTCATCTCATATCCTCCCCCATCCAACTCCCTTAAGTTTCAAAACATATTCAGGAATGAATGGAGCGGGCATTCGTTGACCACATGTTCGGTGGTCTGCACTTCACCGCATTCACATATCTCCGACTCTTTAAGGCCCCATCTATACATCATATGGGCACAACGTCTATGGGAGCACCTTATCCTATTGATGGCGGACCAGAGTTTGCGAGGCAAAGAGAACCCAGGCTGTCTCCCAGTGGGGTCTTGTGCGAGACGGGCATTTTTCACCTTGGCCGATTGCCACTCAAGCTTCCACCTATCTTCTGGGGTGAGAGGTGAATGGAGGAGTCTTTCTCCTTCTGTCCAGAAGGGTTTTCGGGACTTAAGCGGCATGCCGGGTGAGAGACGACATCATCGTGCAAAGGTATTGCGCTTTTTTGCAGCGCCTTCTTGTACTCCCTTAGTGTTGCAATCTCTCGCCTGATATTTGGCGGGGTTATATTTGCAAATACGGGAAGCCAAGGGAGAGGAGTAGATTTTTACGTTCCGCTGATGGTTATCATTGTGGTATTAAGCTGAACGTCACCATGGAAGTGTGGGCGCTTCTAGCCCATACTGGAGCACTGTATTCAGCTGCTGAGAAAACCAGAGCAATGGATGCCGTTCTAAGCGTGTTGGCATCACTGGCACACGGTATCAGTTCGGACTCTAGTATTCATATGAAAAAGTCAAAATAATCAAGTCGACCAAAACTGCTTCGATTTAAATTACAATTTTTTTTACATTTTCACATTTTATACACCATTTATTTAAAATTTATTTCGCACCAAATGTTACAAGTTAATGTAATGTGACATGTGAAATTTTTTATTATTGAAAAATCCTCTTCATACCTCCTCGTAATATAAGGGTAACACGTTTCATCGAGATTTCTACGTTTTGCGAACGGAAAACTTTTTGTTTTCCGTGAAATATGTTCCACCCATTCCTCCTACGTTTAGTATTTCAGATGTGATCCACAAACAATCATAAAATGTTTTATGGTAGAAAGTCGGAGCCGTTTCTCTCTCTATAGCTTTATTAACCAACCTCAACATTTTTCAAGTGAGGGATACACAGGGAGAAAAATTTTTTTTTGGGATGTAGCGTAATATAGAATGGACTAAGGAAGGTTTTTGGGAAAATATTTATTTCCACTCCATGACAGTTGGTCGGACCACGCCGGCCGGACAGTCGGCCGGTGTGGTCGAGCGGTAAGGCTCTTGGCTCGCAATCCGAAGGTCGCGGGATCGAATCCCGGCGTGGAAAATAAATTTTTATTTGATTAATCTGTGTTGTTTCACAATTAATTAATTAAAAATAATATATAGAATATTTGTGGCACGTTCCAGAGTAAAAGATAATCTCAGTATCGCCCTAGTGTAAGACGGCCATTCAGAATTGAAACGGTGCTTGAAATGGCTTTAGCCGTGTTTGGTGACCAGATCTGAACAGCTTGGTACTTCCTTCCCCACCTTCCTCTTCCCCATCTCCTTCCCCTCCCCATTACCTTCCTCCTCACAACTCACAACATACCCCAATTGGGGATGCCATAGTCTCACTGACTCCATACGGGAGCAGTTGGGACTCTTGTGCGGTATTCATATAAAAAAATAAAAAAATCGGGGAGTCAACTGTCGGATTACCATTTATTTCATTCATCATAACGCCAGAGCTCACTATTGTAACATTTCATTTCAGTTTCTCCATGAGCGAAGGCCTTTATAGTTACCACGGTAAGGAAAAAACGAGTATGCATATGAGATCAATTTTTTACAATGTTTCACGATGATTTTACGAACGTGTTCAATGTATTGTGTGAAGGACTTCCCAGATGATATCTACGTAAATAACCTCAAGTTAATTCAAAACTCTCGGAAAATAGGTATACCATGTTGCTTTCTGCCAAGCTTTAAAATTATAAAAACTCAAAAAAGTTTACAAAAATTGCCAGATTAGGTAGATATATATTTTTAGCTTATTTTTAAAAATGATTTCTTCTCGGTAAACAATATTTTCCCTAGTACATATCAGTTATACACTTGTCTAGGCTCTAATTTACAAGTCCTTGTGCTTACAATCAGATGTACGTGTTCATTATTGGTATTCAGAACTGAAGATTAACTTCAAAGAGAATTGATACAAGTTATGCTTTGTGTTTGATGCAGGGAGTACTCGCATACGGTTTGATGCAGGGGAGTTTAGGGTGTTCTGTTCAAACCCTTCCATCCCCTACTCGTAGATTACACTCCATAAAGATACAATAATAACGCAATTACCGTTTAAAAATCACAGGATAGTCTGGTGACACATCAATTACAATTTTGAATATGCTTAAATACTATATTATAGGCAGGTAATTTATCCGTTGTCTGAATTATGGGCCCAATTGTTCCAATTTTTAAAACGACACTTTTATTCTAAACAAATCCGATTTCATTGTACCAGATTTACAAACACAGGCAGACCCTCAACCGATATGAGCATTGTTAATTACTTTTCACCCATCTTTTTTATCAATGTGATTTAATAAGTGCTGTTTCGGCGTGGGGAACGTGGTGTAGATATTATCTTTAAGAATAACATATATTTTTTAAGAGCTTTAAAACTTGTTAAAAAGTATTTAAGGAAAATATGTTATAAATCGGTAGAAATACGGGATGCCGGACCTTCAGGCCTTGGGTTATTTTGTCGGATGTTCAAAATATTTCCGCCCTCCAATAAAATCCAAATAAATGCATTTATTGGAAATAAAAGAACTGTTTTCGAAAGGTAATATCATAAGCATTAAAATTTTATTATTTGAAATAAAAATATAATTTTTGAAATATAAAATTTTTGAATGCTAACGTTAAAAAGTTTTAAATTGGCTCATCTTACCTTTTTTTCTAACTAAAATTACTGAAAATGAAAAAAATAAATCACTCAGATATTATCATAATAAAATATATATTATTATATTTTATTATGCAAAAAATGTATTATGAACATTAACGTCAACTGGTTTTTTGTATTTTCAAGTGAAAATAATTAATAAACAAATTTCAAAGGATATATTTTTTTAATTGCGGTCGGAATCTTTGGATTCATAAAGGAGTACATATTAATTGTTTTGTGGTTAACTTTTGGATTTGAATTAAAAGCGTGGAATTTTCTCTTTCTAAAACCGTTTAGAGTTTAGACCATATTTCTACCCATGTAAGAGAGACACAACGATTTCTATGAGACCTATATGAGTTGTTCCGAAAAGCGAAATAAGCCTGAGAGTTTAAAGCACATCTGTATTGGCTGCTATCTTCATGTAATTCAGTTATATTTATTTTAAAAATAAATAAATAATGATATCTCTTGATATGGACATCCCAGATAACACCGAGCACAAGTTATCGTTGAAAGGACAGTTTTAATGTAAATATCCATCATTATGATAATATCGTTATATAACTGTAACTACCAGCTTTATTCAATCACTCGGACCCATAAGCTTGTTTTAAAGCTACCTACAATATTGCCAGACATATTTAATGACATATTAGGCGTACTTGTCTTATTAAGGGTTTCCAAATTCTTTCCTTCCACTTAACAGAAAACGTCTGGAAATTTTATGAAAGATCTTTTGCTTCTAGGCTCTAGGTAGACAGGTCACTGAAATTAATTATCTAATTAAGAAAGAATTCGTTATATTTTCATTAATTTCACCGGTAAAATTTATTTAAGATGGATACTTCGGGCACTCAGATGCGTCCACAATATATTTCAATCTGGTTTATCTCTTCTGAATGGTGATTTTGTACCTTTTGTGTTAAGTCAGCGTTATTAGACAATTAAGTCAAAAAGGCAAAATAAGTCGGATGTCCGAGAAGTCCGTCATGTTTTATCGATAACATTTCATTCAGCATTTACAAGATATTTTCCATTGCAATTGGGCATTTACAAGATACAAGCTATGTTAGTGTAAAATAACATGGTTTCAACTTAATTACTACAAGCTACGGTATTTATGTCGGGGGAAAAGAGAAAAATGCACTAAAATTCAATTTTTTTCTCAATCAAAGTTATGTTTGAAGGTTAGGAAAACTTATAAGCGGAATAACCTATCGGGCCAAATACGCAAAGGATAGCCGAATTATCAACATTATAATATTATAACTATGTACTAATTTAATAATATAAGCCTTATAGGCGTTCATAAATGGTTCCATGACAGTTGATCCGCCGACAATTGGCTCCCTAGAGTACTGATATACAATGTGCAGTCGGTTTAGGGAAAATACGATATAAGTGACCCCGAAGGGGCGTGCAGAGATGATATACCGCCGAATAACAAAAGTATTAAACATGTTTTCATTCAAATGCAACAAGGAAAAATCTACGTCTCTGTATACTGTACACAGCAGCGCGTAAGAACAAAAAATATACACTGTAAAGTATACTGTAATACCAGCTCGTAGTGGAGTGGAGCTGGCAACACGGCATTGATTCCAAGTACTTAAGCACACATTTCACCACTAACAATTACACATCTGCCCTGATGATGGACACTGTAACGCTGTCCGAAACCTTGGCTAAAGAAGGAGGTAGTGCAACACGGCATAACACCCCAAAAACAAATAACGAAAATATACACTGTGTTGATATTCATGCACACTTATTATTAAGGGTATTTTTGAAGTCGATTTTATGTATGAAATTGGTAAACAATGCTCAAAAAATTATAATTTTATAGTAAACTAGCAGACCCGGATACACGTCGCTGTGGATAACGAAACACAACGCCATTTCCCAATCTTTATAATCAACGCCATCTGTTAATTTGTATACATATCAAATCCACACCGCCCGCTTTCCAGCCAGCTGCCTGAATTGAATCTTTGAATTTCTCGGCTTTCTTCTACTATATAAACATGTATTATACATATAAACCTTCCTCTTGCATCACTCAATCTTTTGGTGAAAATCGCATGAAAATCCGTTGCATACTCTAAAAGATCTAAGCGTACAGACAGCGGGAGCGACTTCATTATATACTATGTTAAGATATCGTTTCAGGCGGCCAGCTGTCGGCGGCTCAACTGTCGGGTCACCTTCATAAATTGTTATTACGTATTTGTATACGCGATGACATTCGATTCGCAAAATTTTCCCACGACTAACAAATTTTAACGAGGATTTCGCGACAAAAAAACGCACCGTCATCTCTTCCTTTAGCGTAACTACCTTTAAGAGCTGATTTCTTAAGGTTGTATTCTAGTCTAGAAAAAAAAAAAAATTTTTTTTTCATATTTCCAAATTTTAAATATTCTAAAATATATCCTTAAAAGGATTTTTCGAAATTCGCATTATTTTAAAAGTTATAACCATTTTAATGTCGCGGTTTAGACGGAATCTAACGAAAATATAAATAGAACAAAATTTTAAACCCATTTTTCTCCAAACCACTTTTTTCGAGACGGATGACACGATGTCTCAAGTTCTACTAAACCAATTTACTTGAAATTTGGTGTGAGCCTTCTCTATACATTCCTCTATAGCGGGAACTATAACTATGATAAAATTTCAATTTTCACTATTTTTAAAAAATTTGGAAAGTCAGGAAAACTGGTACAAAAACGTCTTTTTTATTTCAGACAGCCGCCATTTTGCGATTCATTTATTTTTTAGGCTTTTCGGGCCATAGCTGCATTTGTTTGGATTAAATTTTTTTTTTTTTTTAGATTACTGAGAGGGTTGCAATCGTGTCAACCAGGGCGCGCCATTTTTTGAGACCCCCCACTTCAACACCCTGTAACTTTTTGAATTCTTAATTTTTTCGTTCGATTATTTTTTAATTGATTTTTTAATGTTTAATAAATATTTGATAAAATAATAGTTAGTAAAAATATTATTGTTTTTTTTTTGTTGCACCTGAAAAAACACCTACAATTCATGCTTCTAGACTAGAATACCTCTTTAAGCCGCCGCTATGCGAATTTCCACCGATTTCTTACATATCTTCCTTAAACATTTGAAGTTTTTAAGCTCTTAAAAAAATATGTGTTATTTTTGAAGATAATATCTAGATACATTCCACGCCGAAACGCAAATTATATGAAATTCTATCGATAGAAAAAAATCGCAAAGTATGCTCCGAAAATTATTTAAAACAAGTCTATTTCTATTATTTTACAAGTTTTATTTGTGAAAAAATTTACAATGTTTCTTTAATACTTAAGATAAGTTCCACGCGATTTTTGCTCTATTTTAAACGAGTCATGTTTTATTAAGCATTTTCATAATTTTCGCTTCAATTTTATCATTGAAAATATTAGCATGCTCTGTCCAACATTCGTAATTACATATCTCTCCTTCTTCTTCTTTTTGAGACGGGAAGCTTCGCCTTAACGGACACCCAGTATTTAGCTCGTTAGCACGACACGGAATACCCCATTTCAGAAAACTGTCAACATTTGCCTTATACGATTTGACATGCTTTATTTAAGGCTGTCGCAAAATATAAAAAATCACCCTTTAGTACTCTATTCGTATTGAACAGTTTTAGAAAATTTGAGAAGTTGTGGAAAAGCAATATGGCGTCTTGTAAAATTTGTTAATAACTGATATTTCAAAGGTCTACAGCTCGCATTGAGATCATGAAACGAGCTGAAACTAGCGTTGATCTCATATTTTTTCCAAAAAATACAAGCAATTCTAGACAAATAATCTGTGCACATTTCATGACGCCAGAGCTTAACGTTCAAGAGTATCATCTTCGTAGATTAAGAAGAGTTGACAGAGCGAATTTAATCGTAAATATTTTTAATTCCTCTCCTTTTTATAAATTGATAGACTTATTTAAACTGTGGATCTAGGTCTTCACGCATTCACAAAAATAAATTCCCACGAGACCCCCCTGGTATTCATCACAGGTACGCTTTTGTCAATTAATTTTCGTACGTGGAAATATTCTGTTGGAAAATATAATATTCATTTATATCCAAGGTACGTGATTGGAATTTTTTTAATCCGATTTCTTACTTATTAGATGTGACATATTATTATAGCAACATTGTTCGAAAAATCACGGTAAAATATTAAATATCATTTGTCATTAAGAAGAAAAACATAATATAGGGTTTTCCAATAAGAGGTGTTATTTTGAATAGCCCGCTATTTTGGTAGATGTCACTTTTGAATCTGTCATTTTTTGACATTTGACAAGTAAAAACTACGCCATTAATAAAAATAGAACGATACACGCTTCAATAACGCATTTAAATTATAAAAATTGAAATTAATAAAATTTGGCAGAGACGGTTCGTAAAACTCGAACATATTTGGGTCGTCGTGAAGCACCTTGTCGGACCGCAATACAGAAATTGGTGGAAAAATTGTTGGGACAATTTAGTGTTGTGAAGAACCCGTGCACGTCGCTCAAGAACAGCCGAGAATATTGCTGCTGTAGCTGAAAGTGTTGAAGAAAACCCAGGTTTGTCCATTCCTCGTCGGTCTTTGGAATTAGGCATTCCACAAACGTCATTACACCGTATTTTGCATAAAGATTTGGGACTTAAGGCTTAAAAAGTTCAGTTAACACAAGAACTCAAGCCGGCCGATCATCAACAACGTCATGTCTTTGCTGATTGGGTCTTTGAATATCAAAACAACACCTCTTATTGGAAAACCCTATATTATAATCGAAGTAAAAATCGAATCGAATAAAACATTCGTATCGATGCGAAGAATGAAATCGGAGGCGGAGTTTTCAGTGGGTAAGAATTAGTTAGCCGAAAGAGTTAGTTTAGGTGATGTTAGGATAGGTTTGTTATCGTTTAGCAGTTTTTTTGTTTATTCTGTACCATGGCAGATTTTTTTTTTTTACATTAACTCCACACAGGAGGCCCTAAGGAAAATAATTTCCCTGAGGTCCATCTTTGAAGATGCTGTATGGAGGGTGTGTTTGAGGATAGGAAGGAGTGGAGTGGTCTTGAAGAGACCCATGTTGTAGGAGGGAGGAAACACAGAGGCCGGCAAATCGCTCCACAGCCGAGTTGTTGAACTCAAGAACGAGTCGTAGAAACGACCCGTTCTCATGTGACTATTGTTAACCGTGTACAAATGTTGGGCGCGTGTTTGGCGTGTTTCCCGACTATGCACCGGTGCCGAGGGGATCAATGACGCTAGTTCCTCGGAGCATCTTTCATTGTAATACCGATAGAACAAGGACAGCATTCCCACCTCACGACTGTGCTCTAAAGATTGCAATCCGTTTCTGCGTAGAGCCGAGGTTTTTTTTTTAGGTAATTTGGGGCTCCAGACCAGAGGTGGCTGCCTAATTCAACCGTGGGGCGCACTAACGATTTGTACAGGATTAGCAGTTGTGTACTATTAAAGTATCTGCGGGCGTGTATAGTACGCCCATTTTTGAGAGGCTAACTTTACTCTGGCTTCGATGGAGCCCCCATACCTGAGCTGGTCACTTATAGTTACACCAAGCATTTCAATAAAGGGTCTGTTCGGAAGATTGCTTCCGTTGAAGGAGACTGGATTTTCATTTCGATCCCTTTTAGACGTAATCAGACATGATTGCGCTTTTGAAACATTGAATTCGACGAATTACCCCTCTCTTACCCCAAGAGAAAACACTCTCGAGGTAACCGTCCACTCTTTGCTTCAAAGCCTACCGAGCCGTTGGAGTTTGTGTGCCCTTTGGGGGCTTGTCAAACAAAAAGCCATCGTGGACTGTATTGTCATCCGCGTAACAAAGAATCGGTGCACATGACAAGAGATCATTGATGTGCAACTAAAACAAAGTCGGAGACAGAACCGATCCCTGTGGGACGCCAGCATTTATCGAGTGCGAGGAAGAGGTGAAACAAAAATCAAAAAAGAGATGGTATAAATTAAGGTATGTTTTTAGGTTTTCACGGCCAAAAAGTATTTTTGTTATTGTTTTTGGGGTGTTATGCCGTGTTTCGCTACCTCCTTCTTTAGCCAACGTTTCGGACAGCGTTACAGTGTCCATCATCAGGGCAGATGACCTGCCCTGATGATGGACATGAAAGGGTCATCTGCCCTGATGATGGACACTGTAACGCTGTCCGAAACGTTGGCTAAAGAAGGAGGTAGCGAAACACGGCATAACACCCCAAAAACAATAACAAAAAAAAAGGTATAAATTAAATATATTATGTATATTATTTTATCCATACTAATATTATAAATGCGAAACCGCTCGAGTTTGTTTATGACCTTTTCACGCATAACACAATATAAAGACTTAAATAATTCTTTCACCAATATAAAGCTAAATTATATGCGCAGATTACAGGTTGTATGTGATGGAACGCTGTGGCGTTATGAAATTATAAATATTAATATATTATATTTGTTATACGTTTTCTGTCGCTAACAAAAGCGAGTTTTTGCTAACGTCAGAAAAAAACCTTTTCCATGGAAACAATGTTGATATATTTTTGGGCTCTATGCTGGTAGGTACTCAGTCTACTGGTCAGCTACTACTGCAGAAAATTTAAATATTAGAATTCGTTTTTTTTTTTTGGACAAGCTTGGAATAAATGTCAGATGAGAGTTCCTATATTAAAAATATAATTCGTAACGATTATAAAGACTGAATGATAAATAGAGTATTTTTTTATTATATTAACGAACTTCCAAATATTTAAATAAAAATAAACATCCGAAATGTTTGTAAGCGCATAAATTCCGAACGAATGAACAAAATTGGATAAGTAATTCTTTTTTTCTTTGAGCTACAGCATTATGAAATTTAGGTGGTAAACGAGATGTTTGAAAACTGAATGTAAGGGAATGAATATATGGAATGCGGAAGGGGATGGGGGTGGGGTGGGGGGGAGATAATTGATAAGTGCAAGCGCTACAGTAATTTCCCGTAATACCATGCGAGCGAAGCCGCGGGGAAAATCTAGTATAGTTATAAATGCGAAACTGCTAGAGTTCGTTTATGACGCTTTCACGCATTAACCAATAAAAAGACTTTGAAAATTCATTCACCAATAGAAAGCTAAATTAAAAGCGAAGACTACAGTCTGTATATGATGGCAAGCTCTGGCGTTATGAAATTATAAATATTAATATATTATATTTGTTAACGTTTTCTGTAGCTAACAAAAGCGAGTTATTTCTAACGTCAGAAAAAAATCGTTTCCATGGAAACGATGTTGATATATTTGTGAGCTCTAAGCTGTTAGGTACTCAGCCCCCTGGTTGCTCCAGCAGCCCCCTGGTTGCTGCAGCCCCCAGCTACTGCTCCAGAAAATTCAAATATTAGAATATGTTTTGTTTTTTTGGACAAGCAAGGAATAAATGTCAGATAAGAGTTCGTACATTAAAAATATAATTCGCTCCTACATTAAAAGTATAATTCAGCGATTATAAAGACTGAATAATAAATAGTGTTATTTTTTATTATATTAACAAACTTCCAAATATTTAATTTATTAAAAATAAACATCCGAAATGTTTGTAAGCGAATAAATTCCGAACGAATTAACAAAATTGATAATTCTTTTTTTCTTTGAGCTATGAAATTTAGGTGGCAGGCGAGATGTTTGAAAACTGGATGTAAGGGAATGAATGTATGGAATATGGAAAGGGGTGGGGTGGGGAGGAGAGGGGATAATTGATAAGTTCAACCGCTATAGTAATTTCCCGTAATACCATGCGAGCGAAGCCGCGGGGAAAAGCTATTACATTATAAAGCGGAATAATCCGCCCGCTGCGAAAAGCGCGTTAGTGTTACGATGTTTATCACTTTTCTTTACCATAGCAAAGAAAATAAAGAAAGAACATGCCTTTTATAGATATTTTTTCAAAATTGGCAGGATAGCGGAATAAAATGCGCGTAGGTATATCTGCGTCGGCCGTCGGCAATCTTCGGCGCGGCGGTAGGGTCTTCAATACGGATGAGATTAGGTTTGATTGGTTAGTGTTAGTGGTTTTTAGTGGTTTTTATTGTTTTTTCATTACCATAACCTTGACATGGTGAAAAGCTTAAGTATTTCTGAAAATTTCGTCCGACATGCCTGCCAGCTGGGCGTAAAATCATATAAAATACAATAATGATGGGATAAAAAAAAAAATAATAAAAAAATAAAAAAATTCTTTCTTATTTTTTAAGTATATAGAATAAATTTAAAAAAAAAAACGAAATAAAAACAGCAATAAAAACCAAAAAATTCTAAATAAATAAACAAATAATACCTCCCCCCCCATACAAATTACAAAATATTTTTTCGCTTATATTTAAAATACAAAGTACAAAATACTTTCAAGTCGCGTATTTGAAATACCTACAAAATACAATATTTTAACCATTTTTTTTATTTCAAATACAAAATACATTTGGTTTTGGTAGAACCTTTGGTTGCAATAAATTGTCGCAAGTGCCCTTATCTAAGGGTGCGTTTCCGGATAAGCAAATCTGAGCAGAGTGAAACAGATAAAATAGAAGATAAAATGTAAATTTTTTTGTTAATTCTATGAGAATTCGTATTTTTTTATAACCCATCGATTCCCTTCTTGAAAAAGTGTAGTTATTTCTAACTTATTATTTTTCAATTTTCTGTTACCGCATGAATAAAAAAGAATTCTGTGAAAGTGATGTTTATTACTAACGTAATTGCTTTATGCACATTTAGCAAATAGAAACGCATTTAAATTGTAAGAAATGTTATTTTTTTTTTTGTTATTGGCTGGGAATTCTAAGTAATTTTTTTTATTGTACAAAAAGTCAAGTGATAGTTTTCTTGCAGGTTCTCTTAATAAAATGAATGTTTTTTTTCTAAATTTCGTATTATCCTCAAAAAATGGTTAAATAGGTTACGTTAGGTTAGTTTATGGGCTGTTTTTCAATGTTTTTTTTTTCATAGCTTTTAATGAATTTTCAAAGAGGTGTTGATTTGAGTTGATTCTTAGTTGTCATGGAACCAATTCTTCAACGTTTAGTATAAAAAAGATGTACGTTTTTTATAATTTTTTCATGTTTACTATTAAAAAAGGCAATTTTATAAATATTTCAAATACAAAAAATTAAAAGGTAATTTTGCCTCGTTTCTAAAATCGTATTTGGCTGTATAAACAATGTTTATCTTTCCATGAACTGTTTTACGGCTGTTAAATGTCATTTTCTGTTTTATGTTTCTGTCAGTAAGGTTTTTACATACATAGTTATTTATCAATTGTACAAAATTTACATTGCGTTTATTAGTAAGTCTTCAATGATGCCGCAATGCTGTTCTATTGAGATGGCTGATATTATTATGTACATATTAGATACAAACCTAGTAGAAGCCACTTCACACGCCGTTTGCCCTTTTTGATCTAAAACAAATATTTTGTTATCCATTACCTAGCGTTAAAAGCTTCTATTGCTAGGCATGTCATTAGCATTATGTGCAGAGTGCTGATTTATCAAATGGTTATATCTCTGTAATAAAAATACAGAATGTTGATTATATGTCCCTTGTGAAGTACTCACCGTATAAAGTTGATTCGATTTTATTATTATAATTGGACCAATAAAAACTGGAAACTTGTTCATTGATCAATCCAGTGATTCCTTGGTGTCATAATATCTCACAAAAATGTGCTGTGTAGAAATTAAAGAACGCCACCTTAAACTCTTTGGGTGATGGTGTGCCTTTCTGTGCCACTACATTGAGCCCAGTTTAGACTCAGATTCATAAAGATGAATTCAAGATTCATCACCAGTAACAATTTGAGCAAATACTACATCTTTGTCTTCCCTACAGAGGTCCAAAATGCACGAGAACACTCCACGCGCAGTTGTTTTTGAGGCGGCGTGAGCATTACCGGCACCTATCTTACGCTGACTTTAGTCATGCCAAGATGGTCGTGGAGAATTTTGAAAACGGTTGTATCCGATACTCCAACCATTTCTGCGAGCTGTCTCTTCTTTAATCGGGCATCTTCCAATATTAATTTTTCGACTTTTTGAATAATTTCCGGAGTGGTCACCTCGATCGGCCTTCCTGGCCATGGGCAGTCTTCAAGTGACTCCCCGCCTTGTTGAAGGAGGGTATGTCACTTGTAAACCATAGTTTAACTTAGACATGAGTCCCAGTAAACAGATTACATCTCTTTCAGTATGGTCTGAACTGATTTTCCTTGCTTGGTAAGGAATTTATAAAAGCGCGGAACTCGATTTTCTCCATATTTCACAATTTCTTCCCGATTGACTTGTTTGGTTGACGATACTTCAAAGACTAATGACCTAATTATGAAAAAAAACCTGTGTTTATACTAATAATGAGTTGTTCAATTAGTACCTAATTCAGCGACATCCCCACTTATCACTTACCTACCCATTCCGCGAACTTAAAAACCTCCCCTCGTAAGTCAGATTTTTTCCCAATGTCCACTGTTCATAAGATATTCCCATATTCCTTTTTACCTTTTTCCTTCCTAGAATTTCCTCTCCCTCTTTCCTTAAAAATACCTTCTATACAAAGATGACATAGGCCCTGAGGGAAATTATTTTGCGCAGTGCCTCCTGCGTGGAGCTAATGTAAAAAAACACACATATCGGCTAAATCAGTTTTTTAACGTTCATATTGCTCATTGAAACATTGAAAATTCTTTTGACACAATATTTTTGTAAAACTTGCATTGCTTTTATTAAAAGCTCTTTTTATGGCGGAAAAATGGAACTTGATGGACAGAATTTTCGAGTGAAAGCCTCAGACGCATTTTTACGCTAAGCTGACGTGAAAGTAAAAAAACAATGTGGTAACGGGAAGTGACATTTTTCACAAAACGAACGTACATTTTCATTGTTTTTATATTATCTGGTACATTATTTTGCTGCAAGCAGTTAATATAATGCTTTAGTTTAAACATCTATAGAAAAGGTTATCTGTTAGGAATTGATCAATGAAACAATTACCGTATTAATTAGAGATACGATAAATCTGTAAATATGATAAATGTCCAGAAACTAAAAAAAGAACAATCTTGTAAAACCTACCACAGTAGTGATGCTACACACATGACAATAAGACAATTAGTAACTTAGTTTTGGATTTTTTTTATTATTTATTTCTCCGTAAATGTTTTAACTTAAAAAATAATATGATGCAGTGATATAACTCATAATTGCACCACACAATTTTCTTTTTGTTATTAAATGGATAATCTTAAAAGTCGCCTTGATTAACAAAATATTTAAATTGAATATTTCACACCGATTGAAATAATGAAATCTATTAATCAAAAGGAAAGCATCATTAACAGTCAATTAATCTTAAGGTTATGTCTCAAACTAAACAGGATTTTGAGGACTTCCGTGTTTTCCTAATTTATCTCACCCTGCACCCTCTCTTACACCTGATTTCACACTGTTATCTTATAATTAATTATAACATGGAGAAGGCACGGCAGTATTAGAAGATTGTTATTTTATCTAGCGCAGGATATAATATAGGGGCATGTATTATTAGGGTTAAAAATCGTAAAAACTAAAAAATCAAAAAATTAATTCTTAAAAAAACTTTGTTACATTATATATCAACGCAAAGCAATACATTTCCGACGTTTGAAGGTAGGAATATTTAATTATTCCATCTCACAACCAATATTTCGTAAAAACTATTCGCATAACAAAATTATGTAATTTTTTTGAACCCTAATACACTTACGTAAACTTTAGTACATTTTCGTAAAAACAATACTTGCAAACTATTGTTAAAATATCTTCAAAACGTAAAACACTATTTTTATATAGAAAATGTTTGAGACAGTTTAAATAAAAAAAATATATTGGGGGATATTTTTCAATAAAGGAAAGGAAGTTCTGAAAGGAAAAGTTATAAGGAATATTAGAAAAGTTATATTACTCCTGGAACATATTCAATGTTCCAGGAGTGATGGACGTATGAATCTATCCCTCCCAGTGCGGTGCAAGGCGATGGTCGAGAGAGTCTAGGTCTAGGTCTCCCTCGACCAGTCCGATCCGGCCCGCCACGCAGTAGGTGGACAAAAGCATTTGCCACCAAGACTTATACAAACCTCACACAACTTAGACAAAGTCACTAAACGTATCAAATAACTTGGAGTGGCAGGAGTGTTGGTTATCCAATAAATGATTCCCGGAGCGGCGGTGTCCATACCCGACTCCCAAATTGAAATTAGCTTGCGAATTAAATATTACGATGATTTTCGTCATACTGTTCAATTTAAACTTTCTGCATTGAGCGCAACGTGGCTAGGCCCGACTCCAACCAATAGTTGCTTCCAAACGCAGAACATAGAGAATAATTAATTTTGCAGTCAAAACGCAAAATATAGTGTGTGCAATTTAGTGTATTCGGGCCTCCCCGTCAATGTTCAAGTAGACGGCTCATGGGCCGTGAATCCCAAGTGGTTCGCTACGTTTGGTGACTCAGCAGGGTTGTCCGGGTTCATGGGGTGAGGTTTGTCAGGATCTTGGCGGCGGATGCATCTGCCCACCTACTGGACTCTCTCGGAACATTGCCTTGCACTGCAGTGTTAGGGCTAGATGGACACACCTATGGTATCTTTTTCCTTCCCAGAACTTCCTTTCCCTAAAAATACTCTCCACACAGCATCCCTAATGATGACATAGGCTCTGAAGGGAATTATTTTTCTCAAGAGTGTGGAGCAAATATCAAAACAAAAATGGGCGTTGTGCGGCGTCTGGAGCCAAATAATGGTATTTGAGCGGTAACATTTTATTTCTTATTTTGTCGTTTGAATCTATTGAACTAGAATGTAAAAAGAGATTGAACTTTGAGATATCAGATCTCGTCAGTCGAGGAAAAGTAGTGGCTTTTGGTTACTGTCGATAAAGGATTTAACGCCTGAAAGTTTACACACAAAGCGAATAAATGGGTTTCTTTTGTAATAATTTTATCTTGTCTTGTCGGTTTGGGAATACGTTTCCAAGATTTATTATTTTCTTATCTTGAAATAGATGAAACCTCATCTACTGGATAAGTACAGTAGTATGTAGTTCTGTTAATAGTAAACCACGTGTCGAAAAAGTTTTGTTTCTAATTGTCTTTTATTTATTAAATCAAAACCTAATTTTCTTCGGAAATCATAAGATTTAAAATAAAGTACTTGCCTAACTTCAATCTTGAAGCAGTTCAGTACAGTAAATATTGTATTTATTATCATTAATATGTAAAAGCCCTGAAAAAGGGCGTTGATCGATAAATAAATAAATTAATTAATAATACAATGTGTGTGTTTTTTTTTCTTTTTCGTTGGCTCCACGCGTAAGGCCCTGAAGAAAATAATTTCTCTCAGGGCCTGTGTCATCTTAGGGGATGCTGTGTGGAGGGTTTTTTAAGGAAAGGAAAAAGGGGAAGTTTTGGGAAGGTAATAGGTTTGATGAATGGGTAGGAATCCATGTCTTCAACTGCGGTGCATGGCAACGGGTCGAGGAATTTTGGCTGGAGAGGTCAAAAGACTTTCTCAACCAGACTCTCCCGATCCGGCACGCCACGCAGCAGGAGAGCAGCATTGGCGGAAAATACCTGGAGAAACCTCACCCCATGAACCCGGGCACCCCTGCTTAGTCACCAAACGTAGCGAACCATTTGGGATGACCTATGGCAGAGGTAGGTTGGTTATCAAATAAATGTCTTTAACTCTTACTTATACTAAAATATGTTTCCTGAATGATGTAGTTAAATCAGTAACTTCAATTGAAAATAAAACCACCAACATTACAATTTATGGGTATTGGTATCGTCGCCCCGGGAACCATTTACTGGATAACCAACACCTCTGTCATAGGTCACCTCGTGTGGCAAGCTACGTTTGGTAACCTAGCGTGGGGTGAGGTTTTTCTAGGTCTTGGCGGCGGATGCATTTGCTAACTTTTGAGATGCGGACAGGATCGGGAGAGATAGATTGAGCGAGACTTTTTGACCCCTCCAGCCCGACTCTCTCGACCCATCCAGCAGTGGTAGGGATGGATTCAAACGCCGTCACTTCTCGAACCCCAGATTCCTACCCACTCTTCATATCTTTTTCCTTCCCAGAACTTTCAGTCCTTTCTTTCCCTTAAAAGACCCTCCCCACGGCTCCCTAAAGGTGACCTGTTTACCTGTAGGCCCTAATGGATTTTTTTCCTCATGGCGTTCTATGTGAAGCAAATGTAAAAAAAAAACAATAGAAATGTTCACCTATACTTCGTTTGATTTGGCTATTTTCAAGTACATTGCCGGCAAAATAAATCATGTTTTCGTAGCGATTCACGCGAGCGGCGCGAGAGAGTTTACATCCGATCTCTCGGCCTTTCATCTCAACGCGGAGGAGACGATTGAATAAACATCCAGCCTCAACTGACCGTAAATCAACCGAAATTCCGTCTAATTTGAAGCCATTTCTTTGATGCCGCGAAATTGACGGCCATTGTGGTGGATAATTGTCGATGATGAGATCTTGAAAAAGCTTGTTTGATAATAAAATATTATTGTTATGAAAAATGTTACATTAATAACTATGCGAGTGATTTTTTTTTTCGTCTGCTTTGATCGAATCAAATTTGCGAGAAAGTAGGTCGCCTACTCAGATGATTCTTAAATATTAAACATGATTTTCTTTTACCTGTGAGCTCTGGCGTCATGAAATATGGAAAGCCTTTTCCTTACCCAATCCCCCCGTCACTTTAATGTAATTTAGCAATGAAAAGTAAGATTCGGTGGCATTATTTAAGACTTTTTAAAAAATGAGGGCGATGAAACATTGTTGGCGCTATTATTTTGAGGTTTACTTGACAATGTTTATGAGCTTTGAGGTTTACCATACTATTTTATGGGTTTTGAGGTATACTGGACAACCTTTATGAGTTTTGAGGTTTATCGGACAAGTTTTGTGAGTTTTAAGGTTTACCAGACAATTTTTATGAGTTTTGAGGTTTACTGGACAACTTGTATGAGTATTGAGGTTTTTTTTGTTTTATTTTTTATTTTTGAGGTGTTATGCCGTGTTTCGCTACCTCCTTCTTTAGCCAACGTTTCGTACAGCGTTACAGTGTCCATCATCAGGGCAGATGAGCACTGTAACGGTGATGGACACTGTACCGCTGTCCGAAACGTTGGCTAAAGAAGGAGGTAGCGAAACACGGCATAACACCCCAAAAATAAATAACAAAAATACTTTGGCCCTGAAAATCTAAAAACATACGAGTATTGAGGTATTTATTTATTTATTTTAATTTTACATTGATTACATTAATGACGTATTGCCCATCTCACTAGGTTGTTGAGATGGCAATTTACACAGTGGCTGTTATCCAGGTTTTTTGTTTACATAATACAATAATTAAAAATAATAGTTAAAACTAAAAGTAAAAATTTAATCTGTTTTTTTTTTTTTTGCATTATACAATTCAAATAGTTATGAAATACTCCTTATGGATATATTTATTGGTACACTACACAACTTTTATGAGTTTTGAGGTTTAAAAAGAAATTAGGCTAAATATGTTACGTTTGGTTAGGTTATGGGCTATAAATGGTTTTAATCACTTTTAATAACTTTCAGGGGTGTTGAAATGCCACTTTGATGAGTTGTCATGGAACCTTTTATTAGGTATCTACCTTAGATATTTATATACTCATAAAATTCTGTATATCGGCACATTTGAATTCTTTTTTTTTTTGTGACCTAATTTCAATGTTATATATTTATTTACTACCGCAGAAACGTGAAAATTCACGGGATATTATAATTGTAAAATTGATAATAGGTTTAATCACTCGTTTTTTTTTGTCGATTAAAAATTAGAAAAATTACGATAATTAAGGTATTTTTATGTTGACAAATAAATTTTCTATAACGATCTGATATGCGTCGTTTTCGATTTGCCGCCAAAACGACATGTTCGTTTTTATTCGTGAATTCGGCGGCGTTGACGTCACGCTAGGCAACGTTCTTTTAAAATTACACATTACTAATTATTAATTATTATAATTAGAATCAGAAATACAATCTTTGAATCTACCACACTTTTTAACGGTTTTCACAGTTTGAGAAATTTTCTGGTAATTTTTTAAATTTTTTTTATAGGTAGGTACTTCATCGCTTGTCAAACTCTTCACACCATCAATTCCAATTTTGAAAATGGCACTTAAATTGAAATCAAATCCACTTTCATTGAAGCAGAGTTACACAGTCACACAGAATTAAAATTAATATTTTTGATTATCAATCGATAGAACACACAGCGGTGTGCACCAATATACCAACTTAAACCTTATACACAAACATTCATATTTTACATAAACATAAACATTTTAAGGTCAGTCGTCTGTAACCGTTTCCATAAACGATCCCTCAAACAATACCTAGCAAAAATAAACGTAAGGCGGGGCCACATCGGTTTTTGTTTTCTATCTGCCACGGAAAGCAAAAACATTGTTGCCCCGACCTAACTATCCACAAAATTTGTACACGTTTTTGTCGGAGAAAACCGGGCTTTTTAATAATAATAATAATGCTCTTTATTCCAGGATGTGGGGAGGTGAGTGCAATCCCACACATCCCATATAGAGTATATAATAATATACAAACATTATTACAAACTTTTTTATGTCTATTGTGGTAAGTTTGTTTGAATTTTATTGTATAGTAGTTTTCCTTGTTGGCAATCTAATTAGTTTTACATTTTTCGTCCCATGTCCACGTATCTCGTAATTATAAAATATGTTTCTTTTTAACTCCTTTGAGATTCACTCTTTGACAATGGTTTTTAACTTTATATTTTCAATTTTGATGATGATAAACAGCATGAAGATATAATACACAACCAAATCAGAAAAAAAATGCACAATTTTAGTTATCAAATTGAATAAGAATTTCACCCAAAGTGATAAGTAAGATTTAATATGAGCTAGATTATTTACGTAGGTCTTGTGAAAATGTACGACTATAAATAAATCAATGTAAAAAAAGTTGGCCAGTTTTTGATCATAATACGTTTCACAATTGTTTTCAGGAAATAGAGTAGAATAACAAAAATACTAATGACAATTTATTATCATAAGACAGAGATTGGCAGGCCAGGGCGACTTCCTTAGAATTGCAAAAGAAAGGGGACAAAGAAAAGAGTAAGAGATAAGACGGGACATTAATGGAGCAAGGGATGCTGAAGGCTATACAGCGTTAGATAGTAGATAATATGGCGAAAACCTAGACGGAAGGGTTGAGTCGGATTCAATAAACAAATTTACTTCTTTATTTTTCGCTTTTTCGTGGTTCCAAGCTAGAAAAATGAGCAGTTTGCCAGTAAATTATTATTTTCTTTGGGAGAAATGAAGATATACTCTTATATCAACCATGGAAATTCGAAATGCTATAAAGGACAAAATGTTAATTGTTCCGGAGAGCGAAAATAGTGTTTTTTCTTTTTCAAAAATTATATCTCCTGGTTTTGTTGACCTATAATTATGATTTTTTTTATTATAATATAACACAGAACAGATCTTTCCGAATATTTAACATCTTTTGTAAATTTCTTTAAAAACCGTTTTTACTTAATTTTTAATTTTTCTGAAAGAAATCCTCGTAAAACGCACGTCGTAAATCCTTAAAAAAAAGATGTACTTATTTTTCCTGAAGTATTTCGACGACGTAGATTAAATTTTTTAACTCATTTTTGGATACATTGTTCTTTACATAATTTCAAGTTTCCATGATCGTTAGATCAATATGTTACGTGTAAACATTGATAAATACATTTCAAGCAGCTTTTAAACTTTCAAAATTAATAATAAACTTAGTTTTTACACTTGTATTGTTTACAAAACCTACATGTTTCGTGAGCTAAGCTCACTTCTTCGGGATTTACTTACCAATTATAAATATTTATAATTAGTTAGTAAATCCTGAAAATGAATAATAAACTTAGTTTTTACCACTTTTATTGTTTACAAAACCTATATGTTACGTGAGCTAAGCTCACTTCTTCAGGGTTTACTAACTAATTATAAATATTTATTTATAATTAGTATGTAGGTTTTTTAAACAATAAAAGTGGTAAAAATTAAGTTTATTATTAATTTTTAATTAAAATCGTGCCACAAAATAAGTTTGCTGTGTTTGAAGAAGTTTTAAACTTTCCCTTTTCTCATCTCCTTCCAACCCCACTTCTTAGCCTCATCCATGATTGAGGATGCCGTGGTCTCACTCTGGCAATTAGGACGTTTTTTTTAAATATGAATACCGCACAAGAGTCCCAAATGCTCGGGGCCAGTGGGAGAGTGAGATGGGCCAGCATCCTAAATTGGGTGCTTTGTGAGGATCCAACTAAGTAACAAGGGGAATATGAAGCTTGGAAAGTGCCTGGCTATTCAGATCTGGTCACTAAACAGACAAAGTCAGTTCACTCAAGGTTCTCTTTCGGCAATCACACAATAAAAGAAATGGTGGTTTCTTGTCAAGGCTACCGATCTCTATTTGTCGATTTCTACTGATCACATTAATAATACATGAACAAATTTAAAAAATTTGATAGCATCATTAATTTTTTTATTTTCCACCGTCTTCTGGACCCGTATCTTCATCCTAAAGCAATGAGCTTGCCGCTTTTCTATGGTTGTCGTCCAAATGATTATAAATAAAACTGAAGTCTTTTCATTTTGCAGTTATATTAATTGTATTTTTTGGCTCTTAATCAAATTATACGGCCTGCCAAGCCAGCACCACGTGTTAAAGTGCAACTTTACACAACAGCCTACTGTAGTTTCGATGTCAATTAATAGGAAGCCGACATAATGATACCCTTTCAACCTAACACAAACTATTCTAATCTAATCTACTTTATTATAATGGCGATTGTTCGTGAAGTTGAACAATTCTGGGCAGACGCGCCGAGGTCTAAATTTTGCATAATTGTCAGATCTACAATAATAGACATGAATTTAATTAGTGCCCAATTTTCTGACACACCTAAAAAAACTTAGATACTACGCATCAGAAGATTAATTGGTTTTCATGTCTATGAGATCCCTGAGGCATGTTTATTGTAAAACCAGGTATGACCGTGATACAGACAATGACAGTGGAATTTCGGAAAGTATGCAAGACTGATTTAAGTGTAATGATTGATATGGAAAAAATGAAGATGGTACGCTTTGACGATTAGAAAAAGCACTACGGTTGAAAGAAGAAAGGAGTGTAAGGAGGATACATGATGCGAAAGTAAACAGTAGAAGATGTAGGGGATATACAAGAAAGACATGGCACGAACCAGTATATCAAATACTTGAGTCGAATCATGCCAGAATAATATAATAGTATACATGAATTTGAATAAAGAAAGGGGCGTGTGCAAAGCTATTGAGTTGTGTGGCAGCTTGGTTTTTTATGTGAATACCACACAAGAGCCCTGACGGCTTCCAAACATCTGGAGCTTGTAAGAAAATTGCACCCCCAATGGCAGTACGTTGTGAGGTAAAGATAGAGGGGAGGGGAAGGAGCTGTGAGAAAGCAAGGTGGGGAGGTACCTGGATATTTAGATCTGGCCATTTCAAGCAACGTCTCAATTCAGAACGGTGATCTTTCACCAGAGCGATTCTGAAATTATCTTCCACTATTTTGTTTGTATTTCTTTGACGCACGAGAGTCCCAACTGGCCACAGCCAGTGAAATTATAGCATCCTTATTTAGTCAATGCTGTGCCCTTTTTGAAACGCATTAGAGATGGCAATCGGTCTGTTAACAACAGATTGTCAATCAGGCGGACCGCCCTCCTTTGCATGGAATCATAAGGCTTAGGAGACAGTTTGTGGCTCCAGCCCAGAGATGGCTTTCAAATTCAATTAATTCCAAATAAATTAGTTGCAAATAATCGCTAGATCAGATGATAAATAAAATTAATACATTTTTATTATTAATGCGTTCTCATCGTCCACTCGGACCTTGTGGTCATGTCACGCTAAGTGGTTCATTATGTTTGGTGATTTAGCAGAGGTGCTCGGGTTCATGGGGTATGATTTGTCCAGGTCTTTGCAGCAAATGCGTTCGTCCAACTATTGTTTGGCGGATAGGGTCGGGAGAGACTGGTTGAGGGTCTAAGGACTGAGGAGGCTAACCCAGCACTCTCCAGCAAGACTCTCTGTACCCATCGGCTTGCAACGCAGTGGGAGGGATGGATTCATACGTCTGTCACACCTGGACAGATTGATAAATTCCTATCCTCGCATCGTACCATTTTCCTTCCTTTCCCTAAAAAGCCCTCCAAGCAGCACCCCTAAAATGACCTAGAAACGCCCCACACGAATTTTTTTTCCTCTTTGGGTCTCGTGGGAAGCAGCGTTCATCCTGTTAAAATTTGAAATAAGCGAAATAATACAATAGTATGTAACATTCATGAATTGTTACAAATTACATATAAAGCAGTGAAAGCACAAAGCTTCTCGCTTTGTTTATGAAGATTTGTTTAAGGAACTTCCGAGTCTTTACATTTCATCCAAGTTGTTTCCACGCATTAATTAACTACAGGCCGCGTTCGACATCATTCGGGATTTGTAGCATTTCTGTTTCTTTGTTTGAACCCCCATGACGATACCTGGTTCGTCTTGTAATTCTAAATTCAAATAAAGTGTAAAGAGATTTGTTTCTCCCGAAAGCCATAGGACGAACTTTCATTACTTAGAATTTTAAGAGGCTGAAGTGGGGGATGGGGAAGTAGGGAAGGAAGGGAAAGGACTATTCAGATCATGATACGAAACATAGCTGAAGCTATGTTTTTAGGTTTTCACGGCCAAAAAGTATTTTTATTATTGTTTTTGGGGTGTTATGCCGTGTTTCGCTTCTTCCTTCTTTAGCCAACGTTTCGGACAGTGTGCCTGCCCTGATGATGGACACTGTAACGCTGTCCGAAACGTTGGCTAAAGAAGGAGGTAGCGAAACACGGCATAACACCCCAAAAACAATAACAAAAATAGCTGAAGCTATTTTGTGTTGTGGTCTCTTGCTAGGGCGATACAATCTTCATTATCTATACTATCTTCGTTATGTTCCACACTAAAGCGCCCTTTAGATGATTTTTCTCAAAAACGGCGCTCTACAAATTGTCCATTATTATTATTAGAGTGACGGTGAAAATATTAAAAAAATTTTTTTTTTTGTTCTGCGTGTGAAGTAAGTCCTTTGGCTATAAATAATTTTAGGAGGGGTGCCTGAGTTCATGGGTTTAAGTGTGTCTAGGTCTTGGCGGCGGGTGACCTGGACACATTGAACTCCAGATTCCTACTCACCCTCATACCTTTTTCCTTTCCAGAACTTCCTCTCCTTTCTTTTCTTAAAAACCCTCCACACAGCATCCCCAAAGATGACATAGGCTTCGAGGGATATCATTTTCTTCAGGGCCTCCTGTGTGGAGCTAATGTAAAAAAATATATATATATTAAGGTGGTCCAAGCCCCTATAGTAAAAAAAAAATATTCAAATATAGGTGTCGCCACCTCTTTAATTTGTTACACATACCATCCCTATTATGTGTAAAAAATTTCAGCCCCCTATCTTATATACAAGGGGGTGCTCACCACATTTGAAGTTTCTGACAAAAAGTCGGGATTTTAAGTAAAACACGTAATTTAAGGTTTATTAATATTACAAGTATTTTAATCAAATAAGTACACAAAGTGTTAAAATGTGAACAAAATTTGGTAACAAAGCAATAATTAACATAATATTAGTCGCATTCTTTCAAAACCATGTTTGTTAACTGCTTTTTTGATGTTTCAGTAGAAACGATTTTTCTGTTTTGTTCAACGATGTGAAGTAAAAATTGCTTTTCTTCCTCATTCTTAGTGAGTATCGTGTTGTAATCTTCAAATAGTTTAACACCTCTCTCCGCTGTATCATCAACAACACGTACATTTTTGACGCAGCTTTGCCTGAAGGTAATCAACATTGTCATTCCAAGTATCAGGGGGTAATTGCAAGAAAAAGTGCTTGATATCAAGACGTTCAACGTTCGTTGTGTTGCAACAGCTTCTAATGTAACCTCTGAGGCAAGCTTAGCAGAATCACCTCGTACTGAACGATTACCGCCATCAGAATTTATTTTTTGAACAATGGCCTGTTTCTCAGTATCAGACAACTTCAGAAAACAAGGCAAATGCAACTAGTTCATCTGACAAATACCACAAGTGACGCTCTAAGACACCCCTAGCTGCTTTACTGATTTTGGAAACAATGGCTTCGTACAATTTTAAGTTCTTCCAAAGTAATAAGCCATTTACTGGTGCATCTGCTGAGAAAGGGCTCTTCGATCCAAACTTTGGTGTAGATGAGCACACCAAAATTAACAAATCGAACAATTTGTTTTTTTTTTCTCTTGGTTAGTTTGAATGCTTGTAAATTATTTCGAAAAAGAAAAATTTTCAAAGCATACAGCAATTTCGCCATCCAACGAGCATGATGAATCGGACCTGGAGCGCTTCAATATATCTTCGCAGGTGGTTTGTTCAAAACAATCATGGTGAGCTTTATTAGCTCTTCGTAATCATCACAAACTTGATTATCTCCAGATAGAGCCATTTTTCTCGCATCTTCAGATCTTTGTTTCCGGTTTAAAGAACGTTTTTTGACCTTTTCTAGTTTCTTGACGATTGAGTGCGTCTTCTTACGTTCTACTGTTTGATCGATGAGAAACGCTCTGCCTTCCGCAATTTTTATCATATTCAAAGCGCTTGCATGGGCAATATCAAAAACTGTGTCTACTTATTTTGTAAACAAATACTCTTTTTTTCTTTGTGCTTCAGAATTTCATCCTTTATTTTTCATCAATAGCAGCCAGTTCTCATGAAACTTAATCAGTTTTTCAATGCAGCGTTTTTGTTGTCTGGTCGGAATACTAGATTCACTCCACACTTCTATGAGTTCTTGATGCATTCATGAATGCACAGAATCTTTCACATTTTTGGATTAATTTAATATGTGGTGATAATGGAGTAAAACTTGCCGAAGAGTATGAAGTTGGTTAAACCTCACAATGGCTTGATATCTCGAACCCCAATTTATTTTAAATATCTCAAGCCCCAGAAAAATTTCGTCTTAGATGAACACATTTTATTGCACTTATTCACTCCACAGTCTACTAAATAAGTATCAAAACTGTTAAAATTTCTCTATAGAACTCTTCAGTAGTTTATTTTAATGTTTATTTAATTGTTTAATACACGAAACTGTCCTATAACAAAACTTAAAATTAAGCATTTTACACAAAAAATTCAAAAACAACACTGGATTGAGCACCCTTTTCTACTTGATCTATCTCGCTGAAATTTTACTATGTTATTATTATGAATACATGTAACAAATTAACGGGGTGGCCAAATGAAAAATAAAATAAAAAAATTTTGGACCACCTTAATATATATATTTAAAAGAATAACTATTTGTTTATTTGCTTTCGCGGGGATTTCAACTCGCAACCTTTGGGTTCTGAAATATGCCACAAAAAAATAATAAAATTTACTGTATTTTGGAACATCATTCAGTTTTTACTTCAGTCGGGAACGAAAACTCAAACCAAAATACTTGCTTATTTTAATATTTTTGTCTTCAGGTACTAATAACTATGTTTATTTCTATGCTAGTTCACACATATCTTAATTTTCAGCATACTTTGTACCCAAAGGTTTCTTCAACAGTACACATGTTGATAAGTTTTATTCAAAAAAGTAGAGTTAACAAAGTTGGTATTTTCATTTAATTAAAAAAACTCTTTGTTCAGAATTTTAGAACTTAAATGTTTAATTGGATGTATGAATAAAGCCACGACTCTTTAATAGTTTAATTATGTGGGTTTTACAGAAATTTATTACAAAGTTAGATGTTTTATTATGTATAAAGGCATTTGTGTGTATTTTTATTTTACAGCGCCATTCAACGTTCCACGAAAGACAAATTTACGTAAAGTAATGTAAATAGTAGGAGAATGTTAGTAAAAGCAGATGGGACAAGCCATTTCAAAAGTTTGACTTTTTTCTGAGATGTTTCCCTCTATAACATGTAAATGTGGTGTGTTTAGTTTATCAAAAATACCTTTGAGCCAATTATTTAGAGATGAGGGTACTATTTTTGTATCATTACTTCAAGATTTGATAAAAATATTCAAATCTTTTCTGATATATAAAAATATCTTTCAACAATTGCACAAAATCGACAAACTTTCATGGCGTTTTTAAAGACGGAAAGTTGAGCTTCTTTGTTCAAGCGAGTTAGGATGGTAAAATAAAAATGTAAATACAATAAATTCAAATTACATACATTTACATGTTTAGTGGATAATTCACTCAGTTTCGTCCTTATGACAGACCATCACTCAGAAATGAAAATTGTAGCTAAAGCAATGGTTTATCAGATCTATAAATAGGGAGTTATTCACAGTCCTTTCTCTTTCCTATCTTCTCCTTATACTACTTTCTTTAGTTTTCTTTCAATGTATCTATTTATTCCGACTTTCTAGACTTCCAAAAAAATTTGTGAAAAAAAAAAATATATCGAAATTTTTCGATAATGTTCCTCGCATGGCAACGAAAAAAGATAATCAAGTTAGAGTCTGAATCTTGTCATGTACGCTGTTAGATATAGTAATACGACACGTTAAAAAACACAAAAAAACTATCCAACAAACCGGTAAATAGGTGGTCTAAAAGAAAGAAAGAACACAATTTTCCAGGAAAAACTAACAACGTAACAAAGCCGTACACAGCCCATCGAGTTCCCCACATGGCGACCAGTTTTTATTACCAGTGATTGATGACTTCTATTATTTCATTATTTTATTGGTTTCCTGGGGGCATCATTAGCAGACGCCTCGCGTACGATATTCCAGGTTAATAACGCATTTAAGATAATACATTTTATTGCTGTCAGAATTATCATTGATGATTTATAGCAGCGTGCATTCCCGGCAATGAATTTTCGACACTTTTTCGCCGTACCAGCGAAAGATTCGATAATTATTCAAGTTTCTTATAAAATTATTAAAAATTCAAAATGCCAGCATTTTGACACCCGAACCCAGCCAGGGTTCTCATTGCCTCGTAAAATCTGGTCCGCCATCAATAGTATAAGATATTTCCTATAGCCGTTATGCTCACATAATGCGTAGATGGGGCCTTAAGAGTTTATACGCAAATAGAAGGCCGAAAAAAGACTTTTTTTTATAATTTTTTTGTGAAAAGATATTTTATTTTACAAAAACCAAAAGTATTGATACATTTAGTGGCAAAATCTAAATTTATAAAGGCACTAATGATTTGTAAAAATATTGATTTGGTGTGCTCCTGCAGAAGGTCTTCTAAAAAAGGTGTTGGGCGGTGACCACGATTTCTCCATTTGAAATCAAAAAACCAAAAAGATTATTTTAGTGCTTATAAACCAAAAAAAATCTTTTAGAGAGATAAAATCAGTTATTGATAGAAGAAATAATCGAAATTTCGATTTTTGACAAAACGGCGGCTTAGTAAAAATAATCGAATTTTCATGTTGCCTTTCAAAATTGCCACGTAAAATTTAAAAAAAAATTAGAAATAATTATTCGAAATCTTCAGGAATATATGTGAGAAGGTTTTGTTAAATTTCAAATCGATCGGTTGAGCCGTTTTTAGAAATCTTGGTCACCGACTTGTAAAACATGGTTTTCAGAAAAATGCATTTAAAGTTTCCGAAAAAGTTTACACATAGATATTTGAAATGATGTTCACTTATTTCATTCAAGAAATAACTTCATTTAGTCTTTAGGTATAAAATTAACCCTTCATAAGGTCATTTATACCAAGGAATACAAATAATGAAAAGAGCAGCTGCTACTCCGGTCTGCACTCCGCCTACTTTCTAAAAGTCCGAGATGTCTTCACAAATATGCGTATATCTCGGAAAATACTTATCGGATCGATTTGAAATTTTCAGGGAATATTTTCAGTTAAATATATATTCCGGAAATTCAAAAAAAAATTAATCGATTTTTTGAAAATTCTAACTGCGTTTCCCCTTAAAGAGTCAGCGATTTGTTGAATCAATTTGTTGATTGAATGCGGTGCAATGCAGACCATTGAAGATGTAGTCGACAAATACCCGCTCCATTTATTCAGATGAGGATGAGGATGAGGACCACAGGGCAACGCCTGAGGCCCTAGACTGGCTCGCAGACCTAGATGTCCCCCTCTGACCCTCTACTACTTCTTCTTCGTTCAACGGACGTTGGCTGTCATGTTGGGTATGCAGACATTGTATACTTTGTAACAGCTGTATGGTAAACTGACCAAATCACTGTCTCAGATTTTTCAGCCATGATGTTCTCTTTCTTCCAGGGCCCGTCTTCCGGAAATCTTTCCCTACATTATGAGATGCAAGACTTCGTACTTCTCTGGGCGTCTCATTACATGTCCTAGATATTGAAGTTTTCGGATTTTTATTGTTTTAATAACTTCTTTTTGTTTATTAACGTACCATAACATTTTCATTCGTAACTCTGTCCATCCAGCTTATTTTGAGTATTCTTCTGTAGATCCACTAGCGTTTAGTCATAAACTCCTTATGGAAAAGCTTTAAAAAATAATTTTGTTTGCATCTTCATAGTATTAAAATATATTATTTTATACATATTCGGGTAACTTACCGAACGTGACAAAAAGTGTTGGTAAAACTAGATTTATTTTGCCCTTTTGTTTTGTAAATCTCGATGCCGCAAAGAGCGACCGAATCTAACTTTCAGAAATCTTTGATGCCAACTTTGTCGAAAATATTATAACTTTTTTTATTTCGAAAAGCTGTGGCGGAAGTTTTGGCAGCAATTTTAACTTATTTCTTTTTGAATAAATATGCCGTCGATATTTCGTTTCAAAATCACTTTTGAAGGGTATTTACCTAAATCTGCTAGGTTTCGAATGTTTACATTACTGTAGGGTGAATATTTAAGGGTGTCAAACGGAATTTGAATCACATCATAAGGGAATTCAATAAAAATTTTGAAAATCTTTTTTATCAAGAGAACAAGAAAAGTTGTTATGTGAATGAATTTAAAAAATTGTGATTTTAATTTTTCTTTATAAACAACTAGTAAAATGTTACAAGTTGAGCTGTTTTACTAGTTTATTTTTTAAATCTGCGACGTTTTCCTCTCGACATCTGAACTGTTTGTACGTGTCAGTAGGTTTATTTCCTGTTTCAGGCTTAGACGAACACAATAGGTTTCGGGAAATGAGGATGAACTATAGAGAGTGGGTAAAATATTCAAACCAAATATATTTTTTTAAAGCTTTCCGTGACGTTGAAGACGCACACAAAATTATATTTGATTATTTAATGTATTGAATATTTTAATTTCACGAAATTTATTCTCTTAGAATGGCTAAATTATAATATTCATTTATTCTGATTTTTAATAAACTTCTGGCTTTGTCGTTGGAAAGATCATTCCATGAAAAGGAATAGCATGAAAAGTAGATAATTCTCAACTTCATCTACGATGGAATTTCACCGAATTTGAAAATTCATCAAATTTCAAAGTTAATATTAAAGTTCTGTGAAAGTCTTATTCAAGTTCTGTTATTATCCAAGTACTTTGAAACAACCAACTGGATGATGAAATCATAATAGAACTTGAATGGAACTTTCACAAAACATAATTTTTAACTTTGAGAGGTCATAAATTGTTAAAATTCTGTGAATCTAACCTTCTTAAGTTTTAGAGGTGTAAACCTTTTTAGCACCGTTGTGATTTGAAACTCGATGAAACGGAAACGAGCGACACTAAAAAGAGACAAAAATGTACATATATTGGATTTAGCCTGCATGAGAATAAGATAAAATATTTTTTTATTTCGCGGGTACTCGGTTCCAATATAATACAATAAATCCACAATCTCAGGTGAGTCTCTTTTGGTTTAGTGGTATAAAGCGCCCGACGAACCTCTGCAGACATTTAGTTGACCACGGATCGAATCCTACGAAATCCAAACAAAAAATATTTTTATATTTGTAAAATCAATATCCAATCTTCAAACCCCTCCGAAATGAACAGGCGAAAGAAAACACAAAAGAAAGCGATATTTAGCCACTCCGAAGAAGAAAACACAAATACTGATAAGATGACCAAGTGTATAGGAAAAGGTGCACTGGAATTCGAGGCAAAAAAATGCTTCGTAGTCACTTATCTCGTTTACTTTAGTTTTTCTGAAGGTTTCACTTCTTTCGCGTGTGAATTAAACACTCTGATTTTTTTTAAATGTTATAAATCGGTTATTACCAGTATCGTAACTTAACCTTAGTCTGCGGCTACGATGCAGTGTGTCAGAATTGTTAAAAAATTTATTTGAATTATTTTATGACATAAAAAAAATATGACTGATACGCACTTACCAGCTGTACTACCGAAAACCATGTCCTTTCTTCGCTTTTTATCAATATTGTTTTTATTTACAGCCCTAATACTATTATTATATTTTATTTTTCATTGATTCACATTTTTTACAAAAGAAAAATGCTTAAAAAATATTTAGAATTACAAAACATATTCTTCATGATAAAAACCTGTTATTCCACTACTCTTATACCACAGTGCTATGTAAAAAGTAACATTTTAACATAATTATTAATTGGATAATTTATGTACAATTGTATTCTTTGTCTGCGTTTACTTCAGATTTGTGGTCTTCAAGGCTCCAGTTACTAAACCCTGTGGAAAGTTAACTCCCTTGCTTCCGCATCCCTACAATATTCGAGAATAAATGTAAGGGTTTATTTTCAGGCGGCGTCAGGGTTACTTTTCTTTTTATCATGCCCATTCGGCTATGTCGGTGCTGTGATTCCACTTCTTTACGAATGTTTTAGTTTGCTTTGAAACTGTCACTCAAAATAATTGAATGAAAGGGTTGATAAAACCACTGTGTAATTAAATTAAGTGTTTTTCTACAAATCAGATTTGCGTGAATTGATGTTTAACAATTCTCTAATTAATTAATTCATTTGGTAATTAATGGTCTCACTTTATTAATTTGGTTTGTGCATGCATGAACTTTAATACCGTCTGACCAAAATAGTATTAATAAATATTATAAATGTGTGTTAATTTAATTTGTTCTTTTTTGTTATTCCAACTGCCGGAGTCAGTGGGATTATGTCACCTCTAAAAGGGGTATATTGTGAAGTTGAAGAGAGCTGGAAGGTTTCGAAGTTAGAATGTGGAGTGAACGTTTGGAACGTTTCGACGATTTGGAAAGCAGTATAAGTTAGTTCATGAAATCAAAAGATTGTTTTCGCATTTCGCCAAAATTTATATTCTACCCAAAAATAAAGAAATCAAATAATGGTGCTGCTTTTTGTAATATTTTTGTTTAAGAATTCAAGGCAATAATTTGACTACGTTTAAATTCAGATTTGACACAAGCACGACATACTTAAGATTCAAGTCATTTTCAACGAAGCCATTTTGACGATTTTCCCAATACGCTGACATTTAGTGGACACATTATTATGTTTCAGGAAATTCAGTGGGATTTCCAAGCAGAGTGTGAAACGGGGGTGAAGGGTCGGAGGTCCATTGTAGTAGGGATGAGTAATAACTTTTGCGTTTGTATACTTAAGGGATGTATCAACAGTCAATATAATAATAACATAATTAGTTTTCGTCTCGTTTTAGAATCTCTCAGATCGCCCGATTGAGAGAACACCATTTTTATTAAAATATTGCTTAAAAAGTATTTTTACCTTTTTACATGCAAACGAGTGCAAGCTGCAAAAGAGTACCAACTGCTCCTTGTTAACCGGAGCCATTGAGTCTATGACATTCCCTATTGGGTTATTTTGAAAGACTCGAGAAAGGAGATGGGTAGAAGAAGTACGCGGCTAATCAGATCTGGTTACCAACCACGGCTAAAGCCGTTTGAACCAACGTTTCAATTCTGATTTGTAATATTGAAAGCATCAGCCACTCGGATCTTGCCGTAGGTAGGTACTTATTCTGTATATCATTAAAATATTAATTAAATCTGATTCAAACCCCCGACCTCTAGAATTGTAGTAAACGACCTTATCCCTCGACCACGAAAGGTATAACCTGATTTAACTGATATTTTTGATATTCCCCTTCCCATACTCCTCACCTTCTTCAATTCTTTCAGCCGAACAACACTCCCTAAATTGGGGATGCCTCTTAGTTCTAATGTCTTCGGACAGTTGGTACTCTTACGAGTACACAAAAAACTACTTACCGCATACGTTAATAGCTCTGCTGAATTAATTGGTCCCATCCAAATGACGAAACAAATCTTTATGTTTTATTAATATTTTAAAAACACGACCGTCGTGCCAGTATTGATCCCACATAAGTACTCGCAAAACGAAAAACAATTTGTTCAGATATTCAATGTTTTCATTTATGCTCTACGATGACCACAAAGTTCCACAAAATTCCCAATTTTCCGGAGCCAGCGTGACTGTAATACAACCAATATTACACGTACTGTTCAGAAGCAAAAAGACGGCGGAAAGGTTTGTAAATGTATCTTAAATATTTCAAAGAATTCTTCTGAAAGTATTTTCAACTATCGAAAAGTGCACAACGTCTATTCAAGACACGCCAGCAAAGTGTTTTGCAAAAATTGCTTGTCAATCGAAAATTTATCTTGCTTCATACATGAAAATTCATTTTCTAAGTGTGTGTGTGTTGATGGAAACGATTTGATGTTCTCGTCATCCTGGATAATATAGATTATAATCGCAATTTAAAAATGCTTAACTGCCAATCTGTGAAGTGAAGCATATTGAACTTTGGGTCCTTGGAATTATTTCGCCTTGTGAAAAATGGTGAACAATCAATCACTGGATGATTTATTACCCGAATCAACTTGTTAGAATGACTTTTAAAACCTAAAAATGTAACCGGTGTAACCGTTTCATGTTCCTCGTTTAACCAAACAATGTCAATTTTGCTTTCGAATAAAATTATTAATCTCGTTTTAGAGCGCTTTATTTGTTCTACCCCCTATTTTCATACCTCTGGTAAGGTCTCTCAAAACTTCTTAACACATTTTCCATACTTTCTTCTAATATATATTTTTTTAAATTTTGAATACCGCACAAGAATCCTAACTGTTTGAAGATAGGATTATATTAGAAGCTTTAGTGAAAAATATTATGGCTTTAATACATAATATGTATTAATATAGATCAACAAATTCTGATTCTCAATACAGATTTTTTATGACGTCTTCCTTGGTCGAGGGGTAAGGCTCTCGACCAGCAAGCCGAAGATAGCCGGTTCAAATCCCGGCGTGCGTCTGTAAATTTTGTTTGAATTGTGTTATTTTCAATTTTTATCAATTTGAGAGGCGGGAATGGGTACCGCCGCCCCGGAAACCTTTATTGGAAAACCAACACCTCTGCCATAGGTCACCCCAAGTGGTTCGCTACGTTTGGTGATTTAACAGGGGTGCCCGGGTTCATGGGGTGAAATTTGTCTAGGTCTTGGAGGCGGATGACCAAGATACACTGAACTCCAGATTCTTACCCACCCGTTAAACCCTTTTCCTTCCCAGAACTCTCCTCACCTTCCTTTCCTAAAAAAAACCTTCCATAGGCATAGGACCTGAGGGAAATTATTTTCCTCAGGGCCTCCTGTGTGGAGCACATGTAAAAAAAATCGTAATTTAATAATATAAAATTATATACGGTGTATTTGCGGCACGTTTCAGAGTGCAAGATACTCTCAGTATCGCCCACCGTAAGATCACCATTCAGAATTGAAACGGCTTTAGCGGTGTTTGGTGACCAGATCTGATTAGCCAGATACTTCCACACCTTCCTCTTTGCAAACTCCTTAGAGAACCAGATTCAGAACCTCCAGAACTTAGACCGCTCCTTACGGTACACAAGTATACACGGTACAAAGTATTGTATAAGTTTTTTTTATTTATTTATTTGGAGGCTCGTATGACGTCACATGCAGTCCACCAGATTTCAAATTCATAATCGCTGTGAGATAAGACTAGCGAATTTCTGGTTTAAACCTTGTAATAGAATGCTCTTTAAGAAGTTGCTATAACTTAAGTTGGTTGAGCTTTACCTTTTTTCGACAGTCGTCGTTTTATTATAAGGCAACAAAGAGTCATATTTGGTCTACCTTTCAATAAACATCAATGCGAAGGTTGGTCTTTTGATAAATAAAATACGAAGCATATCTATATAATTGCATTAAAATTAGTTTTATTTTAGAAATTAGAAATCAAACACAAGTTTATTAAAATGGCAAAGATGGGCATAAAATCAACAGTTTTAAGTAGAACACGGCAGACACTACACGGGTAATGATAATTTCGTTGTAGCAACTCATCACCAAAATTTTGAATGTGAGTAATCAAATTCTGCATGTTATTGTAAACAAGTTGTGTATATTACAAGTGGGCGTCGGGGTCGCTGATATCGTATTACCTCCCACCCGCCAAGCCTTGGTCTCTCGCATTACTGTTCAAACAAAACATTTTTTTGTCTTTGTCCAATCAGATCCCTGTACTTATAAGAGCGACGCAAGTTCTGTGTACATTGTTAGTCAGAAATGCCTTAAATGTTGGCCAATTCATTAGCAGTAATCTGTTCCTGTCAACTCAAGAAATAGCTTAAAATTTGAATAACAAAGACCCATTAAATAGAGTCTCCTGAAAAAATTCTTGGAAACTTGGAGTCTCCTAATGACAAATTAAATCGTCTTCTTGCGTTGGGTATTTAATCTGAATGCTAAAACACATAAGAAGAATGACTTAGTCAATGTACAAGAAGTGATAAATGCCATTAGGTAGGTTCTAAGAAAAACAATGGGAAATCGCTCAATTTATTCTGGAAAGTCCGGATTGGTTGCAATTTCTCAAATGAGATTGAAAGAAGACGTCAGAGCTCTGTCAATGCGTCAGAGATACAAGTATAGTTTGTACAGAATCCAGGTTTAAATATTGAGAAAAAACCGTTACTCACCAGCTAACAAGCTATGTGACAGATTTTGTTTCGAAGCGCAAAGCCTTTAAAACAACACGGTGACGCGACAAATTGAAAATTAGAATTTTCATCGTCAATATTTAACCAGATTTGGTGAACCAAATTTAACAAATACACACATTCGTTTTGAGCTCATGGGGCTTTGCAGTAAAACACGTGAGTAAATTGGAGTATAACAATTGTTGATTTGTTGAAACAATGTTCAACTTGAAATTGTGCTGGGAAATAACATAAGTAGCGACAAATCATAACAGGGATTTTTTTTTTCAAAGAAAGACAAACATTCCCGGGTTACGAATAGCCCAACAATGTTTGAAAATCTCCTACTACCACCATAGAAAGCCGAAAATGTTGCTTGTGTTGTGATGGAGGACTTAGCCAGCCGAGGAATCGGACATGGGACGCCCGGGTGGGACCCAAACGCGATGCCCACTCAACCACTGACCAGTCATTTAAACCATTAACATTTCCAGCTCTTTTATGACCCTTCGACCTACTAATACTGAATAATCAGTTGGTTTTTTTTTATTCCAGAAAAAATACAATTACATTTTTACCTAGAAATTACAAAATAAAATACATTTTCAATTACGTTACACAACATAATTAAGTTGCATCACAATATTACTCACTTTATAATTTAATCTTAACTTCGATTAAACGTAAAAATGAATAACTTTTTAAATGTTAGCTTTTAACCTAGGTTTTTTTCATTTTTGATGTTGTCTGGAAGGTAATTATTAAAATTGCCCGCTCCCCTTCCCCTTCCTCTCCTGTAACCAATGGATTACTTACAAATCAGTGTGTATGGTGTTTAAATGCAATTTATCATTTTGTCATGTAAAGTATGTGCATACTTGGGATTTATTAAGGATTTCTTTGTCTGTATGTATGAGTTTAATATTTTTTTTTTAATATAAGGAGACATGTATTACAATCAAATAGTTTTCTTAATGTTAACAGTTTTGTCTCCATGTATAGTTATATTTTTGTGACAATTTCCAATCAAATCGCTGCTAGATTTTAGATAATTTAATTGTTTTTTTCAAAGACTTGACGCAATGTAATTATGTACGGTAGAATACATTCGTTTGTATGAGATTATTGTAAAATGTAGAAATTGTTATTATATTTAATGAAAGATAAACATAACCTGGATATGAATTACTTAATAATGTTTGAAAAAGCAATGATGAACGGTTAATGGTTTATCAATGATTAATTTATAAACCAGCAATTGAAAATCCATTCATTAATGGATTTCAACTCAAAAATGATTAGTATGTTAGTTATTTCGATAAAAAAGTTTATTTATTTAATTGCACTCCATGCATTGTAAAATTTGGTTTTAAAACACTACATAATTAACTAAATGAGTATTACAAACAAGTAGATCTACAAGTACAGTTTATTATGAATTCATTACAAAATAAATTATCATCTCAATAGTTGCTGAAATTTCGTGTAGTATAGCGCAGAGTGTATTTTTTAGTATTTTCCGAGAAGAGAGACGGGCTGTGTATTTTTTATACACGCAGGGACTTGGGAAATATTCAGAGAACCCATTTATCACCGGAAATGTGTTTCTTCACATTCTAAGTCTTTGAAATGTGTTTCTTCACATTCTAATCTCAAAGGATGCTGGCCTTCGCTAATACTCGTATATTATGGTACACGTCTTTATCCGCTAAGCTTCCAGAGGATGCTTTCAAATAAATAGTCACTAGACATGCTAATAAAGATTTGCAAAGGTAATTAATTGTGTCATTTAAGTTTCTTGAAATACACATTTATCTTAACTACATAATATCTTCTTCTTCTTGGAGAAGAATTGTGGAGATCAAAATGGGATACTGGGGACATTCAGCAAGCCGACGGCATCGGGAGTCACTCGATTCACACAGTTGCACCTCTGGGAAACTGGCGGAGGGAACAATCTTCTACTATCTGCAGTTTGTTTTTGTCCACATTCACAGTTCAGCGGAAGAAAGAACCCTGCCAGTGTAATAACTGAGTCCACAGCAAAGGTTTGTACCAAATAACTACCTACTGCCAGGGGCTGGGCAGCATCACGATCTGCTGTGCGTACGACATGGAAGAACAGACTTGCTCAAAATATGAACGACTTACATTCGCTACTATGCTTTATACATTTTAACATATTGGAAGTTGGTATTGCATTATTTACGAGGTGTTTTGCAAGGAAACTGATAAGAATCATTACACTAGTCGTTAATACAAAAATTTGGTTATTTTTTTGGCACGAATTTCATGAATTTTCATGAATTTATTTCAACACTCGTACACTTCTTACTGAAATATTTTTACTTTAAAATACGCTACCGGTTTCGACACGTCTGCGTATGTTTACTTAGCGTTGTTAAACCATTCATAATGTGGATTTACGATAAGATAAATAAAAATTAAAATTGAAATTATAAAAACTAAAATTTTATTCAACCCTCAAAATCAGCTTATTTGTAAAAAGAAAACAAGGCGCCATATGGTTTATTTCATGTTTTTCAACTCTTCAACGAGAACAATATCTAAAAGAGAATGATAAAACTGGGCAGTAAAACTAATAAAGATTAAAAAACGATAAAATTAAAAAATTCGAGAACTTAGCATTCCAAATACATAAAACCGCGGACTCAGTGAACTTTTCGTTCCGAGGCTCGCCCATAGCTTTGTACTGCACAAAGTTTCACTTGAAGCGGTGTTTGCACTCTTGACGAACTTTTATTGTTTGAATTTGACTTGCGGTACCGTTTTATTTTATTTCATGAACTTTCATCAAACCGGGGCTTTTTTCGTGATCTCGAGAAGGCAATTACAGACATAATGGCTTTCAGCTGTTATGTACATAAAATTAATTAGTTAAGCAAATGTTTTTTATTATGCAGTAAAACTTATTAATTGTGGTGTCAGTTACAGATAGATTGTGGTAGTTATTTGCTTTGTCTCGAGTTTGTAAAGTTACGGAATCTATTCTTTTCAAAGTGAAGAAATAAGGTTTGCAGGAAATCGTTCCTTCTTTTTATGATATACATTTTAGTTAATGATAAATGTATTGTAAATGATTAAGTATAGTAAATAATAAATGGTAAAATATAATATAACGTATTGTGTTAAGCGAATAATGAAGCGTCTGTACGACAGATGCCTTCTATTGGCAGCTCGTACACCATCGTCTGCGGTGCCTCAAGGCGAGCTAAAAGCGATTCATTCTGTTTCCGATTGCCGTAGACTCAACTGCTCGCGAATCGCTCCAGTGTTTGCCTCTCAACTTCTGATAAAAATCTCTTATATAAATATAAATTATGTGGTTGAATATTTTAATAAACCTGTACTTAGGACGGGTTGTTTTAAAAAATTAACAAATCATCAAATTTTGAAGACAGTTTTCTAGCTCTGTGTACGTTATATTCGAGTTCTGTTTTTATATCATTGTAGGCTAGTTGCTTCATAAAACTGAAATAATCACAGAACTTGAAAATGAGCTTCGAAATATGATGAATTGTTAATTTTTTTTTAAACAACCCGTCCTAAGTGAATTTACTTAATTTGTCAACACAAATATTCAGTATAAAAATGTAGTGGCAATAACAAATGTAGAAGTAAGTATAAAATATCAACATTTGTATAAAGATTCACGTATAAAGATTCACGTATTCACAGATTCACGCGTATAAAGATTCGAAATATTGCTAAAGAAAACAAAATCAAATATTTAAAAATCGCGAATCTGTTTGAAATTAAATGTCAAGCGGGAATAATTATAAATAAATCATGAATCTGAGAGGTCATTATAAGTGACTCGACGGCAAAATCTCAAAATACCCGAAGGGTTAAACGTATATATTTACTGATCTTTTCTCCACAAAGGTTCTGGGGGTCATTTCAAGACAGGATGAATAATATCACATCTCTCGTTAACATTATACGAGAATATCCAATTCCATAGATAAATGTTCTTGGGCAATCTTAGGGCCGTTGGAGCGAATCCCTATTACCATATCAATACCCATGTTGAGCTGGCATTGCTTGTTGGGTTCATGGGTAGAATAATACTAATGTATTATTCGCAATAATGGTCAGCGTAACAATTCTCAGCATGTTTTTGTTAACACCTCTTATACAAATAATAATAGCAAAGTGATTATCTAGTTATCATTTTTAAGTTTGTTATTTTTAGATAATATAGGTAGTATTTTGATAGAATATGAAAAGTTCAAAAGTTCTAAGCTAGGATTGGAAAGAGGCAATTACTCATTTGATGAAATTTAACCAACTCTAAAACTTTCTCCTTTAGAAGACCGTAGGCAATTTTTTTTATTTGTTTCTTCAAAATGATTAATTGTATTATTGATTCGATTGCTTTACTACAACTCGTCCCTCACGATCCCCTCCCGTAGGTAGACTCAGAAATAATTAAATAATTTAGTTATTTAGCTGCTTTATTGTCATACCCTTTCCTTCTTTCGTTCTTTTTTCTCTTTCTCTGCAAGTTTTGTATTATATTTGATACTACTATGTTTTATATTTCATTTTGATTATCATTATTTCTGTTATCACTACAAGCATTTCCGTCTAGTAACAACTAAACATTGATTACTCATGCTGTGAACATTTGTAATTGGAGTGTTAATATCTATGTACATCCCAACGGCAATTCTATTATTGTAATAATTCTTAACACTCTGTAAATGTTTCAAACAATAAATAAATAACTGCTCGTCACCAATTTACCACTCAACTAATTAGGGATATTATTCACCGTTGTTCAGAATGTGTAAACTGTCAACTCAAGTAAAGACCTTGATTTTTTGTTACAAGTTATGTTTGTTGTTGGTCACTAAGCAAGTGAAGAAATATTACAAATATTTTGATTTCTAACGGGATTTGACCTGTCACTTCTATTTTCTTATGTTTATCTCTGCCTTTTGTCTTTGCTTTCATATACCATCCTTCACTCTTATAATTTACTTTTTTTTAAATTGTTATTGATGTTGTAAATTGGACGAAGTACGTTAATAAAAAGTAGTAGTTAATTATCTTGGAAATCAGTAAGATGAATATGCTTTAATAGGAAAGTCAATATTGTTGGTGATCCTGGTAATATTTTTATCTTCTCTACTGCAATTTTTATAAGTGGGAAATATTTCTTGTTCAATGATGTATGATTTGTTCGGCAAAGTTTGTACAGGCGACGAGTGAAAGCGAACCCGGTGCCGATGTTTTGAACGTTCCGCTATTACCCGGTCATAAATTCTTAGGTGAACAAAATGTATTTAGTTCGCAACGTCAAACGTCAAAAGCTTAAAAATTCACGTGAAATTATACCATAATAAAAAAAATAAAAAATACAAAAATTAGGTATTTTAATCGTTCAAACATTTCTTACAAATTTTTCCCAAAACTGGGCAACAAGTACAGTATTTAATGAAAATGTTATGAGTTGAAATGAATAGATCACAGATTGCCTTGCAATAAATCTGCTTTCTTTAAAAAAACTCAAATTCCTATCAAAAAATAATCCGATTTAAAATTCAGTTCCCTGGGTACACCCTCTACAAATATGTTACATCAATACAAGATAACTGACGTGTCGCAGCGTTGGAATAAGGCTGCGGTTCACCAACATATTTATAATACAGTTGGTAAAACAAGACTTGAATGATTTAAAGATTCCATGTTTCTTTCACCCCACTTCCGCGTGCGTATTTATAATTTAACGATTTTTGAGAAATATCAACGTCACATCCCAGAAATGTTCATTTATTTTTCACAGCCAAAAATAAGATTCGGAAAAGGCGGAAAAAGAAAACCGTAAAAAAAATGTTCTTGGCAGACCAAAATGTTTTCCTTGCCATGTATGATAATGCTGCCTGTTACGCTTCCCACCATTATTTCGTTATTTATTTGTATCGACTTATCCGGTTGTATTTGAATGAAAAGCTACGCAATGGAGTTTTCCGTGAAAAGCAAATACGAAAATCTTAAGCCGTAGAAATCTTTAGTAAGTATTTTTTTCAATTTCAATAAGTGTCCATTTTATACGCGACATAATGGCACCTACCTGAAACTTTGATTAAAAAGACAAAATATCGGGCGCCAAATTGTTTGACACCTCTTTTAAAAAGGATTATTTAAAAAATATGTATTTACGGGTCGATTTTTTATTCTTATTCTCGCAAAAATTATAATCTATTACGGGTAAATAAAATATCTAAGTAACTTATTGGCTTTCACCGTTAAAAGTTCTAAGCTCTTTTTTACTTCTAAGAAAAGGGGTTGAGGAAGAGGTGAACATTTGTTGTTTTTATTTAAGTCAATAGTGAATATAAGCAAAAGTTTAGCATTTTTATTTAGTAACCGTGCTCTTTTCAATGGTTTTGTAACGTACATGTCAATAATTTTGGGTGTAAATGCTGTAACCCTGATGTATTGAAAATATCAAATGAGTAAATATGGAGGGCTTGAGGATAATAATTCCTTTCAAGGCCATTACCATCTTTAGGATGCTGTGAGGAGGGTATTTTTAAAAAAGGAAGGAGAAGAAGTGCTGTGAAAGAATCTGGGTATCAGTGTGTCCAGGAGTGACGAAAGTATGAAACCAACCCGCTTACTGCGGTGTTAGGCGATGTTGCGAGAGAGTCCTGTTGGAGAAATCAAAAGGTCTCTCTCAACCAGTTCCTCCCGATCTGGCCTGCCACGCAGTAGGTGGTCAAACGCAACTGCTGCCAAGACCCGAGCCACCCCATGACCTGGACTCCCCTGCTAAGTCACTAAATGTAGCGAACCACTCGGGGTGACCTACGGCAGAGATGCCTAAGGTGACCTAAAGATAAGTGTCAGGCACAAAAAAAATTTAACTGGAGAGTTGACACTCCAAACAGTCATGAAAAGCATTTGTGCTGACAGAAATAATGAAATAGGGCTGTAAACATTACAAAAGCGACTGTTAAAAGGCTTAGTTATAAATATATATAAAGTTATTTCATTTCCTCCACATTTTCCTTCATAATATTATTATCTAGTAGGGTTTCTTCAGATTTTCATTATTCCGCTCTACATAATCTGAATTTAAAAAAATCCGCTCTACATGAGCCTGAATTTAAAAAATCTAGATTTCCACCTTAAATATACAGGATTTCTTCTGGCGGACAAAAGAAAAATTTCCATAACTTCAAGACAAAATTAAACGATACAAGGCTTTGTTGTATTTACTTATTTAATTCAAAATATAAGCATTTCACGTATGCAGGTACTTACACAATATTATAAACGCGTGTAATAATAATTATCGACACTCCGGCGTTAAAGTGGAATATTTTTATGCTTATTGAAAAGTTATCGTCTTAACTATCAAAATAGTAATATTTTCTAACTTGGGTTGGTACTAAACAAACTGTCAAGTAATTAATGTTATCCTTTGATTGCCTGTTGACCCAAAATTTTATCTGATCTGTGCTTAATGTCCCGTTGGGGAGAGGCAAGAAAAATGGGACACATCCTTCACAAAACCGAGTGGAAATTTCCTTTATATTTGTTAAAAGTGATTTTCTTTGTTTCGTAAATTTGTTTGTCGCCTCAAGTAACGACTATCATACATTTTTATAACACGACTGTGAGTTGTATCTCTCGTGGAAAAATTTATGGTTACATTCTTAATAAAATCAAAACAACACAGTATTTAAGCTTTTCAAAAACATACGTTATATTTATTAATATACACAAACCCAATGTTATGTTATTTGGGCCAATTAGGTTAAAGTTAAATCCTCACGCTTTTTCGTATTTCGGAAAAACTCATATAGGGCTCATAGAAATCGATTTCTCTCTTACTATCAAGGTTAGAAATATGATCTAAATGGTGTTAGAAAGAAAAAAAACACGCTTTATATTCAAATCTATAAGCTAAACACAAAATAATTAAAATGTACACCTTTATTAAACCAAAGTTTACAGTTAAAAAAAAATTATTAATCTTTGAGAATTTTTTATTAACTATTTTTACTTGAAATGACAAAAAAAAGAAATTGACGGTAACGTTTATAAAATATTTTCCTAATAAAGTACGTGTGTTTTTATTTTTTTTTCTTATCAGTAATTTTAGCCAGAAAGATGCAAAGTGAGCCATTTTGAATACTTTCTTATGTTTGCATTAAAAATTTTCGTATTTCAAAAAAATTATGTTTATTTCGAATTATAAAATTTAAAAGCGTATCCTTTCAAAAACAGTTTTTAGTTTTTGGATGCGTTCACTCCATTTATTTGGATTTTACTGCAATGCGGAAATATTTTGACCTTCCGAAAAAACAGGCCCGAGGCTTGAGGGGTTAAAATTAATCTTGAAAAGTGATACTTGAGGGACCTGCTGAATACAAAGTAAAAAAATCACAAGAGGTGTTTTTCTACATGGCAGCCTAAAAAGTACAAATTATTTATATATATATTTTTATTACTTGCGAAGGTAAAGTAAACTTTGACTTATATTTTGGCAAGCAATTTGAACTTTGCTTTAAGCCGTTAGTGTGGTCCTTGCCTAAAGGCTAAGTAGTGGAAGCTGAACTACTATCCAAACTTTACTACAACCAACCTACCCCTAGGAGTATTGCCCTTAAGTTTCCACTTTAAGTGCCCATAAGATACTAATGAACTTCTTTGATAATATATCGTATTTTGTGTTATTGTTCAGAATTCTAGGTAGACGGATACGTTGGTAAAATAATACAAAAAATAAAGCTACGAAAATATTGAATATACAATTAAGTTGCTACTTTAATAAGGAATCGTCTTAGCCAAATGTATAAGTTTACATTTATTGCATTTTTAACTCAAATTCGAAAGACGTTATTTAATTTTATGGCGTGGAATTTATTGTTTGCTGGTCACATGTAATTATTATTTTTTATTATTATTATTTCCATATAGAAAGCCCCGAGGAAAATAATTTCCCTCGAGGCCTATGCCATCTTAGGTGATGCTGTGTGGAGGGGTTTTTCAAGGAAAGGAAGTTCTGGGAAGGAAATAAGTGAGTGGATAGGAAACTGGGGACAGTGTGTCCAGTGACGGACGTATGAATCCATCCCTCCAACTGCGGCTTAAGGCGATGGGTCGAGGGATTCTGGCTGGAGAGGTCAAAAGACCTCCTCAACCAGTCTCTCACGCAGCAGATGGGGAGACTCATCGGCTGCCAAGACTTTGACAAATCTCACTCAATGAATCCGGGCACCCCTGCTAAGTCACCAAATGTAGCGAATCACTGCCTATAGCAAAGGGGTTGATTATCCAATAAATAGTTCCCGGGGTGGCGGTACCCATACCCGCCTCCCAAAATGAAATGATAAAGCTATAATATTATAAAGTTATAGTTATTAATATTGATATATTAAGCAGATTCGAGGTTTTTGAACTTGTAGGCACTGTAGGTCAGTAAGGTAGGTACTCATTTTTTCCTCACTGTAGGTCAGTAAGGTAGGTACTCATATTTCCATCGCTGTAGGTCAGTAAGGTAGGTACTCATTTTCCCTCACTCTAGGTCAGTAAGGTAGGTCCTCATTTTTCCCTCAATGTAGGTCAGTAAGGTAGGTACTCATTTTTCCCTCGCTGTAGGTCAGTAAGGTACGTACTCATTTTTCCCTCACTGTAGATCAGTAAGGTAGGTACTCATTTTTCCCTTTAAAGTTGAGTAAAATAAAACATTTTCTATATTAAAGCCTACCACACAAATACAGGCTATTTCTCCCCTATACCGTGAACATCAAGAAATTGTGACACCAATATATAATTAAAGCTTCTAAAATTTCATTCAAAAGTCATCTAAGGACGGGTTGTTTCAAAAAATTTGATGAGTTCATCAAATATTTGAAGTTAATTTTCAGGTTCTGTGTAAGTTCTTTTCGAGTTCTGTTTTTTATCATCATAGGCCAGCTGCTTCACATAACTGAAATCATCACAGAACTTGAATAGAACTTACACAGAACGTGAAAATTAACGTCAAATATTTGACGAATCCGTCAAATTTTTTGAAACAACCCATCCTAAGTTTCAAACCAAATACAGATGATTTTGCATTAATTACCAGTGTAAGATTATTTTTTCAAATAACGTATTTTGGCATTCTTATTCGCATTTTTAAATATGACGGGAACTATCAGACTGAAGAAAGTTTGAAAAAAGTATTTTATTTGAGGTCATTACCTAGAAACGTCACTACGTTTCTTTGCATAAATTGTATTAATCCTTAATTTATTGATTGTCACATAAAATACGTGGTTTATAATTAAGTAGGTAGATATTTAAGAATCATCTTACGATAACAGAGGAAATTGGTGTATGTAAGTGAAAATTGAAACATATCCTTCAAGAAGCGAAGTCTACTGTTATCTGAATAAAAAACATTCAAAACATATTCAGAACTTCCATATTATAGTTATCGGCTTAGGTCACGGTGGGTATGTTTGCATTTTACAAAAGATTTAAAGGTACGTTTCTAAAACTTCAATCATATTAAAGGCTTTGTATAAATAAATCCCTTTGATCCTCGCCTGCATCTCCAGTCTCCAGTGCATTCAATTCCATTTCATTCTCCTATTATAATTCAAATTCTTGAATTCGCCCTTTGTGAGAATTCAACGATGATTGATTAATAGTTTATTTCGTAAATTCTACTTTTATTTTTGTTTTGTTTTTGATGCTATCAAATCTGTTATTGCCAAACAAAGTTGTTGTTGCTTTTAGTTTTCGTATCGAGTAAATTTATTTTGGCAAAACCTGCAACGGAAAATATCACTTTTAAAAATGCTTTTTCATGGAAAAGAATTATATATTTCTAACTAAGTACAACTAATAAAAAATATGTATTTATGTAATTACTAAGGAGATATAACTAAAAAGAATTATGTATTTATGTAATAACCAAGTATAACTTACAAGAATTACGTATTTATGTAATAACTAAGTTTAACTAACAATAATTTTGTATTTATGGAATAACTAAGTATAACCAACAATAATTATGTATATATGTAATAACTTACAATAAATATGTTTTTATGTAATAACTAAGTATAACCAATAAAATTGATGTATTTATGTAATAACTAAGTATAACTAACAATAATTATGTATTTATGTAAATAATAACTTAGTTTATCTAACAAGAATTGTGGATTTATGTAATAACTATTTTTTTTTTTTTATAAAAGGCGGAGACGGTTTACAAGTACATGTTCCCGTGAGCACTTAGGCCATAGGCCCATTATGCTATCTTCCATTTTACCTTAATCATTTAGTAACAACCCAGTCCCTTTAATAAAGTTCACCAGGGTTGTCACCGGATATGTGGCTATGTCTTCTGGTTCTACTGTGTGTCTCCCCAGGTATCTGAGCCTAGTTCCCACCAGGGCAGTACATTGGCACCATAAGTGAATTGGAGTTTCTTCGTCCTCTTCTCATTTCCTGCATCTATTGATGTTTTCCACTCCCAATATGTCATCTGCATATGTCTCCTGAGATGGCAGTGTCCCGTTAGTAGTCCTACCAGTTTCCTCAGCGAGTTTCTGTCCATATTGAGTAGTTTTCTGGTTTGTCTAGGGTCAGGTCCTTTTATGAGTACTTTAGATTGTCTCATTCCAGGTGCCCTCTCCCATTCTTTGCAGTGCTGGGATTCGACCCACCTATCAATATGTAGTTTTGTGTGGCAAGCTGCTACTCCTACAGCCGGCTCGGATCCCACAAGTGGTGCTTTCGCCCCTTCCCTTGCTAGTTCATCAGCCCGCTCGTTGCCCTCAATACCTTTATGTCCTGGTACCCAGATCAGGGTTATTTTATTGATGGTAGCAGGTTCTGTAAGAATAGTCCTGCATTCCATCACCAGTCTAGAGTCGCATCGGTTACTTTCCAGTGCCATTAGGGCAGCCTGGCTATCAGAACATATGCTTATATTCTTATTCCTGTACCCGATACGTATATTCTCCTGTGCGCAGGCCAAGATGGATTCCATCTCAGCTTGAAACACAGTACAGTATGTTCCTAGAGGTATACTGAGTTCCCTCTTGGATCCCTGCAGACAGACCCCGGCCCCTGTTCCTTCCTCCATCTTGGATCCATCTGTGAACCAGATTAGTTCCTGTTTGGAGGTTGGACCTGGAACCGTGTCCCATTCCTCCCTTGTGGGGTAGATCACCCCGAACTGCTGTTTAAAGAAATAGTCGGCTTGTTTGCCGTCCTGCTTCATTCCAGCTGTCGGGCTAATTGCCCTCAGTCTTGTTCCGATCTCTGTATGACTGTTTTTGGGCAGCTCACCTCTCCATTGACCTTAACATTGTAACCTGTAGGCTGCCGATAACAATAATTTTGTATTTATGGAATAACTAAGTATAACCAACAATAATTATGTATATATGTAATAACTTACAATAAATATGTATTTATGTAATAACTAAGTATAACCAATAAAATTGATGTATTTATGTAATAACTAAGTATAACTAACAAGAATTATGTATTTATGTAAATAATAACTTAGTTTATCTAATAAGAATTGTGGATTTATGTAATAACTAAGTATAACTAACAAAAATTACGTATTTATGTAATAACTAAGTATAACCAACAAGAATTATGTATTTATGTAATAACTAAATAATAACCAACAATAACAGTATATCTAACAAGAATTACGTATTTATGTAATAACTAAGTATAACTAACGAGAAATATGTATTTATGTAATAACTAAGAATATCTAACAAGAATTATGTATTTATGTAAATAATAACTTAGTTTATCTAATAAGAATTGTGGATTTATGTAATAACTAAGTATAACTAACAAAAATTAACTAAGTATAACTAACAAGAATCATGTATTTATGTACTAACTAAGCACTACTAACAATAAGGTAATAAATCAAAACCGCAAAAAAAAATTCTGTTCATTATTTTAAAGATGCATCCGATATAATCCTTTTTCACATTGGCGTTTTAATTAATTAGGTACCACAGGTTTTCCAACCCGGCTTCGTCCGAGAGTTTAATTGAAAAATATGGAACCAATACTTTAGACCCAAATTCAAATGAAACATTGTTATCAAATGGCAATTCAGCACTATTTTGCTTTTTTGACAATTAATTGAAAGGTCCCCGTTAAACGCTTATACTAGGTGCGTTTCAGCTTTCTATCAATTGTAATGTTAATCACAATTTGCTCAAAAGCTGAAATGAACTTAAAATCGGCATTTAATGGGAACCTTTCAACAATAAAAAAAAAAACACAAAGGCGCTGAATGGCATTTGATGACAGTGTTATATTTGAATTTCTGTAAAACAAAGAAGGAACATACAACCCTATTGTTACCCTTGTAAGCCACATTCCGCTATCTGACATTTTTTTCCATCTCAAAGATAGATCCGCAATGATTGGACAGAGTATTGGCACATTGCTAGTAAATCCAACGGAGCCTGCTATCCCTCAATACAAATGACAATCCCGTGACAACCGTGGTTTCATATCCCCCATTTTTCAAAAAAGAAATTTTCTTACTTATTCGAATGAGAATTGGACATTGTTTCGTTCCTTCTCACCCTTTTCAAAATCAAATCCTTGACTCCACAGATTGTACATTCTGCACCGTCAAGAAGTGGTAACTTTTGGATCACATGTTTTTTGGTTGTCTCTCCTCCATTTCAACACTTCTCTTCTATGTCTGAACTCGACTCAGATCTTTCGTTTAATTTTGAAATTTGCCAATTTAAATAAAAATTAATATATTAATTCACCTTTCTTTTCTCCGTAATTTGATATAATGGCCTAGAAAACTTTTGAAGGGTGAAACTCAGAAATATTTGAAAAAAATAAGAAAAAAACCCAACCTAGGTGTCTTTAAAAAGTAAGACTGTTAAAATAATATTTCTAATGGAAATCAAGATGGGAGCAGATAAAATTTGCGTTGACCTGGAAAAGCCTTGAAAAAAAATATGACCAAGCCAGACTCAGCCCACCGAGAGTTTTGCTTCAGAAAAATAGATTTACTGATTTAACGATAAGATCTTATTTGGATTTCACCCTTTGGATGTTATTTGCTATCGACTGAAGTGAACGAGTTGAAGGAAGGGAAATATTTTATTTTGACTTTTATTGGAGTAAACATTTTTTTTTCATATTGTGAAACGTTGAAAATACGACGAAATGTAATGTTGAAATGGGAAAGGCTTAAATAGAGCATACAAAAAAATGGTTTCTGTCAAGAGCATTACAATTTGGAAAAACGTTTTAAATTTATTCGAAGAATTGATAGATAATGCTTGAAGTCGATCTTTTATTTTATTATAATAAGATTACCAAATGTGAACTAATATAATATTTTTAGAAACGTTATTTATTTTATTGAATCCGCAAATTTATACAATATTCATGAATTAGCCACTTTTACGAATTTGGTAAAATTGAATTGGTCAGAAAGTAAAACAATAAGGCTAGTTTATTTTTATTATCTGGATAAATTTCATCCTTCAGTATCCAAGCTCTAAAGTGGGGTCATTTTTCTGTCGTGGAATTGATTGGATTGATGGCTGGGACTAGATGGTTCATGCCAATATCGATTTCATCTGGATAAAAGAACCTTGTCTTGGATTCTAGAAATAAATAAAGCTCTCTCAGGTGACGTAATATTTGGAAACTTTAGAAGCTTTTAATTTAATCCATTATTACAAGACAAATTTTTGTAAATTGTGTAAAAGATTCCCGTTCATTAACGTATGAATAATATTATAAATTTGAGTTAAGGTACTCGTAAGAGTGGTCGGGATGATAACAAAGCTAGGTTGAGCTACACGTACATTTTGAATCTTGAGAGGATTGCTGAGTGGACTTTTGTACTTTGTTGAAAAAGTTTGATGATTTTGATGCCACCACAAAGCGTTATTATAAGTGAGTGTATTCCGTTTTTCTTTGATCATAAGCCACAAATGAATGTTATATTTTCAAAGTCTAGACTTATGTGTACCAAGAAGCAGAGATTGAGCATGACGCGTAATCTGACAGATGGAAAACCTCACGACTTAAAAACAAAAATAAAAATTCTTTTGCAACATCGTGAGGAACATTGGAAATACTTTTTTCAAAAATCTCAAAGATGTTGTCTATCATCCGATTATAGAAAGAGAAGAACATTCGTCCACGAGATTGATTGACCGTCTTCTTTCGGGATACTCTCTCCTGTCGTGGCTGATTACTATAAGGTATTAATATTTACCTTTCAGCCTGCAGCTAGATCAACCACAAATTTTTCGAAGCTATGATTTACAGCGTCTTTATTCATCAAATTATCGAATCTTCCAATTCCTTTGAAGGTATTGGAGCCTTCTTATTTTTGTAATAAGTTTTAAACGGTATTATAATTTCTGATCGTTCAATGAAAAACAAGTCCATGAGATGCAGTGAGATTTTTTTTTCTTAAATGAAATCAAACATTTTATTAATTTGGTGTGACTGATTAGGTAATATTATCGATAAGTGCTATTAGAAACAGGGACAATGATAATGGTAGTGTTACATGATACTTTGTCAGTATTCATGATTCACAATACAAAACATCTGATGACCACCAAAGTGGTTTAATAAATAATAAAGCACTCGCAGCGTGTCCGTATTTATTTTTATATTTCCTGTACATTTATTATCCGAGTGCACTTGGATACATTATAATATATTCTTGTTGGCGGTCCAGCCATTGCGCTGATGTTTTATTTCTCCATTTGTTTTAAATTTATGGGCGTTTTCTACAATGGCATGAAGAATGGGGATACATGGTCCGAAGACGTGAAAGAAAGACGATTAAAATACCATTTATAATGGTTCATACGAAATGCACTATGCCTGAGCTTAGACTGCTCAGAGCATAAGCACATTAATGCAAAATCTAGCATCCGAGATGAGAACAAGGTATTTTTAGAAAGCTTTTATTCTGGCTAACTAAATAAAGAGGATCATTTATAAAAAAGCTTTTATTAAAAGCTTTATTGGCTTTCTCTACAAAGTTTTACTAATACAAATGCACTTTAAATTTGAATGATTGATTAATTTGTTGTACTAGATACTACGTAGTAAGGTTTTTGTCAAAAATTAAAATGTTGTTTATTCAAACGGTTTAGTAAACGAAAAATAAAAGGTAGCGCAAAAGTCATCACTCGACTTCCCAAGGTATAATAACTTTGTTTGTAAATTTAATAATTAGTATACCTAATAGCGATCTATGGTTTGTGAACGTATTCTGTTTTCTTCACAATTAATGTCAAAGCCGCGGTGACACAAGATGCCATTTGCATAAATGAGAGCATTTTCCGATAGGGTATGACTTTTGCGCTACCTTTATTCAGGATGACTGATACTTGATGTGAAGTAGGTTGTAGTAAAGGGGGTACATTACACGTCGGAGTCCTGCATTTGTCAGGAGATTACCTGTCACAGAGACCCTTAAGAGGTACAGCAGCGCGACTTTACTCACACAAAACTTAATTTTGAATTTGAGGTCAAAATATCCAAAAAAAACTAAAAAATTATTTTTTATCAAAGTGATATTAAATATCTAGTAAAGATATGCGCTATTTTATATTTGTTTTGTTTTAAATTATGATTTTTTGTTATAAATGATGATATATAGTTAATTAATGATTACAATTTCGCTTAATTTTGGAGACAACTTTTGAGTTTTTATGGGAATTAATTATAATTATTATTAAAAATATCTTGTCTTATCTACTTTGTTAATAAAATGAAAACTAAAATTTAAAAAAAAATCGTTTAAAATGCTTTCTTTTGGGTGGTAATTTTGATTTACATCCGATAAATTTGTATTACGACTTATGTAAATAAGTCATTTATAATTTAAATTTACGCCCATCAAAATACCTGTTTTAATTTTTTTTTTTTTTTGTTATTTATTTTACATTTCATCATATTTTTTTACGAATAAAAAGGGCTAAATTATTTTTGTTTTTATATTTTATTCTGACAAATTATTGGCAAAGTTGCTTTTATCACGGAATATTGAATTTGTTAATGGCATATAATTTAAAACAAAAAAAAATAAAGTGATGCTTATCCGTACTAGATTATTTAATGTAACTTTTGATTACAAAAATAATTTATCAGTTTTGTTGGGTATTTTGGCGTCAAATCCAAAATTAAGATTTATTTGCAATGGGCCACGTAGCCGTTTCCTTTATGAATTGACACAAGACAAAATAATTTCTGAATTGCGGTATATTCGTAGCACAAAAATAACTTACACTTTGTTCGAAATTCCAACGTTTGGTACCTCTTAAATAAAAATGTTTAATTGTGCAATTTAAAACGTTAAAACTCTCGTCGTTATTGTGCGCAGTTTCCAAGCATACAGAACAGATGTTGCTACTCTTCACTCCCAAGTCTTTTTTACTTGCACTTTCAGATAAAATCACCTCTTGAAATTACTGCACTTTACCATGGACACCACAATATGTTTCGTCTTTAATACGTCCCGTCAAATACCGACCTCCATTATATTACATTAATGTAATTACTTGACTCGGTAAGCACTTATTTTGAAGTATTGATCAGCCAGTGGATGAAGTGCGTTACGTCAAGTTACGTGAACCCCATGGAATTGCGCAAGAAAGCAATTTAATTAACCAACATGCACTCTCTCCCTATAAATGTAAATAATATATATCGAGCGGTGGTTAAACTTCTCAGAACATTATATTATTACGAATGAGCGGGGTAGAATGGAGACCTGCGGTAGGGTTTCCATATGTGATGTCACTGAAAGCCGATGAAATATTACGGACGCAAAGTACGGTCGAAAATACAAATATGTACAAGTCTTGCGTGGCTGCATCGATATGGACGCATTGTGAATTTCTCTTAGTGATGCAAAATCGCGTGTTTTTGATTTTGAAAATTAGATCACTTTGAAATATTTTAGATGCTTTATTTAAATAATGCGATTAGAATGTATTTTCCTTCCCAGAACTTTCTCTCCTAAAAAGACCCCCAACACAGCATCTGCTGCCCTGAGGGCAATCATTTTATTCAGGGCCTCGTGTGTGGAATTAATGTAAAAAAAATTAAAGCATCGTACAGTTCGCGCACTGAGTGCAAATCATAGTAAATTGAATTGAATTGAATTTATTTATTTCTATATATTACAGTATTTACCTATAGATCAATTTCGAAAACATTTTTACATAATATATTTTGTAATTTTATTATGTTGGGTGTAAGGTAGGTTTGTGAAGGTGAAACTGTGGATAAAATCAAAATCAAAATCAAAATCATTTATTGTACAAAATTTTCATTTAGTACAAAAGGTATAACTTATAGGTACCTACATCCTATTTCTTCCAGTTAACCTAACATGTTATACAGAAATGAACACAAATGAAATATAAATATAAAAGTGGTGTAATACAAATTGAGTTTGTTTTAATTTATTATATAAACATAAATATAAAAACAGTTGTACCTATGTGAGGTATTCACAATGTGTAATGAGACCTGTTCAGAAGGAATGTTTTTAGTGATGACTTAAATCTGAGTGTATCTGGTATTTGTTTAATATCAGGTATTGGATAGGTTTGATAGGTATTGTTGTATGTTTCGTGAACACCTCACTAGTAAATGCAACAAATATTTCACTATATTATCACTGTATTGGCATTGGTAGGTATTTTGTGCAAAATATTTTTAAATGAATCATCGTAGAAGTCAAAATTTCACTACCCATTTTTATATGAATTCTTATCAAGATATGTCAAATGCAGTGCTTTTATATTGACACCTGAAAACTTCTGTGCTCGTAGTAAAACGGTTTTAAAGACGGGGAAGTTGACCAACTTTTACGTTTTATACGAGTCCACACGTCTACAGTATACCTACAACAATGCTTATAACTGAGCTAACATCGATAACATCGGCGACAAATTACGTGTTTTCGTGTCGTCCGGGCGAACAATGGCGGAGAGATATTGTACACATAAAATCACACGGAAGATTAGTTAAACCACGGAATAACTGATAATAACGTTAACCTCGGACACTTTCATAATAAATTACGTTTAATCAGGACTTGCCATGTTTTCTCTCCAAATGAGCCAGCAATGTACGAGTATCTGAACCGATACAAATGTTCCACGATACAAAGGAGTCGCTCGAATATTTACGCGTCACATCAACGTGACTGGAGCATCACGTAGACAAACATAATCCCTTGACATGAGACATCTCAAAGACGTACCGCTGATAGAACCACCGTATCCTGTCCCTCTTCCTTGTGAACGACACATTTAATAGAAAGAGAGGTTACGGCGGAGTTCTCTTTGATATGACCATACCGATGAATTTTTATCTAATGGTTTAATCTGTTGATAAATTTGTATCGTGAATATTGTCACGTAAACATCAGTCGATCTAGTAATCAAGTAAAGCAACGTTAATTAATGTAGTGAATAAAAAAGTAATTGGACGTCTGATCAAGGGGCCCTTGGATTACCAACTCAAAGTCACACCAATGAGAGATTGGAATGTTCCGATTTTTTGTTAAAAACTATTACATAAGCTCTTGACTGACTCTTTTAGATGAGCACTTAATTGTTTGTTAATTTATTCTGTCATGCTTATTTGATGAGCTATGTGGCAGAATGAAAGAGCTTAGCCCTGGTTTTCGATTTCAAAAGCCGATAAAATGGTTTATTTTAAATGACAAACTGCACTTTTAAGTTTCTCTCAGACTCGAAACCACCTTGTCTATGTTTGGAAACTAGACATAAGCCTATGTATTCGAAGCACAGTCTACCCAACCTTCTACATTTCTCTTCTCATTCCATTTCCACGAAATCTTCCAAACCCAACAATTCACAATGCCTTCGTGGTGTCACTTATAACATTTTATGAGGGGAAAAATGAAAAGTCTGATATATCATAGAAATAACACACAAAAATCATTTTTTTAAATGAAACTAGAAGTAATTTAACACGCTAGATTTTGATTAAATTTTCGGTTGACGGGGTCATTGGATTTCACTTAAAAAATAGGTAACTTAGTAAAGTTGATTGCTGTGTTTTAATTTTTCACAATATAAATTTACATACTTAACCAGCAGATATAGCAGATTCACTTTAGGGTCCACTATTCGAATTTCGACCGATTTCTGACATATCTCCCTTAAACATTTGAAGTTTTTAAGCTTTAAAAAAAATAAATTTTATTTTTAAGATAATATCTAGATACGTTCCACGGCGAAACGCAAATTATATGAAATTCCATCGATAGAAAAAAATCGCAAAGTATGCTCCGAAAATTATTTAAAACAAGTCTATTTCTATTATTTTACAAGTTATATTTGTGAAAAAATTCACAATGTTTCTTTAAATGATACTTAAGATACGTTCAACAAGATTTTTGCTCTATTTTAAACGAGTCATGTTTTATTAAGCATTTTCATAATTTTCGCTTCAATTTTATCATTGAAAATATTAGCGCGCTCTGTCCAACATTCGTAATTTCATATCTCTCCATCTTCTTCTTTTTGCGCCGGGAAGTGTGGCCTTAATAAATTACAGTAAGACTATTTCTACGGGTGCTCTGCACACGGTCCAGTGGGGAGATTGCCAGTCATCTCCATCGAATGGGGAGAGTAGGGGATGCTTTGGTGTCGGGCGCACACGCGGCTCGTCTTCCGTTGGACGACCGACTTCAGATGGTTAAAGAAAAGGGTAAAAATAGACCAGAGGCGCTCAGATACGCCATTTGACATTGATTCTAATGGCAGTAGATATTTGCCTTGGTTAGGCCACGGAGGGCATGATGCGAGAGACATTTTACAGCGCTCGGTCGGCGCCGGCGTCCGGTTAGGCTCGGCGGGTCCGGCAGGTCTGGTAGGAATTTCGCAGCGCGTCGAGTTTGCGAATGCATGCAAGACTTGACTTCGGCCAAAGTCTGTCTTTTTGATGTCTCTTCGGACGGCGATTCACGATTGACCCCCCATTGCGGGCCGAGCTAATCATTTTTCCTCTGCGCTAGTTGTTCTTTGCTCGCTGCTACTTGACGTTAAAATTTCAGAAATTTTAAGCTAGGCACTTGTCCAGTTTTTTTTAAATGTTAATAGTACATAACTGCTGACCCTGTGCAAATCGCAAGTGCGCTTCACGGTTGAATTTGGCAGCCACCTCTGGTCTGGAGCTCCAAAATACTTGAAAAATACCCTCAACGCGGTCCGTTTGATTGGTCCCACTTTAACGAAAGGTTTGCAATCTTTAGAGCACAGGCGTCGGGAATGCTATCCATGTTCTACCGGTATTTCAATGGAAGATGCTCTGAGGAACTAGCGTCATTGATCCCTTCGGCACCGGTGCATAGTCGGGAGACACGCCAAACGCGCGCCCAACACCGTACACGGTTGACATTTGTCGTTTTTCCGACTCGTTCTTGAGTTCAACAGCTCGGCTATGGGACGATTTGCCGGCTTCTGTGTTACCTCTCTCCTACAACATGGGTTTCTTCAAGACCAATGTTCATTTCTTCCTCTCCTCAAAAAGACCCTCCACACACCATCCCTGATGACATAAGCCCTGAGGGAAATTATTTTCTTCAGGGCCTCCTGTGTGGATATATGTAAAAAAAAAAAATTATAAATATCGCGCAAGAGTCCCCACTGTTCCCAACCGCTAGAAGCCAGCGAGATTATGACTTCCCCAAATGGGGTATATTGTGAGGCTGAATGTAGCGGGAAGGGGAAAGAGATAAGCAACAAGAAGGTGGAGAAGTATCTGACTATTGAGATCTGGTCACCAAACGGCTAAAGCCATTTCAAGCAACGCTTCAATTCTGAATAGTGTTCTTACCAGGGCGATATCGCGGATATATTCCACTTTGTATATACGTCCATTAGCTGCAGGTACGTTTCTAGAAATTAGCCTGGAGGGGTATTTCTCGCATAACCGACACGTATCATGATATTTAACCAGATTGACATACTGGAAGGCTGTCTGAAATGTTAGCTTAGGGCGGAGAAAACGTTGCACGGCTGAAATAATACCATAAAGTGAAATACAATATTATTATACTCACATATTTCTATTAGCTGAGGGAAACTTATAATTATTTCTAACTATCATTATCTTTTTATTCAACTATTAAATCTTTGTATCCTTTTTGATCTGCTTTAATTGTTAACTGAATTTAAAAGATAAAAAATTTCATTACAATATTTTGGCAGAATCATACTGGGACTCTCGTCGATAAAGCAGTAGGTTGTGTTTTTTCCTAAGCGCCAAACTGAATATGCTGGTCACGTTAATTTATAGGATGAGCTGAGAAGGTTATGTACCATGAAATTTTGAGCGTGCCGTTCATAGCAAGCAATTATTTGTAGATTTCTTATTGAAAGCACGGTACGGACCAAATAAATAATTTATATAAAATAACGAGAGGGTTTTCTCTTGGGGTTGGATTTGTCCAATTTATTGTTTCAAATACCCGATCGTGTCTGATTGTGGATTGCCAAAGGGAACGAGATAAAATGAAGTGTTCTTCAACGTAAGCAATGCTCCCAACAAGCTTTCCACTGACATACCGGTATAACCTTAAATAATCAAGCCAGGCACTGGGGCCAGCGTTGCGTTAACATCTCATGGGGCTTTCGGGGGTGGAAATATCTCGGCTCACCACTGTTTATACACAGCCCGTAGGCCTTAATAATCATATAATAATAGATAATAACCACTCAAAATATAACTAATATTTGGAAATCCTGTGAAGAGCAAACCTTGCGTTCAAAAATAATATTTCTAATTTGCTTTTATTTAATAAACCTAAACCAAATTTTTCGCTGAAATCATAAGATTTATAAGTAGGAACTTATATACCTACCTACTTAAATATACATTTTATGTAAAAAAAAATTATTTCAAATAAGGAAAAATATGTATGATTAAAAATAAATATGAATGTCAAAAGTATTTTTTTATGAAACTTTCTTCGGGCAGATAGGTAAAATTGAAAAAACGTGAATGAGAAAGTTTACGCAACACGACGATTTAACATTTGAAAAAACAATTGGTCACCATCTTGAACCGGAAACGGAATCAACCAAAAAATTACAGACAGACGAAATGATAGACGATTGAGTTAAAACCGGACTTTAACAGGACAAAACGAAGAACATTATTAGGTTTCAAACAGTTACTAAGTATTCGGTCACCACACCTCGTTTTTTATTTAAAAAAAAATAAAAACTTTGAATTCTTCTAACTGTAGGGAGTCAGTGGGACTACGACATCATCAAGAATTAGGGGATGTTGTAAGACTGAAGCGGGTGGAGATGGAAGAGAATGTGGTAGATGAAGGTTGGGAAACACCTTGCTATTCAGATTTGGTCACAAACACGGTTGAACCTACTTTAAAAAACGTTTTTTTTTATTAGCAATAGCTCCACACAGGAGACCCTGAAAAAAATTATTTCCCTCAGGGTCTATGTCATCTTGAGGGTTCTGTGAGGAGGGTCTTTTTATGGAAAGGAAAGAGATAAAGTTCTGGGAAAAAGCAAGATACGAGGGGTGGTGGGAATTAGGAGTCTTCGGAAACTGGTAGTGTTAATAAAATAAAAGTAGTCTACAACAAATGTATGTGTTTTTTTAATGGAAAAAAATTTTTAGTGAACCGTTTGCATCGATGTTTTGCGACTGTATTTAGCAAGTCCACCGCACAATGTGGTGCATCCGGTACTAACTAAAACCAACATGGTAGTTACAACGACCGGGAGCGATTCATTAATTTGTCAATCACTCCCGTATATGTCGGACTTAATCCCAACACAAACCGCGGCGATGAATAATTAACAATAAATCGTGAAACCATTATATTATACGCAAAAATTAATTTATTTACAATTGAAATCATTTACAATGTCATCAATTTGCATTCCCTTAAAACCTTTGATGCAATTTATGTTATTTGACCATTCAAAAGTAAATAATTTTCAATTAATTAGTAATTGATTTGTTGAAGATAATATTGTTAATTCTAAAATTTGAAATATGAGATTGGCTAATATGACGGTTTGACAGAAGGTGGCAATAGTAGAATCGGTAAACGCGCACGTCCCGGTTAGACGAGAGGTTCTGGGTTCGAGTCCCAGTTTCGAGCATTATTTTTTACTATTTTTCTGTGTCTTGTACTCATTAATATTTTGGTTTAGATTATTATTGTTATATTTGTCTTCAATGATATTAAATATTGATGGAAATAACCTTCAAAATTTATAATAAGAGAGTTTTTCTATAAAATATTGAATATTTATTTAGACTTTTCTGAAAAGTCAGTAGTTTCATATAAATAAAATCGGATATATTTATCCGAGACTCTTTCTAGGTTACAAATCAATTCTTAGAATGATTGTTTTTAATAAAAACAGAATAGTTACCTATAACATGGGAAAAAATTAATTGAAGATAATATTGTTAATCCTAAAATTTTAAATATTAGATTGACTAATATAGACGGTTTGACAGAAGGTGGCAATGGCGGAGTTGGTAAACGCGCACGTCCCGGTTAGACGAGAGGTTCTGGGTTCGAGTCCCAGTTGTTACCATTATCTTTTTCTATTTTTCTGTGTCTTGTTCTCTTTTATATTTTTGTTTAGATTATAATTGTTATCTTCTTCTTCAATGATTTTCAATAGTTCTATTTGAACAACGCACAATATTTCTGCTTGCCGGAATCGGTGAGAGCACCCTCAATGATGTTATTTGGTAGGGGATAGGAAATGGATTTCCTAATTTAAATACTGCACACGAGTCCCAACTGCCCGTTGGAATATATCTCTATTTACGTAGTGGGAAACCAGTGTATCGATTCTGAATTGTGGTCTTCCTCATAAATGCACAATATATTATTTGATAATTCTAAAATAACACAAGTCACATAAAATACAAACACTCTGGAATTCTAATTGATAATATCTAGGATCTCTCCGGATCCGGATCTCTAGGATCTCTCTAGGATCTCTCCGGATCGAGATTAAAATAATCAAGCATTTTATTGATTAGTCTTTTTACAAACACAGAAAAAAAATTGTCAGGCCTATAAAAACTTTGCTTTAAAGTTAAAAATATCCTACTTAACGAATCTCTTTTCGGTAACGGTTTTATTGTATAATGTGGCAAATTAGGTTATTTAGAAAATATCATCGAAGAAGAAGATAATGCTAATAATGTAAACGAAAATATGAAAGAGAACAGGACACAAAAATTAAAAAGTTAACGGTCGCAACTGCGACTAGAACCAAGAACCTCTCATCTTAACGGGACAAATGCCTTATCAATTCGGCTACTGAGACCTCTTATTTGAACGTCATCTTTATCAATGTCATATTTCAAGTTTCAGAATTAACAATATTATCTTCGATAAATTTTTTTTTTGCATATTTTTGGCAGCTTACTTTTTCATTAAAAACAATTGTTCGAAGAACTGGTTTGTAACCTAGGTAGTATCTCGGATAAATATATTCGATTTTATTTATATATTTTTATTATCATTAGAAAATGATGAGAAAATATGTAAAGGTTGCTTCTACTTGGCAAAATTAAATAAAATATGATTTTTGGCGATGTTTTTTTTTTCGTAAATTAATTCGGGCGGCTGATGTTAAGCCGGAATTTAAACCTTCGCCATTTACCTGTTATTATTAGCGGCCCGATTCCAAATATTACACAGCTATTTACATCTAGTAATCAAACATAGCTAACCAGATAACCATTAATCACTAGGTTTTAATTTAATGCTAAGTCCTGATTCCGAATGATATATAAACAGGGGTGACAAATACCTGCTTAAAATATCTGAAAAGAATCATAAAAAATTGTATTTATGAAACAATTTTATTGTGATTAATGACATTTTCTATTGTTTCCGCGATTGAACGTTTTTTTTCATGAGCAAAAGCTAAATATGATCTTCAACACTCGGCAAAAAAAGCTGCTGTCTGACACATACAAATTCTCGGTTTCTTTTTTTTATTGAAATCATAAAGCAAAGATACAAACTTTGAACAACTTTTAAAATATTCAATGCCGTATAATAAGTAATACTTACATGATTTTTTATTATGAATGGTGGATTTTGCAAGGCAGTGCGCTGCGTTGATTGAAAAAGATCTAATCTCAACGTACCAAATAACATTAAACAATACGAATGAAAACATATATTCATAACTTCGTAATATTTCACGTCCGACCGAACCTTGATTTTACTTTTAGTAGGACATTATAGCGACCGGTGCATCGCTTTGCATATCGCTTAATATATTGTCGGTTACGGTGTACGATAGCTCGGCTGAAGTACACAAAATACAAAGCTTTTAAAAGTAAGGGTTTTATTAGCACAGTAGAAATTCATTGCATTAATTGATACCATTTTAAACTACATAATAAAATATTAATCTGGCGAAATTGGTTGCACAAATACTTTAGAATACTTACAGATATGTATATGTACACAGATTATCAGCTTTTAATTTGTAAAATAGTCTAACAAACATAAAAGCAATTATTAATATTTGAATGTTTTATTGCAGATTATCCCATGAAGAAAGGTAACGTGGCATTAATTCCTCTTGTGTAATTTTTAAATGATTTAAAAATGGGTTTTACTTAAGGCATTCGCTTTAAGTGATTATTTAAAAAGATAAACGAGTAAATTTCCCAATTCTAAAAAATTCTTAACTAATATTGTAAATGCGAAAGTGTGTTTGTTTGTCATTTTTGGAAAAGTGGTTGGAGGATTGAAATGTGACATAAGCTACTTTTTATCTGAAAAATCTTTGGAAAATTCTTTGTACAGTAATTTCTCCAAAATCTAAAAAAAGAAAAATCAGAAAAAGATACGGTCACATTGGTCGAGTCTCAGCATCGCATTTTTATCTGACTTCAGATTTTCGATTGAGTTTTGCTAATATTGTCTTCATTAAATTAAAAACCAATTATTTAAACATAATGCTGAGTCCCAAAGAAACATTTTCCTGAAAATCCCTCATGTTACCTCAATTATTACCATTGCTTATTTATTCACTTATTACAATTAACAAAATAATTTTAATTTATTTAAGAATTTTATTTTTTTTTTAAATTAAAAAAAATATTATTTTTACGACCAGCAGTAGGCACGATTTCTGAAATAATAAATTTAATTAATTTGAATTTTTTTGTTGTACTGTTTTTCGAAAAGGTACAGTTTTTCATTGCTTATCACTAGTTAAGCAGTTCGCTGTTCCATTAAAAAAATAGAGTCTTCAGATTAAACAATCGTACATTTTATTCACAAAACATTTATTTATCAAAATGATTAATGTTTTTCTACAAGAGGAGATAAATATTTTCAGACGTTTATCTCGCAAATGCGGAGTAATCAATAAATATGACTTATCGCCCGTTGGTAGGTACCATAAATTAGGTTTGGTCGCCGCGTTCTGCTAATTGAATTCGGGGTTTGTTCATTTTCCTTCCAATATCCACTGCGGGATAATCACGCCAAAGGATGGATTTACAAACACTAATGAGTCCGTATTTTAATGAAATGGGTCAATTTGTCGGAAAAGTGATAACTTTTTTAAACTGGGTGTTTTTGATGACTGTTAGAACAAGAGAATTCATTATAATTCACATAATTCATTATAATTCACTTAGCATTTTTTTTATTTTTTTTATTTAATATTACCTAAATGATGATTCTTTGCAAAACTTTTACTGAGTTTAGATTGTTTTTGTAAGATCCTCCCCAACCTATAATTTCATAGATAAGTAAAGAATGAACAAGTGCATAGTACACATTTTTGATTATTGTTACATTTAAAATATTTCTATCTAACAAATAAATATATATATACATTTCCTTATTCTCTTCACCAGCTCTGAAATGTGGCTATTCCACGTCAGGTTTTGATCAATGATCACACCGAGATATTTAATTTCGGAAGAAGAGTTACTTACAGGATTATGTTGTTTACAAAGTACATTATCACATTTTTCATCGTGGATCACAATATTAACTTTATGATCAGGTATTTTCTGTAAGGAAAATAAGTGGTTTTTTATTGCATTAAGTGTGAGTAAGCTATTATCAAACCATGATTTTAAGATATTAATAATATTAAAAAAAAAAAAAATCTTCATTTGCCAATTTGTTAACTAGTTTATTAAGTATTTCAAATTTTCTATTTAAGTTTTTTTTTAAAGTTATGTATAAAAATATGTTTTTCATTTGTCAGTGTATATGCAAATGTGATCACTGCAGACACATTAGTCTAGGGATACTTATAATTGTATTTTAATTTGTTTTACATAAACCAAAATAATGTTGTATAAATATCCTGTTTGTGTCTCAAACAAATAAATAAATAAATAAATAAATAGACAGCTTAAATTGTAGTAAACCTGTCGCGCATCGTCTCAATGGCTCGGTAAGGGCTAGGAATCGACAAAAATCGAAGACAATACTCAGAAAGTGAAATTAACTAATACGGTGTCTCGTGGTAAATACTTTACTGTGTAGGATGTTTTCATTGTAAAATACATGTTTAATGTTTATAAACCTACCTACCAATTTGAAGTGATGAGCGGGCCTGAAGAATTTGGCATCACGCGACCTCACGTACGGCCTTGTTCGATGACTTCCTGCATGGTTCTTATGACGTCAAACCCAGTCTGAATTTTTTTAACACTTTTTTTACACAAATCCACACAGGAGGCCCTGAGGAAAGTGATTTCCCTGGGACGTATGTACTTAGAAGATGCTACATGGAGGGTCCTTTTGAGGAGAGGAAGGCGTGAACACGGGTCTTAAAGAGACCCATGTTATAGGAAGGAAGAAACATAGAGGCCCCCAAATCGTTCCACAGCCTGGCTGTTGAGCCCAAGAACAAGTCATAGAAGCGACCCGTTCTCGTGTGGCGTGTTTCGGCTGTGCATCGGTGCCGAAGGGATCAATGACGCTAGTTTCTCGAAGTACCTACCTTTCATTAAAATACCGGTAGAACAAGGATAGCATTCCCACTCGACGCATACGCTCTAAAGATTGCAATCCGTTCGTTAAGATGGGAGAATCAATCAAACGGACTGCCCATTTGTGCACAGAGGTAGAGAGATTTTTTTCAGGTATTTTGTAATTTGTACAGGGTTAGAAGTTGTGTACTATTAAAGCATATGCCTGTACAGTACGCATGAATAGTTTGTTATGTTTGAAATTTAGTCGTTTTCAGGTATCGGATTATTATTGTAACGAATTACCTTAAAACGTTTATTAATTGTTTTTGTGTTTAATTCGTAGAACTACATTTAATTTTTTAATATTTAATTAAAATTAAATTTGATAGTTTTATTATCAAGTTTTGCAGGTATGGTTTACAAGACCATTTTCAAACTGTGGTTAAATCTACTATTAGGCGACTTATTTATAAGATTTTAAATGTCAATTTTCGAAGGTTTATAATCTTACGAACATTTAAAAATTGACATTTAAAATCTTATAGTCAAGCTGTAACAAAAATACACAATAAAATACTTGCAAAATTTCATAATAAAACCATCAAATTTAATGTTAATTTAATATAAAAAAATACATAAAAACGTATACGTATTTTATGTCTAAATATACTTCCATCGGTTTTCCTCAATTTATAAAATTCTGAGCAGCTTATTGCTAAATTCTAGAATTTAAACTGGATTGATCAGAGGGGAGCAGTAAAATTCTTTTTAGATACCCACTCTGCATAAACCTGCATATTTATTATCTTTTAAAGGGAGGGAGGATACAGGAAAAGAACTCTTGAAGTGCTGATAAAAATATCACCCGCTTTATCTTTTAATGATAAGGCCGATGGTTTGTTAGGGTAGACGGAAGAGGGGAACGCAAGCCTTTGTAAGAATTTAGTACATAATAATTTTTAGATTATAAGACTAACGTAGTACACTTACTTTTAAAAATATATTTAAACACTAATGCATTATTAAGGGTGGTTTTTTTCAATTTACCGAGAATGCTAAATGCAATGCTAATTGTAAAAATTTATAGTTACATTCATAGAAATCAGCCTTTTCATTTGACTTTTACCTACAATCTTAAAGGCCCACAATGGTACTGTAAATGCTAAAGTAGAGGTAATCACAATGGCGGCCGTTGTCTAATGTCACTTTAGGGAGAGATTTTGTATGCCGATTTCGCGTTAACAAAGAAACTGCTCGACTTTTGACTACATTCATTGCAGGTATGGTATGCACTCTCAGTGACATTTAAGTAATTGTTGATAAAGTGTAATTACAAATATTTATTCAAATGACATGACGTAAATAAAAAAAAAGCTTCCACAAATCGTTTCTCTCTGAGAGAAATAATGCTGTCAAATCATCTGAGCAGTTGTTGTTGGCTTTACGGTTTATGCGGCTAGGTCAATGCAAAGAGCACTTGGAGATATTGCAAATACACACAAAAGTTCAGTATAAAATAATTTTTATTGTGTCAAAGGCCGTAGCATCACTCAACAAAAATTTCATATCAATGCCTAGAAGTGATGCCGAAATGTTGGAAAATAATGTGAATTGAATTTCACAAATTGGCAATTTCCAAACGTCATAAGAACCGTTGATTGTACCCATATACCAATTACATCTCCCATCACAATATAACATCTCCACAATCACAAAATTTACACAAGACGATGCAACCATAGACATATAGAATTCATCGAATGTTTGACATTTATTGTGTGTTTTGCACCTGGAAAAAAATATATAAACAGTTCCCAATACGAAGGTTTGGGAATTAGACTGTTTATCATGCTGTCATCCTTGTTTACCTTTACTTTAGCAGTTGGCGTCTTCAAAAAACTCATTTTGCCGTAAATGTCAAATGTACGGCTAAAGTAACTGTAAATTTAACAGCTAAAAGTAAAGCTAAATGATAAATCCCACCCTAAGTGTAACTATTTCATTAGTTGAAATACAAACCGTAATTTAACAGTTTAAACACAAATAATAATAACATTGTAATGGGCTTCCGTAAAGCATGGGAGGATTATTACGTAACATGGATTTATGACTAAATCTATTTTATTACTCATGGGAAATTCAAACGTGTTCCATTTTATAAATTCACCAAAGGTACAGTTTGTCAAATAAGAGTAGAAAACATAAGAGGGCGCCACTGATGTTCAAATAGCAATACTAAAAATATAATCATGGTGGTAAAATAAAGCTGTGTAACCTAGATTTTATTGAAAAATAAAAAGAAATAAAAATGAAAAAAAATATTTTTCGTTGCAATATAGATACCCACTGATCTCAAAATTAGAATTAAAATATAATATTATTATTTTAAAATAAAATATCTTTGCAATTTTGTGTTTACATAATGAAAAATAACGATTTAATAATAAAATATAAAGCACACTTTAGAAATTGCCCACATTTATTTAATATTAGCGTAAGTATGTACCTAGTTGCCCGGGCATGTCTCTAATTTTAGATCTGAAAATATTTAACTCATTCAGATCTAAAAGTAGTGTAAATAAGTAGAAAACATAACAGTAGTGTAATTAAGCAGAAAACATAGGAGGGCGCCATTGTTGTTCAGATGGCAATACTAAAAATATAATCATTGTGGTAAACTAAAGCTGTGTAACTCACATTTTTAATAAAAATTTTAAAATGTATAAAAGTGAAAAAAAAAAATTTCATTGCAATATAGATATCCACTGATCTCAAAATTAGAATTGCATATAATATTATTATTATAAAATAAAATATCTTTGCAATTTTAACAACATAATGAACAATAACGATATTGTAATAAAATATAAAGCACACTTTAGAAATTGCTAATTTTTATTTAATAATAGCTTAAGTGCCTAGCGTTTCCCGGGCTTTAGATCATGTCTATAATTTTAGATCTGAATATTTTTAACCGTTCAGATCTAAAAGGAGTATAAATAAACTCACCATTCATGATTCTTCCTTTCTACCTACTGTTAAATTCAAATTTATATTAAATTTAATGAAAGCCAATCACTTTGTAAAACACAAATTAATCAAATTTATCATTAAGTAGGTACTTTAACAACAATGCTTCTCCGATTTTAATTTTTTTTAAGAACAAAAAAATGTTTTTTTTTAATGTGTATTCAGTGTTCTGTATTTTCAGTGTCATTGTACTTTAAAAGAATATTTGACAGATAAATTGGTGTTGCCAGCCTGCAAATTTTGTAGTTCCATTTTTAGTATTTTCTACTCTTATTTGACAATTTAGAATAGCCAGCTTTTTTCTGTCCGGTGCCTTTTTTTCTATTATTATAAACACTCGCCACTAGTTATAATCTTACGCGTCACGTGGTATGCGCTCCGCTTTTTTCTCATTCTTTGTAAATGATACACATTGTTTTTTTTCGTCTTTATTGTTTTGATTGAAGTTGAGTAAAATGTAAAGTTTATTATAGTTACACGGAAATCACTCCCTTGTTATTAAGTCACGGCCATCTACGAATAGACTAGTTCACGTATACATACACTGGGTGTTAAGGGACGTACTTGATTACTTCAACCAGTGTTTACTGACATTATTTGAAGTCAACACGAAATTTTGTTCTCCGGTGACATTTTCAAGTTTTTTTATTCCAAACCAAAACATAAAAACCAGTAAGTATTGGAAATATAAGGTAAACGTGAGGGTTTGGGCGGCAGTAACCAGTGGAAATGTCTCAAATTTTTTTTGTTTGTTTGGTTTTGAAGAAAAAAAAAATGAAAAAAAAACACAAAAAAATCACCGGAGACCAAAATTTTATTTACTTTTTTTTACTCCAAATAATGCTTGGAATCACTAGTTGTAAGTCAAGCACGTCTCTTAACACCCTGATTATGCAGAAAAGAACTGTTTGAAGAAATATAATATCGAATAAATACTCGTATAAAATCATAGTAAGCTACCAGCTTTTAAAAGTTAATGTAAATTACGGAGTTTTTTCTTGCTGACGTTGTTCAACTTATATAAATAATAATAAATTAAAAATTTAATAAATAAACTCGATAAGTGATCCGATTTAGTGCATCAAAAATATCAAAGCATTCGTTTTCAAGAAAGATCCAAGGACGATTGAATCTTTTATACAAAAATATTTCTAAATTTTATCAAGACCAACGACAAAGTACTCTTTTTGTAAAATGAGAAATTCAATTTCTGCAATGCTCCTTTATTGGGATTACTATCAAGGGAATGTTTTTATTGTACCTTTTTTTCCAACACGTGTTTTGGGATATCCTCAATGGATTTTTTAAATAAATTTCAATTTAAGTCAAAATGAGTGAATGGCTTTTTTCTGCTAATATCCATCAGCATCCATCTGCAATGTTGATACCCCCAATTCAGTGATCGTTGTGAGGTTCTTTTATATATTATAGAAACCAACAACACTAACGCAGCAAATAATTTACACTACTACTATAACTGTTACATTAAAATATTAAAAATAACTCACATACTATAACTGTAACATACAAAATTAATTTATATATATTTTTTCTAAAACAACTTTATTTTTCTTTAAACTTTTTTCTTTGGTCAATTACAATTCGTGAGCATATAATTCTTGATTTCAAAATGTCTCTTTATGTCTTCACGCACTTTCTTAATTTTAATTATTACGAGATTACTATTCACTAGTTAAGATTTAACAGCCGTTCTCATCTCAGGTGAATTCACCAAATAATAGGTACCATATCCATGTAATAATTTTATTTAATACACCTTCTCACTTATTATACCCCAATGTTCTACGTAATGTATGTGTTAATAAATAAAAATATTAGTAGCTATTTTAGTATCTTTATCTTAGATATAGTAGATAGAATTTGAGAATTTATCGTAGAAGGTTTTAGAGGGTCTATATTTTCACATTCCAAAACTGTTTTAAAAACCAGATGGGTTTATCACTTTGTGATTGAAAGTTCTCTAAGTGAAGAACTGTATTGGCTCGGTTACCCTAAGCATCTTTGCCTTCAAAGAAGACCTTTTTTAAACTCTTAAAAAATCGTTCGATGTTCCTTATCATTGGATGCTAAACGTCAGAACACTGGAAAAGGAATATTTAAAATCGATATAATATTATTTCGCCACTATCACCTGATGTTGACGAACACTAATAATCTTCTCGCCTGTCAAGAACAGATCACATAGTGTTGAATTAATAGTTGGGAGTAAATTGTGTAATATTACGTAATTAATTAACTATTGTGGTGTCGCTATTTTAATTTTATAAAGAGACCAAACACTAGTTTCTCATTTAACAAAGCTAGCGAAAATCTTGCTCCACAAATAAAATGACATTTAGGCATAGGTATTTTTGAATTATGAAATAAAAATGACAAAATCCAATCGTATGTTTTGCCAGAAAAAATTACCCGTCTTACTAACTAGATACTTATGAGCCCGTTCAACTTTGGTATCATAAAGTGGGCTTTAAGCCTGGTTTAAGGTTACTTTAACTATACAAATGGCGTGGTTATAAGTCAAGTTTTTCACCATTCCGATTTCCAAATTGTTTCATTTTTTTTATTCGTGTAGTTGAGGCATTGGAGGCTGCTGAAACTATTTGTATCATGTACAGGGTAATGCTTTCGGACTGCTAACATTACACAAGCGGCAATTGAAGAGCTCGGCTTTGAGAGTGTTAATTCATGTTATGTTACGTTATCTATCGTAGTGTGTGATTCTTTCATCAGATGTTATTCGTTTTTTGCAGTCAAATGAACAAATAAATCAGTGGTCACATGCCAGAAGGACAAATCTGCATGTTTTTACATTTTTCAAAGTTTCTTCTACAAAAGTATTAGAATATTCTTATCTCGACTGTGGCAAAATGATACTTCTATACTGATGGCTACTAAGCCTTCAATCGAAATTCTAAAAGAAATTAACTGAATTATAAATCTGGCAGAAAAATCAAGCGCAGATCCAACTTCCGCCATCGAAATGAATTCTTATTATTTCTTCTAAAATGTGATAAGTACCAGATGGTCACTTTTGGTACAGGAAATAATACGGATTTTACAAAGAGTATTCTGGCTCTGTCTAATAAAATATATGCACTTTATAAGTCACATTTAGTATGACTTACAATTGAGAATACTCTGCATCTATCTACATCTGCCGGATCTCCAACTATCTTCACATTATATCAACTAGTTTCAACTATCTTCACAGGATAGTATAATAGATACGTCATTACTTGTTGTTGTCGGTGCTTGTCAAATGAAGTGATTCGTGAATACAATTAATATGTTTTTTTTGTTTTAATAAAGAACATGTAACATGTTATGTGCGGTTTTAACGGGTTTTTTTTTCCAGGTTCTCCATAAAACAGTTATACACGAAATTATTATGGAGAAGATTACAAAATTTAAAAAAAAAGAGGAAAAAAAGGCATGGGAGCAATTTCACTATTTTGTGACGTATGTCAAAAGATAGTTACTGGACTCTCTGTAGGTGACATTGAAGATGTCGATGCTCAATGCAGACTCGTTAAGCAGTTGAATTGCTCTGTTTAATGGCGCATTCCGATAGGAGGAAGTTCTCGCTTTCGCGGCATAAAAAAGGGCGTGGGATCTCTCACTAGTAAACGCGTTAGCGACACATAGATTAATCCTCCTCAACATATGCGGATTCAGTACAGTACCGGAGATCAGCTTAAAAAAATGTTTACCTAAAAATATGTTTCGGCGGGCTTCCAAGGATTAATTCGGGATCGAGCATTCCTGTTAAGAACAACGATGGATACAGAAATGGATAGTATGTATATTGTGTATTCCCTCCTTTACGAGTAACACATAAACCCTTTTTGTACTCTTTCTATCTCTAGGATATGATCTTTTTTTCAGAGGGGGCCTAAATAATGGAGCTATATTCCAGGATGCTGCGGACAAGTGCTTCATATGTTCTCCGTATTGCAATTCCATTTGTAATAAAGTAATTTCTTTTAGTTATTGTAAGATTCCTGTTTATTTTATAGATATCTAATATAATATTATATTGAGGAAATCAATCACTTGTTTCTCAGATAGGTAAATCAAACATGTACAAATTAATCAAGTCGTAAACTGTTGATTTCCCTAAAATAAAATAAATAAATAAATTAGTAAATGATCTCGCATTAAGAAGAACAAATCGAGCGGTAAGGCACTTGACTTGCAATCCGAAGGTCGCGGGATCGAATCCCAGCGTGGCAAATAAATTTTATCGATTAATTTGTGTTATTTCACAATTAATTCATTTAAAATAATGTATAGTATATTTGCGGCACGTTCCAGAGTGGAAGATACTCTCAGTATCGCCCTGACGTAAGACCACCATTCAGAATTGAAAAGTTGCTTGAAATGGCTTTAACCGTGTTTAGTGACCAGATCTGAATAGCCAGGTACTTCCCCACCTTCCTCTTCCCCATCTCCTTCCCCTCCCCTCTACCTTCAGCCTCACAACATACCCCAATTGAGGATGCCATAGTCTCACTGGCTCCAGACGGGAGCAGTTGAGACTCTTGTGCGGTATTCATATAAAAAAGCATTTTCTTCAAAAATCACGCCAAGGTCTCGAATCTCGTTTTTGCGCGTTAGTATAAATTTATTCGTGCTTTTTCGAAGTCTGTATATATCACATCGACATGTACCAAACTTTCAAACGATTCATTAATAAAGGTGGTGAGATTCATAAGGTTTGGAGAGGGTGAAAGAGTGGGGCAAAATCCATGCTGATTCTCGATTAGTATAACTTTTTGTTTGTATATATTTGTGAGTAAATTATGGTTTCTAAAAGTTTTGCGGGTACTGATAAGACAGCTACAGGTCTTTAATTATTGATTGCTGACTTTTGCTAGTTTCCACATTTTAGGATGACTATATTACGATTCCATATTACGAAGTGAAAGGTTAAAAATGTGCTTTAGAGGTTGAATTAAACAATTTGTGTATCTTTTAAGTATAATTGGTGATATAAAATCTGGGCCGATGGGGAATTTTGGTTTTAGCTTGTGAAAAGCGGCGACAATATCGTCATCGTTAATTTCGTGAATTTGTACAGGTAAAGCATTGTGTGATGAAGAAGCTATAGAGGAAATGTCAAGTTTGGAAATATTATGCTGAATACTGATTGAAAATAATCTGCGATTATTTACGTAGTTTATACGCGTAGTTTCAACATCCTTCAACAGATGTCTTTAGTATACACATTTATATGTTTCTCTCTCAAGAGATTTTAGTTAAGTATTACCTCAGAAGAGTGGCGACTGTCGTCGTTTGTGTCCAAAGCACGAACGTTTGCGGAAATAGCCGATGATGCACGATAGACAGATGGGCTCCCCCAGTGTCGGGTTCTCTGGCTTTAGAATTACTTAGAGCATCCAATTGGATAGACTGCTGTTCAGTTAAGTATTCATTGTAAACCTTCGATAACGTAAACAAAGTAACTTGCAATCTCGATGAACCTCGATCTTTATAGGAGTTTCCCGAACACATTTCTAATAATTTCAAACACTGGGATTGAAAAAAAAAATTTAAAACTAAAAACTGTTGATTATTTTAAAGTCTGGCTTGCAACTGAGAATCGCAGGTATTGCCACATCAATACGAAAACGAACGCTTCGGAACACCTATTAGGTATCATTTAACATTATTTTTAAAATAATCAATAAAAAAGTAGGTAAGCGTTTGCCGTTAATGTTGTATGGCTACATTTGGTATTAGTAAAAAACAATCGATTATAAAATACGATATTTAAAAAAACTATTACGAGTTTAATCACCACATCAGATTTGCGTGGAAGGTACACTCCAAAAAATAAGACTTACTCGTATTTGATGTGATGAAACAATATATTTTAGATAATAGATATTGGATCGTTCCTGCAGACGAAAATTTTTAAAGCATGTTACTTCTGTGGAGTACGATGTTTATTTTAAGTGGAACGCTTGTGCGGCCTTTTTCGAAGAACACTTAAATTTGGATTTAGATTTTTTTTCTTTTCAAAATTTAAAACAAATTTCTCATACGGGTTCGTGCTAAATTTATTTGTGTTTCAAATTATTTAATACTAGCTTGTCCCCGCGGCTTCGCTCGCATGGTATTACGGGAAATTACTGTAGCGCTTGCAGTTATCAATTATCTCCCCCCCTACCCCACCCCCATCCCCTCCCGCATTCCATATATTCATTCCCTTACATTCAGTTTTAAAACATCTCGCCTACCACCTCATAATGCTATAGCTCAAAGAAAAAAAGAATTACTTATCCAATTTTGTTCATTCGTTCGGAATTTATGCGCTTACAAACATTTCGGATGTTTATTTTTATTTAAATATTTGTAAGTTCGTTAATATAATAAAAAAATACTTTATTTATCATTCAGTCTTTATAATCGTTACGAATTATATTTTTAATACAGGAACTCAAATCTGACATTTATTCCAAGCTTGTCCAAAAAAAAAACGAATTCTAATATTTAAATTTTCTGCAGTAGTAGCTGACCAGTAGACTGAGTGCCTACCAGCATAGAACCCAAAAATATATCAACATTGTTTCCATGGAAAAGATTTTTTTCTGACGTTAGCAAAAACTCGCTTTTGTTAGCGACAGAAAACGTATAACAAATATAATATATTAATATTTATAATTTCATAACGCCAGAGCTTACCATCATATACAACCTGTAGTCTGCGCGTATAATTTAGCTTTATATTGGTGAAAGAATTATTAAAGTCTTTATATTGTGTTATGCGTGAAAAGGTCATAAACAAACTCGAGCAGTTTCGCATTTATAATATTAGTATGGAAATATGGATATTCCATTAAAGGATTCAATTTTTCATGATTTCAGAGGAAACTTTGGCATTTTTGGGAATTCGTGGTAATTATTAAAAAAATAATCTTGCCCAATATACTAAAAACATACATAATACTTTGTAAATAATACATTGAAATAAAAAAATAAAACCTCGTAAGAAAAGTTTTTTTTTTTGCCGAAATTTTAAATTTACATGAGATGCTACATAAGTGGTTATTTTTAGTTTTAAATGAAAGACTATTATTATATTTTATTTTATGTATCCTTACATTTACATAGAGGGTAAGGCGAAAATATTTTTAAATAACTAACATTAACTCACAAATAAATACCAAAGATTGAAAATATCATGAAAGTAGAATCCATAAATGGCTTATAAATTATAATTTAAATCATATATTACATGCTTTTCTTAATTTGTTTAAACTTTTTTATTTTATATATCCTTTCATTTACTTAGAGGGTAAGGCGAAAATATTTTTAAATAACTAACATTAACTCACAAATAAATACGAAAGATTGAAAATATCATGAAAATAGAATCCATAAATGGCTTATAAATTATAATTTAAATCATAAATAAATACAGTAGCACATATCCGTACCAGATATTTGCTATATGTATATGTATACCTTTTGATTGAAAAGTAAGTTCAGTTTGGTCAAGTATTAGGCTTCAAATCCAAATTTATGTTTATTATGAAAAAGGTCTTCCTTAACGAAAATCTGTTTTAAACACCCATAATGAGAAACCTATTATACTTGAGACAGAATATGAAAAGAAATTATTAATTTCTGTGCATTCTATTCGTTTTCAATAAATGTAGTTATTCGAATTAATCGTTTATTATTTGATTTCTCATTTATTTTATCTCAAATATTCGCGTTGTAAAATAGAAAACACCTTAAAACCTATATCAAACGAAAAATAAAAATTGCTGCAATAACGTGAATTATCGTCGTTTTATCCGAACCTTGTACAAGGTGTTGTGCAAGGTTCAGAAAGTTCAGATATTATCGTCGTTTTATCTGAACCTTGTACAAGGTGTTGTGCAAGGTTCAGAAAGTTCAGATATTATCGTCGTTTTATCTGAACCTTGTACAAGGTGTTGTGCAAGGTTCAGAAAGTTCAGATATTATCGTCGTTTTATCTGAACCTTGTACAAGGTGTTGTGCAAGGTTCAGAAAGTTCAGATATTATCGTCGTTTTATCTGAACCTTGTACAAGGTGTTGTGCAAGGTTCAGAAAGTTCAGATATTATCGTCGTTTTATCTGAACCTTGTACAAGGTGTTGTGCAAGGTTCAGAAAGTTCAGATATTTTCGTCGTTTTATCTGAACAAGGTGCTTCAGGCAATACGAGACATTTAACAAATCACAAAAAAAATTACTAATTTTACTAAGTACTAATTTTTGGAAGCAATAACCTTAGATTTTAGACTATAATACAATTTAAAATAATTTTAGACTAGTTGGAGGACTCGTCTGATATCTTATTTTTGCTTTCAGGAACAATTGAAAATAACAAATGAGCCCTTTTGCTATGTGACTACCGAAATAATACGCGATAATTTTTCATGAGTTGTTTTAGCATTAAACTGAAAATCTGCCTGATGGTGGCGTCTAGTACTTTTGTACATTTTTCATTTAAAATAAATGATATTTTATGATAATAACTAAATAAAGCACCAACCCAATATTAATGTTTATCATAAAAAAAATATGACATGTTGTATTTCACTTTTAATTAACAGAAGAAACCAAGCACCAAACATCAAAAAGTTATTGTCTTTGCCTTCTGTTACTCCACTTGATTTATTTTGGAAAATTATTATTTATACACACTAAATTTGGGAGACAGAGCGACAGTTAGTAACAAAGGTTTAAATCAAACAAGTTTTATGCATATAAATCTTGTCAATCTTGATAAAAAAGCATGAAAATATCGTGAAATTTAATGGTTGATCTTCATTTTCTAAAACGAAACCAACTTTTCTATAATTAGTTCAGCTCCGTTTAATTGATTCAGCTACGTTTAGTTGGTTCAGCTACGTTTTATTGGTTCAGCTACGTTTAATTGGTTCAGCTACGTTTAACTGGTTCAGCAACGTTTAATTGGTTCTGCAACGTTTAATTGGTTCAGCAACATTTAATTTGTTCAGCAATGTTTAATTGGACCAGCAACGTGTAGTACATAAATCTAAATAGCACGGTTCTTTTCGAACTTTCTCTTCCTCTCGTACTTTCGTCGCCCATTTTCTTCCGCCTGACGTAATTACCCTTATGGCGCTGCACTTGTGCCATTAATATAAGACACATAAAGTGTAACTTTAATGTGTAATCCGCACTAAAAATAAAATCACGCCAAAATCTCAATTCACCCCAAGCAAAAATATCAAGGGATGGTCTGTAATGTAAACAATAATGTAGATATTCTATACTTATGTTTCAAAGTCAGATAATCCTGGGAAACATAAAAAACTTCTGTATTTTTTCTACAAGTGGAAGTTATATATTTTCGCATAAGAATAATGAAACTTTTTAATCAAAAAGTTAAGGCATTACGTTCCTCTTTAGGAAAAGAATCTAGTATAAAAAGTTTTCAAAACGAACGATTATATGGGGGAAGGTTACTTCCAATTGAGAAGATATTTAACGTTAGGAAGAGTTCTTTTTCCAAAGTCAGCTTTAGTTCACTGAAAATATGTACAAAACATACATTACGTTGTAAAGGCACTTAAGTGCCTACAAAACATGCGATGCGGTAGAAACTAAATTCTGGAAAATTTTTCTGAAAATTCTAAAGTTTAAAAGCTCTCCGGCTAAAGTTGAAATTGCGCTGCGAGTGATAAGGAACGAAGAAATAGTGTGTTACGTCATTAATATTACTTATAACACAGCGTGCAAAAATGCATAAAATGGATTTAAATAATATTGTTTTCCATGATACAAATTTCAACCATTTATGATAAATTACTTAACACAAATTTATGCTCCCCAAACTAAAAGGTTTTTCGTATGAATTTTAAATAAGCTTTTTTTTTATATTAAGTGTTTTAGATTATTTTATTACTTCGATTTATTTAATTAACTTACAAAATTTAATTGTTATCATTAAAAATTCTAAATTTAAAACCTAAATTAAACTTTATTTAAAATTATATCGGCAATAACATATTTACACACAATTAAAGGTGTGCGTGGTTGTGCAACTAGGAAAGAAATATACAGTAAAACATGTAGTGAAAACGACTGCATAAAACCAAAATGGAAAACGATTTCAGTAAAAACAACTACTTAAAACAAAAACAGAAAACAATGCAGGAAAAACAACTGCTTAAAAGAGAAAAAGAAAATAATGCAGAACAAATAACTGCTTAAAATAAAAAAAAGGGAAAACAATGCATCAAAAACAACTGCTTAAAACAAAAAAAAGGGAAATAATTGCAGTAAAAACAACCGCTTAAAACAAAAAAAGGGAAATAATTGCAGTAAAAACAACTGCTTAAAACAAAAAAAGGAAAACAACGCAGTAAAAACTAACTAACTAACCACCACGCCGTTACCCCGCAGGAGTAGGTAGAGAGGACGGACCGCCAAACAACTCGATCTTGGCACACACTCCTTGCCTCGTCCACATTCATAAATCGTCTCATACATGCTTTTCTATTATTCTGACTCTTGACATCGCCCGACTCAAGTATCTGATTCACTTGGTTGTGCCATATTCGTCTACCATTCACATTTGCGTCATATATTCTCTTTACACTCCTTTCCTTATTCATTCACTCTATCTGAGCGTACCTTTCTTAATCTTATTCATTACGCTTACATCCACGCAGTAAAACAACTGCTTAAAACAAAAAAGGAAAACAATGCAGTAAAAACAACTGCTTAAAACAAAAAAGGAAAACAATGTAAAGTATATTGTAGAAGATGATATATAAAATAGATTTACCTAATTAATAGTAAGACCACCAACCGATCATGGAAAATTGATTGTTTTGAAATGATTTTTCTCAGAAATGTTTAATATTATATCAATCAAGTAGATTTAGGGCGGGTAGTTTCTAGAATTTGATTTCTGAGTTCATTAAATTTCAAGATCTGTGAAAGCTCCATTCAAGTTTTATTTTTCCATCATTGATCAATTATTTGAATAATAGCAGAACTTCAATATAACTTTAACAGAATTAATTTGATGAATTTTTAAAAATTCTGTGAAACTGCCCGCCCTTCGTTCGCTCGAGAGATAGCTCTCTCAAATGTCATGAACAATGGCAGGTTGGTCCCGCTGATCGTAAGATAGGCCAATCTAGGGTGTCGCTGCCAGCCGCATAATTAGCATGAGATTTAATTATAATATAATATTTACCAATATTGAGTAGGGAAGTTCACAGTATTATATATAATGTTGTTCATCCAATTATGTAGGTACAACAAATGCCTTCTGTATCTTTAAAATCACATATAATTAATTTTAAGAACTTTGAGCCTCTACGTTATTATCTAAATATCTACCATACTTCAGCACCAAAGCAATAAACCGATAGAAGTGTGTAGTGGGCTTGTCTGTTTACCCGGCTTTGTGTGAAATTGTTAAAACATTTGCAAAGGTTTTTATAACTATCTAAATATTCCCATATTTCAGAGCATCTCAAAAATCTACATTGGCTCAAATATCCTGAAAGAATCCGGTTCAAGCTCTGCTGGATAATCTTTAAAGGAATGGCTCCGGCTTACTTCTCAAAAATGTGTATTCCAGAAAATTCCAATTCTCACAGTCAACCATTCTGACAGTCAACCCTCAGGTCAACAGCGTCATCAGCTAGCGGAAGGTTAAAAGAACCAAAGCGCACACCAGATACTAAGTTTGGTAAGCGCGCTTTCGGACTGTCAGGACCTAAAGCCTGGATTTCCACATGATTTCAGAATGATTACAGACTCAGCGGAATTTAGAGCTAAACTTAAAACTCATATTTTCACAGTAATATCCAAAAAGTCAAAATACTTTCACCTTCTTTTTCACTGCCCGCGACATCGTAAATAACAAATTGTATAAAATGCTAAAATTCTTCTTTGTAAGCTTTTATAAAGGTCATATCATAAAAATTCTCCACTAATCTCCTCATAAACGTAATACTAACAGTACATAAAGGTAACATTAACAGATTGGGGCAGCAAATGTAAAATCATGCAATGTCCAGTGTTTTAAATATAATGTCCTGCGCGTGCAAAGCCGTATTTCCCCCAAGTGCAAACATTCTAATTAAAGTGTGTTGATCGAAAGTGACCTGCCAGGTAAGTATATTTTTAAATAATAAAAAAAGATAGAGCCTAAGAATTCACAATAAATTGTACCGCACCATCGAGGTTATTTTTTCTCAAAAACGGCGGTCTACAAATTATCCAATTATTCTTATAATTGGTCTAAAGTCTAGCAATCAAAAGGTCTTATATATGTAAATGTTTTTTTTCGCAAATTATGAATAACGTTAAAAATGTTCCGAAGATATAAAGTTAATTTTCTAATTTCAATACTTTCATTCACAAGTATTGATTTAAAAACGATCTAAAACCGAACATTCCCAAAACGATTCCAACTGGCTTCAATGTCATTATGACAAAGAAAACGCCAATGTCTGATAAGACGGCTGTCACCGACGTTGACCGGCGTGACGTCAACGCCGCCAAAAACACGAAAAATTAAAATGACTTTATCATTGTAATTTTTTTCAAAAAAAAAAAAATAAAATACCCTACTGTCGACGTAATTTTAGTTTTCTTTCAATTTGATAAGTACACGTATGGATTATACTTATACATAGTTGATAGATTTTTTTTTCTGTTCAGTGATCTACAATACGTTATAAAAATTGTGTGCGACCGTGGTACATTTTATATTCATAATTTTTTATAGAGTATTACCAACGATAACGAGAGCAATTAATATCTATGGTTGCATCAAGTATAATGACGGTCCACCATAGATAAGGCTAATAGGCAATCCCATCACCATTATCTTTGACCACACAGCCAGATGAATGACAATATTGATGACGCGTGACATTTCGTATAAAAATAATCGATCTAGTCTTATTTGATAAATGATGTGATTTTTTTATGTAGGTGTAAATAATAACTTCCTTCGGAACAATTTTGAATTTACTGATGACGCTTAATCGAATTTTCAAAATTTCTTACACATCCATTTTATGGCTTACGGGACATTGAACAAGAGGGCTAAAGATGATGGAATATCGGGGGGTTCGATACAAAGTTAATCATAAGAATCAACGATACAAGACTTGGCAGTTTTTTGGATATATCTTGTGGAATTTAAAGTTTTACCAGCAATAAAGTTTCCAATTTGGGAGGCGGGAATGGGTACAGCCGCCCCGGGAACCTTTATTGGATAACCAACACCTCTGCCATAGGTCTGGTTGGTTGGTCTCAGGTGGTTCGCTACGTTTGGTGATTTAGTAGGGGTGCCCGGGTTCATGGGATGAGGTTTGTCTAGGTCTTGGAGGTGGATGACCAGGACACACTGAACCTCAGATTCCTACCCACCCCTCAAACTCTTTTCCTTCCCAGAACTCTCCTCTCCTTCCTTTCAAATAAAAAAACCTCCACACAGCATCCTCAAAGATGACATAGGTCCCTGAGGAAAATTATTTTCCTCAGGGCCTCCTCTGTGGAGTTCATGTAAAAAAAGTAAAATATGTTAAAAAATAAGTTTATCTTCCCACTTAATATTTTACCATTTAATTATATTTAATTTAATTTCATTATTATCACAAATGTTTTTTTTTAGAATCCAATTTCCCACAAATCAAACCACTTTCAATTCTATAACAGCGCTGTAATACATACCATATAGGCAGCCCAGAAATAAGAACTTATCTTTGTTATATGCGGACAGCTAAAAAATATCCTCAAACTTTGTCCCAGCCGGTTCGCAAAAATAATTTCTACACAAATCCAATGCGGGTCTCTTATAAACTGGTTTAAGATAAGTAATAAAAAGCTCATTTTCTTGAAATATCCCGCATCTCCATTATTTTATCCAAGTTTCAAAATTAAGATAAGGTAGTAAAAAGAAAAGGAAAATGTTAATCAGAAAAATATAATTAAACGTCCTACTTCTGAAGTTCCTTCCCAATGAAACGTAAAAGCAGGTAAAACAAAAACGGAGAACCTTTTATGAACAATGCAAATTTAAAAATAATTATATTCCTCCTTGTTTTATCTGCTATTCATTTTATCTGACACTAAGCATTTCTTTGTTTTTCATGTTTTGTCAGAAACTTTTTATATCTTTTCGGGGATTTCCAACCACTTTGAAATAAGTTAAGTAAATAGGAATAATTTTGATTAATTTTTTAAGCGATTTATTGAAATCAGTATACTTTTTTTAAGACGGTCAAATGCATTGAAAAAGTTTTATTAATTAACTACATGACCGAATTACATTCGTTTTTATCTTTGGAAAACTTTTTTCAACTACTCGTGTCAAGGTGCAATTAAAACTTTGTTTAAAAAGTTTATCAGAAAAATAGTTTTTGTACATACCTCCCCTATAGGTCCTGAAGAGTTAAGTCCACTTATCCTGGCATGGATTCCCGCTTCACGGAGGATAATGGATAAAGATACCCGCCACGAATAATGGTGAAGTGGGGAAAGGTTGGGGGATCGATCGGGTAAAGGGGTTTTCGGCGACAAACTCACGTGCTCACCACTGGGGGGAGGGGGCGGATAAGGACGCGTCCGCACTTCACGAGTGACGGCACCCAACTGACGAATAACCCACAGGAACAGAACATACAACCAGACCATTCCAACAAACTAGGGATAAGATAAGCACTAAAAAGGCACCACACCAAAAATCACCAACAAAATTCACACAGTCACGCTGACACGACATTCTTTTCAACAAGGTGGCAGAAAATTGCATCAAAACTTGAAAGGATCAAGATTTACTTATTCGCTGAAATATTTCCCATACAGATAAATTACAACTAAATTAACACACTTTATAGAAAAATAAAATGATCTTTATCCCAACGTTTTAGTAGGTATCTTTTTGGTATGCTCATTTTGACTGATTCGCTTTAATACTGTATTGTTCAGTGATTGCATTGCATACGGCCAGAAGCGACGGACGCCCCCGCCTGGCGCCAGGGAACCCAATCCCCCCCCTCTCTCTTCCCCAAACCTTTCCCGTTGGAGTTTTCCTAGTTTCCCATCGCGTTGCCTTTCCCGTAGGGTTCCCCGTACCATTCGTCCGGCCCCCTCTGCTCGGGGCTCACGGAGATTACAGTTCGAAAGGGACGGAGGAATTAAAAGTTCGGGGTCGTAAGTATCAATGATTTCTGTAAAATAGATCTACCGTTCGGGCGTTAAAATTAAATACTTAAGGAAGAAATTTATTTGAATTATTATCTCTTAGTTAATTATGATTGTTAATTTGCAATTGAATTAAAAGTACGCGTTTGGTTTAATTTTGAACATTATTTTAAAACATTATAATTTAGTTATTAGTTTCTCAACAAATATTTTTTTGTTGTAATCATGTCATCTTGTAAATATGAATAAAAGAGCATTTATTCCCTTTTCACTATTTAAAAAGCACACTTATAACATGTTAATTTGTTGATTTTGATATACTATGTTATTATTTGATAAGTAATAAATATGGTGAATTAAAATGGCTTTAATGAATATTTTTTTTACATTAGCTCCACACAGGAGACTCTGAGAAAAATAATTTCCCTCATGGCCTATTTCATCTATGGGGATGCTGTGTTTAAGAAATTCTTAAGGAAAGGAAGGCGAGGATGTTCTGGGAAGGAAAAAGGAATGAGGTGAACCCGGGCACCACTGCTAAGTCACCAAACGTAGAGAACCATTTGGGATTCCTACAGCAGAGGTGTTGATTATCCAATAAATGGTTCCGTCCTAAATTATCCTTAACGTCCTAACGAAAAATTTTATTGGCTGGAATATAATTGTTGCCGCTGCAATTTGAACGGAATCTTTTACAAGGGACGGAAGATTTTGAAAGAATATATTACTAGCTGGTTCACGGCATGCGTTGCAATGCCGCATTCAAAGAAATAAATTGTTTCTCCCTGCATGTCCCCGTTCCCCTCCCGCATCCCCTTCCTCTCCCCTTTACCGTTCCCCCATCCCGCCAACCCCCCTCCCGCGTTCCATGTATTCATTCTCAGTACATTCAGTTTTCAAACAGCTCGCGTGCTACCTGTTACAATTTTCATTTTTCATAATTACAAAAAATATTAATTTTTGTATATTATAAGAATAATCAATAAGTTTTAAAATTTTTATAATTTTTGATTCGATTCAAAGTACCAGGCAAATACTTCAAATAAATTCATTTATTTAAAGATTTTCGAAAACTGAATTTTAATATAACAATCATTGTTTTGAAAAATGTCATTCTTGATTTTAGACATTTTTGACAGTTACGCAAGAGTTTTTGTAATTATTAAAAAAACTTTTCAGATGTATAGTCATGTGGTTGTTTTAATCCAGAAATCTTCGCGGGGGTTTAAAGAAGGTGTTTTGAAAGTTTCAAGAATTTCCTATACTTAATATAGCAATACATAGACAACTCGTAACTCTATATCCCCAAGCAAGCATATTTTGTTTTTTATGTAAGTATATAGAAATTCTTTAGTCGTCAGAATGACTTTAACGTCGTCAATTTCGACTCCTAAAATCACCCGAGATACTCGTTTATTAATTATGAAAAACGCTTTTTACAGAATTAAAAATTGATATGAAAAGAGATCAGTGTAGCCATGTTTATATCAGGCTTAAAAATTTTCTTCGTGGCATTTGAATAATTAAGTATTGGACCAAAAATTTCACAAATTAACAAACATTTTTCAGGACGCTTCAAAAATTTTCACATTAAAAAACAGCTTACATAAATCCTGAAGTAATGCGTGTATTATGCTTGCTTTCATAATATAATTTGCGAATATATTTTTTCGCTGTCAATATTTTTTTCGAAACGGCCTTTTTGGGTTTTTCAGCAAAATTTTCCTATCCACGTTTTTTTTGTTTGCATATGTATTGTAAAATAAGGAAAAATTAAAAAACCGAATGAATTTTTATTTTTCCATTTATTCTGTAGGTTTTCATGAAATTATGAGAATTCACGAACGGTTTAATCATTGTATAAGTGAAATAAAATTGAGGTAATTTATGTAATGAACAAATAATATTCATTACCAATAAAAAATAGTAAGTATTCATTCATAGAAATTTATTCATCATTTCTCTTAGGTAATCAGCAATACATTATTTCTATGAATTTTTTTTTTATCAAATACATGAAGGTACACAATCTTTTTGTAGCTATTTGAAGTATGAATCGGCTGTCACGCGGTCAGGGTTAAGGGAAAATTCTCTTTTGTAGCTATTTGAAGTATGAATCGGCTGTCACGCGGTCAGGGTTAAGGGAAAATTCTCTTCTGTAGCTATTTGAAGTATGAATCGGCTGTCACGCGGTCAGGGTTAAGGGAAAATTCTCTTTTGTAGCTATTTGACGTATGAATCGGCTGTCACGCGGTCAGGGTTTAGGGAAAATTCTCTTTATTGAACTACTGCTTGTTCTTAGATTTTTTAAACTTTTCTCGATAATTTTTTAACGTATATTTTCAATCAAAATATTGACCAGAAAAAATAAAACTAACCTTTAAAACAACATGATAACGAGCCAGTGGCGAGGGCATTGAGGTTTAAATGCTCTTCACTTTGGTCTTACTAATAAACGTGTTTTAAATTTTACACAACTGCTAAACAACCATTAAAGTTTGGTAAATGGTTATTAGCAATTGTGCAAATATTAAAACGTTTATTAATAAGGGGGATCTTTTCTACTTTCTAATCATTTATATTTTTTCTATTTAGTTCTTAATAATTTCACTAAAAATTTATTGCACTTTATATAATTAGTTCGTGCATATGAATTGATTGTTTTTTAATAGTAATTTAAATTGTCTAATTGACCATACAAAATCTTTTTTTTTTAATTCATTCATTCCTATAAGGGGCCATCCATAAATTACGTCACACGAATTTCATGATTTTTTTGAACCACCCTCCCGTCCCTGTCACACATTGCCACATTTGTGAAACCCCCCTCCCCCTAGTGTTACGTCACGTATTTTGCAATTTTACATCTAATTTTTTTTTGCCTTTTAATAATTTAGATTTTTACATGTGACGTCACAGAGCTGTTGATCCTCCCATACCTCTTGTCACACAATGTCACACTTCTCAACTCCCTCCCCCCCATTTAAGGTGTGACGTAATTTATGGATGGCCCCTAATGGAAAATGGAATCAATTCTTTCAACAAAAAATCTAATGGAAAATCATTAGTAGGCGGCATATTTTATCAATAAATATAAAAATATGTAAAAAAAAAACGTCGTTGCCTCTTATCAGTGTGTTTTTTAAATGTTTTATCGGTCAACTAAAAAAAAACATGACATTTTTGATGACATTCTTTTATAATTTTCGCAATTTACCCTTTTTGCATGTTTCCTTTACATACAATTGTTTAAAAAGGTGTCCGTCATAAACGGTATAACTGATATGATTTTAAATTTTTACGGTAAATATGTCAGTACGGTCTTATGATAGGCGCTGTAACGTTGGCTAAAAGAGGAGAAAGCACAACGCGGCATAATAAACCAAAAATAATCACGATGACGGTGTACCTATTGGAAAACAGGTAATTTGATGATATTATTGTTTCTCCGTAACACTTTGTGCTTCCTAGTAGTTAAGTGTATTAATTTGCACACAAGGGTAATGCATTTTAATAAATCACAAAGTGAATAATGTAATGGAAGCTTTAGGGAACGGTAATTCTCAGTACTATTAAAGAAAATTAACTAACATTCTATCGAAGGGAAAATAAAATTTATTCCTACAGTGTGTTGTAGCACCTACAATGCAAGTTCTAGGGCAGAAATCTAAATTCAGTGGTTTGTAAAAAATATTTTACAAACCACTGGATATGTGTTTCTGGAAATCTAGCACGTACGATCGATTAAACTAGATATATCAATATGGTATTATACCATATATACTAGCTATATCAGTATGGTATTATACGATAAAACCAGCTATATCAATATGGTATTGACTAAATCCGTCGTCTATGGTCAGCTATCAATATTCACGAGCACGGTAAACAATTGATAAGATATATTCTGTTCGACCATTGACAAATTTTAGCGCGGCTTCATGAGTGTATGTCCATGTATATACGAAACATTTTGAATAATGTCGTTCGTAATGCAAAATAACTGTCTTATAAATGAATGGAGGTGAGCTAACGAAGCTCTTAGATTTGAAAGAAATCGTATACGCGATCCATAGACTAAAATAATTCATTTGAGACGAGATCAATTTATTCCGTTCGATCTTGGAGAAACTATAAAATAACTATAAAAAACATGACTAAAGACCTCATTAACTAATTAACTCGCGTTTAGTCTTAAAAAGTACCCAGTAGCGCCAATATATGTTAATGTTAGTATTTCAGTTCGAAATTGTCAATTTATTAGTATTTTTTAATTTTTACGAAGCCGTTTGACATTTACCTATGTAAATTGTATGTGTTGCCATCGTATATCGATTTATTATAATAGTCCATGTTAATATCGGTCTGGTTGTCGACAGTGCGGCCGTGCTTGGGAAAACAGTATAAAATCGACAGTAGTTACGCCTATCGATCTGATATCGTAAAGTTATCGATGTCGCTGTGCTAGGACCCTCTGGAAGGTTTTACTGTCTTTAGTTTTGTTTGCGAATACGAGAATTTTATTTGGTATAATATGACAAGTACCATTACTTGTAATTTAAAGTCCATTTTGAAATCTAATTCAATAATTTCACTCATAAAATATCCATAATTCTTAAAGCAATTGCACTGAAATTTAATGCAAACAGGTTTATAGTTAAATTGCACTTACCGTAATACAAATTATAATAAGTACCACCCATTCACAGCTGTCTATTATAAATAGCAGTGATGTGCAGTGATGATTAACACATTTCTTGAATTGGAGTTTCGGTTTATGATTGACGTTTATATTGTTACGGTTACCTCGAGAGTGTTTTCTATTGGGGTAAGAATAACCTCGCCGAATGTAATGTTTCAAGACCAAATCATAAAAGGGATCGAATTCGGAATCTAGTCGCGTTCAACGGAAGAAACCTTTCGAACAGGTCCTCCATTGATATGCTTGGTATAACTCTAAGTGACCAGCTCAGGTACGGTGGCTCCATTGAAGCCAGAGTTAAGTTAGCCTCTTAGAAACTGGGCGTATTGTACAGGGCCCGCAAATACTTTCATAGTTTACAACTACTAATCCTGTATAAATCGCAAGTACGCTCCACGGATGAATTTGGCAACCACCTCTGGTCTGGTCCCAAAATACCTGAAAAACTCCCGACTCTGTGGGGAAACATTTGATCTTATCCTAACAAACGTATTGCAATCTTTAGAGAAAAATCCTTAGCACGGAGGATGGGAAGGAATCCTGTCCCGAAGATACTCCGACGAACTAGTTTCATTGATCCCCATGGCACTGGTGCATACACTGTTGCGGGAAATACGCTAAACACGCGCCCAACGTATGTACACTAAACTGTCTGTCACAGAAAGGGTGTGATATGTACACGGTTGACATTTGAGAACGGTCAGCTGTTGAAATCAAGAATGACTCATTCGAGTTCAACAGCTCGGCTATGGAACGATTAGCCGACCTCTGTGTTTCCTTCCTCCTACAACATGGGTCTCTTCAAGACGTGTTCACTCCCTCTCCTTTAATAGACCCTCCAAATAACATCCACAAAGACGACTTACGTCCTGAGGAGAATTATTTTCTTCGTGGTCTCCTGTGGAGTGGAGTGGAGTTAATGTAAATAAAAATTGTTTAAAATTTTTCGAAATTGCCGATATTAATTAGTTTTTCGTCTGCTAAGCCCGGTCCACACGTAACTGCGAACATCTGATCGAAGTTTCGATAACAATATGCATGCAGCAAGAATAATAATTTAGAGCAATTCCAAACTATTCTAAATACATTTGGTTATTCTAACTTCAACTAATTAGATATTATAGCAGTTGTTTGTTGGAAAGCTTGGAAGTTGTATTGTACAATGTGGAAAAATATTTTTTAGATAATTATTGTAAAATATTCAAAAATTTTTACCTGAGTTACGCAAACTAAAACAAAACACGCTTTTTGGCGGTTTTTTTTTTGTGAATAATTCGAAACGGGCGGCTGCTGTTAAACGAGAATTTAAATCTTACGCCAATAATGGGATACGGGTAGCGGCCCAAACGACGTGGTGCATCACCTTAAATAGAAAAACACAGAAAACAAAAGGTTAAGTTTGCAAACGATTCTCGTGTAATGAAGTTTAGCATTCATATTGGTTGAAAATTATCGAATTATTAAATAATAATAGATTACACGTTCAAAAATAGAATTTATTTTTTAATGTGGATTTCACGTGATGACATTAAAACCTACTATAACGGTAAATATGGGCCCAAAACTCTTTCTTTCTCTAAAATGTATGTACATTTTTAAAAAGTCGCGGCACGCCCTTGACTTTTATTTGTACAGTATTTTATATGCATATAAAATAGTAAATAAATTTTCATGGTGAGAACGTTTAACGGCAAATTAATTCATTATTATTCCCATGCAATTTAATATGAGATCGTAAAACTAAGCTTTTAATTGGTAACATTAAATGACGATTTCCTCCCTACTTGTTTTGGTTTTAAGTAAAATCTGAGTAATTATTTAAAATTAAATAAATCATTTTATATATACGCCACTTATTTAATTAAAATTATTAACATGTTTTGAAACCAATGGTTTCTTTGCCAGGATTGGTCAAACCATTGGTTTCAAACATGTTCATAATTTTTATTAGATAAGTGGTGTATGCAAAGTGATTTGTCTTTATTTAATCAAAACAAAGAAAAATTAAGATAATTGAAGAATTAATTAAAACATAATAAGGCTAAAAACGCTTTTTAGACACAAATTTTTAGACACAATTTTAAAACCTTACAAATTTTGCTAGACGTAATTAATTCTCATTTGGTTATGATGAAACTTTATGTAAAAATATCAATTACACTGCCCAAATAATACTAAATGCATATTTAAAAGTCTGGAGAAATCAAATAATGAAATTCACTTTTTATCTGGTGACGCAAGAGTATCAAATGCCCAAGCCAGTGAAATTGTGGAATTCCATTAATAGTGGGAAGGGACGGAGAAAGTCATAAGAAAACTGGATTATTACTTATTACCCTCACCAGAGCAAATATGAGAGTTCATTCCACTCTGAAATAAGGTAAAAACGCATACAAATTAATACCTTCCCACTATAAACCAGAAAATCTGCTTGTTGCCGGATAATATCTTAACTACCAGTATAAACTTGAACGCTTTACAGCGAGTAAAACGAGTTTCCATTGTAAAACTCCACCTCGTTTTAGTAAAAGTGCATTTCTTTGCCATCGTTTGCCTCCCTTTGTAGGGAAATATTTTGAAACTAGGCGGCTATTTGCATATTGAATGGGGTAAAGCGGCGTTTTGCAGAAAAGGGCCGCATAATGCATATTAATTATCAACTCGACGGCCTCCGGAGACTATAATTTTAGGTGTACGTTTTTGACTATAAATCGGAAGGTAGCTCTCGAAAAGAAGAAGATGGAGAGATATGTAATTACGAATGTTGGAGAGAGCGCGCTAATATTTCAAACGATAAAAGTGAAGCGAAAATTGCTAAAAAGCTTAATAAAACATGACTCGTTTAAAATAGAACAAATCTCGTGGAACGTATCTTAAGTATCATTTAAAGAAACATTATGAATTTTTTCACAAATATAACTTGTAAAATAATAGAAATAGACTTGTTTAAAATAATTTTCGGAGCATACTTTGCGATTTTTTTCTATCGAGGGAATTTCATATAATTTGCGTTTCGGCGTGGAACGTATCCAGATGTCAAAAATAACATATATTTTTTTAAGAGCTTTAAAACTTCAATTGTTTAAGGGAGAATGTTTAAGAAATCGGTCGAAATTCGGATAGCGCAGCCTTAAGGAGCATAAAAAACTAGAATACGCTTAGAAGCTAATATTGAAGACGTTCCTGTGATGCCTTGGTAAACCCATAAATTTATATATTTAGAAACGATACAAAGCGCCCAAAGTGGCCCCGTCAAGTGGAGTCCACGGGTTTCTTTTTTTTATTGTTTTTGTGTTTAATTCGTAGAACTCCATTTATTTTTGTAATTTAAGTTATGATTAAGTTCTGCAAGTATTTTAGAATGTATTTTTGTTATAGCAGTGTCAGTTTACAGACCATTTTCAAATTTGTGGTTATAAATGTGATTATAACATCGCATATGTTCTTTGAATCTAGTTGAGAATGCTCTATCCGTTTGTCCGGTGTACGTGACCTCACAGTTAGCATGGTCACATTTTAATTCATATATGCCACCGTTACGTTTAGGATTTCTACTTTTTGAGTTAAGGCTTGTTAATATTATGTTGTCATTTATTATTATTGATTCTATACGCTGTATTTAAACCACATTTATTTAAACCACATCTTTTGCAATTTTGGCCGAGAAATTCGGGACATGCAATCTAATTTTATATTATGTTCCGAATATATTAGATTAATTTTATTTCGTATTTCTTGTTTTTTTTATTATTTTTTCACGGGGCAAATATCATTTTAATTTCTTGAAATTTAGTTTTATACCTATATTATGTTTTCTAACAACAACAATAACAAAAAGCTCTGGCACCGTTGAGGTGAAATTTTATAAACATTATTTTTACAAAGTTTTTATTTATAAAAAGAAAGACAAACATTTCCGGGTTACAAATAACCCAACAGTTATTGAGTGGGCATCGCGTTTGGGTCCGTCCCGGGCGTCCCGTGTTCGATTCCTTGGCTGGCTAAGTCCTCCATCATAACACAAGGAACATTTTCCGCTTTCTGTGGTGGTAGTAGGAGATTTTCAAACATTGTTGGGTTATTCGGAACCCGGGAATGTTTGTCTTTCTTTAAAAAAAAAAAAATGTTTAAAAAATCTCCTACTACCACTACACTAAGCGGAAAATGCTTGTTTCGTGATAGAGGAAGACGCGCCTTTAGCTCCATACAGGAGGCCATGAGGAAAAAATTCCCTCGGGATGTGCGCGGAGGGTTTTTTAGGGATAGGAAGTTCTGGGAATAAAAAGGTACGAAAGGTGGGAAGAAATCTGGGGGTCAAGAGCACCCCCCACACGGAGTTCGGAGCGACCGAGACGAAACCGAAAAGACCGATAGTAATTTTATAGCGCAGTTCACTGTGAGACTTTTCCGCGCGGCGGCCTGAAGTGGCGCGGGACTCGGTCGCTCCGAACTCTATCTACATGTGGGGGGTGCTAATGAGTCCAGGAGTGAAAGACGCATGAATCTATCCCTCTCACTGTAGTGCAAGGCCATGGATCGAGAGAGTCCGGCTGGAGAGTTCATAAGGTCTCCCTCCTTCTGATCCGGCCCGCCACGCAGTAGGTGGGCATCCACCGCCAAAACCTAGACAAACCTCACCTCATGAACCGGACACACCTGCTAAGTTACCAAACGTAGCAAACCACTTGACGTGACCTACGGCATGGATGTTAGTTTTCCAATAAATAGACTACGCTAACATAAAACGTATTATTTTGTTATAAAAAGTTGCAAATTTAATTATTATTGGTTTTCTAAGTTTTTTTTTAATCTTCCCATTTGGTTTCTTTTCTAGGTCATTCTATTCCGTACAAGTATACCGTCGTTTGTCCGTACCCTTACGTGCACTTGGCTCGGTCGGCTCAGTGGCGAGGTGTAATGTGGGGCGAGCTTCTGTTAAGGGATGATCCAATTGCGGTGGTCGACTGAGCACAATTACAGCGCGGCCGAAATCTTTACGAAAGCTTTTAGGTAAATTCAACCCTTTTGCTTTCATCCACGAGTTATGTCAAATTTCTGGCGTTACAGAGACAATGGCAAAGACGAAACCTTTACAGTAATTAGACTAATGTAATTTTTTTTTCAGTTTATCAGTGCTTTATTTTAATCGGGAACAAAATTAATTGCATTTCCACTGTATGTAATATTTTTTAAATGTCTCTGTAAACCAAAAATGTGTTTACATTGTAGAACATCGCTTCTGTGGGTTGTATGAAACGGTGAAAACAGTCGAACGGAAGGATTGACGTCATGGAGTTTATGGGTAGTTTTATATCTGAAAACGTATTCAATTCTAATATTGTTAGCTCGCAGCGTCGTTTCTAGCCATAGCGTGGAGTTTTGAAATGTGTTACTCTGGTGATTAGTTAAAAGTAAGTAATTTATTGTAAAATATGACAACCTACTAACCGGTTTCGGAGCAACCTTTGGTCAGGGTTTACATGGTTTTAAGAGACATACCGCACCTGACATCTTTAACCGGTTATTATTAAGCTCATTGGGAGTAAAAAATGTAGATTGCGTTTTGGTATCTTGCGACATGTTTCTCTCGGCATTTTTTTGAAATCAGTAGATGTTGGAAGTTAGGGGCGGGTATGGAGGTTTCTCGGCTGAGTGACCAATTGACCAAGTGACACGTCTTGTAAAGAAAAAAAAACAAATACTGTCACTTGAGACCAAAACACCATTAACATTTTTACCAGGAATATTCATTAATACCATGTTAATAATATAAACTTTATAGCGCCTTTGAGGTAGTTTTTCACAAAACAGTGGTTTAAAAATTATTCGAATATTTTTATATAATACAGGGTGGTCCTTAACTGTGTTCGCGGTTTGTTTCGTTATTTTTTCAACAATACGTGGGGCTAGCGCGGTGCGGGGGGTAGCGTTAGACGCGCTATTTCATGAAATTTTTAGTCGCCATGGAGCCGTTGATCGAAGAGCGGCGCGCGTTTTGTGTTCGTGCGTATTACGTAAACAATTATTCTGTGACAATTTCGAGACGAATCTACCGTGTTCATTTCGGTTTACGAGACATAACTCAAGCACCAAGCGCAAAATCTATTCGGAAATCGATCAAAATGTTTAAGACAACCGGCTCAACAGTAAGGATAATGAATGAAGGCCGCCAGAAGACAGCGAGGATACCAGAAGTTATTCAGCGTGTTGGTGAATCAGTAAGGGAAAATCCACAGCAATCGACTCGCAAGAGAAGCCAAGTCTTACTCATCAAGAGGTTCACTTAACAAAGAATTTTACGCCACGATTTACATTTAAAAGCTTATAAAATTCAGCTGACGCAAGACTTGAAGCCAAATGATACCGATCTTCGACTTAATTTTGCTGATGTGATGCTAGAACGTTTTGATACTTTTTTCAACATAATATTCAGCGATGAGGCCAATTTTCATATCAATGACCAATATGGCCATGTTAATAAACAAAATTACCAGTATTGATCTGAGAATAATCCCCGACAGAAGCATCAACGTCCTTTCCATAGCCCGAACGTCGTTGTGTGGGCTGCAATATCAGCTAGGGGTTTCATTGGCCCGTACTTCTTTGAAAGTGAGAGAGGAATTACTATGACAGTGAAATCTAAGAATTATTGTCAGATGCTTCAGGAGTTCTTGGTCCCAGCTCTTCAAGAATTTCAAGGCCACAATTTCAGGACCTGGTTTCAGCAGGACGGCGCCACCTGTCACACGGCTAAACTGTCCATGGACCGTTTGAAGGAGATGTTCCCCGGGAAACTCATTTCAAGAGGAGGAGGCATTGAGTGACCCCCACGGAGCCCGGATCTCAGCCCATGTGATTATTTTTTGTGAGGATACTTAAATCAAGAGTCTATGAAGACAATCCAACAACAATAGATCAATTAAAACAAAACATTATCCGGGAAATGAACGCCATCCCACGGGCAACTTAACAACGTGTTTTTGAAAATTTTCGAATCCGCCTTAGACAATGTCAACAAGCTGATGGAGCTCACTTGGATGATATAATTTTTAAAACTTATGTATAAAAATTTCCATTTATTGTAGTTTTTGAAAATATAAATAAAACACACCTAAGTTATACCATTATTTATTTTTTGTTAATTGAAACTAGGTATACAGTTATGGGCCACCCTGTATATTTTTTTTACAATTTTTTTAATTAAATAAAAATATCTTTTACGATGCTGTGTGGGTAAGTGACGGACGTATGAATCCAACTCTCGCACTGCGATGCAAGGCGGTATTCCGAGAGAGTTCTGTTGGAGGAGGTCTAAAGGTCCCCCCCCCCCCCCCCCAATCTGTCAAACCTCTCGATCCGGCCAATCGCGTAGTTTTGGTGAGCAGACAATCCGCCGCCAAGACCCAGAAAAACCGGACACTCCATGAACCGGGCACCCCGGCTAAGTCACCAAAAGTAGCGAATCACTTGGGGTGACCCACGGCAGAGGTGTTGGTAATCCAATAAATGGTTTCCGGGGCCCCAGTACCCACGCCCGCCTCTCAAATTATTAAGGTGGCGTACCAATTTTTTTTTTGGATTTTTGAAACTCTACTGTCGAATTAGAAAAGACGTGGTTTTAGTGTTTATTTTGAATTTTCAAATTCTTGAATCGGAAAGTATTTACCTACACATTGAAACTCAAAATGAAAGAAAAAATTACGATTAAAATATAATTTTGTCTAATAATCTAATAATAAGTTTAAAATTAAAATTTATTATGGATTGGTTTTTTTTGGGGCGTTATGTCGTTTTGCTTCCTTCCTTAGCCAACGTTTCAGACAGCGTTGCAGTGATCCTGATGATGGACACTGTAACGCTGTTTGAAACGTTGGCTATAGAAGGAGCTAGCGCAACACGTCATAGCACCCCAAAAATAATTAACTAATAAATATTTAAAAAAATTGTTGGTTCGTTCGTTTCGCCAAAATTGCCAAAATCATGACAACAAATTCAATTAATAATGCAGTTTTCCTTCCTTTATCTTCTTAGAAATCAAGTTACAGGGTGTATCCGAGATGCACATTGCATCAACTAAACTGCATAAACTAATTATATATTATCTCGTCTGGCCAACTTTCCTAGTTTCCAAGTTTCATATCTCAAAGTTTCCGAGCTTTCGAGAAATAGCCGTTGACGCGAAGAGACAAGCATGATTGGGCACAGCACGTGCTTTTATTAATTTTCAGAAATGATTTATAATATTTGTCGCACACACTGGTAAAAAATCACTCTTTTGAGGATTTTTGACGTGAAAAGGTCTTTAAAATCGACGCTGGCCGTGGGGAGGCAATCGCGCCCAAATAAGCCACGGAAACTGTCGAAATAATTTCAATATTTAATAACATAGCTAAAAATAAGCATACAATAAAGAAAAATAATGAATGTTTGTGCCAATGCCACTCAGAAATTCGTGGTCGCCAAACGTCAACCGCACTTTTGATTTTTGGATTCATCAAGATTCCATAAACGGGATCATAGAGACTCATTATTCGATCAAAATGACCTATGTAAGTAATTGAAAAAGAGTGCGTATGTTACATTTTATTCTGGGTTATAAGTATACCTACATTATAAAAACTCATAATAAGAGATACGAATTGGATACGGCCGTGAATTTGAAAAAGTAAGAAAATTTTTCGATTATCTTTTAATGTCGCTTTATATACGGAGGCAAAGTACAACCAGAAATACAAAAATTAAATACGAAAACGTAGAATTCCAAAGAAAAAACGCGGGGCAATTTCGCTCTGAAAATTCTGGTTTCCTCTGACGTGCCTGGGTCAAGAGTATGAAAGTAGATTTTGTTGCCTATATTTGCAGCAGTAATTATTGCGCGTTAGTTTTGGGTTCAAACATGAGGGAAATAACAAAAAGCCTTACTGCTGATGCCATTATCTTGCATTCTTTAGATGAATTAAGCAATTTAAAACAATTTTTTTATACTTACACTATCATGATAAATTCACATCAATATAGACTGCATACATTTGAAATTTTCACGAAAATAACTGGCTAGTTATTCATATATTGTCACCAAATGCGTCTACGTGCATATATATGTACCCGTCTCAGAACAAACATAGTCTAGTAAGGCGGGTTACTTACTTGTTTGTATATAATCTTATCTCAATAAACGCCCGGGTTGCCGGCAAAATAAAAAATAAAATTAAATTTAAAAAAAACGTCTAAAGCCATTTCAAGCAACGCTTCTATTCCGAATGATGGTCTTTCACGACTTTCAACAAGGTGATACTACCACGTACGACTCTTTGTCTCCAATTATTCTCAACATTTTCCTTGTCGTATCCTTGTCATGACAATTTGCTAAATGAGATTTTTAATTTTAAAATTTGAAAGTCTTCACAGTTTATACATACACGGCGCTAATAACCTCGATTCTATAACATCAATTAAGTAATACTCAAACATTCCTAAGATCTTTCACTTTTATTCCGAACAACAGTGTTAATTTAATAATTAAGAGGTAAAATAAATAAATCTTGGCAAATGCATTCAGAATCGCTTGTACTGCAGTAAATTCGCCACTTGTATTGCAGTAAATTCATATCTCCTTGTATAAAATGGACTTCAAGCTACGTCACGACTTTCAAGCCCATCACCGCTCTAACACATTGGTGAGCTAGCCTTGTTATATACTTTTTTTACGAGCCTTGGTCGCGATATAGTTTCCAACTCAGCTTTTGAAAATAGAACCAATGTCAAAATCCATCAACAAAGCCCAAAAACTTCATCCACTACCCACGAGCGATACGTTACCATATTTTCGAACGACAAGATGTCACAGAAGCCGTTGTTTTTTTGCCTTCAAAGGCCCTCGACAGTGTCATGTTTCTGTCATTTTTATTTCCGCCCAACCCGGAGTGTTGAGTTAGCCTAAAGACATCCCCTCGCCAGAACTCCCAACCCCGCTTGATCCGCTGTGTATGATGTAATCTACCCTTATATGATTAATAGCCTCCTCGCGTGTGGACACTGCCCTATGTGAGATGTAAGAAATTGTACAATCGCTCGCGTAATGATTTACGCATTTTTTCATTCGATTACCCCCGAAACCCAATTTCGTCTTCACGTAACGGAAAGTTAGCCGATAAAAGAGGTCAACCTTATTTAACGCGTGGGGAAATCGACGTTTTGGGTCTAGACACTGTAATTTCTATTATGGTTTTGCTCTGGGGAGATTCGGCGCAGACATGACTTTTAATTTTAGAAGTTTGCAAACAAGTTATTATCACACCCACGATAAACGTTAGAAATTGTGTCATGTACGAATCAGAAATATATTTTTTAAATCCATTATACAGGGTCTAAAGGAAGGTCCAAGGGAAGATCAATGGTGTTGTGATTAATAACATAAGATACGCAGATGATATTGTATTACAAGCTGACCGTATAGGCGACCTCCAAGACCCATGAAATCTTGTTAATAATGCTGGTGAGCAACTGGGCCTAACAATCAACGTCCATAAAACTAAATGGATGACATTTGGACGACTAGATCACTCTGGATCAGTGATACAGTTAAATGATTGCAATGTCGAAAAGGTGGAAAGATTTAGATACCTCGGTAGTATTCTCACGGTGACTCTTGAGCCAGACGTAAAGGTTAAGTGCAGAATTGATGCAGCAAGAAATGAATTCAGTGAAATGAAATCCCTCTTCGGCAATGACAATTTAATTTAAAACTAAGGCAGATAATGTTAAAGTGATATGTGTGGACGGTCTTGCCGTATGGATGTGAGACATGTACCTTGAAAGTAAATACCATGAACAGGTTAGAGGCTTTTGAAACGTGGCTTCACAGGAGAATGCTCAAAGTTTCATGGACCGATATGATCTCCAACACAGAAATTTACCGGCGAGCTAGAGCAGATAGAGAACTGTTTACATTAATAAAAGTCAGGAAAATTTCATATCTGGGTCATATACTCCGAGGGGAGAAATATCACTTGCTCCAATTAATATTAAAAGGCAAGATAGAGGGTCACCGAGGGCCTGGTAGGAGACAAATGCTGCTCTTAGCTGCGAAATGTACCAGAGTGAACCGGTATTAGAAGTGTGGAGGAGCTATTCCAGGCAGCGCATGACAGAGATACATTTTCCAGAGTGATCGCCAACGTCGGGGGGACCTGATAGGGCACATGAATAAGATCCTGTATTTGTAAGTATCTGTATGTAACAGCACGTAGCCGAAGGGTTTTACCGAGCGATTTCTGAGCATATTTGGCGTAAAAAATGCAGATGTTATTTTGCCGTCCGATGATTTTTTTTCAATTAAAATCAAATAAAAAAATATTACCGTCACACGTCGCAACTGATTAGTTGGATGCAGCAAGCACATGTCCGTGATACGCATTGCGTCTCGTTCCAGCAGTGCGGTAACAGAGGAGAGAGCGCGTATTACGTGATCCCGTCTCCACGCGTCGCAGTGGGATCAGTAGCAACATGGTAAAATAAAAATAAAAAAATTTTAATTGAAAAAATATCATCAGACAACAAAATGATATCATTTAGTACTCCAAATTTGTTCAGGAATCGCTGGTTAAAATCCTTCGGGTACGTGCTGTAACATCTGTAAAATTTTAAAAGACTTTTTAAGCTTATTTTTAATTGTACAAAGCTTTCACTGAGTACTGAGTGGACATGACATATTCTGAAAGGAAAGTGCTATGTTTACATCTCATTATCAATTTTCAGAGCGAAAGATACTCTTAGTATCACCCTGGTGATAGACCACCAATCGGAATCCAAACATTACTTCAGATGGCTTTCGTTGTCTTTGGTGAACAGAGCTGAATAGATTCATACCATTTGGCCTCTTCTGCAGGATTCTAATAATGAAAAAAATGTATATATTAATAAGTATTTTTTGTTCTTTATTAATGCATGTTTTGAAATTGATACCGGAAAGATGCGTAACGAATTTAAACTTTTCGAACATGTAGGCGTTGCAAAGTTTCAAACGCGTGATTGTCTGAGAGATTAAAAATGTATAACGATACTAATGGATAGTGAATAAAAGATGTAGTCACCATGGTAACGGCTTTTGCTCACCTTTTCGACACTTATTCTCACATACACATTTAAATATCTCGACATTTGCCTCAACCGGCCGCACAAAGCACGTGTGACACTCAACTTTCCAGCAAGTTAATATTTTTTTCTTTTAAGTTTTATTAGATCAACTCTCTTTTTAAAACTTTAGAGGGTTATTCTTACCAATAATATTACTTTGAAGAAATCGATCACACTAATAACCTAAACGAAAATATGCGAGAGAGACACAGAAAAATAAAAAAGATAACGATCGCAACTAGGACTCGAATCCAAAACCTCCCGTTTTACCATGACAAACGCCTTACCAATTCAAAATTGAATTTCATTTAGACTTTTACAAAAAGGTCAATAGGTATTCCATGTCAATAAAATCGGATATATTTATCCGAGAAACAATTTAGGAACAACGAGAAACAAACCAGTTCTTAGAACACTTGTTTCCAATGAAAAGGGTAGTTACCGATAATATTCAATTCTGAATGGTGGTCTTACACCAGGACGATACTGAGAATATCTTTCACTCTGGAACGTACCGCAAATATACTACAGATAATTTTAAATGAATTAATTGTGAAATAACACAAATTAATAAAATAAATTTTATTTGCACAAGCCGGGATTGGATCCCGCGACCTAGTGATTGTGAGCCAAGAACCTTACCCCTCGACCACGGAGGCAGTCTTATGATTTGAGAAGACATTTTGTTTTGATTTATTAGATAAGAAAAATTTAGAAACATACTTATTTTGACGTGAGTTCTGCTGTTCACAGAACTACTAGATATACGAGTAATTCAAAACTGGCTTATTTCTTTGTTGAAAAAGTGCTCTTTTCATTCACAAAAACCATCTAATTGAAAAAGATTTCTTTAAATATTTGATCATTTTCGACAAATCTAACGAACTTCAGGGATGGACGTTTAAATTTCAATATATTGATTGGAAGAATGTATGAATACCGCGAATTCAACCGCCTTGCAAAGGACAACGGTGGCAGGAATGCGATCGGAATTTGGAATTCAAATTAGTCCGCGCTGCGAGACTCATCCGGATATCGCGATGGTACGGGAACCAATCTAGGCAGGTGTGAGAATAGACGTCAATTCAATTGTATTCTGAAATCAGGTTTCCTTTGTAGATATTATACTATATCCAGATCAAATTATGATCCCTAATGGAGTATAAGGTAGTTCAGATGAATTAAAGGATAAAGGAATTATTGGAGGCGGGGCCGTTTGTTCAATCTAATAATATAATAATTCGAAGATACGTATAGTACGAGTATCTTATATCTAGGTGTGAGTTGGATTCTTTGTGGAATAAAAATTTTTTTGTTAAATTGTTAATTTTTTGTATTTAATTCGTAGAACTCCTCTTTATTTTTTTTTTTAATTATAAAAATTAAATTAAATTGTGTTTTTATTAAGTTCTGCAATTATTTTAGTTTTCTGTTATTGTGACAGCTGTTTTAAGCTTAGAAGGTCATTTATAAACCATGTTTAGGCCACTTTGAGATGACTTATTTTTAGGATTCTATTTACCCTCGCTCAATTTCAATTTTTATGGTGCCTAAAATGATTTATTACCTATTCAACCGATTTATTCAAAAAATAATTGTGACAATAGATTCTCTGTTACGTCAGGAACTTTAAAATATATTTTCCTCACCTTAATGCTCTCGTAATTGTTTAATAATGACGTGACAGCTTTGACTCACTTAAATGTGTTCTATTGTTTAGGTCTTGTGAACACACTGAGAAGTGGGGAATAAATAATTTTCTTTACTATTTTAATTAATGTTATATTATGATGATTCGCCGCCGATTGCCTTGGGCGTGTTTCGTGATCCAATTATAGGGCCAATTTCGGTCTATATTTCAATCCAAAACTATGTTTTACCATGATTACGAAATTCAAATGGGATGGCGGTATACAATTTCAGGCAAGTATAAGAAAGACAGAAAGGGTGCTTATTGGTCTAGAACTAAAAAGTACAGTGAGACATGTGTTGCCTTTCAAATTTGTATGGAACGCACTTCTAGTGTTATATTATTTTTTCAATGTGTTATACCTAATGATTACTGCAAAAAAATGTTTAACCTTTACTGCTCATCTATAAGTATAGTATATAATAACTATACAGTTAATTATTAGTACACATGGTTATTTTTATAATAAATGTTAAAAAAATCTATGAAGTTAATATTTTCTTTGTCCGATCATTTGATTGATTGAAATATTTGGGAGGAGCATTAAAATTGTGATTATCATAATTACTATCATCAAAAAATCCCAATTTAGATAGTGACTCATTCTAACTGAATGTAACACCAATTCAGCGACTCGAGGACTCGGATTAGCTTTGAATATAAGTGTCATCATTTTTAGAATTGGAAATGCTTGTTTGAAGAACTCTGACAAGCGGTAAAGTACCGTTAATATAATATTTTTAATTGAAACTAATTTTTATTGCCATTTCCAACATTGGAACTGTCGAAATTTCTAGTCGTGGATTTGTCGAAAATTTAGACTCTAATCATCTGTGATTTTTCACGAGTCTGCTCTAGTTGACATTATTTATTTAGTTGTTAACAGACTTATATCCAATTTACAAAAAAATAACACACGATTTAAAAAAACGTTGATTATAAGTGTAAAGGATAGTATACGAGAGCAAAGACCAAAATCAATTATAAACGAAAGAAAATAGAAATGACAAGTCAAAGAATTAGCTAGAAATAGTTTTAAAATATCTTCAATTGTTTAGCGACCGATAAAAATCATTTAGACTTACTCCAAGAAAATCAAGGTCTTGATTTGAGCTGACCTACACATACTTGACAGTGGTGAATAATGTCCATAATTAGTTGAGTGTTGATTGAGGAAGGGCAGTTCATTATTTCTGAGTCTTGGAATATTGAAAGGGAAGGGTTATATAGTAAAATAGATGAATCAATAATACATTTCATCATTTTGAATTTTGAAGAAACAAATGAGATAATTTTTTTCTGACGGTCTTCTAAAGGAGATGGGTTTAGAGTTAGTTCAATTTCATCATATGAGTAATTGCCACTTTCTATTCTTAGCCTCCTAGCAATCCCTTTTGAGAACCGCTGTTGAACGGATTCAATACGACGAATATGAACAGAATAAAAAGGAGACAAACAACACAAGCATATTCAAGATGGAGGCGAATCAAGGAGCAGTAAAGAATTCCGAGGGTATATGTATTTATAAAGTCTAGAAGTAATTCTAGTGATGAAATCATGTAGTTTGGGGGATTTATTGACAATTACATTTATGTTTTCCCGAAAAGAAAGCTTGTTATCTAGAGAGGTAAGGTCTTTAATAGATGTACCTAACAGTTGTTAAGCAAAAATAGTTTAGTTTGTCTGCGAAAAAATCGTTTTTTTCTATTAAGCAAAAAGAAAGACATAATTTTGCACTTATTGTCGAATTAGAGTCGGAAGTATTTCAATATTTTTGTGTTCTGGATGTACATTCATAATAAAATCTGTATTAAAAATCATACATACATCATAAAAATCAAAATAAAATAAAAAAAATCACACAATACAGTATTAAAAAAAATTGTTCACAATAAGCAACAAAATAGTATATTCTTGTACAAATCATTACGAATACTTTTTTGAGTTAACACAAAAGTTTTTTTTTACTTTTCCCTCAAGGCCTATGTCGTCTTTCGGGATCCTTTGTGGAGGGTCTTTTTAAGGAAAGGAGAAGAGGAAGTTCTGGGAAGGAAAAGGGATCGAGGAGTGGATGAGAATCTAAGGGTCAGTGTGTCCAGGAGTAACGGACATACGTATCCGACACTCCCACTCAGGGCCGTGGCCATAGTTGAATTTAAGATAGGGCAGCGGTAATTACAGGTAGGGCGCAAGTAAAAATGTAACTTGATCTGATCTGGTGAATCGATTTTCGTCGTACATGTGTGAGGCAATACTTAATTGGATGATCAAAACATTTACTTATTACACAGATGACAAACCGTTTAAAATGGAGATATCGATCTAGCGATTGGTTTATTTATGACTCAACCATTTAATAGCATCCCCAAACTGTTTGGGAATTCCCCGTAAGCAGTGATTGAGATACGCACACATCCTCCCACCACACTTCAATGCCATCTAGGGGCGGAATAATGAATAAGTATGATATGATTCCTTTGTTTAGTTACATGTCGCTACGCTATACTACTAGGTAGAATTTTTTTTCAATCATATCAAACTATGAACAAACAGTTAACTAGTATATTATCATAGTTGATTGTATTTCTTAAGGTGGGGCAGAGGTATTTTAAGGTAGGGCGTTGCCCCATAATGCCCTCCCCTAGCTATGGCCCTGCTCCCACCGCGGTGCAACGCGCTGTTCCGAGAGAGTCCGGCCCTCAACCAATCTCTTTCGATCCGGCCCGCTACGCAGAAGGTGGGAAGGCGTATCCTCCGCCAAGATCTAGACAAACTTCACCCCGTGAACCCGCTCATCCCTGCTAAATGTAGCGAACCACTTGTGGTGACCAACAACAGAGGTGTCCAATCCAAGAAATGGTTCCCAGAAAGGCCTCCCAAATTGAAGCTTAACACTATTATTAGATTAACAAAATAGCTCCAAATCAATATATTTAAAAATCAAAATATTCTTGGGGATATGTGAGATGTCTGTGAGTTGCTAAACCATTCATTCGATTGCGATGAAACTTTGGGGATTTGAGAAAGAAAAGGCAGAGAAGGCGGAGTGGGAACGCTTTAGGAGAAGGGGAGGCGGAAGGGGAACGGGACGAATGGGAAATGACACGCAGAAACAATGTCTTTATTAAGTGGCATAGCAACGCATGCCGGGATCTCGCAAGTGTACTATAAATAACATATTTATTAATTAATTGACACTCGAAGACCAATTGATAGTATCTATATACTTTCACAATGAACAACTCATTAATAGAAATACGTAAGATGCGATAAATTATAGGAACTGCGGTTAGTTCAAAAATCAGATATTTTAAACAGTGACATTTTTGTCCCTGTATTAAATTTTACAGTCTCTTTGAAAGTATTTTACTATCATGTTTAGATGTTTGGGTTTATCAAATTAAGCACACCATCTCCCCAAACAGGTTACACGGCCACCGGGCACCGTATTTCCCAAACAGAACGGCGGCGTTTATTTGCCATTCAATTAAACAACAGCCAGACCCCTTTAGAGCCCATTATTTAATGTAAGATGAACCTCCGCCGCCTATCTAAGTCTGCAAGCTATCCGGCGCTTTGACTACAGGCTAGAATTAATCCCACGGTGTAGGAAGTAAGAACAGCAAGGGGATTCGCAATTTAAGTTCCCAGTTTACCCTTCAGAACATCACCCTTCCGTTTTGCCAGGTAATCAGAGGAGATAACGACTAAGATAAGGTTCCGGATACTTACAACCACCACCTACACGCATATTGAACTATGTCATTACGTGATAGTGGCTTTTGAATATATTTATGTTTAACGGCTAAATGAATTGACAGGTACCCTATGACAGGTGTCATGAATTTACAGAGGAACCATACGAATGGCTTACTCGCCCATTTTGAATTTTTTTATAAGTAATGTTTTTATTATGCAATTTGGGAGGCGGGAATGGGTACCGCCGCCCCGGGTACCTTTATTGGATAACCAACACCTCTGCCATAGGTCACCCCAAGTGGTTCGCCACGTTTGGTGATTTAGCAGGGGTGTCCGCGTTCATGGGATGAGGTTTGTCTAGGTCTAGGAGGCGGATGACCAGGACACACTGAACCCCGGATTCCTACCCACCCCTTAAACCCTTTTCATTCCCAGAATTCTCATCCATTTACTTTCCTTTAAAAAAACCTCCACACAGCATCCCCAAAGATGACACAGGCCCTAAGGGAGATTATTTTCCTCAGGGCCTCCTGTGTGGAGCTCATGTAAAAATAAAAATCAAAATTTTGTTACACAAACTATTTTCTAAATTTAATTATAGATATTAAACCTAAGTTGCATATTGTCTTTAGCTGGTGTCAGCGAGCACAGCAGCGATTTTGCAATAGCTTGCGCGATTGACACTGAGACCGGTGTCAATGTCACGACTGAGAGTCCGATTCGAGCCGCGGTCAACAGTGGTTGTGTGTACCTTACCTATTGCTTAGTGCCGTTCGCCCGTTCCCGTGCCTCATACAGATAAGAGATTATTGTTACATTTTATTTAATTCTGTTTATCGTATACTTATTTGTTTGCATTCCTACTTACGGCTAATCCGTTTTTGTTTGTACAGTCAATGAAATAGACTGCGTATTATTTTTTCAGTTTAATTTTTAAAAGTTAAGTTTTTTTTTATACAATGGAGGAAGACGAAGATAGACCTCCCGACCCAGGATCGATATTAGATTTTTCTGATTCGGAATCTACCACTAGCCAGGCTTCTATTACGCTTCCATCTCGTAAACGACGACCATCGCATAGCCTTTACATCCCATCGAAAATTAAAACTATACCGCCGATTCAACAAACCTCGACCTCTAACGACCTTAACCCCAATAGTAACACCCAGACAAGTACTTTAGCTAGCGATAATACAAAAAGTACTGACTTACTTTATCCTGCTCCCGCTTCCGGTCCTTTTATCGTAATTGTTCAGAGAACTGAACAAGGAAAACTTATTCATCCTTTAGATTTTGGAAAATTCTTATTTGACTCAAAAAATAATAACCTTGGTATTGTTAACGGTTCAATTAAACCGGAAGGGCGATATAAATTATCTATCGAGTTTAATACTGCCGCTTCCGCAAATGGATTTGTAAAAAAAATTGACTCGCTCTCAAACCATAAATATAAATCGTTCATCCCGTCATTTAACCTTACGAGAATGGGCCTTGTTCGAGGAATACCCACGGAGATCCCAGAGGCTGAAATTGTTGATGCTTTGAATAATTCCCAAGGAACCCCGAAAGTAATAAAAGCACGTCGACTGAACTACAAGGATTCTACTGATGGGAACACGATCTGGAAACCTTCCCAATCTGTTGTTGTTACATTTGAGGGACAATCCCTTCCGTCTCGTGTGTTTATTTATTATACCTCGCTTCCCGTCGAAGTTTATAAATTTCCAAATGTTCAATGCTTCAATTGCTGCCGGTTTGGACATACAAAATCCGTATGCCGCTCCCCTCCACGTTGTTACTTTTGCGGAGAAGGTCACCCATTTGATCAATGTCCAAAATCTTCCAATAATCCCATTTGCATTAACTGTTCGGGTGCACATACCGCGGTCAGTCTAGCCTGTCCGGAATTGACAAGACAGAGGAACATAAAACATAAAATGGCTACCGACAACATTTCGTACTTCCAGGCCTCAAAGTTATTCTCTCCTGCGAAAAAATCATTCGCAGAGATGACATCGTCCTCAGCTCCTTTCCAATCAACAACCTTTTTAAATTCAACGTCATCTTCTCACAGAGAAACCATTCTCAAGCCAGTCAAACCCAACCCAAAATATACTCCTTACCTTGATAAAAAACAATTGAATAATATTTTGACCAGCCCGAATGGGAATGCCAAATCTCGGACCCCCAATGGGTGTGCCATTAATAGTAATACATCCCCTCCTGCTCTCCCCGAAATATTGAATAATAATTCTTTTATACAAACTTTAATTACCCTTTTAATTTCTATCCTTACAAACAACAATACTGTACCGTCCAACGCTGCCGATTACATTAAATCTTTATTATCTTGCCTCCCCAATGACTTCGAAACTGAACAAAATTCTTCAGTGGAACAGTAGAAGCCTCTTCGCTAACAAATCTGACCTAATTCAGTTACTCGACGAACACGACGTTTCAGTGGCCGCCATTTCTGAAACGTGGTTAAAACCCTCCTTTCACTTAAGAATTCCGGGTTATTATTGTCTCAGACACGACAGACCGGATGGTAAAGGCGGCACGGCTCTGATAATCCATAATTCTATCCCGTTTAAACAAATTAATATACATACTCCCTCCGACGATATCCAGATAATAGCAGCTGTCTTATCTGATATCACAATATTATCAATATATATTCCTCCCTCTACCACTTTTATTGAAAATGAATGGGCACCAATCTTAACCCAGATTTGTTCCCCTTTTATGATCCTTGGAGATTTTAATGCACATTCCCCTTCTTGGGGTAGCAAAATAACAAATCGTTCTGGCCGCAATCTTTTAGATTTTATTGATACCCATAACCTATGTTTTTTAAATGACGGATCTCCAACCAGATTCACCCCCCCTCATCAACGGAAAAGTGCTGTTGATTTATCTCTTTGTTCATATTCGTTAGCATCTAAATGCTCTTGGGACATCCTAAACGATCCCCTCTCTAGTGATCATTTTCCAATTATAATCCGATTCCAACATCAATCTAACACTTATCCTCCACCAGTTAAAAATAATCTCAAATTTAGAATAAATGATGCGAATTGGAGCACTTTCTCTTCTGAACTAGATAACCTTATTAATTTTAAAAAAAAATCGTCCCCGGGAGACATCAGATTGCAATGTGAGACGTTTCCCTCTATGGTTATAAATGCAGCAGAAAAATCCATCCCGAAACGCAATGCGAACATTAAAATAAAACACTCTACTCCGTGGTGGGACGAGGAATGCACTCGCTCCGTCAACTCTCGTAAAAAAGCAATTTCCTCTTTTCGTAAGTGTATGTCACTAGAAAATTTTTTATCAGTTAAAAAAGCCCAGGCAGAAACCAAACGAATTTTGAAAAATAAAAAACGCGCTGGATGGCGGAAGTTCTGTGAGAACCTGTCTCCGGAAACTCCCCAATCTTCAGTTTGGTCTAGCTTAAAAAAATTCGGATCATCGTATTCTCCGCCGAGAACCAAGCATATATCAGAAGAAATTCTTATAGGATTTGCGGATAAAATAGCCCCCCCATCAGTGGCCGGATGTGAAGAAATGCCTTCTATTAAGCCATATCCATCTCACTCTAACTGGCTAGATGCTCCTTTCTCCATTGAGGAGATGAAACTAGTAATAAGAACCCTTTCTGACTCTGCTCCGGGTCCCGATGGAATACTTAATAGTTTCATTAAATCATTTTCTGATATGGCGGTTGAATATTTCTTATCTCTTATTAATAATATGTTTGAAACAGGACTAATTCCGGATGATTGGAAAATTCAAAAAATCATTCCCATTTTAAAACCTGGAAAAAATCCATCTGAAATTTCGTCTTATCGGCCTATTGCTCTTTCATCATGTTTGATGAAAGTAGCGGAGCGGTTGATGAAGAACAGATTAGAGTGGTTTGTTGAAAGTCAAGATATTATCTCACCAAATCAGTATGGTTTTCGGAAAAAGAAATCTACAATGGATAATTTAAGTTTGTTCACAACTGATATCCGAGTTTCCCAATCCCTAAATTCTTATACATTGGCCACATTCCTTGACCTTTCATCAGCTTACGATGATGTTTTACTGAATGTTTTGAAAGAAAAGCTAATTAAAAAACAAATCCCCCCGAAATTAGTCCAATTTATTATTAATTTGCTCTCAGATAGGCCCATTATTATTGAGTCTTCCTCTAAATGCTTAAGGCGCAAACTATGGAGAGGTTTGCCCCAGGGTTCTGTTATTAGTCCTCTGTTGTTTAATATTTATATAAGCGACCTAGACTCAGTAATTCCTTTTTCTATCAAGCGTCTTTACTTTGCGGATGATATCCTTATATATTTGTTACATAAAAATATTATTCTTGCAGCTAAGGAAATGAATTTGGCTTTACAATATATTAAAAGCTGGTTGTCATTAAATGGGATGAATCTGGCGGCATCTAAAACAAGGGTCGTGGCTTTCACGCGCAAAAGAAAAATTCCCCAATTCTCAATTTCTTTTGATAATGTGCCTCTACAAACCGCTACTCAAATCAAATTCCTTGGTCTTCTTTTGAACCATAAACTTTCCTGGCTTCCACACATTCAGATAATTTCTACAAAGTGTGAAAAGGGACTTAATATGATGCGAGCAGTTTCCAGAGTATGGTGGGGATCTCATCCTACCACTCTTAAATTAATGTATAATTCCCTAGTTCGGAGCCACTTGGATTATGGCTCATTTCTTTTTGACCCACTCCCTAAATATCTAGATAAGAAAATGGAAAGAATTCAATCAAAAGCCCTCAGAATGATTATTGGAGCTATGAAGTCTTCTCCAATTAATGCGCTTCAGGTGGAATGTGTGGAGCCTCCATTATATTTCAGAAGGCAATTCCTTGCCAATAAATATATTTTCAAGGCTTTATCGTTATCACATCATCCTATTAAACAAAGTCTTAATAGGTTAAGTGTTAATTTGAATTCTAACAAAAGATTGAGAGAAAAACAATGTTTTCCTCTCTTAATTAAAAGTTTTCATCTCTATAATTCTCTATCATCTTCCCTCCAATATCTTCAAGAAGTTCCCAATCTTCCTATATACAATATTCCATTTAAGGCAATCACTTTTATGCCGAACACAATAACATCAGTCTTTCGGAAGAATATTGTATCTTCCCCAAATAAATTTCAAAATGTGGATGATTGCTTTAAAAGCATAGTGGCTTCGAAATTCCCTGGATTTTCCATCCTTTTCACGGATGGTTCCAAATTTGAAAATAAAAGATGTGGAGCATCTATATATAGTCCAGAATTCAACATCAATCTCACTTATAAATTACCGAAAGAAGCTTCCATATTTACAGCCGAATGTTTTGCAATTGAACAAGCGCTAAATCAAATTCAGGTTCTCAACATTCATCGAGCCTTACTATGTACTGATTCGCTAAGTGCTCTAACTAAAATTAGGTCAAATATTTTACGTTATCCGGAAGACAATATTATATGTAAAATAAAAAATCTTCTCAATTCTCTTAGTGAATCTGGGTTTGAGACGATATTGGCCTGGGTCCCTGCCCATTTGGGTATCGAGGGTAATGAGATGGCCGATTTTCTCGCCAAATCTGGATCAGATTCCGGAACTATTCCACTAAATTTTAGAATTCCTATATCCGATGTCTTTCCGATTCTTAAATCCAATATGACTCGTGCCTGGGAAGAAAATTGGGCAGTCTCCAAAATAAGAACTGGATCTTTCTATGCGGGAATTCAAAACTATATCCCTGCTAAGCCATGGTTTCACGGTAAAAAACTTTCAAAACGATTCATTTCATGTATCTCGAGAATGAGAATTGGCCACTGTTCAATTGCATCTCACTTGTCTAGAATTAGAGTTTTAGATGATCCGTTCTGCCAGTGTGGTGTGGAAGAGGAAACCCTCGACCACGTTTTCTTTAACTGTAAAAACCATTCATCTTTCAAGAACATATACCGCCGGCTTATTAAAATCACACACCAGTCCCCCCTTAATATTTCATACCTTTTATCTCTTAACAATTCTCGTGTTCATACAGCTTTATGTAAGTTTATTAACCTGAATGAATTCAATATTTAATTTGTTTTAGTGATCTAAATGAGTCCAATGTTTAATTTGTTTTATTATTTTCCCATTAGATTGACCGAAATTTCTTATCCATTTTAAATATTACCGGCACAAAGCACTCTCTCCAGGGTGAATTGCCTAAAACAAAAAAAAAAAAAAAAATGTCACGACTAGCTCATTGGAATGGAATCATTCTGGTTCCGATTGCCGTAGATTCAACTGCTTGCGAATCGCTACAGTGTTCGCTATCCACCTTCCAGTAAAATAGTCTCTATATAAAAATTAATTTATGGGTGTTAAATATTGTGAAATAAACTTGTAAGTTCAAAGTGTTCTTATTGTTTTACCATCACAATCATTCATCACCCATAGTTGACGTTTCAATAGTAGGTACTTACATCAAAAGCTACGTCAAGTAAGTTTTAGTTTTAAGTTATTCTTTACAAACATTAGTGATATGATGAGTTGTTTACAGATAAATAATGAATGTTGCCTAAGATAAATTACTATTACCATTTTTTGCCTAAATGGGTTATCGAAAAAAAAATTATATTGATATGTTTTTATTGACTGCTATCTTTATGTATGATTGCAAGATTCAACCAGAACTAAATGCGATCTAGATAGTGTCTTTGATAAATGTATCCATTTTTATTTTATATGCGACATCTATTGATTTTTTGCAAGTCTGAGATGAATATTTATTTTTATTTTCAACTTAATGAGTAAAACCTCAAATTGTAATATTTAATTAATGAAGACAAGGGACACATTAAACTCAGTTGGTAGAGCAGTGACCCGGAAAGGCATAGGTCCCGGGATCAAGTCCTAGATGTGACCGTATCTTTTTCTGTTACAGATTTTCGATTGAGTTTCGCTAATATTGTCTTCATTAATTAAATATTTAAATATTCAGTGCAAGCTATTTTTAAAAACGACATTTTTTCGTACAAATGGCTTTACGAATACTTTTTAGAGACATCGTTCTTTCACTGATCATGAAAGATGTTTTTGTTATTGTTTTTGGGGTGTTATGCCGTGTTTCGCTACCTCCTTCTTTAGCCAACGTTTCGGACAGCGTTACAGTGTCCATCATCAGGGCAGATGAGTGATGATGGACACTGTAACGCTGTCCGAAACGTTGGCTAAAGAAGGAGGTAGCGAAACACGGCATAACACCCCAAAAACAATAACAAAAATACTTTTTGGCCGTGAAAACCTAAAAACATACCACATGAAAGATGTTGTTTTTTTTAGCATCGACACACGGGAGGTCCATGAGGCCCGTCCACACAGGAGGCCCATGAGGAAAACAATTTCCCTTAGGACCTATGTCATCTTTGGGGATGCATCGTATTTTTAAAATAAATAGAGTAAAAAATATTTTTTTATTGTTTTTCTTTTACTCACAAATAATTGCCCAAGTTGCCTCTAAAATCATTAATGGCCTTTATCTTATAATTTAAAGCAAAAATAAAGTAGCTCACATCCGTACTAAATATTTGATACACCTGTTGATTACAAAAATTATTTTTCATTTTGGTTGGGTATTCTGATCTCAAATCCAGAATTAAGATTTGTATGAAAAGGGCCGTGCATACGGTCCTCTTAACTATACAGATTAAAACCTCAGTTTAAATTTAGTATTTTGTCGTGAAATTAAACTCATTTGAGATCATAGGATGTCTGCATGACAACAGAATGAAAGATTAACAAATTAAAATTTAACAAAATACAATTTGACGGTTATTAAAATTTTGTGGTAAATGTATTTGTTTTTCAACTTTAATTACAGGGGATAGTGAGAAAAGCATACTACTACTCTTCTTACTATTTGCGATTTTGGTTTAATCTTTTAAATCATTCAATTCAACTCAACTAAACCACATCGATCACAGAAGTTTGAAATGCTGTAAAGGACACAATATAATTTTTTTAGGACAGCGAAAAGAAAGTTTTTTGTTTTTTTTCAAAAAATCATATCTCATATTTTTGTTGACATAAAATTATGATTTTTTTTATGTTCAACGCTTTTGTTAATTTGTTTAATAAAAGATTATTTAATTTATTTTTAATTTTACAGAAAAAAGAATTCTTAAAAAATGCTTGTCTTAAAAGACGCATTTATTTTCGTAGAAATATTTCGACGACGCAAATCGAAAAATTAAATTATTATTTTTTTTTTTATATTCTTTAAGAAACACGTTACGTTAAAATATAAACAACACACATTCGTATGTTCCAGATTCTAGACTATAATATCAACATTTAACTCAATGAAACTTAATTATAGAAGTAGTATTTGTACCTACAGAATATGTTAAAAATGACAAAAAGAAAAAATAACTGTAAATCATCCACCGTCTTTTTACAAACTAAAATCTTCATCTTATTCTTTAAGAAACAAATATTGTACTTTAAAATATAAAAAAACACATATTCGTATGTTCCAGATTCTAGACTATAATATCAAAATTTAACTCAATGAAATTTAATTATAGAAGTAGTATTTCTACCTACAGAATATGTTAAAAATGACAAAAAGAAAAAATAATTCTAAAGAATTACAGTTTTTGCGCGATTGTATTATTCAAAACAATAAAATAAACCAAGGATAATAGCACAATTTAAAAAAAATAAAAGTATTTTATGTTTTCAATTTAGTAAGCTATATTTCCTATGATTTCAAATTACAGTTGAAAATACATTACATTTAAATAATTTTTGGATTTATTTTTACAGCATTTCAAATTTCCACTACCGATATTGTTACATAATAACGCCCATTACTTCCTCGTTCGGGGAATACTTTCGTACTAGTACATAACTGTAAAGCAACAAGGTTGTATAACTCTCATGAAAAAATATTATTGGATAATACGAGGCCCTTGAGATTTTTACGATCAAAGATTAAAGCGACATATTTACTACCCTCATCCGGCTTTTCAATCCATTTTCATATCAAATTGAAACACGTTACGGCTCGTACAGGCACGTTTGAGGTTTCAGGGGCTTTGCCGCTGCGAGAAAAGGGTATTTTCTTAAGGGGTTGTACAATATTATATCCACCAAGAATTCACGTCAGGAAAAATATTCGTCCACCGTCTTTTCACAAACTATAATCTTCATCTTATTAAAAATACGTAGTGTTTTTAACCACGATGTTATTAATGTAGGGGTATAAATTATGAAAATAATTAATCACCTTATTTTCAAAGCTGATATTATTATGAGTAGGATTTTAAATTATGGAACTTATTAATTAATGGTTTGAATAATAATTATTGTTTAATAATAATTAATGTGGTGAAATGAGGGGTTATCATAGTTCATCTTTTATTTTATTTCAAATATTGGCATGATCCAAACACCATTTGTTATCATGACGTTTATCATATTTGTTATCATCACTATTTGTTGATCATGACGTGTATTTCTTGGGTTTCCTCGACTTTTTCTTCAATCTGCTTATGCCTGAAACATTCTGTCGCTCATTTCTGAAACATGTCTCAACTGTCTCGGAGTCCGTATTTTTATATTAACTAGTGGTCGCCCAATGGTCGAAATTCGAACATAATTGTAATGTTTTTTTTTTATTGATTTAACGATTTTTTTATGCTTAATTTAAAAAAAAATATTATCATTCTGCACTTCTTCTCTATATAAACTATAAGTGTGCGAAATTTCATACTCCTACGTCCGCGCAATTTGCGTAAAAAGGGGTACAAAGTTTTTGCTTCATGTATTAATATAAAAAAAATATTAGCTTTCTGCACTTCTTCTCTATATAAACTATAAGTGTGCGAAATTTCATACTCCTCCGTCCGCGCAATTTTCGTAAAAAGGCGTACAAAGTTTTTGCTTCACGTATTAATATACTGATGATGATATTAATATACTGTTGAGGATGATGATTTCTAAAAAAAAAAATTCACAAATTTTTAAAATTACTTTCTTGAGAAAATTGTAAGCCGCGGTTTCAAAATTACGACAAATTCAATGCTTCTTTGGAGGACGAAATATTTCAACATGAATTCTCAATGCTCATATTCTTCCTTCGTTAGAAGGAGAAAATATCACGTTAAATTAAAAACAGAAAATAAAAATCGTACACCTCTACGAAACCGAAGTTTCCGACCGCAATTTGAGAAAAATTTACGATACTTCTGGAATTCTATATTAATTTTTTTTTTTAAGAAACTACTCAAAGTGAGGTACTTAACAATAACGTTCGCAATACATTTGTTTAATTAAATTTGTACGTGTTTTCCTTTTTTTGGTTATCAATGCTTAATTTTAGTTAGAAAAATATGAGGTGAGCCATTTTTAAAACTTCTTATGTTTGTATTCAAAATTCAAATATTTTAAAATGTGTATGTTCACATCTAATAACATTTGAAAGCGTATTTCATTACCTATCAAAAACAGTTAGTTTTCAGATACAGTTTGTAGATAATTAATAATTAGTTTTCAGATACATTCAGAAAAAATCCATTTATTTGGATTTTATTGAAAATTCTGGTTTCTATTTTTAATGGAGCTTTTTAAATGCCAAGGAACAATTTTAAAATCTTGTCCACAGTTTTGAACATCACGGTTCACGTGAATGACAGATTCGTGGAAAAATACTTTACTTTAGTAGAAAATCGCAAAGAAAATAGTCCAGCGCGCGGCGGGGCGAGTGACCCTTCGAACAAGATTTACTGGAATTGTGAAAATCTCTTCGCGCCGTGCTGCAAGCAGTGGACGCAACCCTTCTTAGAAAATTGGAATTCTACAGAAATATTATCCCACTGGACTAAAGAGATTATTTTTTCTCATCAGTGTAAAATATATCCAATCATAAAACTGTCCTTGGTAAAATTATATAAAATCTAAATGTTATTTTGGTCTCAGGTGGCTTTATAATGTTTTCATTTCCAATTTTATAAAACATATAAAACTTTTTACTGAGCATATTTTTATTACTATACCTTAAATAGTAGAGGATAATGTTCACCAATGTGGAGGATAATTTAAATTTACTTAATAGTGGAGGATATTGTTTACCAATGGTTCACGTAACCCACAGGTATGAGAAAATAACATCGACCTTCTTACTTCGGCACTGGATTTGTCTTGCCTTATCTTGGCTTGTCTTGACTTGTCTTAGCTTATCTTAACTTTTTCTTTTCTCTACATGACTCGACTTGTCTTTACTTGTCTTGACTTGTCTTGGCTTGTCTTGAGTTCTTGAGCTGTCTCTATCTCTCTTGACTTGGTTCGACGTGTCTCTTCCTTCTCGATCTCTCTCGACTTGCCTCGACTTTTCTTATCTGTCTTGATCTTTCTTGACAGTGGTCGTGAAATGTTTTGATCCAACAGCCAACTGAAGTAAGCATAATTTATTGTAGTAGTAAACCAGCGTGCAATTCTAAGTATCAATTTAAATTTTTAAAATACCTCCAATAATTTTCTCTTTACTCTACACATAATTCTCTTGTCAGTAGTCGAATACTCAAGTTTCCATATTGCTTGTTAGTTCTCAAGTTAATTTCGCTGTTATTTCTCCGTATTTTCCGAAGTTATTTGCAAGCGTTATGCCGCCGGAAAATTGGGTAGCCAACTAAACGTGACCTTTCACGACAAGTTTTTCTTTTTTCTATTTCCTCCTATCTAAGAATGTATTGAAAGCCGTACGCTTCCTAGTGGGAAGTTTTAAACATTCAAATATTCCGAGCATGATATCAATTTACATTGAATTAAATTCCTTCATTAGCATAATCTAATATCCATGAAAATATTATTTAGCATGACTTCGTTGCTTTGAATTTGGTTTATTTTTTAAATTAAGAGTTTTTCTTACTTCAAGTAAAGAAGATACAACTCTTGATGGAGGGCAATGAATTGTAAAATTGCTCTTAAAATACTTCATTTCATTTTGGGGTGTATAATGTTTGGAATTCTATGTAAATATTAATTATATATTATATATAATTATATTATTATTTATTTAGAATTAACGGACCAAGTGCCATTTACACGCATGTTTAAAAAAAATAAACAGTCATGTAGTACAATACACAAAGTAGAAATAAAAGATAAATTATGAGATTACGTAAGTAAACAAAACAAAAGAAAAATAATATATAAATATAAAATAATTAATACAAAGTTAATGAAAGCAGTGAAGAAACAAAAACAAAAAAACCTTAATTCTGCTAAACTTCTTCTCTAAGTTTCACTTTGTGATGGCATTATTTATTTTATTAAAAGACAAATAACTTTGTACACATCACTTTATTTGATACACACTCTACATGTTTCATGAACAATGTTCACCTCATCATGAGTTAAAGTATACTTAGTATTAGTTAAAGTATACTTAGTATGATGAGGTGACAATTGTTCATGAAACATGTAAAGTGTGTATCAAATAAAGTGATGTGACAATTGTTCATGAAACATGTAGAGTGTGTATCAAATAAAGTGATGTGTACAAAGTTATTTTTCTTTTAATAAAATAAAAAACCTGTTACGCACTGACCTTGTTAAGAATGTGAACTGCTAAATTGTTTATTAAGTACAGTATGATACTTCAGTACAGACATTTTAAAAACATCAGCAACGTTAGCGTAAAAAATACCAATTAAGTGTAATCTATTCATAACAGAATTGTAGCCTGAGACAGTAGTACGAGTATGTTTTTTACAATAATGCATACTTACTTATTTTGTTTTAATGAAAGGAATATGAAAGTTAATCAACATTAATAAATCAGGGCTATTCAATTGATAATTTACAAATTTATTTCTTTACAATAGTTTTTTTTTCTGTCGCTTAACTTCAATAATTTCTATGAATGTAATAAAAAAATCACATACATGTCGTAGAAAGATTTCGTTTCGTAATTTTAACGAGAAAATCGGAAGTTTATTTCATTGGCGTAGCAGGAAACTGGAGAACTAATTTTTAACGTGAGTTTCTAGTGCTTCTAGCTGCATTTTATATTCATGAAAAGTAATTACGTCGTGGTTTGATATTTTAAATGAAACGAAAACTAATGTAGTTTAAATGCCCACCTAAGGTAAAGGCAAACATTTTAAAGAGCGCACTTTGAGTGCACGAGCATTAAGCGGTTCGTACTATTTTGGAAACCCATTCGCAGTCCCCTCTTACCATTTAGTAGCACCGCGATAAAGAACCCTCACTCACTATACAAGCAATAATCGATTTATTTTTATTTACTTGTACCTACCTTCCCTTACCAAGTTGAATTAGTTAATTTTAGAGAAAAAACTAACTGAAATCATTTCTACTATTATGATTCGCTGATCGCGTATATAAGTTTTATCGTTCATCAGTTATCTTAATTACAAATCAGAAAACATATGGGCTGCATCAATAAAAAAACTCGAGCTGTGAGCTCTGGAATAAAACCACTTAGACCATCCTTTTCTGAGTAGAATTTATAAAACGAGGTTTTTGGTTAAGAGGAATCATTTTAATAAACTTTTTTTTAATCAATCAAAATATTAGAATTCGGGTGTTCTTGAATCCACATTAATTTACGACCTGGATCGGCATTATTCATATTTAAGAAGAATAAACTGGCCAGAATCCGAAAATTCTCAGTGTGAAGAAATTATGTATGAAAACTAAACAACACGCCTAGACCTTGAGCCCTCGATGTAAAAGGTAATTTATTTAGTAGCCTTTTCTCCACAGGTAGAATGTTCCGAGACACACAGAAGAATTTATTATAGCAAAGGGTTATTCACCCCACCATTATCACCCTTTATTCTTTGTAAATAAAGTGAACCTGAAACAAAGGTAATGCTTTTGTCGATATCCTTTTCATTTTGAAACAAGATGAGTTCAAATATTTAGGTTATTTAAAAAAAATTGATTAAATGACTGACGTGTAATAAGGTTATAACTACTTCACATATTAGTACAAAATAGTAGGATCGTGGTTAAAAAGTAGGTAATAAAAAGCAACGTAAGTATGATCCTAATTTGATTATAACTTTAGAATTCATGCATGCATTTATTTCGTGAATATCGCACAAGAGATTCTACTCCTCCTGAATGTTCAAAACCAATGGGACTATTCACGATGGCATCTCCATTGGGTAATTGAGTATGTTGTGGGGCTGAAGGGTTGGAAAAGGGAGGCGATGCGGAGGAGAGGTGGGAAGTACCTGAATTCAGGCCTGGTCTCAATTATGAATGGTGGTCTTTCACCAGCGCGATACTGAAAGCATCTTCCGCTCTGTAACACACTGATTGGTCTCTTCAGTTCACTCCTTCCTCTCTTAAAAAATATCCTTCACATGCAAAACGATGATAAGAAGTTATGGATTTCCTTTTGATTTTACTAGCATTTCCGTGAAATCTTCTTTTTTGTATCGGAAAGCATTTCTACAAACGAAACCAAATGTATTATTTAAGAATCCTTCTGTTTTGCTGTCAGAGGTTGTCCATTACTGTGGAAAACATAATCCAAGAGGAGAGATGCAACCGTTTTATCGACTTTTTACGTAAGTACCGCACACGAGTCTCAACTGCTCCCAACCGTCTGGATCCAGTGAAACTAAGGCATCAGCAATTGGTTTATGTTGTGAGACTGAAGGTAGCGGAGAGGGGAAGGAGATGAGGGAGTGGAAGGTGGTAAAGTTTCTTGAGGGGGGTATTCTAGTCTAGATGGCCAAATTTCGGGCGTTTTTTGACGGTCGATAAAAAAAACCCACTAATACTTAAGTAGAAATTTTTTTATAATTTATTTATTTATATTTTAAGAATTCGCAAAAAAAAAATTCAAATATATATATCTATATATATATTTGAATTTATATTTATATATTTCACAAAGTTACACGCTGCTGAAGTAGAGGGGGGAAAAGAGCGTGTCCATCTTGTCACTATTCCAACAATTCTGGTCATTTGAAAAATAAAAAAAGTACATTCTTTATCAGTACAAATGTCATTACAGTAGGTACGAAGAAAAAAAAACTTTTCTCGCAAAATGGCGGCTACTCAAAAAAAAATTGGTGTTTTTCAGTTATTTTTTAACTTTTCTGAATTTTTAAAGTAATTCAAATTAAAAATTTTGATTTTTTGTTAGTTCCTACCATAATGGGATGTATAAAGAAAATTTGTGCCAAATTTGAAGCAAAAGGTTTATTAGAACTTGAGATTTTGTGACAAACGTTTCGAAAAAAGTAGTTTCGAGAAAAAGGCGTTTAAAGTTTTATTCTATTAAGATTCTAGTTAGATTCAGCCATTGTCATTCTTTGTTTTTCGTTTGTATTTCCATTGTCATTCAGTTATTGTCAAGACACTAAGGACGGGTTGTTTCAAAAAATTTGATGAGTTCATCAAATATTTGAAGTTAATTTTCAGGTTCTGTGTAAGTTCTTTTCGAGTTCTGTTTTTTTATCATCATAGGCCAGCTGCTTCACAAAACTTAAAATGGATATAACTTTTAAAATAATTTGAATTTCGACAAATTATTTTTAAGAGATATTTTTAAATATCTAAACTATCGAAATTTGAAGAAAAAATATTTTTTTTTAGACTAGAATGTCACACAACACGACTAATACCATTTCATGCAACATTCAATTCTGACTGGTGGTTTACAACGCATTCCATTTTCTCCTTGAATTACCGATCGTTAAATCTTGTTATTTTTTTATGGTGTGATCCAGATGTTGGTGTTTTGTTCTTTTTATTTCTAGTACGAAACATGTCGATATATTCTAAGAACTAGAACGTTGTAGTTATATATTGGAAAATCAAATGAAATGGATTGAGACGATAAGACCATAAATATTGTATGCCGAATCAAGGCTCCCGATAGACATGGGACGATTTATTGAACAAGGTAAGTAACGATCTATTGATTCAGCTTTATCATTTATTCCTCACCTTGCAAGAGTTGAACAATCCACTTCCCGAAATTGCTCCTTATTGCGGTTCGTTTCGTGTCTTCTGTTGATCTGACAGTAAATTCTTTAATATCCCCGTACCACTTTCGCATCGCTTTGTTTCTTGCCTCCCGTCCTTCAATCATTTCGTTTCTTTGAAGTCTGAGCAGTTCAAGCTTAGTGGAACTTTAATTGAGCTCTATTCCATAGAAAACGCTTGCGAAACGAACATTAAACGACTTTTAATTTTTTGGGTCTATGTTTCATCACACACTACGTAGTGCGACTAATGTGATTACCGCACAAGCGTCCCAACTGTCTAGAGCAGAGGTTCCCAAACTTTTTTTTCTCGTAGACCACTTTCAAAATTTTACTGATTTCGGTGGTCCCCCTGCTACAACATTTCTACCTTATTCCCAAAACTCGACACGCGTTGTACTAAATATTGAATGGCGAGGTGTGGTCTGCCATAATGGAGCAGTACCGGATCTACGACTTTCTTAAACGGGGGCAAAATGGACCAATATTTGATATTTGAGATATGGGTCGGGGGGGGGAGGTGGTATGTTCCACCCTAGTACAGTACACCCATATCCCATTACGCCCCCACCCCCCCCCCCCCTTGCCTAGCTGGACGTTTTAAGATCTCATGCATAACCGGTTTAACAACGTTCGCTGTACGCCAGGGGTCCACCATGACCAGTAAAATTTTGAAAGTGATCTCCGTGAAAAAAGGTTTGGGAACCTTTGATCTAGAACCAGTGAGACTACGGCATCCCGGAGTACGTTGTGCGGCTGAAGATAGCGTGGAAGGGAAGTAGGTGGGAAAGTGGAGTGAAGGTGGGGAAAGTAAATCTGTTCACCAAATACGCCTTAAGCCATTCCAATCAACATTTCAATTCTGAATGGTGTTCTTACACCAGAGCGGTTTTGATAGTATCTTTCATTCTGGAACGTTTGAAAATTTGAAAATTTGCCTCATATTATTTTAATTGTAGAATAATACAAATTCATTTATTGAGGCCCTCAAATTATCATATTAAGGCCCTGTAACCGCTCTCGAAAAGAAGAAGATGGAGAGATATGTAATTACGAATGTTGAAGAGAGCGCGCTAATATTTAAATCGATAAAATTGAAGCGAAAATTACGAAAAAGCTTAATAAAACATGACTCGTTTAAAATAGAGCAAAAATCTCGTGGAACGTATCTTAAGTATCATTTAAAGAAACATTGTGAATATTATCACAAATATAACTTGTAAAATAAAAGAAATAGACTTGTTTAAAATAATTTTCGAAGCATACTTTGCGTTTTTTTTCTATCGAGGGAATTTCATATATTTTGCGTTTTGGCATGGAACGTATCTAGATATTATCTTCAAAAATAACATTTTTTTTTTGAGAGCTTAAAAACTTCAAATGTTTAAGGGAGATATGTAAGAAATCGGTCGAAATTCGAATAGTAGACCCTTAAGTCGAATAGCAAGTAGGCAAAACCGCCGACCGAATTATTATTATTCCGTTTGTCGGGCCATCGCGACGGAAACGCATCCGAATAATAATTATTCGGTTGGTGGTTCAACGTGCTGTCCTGCAAGTTGCTCTGTAGAGTTGAGTAGAGCCTACAACACAGTTTCAAGGTCATCAAACATCAATTGAGCAAATATTTTTAATAGCAAAATTCGAATAGCGGCGGCTTAAAAAGGAATACCTAGATCGTAAAATTGTTCCCAGCTGTAGTAATATATTCTTCGTTTACGGGCTTAGGAAATTGTGTTTTGAATCACAAATTTCCCTTGAATAGTTTTTTAGTCCTCTAATAAATAGGTACATTAGTTGATGTATAGAACTAATTAATATAAATGGCATTTAAAGCAGTAATCCTTGCAAATATTATAAATGCGAAAGTGTGTTTCTCTGTTTGTTTGTTTGCCCTTCGCGATCGTCGCAAAGCAGCGTCCGTTCGATGTGATTTTTGGCTTAGTGATAGATAGTTAGAAATGATATGGGCTACTTTTCATCCCGGAAAACATTTCATTCCAAGGAAAAATTCTTTGTACATTAATATCTCCTTAATACAAGATAACATTATCATTATTTTTTAACTCTTCTTTTAGAAAGGAATGGTACCCCGTTCTAAAGTCACATTGTACATGGTTAATTATTATTAAGTACCTACATATTTTAAAATATTACAAGCAATATCTAGATTAAGTAGATTAAGGATGTTAAATTAGTTTGTATTAGTAGTCCGTGGAAGGGAATGGCCGACACAGGTGTCGATGAGACTCGCTATCCATCACATCGCCAATCCTTCGGTGGCGCAAAGAGGAGGACGGAACGTGAACAATGCCGAATTGGCACGTGGAATATAAGAGGAGGAATGGAAAGAAAGATGAATGAATTATGCGATACAATGAATGGAAAATGTTTGGACGTACTTTGTGTGACAGAGAGTATGAAAAAAGGGAGTGGCACAATGCAACATAATGACAGATTCGTCATCTGGTCTGGAAGACCAGATACGGAGAGGGCTTGTCAGGGTGTTGCAGCGCTACTGTCTCCCAGAATGGTAGAAAGTATGTTGGAATATGAATGTGTAAGTCCGAGAATAATGTGGATCAGATTCAAGATTGGTTTGACAAGGATGTTTCTGGTTATTTGCTACGCCCCTGTTAATTCTGAAAGCGATGAAGTGAAAGATAATTTTTGGACTGGTGTGAACGATGTATTGAGGCAAAAAGATGTGAACGAAAGGATAATAATGGCAGGCGATTTGAACGGGTGGGTCGGAATTAGACGTGATGGATTTGATTCGGCCTTAGGTAAGTTTGGGGATAAAAGAACGAATGACAATGGGAACAGAATACTTGAAGTATGTTTGGAGTGGAACCTTTTTGTGTCGAATACTTTCTTCGATCATAAAGGTATCCACCAGTATACGTGGGAAAGAGGTGTTGATAAATCGATAATCGATTTTGTAGTAATTGACTCTAGGTTGAGAGCCGTCACCGAGGACACAAGAGTGTTCAGAGGGGCTGAGGTTGAAACTGACCACTTTCTGGTAGTATCGAGAGTAAGTCTCTTTCGCGGCTGGCGCTCTAAGGTGAAAACGGTAACAACTCCAACAAGAGTCAAAATAGAAAAACTACAAAACGGTAACATCAGAAGCGAGTATGAGAAGTGTGCAGAGATGAGATTGAATGAGAAGGAAATGGACGGTCTAAGCATAGAGGAAACATGGAACCACATAAAAGTGAGTCTGTACGAATCTGCTAAAGACGTGTGTGGGATAAGTAAGCAAGGCAGAAAGAAAGGCGACGCATGGTGGGATGATGAGATCAAAGCACTGGTCTCTGAGAAGAAGAAAGCATGGTTATGTCTGATAGCGACTGGCAGTGCTCCAAGCGAAGAGAGAGATCGAGCGAAAGAAGTGTATAAGGTATGCAAGAAAAGAGTAAGTGTTGGAGTGAAAGAACGAAAGAAACGTCTGGAAGAGGAAGAGGGAATCAAAATGACACACCACTTCCAAGAAAACATTAAGTTGTTTTGGAAGGAGGTCAAAAGGTCCCGGAGTGGTTCAGAGAATGGAAGCATGAAAGTGATAAAATCGAATGATGGACAAATGTTGACGAATGAGGAAGAAATAAAAGAGAGATGGATGAAATATTTTGAGGAAGTCTTTGAAAGCAATCCGGGTGATAGTGAGTCCAGCGTCGAATCGGGTATAAACGATGACGAAGTGAATGTTACCAAAATCAGCATGGATGAAATAAAAAGATCAATCAAATGTATGAAGAATGGTAAGGCTGTGGGTTTCGACAATATTGCTGCCGAATACTTTAAAGGGGATAGTCCTATTATTCTTACGTGGTTGTGCAGACTTTTTAACCAGTGTTTAGAGGAGGGTTACACGCCATTAGATTGGAGAAGGGCTGTAATCATGCCATTATACATAGGTAAAGGGTCACGTATGGAATGTGGGAATCACAGGGCTATTAGCCTGCTTAGTTCAGTCGGCAAGCTGTATGGTAGAATATTGATAGAAAGGGTAAGAATGGAAACAAAGGAAAAAGTTTGGGATGTGCAAGGTGCTTTTATGAGTGGAAGGGGGTGCATGGACCAGATTTTCTCGTTGCGTATGCTCACTGAGAAGTTTCTTGCAAAAAACCACAAACACTTCTGTGCCTTTGTAGATTTACAGAAAGCATACGACCGAGTTGACAGGAAAAAGCTGTGGAAGGTGTTGTTCAAGTACGGAGTGAATACGAGTCTCATACACGCAATTGCATCTCTGTATGAGGGAAGCGTTGCATGTATTAGGGTGAACGGCGATTTTACGGGGTGGTTTGACATCACAAAAGGTGTTAAGCAAGGCTGCGTAATGTCACCGTGGTTATTCAATCTATACATGGATAATTGTATGCAAGAATTGAAAGAGATGGGATTGGGCGCGAAATTGAGTGATCTGGAAGTATGTTGCCTGTTGTATGCTGATGATGCGGTGCTGATTTCTAACAGTATGGAAGATCTACAGTCGCTTGTGTCTAGGATGAACGAAGTATGTATGAAAAATGAGTTAATGATGAATGTAAGTAAGTCTAAAGTGATGGTATTTGAAAGAGAGAGTACGAAAACAATTTGCAACATAGTTGTGAATGACGAATACTTGGAGCAGGTGGATGAGTTTGTATATTTGGGAAGTATGTTTACGAGAGATGGAAAGACTGATAGAGATATCGAAAGACGGGTAAATACTGGTAACTCCATTAATGGAGGACTGAACGCCGTTGGCGCCAACAAAAATCTGTCAAAAGAAGCGAAGCTAGCCGTCCATAATGGAGTGCTGGTACCTACCCTGATGTACGGCAGTGAGGCATGGAACTGGCAGAGAAAGGATGAAAGTAGACTGAATGCTGTAGAAATGAGATCCCTGAGACGTATGTGTGGTAAAACCATGTATGATCGTGTGAGAAATGTGGAGATCCGCAAAGAATGCAAGGCTGATGTAAGCGTTATGAGTAAGATTAAGAAAGGGACGCTCAGATGGTTTGGGCATGTAGAGCGAATGAATGAGGAAAGGAGTGTAAGGAGAATATATGACGCAAATGTGAATGGTAGACGAAGTCGGGGACGCCCGAGGAAGACATGGCACGACCAAGTGAATCAGATACTTGAGTCGGGCGATGTCAAGAGTCAGAATAATAGAAGAGCATGTATGAGACGATGTATGAATGTGAACGAAGCAAGGAGTGTGTGCCAAGATCGAGTTGTTTGGCGGTCTGTCCTCTCTGCCTACCCCTGCGGGGAAACGGCGTGATGGTTAGTTAGTTAGTTAGTTAATATCTAGAAGAAAACACAATACAAGCATTAGTCATTTTTAGGTTGCAAAATTGTATCTACATTCTTCCTTCCCATGTCCATAATCCATATCTTAATGATTCTTTTTAAGGCGGTTATTTTTTAATTTATTATTGCAAGAGGGAGTATATTAAAAAAATTGTAGAGGAATATTGCTTATTTCTTTGTTCAAAAGTAGTATTGCATTCCTGAAGCAGAAGAGTGGAGGTAGAATTTTTGTATTATTTTATTATTAAATTTATACCAACTGAATGATAGAATTCAGTAACGACTACGCCCGAAAATGAAAAAATATAGACATACTTGCCAGTGGCGTAGCTAGGGAGAGGCTGTTGGGGCGGCCCACCCCGGGTGGCACCCGGGGTAGGCCGCCAAGAATATTATCCCAAAAATATTTTACACATGAACACGGTCTGTTTGTTATATTTTCGTTTCCTAGCTCTTATATTGCTCAGTTGGGGATTCCCCTGAAATATTTCTCGCTTGTCACCTGTATCATTCTCATTTCTTTCGTACATTATAATTGACGTGAACTCGTGAAGGGAATTATTACCTCTTGGTTGTTGAAAAAGTAGTCATTCTATTAGTGTTAGTGTTAAAAAACAGGGTAAGTGGATTGGATAGTTATTTTTTGGAGGGGGGGGGGACATCACATTACCCCGGGTGCCACCCATGCTAGTTACGCCACTGATACTATCGCAGACCCGTGAAAAATCACGGTGTAGCCTGACTTCTCGACAAATCGGTTACAATTTCGAAAATAGTAATTAAAATAGTTTTCTGTTAAAATATTATATCACAGGTAGGTACTATATTGTCTGAATTCTTCGAACAAAGAGTTCCGCTTAAAATTAATTTGAACCAGAGTTACGCAAGACAGACACACAACCGAAATTAGAATTTTTGGTAATGTTTTGAAATGATTATTTTTCAGTCAATGGAGAACCCAACTTCGTCAAAGGTCCTCCACACGATCCAATTTGAAGAACCCGAATATGTCGGTTTTCTATAAAGCCGCACTCTTGAAACGCACGGCGCTGAAAAAGAAGAAGATGGAAAGATATGTAATTACGAGTGTTAAACAGAGCGCGCTAATATGTTGAGTCGTAGAATAGCAGCGAAAATGGCGAAAAAGCTTAATAAAACACGACTCGTTTAAAATAGAGCAAAAATCTCGTGGAACGTATCTTTAGTATCATCAAAGAATCATTGTGAATTTTTTCACAAATATAACTTGTAAAATAAAAGAAATAGACTTGTTTAAAATAATTTTCGGAGCATACTTTGCGATTTTTTTCTATCGAGGGAATTTCATATAATTTGCGTTTCGGCGTGGAACGTATCTAGATAATATTTTCAAAAAAACATATATTTTTTTAAGAGCTTAAAAACTTCAAATGTTTAAGGGAGATATGTAAGAAATCGGTCGAAATACGAATAGTAGACCCTTAAGTCGAATAGCAAGTAGGCAAAACCGCCGACCCAATTATTATTATTCCGTTTGTCGGGCCATCGCGACGGAAACGCATCCGAATAATAATTATTCGGTTGGTGGTTCAACATGCTGTCCTGCAAGTTGCTCTGTAGAGTTGAGTAGAGCCTACAACACAGTTTCAAGGTCATCAAACATCAATTGAGCAAATATTTTTACTCTACAACCAGTCTTTCCAAAACATAAAATAAGAAAAAATCCAATAAACAGAAAAATGTTCCGGCCTTTACAACAAAGTGTGAAACTTCACCCCAAAGCCTCCTGATCGACAAAAACTTCTAATGCCAATAAGTCCAGTTTCGATCCATGGTCTTGACGTCGGCCTATCACAAATAAATCACATAGAGTTAAAAAATCTACATGGCTTACGGCTTACGTATATTTTCCCCCTAAAGCTGAAAATAAGAATTAAATGAGCCATCAGCTGGCGGTGACAGCTTCCGGATTAACTAAATGGGGTATAGATATAAATGACATAACTGTACGGGATGCAGATCTACGATGGGTGAAGGATATAGAATCTAAACTAAATCAAGATGGCTGCACTTGAAATGTTAAGTTTCTTTATTTTTATTTTTAACTTAATGGGTAAAACCTCAAATTGAAACATTTAAATAATGAAGACGATATTAACGAAACTCAATAGAAAATCTGAAACAGAAAAATCAGAAAAACTTACGTTTATACTTTTCTGGTTTTTCTGTTTCAGATTTTCGTTTGAGTTTCGCTAATATTGTCTTAATTATTTAAATGTTGTTTCTACTTGATATGATAACTATTTATCATTTTGAGAAGGAATCGGAGTATAAAATCGGAATATAATCATAAGAAGGCCCCTAAAACTCTTGGATTTATTTTGAGAGCTGCAAAAGACTTCAATAATTTAGGCACATTTATCATATTATATAAAACCCTTGTCAGTTGCGAACTAGAGTATAACTCTACGTTGTGGTCTCTATTTTTCAATATTCATTCCGACAGCATTGAAAAGATTCAACATAAGTTCCTGAGGTTTATAAACTATAAACTGCATATTCCTGTACAAAATATTGAATATAATTACCTACTGGATAAAATGTCCCTATTAAAACATTCAGAAAAAACAATTAACACAGATTTTATATTATTACATAAAATACACCATTACAAAATTGACTGTCCTGAATTACTTCAATAATCAACATCCATATTCCCAAAAGATCTTGCCGACATTTAGTACTCTTTTACTTTAACAACACCAGGACACTCTCTTACCCAGATTCCCCGATTCCGAGACATCACAATCTCGGAAACAAATATTCTGATCTAGGAGATAACCATTATAAACATTGTTTATTCTAATCCTTTTATGTGAGACTTCTTATCATTTTTACTAATGTATTATATTTTACATAATATGCTTTTGTTGTTGCGTTTTTTTTTCATTATATTATATTTCTTTATTTTTTGAGTTTTAAAGTTTTAAAATAACTGTGATACTTAACTTACAAACAAAGAAGTTAGGGCATGTAATAAATAAATAAATAATATTTGAAAGTTTACTTATTTCGTGGTTTTTAACATAACTAAACTCATTATTAGGAAACATTTTAAGATTCATATAAAATTTGGAATTGATTGTTCGCATACGATAATCCGAGACAAATATTGTTTGAAGTTTCTAAAACTTATTTGCCTTTTTCGATGTCATGAGCAAAGAATTTCCGTCGTTGATTTTTAAGTCGAATATCCACCTAATAACGAAATAATGTTTGCGAATCACGCCTATTTCCATTATTTTTCTTACTAATTCCCTAAATGCCACATCTGTAAAGTTTTCAAACAATATATTTTTAACAAAATCAGAATGCTAATTTAAAAAATGAAGAATTCCCTAAAAGTCACGGCATTGTTCACAGAATAACAAAATGTACGTAAATGTACAGGTTTAAAATCATGTACAGGTTAGAAATCATGTACAGATTTGAAATCAAACCTTTATATTGTATAATACGTTTTTAAGGATGTAAATTTTTTTTTACACATAACCTTGAGGGGGTATTTTAGTCTAGGAACATGAATTGCGGTTGTTTTTTCAGGTGCAATTAAAAAAAAAACCATGATATTTTTGTAGCCATTATTTTACCAAATATTTATTAAACATTAAGGAAAACATAAGAAGTCATAATTTATTTTTTCGCAAAATGGCGGCTGTCTGAAATAAAAAGACATTTTTTAACCAGTTTTTTTTACTTTTCCTAATAGATTTTTTTTTAGTTAAAACGCAAACGAAATTTTAATTTTCTAATAATATTTTTTTTTTATAGTTCTGATTCATGCGATAAAGTAATGTATAGAGAAGGCTCTCATCAAATTTCAAGTAAATTGGTTTAGTAGAACTTGCGATATCGTGTCAACCGTCGCTAAAGAAACAGTTTTGAGATAAATTCGTTTAAAATTTGTTTCTATTTAGATTCTGGTTAGATTCCATCTAAACCGCGACACTAAAATGGTTATAACTTTTAAAATAATACGAATTTCGAAAAATCCTTTTTAAAGGAGATATTTTTGAATATTTAAACTTTGGAAATATGAATACTACTGGAATACTCCCGTAACAAAAATCGTGTTAAGCATTTAAATGTATATAAAATATATTTATATATATATATATATATATATATAACTATACGTTAGATATATATATATATATAAATATATTTTATATACATTTAAATGCTTAAAACACGATTTTTGTTACGGGAGTATTCCAGTAGTATTCATATTTCCAAAGTTTAAATATTCAAAAATATCTCCTTTAAAAAGGATTTTTCGAAATTCGTATTATTTTAAAAGTTATATATATAACTATACGTTAGAGAGGTAACATTAGGTTAGGGTTATGGGCTGTTTTAAAATTATTTTTTTCATAGTAATGACTGTTGAAATTGTTAGGATCCTTTTTTTTTAATAAAACTCTTTTGGTTAGAATTTTCACTTGTATTTTAAAATCACAGTAACATGTTTTAAATGTAAATAACGGTGATAATATTGACTACACCGGGCCAACATCTGGCAGTTGTTTTACTACTGAACTTGCGAAGGAAAAAGGGCGGTGAACCATAAAATTCAGCCTTTTTATAAGAGTAAAAAAACACACACATTCACAAAAACAATAAACATAACCTTTAATATCTGACGTTTGTATGAAGTGGTGGTCAAAACAGATTGCTACTTGATAAAACCGGACAAGCCACTAGCCAAGGTTCGCACCATGTGTCCAGGTAAAAAAAAACCATAGGTGTTTGCTCCAGCAACCCATAGATGCCGGTAGTATGTCAATTTTTAACAATGACTTTTCAAAGAAGTGTTGAATTGACTTGATTCTGAGTTGGCATGGAACCAATATGGAACTATAAATAACCATAAATAACGTACGGTAAAATAATGTACGGTAAACGATTGTTTATCAGTTGTTAAAAGCGCTGTAAGGCGGTTATTGTTTAAAAAATATTTTTGCAAATAATCCACTACTACAATAAATTAATTCTAAAATGAACAAATCTCTCGTAGTTATTAGATCAGTGGATAGGGTGCAGTGATTGATTCGCAGCATCCATTACTGGAAATATTTTGTGATTATATTGTCATGAACGTTTTGAATTGTCAGCGAGTTGGCGAGGAAGCTTCAAATCGATATTATCATTTTAATACTGCAAATTTGAAAGGTGTGTTCGGAAAATGAAAAATTAAAAAAATATATATTTCCCTTCTCCGTGTGTGTCTGTGTGGTGTCACAAGAAAGAAGGCAGCCATAAGTTTGCGATCGTCACATTCTGATATACGAGACCTATCAGTTATAATAATAAAAAGTACATCAGAATGTGATCTTTGAAAATTCGTAGTTGTCTTTTTGCTTTTGACTTCAGCGTAGCCGATCAAGTTCTGATAAGATTGTCGGCTTCGATTCCAGAGGTCGCAGAAGAGGAAATAAATTTTAATTTTTCATAAACGTTCTGGTTTTATTTATTTCTGTAGTGGGTGTTTACTACAAGCGAGTTCGAGATGTTTTTGAGGCATAAGGACTCTAAAAGAAAAAAAAATCCTATAATTATCATGAACAAGGTTTGGGATGGGTTACGTACACAGACATCGTCAGATACAAAATAATGTACGAGAAATAATCGCTTGGGCACTTGTGCAAGAACTGGGCTGTGAAAAAAGTGCACCAACTATTTCAAATAATAAACCATAGAATGGTGCATTTCATCATTTTTTATTTGATGAAATTGTTCTATTGGAAATTAATTTTTTGTCCAACTTGTAGGTATATGTACGGTATTAGTGATTCCTGGCATTATCTATATATATAAAAATCAAAATATGCTTGCTTTGGGGTGTATATATGAGATGTCTATGCGTAGCTAAACCATTCATCCGTTTACGATGAAACTTTGAGGATTTGATGTGCGCACGCCCGCGATGGTTTTCATATACAATAGTGAGCCCTGATGCCATGAAATTATGCCTCGCTAACCATTCATCCGATTGCAAAGAAACATTGGGGATTTGATGTGCGCATTCCCGCGATGGTTTCTTTACATAATAGTGAGCTCTGGCATCATGAAATTATGCTTTGCTAAACCGTTCATCCAATTGCGATGAAACTTTGGTGAGTTGTTGCGAGCACGCCCGCGAAGGTTTCTATATACTGGTGAGATCTGGCATTAAGAAGTTTGTATAAAAAAATTGCGAGCTGTTTGAAAACTAAATGTACTGGGACTGAATGTTTGGAACTCGGGAGGGGGGTTCGCGGGATGGGGGAAACGGGAGGAGGGCGTGGGGAGACGTAAGGTGGAGAAGGCGGCGTGGGAACGCTTGAGGGGAAGAGGACGCGGGAAAGGAACGGGAGCCGGAAGGGGAACGGGACGAATGGGAAAGGATATACAGGGAGAAAGAATTTCTTTATTTAGTGGCAAAGCAACGCATGCCAGGAACTTGCTGGTTTTGAGTAAAAATTATTTATCAAATTTTGGTCCCCGGTGACATTTTTGATGTTTTTTTTCAACTAAAAATATTTAAAAAATCACAAGTTATTGGGCTGTTAGGCGAAAGGTGAATCGTTGGGCGGTTACTCAACTGAGTGACCATTGACGAAATTTTGTCGAAGAATTTTTTTTTTGTTTTATTTTGAAATTTGGTAGAAGAATTTTTTTTTTGTTTTATTTTGAAGAGAAAAGTTTTGAAAACAACGCCATCAAAAAAGGTAAACAGCCGGAGTAAGTCAACCGGAGACCAAAATTTCATTTACTTTTTTACTGCAAATAATAGCAGGAATCGGTGGGTAAAGTAAGTTAAGTGAGTCCCTCAACATCCTGTATAAAAACTTTCTTATCTTGTTGAAAATTATAATCATACATGGGATTTACGCGTTTTGCAAAAAAATAAAGCTGATGATTTTATCGCCCACTAAAAATACAAACAAGCTTCGTTTAGAACTGTACGCTCTTATATCTCACTTTCAGTGTGTTTTATTTCTATCAGATGACGCAATAAGCAATTTTAATTAACAATAATTGGGAGAATATAATTTTATTAGAATAAAATACGTTAGTTCTTTTTAAAAAGATCATGTTAACTTGGCAAGATTTCTTCGCAAAAACTTTTTGTCATTTATTTTTATCGTTATTATATAGCCAAGAAATTATTACACGAAGCATCAAAAACTGTCCACGAAGCATCAGAAATCAAGGAAAGTTATGAACGAAAATTACTATAGAGTTAAATATTTAAAAAAAAATTATTTTAATAATAATTTTTTTCTGATTCTGGAATAATGTAATGGTTATTTTCATAATTAAAAGCTGATATTTGGAAAACTTCATTTGATAAGGACTCTAACGGCTCATTTAAAATCAAGAGCCATTCTAAGCAAATGAAAATTTCTCCAATTTAAGGAAACCTGAAAAAATAAATTACACGATTTAGCTTTTATTATTCCGACTCTCAAAGTTTATTGGAAAACTTCACCGACGCGTCGCGGTTGTAAACTGCAGCCAAACGGGTTAAATATTTAAAACCGATACTCATCTTTGCCAGAAAAGAAAAAGTTCAGAGAAAATTCATCAAAATTTTCCATAATGTCTGGGAAAAACAGAAAAAAAAACAAAACAACAATGGTCGCAATAGCGAAATTGGAAAACGCGCCGTCCCGGTAAGACGAGAGGTCTGGGTTCGAGTCCCAGTTGCGACCATTGTTTTTTTCTGTTTTTCTGTGTCTTGTTTTCTTTCATATTTTCATTTAGATTATAAGTGTTATCTTCTTCTTCAATGATATATTACGTTGATGGGAATAACCTTCAAAAGTTATTAAAAGAGAGTTTTTCTCATAAAAAATTGAATATTCATTTAGACTTTCATAAAGTCAATAGTTCCATATGAATAAATTCGGATACATTTATCCGAGACGCTATTCAGGTTACAAACCAATTCTTTGAATGATTGTTTCCAATAAAAAGAGTAGTTGCCTATAATATGGAAAAAGAACTAGTTGAAGATAATATTAATGATTCTAAATATTTGAAATATGAGATTGACAAATATGACGGTTTGACAGAAGGTGGCAATAGCGAAATTGGAAAACGCGCCGTCCCGGTAAGACGAGAGGTCTGGGTTCGAGTCCCAGTTGCGACCATTGTTTTTTTCTGTTTTTCTGTGTCTTGTTTTCTTTCATATTTTCATTTAGATTATAAGTGTTATCTTCTTCTTCAATGATATATTACGTTGATGGGAATAACCTTCAAAAGTTATTAAAAGAGAGTTTTTCTCATAAAAAAATGAATATTCATTTAGACTTTCATAAAGTCAATAGTTCCATATGAATAAATTCGGATACATTTATCCGAGACGCTATTCAGGTTACAAACCAATTCTTTGAATGATTGTTTCCAATAAAAAGAGTAGTTGCCTATAATATGGAAAAAGAACTAGTTGAAGATAATATTAATGATTCTAAATATTTGAAATATGAGATTGACAAATATGACGGTTTGACAAAAGGTGGCAATAGCGAAATTGGAAAACGCGCCGTCCCGGTAAGACGAGAGGTCTGGGTTCGAGTCCCAGTTGCGACCATTGTGTTTTTCTGTTTTTCTGTGTCTTGTTTTCTTTCATATTTTCATTTAGATTATAAGTGTTATCTTCTTCTTCAATGATATATTACGTTGATGGGAATAACCTTCAAAAGTTATTAAAAGAGAGTTTTTCTCATAAAAAATTGAAAATTTTGATCGTTTCATAGGCTTTCATTCATTCATTCACTATGTCAACCTTGGGTTCGGTCATATATTAGGCCATATTGGACAAAACGGACTGAAATTTCGGATTGTTACAAAGAATTAAACGGACTAAAGATAGGAGGGAAGGGAAGGGGGGGAAGGGGAGGGAAGGGAAAAGTGTTAAAAATCTGAATAACCTGATAATAAACGGAACGCGTGAAAGAATAGGGGAGGGGAGCGCAAGGGAAGGGTGGGGAGGGGAGGGGAGGGGAGGGAGGGGGAGGAGAGGGGTCAAACTTGGGTTCGGTCATATCTTAAAACGGGCTGAAAGTTGGGAATCTTAATGAGGTCTACGGCCTGTGCACGAATCAATCAAGAAATCTTCGAATCGAAGAAAATTGAAAATTCTTCATACAAAATTTTCATCGTTTCATGGGCACTTTGACGAACTTGGGTTCGGTCATATCTTAGGCCCTATAAGTCCAAACAGACTGAAATTTTGGATTCTTATTAAGAATAACGATCTGTACACGAATCAATCAAGAAATCTACGAAAGGAAAAATATTGAAAATTCTTCAAAGAAAATTTTCATCGTTTCATGGGCACTTTGTCGAAGATTGAGTTGTGAGGAGGGGAGGGGCGGGGAGGGGAGGGGAAGGGAGGGGAGGAGCGGGGAGGGGAGGAGCGGGGAGGGGAGGGGAAGCATATCTATATATAGTCTTATCTTAGACCCATAAAACCAAACGGATTGAAAATCGGGATTCTTACTAAGAATTACGGTCTGTACACGAATCTATGAACAAAATTTCCAAATGAAGATTTTTAAAATTTTCACGTGAAATTTTCATCGTTTCATGGGCACTTTGTCAAACTTGGGGTCCGTCATAACTTATGCCCTATAAGACCAAAAGGACTGAAAGTTGGGAATCTTACTGAGATCTACGGCCTGTACACGAATCTATCAAAAAAAATTCCAATTGAAAAATATTAAAATTCTTCATACAAAATTTTGATCGTTTCATGGGCACTTTGTCAAACTTCGGTTCGGTCATAACTTATGCCCTATAAGACCAAAAAGACTGAAAGTTAGGAATCTTACTGAGATCTACGGTATTTACACGAATCAATCAAGAAATCTTCGAATCGAAGAATATTGAAAATTCTTCATACAAAATTTTCACGTTTCATGGGCACTTTGTCGAACTTGGGGTCGGTCATATCTTAGGCCCTATGAGACCAAACAGACTGAAATTTTGGATTCTTATTAAGAATAACGGTCTGTACATGAATCAATCAAAAAAAATTCCGATTGAAAAATATTTAAATTCTTCGTACAAAATTTTGATCGTTTCATGGGCACTTTGTCAAACTTGGGTTCGATCATAACTAATGCCCTATAAGACCAAAAGGACTGAAAGTTGGGAATCTTACTGAAAACTACGGTCTGTACACGATTCAACCAAGAAATCTTCGAATAGAAGAATATTTAAAATTCTTCATCGTTTCGTGGGTACTTTGTCGATCTTGGGTTCCGTCATAACTTATGCCCTATAGCATGGGTCGGCAACCCGCGGCTCGCAAGGCTTCTTGCTGCGGCCCGCGAGATTCTCGCCACATCACATATGACGGACGTAATTCTTTCATGTACTATAATAAGTACATGAAAGAATAACGGTGAAAGAATAACTTATTATCCTGACGAAGAAAACATAGTTTTCGAAACATGTTTATATTGTTAATTAAAAAGTGGTGTACACAAAGTTATTTGTTTTCATTAAAATAAAATATTGTTACTGAGGCAATTCATTTATGTACAATACATACTGTATATTTCTTATTATTCGTGTGTAAAAGCCCCCAAAAAGGGCGTTAATAAATAAATAAAAATCTCATTGATTTATTAACTACAATAAATGTAGCAAAAGTAAAAAATAAGAGTTTTATGCTTAAAACTAAAATATCTATACATATTAAATTTAAAATATGTTTGTTTCTGTCTATGTATATATGTATGTATGTTATGCATTGCTAAACCATTCATCCGAATGCGATAAAACTTTGGGGATTTTATGTGCGCATGCTCGCGTTTCCTTACTATGTTACAATAGTGAGTTCAGAAATCAAGAAATTACTATATACAATAGTGAGTTCTGAAATCATGAAATTATGCGTTGCTAACAGCTCATCCGATTGCGATGCGATGCGAAACTTGGGGGATTTGATGTGTGCCTGCCAGCAATGGTTTCTATATATACTGGTGAGCTCTGGCATTATGAAATTTGTATAAAAAAATTGCAATAGGTGGCACGCAAGCTGTTTGAAAACTGAATGTACTGGGAATTAATGTATGGAATGCGGGAGTGATGAGGGGAACCCAGGAGGACGGAGGGGAACTCGGGAGGGGGGAGGGGAACTCAGGAGTGGGATTCGCGAGAGGGGGGGATGAATCCGGGAGGGGGGAAGGGTACTTGGGAGGAAGGAGGGGAACACGGGAGGGGGGTTCGCGGGACGGAGGAAGAGGGTGAGGGGACTGGGGAGAAGGAAGGTGGAAAAAGCGGAGTGAACGCGAGAGGGGAAGGGGACGCGGGAAAGGACACGCAGGGAGAAACAATTTCTTTATTAAGTGGCATAGCAACGCAAGCCGGGAACTCGCTAATTTGTACATAAATATTGTAGGTATTTTTTTTACATTAGCTCCACACGGGAGGCCCTGAGGAAAATAATTCCCCTCTAGGCCTATGTCATCTTTGGGGATGGGATTTTTTTTACATGAGCTCCACACAGGAGGCCCTGAGGAAAATAATTTCCGTCAGGACCTATTATTTCATCTTTGGGGATGCTGTGTGGAGGTTTTTTTTTAAGGAAAGGAAGTGGAGGAGATTTCTGGGAAGGAAAAGGGTTTAAGGGAAGGGTAGGAATCTGGGGTTCAGTGTGTCCTGGTCCTCCGCCTAGACAAACCTCACCCCATGAACCCGGGCACCCCTGCTAAATCACCAAACGAAGCAAACTATTTGGGGTGACCTGTGGCAGAGGTGGAGGAAAGGAAGGAGAGGAAGTTCTGGGAAGGAAAAGGGTAGGATTCTGGGATTCTGGGATTCTGGGGGTCAGTGTGTCCAGGAGTGATGGAGTTATGAATCCATCACTTTCATTGCGGTGCAAGGCGATGTTCCGAGAGAGTACGGTTGGAGAAGTCAAAGCGACTCCCCCAGCCATTCTCTCCCGATCTGGCCTACCATACAGCGGGTGGGCAGACGCATCCTCTGCGAAGACCCGGACAAACCTCACCCCAAGAACCCGGGCACCCCTGCTAAGTCACCAAACGTAGCGAACCACTCGGGGTGACCTACGGCAGAGGTGTTGGTTATCCAATAAATGGTTCCCGGGCGACGGTACCTATACCCGCCTCCCAAATTGGAATCGGTATACTGTAATGACAAGTGACCTAGTGCGGCCCGCACTAATCACAAGTAAAATATTTGTCCCTTTTACAACAAAAGGTTGCCGACCCATGCCCTATAGTACCAAACGTACTGAAATTTTGGATTCTTACTAAGAATATTACGGTCTGTACACCATTCAATCAAAAAATCTTCCAAAAGAAGAATTTCAAAATTCTTCATACAAAATTTTGATTGTTACTTTTGTCAAACTTTGGTTAGGTTAGGCCCTAACTTAGCCCGTACGCCACTAAACGGACTGAAATTAGGATTCTTCTTTCTAATAATTACGGTCTGTACACGAATCAATCAAAAAATCTTCCAAACAAGAATTTTAAAATTCTTCATACAGTTTTTTTTCATACAACACTTTGCCTAACTTGGCTTCGGTTTTAACTTATTCTCTATGGCACCGAACATACTGAAATTTTGGATTCTTTCTAAGAATTACAGTATGTACACGAATCAATCAAAAAATCTTCCAAAAGAAGAATTTAAATATTCTTCATACAATCACATACATCCTCTCGTTGGGTAAACTTAATTAATAATAACACAATTCATTATCACTAATCAACACTGTGGATTTTGGTGAATTCAATTACAACTAACCACACTAATTACCGGAGTATTTGCGCCTACACGGATGGCTTACAATAATAATATTTCATGTGGATCCACAAACTATAGCTTGTAGTATAGTATAGCTTTGTACCACTGTATAGCTTTGTACCACTCTATAGCTTTGTATTTTCAGGTACCTGAGCCGTTTCAAGTCAAAATAACATGTTTTTATATTGTCCACAAAATTCACTTCATCTTCACCTTCACCTGCACTAAAAATTTATACATCTATTTCATTCACAAAGATTAATATTCCGTTTTTTACGATTATAGGCTCTTTTTTAGGATGCTGCAATGACTTTATGTCAACTCAAACTAACTTCTTAATATTATCTTCCGATGTCATTTCTCTCCCTTATTATGATCGTATTTAATAATATATTGGAATAATTAAAAACTTTTTCCACCTAATTTATTTGTGACAGTATCCGGTTTTATTCTGGTAAGGCCCTCTCTCTTTCCAATATACTATTATAGATTTATCGTGGGTAAAGAAACAATTGTACCAGTCTGAAGATGGCGTTAAGTCAATTAAAGTCACAAAAAGAAATTAAGTGGAAATAATTTTAAAATGTTTTAATTTATTATTACTAGCGAGTACTCGGCAAAGAAATTGTTTCTCCCTGCGTGTACTTTCCCCCATGCATCCAGCGTCCCCCTCCCGCATCCCATTCCCCTCCCGAATTCCCCTTCCGTTTTCCTCGTCTCCCCTCCTCCCGGATTACCCTCTCCGTCCCTTCTTCCATCCTGTCTTTCCCACCTTCTCTTATGAAAAACGCTGATTTTTTAACCCGAACGCCGCCTATTGCAAAAATTTTATAAAAAACTTTATAACGCCAGAGCTCACCAATAAATTTTATTTGGTTTATTTGTGTTATTTCGCAATTCAATCATTTAAAATAACTTATGGTACATTTGCGGCGTGTTCCAGTGTGGACGTTAGTCTCAATGTCTCCCTGGAACCTGTAATACCACCATTTAGAATTGAAACGTGGTTTGAAATGGCTTCGGTGAGCAGCTGAATAGCCAGGCACTTCCTCACCTTCCTGTACCTCATCTCTTTCCCCTCCCCATTACCATTAGCTTCACAACTTACCCTAATCGAGATGCCATAGTCTAATTGCCTCCAGACGGTTGAGTAGTTGAATCTCTTGTGTAGTGTTCATATAAAAAAATTTAGGGACCAGATCTGCATCATCTTCCTCTTTCCCAACTCCTCCGCCTTCACACTACCTTCAGTCTCATAACTTACGCTAATTGGGAACGTCGTAATCTCATTGGTACCAGACGGTTGGGAACAGTTAGAACTGTTGAAAAAAAAATGTCAACTAGCTTTTATTCGTAGTTTCGCTCGCGTGATATTAGAGAAAAATCAAAGAATTTTTCGGATCAGAATGAAATGTTTTTTCCGTAATGAAAAGTAGCTTGTGTCACTCTCCAGTTCCCAACTATCCTTTTGCAAAAAAATCACGTCGGTCGGTCCCTCCTTTGTGACTTACGTAAAGGACAAACGAACAAAGAAACGTACTTTGGCATTTGTAATATTAGTTAGGATTACTGCTTTGTATACCGATTTGTTCAAATTTTGAAAGGTGAAGAAATGCAATAATAATTTAGCACAGAAAATTAGTTACACTGAACTCTAACAAAACTCACAAAAATAACCCTTAATGTATACTTTCTTTTAAACAGCTCTTTGTGCCTCTCACCTTGTAATTCTGACCTCAATTAGCCGTTTTAATAATGCGTAGACGGCTTTTACTTCCATTTCTTTTCAATCAACGAAAAAAATTAACAACGGTTAAGCTATTATAAAAGGTATATAGGTAAACATTGTTTTACCTTTATGTATAAAAAAATTGTGAAGAAAATCCTTACCCTCAATTTTGTATCTCTAATGGTATGCACGTTATGACAATACATATGAATAATTTCATACCATGTTTTGACACATTAGTGCCTGATTTCCCTTTCCGAAATGCGCAATAAAATAACTCTTTTAGTTCTTAAAGATTGTTAGATAAATCTGTAACTTGTTGAATATTTTTTTTTCGGTTTCGCGTAACAATTGATCAACAACAATATTCAACTACAACGTAACAATCTTCCGAATTTCAAAAGAACCCTTCGATTTTGCGAAAGGATTTTTTTTCCGGTAATCGCTTTTCTTAAATTTAAAACTCACTAAAAAGTCAAATGTATATATATGGGCCGCATGAAATTAAAAAAAAAAATCTGGTTTAATTCTTCGGTCAGTGAGCAAGCCTCGTCAGCAAAATTCGCAAATTTCTACTCTTCTTGGAAAACTTAGTTATTTTTTGTTATTATATAATATTTCAGGGACAGTTTTCGCTTGAAAAGAATTACGCTTTAAGCTGATAAATGAATGAATGCCGCATCGTAGTTGTTTCGAAAAAGTAGCAGGCTTTCCAATTTCTTTTTGATTAAACTAAACTATTTTATTAAATTTCTTAGCGTGATATAAATTATTTTAAAGCGACTTAAAACTACTTACGCTTTATTTTTCATTAAAAATTTTTGAACATGCAATTATAATTCTCGGGCTTAATAATTCTAGATTTCAAAAATTCTTTTTATCTCTCCAGACGCTTTCTTCCTTTCTTTATAATTACTCGTGTGTGCATAAGTTGAGATTAATCCAAAGCTAATTTACTGAGATATTGAATGTAATAGGTATTTTAACCATGTATAATTTAATATACCTTATCCCTTGCATCACGGGTGTTTGGCCTGGCTCCATAAAACATCAAATATCTCAGCCTTTTGGGAAGACGTTGATGCCGTAAGTAAATGACGTTTCTTGGAACTCTTACAATCACCATAATACTATCGGTGTTTTAATCCCAACAGCTGCTGTCTTCAAATGTATATATGAACACAGACGACTTTTCACCAATTTGCAAAAATTCAAACATGTTGAAATTATAAGTAAATCAAAACAAAAAATGATTTCTGGGTTGTCTCACTTTATTGCTTTAATATTTTGAAAACATCCATATACCTAAGTAAATTTGCAGTCTTATGAACAACAAATTTCTGATATATCATTTCCACCTACCTTTTTTCTATAAATTTATAAACGTAGGTAGAGTATGTTCGTATTGTTGTATTATTAGATTCTCTTGAACCCCATTTAAATCTTTAAATTTTTCTTTTACATGTAAAAGAAAAATGTTTGCTAAATGAGGGAAAGTAATAACATGCTTACAACGGAATCATAAGATGTAGGTACAATAATAAAAAGAAAGAAGGTAATCATAAACAAAACTAGTTTAATAATATGCTCACATATTCAAGTTTACAAAATTTCATAGCACAATTATTAATCGTTATTCTAAAATTTCAAAAGGTGAAAAAAAATATGTCGTCAGGTGCAGGTTCTTGACATTGGGTATAAACGTATGTAGATTGCGAGTATTGGAATGTTGTAAAGATGTTACCCTGATGAGAGTGTCTCCGATAAGTTCTCATTTCAGGGTTCATGAAAACATTCCCTTCCGTAATTTCAGGGGCTTGTCGGCTGAAGATTTTCCATTCCTTTTTCGTCTGGAATTATATCAGTCCGTGTACGCGGGCGGCACTTAGCCAGTCTCCCCTACCGACGTAAGAGCCGCCGACCACTCGCCTTCCAGTGAACCCATCCCTTCCGTGGAGCAGTCGCCAATTATCGAAGAATGCCACGCGCCCTGTAAGCAAATGATATGTTATCATATTAAATAGATTGGTTGAATGGTAAGGCGTGGAAAAAATACATTTTTCGCTATGCAGTATTTTATCAGATAAAGTTCTCAGGGATCGTTGGTACTAAATAAGTCATCATATTCTTAATTTATTTATTTCGCAAAAACAAAAGGAAAACAAACACATTGTTGTAGCGATAAAGAAATCTATAGAAGAAATTAGTTAGCATATTAAATATATAAAGGTTAAACGTAAAACAACAAAGGTTGCACATAGGTTAAATAATATTTCGTGCCTAAATTCATTGTAGGACATGTGGAAAGTACACACATTTCCTGCGGGCCCAGTTAATTAACCTAGTAAGTCTTCCCAGGGGCATTGCCATTGGTAAGTTAGTTCTACATCTGGTAAGAATCAGAAGCCTGTGTTGGCGGCCTCGCTTGAAATTATCAGGGACAAATTATCAGAATGTCTGATATTGATAATAAACAGAGAAGCTTAAAGACCATCATTAATAATAATGCGACATCCTCTTAGCACTAAGGCTGCAAATACCCAACATTCCCGAGATAAATGCTGTTGCAAACAGCCATGGGTAAAAACCGAACTCTTTCATGTTGAGGACCAAAAATTTTTCTTCTATTTTTTCTCGACCGCTAGTATATTATGGTGACCGGACACCACCCCAGTAATTTCAGCACTTCCGTAATTTATCATACAACTTCAATACCTCCTTTGTAAAGTCACATTAAAAGTGATTAAAAAAAAATTATAACTTTTCAAAGAAGTGTTGAAATGTCACTTTGTTGAGTTGTCGTGGAACCGGTTATTATGTATCTAGCCAATGTTAAAACTAAAAAAAAAATATTATCAAACTATGAATTACCCTACCTATTTATTGCTTAAGCTATAATACTAGACACTGTACAAAAAAAATCTATAAAAGCTTCATTTTATTTGATCTGTGTTTAATAATCGAATTTAAATACGACCTTATGTAAGTAAGTTAATAAGTTATTGGCTGCTCAATTCTTCAAAAGTTAATATTGAAAGGTTTCTCTTGTTTATTTCTTTACAGAGTTTTTTCTACTATATATTTGGGTTAGATCCCACCTTAACATCTTTCTTTGGATTATTTTAACATCCAAGCTACTCGGAGAAAATAGGTGCAAATTTATATTCTTGCCGTAAAGGATTTAAGTTAAGTTCCCAGTTAAGCTCTAGGCGCTTTAAGATGGATGGAAGAAATTTCCATTGGCCAAATGCCAGCATTTTCGCATTCACCAAATTATTAAAGACACCTACTTATTTTACACTGTCAATGCACAGGCGCATGTGTAATTTGAAGCTGTATTCCTAATATCCATGTTCAATAAGTTAGTATCCCTAAATTTAATAAATTGGTACTAATAAGCATAAATCTTATGAGACGAGCGATATAGTATTTTAAATGTATAGTTATTTTATCAAAAATTGACAGATCTGAATCTGAATCACCAATGATTTTTTAAAATTTACTAACGGTGCTCATGTGAAAGGTATTTTCGATCATCTCTCTAATATTTTTTTGTCAATAAAAAATCATTGGTTTATTTCCTAGATGTGACCGTATCTTTTTATGATTTCTTTGTTTCAAATTTTCGATTGAGATTAGCCAATATTATCTTCAGTGATTAAATATTAAAATTTGAGGTTTTACTCATTAAGTTAAAATTAAAATAAATATCACTCCAAGACTTGCAGAAAAGTCAAAAGAAGCTTTGTAAGCGCTGGATGTGGATGCAATTTTGGTACACCTACGTCATACCAGCTCGCCATCATAGACCGGTCGCTAGAGGGAGCTGAGTATGCAAAATGTGAGGTCCGAATTCCACCAATGGATTTGAGTTAAAAAAGGGTCAAAGATTAATAACGTGGATCTTGCCGGTCAATTTTTTGGTCCATTTTTATTTTTACCCCCTCTACTCTTATTTGTAAAGGGAGTGTATTGAGTATAATATGATCTTAAATCATTTTAATGATTATTTCAGTTATAATTTATAGTTTTTTCTAATGGTAAAAGTGAGAATGGATTTTTTAAAGAAAAAGAAAACGAAAATAAAAGAAATAAAATCATATATAGGTCCTATTCTATTTCTCATTTACATAAATGAACTTACCGATATTAAAATTGAGTCTATCGAATATAAGGTTATCAGTTATGCAGATGACGCGGTAATTCTATTCAAAGCTCCAAGTTGGGAAAAGGCATTCAAAAGTGCGGAAACCGGCATGTTAGAAATAAAAAATTGGCTCGACAATAATTTACTGACCTTAAACATCTCTAAAACAAAATACCTTACATTCAGCAAAACCAGTACTGGGCAACCAAAAACCCTTTCGCCTTTATACCTCCACCCTTATGTTACCTCAAACCATCAAAGCGAACAAATAGAACATACAGATAATCTCAAGTATCTAGGCTTAACAGTGGACCATAAATTAAACTGGGAATGTCATATTAACTTACTCATAAAGAAAATCCGAAAACTATCATTCATTTTTAAAACGATAAGGAACATCATGTCACCAAAACAATTAAAAAATGTTTACTACGCTCTATGTCAAAGCCTTTTAACTTACGGTATTTCGGCCTGGGGGGGAGCCGCTGACAAGTACATTAAGCCGCTTAACTCAACTCACAAAACATTAATTAGGATCATGTTCAAAAAACCCTATCTGCATCCAACGGGAAATCTCCTAATTACAAATAATATACTAGATATAAGGAAACTATTCATTAAAAAGATCATTCAAATTAACTGCATAAAATCCTCACCATGCCACGTAACTCACCCACAAAATACAAGAGCAAAAACGCATAATCAACTTCTTGTCCCAAAAATTAAATCAACCTTTGCCAAAAAGCACGAATCCTACCTCGCACCTCTCATTTACAACACATTCCTAAAAGAAACCACTTTTTGCTTGAATCAAAAAAACCTAAAAGGGTTCTATAAATATTTCAACACTTGGTTACTACACAAAAAAAGGGAATGCATCACCAAGTTACTAATAATCCCATCTTAGTCTAATCCTGACTCTCTATTTGCATATATGCGATATTTAAATTTTTAGAGATTTATGCATTCTTATTAATATTGCTTATGTTTTACCCATGTCTAGTTTAATACTTTATATTATTTTGTTGAAATGTTATTGTTTTTAGATGCTATCTAAACTTTTTTTTTTCTCATCTGCCCTGATGATGGACACTGTAACGCTGTGCGAAACGTTGGCTAAAGAAGGAGGTAGCGAAACACGGCATAACACCCCAAAAACAATAACAAAAATACTTTTTGGCCGTGAAAACCTTAAAACATACCTGCTATCTAAACTCCTAAATTTAATAAAACTGAATACTGCATGCATGCGTATACGTTTGTGTATGTATGTTATGTTTGTGTGTACGTGTTTATAGGATTAATATGTTTTTATATGCTAATTATGTATTAATATGTTCATGCACGCATATTTATGTACCCGTCTCAGAACAGACATCGTCTAGTGAGACGGGTTACAGATTTTTCTTGTATTATATTGTTACTGTAATAAACGCCCGGGTTGCCGGCAATTAAAAAAAAAAAAAAATATTTATTAATAAAAAAAAGATATGCCCACTTTACATATATTTCTGTTCAATTTCGCTGTTTTTATATATGCATGTATATCTTTTTTTAATTAATAAATGTGATTTTATTACTTTTATTTTCGTTTTTTTTTTCATTCAAGAATCCATCCTCACTTTTACCATTAGAAAAAACTATAAATTATAACTGAAATAATCATTAAAATGATTTAATATCATGTACTCAATACATTCCCTTTAGAAATAAAAGTTGAGGCGGTAAAAAAAAATGGACCAAAAAATTGACCGGCAAGATCACATTATTAATCTATGACCTTTTTTTTAACTCAAATCCAAAAGCATTGGTGGAATTCGGTCCTCACATTTTGCATACTCAACTACCTTTAGCGCCTGCACTATCATGTATTTGTATCTTATCTTTCATTTTGTCGTCGTTACTGAAGCGTAAGGAATATTACAATGTCTGTGAGCATTCGAGGGACTTATGCAACTTGCTTTAATAGCCATTTAGTTGATTATTTGTTACATTATATCAAGAGTTATTGCTTAATATAATAATATTACTCTGAATTTAATAAATAAATAAACTCTATATTGAGGCACTACTGAAAACTGGCTGCATTCCGGGAGAAATCCTGAATGTATAGCTGAGCTGTGACTCATTTGTAAGTAGTATAAAATAAGTAAAATTTACAAAATTTTAAGAAACCCCCGACACAAAAAAGAGCTGATAACCTTGAAACGCCTGAACAGATTTTCATGAATTGTAGCTAAAAACCATCTCGATTACGTCAGCTTTCAAACAAAAAAAATTGCATCATAGTCCATTCGTTTAGGAGCTACAATGCCACAGACAGATAGACAAACAGACAGACAGACACAGACACGTCAAACTTATAACACCGCTCCTTGCGTCGGGGGTTAAAAACAGATGACAACAAAAACAAATCTATTGACAAGTAAATGTTTTTATTATAATTATTAAATGTGAAAGGGCGAAGGGTAAAAGTCAAAATAAGGTCAACCTTTGTTCGTTATCAAATTCCAAATCATATAAAACATCTCCTGCTTTAAATATATTCAAATGTAGTATTTTTCTTCTGACTCATACAATTTTTCTGTGTATAATGTATAGATTATGCAACTACGTAGGAGTGACTTAGCATTGAAAACCACTAGTTTTTTCTCATCCACTCTACCTTTCTTGTTTTTTACGTATTTTTTATAAAGTATTTATCTTGATTACCTGGGTTTAATTTGAACCACCACTGCCTGTCAGGGGAGTCAAACATTTTGGATATTTTCCTCAGAGCCGCGTACATCTCCGCATCATCTTCTCCGGAGAATACGCAATGTGGACTACGGTCATAGATGTTAAATCTGAAACAAATCCCCTGTTAACTCTACGGCTCGTCTTAATTTACAATCCAATTTCAATCTAATCTGAAATTGCGTTGTCCAACCGCTGTAAACGACATTTCCGAGTTAAAGTACTTAGCTTAGAACGGTTCCGTCTGGGAAAGAGCTTTAAGTTACGTACTTTATAGATAGGTTCTGTTGGCAAGGGAAAATAAGGACTTTATACATAGTTACATACCCAACCACACGCTTCATGGCTTTTAAGTAGGTTTCTATAATATGTAAGATTTTATGAACGAACTTTCAATAATCTTCTTGACTTCATGAATAAAAATTAGTATCTATATCTTCATTTCTTTACTCTTTCTTTCTGTACACTTCCTTTCTTAAAGTTTTAACGGCTACCAAACTAAGCACGTTTGATTATTATAGTCAAATCACACTTTTTTTCTGATAATTATGTAATTTACTACAAAAAAGCTTTCCAAGGGGCTTTATTCCTGGAATCGATTATTTATAACTTGTTTCGATTTTCGACAAAAATCACAAGTTTTAATTTTCTTTCCAAACTCTCATTTCATGGATAGTTTCGGAATTAAAAGGATTTCAATATGACGTTATAATATTCGTACGTATAATATTCGTACGACATGTACGACATGTACGTGCATCTCACTACGATGTGGTTAGTTTTTTGATAGACTGATTATGCAACTCTTAATATAACTGTTTTGCAATTATTTCTACGGGTTGTCTTTAATATGTTGCGTACCTAATTTGCTCCAACTCTTGATTGATGGGGTTCAAGCTGATGACTGGAGCTGTGTGAGTTTGATGCCATCCCTCCTCTAGGTATTCCGCCGGCTGCAGAACTGTCGTCAAGGTCTTGAAGGTGGCGGGATCTGTCCTTCTCAGTTCATCGGCAACATGGAATCCATCCACGAAGAGATTCTCTCCTCCGGTACCGTCATGCTCCATACAGTGAAGTACTTGTAAACTAAAAAGGGAGATGATTTAAATTGAGGCTCTTCTGTGATTAGTTCAGTTCTGTAATAGCTAGTGGTCGCCCAAGGGTCGAAATTCGACCATAATTGTAATGCTGTTTTTTATCGATTTAATGTTTTTTTTATGCATAATTTTAAAAAAATATTATCATTCTGCACTCCTTCTCTATATAAACAATAAGTGTGCGAAATTACATACTCCTCCGTTCGCGCAATTTTCGTAAAAAGGGGGTACAAAGTTTTTGCTTCACGTATTAATATTCTGATGATGATTGGATAATTTGTTTTTGTGAAAAATCACCTCAAGGGCGCCTAGTTAAATAAGATAACATTTAGGTATCTTGTATTATTAAATGCTTAATTAATTTCTGTCACATTGAAAGTAATTTGCCTCCGCTTATTATACAATGCTTATTTTAAGCAATCGCAAATAGAAAACAATACTTTGCATTCTAGAATTTTGATAAATATCAGGATATTTTGAGTGTTCTCCAAGGAACCGATCTTCGTCCATCGCTGTTTTCAGTACATTTATAAAGAAACACAACGATTAAATATTATTATTATGCATTCAAGGCTTTTTGGTATATTTAGGTTTAACATCTTTGGTTGATTGGTCGAGGTTGGTTGGTTTCGACGTTTGGAAATTATCAACAAACTTGAATCTTTGAAACTTTGTTAGATGCATGGGAAGATTCACATTCAAATGCAAATAAAATATATGAGTGGGCAACAAATACGTAAAATAAAATACTAAAATTAGATTTGAATTTTAAATTTAGCAAAATATAAAGGTAAAAAATCACACTCCTAGACAATTTACGTTTGGTATTCGGTGTTTATAATCATGAATGAAGTAAAAATATAACTACTATTACAATAAACAATTTCCGTTCTCACTGTATGGTAGAATCGTTAAAACGAGAAGCTCTCAGTGCTTTCGAATACAAAATAATATCCCCATGGAGAGAAATTTCAACATTGAAGTTTGCGCTACGAGTTTTGAGATTATTTCGCTGTTTCTGGAATAAATTTCAGCATGGTATTGCAAACATAATATAATATAAAATGATTATGAAATTCTCCTCCGTTTTGCGCGAATACGGCTAACAGGTTTGCTTACAAAATTGTGCTGATACAAAATAATAGAATTTGTTACTTTACAACCACGCAAGTGTTTCAGGTATAAACTTCTTTGAAGAAATCCCTTTTCTAAATTGTAAATGAATTGAAAATAAATAGTGTAGCTTTATTTAATCACACATTTGTTGATGTAGGAGCTTCAAAAAAGATATTCAGCTTTACAGTTATTACTTAAAATAAAGGCATTGTAATGTCTTGATGGTTTAGTTTTTAGTCGTCATACATCTGATAGAGACATATATTTCCTTATGAAGGCACTGTTGTGCACAAACCTTTTCATGGTGTTGTTGAACCTAAAAATCAGTGTTTCATTTAATTAATAGTGATAGATAATATCAGCACCGCCCTGCTCAAAGACCACCATTCTTTCTTTAATCTTATTAGCCCTGTTTATTGACCAAAACTGAATAGCTAGAAATATCTAAACTTTTTCCTCCCCATTCCATTCAGCCTCGTGACATATCCCATTTTAGACATCACAGTCCGACTGCATCGGGTTATCCAGAGCAGTTGGGACACATGTAAGGTATTCACATAAATTCAGATTTTATACATCGTTTAAATTGGGAATTTCCGAGCCTTCCCCTTCCACAGCTCCTTCCCCTTCCCTAATTTCTTTAGCTTCACCCGTACTATACTATCTATACTAATATTATAAATACGAAAGTGAGTGTGTTTGTTTGTAACGCTTTCGCCAATTTTAAAAATTCTTTCACCAATAGAACGCTACATTATCAGCGAGTAACATAGGTAATGGTAAGCTCTGGCGTTATGAAATTTGTCTAAATGAAAATGAAGAGGCGAGGGATGGGGAAGGGGAGGAAGGTGGAAGGGAACGGGGACGCACGGGAAAGACATACAGGGAGAATCAATTTATTTCTTTCAATGGCATTGCAACGCGTGCCGGGTACCAGCTAGATGAGATGCCTAAGCGTTGCTAAACCATTCGAATGAATGAATGAATGAAATAATGAATGAGTGAGTGAGTGAATGAACGAAATAATCAGTGGTGTTCCCACCTGATACCGTGCGAGCGAAGCCGCTGATAATAGTTAGTAAGATAATATACATAGAAAAGTTTACCCAGTGGCCTCCGTTAAGTATGTACTGTCGTTGTGTGCTGCCAGTGGGATGGTGGTGTAGGCGGTATCCGCTCTGTTGTTGTCTGAAGTAAAGGTCCACATATCCCCAAACAGAGTTCGCTGGACAGGTGCCACCCGCTTGATCACCAGCTCCGTATCTTCGAGTGTTGGTGCCACCTTAAACACGAACAAATCTTTGAAAGAACACTTAATCAACACTTCTTTCATTATTCGTCAAAACAAAGACCGTGGCGCTTCCGGTTCTACTTAAGAATAAGGAATTGTCCTTAACCTCAAAACTAACAAGTTTTTCCCTGTCATCCGACAGAACTGGAATCTAAGGACAATTCCTTATCCATGTACAAACCGTCGGTTTCAAGTGGTCATCGCAGCTTTGTAGATACTCATAATAAATATGAACTGCCTATCATACTACTGGAGGGTTTTAATTGAAGATCTTATTTATTTTAAACTGCGTTACTGTTAATTGTACCCAATGTTATCAATGCATAACTGAACTTTTTTCTAAACTAAATTATATTTCTTAACCGTATCAAAGCGTTTGCCGTGAATTATAATATGAATAAACGCACTAATTTCTTTTATCTTTCTCATCTTCTCCCATACCCCATCTCCTCTAGCTTAGAATATGTCACCTCCAATATGGGGGTGACATATTCCTACCATCTCAAGAGAGTGAGGAACAATCGGGATTCTTGCGGAGCCTTAACATTAAAAAACCCTTCGTCAAATTAATACAAAGTCTTTATTCGCAGTTAGTACAGAAATAGAAGGAACTTTTAAATGCCGTTAAATTCTAAATAATTAATCTGCGATCCGAACCACTTCAGGAAAATGGGCTGTACACAAAGAAACTGTGTTGATTATAAAGGATTACAAGAAAATGTTTTATCCAACGTTATCTAAAATCAGTAAAAATTGGTGTTGAAAGCTACTTGCATTCTTGCATAGGGAGACAAATATAAAAATACTCGTATTTTACGTACATTATAAAATAATAAAAAAATGTGAATTCATCATAAAAAGCCTCTGCAGATATATTTTGCACGACTCGTTTGTCGCAGAATACTTTTAAGGTTTTTAATCTTGTAATGTGTCTGGTGACTACGTATATCTACCTTCCTTCAATCAACCTACCTTCCCTTCTTATCCTATCTGACAATGTGTTTAATATTACCTACGTGACGATTACTGTCTACCTTTGACACTGTGGAACGATAACTCCCAAACCCAAAAACAAACCAAACCCCTGTCAGTCTAAAGAACGTGCTAAAGGAAATTAACGTGAGTCAGATTCCCTTCCGGTTTACATTGTTCACGTATACCCACAATTGTGTCACATTGAAACGCAATATTTATTTTTTTGCAGTCATTTATTTTAATTATTGATTAGATCTGCGACTCAGTATCAGAATAATTATTACGTACCTAATGCATATTACTATTCCCCTAAGACCAACTTATAAAAGAGATCCCCCTTCAGTATTTAAAATGGGAACATTCTTCGAAAAAATATTTGAAATTTCTTTACAACTTTTACATGGTAGACCGTAAATTATTTTATTGAAATTTTACGCACTTGATGTTAATAAAATCCCATTCAAATACAATGCATAGACTTGTCACTCAGCCACTCAGCAGTCCTCACAGAATACTTGTACTCGTTACAATTCAAAGACTGGCTCTTTTACTTTCGATGTCCTTTGATCCCATTTTATATCAGCGGAATATTTCTGAATTCCTTTGAGAGAAAAAAATTCACGTTTTCCAACGTATTAAGTAGTCAAGCCTTCCAAACCCGTCGGTTATTTACCGAAATTTCTGGATAAGTTGAGTTCCCCCCTTTTTACCCACATTCTCCCCCTTTAGTGTGGGTAAAGTCCCTCCTGACTCGAACTTGTGGTGGTGGTTTATTAACACAAATTATGCCCCAAAAACATGCGTTGGGCCAGAAGTTTGATGGTACTAAGCGTATAATTTCTTTGATTCATATGGCGTAAGTATTAGCCATAGAATTAGGTCGATAATAATAAATTACAATTTACTGTCTATTAACTATTTCTTTTAACTTTTTCAACAAGCATACACAAATAATCGTAAAGAAAATTAAGGGCACTGCAATAGTTTTAAGGCGAAGCACCACGTCGTGTAAAATTCGGTATCAGGCCGCTAACAATAACTCTTCTTGTGCAGATGGCGGTAAGGTTTAAATTCCCATTTAACACCAGCCGTCTGTTTTATTTATTCAAGAAAAGAAAAAAATATCGCCAAAAAGAGTATTTTATTTTATTTTGAGAGGATCAGGCACAAATATTTAAATGTTTTACAATCATTTTCTAAAATACTTAATTTTCCACATTATATTATAAAACCATAACCGAAAATGGGTTCTTAAATAGAAGATTTTGAACTTTAAAGTTGTTTTTATATGCTTAATGCTTTTTTTAAAATTGAAATTATTCCAGAATGTATGCAGGGGTAGTGCGATGTAATACATTTATTTTGAGTGGGAGAAAATGTCCTATGACAAGTTTGAGTCGAGCGCGTGGTCCACCCCTGTTTTATTTTGCTAGACCGAGATAGTTGGGACTGCGATTTCAAGGGTTGTGACGGTGACAAACGCAGAAGGATGGAAGATACAGGAAGCGATTGTGGTGAATGGCAAACTAGTAAATACGACTCAAAGTTGCATGAACTTATTTTGATTGATGGGAGATTTTCGTTTTAAATAGGCAGTTTTTTGATAACGGGACAGTCAGTGAGTGGAACTCGGCGGAAGAATACGATTAAGTCTGGAGGTTTTTTGGTTCTAAACCTCTAGCAGAAAGAGTGAATTAACCTAAGTGAAAACAGATAGTTGTAAGTTTTGTTAAAAGGAAGTTCGATCCATCAATCAGAAGTTGGTGAATTATAAAAATAAAACAAGTTCGCGAATTATTGCAACGCTACGTAATAAGGAAAAAGCACATAGTTGAAGTTACCGTAATTAAAAATAAAGTTAGTTTATCGGATTAAATTCAGTGTTATAATCGCTTAGTAAAATTATATTTTTATAAAAATTCGTGATTTACTTCAAGTAAAATTAAGCTGTAGAGTGTAGGGGTTGATTAATAATATCATACTTTATCCGAATTGCGGAAATATGAAGAGGTAAAACTAACTTAATAATAGACAAATAGCTGCTCAAAAAAAAAACGTAAATTCAGTGATAAGATGTGTTTGCAATAATCGCGGTGATAAATTGTTAAACGATAGTGGATAAAATCACGTAATCTTCTTTTCTACGTGTAATAATCAAATTAATCAACTATAAATAAATAAAATAAATAAAGAGATAACTCATTATTAGGGAGGTGGAAGGACTAATCAAACCATAACGGAATAACGTTTCAAAAAATAATTGTATAAACTTTACGTAGATTAATTTGGGCTTTAATAATAAATATACCGCTTGACTGAAGCTTTAACTTAAAATGATAACTACAGATGACCGAACAGAGTATAGATTTCAGGACATTACATAACAGGTGTGGGGGGGGAATGGCGTAGGGAGGGGGAGAGGGTTTCTTTGTTTTCCCACAGGTTATAACAGGTGCAGATCCAAAAATCACAACGAGCGTGTATTCCCGCTAGGATAAAGGGTACAGTTATCAATCACTCTCGGTAAGTCGAATTACAACTCCATAATTTAAATTACAGGACATGCTGACCGCAAGAATGAAGCAGCCTATTGAACTATTGTTTACTATAAGTGTGCGTGTCGGTCAGGGTTTTTTTTCTCTTCGCCGTTATCACCCGGGTCCAACCCCGAACCGTCGCCTAACAGCTGGATGCTAGGAACGGAACAGCAGCAAAAAATGGTTCTTACAGGTGTTGGCTGACAGTTTGGCGCAGACTTCGACAGGAGGAGGGCGTGGGAACCAGATTCACGATTCTATGCATGTAAAACATTATATCAACCTGTTTACCTGCGAAATTTCTACCTGTTGTATTGCGTGAATTAAATTTTCACGTTTGAGGAATGTGTACGACGGTACCGAGACTATACGTAAGTGGGATACGTATGTCGAATGGTAAGGATTTTCCAACATTACCATGTTACGAGAGGAGGGGAGGTACCAGCCATAGACTGGGCGGGTCACGCGCTATGTCGGAGGTCATTCCCTTTCGCGGGATCGTGCCGAGCGAACGGGCGCGAAAGGTTATGTACCAGAGATGCCGAATTGTATGTCATGGGCACGGTTCGCTGACGGAGGCGTCTGACCTAAGACATCACGGGAAGCCTGCAAGGTTGAGTGGAGGAGACCGTTAACAAGGCATCTTGCGGGAAAATTCTGTAACGTTGTTGCATTCTCTCATCTGTGTCAACCCAAAAGTAAACGTAATGCCCACAAAGTGCGCCTTATGTCAACTATTGGAGGTGGAAAGTCGGCTTTAACGGTCTGCCTCACAGCTTCGCGCCACTTGCCCGCGAGTAGAGTCATGACAAGGGACGAAATGGAAATACCCCTTTTAGAGCCAGTAAAGTAAATCCGGAGGCGTTATGAGTATTGTAGTTGACTGAGAAAGGTTTGAAAGCCTGCTGTTCTTCCTCTGGCATGAGTGAGTCCGGGTATGTCAGGGTGATCGTCGAAGAGATCCGCCAGATACCGGGGTATAGCTCAGACATGCATTGGCGGGATAGTTGTGTCCGGAGAACTGCCCACTCGGTCAACTTGGTTAGCGGAGGAGCCAATACTAGTTTGCAAAGAAATTCTCCTTCCTTTCCTTTTATCACTTCCTTAAGATTCCCTAGTTCTGCCGTAAATTGGTGCTACTAACAATAACAATATTTCTAACGGTTATGCATAGGATAGGTATTTCAGATTGGGAGTCGCGGGAGCAGCCTACTCGGCCATAGAGAGGCACCTCTAAGTACGTACATTTAAATTAAAGTAAATAATGAACTTGTATTGCCATTTAATTGATCTAGGTGCAAAAGGGATCACTATAGCGGGGAACGGGGACTCTACAGGGAGTATACAGTTAGGGCCATAGGCATCTGTAGTATGGGGCAGTTTAGTTTAGTTCAGTGTATCCTTCATGCGTTTGAGAAAACAACAGAAAAAATTCTTCCACGCCTTTTAAAGTCGAAAGTTACCACGAAAAAGAGTAGATACATTAAATGCCTACTCCAGATAATCTGGGGGCTCCGAAATGACAAATAACACAACGTGGAGTAAAGGGTTTATTGTAAGATTTCCCAGAACAACCTTGCTTTACTGTGTTCGCATCACAGGGGTTGGAAAAACGAGATCAGGAAAACAGCGTAGCTGAACCTTCCGATCGGAGATCTCAACGACGAAGAGGGAAAAGGGAGGGGGGGGAGGTGAAAAAACCTTGCAGCGGGGTGGGACCATCACAAGGTGTAGTTGTCCCTTTTGCTCAGTTTTCGGAGGTGTAACAGTTACAGAGACAGCAACAGTTTCGTAAAGTACCTGTTATTCAAATTTCTCGGCGACTGTGATTCCTCTTAATTAAAGCATCTTAAATGTTTCTGAGCGATCTAATTTTCAAACTAAAAACACACGATTTTGCATCTCTCGTAAAGCATATCCTTAATTGCTTTAAGGCGGTAATGTGGTCAATGGATTTGAAAATATAGTTTTTGAATACCGTGGATTTTCGCTCACTGTATACTTTTCTGAATACGCCTACTGAAACCAAATAGTGATATACTTAAAATTTGCTGATTTTTATCATATTATATTATAATGCAGGTATTTTACATATTTTAAGAAATATGACCGGGGATCGCATCGAGACGCAGCTGCGAGAATAGCCGAGAAGTGGTGAGAAGAAAACACTTAATAAAATCGTAAAAGGAATAAGAAGAAAATACTAAAGGAGAGAAATCCTATCTGTCCATATCCAATTTTACGAGGGGAAGAAGCTGTTTATGGCCCTAGTTTTGTCCATTAACCGGTAAATATCAATAATACCTTCATTAAAACCTCGTCAAATAATGTACTAAAAACTGAAAATTTGTCATTATCTCTTATAGGTACTTTCACATCACAAATATAAATTTCGTAAAAATCGCACAACAAGAACTAGTAGCGGCAAAATACAGGAACAATTTTTGTTATCAGGTTAATATATTTTTTCCACATTTCTATCCATGTTCCGCTTTAAACACAAGGCCGAAAAAATATTTTTCAAATAGATAAAAGTAATTTCACCAAATTAATGCATTTGCGTCTCTTGTTTTATATCTATTATATAAAATTATAATCTGTTTTGTGATCGAGTAACTAACCGTCGAATTTATTTACAAAGATCCCGGATATAAGAATTCTAAATCTGTTCTCTGTTTTATTTATCTTTGATTTTGATTGTTAAAAATGCCAAGAAAAGAATTTGGTTTTGGTAGCACAACTGGCAGGTGTATCCTCCCGGATAGAAAAAACAATTTTGAGTCTTTGTAAACTATTTTTTTTTTGTAATTCATATTGCTTGAAATTATTCACATTTTCAAGAATTGAAGAAAATAATATTGATATATGAATGGGAGAAAACGATAACATAACATCATTAATAAATTATTTATTTATTTAAGGAACATTAACAGTCTTAGTAATACAATAAACATAAGAGGATGATAAAAAAACAGACCAATTATTAATGTTCACAGATAGATATTTAGAAACAAGACTAACTGAATATAAACTAGAATATTTAAAAAAATAATCAGAGTACAAATGTGAATTCAACAAATGGTAAACTAATACACAACATTAAAATAAGTGTGATTATAACTGAAATAGACTGCAAAATAGGGATTTGGGTTGGGAAGGGTAAGGGGAGGAGAGGGATAAGGGAAAGTTGCCACGCAAGTAATATAAAAATATTAGATACAATTAATTCATGTGTTATTCGCACCTAGAATGTTATACAGTAAAGTTCTGTAGCGACAGTAACTAGCAGTAAATACGTCAGCACGTGTGTCTACATTTGCAAATTTGTTGTTATAGTAGTTACATGTCCTTTGTATAAATTCATTTTGATTGGAATTGGTGTTGCATCTATCAATATAGAAAAGGGTATTTTGTCTACTATATCGAATGGACGTGTGGAAATTTATTTTGTTTAGCAAATCCGGGCAGTCAACTTTTTTTCCCAAAAACTGCATTAAAACATTGGAATTACGAAAAACTTGTTTATCTTTTTTACTTCTACCATCATGTAGAATCACCTCCCGAAATTTGTGCACTTTATCCCCGGACACCGTGTATTAACTCAGTAGGTAAGACAAGAATATTTTATTCATAATTAACTCACAAAAAATGCCAAAATTGCCTCAAAAATGACCAATATATCATAAATTAAAACAAAAAATTGTAATTAACCATACTAGATATTTGCTATACCTTCTGATAGAAGAAATATTCAATGTGGTAGGGTGTTTTGGCCTTATATCTAAATCAAAGTTTTTTATGAAAAAGATATGATTAACAATGGAATTTCTGATATTTTTTTAACCCTAGAAAGATAATCTTATTTTGAAAGTTTTAAAGATAATGATACGTCTTAACGACGTACTGAAATTTAAAAGTGTATTTTTGACATATTATCGTACTTAAAGAGTTTAAATGTGGTTGAATAATTAGTTTAGGGTTTTGTCCTTTAGATAAAACCAAAATAACTATAAAAAATATATTGTAATTAAAAAAATAACAAAATGCTTTAAATCTCTTACAAATCAACTATAAACTTTTAAGTATATTTAAAATGAAAAATAATGTTATATTTTATCTCCGAATCGTATTTTTTGTACGCTATGAAATTTTAAATGCTAATCAGTCGTTATACTTAAAAACAATTAAAAATATGTTTATGTTCACTAGATCATATTTATGAGAACAAGTCCGAAAGTTAAACAAAAAAGGTAATCATACGTCTTTCGCACGTATGGTAAATGTATTTCTCCGTTATTATTGTACTTACTGTGGTGACAGTACCGCCCCGCGCAAGTTCTACTCGACAATGAGCTAACTGAGATAGACAGAGCGCTACGTTGCGAAGTAAAAAAAGACAGCAATACTTGTGTCTCGCTTACGTCGCAAAGACGTAGATTATCTTTCTAGGGTTAAATTATGTTATTAGAATTTCTACTCAAAAGAGAATATTTAGAGTGTTTTACAAACATAGTTACATTAATCCATTTACCCAAAAAGTTAAAACTGTGTTACTATGATGGATATACGTTTATCAATGGTGACGTTGATGGAGCAGAAATTCCAAACTTAATTAAACTGATGGAAATACTAACGAAGAAACTAAGGGGGGTATTTCATCATCCTCTCAAAATTACCATTATAATAAAAAAATTGTTTTGAGTTCACACGCAGTAGAAGTGAGACTTCACCCACACAATCTCAACCAATAGGAGCCTTGAAAAGTGAACTCATAATCAAAGCGGCCAATGTGGTAGGTATTGTTGTTCGTAGGTAAGGTTTCATTCTATTTCAATCTCTCGCAGGCTAAATCCTATAGATGTAGGTGTAGGTGTCTCTTTTTAGCGTAATTTCCATTTCATTTCGAGTTTCAAATCACAACGTTGCTAAAGAAGTTTCACTTCAAAAGTAAATACTTATTACTGGCGCAATAAGTAAAAAATACGCCGAACTTATCGACCATATTAGTCACTATTCGTAGGTGCGCGTACCAAATATTAAACTCTATAACATGTACCGAATATGTGTACCATTTCACGGAAATGCTTTTGTCAGCTTATCGAGAGGTAAATATGCCTCAGTACAAAAAAACTGTGTGCAATTCACACGCGGTAGAAATGAAACCTTCAGAAAACCAAAATAAATAAGAGTGGGGAGGCTACAAAGCTCCGCATAAAGAGGATACCGATAGACTACGAAGCACCGCCCAAAGAGGAGACCGATTTTACTAACTGTACATGTTTGTCTCTTTTTAGTGTCGCTATGTTTCGTTTCATCGACTTTCAAATCACAACGGTGCAAAAGAAGTTTTCACTTCAAAAGATCCTTTCCACAGATTCCACAACCTAGTCTTAGCGAAGTTTTAATCCTAAACCACTGTTCTGTGATGAAACGAAGGAAAGTTCTTACTACAGTTTTACCAAATAATAAAATGTTTCACAGCTCTACCAATAGATGGCAGGCAAGTGAAAAAATAAAGATAAGTATAAAAAACTATAATATCAATAATTATTACTATTTACGTTCAAATGAGGTAGTTTGTTTGACTCAGAACTCAAAAGTAGAGCAGTTAACCGGAGAAATAATTTTAAAAAATTATTTAGCTTGTCTTAATAAATAAAAGCTACTCACATTATCAACGAAAGCGCATCCATACTCTATCAGCGACTTCAGGAATATCTTAAGAGTTTCAGTAGATTTCAGGAAATCGTCTCTGTTGACGTAGGCTACTTTACTTGCCACTGCTTTACCCATCCACAGCTTCCTCTGGATCGCACACTTCTTCTTCCAATTCCCAGGCCAATATTCCCACAGGAACTTGGCCGAGTATTCCGATATGTGCTCATCATCCCCTGAAAACAGATCGAAATTAATAAATATAAAATATAAAATTTAATTCTGTTCAGCTTCAATTCAGTCAATTTCTGCGCGGTTTCGGAGTTTCTCAGATATTTTCTTTATATTAGTAATCAATTTTCATGGTTCTTACTAAATATTGTACATCAGCCTAACAAGTTCATGCATTAGGGGCCGTCCATAAATTACGTAACACGAATTTCATGATATTTTGATTAGATTTTTAGATTTTCATAGATTTTTTAGATGTGACGTCACAGAGCTACGCCCCTATACCATGTCACACTTCTCTACTCCCCCTCCCCCCTTAAGGTGTGACGTAATTTATGGATGGCCCCTTATGTGAAATAAATCAATTTGAGTCTAAAACGTCAAATATTAAAAATAAATTAAATAACATCAATCATTTTCATTTAATTTGAGATAGAAGAAGAAACCGAACACAAAAATATTAGGTTAAGATCGAGACACGAACTCGGGACATTTACCTACTCTGTCAGGGAGTAACGCACCCGAAAAATTTACATGTTCTTCTCTAATATATATTTCATATTAGAGTTATGAATATTGTTTGATTGATTAATCCATACTAATATTATAAATGCGAAACTGCTCGAGTTTGTTTATGACGCTTTCACGCATTAACCAATAAAAAGACTTTAAAAATTCATTCACCAAAAGAAAGCTAAATTATATGCGAAGACTGTATTTTGTATATGATGGCAAGCTCTGGCGTTATGAAATTATTAATATATTATATTTGTTATACGTTTTCTGTCGCTAACAAAAGCGAGTTTTTGCTAACGTCAGAAAAAAATCGTTTCCATGGAAACGATGTTGATATATTTGTGGGCTCTAAGCTGGTAAGTACTCAGCCCCCTGGTCAGCTACTGCCCCAGAAAATTCAAATATTAGAATATGTTTTGTTCTTTTTGGACAAGCTTCTGTTTTGGAATAAATGTCAGATAAGAGTTTCTACATTAAAAATATGATTCGCAACGATTATAAAGACTGAATAATAAATAGTTTATTTTTTTATTATATTAACAAACTTTCAAATATTTAATTAAAGGAAACATCCGAAATGTTTGTAAGCGCATAAATTCCGAACGAATGATCAAAATTCGATAATTCTTTTTTTCTTTGAGCTACAGCTTTATGAAATTCATATGGCAGGCGAGATGTTTGAAAACTGAATGTAAGGGAATGAATGTATGGATTGCGGGGGGGGGGAGGAGGGGGGATAATTGATAAGTTCAACCGCTACAGTAATTTCCCGTAATACCATGCGAGCGAAGCCGCGGGGAAAGGCTAGTATTACAATAAAGGGTAAGACTAGGTCCTAGGAAGCTAATGCACAGCAAATGTAGTAGCAGCCAATATCAGCAGTTCAACTGACCTGGCTCCTGGCTGCCTCTTAGTACGTGGAAACCGCTAAATAATACGTTTAATGGAAAACATAGAATGAAGAAAAACACAAATGCCTTGTGGGCGTGTTTCGTGATTCGCTTATAGGCCCAATTTGGGCCGTAAAACTATGCTTCCGAAATTCAAATGGGATGGAGATCTACGATTTCAGGCAAGTGTGAGTGGGACGGAACTAGCACTTCTAGTGTTATGGTCTATATTCTATATAGAAAAACTTACATTTAATTGTTAAAATATCCCTTGCTGCAGTTAACTCTACAGGAAAAGCATCTTCTGGAATGTCCAAAATGTGTTTATTTCTTTGAAAAGTTGCGTAATTGTAGCAATCTTTGCATCTGAAAACATAAAATATTTATGCATCTGAAAACATAAAATCATTACCGCTTATAAAGATCACAGAAAAATATCTTTCTTCACGGATTAATTAAAAACAAGTTTAAAGTGTAATGATTTATTTTTGGGTTATTACGCCGTGTTGTGTTACCTCCTTCTTTAGCCAACGTTTCGGACAAAGTTACAGTTTCACATTTATTATACGGCATTACATTTGATTAAACACCTGGCCCTGATGATGGCCACAGTAACGCTGTCCCTAAAGTAGACTAAAAAAGGAAGTAGAGCAACGCCCATAATATCCCAAAAATAAGTCAAGATAGAGTGCATTATTTTCATAAATAAAAATAATTCATGAAAGTTATAAGATTTGAGATTTTCACGGCCAAACGCATTATCGTGATTTACTTTTGGGTTATTTTGCCGTGTTGCGCTACCTCCTTCTTTAGCCAACGTTTATTACAGTGTCACAATTATTGTGAGGCATTACATTTAATTAAAAATCTTCCGCTGATGATGGGCGTAACTGTAACGCTGTCCGAAATGCTAAAGACGTAGACAGAGTAACACGGCACAATATCTCAAAAATTGATCAAAATAAAGTGCATTAATTTCATGAATAAAAATGTTTCATTAAAGTTATCAGGATAGATATCATCAAAGATTGAGAACAAATAAAATCTGACATGGTTTAATTTAGTTTGTTAACATTACAATCAGAAAAGTCAATCAAAACATAAGTATTTTCTTGACCTTATTTGCTATAGACAAAACCTTCATTTTATCACAGAATTGATTATGTTTAATTGCGCGAGATTAATACGTTGTATTTTGCGACCAAAAAAGAATTCGATAAATTCGATTACTAATTAATTTAACTGTAATTAGATTATTAACCATAAAAGCATGCATTCTTATGATTAATAATTTTGTTTTATTTTTTATATACAACACACCACAGTAAAATAAATGGATTACAGGTAGATTTACAAAGCTCAAAATAGATTTTTTCACTCACCTGCAATTATCTCGAAGCCATGCGAAGCTGTATTTAATCGGTTCATTTCCGCTCAATTTTATGTTCACAGATTTTCTTTCTATTTCTGCGGTCTCGACCGACTCTGAAAAAAATAATAAAAAGCTTTGTAAATTGTGAGCGGTTGAATTTAGATTATCGAACTATGAACATTTGCTGTGGCAGTAAGATTGAACTTGAGAAATCAACTATTTTAAAGACTGAATTAAAATACTACCGACAGGATTTCATAATATGGTGAATGTCAAACACATAAAACAACTTATTTTATTTGGTATAACATTTCAAAAATTGTTTTGAAATCTTGAAAACAAAGTCTTTGGTTAAAGCTTAATTTTTAAAGTGGTTTGAGAAGAAGCCCCAAGCCAAAATGTATGTATTCTTAGTGTGCCTTATATCGCCACAAATATAGGTAATAGGCATAAAAATCTCTTGGCAAACGGAGTCTAGAGATCACGGTTTCAAGAGCAAAGAAAAAATGTCAATCAATAAAAACTGAGACAAACAATTTTAGCCATGAAATTGTATTTCAAAAAATTTGTTTCTGATGTGCGTTCATACATTTCTTGCAAAATACTTTTTAGTAAAATACACTAATATTATAATATTATAAAGTAATCTGCAATTTCGTTTTAATTCTACTCAGTGGAAACTGTAGGAAAAGCTTCAATTTTGCCAAGATATTTTTTTTGGCGAAATTGGTGCAGTCGTTCGGAAGTTATGCGAGATAGATTATTAACTACGACGCCTGAAATAAAATTTCCCGCAAATATATCTTTTCCACGGCAACGATTTCTTTTGCTTTTCTTCTGACGTTAGCAATAACTCGCTTTTTTTAGGGTCATAAAACGTATAATTAATATGATATACTAAAATTTATAATTTCATAACGCCAGAGATTACCATTATATACAGCCTATATTACTCGCATATAATGTAACTTTCTACAATGAAATTTTTTATAATGTAAACCGATTCGTAGTAAAAATTAACCGATAATAGTGATTTAGCATTAATATTCGCCTAAGGAAGATTAAAAAAATTATGACTTATTACTAAACTTCCACTCCATTAATATAATGTGAGTGTTTAAATATTAGCTTTAATACCTAACTAACAATAAAATTAAACTGAATTTCTTTAAAACAGGTGCACGCAAAAACAGACCAAATAAAATTACATTTAAACAAATTTGAATCAAATAATTAATTTCACAATTATAAACTTAACACGATGGTACTCATTTAAAAAAAAGAATTGATTTCACACATGTTTAGCTAGGTACAGATTTACTGATTTCGAAAACTTAATAAAGCAAACTGTTTCAAATCAAAACAATCACATTTCTCTGATACGCAATAACCGGTAGTAATTCAAAATATAAATTTTCCGATTAATTACTTACGGATCCCATTTACGTATGCCATGATTGAATAACAAATTGACACTAACTCACTAACTCGCTTCTAGTAAGAAGCTGAGCAGATCTTCATCTCATTTTATACAACAGTTGTTCTTATCACACAAATTTATTATAGCACATTCGCAGCTGCAATTAATTGTCCTATTAAAGTTTTGCTTTTGTCAGTTCAAAGTACAGTTGAGTAGGATCCGAGAAGAATAATTGTTCAAGTTTTGAATAAATGAATCGCAAGGAATTTAGTGCAAAGTTCTTGAAAGCAAGTTGCTGGAATTCTATTAGTTTTTTTTTCAGCTCCAAGCTTTTTATTCAACATTTTATTCACAAATTAACATAATATGGTGTATTCTAAGTTGAGTTTAATAAAATACCGACTCTCACAGATGCATTGTTTATGCACCGTACGTATTTATTTAATGAAATAATATTTATTTGTTTAGTTCGTTATGTAATTGTTTTTATAATAAAATAGCGTTAGGTATATACAAACTTTGCAAAAAGCAGAAAAGCTTATTCAATATTCAAAATCTTTGATTTATTAACAATTGGTAGGCATAAGCGAAAAAAAGAGCTGTTTCTCAGTTACGTTTGGCAAGGACTTGATTTTCTTAAATTTGGAAAATGAGTACGGGCGTACCGCCACCTCCTGAACCATTTATTGGATAACCAACACCCCTGCAATAGGTCACTCAAGTGGTTAGCTACGTCTGGTGGCTTAGCAGGGGTGCTCGGGTTGATAGAGTGTGGCTTGTCTAGGCCTTGGGGGCCCACCTGCTGCACCGGAAGAGACTGTTGAGGGAGACCTATCCTAGACCTCTCCAGCCGGACTCTCTCGACACATTGCCTTGCACCGCAGTAGGAGGGATGGTTTCATACATCCGTAACTCCTGGACACATGGATCACCAAATTCCTACCCACCCCTCATACCTTTATCCATCCCAGAACTTCCTCACCTTCCTTTCCCTAAAAATACCCTTCTCATAGCATTTTCAATAACGACATAGACCTTGAGAGAATTTGTTTTCCTCAAGGTTTATGTCATTTTCTCGATTTTATGATTTATTATTGTGGTGAACGTACGTCTTAAGGTATAAATGAGACATGCGTGTATGATTGAGACAGAAAGAGTAATGCATAAAAGGGTGTGTTTGCTGTTCATTTGTCCTCTTTAGCATACACGCTTCTTGGAAGAACAGTATTGTATAGCTCTCGGAATAAACGTAAATAAGACTACCTACGTCTTCTTAATGTCTCCACATAGAAGTGATCTTAAGATCTGTAAGGGATAGGATCTTCACATATAACGCCACACCGGTACACCACCTATTGGGCATCCAGATTACTACAATTATTAAAACACATGAATGTATTTTTCTGAAGTGACAAAACTCGCTCTAATTTCTATCGAGTTTTATGTTCAAATTTTATGATCTGAGACATTGAATGGTCATAGATTGTGACTGGCATTTTACAAAGAGTTCCCTGACAACTCAACACTGTCGATAGAGGTCAACAGATAGACACAATCTACACATATTTTAGCAAGGCCTTCGATAAGGTAAATCACAGATTATTAATACATAAACTAAAACAAATGGGTGTTCATGGTAGCTTGCTAAACTGGTTTTACTCCCTATCTAACTGACCGCGTACAAAGAGTAGTATTTGATGGTTATGAGTCGAGGATTAGATGTGCCGTCTGGAGTGCCGCAAGGGTCCCATTAAGGCAATCTTGTTCCTTGTTTTTATAAATGACTTGTGCGATGTTATTTTGGATTCTGAAGTTTTGTTGTTTGCTGATGATTGTAACATATTCAAAATTATCCGTACATTACTAGATTCAATACTTCGCAAAGTGTTGAAGTGCGCGAGTGCTATATGGAGTCAAACCTACAAAGTTCATATTCAGCCAATAGAGCGGGATCAAAAACATTTTATGTACCACTTAGCGTATTCCGATTAGGCGAGCTCGATTGCTTCCTCATTACACCGATAGACTAAAATTCTACAATGTATGCATCATTGAACAGAGAAGACTACATACAGATTTAAATTGTCTTTTCAAAATTGTTAATGGTTTAATAAACTGCCCTTTTCTACTTCATCAAATCAGGTTCAATGTTCCTAGAATTGGTTCACGACTTGTAAATTATGTTCCGTTAAATATTAAAAAAATATCGAAATTAGCTGGGGTATAACTCAACTTTATCAAGAACGTGCCGTTATTTTAATGAGGCTTATAAAAAAAATTTCATTAATTGACATAAAAACTTTAATCTTAAGATTTAAAGCTCCCTATTATGTTGTTCTATAAACCTGTGAATGAATGTAATGTTTATGCAAGTATTATGTTTTCAATGTTGTGTTTGTCTTTAATTAGTGAAAGCATCAACCACGTTAAGTGTAAATTGTATTTGTGAAAGCTTTGATGTGAATCACTGTTGATAAACATAATAATTTTTTTTTAAAAGCACAGTGTCAAATCAACACCTTTGAAATGTGATATAGTCAAGCGATAAAAAACAGACGTTTACAATGTCAAATCAACACCTTAGAGATGTGATATAGTCAAGCGATAAAAAACAGACGTTTTCAGTGTCAAATCAACACCTCTGAAATGTGATACAGTCAAGCGATAAAAAACAGACGTTTACAGTGTCAAATCAACACCTTTGAATTTGTGATAAAGTCAAGCGATAAAAAACTGACCTAATAACCTAACATGATTTTATATCATTTTTTAAAGTGTGTTGAACTTAGACTGTGTTAAGTTATCCGGTTACCTTTACAAAAATATGGGAAATGCTAACTTTTACCACCGTAAGTAGTATCTGTTTTGTTTTCCTCTTTTTGTTTATCTTTTGTGTGGACTCTGATGTTTACCAATTCCAATTAACAATAATAATAATTTCAAAAACAGACAAGCGATAAAGTTATCTCCCTCTTAAATATTTTACAAGGCGATTATTTTAATATATATTTGAAATGTGCATTCATTTGGCTATGATGTTTTTTAAAGTGCAGCTAATCACACATGGGCTACACCTTAAAAAACGTCCTAAAATTATTTTTTAGTCTTGGCCAGTCAGGTCACATCCCGTGATATCTCTCTGCTAACAATCAAACAGTAGTCAATAAATTATATATTAAAAGTAACTACTATTATAGTGAAAAAAATGTATTACTGAAGTTTTACTGAGGCAGATGAATTGTTCTAATTATTTGATGATATAAAGTATACACTTTTATTTATACTTTCCTTATGAATTATTGACTTTCTGAGGTATTGAAAATGCTCGCAAACTATTGTTTATTTTTTTAAAGAAGTCGTGCTAGTATGGTGTACAAAAGAGGCTCAGAAAAAACAGATCTATTATTAGTATTGTTCACATATAGATTGATTTATAAATATTAACATTAAGTACCTACTTCATGAGCGTAGACTAAAATATAAAAAAAAAAACAGAATTAAGTAGATAATATAAATAAAAATATAAATTTTAATGTACTTATAACATAAATAAAACATTTATATTATGTAATACATTGCTCAATGTGATTATAACTTTCATTTTAATAGTTTGGTGAGCTTCTGAAAATAGTAGAATCCACAAAATATCTAGAAAACATCAATATTAAGTTAATGGATTATAAATACAATGAAATGAAGAGGCAAGTGTTGAGCATAAAATGCTTAGTAGAAGATTTCAGCTCCACAGTTCACAGGGGAAAAGGATGCTCTTCTTAGCTTTTTGCACTACCTTGTACACAAGCGAGCTCTGGGCAAATTTCAAAAATAGAACTATGGAAAGGCTGCGGGTGCACTTCAACAATGCATATCGTTTGATGTTCGGACTACCCAGGCACTGCAGTGCCTCCTCAATGTTCACGGAAGGGCGAGTTCCAGGATTTACAGTTCTATTAAGAACCAGAATTGCAGGACTGAACAAAAACAACTCCACATATATCCTCATCATAGAATCATGTCTGACTTCAGGATCGAGCATGGAAGAACATTGGAGAAAGATATTGGCTCCCACAATCTCACATCTGATGGTCCAATAAGAGCTCAATAAATATTTTTTTAAAAGTGTTATGTATATTATGCTGTATACTTATTATCTAATGGTACTATTCTCTTTTCTTACTTTTTTCATTTTATTTTATTGAATTTTTTTTCTTTGCTCTGTTTCTTTGTTTTCGAATTTATTTTTATTTTTAGTTTTACTTCTGTTCTGTTCTTTGTTCTATCTTTACTCTTATTTATAAATAATACATGTTTTTACTACATGTAATACTCTGTGGGATGTGTGGGATTCCACTTACCTTCCCTTTACTTCTGTTCTGTTCTTTGTTCTATCTTTACTCTTATTTATAAATAATACATGTTTTTACTACATGTAATACTCTGTGGGATGTGTGGGATTCCACTTACCTTCCCTTTACTTCTGTTCTGTTCTTTGTTCTATCTTTACTCTTATTTATAAATAATACATGTTTTTACTACATGTAATACTCTGTGGGATGTGTGGGATTCCACTTACCTTCCCTTTACTTCTGTTCTGTTCTCTGTTCTATCTTTACTCTTATTTATAAATAGTACATGTTTTTACTACATGTAATACTCTGTGAGATGTGTGGGATTCCACTTACGTTCCCAAATCCAGGAATAAAGACCTTTATTATTTTATTAAAACTACACAAATAAGGGGAGGAGAAGGAGGAGGGGTTGTTGTCGTGCAAGTACAATTAAAATAAAAGGTACCTTGCAACAGCTTTATTAGCACCTAGAATATGGTGCTATCTGTAACGATAGTATATTTGAAAGTTTAGATGTTTCTTTACATAAAATCATTTTGATTGGAATTGGTGTTGTTTATCTATCAACGTAGAAGGGAGGGAGTGTTGTCTGCTATATCGATGCGGTGCGTGGAAATATTAACATCTCCGAATTTTGAGCTTAAGGGCAATCTTAAAATAATTCAAAATCTGCTCGTTCATAAATGGCAGTATTTTGATTGAACCTGTAAATGGCCGGGTGTGCGCCGGCGCACACGCCAAGATTTTCAATTTTTTTTTTTTTTTTAAATGCGATTTTAACCCTTATGTATAAAGAAAATCTATGAACGCAAGGTCAGAATCGCTTCTGCATTCTTGTTCTTGACGTATGAGGTATCAGAAATACGTCTAGTCTCTCGGAATAATTTTTATTTAATTTATTTATGACATCGAACTTTCATTTTACCCACGATTTAAAATATACCCGGTACCCGAGCTATTTAAAATATACTCTTTACCCGAGCTGTCAAACTACGAGCGTCGTAGGCCGTGAAAAAAACCTATTAATTTATCAAATAAACGCAAGTAATATTGTTTTTATGCATAGTTTATTGTTCAAGGAATGTGTTTTGGTAAATATAATATACGATAGCACAAAATAAACCTACAAATATTACGTCAAAGTCAAAACTTTGCGAAATGTACGTTGTTTCCTCCTTGGCCCTTTACAGTGAAAAAGTTCAGCTTTACGAGTTATGCTGTAGAATATTAAGACGGATGGTTTGTTTGCGCCAGTAAATAAGTAATATGAATATGAATAAATAGTTTTATTTCCATAAAAACCCAATTCTTTCAAGAAAGGCATACAAATATAATATTGTATCGGTATTTCAATCGAATGTTGAATTTGTGTTAAATCACCAAAACAATATTGTATTTGTATGCCTTCCTTGAGAGAATTTGGTTTTCATACGAACAAAACTATTTATTCATATTCATATTGCTTATTTACGGGCAATTACCTAACAGACAAGTATTCATCTTAACATTTTAAAGCATAACTTTGAAAAGGGATTTTCCTATTTATATTACAGCTATCTATGAACAAGTAGATTATCAACTATTTTAAGTTTGCACGGAGTTTCGTTTTGGAGTTTCGTGATTCGAAAATGGTTCCCGATTCCGTCGTAAGAGTTGTTTGCGCGTGTAAGTTAAATCATTTAAAATTGAGAAATTGGAGAAATCCCTCCTGAACCCTGACAAAAGAAATATTACGGAATTATATGAAATATATTACTGATATTACCCATTTTCAATTTACAGTAGATCATGGTTCGCCGTAGCTATGTATGGAAGGCGAATTTAAAAACGACGGTTTTATGAATATTCGAACTATTTATGTAGCAATTCTCGCTTCAAACATGCTTTTGATTAATAGTAATCTATACTTGTATACTTATATACTACTATACTTCCATACTAATATTATAAATGCGAAACTGCGTGTGTTTGTTAAGCTTTCACGCATAAACCAATAAACCGATTCTAAAAATTCTTTCAACAATAGAAAGCTACATTATATGCGATAGGCCGTATATAAGGGCAAGCTCTGGCGTTATGAAACTATAAATATTATTATATTTTATTTATTATACTTTTTCTGTCCCAACAAAAGCGAGCAATCATAAATGCCAAAAAAAAAAACAAATTGTTACACATAAGATCCCCTAATGTTAAGGAATATATAACACCTGAAATAAAGACGCATACATCAGATCGCTTACACGATGGCATTCCTGCAATGTGTACATATGAAAATATGGAACTAGTTAAAGAATATGTTTATTTAGGTGTTATTATTGATTGCTTTTCAAGTGGTATAAACAAATAAACAAAGTTTGTGCACGACTAAGATCAATTGTAAGCAGATTTTATAAACTTAATTTTGTGTTCCTATCTGCACACTTCGAATAATTTATTTATTTCTAGCTGAACCTGTTGTAAGTTATGGAATAACAGCTTGGGGATTTTCCTGTAAAAAAATATCGACCATGTTCAATCAGAGCAAAATTCATTGTTTAAATTATTAGCTGAAAGAAATTTATACAAAAGAAAGGCATAATACTTTTATCAGAGTCTCAAAATTCTTTCAGTGAGAGCAATTCTGTGGTACAAAATTATGTTTCAGCACATACATAATCCTTTATATGTAAACAAGCTGGAACACAACCATAATACTCTTTTTAACTTTAATGAAGGATTAATTGTTCCTAAGCATACAAATAAATATGGACAAAGAACGTTAAATTGCTTGATTTCCAATTGCTTAATTGTGTTACTTGCTGAAATTAAAAACTGTGCCCAAAACAAACAATTGGTGAATTTACTGAAGACTTGGCTTACTGAAAGAATTAATTTGTATTAGCTTACAATGATAAAGACTTTAAAATTGTTATTTATGTTTCCATATTTTTTCTTTCTCTATATTTCTGTAAAATTTTTAATTTTTATTTTTATAATTGTAAAAAATGTAAGTATTAACTCATTATAATGAGATTTTTAATGTAAAGAACCCGTTAGACAAACTGCTAAAAAGTAGTTTATCGGGACTTTTTTGTCTTATATTTGTTATTTTCCTCAGGGCCTCCTGTATGGAGCTCATGTAAAAGTGTGTAAAATAAATTAATAAAAAAAAATAATAAAAATAGTTATTGCTTACGTTATAAGAAAAGCAAAACAAAACGTTGTCTTGGTAACTATGTTGATATATTTGCGGGAAATTTTATTTCAGGCATCAAATAACTCTAGGTTAACATCATAGTTAATATTTATTTATTTTTTCGAAGTTCTCCATAAAACAGTAATTCACCAAATTATTATGGAGAAGATTACAAAATTTAAAAGAAAAAAAAGTGCATGGGGGCAGTTTCACTATGTTGTGACGTATGTCATACTGAACTGACATGACTGAACTCTCTGTAGGTGACATTGAGGAAGTCGATGATCAATGCACTCAATGCAGACTCGTTTAGCAGTTAATAACTATCTAGGTATATAAATAAAAATTAATCTCAGAAATGTTTGTACGCGCATAAATTCCGAACGACTGCACCAAATTGGATAATTCTTTTTTACTACTGGTGAGCTCTGGCATTATGAAATTTGTATAAAAAATGCAAAACGTGGCACGCGGGCTGTTTGAAAACCGAATGTACTGGGAATGAATGTATGGAATGCGGGAGGGGGGAGGGGAACTCGGGAGATGGATTCGCCGGACGGGGGAAGGGGGGAGTGGGGAGAGGCGTGGAAAGGAGAAAGGTGGAGGAGGGGAAGTGGGAACGCGAGAGGGGAAGGGGATGTGGGAAAGGAAGTGGTGGCGGAAGGGGAATGGGACGAATGGAAAAAGACACGCAGGGAGAAATAATTTCCTTATTAAATGACATAGCAACGCTTGCCGGGTATCAGCTAGTATAAAATAAACGTCAACAGAACACGCAGATTGAAAACAGAAATCGATGAAAACAATTCATGATAATAATAATAATAGTTATTATTATTTTTATATAATTTAAATCGTGTGAAATTCTTCTGATGCAAATTAATGAGCTCTAAAAGACCGTAAGGTCAAGCAACCGGATTCAAATTGAATCATACGATTGCTTTTTAAACTATTTTTTTTCAAAGTCCATAGTGATAAGGAGTCGCCTGTTCATGACTAGGTACGAGTGTCTAGTTATAGCAATCTGATGATGTTTGTTTTATTGTCACAAAGTATCGAAACATTATTTCTTTAATTAGCACTGATATACAATCAGAAATCAGAAGCTAATCGACAACGCACTGCCCCGGTTAAGGTTGACGCAATCAGTCCCCCTCAAACGGCGAGCAATATGAAAAATAGTATTTTAAAAAATATTTGTAAAATGTGAAGTTACTGTAAGATGGGAATGAATTTATCCGCCTTTTCTAATGATTTGAACTTTTTTCTTTTGAGGAGAAATTAGAGACTTTTTTGCTCTGTATAAATTTGTTTGTGCGTTCCGTATACTATACTAAACGACTAACTTTGACTGAGTGGCTAACGACCCGTTCGCATTGGTAGAGCATTTTAGTAGAGTGGAGAGTATAGTAGTAACTAAACGCGTCCGAACACCATAATTTTAGTAGAGTGGGGTAGTCAGCTCTTTAGTCGATTCAATCCATTTCGTTTTATTTTTTCGGCGAGTAGCGATCCCCTCCACGCGTCCCTGCGCACTAACATGCGCAAACCCGCCGTTTTAGCAGAGTTCATATATTTGTAGACGCGGAAACTTCGTGGCATAGGGTGCCCGGGCACCCCTACTAAATCCTTTTTTTAAAATCCTTTTTTTAAAATCCTTTTTTTAATTTTCCTTCCCGGGACTCTCTTCCCCTTCCTTTCCTTTAAGAATACCCTCCACACAGCACCCCTCCTGTGTGGATCATGTAAAGAAAAAAAGTGTGCGGGGTAAACGACCGCGTTCAAAGTTAAAACTTTATTTAATTTTTGTTTGATGGGGTACTTAAAAAAAAAAAAACAGATTAATCGTTATGCATATGAGAAATATCTCTGCACCCGTGAAATTAACATTATTTTTTTATTTAATTGTCATGGACCACATCGTTCTGATGTACAATGGCGTGCCAGTCATGGGCGTTGCCAGGTTTTGATTTAGGGTGGGGCAAAAAATAAAAATTTGAGTAGGTACCGAAAAAGTAGGCTTCTACAAAGTATTCATGCTTTGGGCTCTATGAATAGAAGGAAAAACCATCAAAAACAATTTGAAAACGCGACTCGGTTGACAATCCCAGAGGTCAGGCATCGGCCAGCCAGGGTGGGGCAACGCCCCACCTTGCCCCACCGTGCCTACGCCCATGGCACCGGTAATAAAGGTGAAACAAGCAACAAAACTCTGAAAAAAGTACCTACATTACCTGTTAAATTACTGTATATACAATCAGCTTCAACGCAATCCAAAACACTATTAAAGAATGAACGCAGGTGAAACACGCACGAATTTGTTCCAAATATCACTTACTCGCCACATTCTTACCCGCACACTTACCCGCCACAGACGATTACCCCACGTGACCACAATTTGAAGAAGTTTTTGCACATGCAAGTTAATATCATCGATATATAATTTATCCCTCTCATATCTAATTCCAATATAAAAATAACACCACCTAAGAGTAGTTTCATAATACAAATCTTTATCTTAATGTAGGCTTGTTGTACAAGCTTCGTTCGTTTGTGACAAGTGTCATAATTCTTTGTTTTGCTAGAAATATATTAATGTAAGATTTTTATCAATTGTTACTTTAATCGATAAGCCGGCCGCCTCGATGCTATTTATAAGGTATGTATTTTTTTTATTCTTATAGCTGATTAAATTGTTAATGATAAGCCCGTGAGAGCTCTAAAAAATACTTCTAACTGCCTCAAATTCGTGTTTGAGAAATGATCTTCACAGCTAGTCTATTGAGCGTTGGGATTAACTTGCTGGAATAGAAGTTTTCTCCGTGCAGACTAACAAGAGGTAAATTGTATGCTTCTTCCGATCTTTCGACTGAGATACATGTTTTCTTTAACCAATATTTTTGTTTCGGTGTTAATTTTAAAGTTTACACGCCCTGTTTAGATACTTGGTCGAAGGTTAAATTAAATAAATTTATGTGGATACGCCGCATCCACATTTCAGTACATTTTGAAAATCTTCATACAAAATATCGAAATTTTGAAAAAAAATAAAATTCCGCACAACAGCTTTTCAGCTACAACAACATCAATAACGTCGTATTTTTCAATCTTGGCACTCTAGCTCACTGAAAACTCTCGGACCGCCACTGCAAGCAAGGTACATGACTTTTTGATTGAGAATTTTAATTGTTTTTGTGCAACTCAGGTAAAAATGCATTCCTCCGTTAAATACCATACAAGATGTGTTGTTTTTTTTTTTTTTTGAAAGAATTTTTAAAAAAGAATTTTTCAGTGCACGTAAGGGGCCATCCATAAATTACGTCACACCTTAAGGGGAAAGGGGGGGGGCTGTAGAGAAGTGTGACAAGGGGTATGGGGGGTCATCAACTCTGTGACGTCACATGTAAAAATCTAAATTATTAAAACGCAAAACTTAAATGTAAACAAAAAAATGTAAAATTGCAAAATATGTGACGTCACACTAGGGGGAAGGGGGTCTCACAAATGTGAGAATGTGTGACAGGGACGGGGGGGGGGCCAAAAATTATGGAATTCGTGTGACGTAATTTATGGATGGCCCCTAACCTTGTAGGGCGGAAAAATCTATCACGCAAAAAAATTTCGGGGAAGGCGAACAAAGGTTGAAAAACACTGCTCCATAACGTCCACAAAGATTTTCAATTTATTAGTACCTACCGGTTGAACTCTTATCAAAAAATTAATACTAAAGAGATAAGCTGATATAAATGGGTTGTGGGCGTGTCTGGTGTGTGTGTCCCATGTACAATGTTTCCTAACTGTTGAAATTTATAGCTAATTAGTGATTTTGTGGTGGCAGTAATTTTTATATGATTTTATCGTCCGACAGAAGTTGATAATATTAGAATACTGAGTAAAACTATCATTTTAAACAATGTCTGCCATTCATTTATTGCTACAATATCAAATGGGAGCTTGCGAAAAATGTTTAAAAAAATAAATGTCATAAACAATATTATCGCGTCTGTCGACAGTCCTAATAAATTGTATTAAATATTTTTTAAAAAGATTAATGCTAACGGCAGAAGTTTTTCCTGCTGTGTTTTAGAGTATTTTTTTTTCAATTAATTACTTCATCGGCAGGCAGATTAGAATAATTATTGAAATTATATTATAAGAGATAAAAAAAGTTACTTCTGCCAGTCTGATAGTGTTGTATTAATAATCTGTATTGTAGCAAAAATGTTTAAAAAAAAATTAAAAATTAAAGCAATGTTTCTGCCTTTAAGCCTAATGTTTCTATTGGTTATGGAAACCATCAAAATGAAAAAGGCAGACAAAATCGTTACTTTCTTTTCGAAGGCAGAAGTTTCTTACTACCTGAGAACAGCTGTGACTACAAATACACACTCTGCAGATCTCGCCACTAACGACAGAATTCTGGATGAAAGGGACGAAGAAAGCAATGACTACTTTATGTAATCATAAATATCAATTCAAATAATAAGTGTAACAATAGTTAACAATAATAATAAAAAATAATGATATAAAATGTCAATATTTTATTTTGAAATAATACATCAAAAATAAAATATTAAAAATTTGTTTTTGATATTACATCTAAAATCAGAATTGTAGAGTCTGCTACTTTTTTATATTTTTACAAAGACTCTATTGTTATTTTGTAAAATAAAAATAATTATTTAAAAGACGATGGAATAACATAAATAATATATTTTTAGAGTTAAATAATAATTTTTATAAGACGATGGAATAATATAAATAATATTTTTTAGACTTAAATAATTATTTTTATAAAAACTCCAACAACTGCTTTCGTTATCTATAAAATGTATTTCAAAATATATAATTGATGGCAGATATGATGAAATCATGTAGGTACCTAAATTACCACCAGCTCCCTAGCTATTATTTATTTATTTGTACATTAACGGCTTTCGGCTTTTACACAATATAACGTATAGTATAAGGCATAACTAATAATATAAGAAATTAGAAATGCGTTAGGAATAAAGAGCCCATGAGCGTGCAAAACAGCAAAGGATAGTAGATGGTAGTTTTATTTTCCAATGTACATTTGTTACTTAAATTTTAAATTTTTCTGCGACCGGTTAAAAAAAATTTAATCCTGCTAGTGAATGACACGGTTGTGTCGAAACCGGTCGCACAAAAATTTAAAATTTAAGCACCAAATGTACATTGGAAAATAAAACTCTTCAAAAACAAAATGAAAAGATAGTAAATAGAAGTTAAAAACCTGTGTAAATAACAAAGTAAAATGAGAAATTTACAAAAACGGTAAGTATTCTGAAAGATCCATTGAATGTCATTTTATTAAAAAAAGTCATAATTATCGATCTACAAAAACAGGAGATATGATTTTTTTAAATAAATAATTACTTTCTTTTCGCTCTATTGAACATTTGGCATTTCGTCCTTTACAGCATTTCAAATTTCCGTGATCCATTTGTAACAAATTTAACATAAAGGTGTGGTACGATAAAAATGTTTAATGGTGTGTGTAGGTATATAATAAGTAGGTATATAATAGGACCAAACAATTTCTTTGTCCTGTCTGGGACCTGGGTCCTGGGACCTGAAAATAAGTCGAAAGATTATATAATGTAAAGTGGCTACAACAGTTTTCTTTCAAATCAGTGCAGATCGCACTTCTTGCTTGCGTGAGTGCATAGTACCTACGTATAAATACTCACCACATATAAGTACCTACCTAATCAATGACAGAAGAGATTAATTTCGATATCAGAATCGAATCAAAAATCATGTAATCTGCCTGCATTAATTTGGTAATAGTAATTTTTTATGACAGTTAACTGCTCTCCACAGCCTAGGGCCAGTAAGTTTAGGGGTAATAGGAAGGTAGTGGGGAGGGGAAGGATATGGGGAAGACGTAGGTGAGAAAAATACATGACTATTCAGATCTGGTCACCAAACACGGAATGGTGGTCTCTCAACAGAAACTGAAAGCATATATACCACTCTGAAACACAAGTTAATCAAATAAAATTTATTTTAATGAAAACAAATAACTTTGTGTACACCACTATTTAATTAACAATGTCGACATGTTTTCTAAAAAACTATGTTTTCTTCGTCAGGATAATAAGTTAATAAAAAATAACAAAAGACAAACATGTATAGACAAATTAGAACATAGACAAAATATTAGAAAGGAGAGGTGAGTAATTACTTAAAATATCATAAAAAACAATTATTTAAAATAAAATATAAAAATTATTTAAAAAATTGAATTAGGAAAAGTGTTAATAGTAAATTAAATATAAATAACCGAACGTTTTTAAAAATAGCCATCTTTTAAATTTATTTTCGTATTAATACTTAATTTATAATAATTTATTTTGTTATTTAGACTTCCTGTTTTGTTTTAAAAGATTTTTTATTATGTAAATGTAATTTTTTACCCATCCTAAAATAATTTTTATATTTTATTTTATATAATTGTTTTTTATGATATTTTAAGTAATTAATCGCCTCTCCTTTCTAATTTTTTGTCTATGTTCTACTTTGTCCATACTTGTTTGTCTTTTGTTTTTTTTTATTAACTTATTATCCTGACGAAGAAAACATAGTTTTTTAAACATGTTAATATTGTTAATTAAATAGTGGTGTACACAAAGTTATTTGTTTTCATTAAATTAATAATGACGCGACAAAGTGAATTTGCGAAGTTTGAAGAAATAAATAAAATTTACTTGCGCACACCGGAACCCGCGACCTCCAGATTCGTAAACAGATCGTAAACAGTTAACCACGGAGGACATCGTCAGTTTTATTGTTCTCATTAGATAATACGTAATTATTAATTATCATTATTGTAATCGTAATCATTTTTAATAGATAAACGTAATCAAATTTCGTTACCAGATTTTTGATTAGTTCTGAAAAAACCTTTACCTGAAAGAAATTATTTTACTGTGTATATAAATACAATCGTTTAACCTTTATTCACAATGTGTAGTTTTCGAATTGCTTTTGTATTATATATATTTACTTCGCTAATAATTTTTAGTGAATCGAGAATTTTAAAACAGTTTCGACAGAATAAGGAAACTAGTGATGATGAATGCAATTTACCACAAAGTGTGATCGAGGACATCTCAGGATATCAGGAAACTGTAGAGGAGATAATAGAGTACATAACGAAGGGGCCTTATAAAGGAAGAACATGGAAAAGGTGAGTAAATGATTTAATTTGATCCCTTTTTTGGTGAATTGAATTTAATTATTTCAGTTTTAATTTTAATTTTATCGCATTTTTTTTTACTGCCATCTATTGACTGCGACAAAAATTTATTTGCAATAAATTTAAATGAATATTTTTTAAATAATTGTAATCATTTGGTAGAAATTTACTTTATATTGTTATTAATTTTTCATTCTGATAAATTGCGATTTTTTGGTTTGTAATCGTATACGATGCAAATATGGTCGAATAAATTTATTGTGTTTGACTGTTGATATCAAGCCGATGGAAAAGGGATTGAATTGTCTTTACGATATCGATGCGACTGACCGTTTCTGAAGCTCAATAATGTTTCTAACCCTCAGGCCTCGGGTCTATTTTGTCGGGAGGTCAAAATATTTCCGCATTGCAAAAAAACCCAAATAAATGGAAAATTTATGAACGCATCTGAAAACTAAAAATTATTTTTGAAGGTGAAATGGGCTTTCGGATTTTGAAATTCGAAATAAATAAATAAAAAAATTTAAAGAAACTTAAAAAAAGTTTTAAAAATGGATCACCTTTCGTTTTTTATAACTAATCGCTGATAAAAAAATAAAAATGCAAAAATAAAATTGCTGATAAAAAAATAAAAATGCACACATATTTTATTAGGCAAGTTTAATTTTTGTTTTTAATTGTTATCGGAAACTTTGGTTTCATAAAAGTGTATATTTTTATAATTTTGGGATTAACTTTTAGATATGAACATAAAACGTGGAGTTTTCTCTTTCTAACACCGTTTTCATCATATTCCTAACCATGGCGGTAAGGGAGACACAACGATTTCTATGAGACTTATATGAGTTGTTCTAAAAAGCGAACAAATAGCCTGAGGGGTTAAGGTTAAACGGACAGATGGCGCCAATAAAATTATTTTAGAAAAAAAACACTTTTACAAGTTATGCTTTAAAACTAGGAGGAATTATTTGTTTGTGCGCACAAAAGCAATATGAATATGAATAAAGACTTTTGTCGGTATACAAACTCAATTCTTTCGAGAAATATTGAATTGCATCACAGATACAATATTGTATTTGTATGCCTTTCTTGGAATAATTGAATTTGTATGCGCACAAAAATATTTATTCGTATTCTTATTTTAGCTAATTCCTAGAATGCAAAAAGATTCCGGTATGCAAAAATGGAAGTAAAGTATATTATACTTGATGTTGACAACTTTTCTAAGAAGTCACCGTTATTTACTTATTTTTATTCTGCTTAATAAAAACTGTTATTATAACAAAGTATAACCCTCCATACCTAAAGCGTTCATATCCTTTTTTTTGTTTTAACACATAATTGTATCATATAACTATATACTAGTTGTTAATAATTACCCTCTTGTGTACCACTTGATTATAAAAGCCATTTTATGGCGTTCAAATAAACAAATATGTACGGCCGCAAACATAAAATTCATCTTAATACGAGTATATTAAGGGGGGTTATAAAAGGTTTGAAAACTTTTTTTGTTTTTTTCTGAATGTACAACATGTCGAGAGTATTGTGTCAAAATTTCAAGTAAATCGAAAAAAAAAACTAACGAAGATACAGCGTTTCAAGCGACGGCCCTCATGCCCGATTCGAGTATAAATAAACTTTAAATCGATTTTCTCACAAACGACATTTTTGAAGTTCTTGAACATCATAACTCAAAAATTACTCGACCGATCCTTTTGAAATTTTGTAGTCTATTTTTACACATAAATCAACAGTTATTCAGATAGAGTTTTATTTTTTTACCATTTTTTTCATTTCATAATATCAAATTCACTGAAATTTTTTAGCGAAAATCACTTGTTGTCACTTCAAAATGCTGCCAAAAATAAAATTAAAAAAATAGAAAAAATAAAACTGTCTCTGATTACCTAGAAAAAAATATCACATTTTAAACGCATTTCGAATTTTTTTATTCTTTTGATTCAGTAACAAGTTGTAGAATTAATTCTTCAAACTTTTACATCATTTGTAGAATTCACCGCATAACAACTTTTTTTCGAGGCGCCTCCAGAGATTCGCTCTCACAGACTTATTTATTAATATTTTTAAATAAAAAAATTTTTTAAGATATTTCAGATGTTATACCTACTATAATGTGTATATGAAATAAATAAACCAACATCACTCATATCTCGAAAAAAAATCTTGAAAATATGCCTTTTTTGCCTTTAAAACCTTACCCCCCCCTTAAAGCATAAATTGCAAAAGGTTTTTCCCTAAAATAATTAAATTAACACACAAACAATTTATGAATTCTTTTAACTTTACCCTTAAAAAGATAAAAACATGATTTTTTTAATGGCACTGTTTTGTGAAATATTATCGTGTTATCTTAAGCATTCTTGTTCCATAATTCAACTGTCTCCAATTTTTAGATCGGAAGAACTCACCTAACTTTCAAATTAATTATTTTTCAGTTTAGCTGAGTTTGTCGACAAGTTTGGCCAACGCTACAGCGGAACTCCCGAGTTGGAAAACGCGATTGACTACCTAATCGATGTCTTCAAACAGAACCAATTGGAAGATGTTTCCACCGAAGACGTTGAGGTATGATGATCTCACCATTGGAATCTAAGTTTTTTTACATTAGTTCACACAGAACGCCCTGAGGAACCCAATTTACTTCTGGGGTAGCTGTGTGGATGTTCTTAGGGAAAGGAAGGAGAGGAAGTTTTGAGAAAGAAAATAGTATGAGGGGTAGGTAGGAATCTGGTGTATCCAGTCTAAAACGGTGTGACCAAGAGTGACAGACTCATAAATCCATTCCTCACATTGCGGTGCAGGTTGATAGGTCGGAGAGTCTGACTGGAAAGGTCAAAAAAAGGCCTCCCTCGACCAGTCTCTCCCAATCCGGTTCGCCAAGCAGTAGGTGGGAAAACGCATCCACCACCAAGACCTAGACAAACCTCGACCCACGAACTCGGGCACCTACTGCTAATTCACCAGTAAACGTCACCACTCGGGGTGACCTGGGATGGCAGGGGTGTTGGTTATTCAATAAATGGTTCCCGGAGTGGTAGTACACATGCCCGGCTCCCAAATTCTGAAAGTCCCTTAAAGCAGCAATATAACTCAATTAAGGGTGTATAAATCTATTTCAGGTACCATTCTGGCAAAGAGGACAAGAGAGTGCAATTTTAATAAAACCAAGAAGGAAATCCCTGCCAATGCTTGGTCTTGGGCTGAGCATTCCAACTCCACCTCAAGGAATTACAGCTGAAGCAATCGTCGTCAGAAATTTTGAAGAACTTGACGCCCTATCTCTCGAAGAAGTTGCTGGAAAAATAGTCGTGTATAACCAACCATTTATAAGCTACAGGGAAACTGGTCAGTATCGAATGTGGGGCGCTTCCGAGGCCTCTAAGAAAGGTGCGGTGGCATCGCTGGTGAGATCAGTAACTCCGTTCTCGTTGGCAACCCCTCATACAGGTATTTTAATGTATGAAGCTAATGTTACTCAAATACCAGCAGCGTCTATAACGTTGGAAGATGCTGAACAACTCTGGAGAATGCAAGAAAGGGGGGAAGAACTGCTTGTAACGCTGACAATGCCAGCAAAATTAGATATGAAAATTTCCAGAAATATTTACGCAGATTTTAAAGGATCATCTCTCGAAAAAAAAGTTGTACTTGTAGCAGGTCACATTGATTCTTGGGATGTGGGGGAGGGTGCCATGGATAATGGAGGGGGCTCTTTCATAGCTTGGCTGGCTCCAGTAGTCTTGAAAGAAATGAACCTCCGACCAAGAAGAACTCTCAGAACAATCATGTGGACTGGAGAAGAATTGGGGATAAATGGGTATGAAAAATACATAACTGAACACGAAAATGCTGGAGAGTTTATAAATTTTGCCATGGATTCTGATTTGGGTACATTTACTCCGCAGGGAATAATATACGAGGGTAGCAAAACAGGAGAATGCATGGTGAGAGAGATTCTTAAGTTATTTAAATCGATCAACGCTACAGAAATCAGTGTACAATCCGCTGGCGACAATGAAACTGTCTTCGAAGAAAAGTATTCGCTTGGAGGTCTTTTGAATGACAACGAGAAATACTTCTGGTATCACCACACAGCTGCTGACTCTATGAGCATTCTAGAACCAGATATTCTAGACTTGTGCGCTGCTTTTTGGGCAGCATTTTCATACGTTGTTGCGGATATGACCCAAGATATTCCTCGATTGTGATTTGTATTTTAGCTGTTCGGTTGATGTTTTAATTTATTATTTTATTTTATTACAATGTCCAATCGAAGCGAGGTAAATAATGTTGTTATGAAACTTGACTTTAAAACGAAATCAATAATAAAAATAACAAAAAACTAAATATATATTTTTTTACTGTTGTTTGTTATTAGTGAGGCGGCGTTTTTGTGAAAAATCACCTCAAGGGCGTTGTACAAATATATTTATATATTGGGTATGTTTTTAGGTTTTCACGGCCAAAAAGTATTTTTGTTATTGTTTTTGGGGTGTTATGCCGTGTTTCGCTAACTCCTTCTTTAGCTCATCTGCCCTGATGATGGACACTGTAACGCTGTCCGAAACGTTGGCTAAAGAAGGAGTTAGCGAAACACGGCATAACACCCCAAAAACAATAACAAAAATATTTATATATTGTATTTTTTTAATTACATACTACAGACTAGACAAACTGTTTTAGCAACTTATAGCTGACAGGTTTCATCCATCCACATTTGTAATAAATTAAGTAATTGCATATATCACCTGCCGAAATTAAAAAAATGTACAAATATAAAAACAAAAATTATGTTGAAGAATTGGCTCGCCGAAAGAAATAGTTAATGACTCTAACACAAACAATTTCGAGCTGCATAGTAAAGTAAAATAAGATCTATTTTTATCTACAAAGTACCTAAAAGCCCCCATTGACAAACAACTTAAAAGTAGTATATTTGGACTTTTCTTTTTTTCTGTAATATTTTTATGTTCCTGTGTATTTTTTTTTTGTTTTTCACAATAAATAAATTAAATTTTGTTGTTTCCAGTGTCGATATCTTCAGTATTTTATTTTCATCTAGAATCAAAAATTTCCTTACGAGGGAAATTATTTTCCCCGGTTCCATGCCAACTGGGAACAAAGTCAACTCAACACCTCTTTGAAAAGTCATTAAAAGCTACAAAAAACATAATTTTAAATTAGCCGATAAACCTAACCTTACGTAACCTATTTAACCAATTTTTAAAATATATTTTTTTATCACTCTAAATGACTTGCCTGAGATGGTTCTGAGTTGGTTTCATTCCGAGTTGTCCGGTGACCATTTTCCCCAGAGACTAAGACCTAAATATGAACAAAATGCATGACACTAAATTACACTAATTCATAATATTTCCAGTTTATTTTAATAAAACCCAGAACACACTCGCGAGGAATCACGGGATAGTCTGAATTCTTAACAAATTAGTTAGAATTTTAAAAATGATACAATTAAAATAATTTTTTGTTTAAATATTATATTATAATTAATGGGTAGGAGCTTTATCGATTGTTCAAAGAGGCAGTTCCAATTTGGAAAATTACACTTAAATTCAATGCAAATCCAAGTTCACAACCGTAATTAGTATTTTTATAAGATATCTTGGAAATTATTTACTAGTTATGTAAGTTTATTTACTAGTTATGTAAGTTTATTGATTTATGGCTATAAACAATGCTTGTTTAAATAATATTTCAGCAAACTTACGGTGACTTTTAAGTTATTGTTATCAGCTTTGAGCAAGGTATGATTTATTCCTCGCTATTTATATTGTTATCAGCTACTGTTACCAGTGCCGGATCCACGAAATCTGTAAGTACCGATGGAGCCTCTCCAACATTTTTTATTTATTCAGTTTAAAAACACTTACCCTATGAAAAAAGGCCACCTGTATTTTGGTTCCCAATAGATTTGCAAAAATCCTACCTTGGTTGTTGACAGTTGCGTTGACTCGAAATCAAGGCAAAAACTAAAACTAAATAAACACGACAATTTAAAACGTAAAAGATATGTATTGTTAATATTCGTGTAATATACAACAGGTAAAATACTATTATATTCATTCAATATCATTTTTTGGTTGTGTATTTGTCTCTAGGTAAGAAAAGGCGAGGGGTGAGATGGAAGTCGGATTTAGTAGGAACAGAAAAGACGCATTGTGATTGGTTATTGAAGTTGGATCACATCCATTCGTCGTAAGAGACACATGGAAAAATAAATATAAATTATTGTACCAAAATAAAATAAAAAAGCAATAACTTTTTTTATATGAATACAGTACAAGAATCCCAACTGCTCCCGTCTGGTACCAGTGAGACTATGGCATCCCCAATTGGGGTATGTTGTGAGGCTGAAGGTAGTGGGGAGGGGAAGGAGATGGAGAAGAGGAAGGTGGGGAAGTACCTGACTATTCAGATCTGGTCACCAAATACGGCTTAAGCCTTTCCAGCAACGTTTCAATTCTGAATGTTGGTCTTACACCAGGGCGATACTGAGATTATCTTCGACTCTGGAACGTACCGCAAATATATCATATATTATTTTTAAATGAATTGATTGTGAAATAACACATATTAATCAGTTAAAATTTATTTGCCACGCTGGGATTCGATCCCGTGACCTTCGGATTGCGAGTCAAAAGCCTTACCGTTAGACCACGCCGGCCGTCAAATGGGTAATTTTTGGTGACTATAATGGGTAATTTTTAAATGATTCAGGGAATATTTTGAGTAAATTTCAATACAATCTTTATTTATTCACGGCGCGGCCCTTCGGAGTTGGCGTCAGGTTTTTTTTTGTACATTTTTGAATGTATAGCAGATCCGGCGCTGACGTAAACGTCTCCAATGAGATCGGGAGGCTAGGTTTTAAATAAGTAGGTAAGTGCGATAGAAAAAAAAAACATAATTTTTTAAATGTCCAGTGAAAACTTTTTGATCCGTAAGCAAGTTTTTGATTCTAGATGTAAATAAATTACTGAAGATATCGACACTGGAAACAACAAATTTTTATTTATTTATTACGAAAAGCAAAACAAAAAACACACAGGAATATAAAAATTCCTTTGATCGATGCGCGGCACTTAGGACAGCATTTTCTTATGTAGTAGATGTCATGACAGTAGATGTATCGAAAAAATAAATCAATGTTATGTTAATTTAATGAAAACAAATAACTTTGTGTACACCACTATTTAATTAACGATATCAACATGTTTCGAAAACTATGTTTTCTTCGTCAGGATAATAAGTTAATAAAAAATAACAAAAGACAAACAAGTATAGGCAAAATATTAGAAAAGAGAGGTGATTAATTACTTAAAATATATTAACATAATAAAAATCTTTTAAAACAAAACAGGAAGTCTAAATAACAAAATAAATTATTATAAATATAAGTATTAATACGAAAATAAATTTAAAAGATGGCTATTTTTAAAAAACGTTTGGTTATTTATAATATTTAATTTAATATCAACACTTTTTCTAATTTCTAAAATTTCTAATTTATCTAATTGTATACCCGTTGTGTTAGTGTGTAAAATTTTTAAACCTTTATTAATATCAAAACAATGACCTGTTTCCAAAATGTGGTTTGCAAATTCTGAATAATAATTATTATTTAAACATCTTAGATGTTCCTTAACTCTAATGTTAAAATTTCTAGAAGTCTTCCCAATATAAAAAAAAGTTACAATCATTACAAATTAATTTATAAACCCCAGATTTGTTAAAAAAAACACCTTTGTCCTTGTTATTTAATATATAATTTTTTAATTTGTTATTGGCGTAAAAAGCTGGTTGGATATTATTTGGCATGTTTTTATTTATAGCAAGAAACATGTTGATATTGTTAATTAAATAGTGGTGTACACAAAGTTATTTGTTTTCATTAAATTAAATAATGATGCCACAAAGTGAATTTGCGAATTTTGAAGGAACAATGTAATGTTATTTAATAATAATGAAACTAATTTATTTTTGAGAAGATAAACATAGACATAAAATTAAAAAAAAAGTTATCAGCCGTACCAGAAAAACGATTAATATATATATTATTTAAAAATCTTTCCTTTTTTTGGTCTTTGAACTAAAACCGTTAAATATGTATGCATGATGACTGTTTTTAAAGAAAATTTTAAACCCAATTTTATTGCTACATCAACCAGAGAGGTTCAATAATAACCACCATGGCTTGATTATTTTTATTATAAAACCGGCGCTGTGTTTTTATTTTGCTTCATAGTTAAGTTCTTCTGTGTTAAGGCTTATACAATACTGTAAGAGATTAGTCCGTATCAAGTTCAGCGTTCCTTATGCGAATTCTACATAATCGGTATCCGCCGTCTGGATGTCTTAATCTGATCGTATTATATGCCATCTTCTCTCCATTGTCATAAGCAATAAATCAACCGATACATTCAATAACCGACCTTTTCACATGTTCTCAATAAACGCCCGATAAACATGGAGCTAATCCGTACTTTTTTATTGGGATGCTTATGAGATTTTTAAAGTTCTGCATTATCACTGTAATCAGTTAAGATAAGAACACATACAGGGCGATTGGAGATTAAATAATAAATATTTCCATGAAAAAATATTATTTTTAAGTACAAGCCATTTATTTTTTTCTACACATTAAGTTTTACTAAATGCCAAAACACTAAATTGTTACACATAAGATCCCCTACAGTTAATATATATATATATATATATATATACCATACACCTGAAATAAAGACACATACATCAGATTGCTTACACGATGTCATTCCTGCAATGCGTACCTACATATGAAAATATGGAACTAGTTAAAGAATATGTTTATTTAGGTGTTATTATTAAGGCTTTTACAAGTGGGATCTGATCCATAAACAAAGTTTGTGCACGACTAAGATCAATTGTAAGCAGATCGCATAAATTTTTTTTTTCCTGTCTGCACACTTCGAAATTTTTTTTTATCTCTAGCTGAATCTGTTATAAGGTATGGAATAACAGCTTGGGGATTTTCCTGTAAAACAAATATCGACCATGTTCAATCAGTGCAAAATTCGTTGGTTAAATTATTAGCTGAAAAAATTTTATACAAGAAAGACATAATATTCCATACTTTTATCAAAGTCTCAAAATTCTTTCAGTGAGAGCAATTCTGTGATACAAAATTATATTTCAGCACATAAATAACCCTTTATGTATAAACAGGCTGGAACACAACCGTAATACTCGTTTTAACTTTAATGAAGGACTAATTGTACCTAAGCATACAAATAAATATGGACAAAGAACGTTAAATTACATAATTCCCAGTTGTTTAAATATGTTACTTGCTGAAATTAAAAACTGTGCCCAAAACAAACAATTGGTGAATTTACTGAAGACTTGGCTTACTGAAAGAATTTTTTTAATTTTTATTTTATATAATTGTTAAAATGTCACTATAACTCACTAAAATAAGATTTTTAATGTAAAGAACCCGTTAGACAAACTGCTAAAAAGTAGTTTATCGGGACTTTTGTTGTCATATATTTGTAAATGTGTAAAATATATTTTTTTTAAATAAAAATAAAAAGAGCAATATATTATCCGCTAGAATCTAGACATTCGAAAAGCTCCTTAAACAGACTTCTGGGTTTTAGCTTCGAAGTTAGGCTTTACTCAGATGTCTCTTGTTGTACAGTTCACGGTGGTTCCCATCCATCCAAATCCAATGTTTCTGTTATATCATCAGTGAGCGACCTCAATTTTTCTTCCCCAGCTAAGGACGACATCCAACGACTTTCGATGTTTTCCTTTAGCATTCCCATTTAGCCGTTACAAAATTGTGCATTCAAAATAAACAATTATACAGTTCGACCAAAACAAAAAATGAAGTATGTAATAGAAATATGTAACAAGCTTCCGATGAATCCTAGCGAACTAATAATAAATCACTCCCTTTCTGCGTCCGCACATCTTCTTTCGTTATTTTAAAAAAAATTATATGAATACTGCATAAGAGTCCCAACGGCTACCGTCTGGAGCCAGTGAGACTATGGCATCCCACATTAGGGTATGTTGTGAGGCTGAGGGTATTAGGAAGGGATAGGAGATGGGGGAGAGGAAGGTGGGGAAGTAACTGGCTATTCCGATCTGGTCACAAAACACGGCTAAAGCCATTTCAAGCAACGTTTCAATTCTGAATGGTGGTCTTACACCAGGATGATACTGAAAGTATCTTCCACTCTGGAACGTGCCGCAAATATACTATATATTATTTTAAATGAATTAATTGTGAAATAACACAAATTAAATAAAATTTATTTGCCATGCCGGGGATCCCGGATTGGATTCGACCTTCGGATTGCGAGTCAAGGGCCTTACCGCTAGACCACGCCAGTCTAGCTGTCAATTGGACGAAATCTGTACTATTATGGCATCGACAGCACAAGAAATATTTTAGGCTGACATAAGAGGGTGTAAAGTAAGGGATTGAGAAGTAAATTTGAATTCAGCTCTGTTAACTAAACGTAGCTGCGGCCTTTTAAAGCAAACATTCATTGATAAAAGAACATTGATGAATTTTCAATTACAATTTTGTTACTAATCAGTCTAATCACCCTGTTAGACACGCACTTCTCTAGTATCTATATAAACAACCAAATCTTCGATAAATAGTTCATGTGATTTTGCTTTTTGACGCGTTGGTTCTGTTGCTAATGTTTCAAAATGCGTAACCATCGTTTATTAGTGAGTATCATTCTGACGCTAGTTTTATTTGGCCAGTTTAGCACACAGGTTGAGGTACAAAATGGCGAACTAGGAAAAGCTGACGAATGCAATCTGCCACAGAACGTACTGGATGACATTGCCTCATATACCAATGTGACCAATCAAATAATAGATTATTTTACAAAGGGGCCTTATAAGGGACGGACATGGAGCCTGTAAGTTTAAAAAATACATTTTTGTGAAATATTTCACTTACGGTGAAAATTAAAAGAAATGCTTCTCTTAAATTGAAGTTAATTAAAACTTAAGAAATAAATTTTGAACATAGTTTTACAATGCTTTCCTAATTTCTGAAATTTATTTGTAATCAGGGCAATAATATGTTTAAATGTTTGTTTATTTTATTATTGCGTTTCTAAATTATGAAAAATATAGACTGTAACAATATCTACATATATAGTTCACCTGAATACTTAACCTGTAACATATCTACCTATATATGTTTATCACCAAATAAATCTATTGTCCAAGGATAACCTGATTACATTTCATGATGATAGACTATAATTGTTTACTTACTTTTCAAAAATAAAATAATATGTTTTTTTTTTTAGTTTGGCAAAGTTCGTGGATATATTTGGTAATCGACTCTCGGGTTCACAGACCTTAGAAGATGCTATAGATTACATGGTGGCCTTGTCGAAAGACAATGGTTTAGATGACGTTCATACTGAAGACGTTGAGGTACAATTTTGACTGTGACGTGTGAGTTTTTAATATAATTTTAGAGGATTCGCACTGTTTCATATTCTTTAAATCTATCAAAATTTATGTTCTAGGTCCCTTACTGGGTCCGAGGTCAAGAAAGCGCAACGCTGATAGAACCCAGATACAAAAACTTACCAATGCTCGGTCTCGGAAGCAGTGTGGGAACCCCTCCAGAAGGCATCACAGCACAGGCTATCGTCGTTCAAAGTTTTGATGAGCTTAATGCGCTTTCAAATGATACAGTCAATGGTAAAATAGTCGTCTATGCAGAGCCATTCGTAAAGTATGGCACAACTGTACCATACAGAAGCAACGGAGCTTCAGTGGCAGCAAGGAAAGGAGCAGTAGCTGCTCTTGTTCGGTCAATAACACCTTTCTCATTAGCTACTCCGCACACTGGATCACAAACGTATGCCGAAAATGTTAACAAAATTCCAGTTGCAGCTATAACACTGGAAGACGCTGACCAATTGTTAAGAATGCAAAATGATGGTGTTCATATAACCATAAATCTTAACATGTCCGCTACTTCCGATACCAAGATATCGAGAAACACTATAATCGACTTGAAAGGATCTAGCTCACCAGAGAAAATAGTTGTGATCTCTGGACACTTGGATAGTTGGGATACAGGAGAAGGTGCGATGGATGATGGAGGCGGAGCATTTATATCTTGGGTGGCTCCATTGGCTTTGAAGAATCTCAACCTTCAACCTAAAAGAACATTGAGAACAATTCTGTGGACCGCAGAAGAGCAGGGACTGGTCGGTGCTATAGCCTATGAAAAAGAACACCGAGCGGATAATGAAAATTTGAATTTTGTTATGGAATCGGATGATGGAACTTTCAGTCCAAAAGGTTTGATATATAAAGGAAGTAAAACAGCAGAATGCATGATGAGAGAAATTTTGAAATTATTCTCAGAAATAAATACAACCGAAATGGAATTAGATGGCCCTGGACCAGATATTAGTGTTTGGACTGACCAAGGAATTCCGGGAGGCGGTCTCTCCAACGCCAATGAAAAGTACTTTTGGTACCATCATTCACCCGGAGACGCCATGAATTACGTTGAACCAGATGTACTAGACAGATGCGCTGCTTTCTGGACCGCCTTCTCGTACATCGTAGCTGACATGGCCGCAGATGTACCAAGGACATAAATGTAAATAGTGACTGCTGCGTAATACTGTAATAATTATAATCGCTTTCTCAAGAAAGAGTACCTGTGAATGCTTTTTAATTTTTTAATAAAGAAATTAGAAACTTTTTATTTTATCTTACTTTGTTGTTATATAATGTTATATAAATTCATTTAATTCCTATTTTCACCTAAATATCTTCTATGATCTATGAATGAAAACATAAAAAGGTAGACATAGGAATCAATCGCATGGTTTCACAAAATGTTCATAATATTTGAAAAACCTGTCGAAAGCCATAATAATTGAAGTCAAGTATTTTCATTTCATCCCACACAAACCGGTCATAGGAAAGCAATTTATTTTGTAAATAACACAATAATTGTGTTTGTAATAACACAATAATTTGAAATAACACAATAATTGTATTTGTAACCACGATTTATTTAATTTTTCCACTACCGACCGGTCTCGCTTTACATTAGCATCTTAAGGGTATAAAAACTAAACTGAGTTTAATCGGTTTAATTTTTATACCTTGTAGTTGCTTATGCAAAGCGAAACCGGTCGGTAGTGGAAAAATTAAATAAATCGTGGTTACAAACAAAATTATTGTGTTATTTCAATTTATAATGTCAAACCACAAAGTTACTGCTTTCTATCAAAAAATAAAATTTGTTATGTAACTAACTATTCATGTAAAAAAATATTATTGAATATTCGCATTAATTTAATTCCGTCATGCGCCTAATTTAATGGGTCGTGTACATGACCTAAAGTTCTCACTTCTAGACCACAGTAGTATAATTTGGGGAATCAAGCATGAGAATCTGGAGAACCTGAAAAAATAAATAAATAAATATGTATGAAAATGTTTTCCCGCTCTTTTTTAATTAAGTCACTGCTCCGCGGCATATTATATCATTAGAAACATTAGTTTTGTTTGTACAGAAATGTTAAATATTTGGCTATATACCACACAAATTAATATTTAATTTTTTTTCTTGCAGAACTTGATAATAAAACTATCAAATTTAATTTTAATTTAATATAAAAAATTAAATGGAGTTCTACGAATTAAATACAAAAACAATTAATACATTTTAATATAGTTTTATGAAGCACTTATTTTTTGGAATTAAATTTAGTTATTTGTAATATTGTTTGGTTCTATAGCGCCGTTTTCGTGAGAAAATAGCCTCAAGGGCGCACTTTTCTACGCTTATTTTTACTGTTTTACATTGTCACCATAATATTATAAAATACCCACAGTCATAGCTTAATTTGGTTAATACGGCTTTCTTATGCTGGTTACATAATTGTTAAAGTGCCTACTCATCGGGATACGTTAATCCGATAATATTATTTTATTAGGTATCTTTATATAAGCCTTTAAACATTTGTGATTACTGCTCTACAAAATTTAAGTAGAGAACAAATCCGTAGTTTTATCGGTTTACTTTCATCATGTTTTGTCTTATCAATAGAGATAATAATGTACAGGAGTAACTGTAAAATTTCATAATAATATTATAAAATATTTTGACAACTGTATACAAGGCTAGATAATTTATAAATCACTAGCTGGTACCCGGCATGCGTTGCAATGCAAGGAAATAAATTGTTTCTCCCGCATTTCCCCCCCGTTCCTCTTCCTCGTCCCCTTCCCCCGCGTTCCCCTTCCGTTTTCCACGTCATCATCTCTCACGGTAACCCCATCTCCTTCATCAGCCTTTCCCTCCCTGCCGCTAAAATATAAAAAAAACACTCATTTTAATTTACATAAGTTTCACGACGTCAGAGCTTACTATTATATATATCCTATAACCTTCGCGAGCGTGCGCACAACAAATCACCAAAATTTCATCACAATGGGATGAACGGTATGGCAGCGCATAACATACGAACAAACAAACAAACAAAAATTGATTTTCAAATGTAAGATATTCGAAATCGTCGATTGCTTTTCTCCCCAACTGATTGCCCTTGGGTGTTTTTTTTACAAAAAAACGCCGCCAAAAAAATTTCTAATTATTATTGTTATCTTCTTTTTTGACATCCTGCTGCGAACATGAACTTTTCTTAAATATTGTATTTAATATAGTGAATTTTTTTTAATTTAAGTTTTTACTGAACGGCAGCATTGACCTGATGAGGGAAAAAGTTTTATTTCATGTAGGCATCTAAAGAAAACTTTACAAAACTTTTCAGGCCAAGCCATGACATTCACAGCGTTAGATTACTTATTTTAACATTTGGGGAGATAGGTAGAGAAAAAGTTTTAAGGTTATTTTTTTTATTATTTTTTTTTTTTTCCTTTATTTTTCCCAAAATTTACATTTGATGCATACAATATTATAAAATAAAAAGAATAATGGGAACCCACTAAGGCGCAGCCTGTGCGTGGGTAATATAGTTGAATATATTTTATTATTGTACCTAGAAAGAACAAACAATGGGCATATAAAGCAAAAACATGATTAAAATTTGTCTAAACAGCTTTGCACAAAATGAGCATACATCAGTGCAACAGTAAGTGTATAGTGTAATATTAAGTGTAATACTAATTGTACATTAAGTGAAGTAGTGTAACAATAATGGTATAATGTAACAAATAAGTGCATAATATAACAATAATGGTATAGTGTAACAATAAGTGCATAATGTAATAATAAGTGTACTGTTTGTGAAAAAAAAGTGATACAAATTAAGCAAACAATGTTTCAATATTTACATTGTCAAGCCACGACTTCAACTCTTTTATGTATTGCAGAAGTTTAGTTGTCACTTGAATATTTTTCGGTAAAAGATTGAAAGTACGAGGTCCAATGAAACTGCTGTGAGTTTGCATTTGTTTGGTATTCGTTTGGGGGGTATAAAAAACATTATTATTTCTAATGTTGATTCTATTTTCATTTTTTTCGAATTTGTTTTGGTTTTTAAAGATATATTTCATAGTTTGCAGTATAAATAGTTTACGGAGACTGAATAGTTTAGCTTCTTTGTATAGTGCATCTGTCGAAAATGTTGTGTTTCTATTGTACATAACTTTGATAATATAATTTTGAATTTAAAGAGTAGGTACATAATTAGGTATACTTTAGTACTGTTTTAGAAATTTCCTTCAATAGCACCATTCCTCTTGCCATGCTATGCTGTGCTTGAACATCTGTTCTACCGTGTGATATTTTGAACAAGTCGTATTAGAAATTATGTTGGTTTGTGAGCCGATTGTTATAAATCAGAGGTTCCCTAACATTTTTTTCTCGTAGACCACTTTCAAAATTTTACTGGTCACGGTGGACCCCCTGCTGGTACATTTCTACCATATTCCCAAAACTCGACACGCGTTGTACTGAATACTGAATGGCAACCTTTTCAAACGGGGCAAAATGGACCAGTATTCGAGATTATATTTGCCACGATGTAGGGGGCGCAATAGGATATGGGTTGGGAGTTATGGGTATGTTTCCATCCCAGTACAGTACACCCATATCCCATTATGCCCCCCTTGCCTAGCCGGGCGTTTTAAGATCTCATGCATAAACAGTACAACAATGGCGCTGTACGCCAGTCGTTCTGTTATGGAGGGGGCATAATGGGATATGAGACGGAGGGGTGGGGTCTGGGGCACGGGATGGGTCTCAATCGAAACCAGTTCGTTGACCTCCACTAACAACTTGTGAACCCCCATTTTTATCGCGCCTACGTGGACCCCCGTCGGGTCTCCCGTGGACCCCTAGGGGTCCACCTGGACCACTTTGGGAATCATTGTTATAAATGATTCGATGAAGTATCAATTCCGGGTTAACTAAGGATAATTTACTTATGACCATGGACGTAGGCACGGTGAGGCAAGGTGCCCCACCCTGGTTGGCCGATGCACGACCTCTGGGATTGTCGACCGAGTCGCATTTTCAAATTTGCTGCACTTCACTGGATGGTTTTCCTTCTTCCGTTCATATTATTTGTATTCATAGAGCCTAAAGCCCTAAAGCATGATTATGTTGTAGACGCCTACTTTTTTCGGTACCTACTCCATATTTTTATTTTTTGCCCCACCCTAAATCAAGACCAAGCCCATGCTTATAACTGAACGGTGATTGATAAAATGTTCACTTCCAGATGGCTGTGAAGATCGTCTGCCTTTATCCTGTCCTAATAAATTTTAAAAGTATTTTTATATTTACGGAGTCTAGAGAGGCAAAAACATTATACTCATATCATGTTTATAGTTAAAAATACTTATATTTCTTTTTGAAACCTTACTTTTTAACGATGATTGAAATTCGCCATGAGTTCTTGTGATATCCTAGATTTTAGTTTAGGTGTTTTTCATAGATTGGACTTGTTGCAGAAAGGTAGAGCTCTTTAAAATACGGAAAATGAGAGATAGATAAATACGTTTGCAAATTGCTTCCAAGGTCAGGGCCCAGAAATATTACTACCGCCTGCTAATTGAACATTGGCCTAATGACCGTCCAAGCTCCTTTATAATCTGTCACTAATTAAACGTCCACAGTGTTTTGTTGACTCCGGAGCTTTTATTGAACAATTCTGAAGAAGTTTTTGTTGTAATATTTTCATTAATATAATCAGATAACAAATAATTAAAATATAATAAATTTCCAGTCTTGCTGTACATTCTGATTGATGGACTTAAGCGTATCTATAAAAGAACATAAAAATCGGGGTTTATAATCTATGTGATTGTGGTTCTAGATGAGTTGGTTCCGTTGCTAAATGTTTTAAAATGCGTAACCATCGCTTATTAGTGAGTGTCATTCTGTCGCTAGTTTTATTTGGCAAATCTAGCACACAGGATAAGGTTCAAGATGGCGGACTAGGAAAAGCTGATGAATGCAATCTGCCACAGGACGTTTTGGACGACATTGCCTCGTATGCCAATGTAACTAATCAAATTATTGATTATTTTACGAAGGGGCCTTACAAAGGACAGACATGGAACCTGTAAGCATCATAATATAATTTAACATCTATAAATATTTAAGTTACTTTATGCCTTTTAACATCATCCGTGAAAAAAGTGTGTTCGGTTTAAATAATAATTATCGAAATTTCAACCGATTCATTACTAGTCATTTTTGATCGTCATTTCATTGCGTATTAAAAATTACAAAGGTGCAAAAGCGAAAGAGTGGGGAAGCTACGAAGCACCGTTCTTCTTTAGCATCGTTGTGATTTGAAACTTAATGAAACGAAAAATAATGAAAAGAAACTCAATGAAACTAAAAAGAGACAAACACATACATCTACGGGATTTAGCCTGAGAGAGAATTAGAAAGCAAGTCTCTTCTTTGTGCGGTGCTTCGTAGCCTACCGGCCTCTTTTTTTTGCAATGCTTCGTAGCCTCCCCACTCTTGTCTACTTTAGTTTTCTGAAGGTTTCACTTCTGCCGCGTGTGAATTGCATTCTGATTTTTTTTTATTTTACATTAGCTCCACACAAGAGGCCCTGAGGAAAATAATATCCCTCAGGGCCGCGTATTTCCTTTTCCGTGTTCAATAGGAGGCAACCATGTCTCGAAATCAACACGGGTTTGTAACGCTATTTACCTTCCAAACCCGTGTTCAATAGAAGGCAAGCGGCATCCAATCGTGCACGGATTTGTAACGCCCAATCCTTCCAAACCCGTGTTCAGTTCAGTACGAGGCACGCGTCCTTGGCGATGCATGGAACATAGCCACGAAGTTCGCACGCTTACTTCACACCGCATACGTTTTGTCCGTCAGTCACATTTTTTTTTATTGTGCAGAGGTGGTTTGGTATATTTATGGTGCAGAGTGCAGTGTGCAGCGTTTGACGTTAGAGCAGGCTTTTAAATTAATACTAAAAAGTTGGCTAGTATTAAAAGATATCGTTATTGTGCACTAAATGCTATTATTCACATATATGCTTTTTGCTACAATTACATTTTTTTTTCATTAAAAGCCCACTTGGGCGTTAATGAAAAAACAAATAATAAAAAATAAAAAAAAATAAACTATTTTTTATATTATACTTACTTTTTAAGTGTTTTTTTTTTATTTATATGTTAGATACACAACCCAGGTTTTAAATGGTTTGTTAGGCAAGCAGGGTTTGTCTAACGGACTTGTGTAATTATTCTAATACCTAGAACGAAAATAAGTAAAATAACGCGCGCGCATTTTTTTATTTTTTGAACAAGATAAAGATCCCAGGTTTCGAAAGGTTTGTATGGCAAGCAGGGTTTGTCTAACGGACTTGGGTATTTTTTATAATACCCAGAACGAAAATAAATAAATGAATGTGCAAGCGTTTTATAATATTTACACATACCCCTTAGACAAACCCTGATTGCCATACAAACCATTCAAAAACTGGGATGTAAATCTTACTTAAAAGAAAAACGCATGCGCCTTCTTTTAATTATTTACGTTCTTTGTATTAAAATAATTTACACAATCCATATGATAATAATAGCATGCTGCTTGAACTTCATACAAGTAGTAATTATAAACCCTTGCATGATTGGAGGACACGTGCCTCGTACTGAATACGGGTTTGGAAAGAGAATTGGCGTTACAAATCCGTGCACGATTGGATACCGCTTGCCTTCTATTGAACACGTGTTTGGGAGGTAAATAATAGCGTTACAAACCCGTGTTGGTTTCGAGGCATGGTTGCTTCCCATTGAACACGCCTCAAGGCCTAGGTCATCGTAGGGGGTGCTGTGTGGAGGGTCTTTTTAAGTAAGGGAATGATGGGAAGTTCTGGGAAGGTAAAATGTATAAGGGGTGGATAGGAATCTGGGAGTCAGTGTGTCCAGGAGTGACGGATATTAGGCGATGGGCCAAGAGAGTCTGGCTGGAAAGGTCAAATGGCCTCCCTTAACCAGTCTCTCTCGATCCGGCTCGCCACGCAGCAGGTGGGCAAACACATCCTCCGCCAAGATCTGGATAAATCTCACCCCATGAATCCGGGCATCATTGGTATGACACCAAACGTGGCGAACCACTTGCGGTGACCTATGGCAGAGGTGTTGGTTATCCAATAAATGATTCCCGGGGTGGTGGTACCCGTACCCGCCTTCCCTCAAATCTCATACATTTTTAAAACCAGGTCACCCCAAGGGGTTCGCTACGTTTGGTGACTTAGCAGGGGTACCTGGGTTCATAGGTGAGGTTTGCCGGGTGTTGGCGGCGGTTGCGCCTGCCCACCCCTGCATGGCAGGCCGGATTGGGAAAAAAGATTGAGAGAGTCCGTTTGACTTCTCCAAATGTAGTCTCTCGGAACGTTGCCTTGCACCGCAGTGGGATGTTGCAGGGGGGGGGAAATCATCCGTGGATGGATGGTCCGTCACTACTGGACACACTGACCCCCAGATTCCTACCCACCTCTAATACCCTTTTCCTTTCAAGAATTTCGTCACCTTCCTTTCCTAAGGAGCTAATGTTAAAAAAACGCGCGAATACCGGAAGACACCTTCGACCAAGTATATCTAGGTCAATGGGAAGACACCTTCGACCAAGTATATCTAGGTCAATGGGAAGACACATTATAAAGCCAAAAATCTGTGGAATATTTCTTACAATATAAATTCAGTTTCAAACGGCGCGTGCGGCGCCGGTACATACTGCGTCATGGCCAAAATTTGCGTGTCTCGTGCGCAGCGATGAAGTAAAAAAAATATTTCTTTTTCCATGTTTTTTCATTGTGTGAACGCTTTAATATTATTTTAGTAACTACCTATTAAAAAATTCCTTAATATTTATTCTATTTCTAATTTTGAAACAGTTAATTCCATTTTAATTGACTTTTTTAACTTTCGTGGTGGGTTTCAACCAGAAAGAGCATATTACGAGTTCTTGCATTATAAGAAATACATAATGTTTTATGTTATCCGCCTTTTTAGTTATTTTTTGTTGCCAAATAAATCCTTCAACAAATATGAACTAATGCTTATTTTCGTTTTACCCAATACCCAGCTGCCTTAAAATAATATTCTATCTAATTCCTCTCTTCATATCAAATTTCGAAATGACTTGACTCCATTATATATTCGAGTAGGAAGAAAAACTGCTCAAAGAAAGCCGAAATTCTTTGCGTCTTTAAATTTGGAGGCCTCCGTGACGAGGGGTAAGACTCTCTACATGAGAGCAATCCGAAACGTTACTTAAAATAGCTTTAGCCGTGTTTGGTGTTCAGATGTGAATAAACAGGTAATACTTCACCTTTCTCTTCCCCATCTCCTTCCCCTCCCCACTTCCTACAGCCTCAAAAAATACCCCAATTGGGAATACCGTAGTCATGGTCGGAACTCTTGTAAAATACTAAATTAAATCTTTTTAAAGTGATGATTTAGAACACGATTAGCCATTGGTTTCAATAGATGGAGTTTGTGTGGATGGGTTTCAATAGAATGTTTCATCGTTTTAAACTTTGATTATCAATGCACCGTTTTAATCTCAACGATTTATTCTCTCACGTTTGCTTTTATTGGTGAACTCAGCTATCGATAACGACGAATTTAACCAATAAATAAGTTAAACGAACTATGTATTACAAACGCTCACACAATTTTAAACACTAACGGCAGTTGTTCTCAATCCTTTGCCACAATTTTGGCTCAACACTCCTCAAATGCACAAATACGCTCTTCCCGACGCAATTCTTCGACCAACTGGCGAATTGAGCGATATTAAACAAATCACTTAGCTAATCAGAGACTCGGATTGATCTATCGAACAGTTGGGAACAATGCCCGTTACAAACATAAGGCTCGGCACATTATCTTACCTTCAATCGTCTCTGGTTCTGGTACAAAATCAAGTAGGCATATCAAATAATATCATAATTTTTAATTTGTTTTCAGTTTGGCAACATTCGTGGATATATTTGGCCATCGGCTCTCTGGTTCACAAGCTTTAGAAGATGCTATAGACTACATGGTGGCTGCGTCGAAAATGAATGGTTTGAATGACGTGCACACTGAAGATGTGGAGGTAAATATTTTGAGAGAGTTTTCTATTTTTTAGTGGCAGCCAGATGTCTTTTATACCTTCATTCGTGTCCAATCAAAGAATCCCAAACATTATTCTTTTGTTCCTATTTAAACTTCGATCCACATCCATTACTCGCACCCATCCCACAGCTCACATTTGCCGTATGCGAATGGGTCGTATTTATAAGGTGTTTTTTTAAGAGCTTGAGAACTTTAAATAATAATACAAGACAGAAGTATTATTGGAAAGAATTTTTTATTATTATAACCTGGTAGATAATTACACAGCATTTATTTTTTAAATATGATTTGCGGCATATGTTCGCCGCGGCTACGAGTTACATAGTCCATTCGATCAGTCCAATTTTTCGATACTTTTTCCAATAAATCTGGCAGTATGGCGTCAATGGTGGCTTGAATATTGACTTCCAATGCTTCAAGAGTTGCTGGTTTGTCGGTGTAAACCAATAAAAATAATAGCCCAATAAAAAGTAATCGAGAGGCGTCAAGTCGCACGAACGAGGGGACCACTTCTGGAAATAAAGTTGTGTGTGAACTTGGCAAACGGATTTAATTTTTCAAAGTAAATTTCCACAATTTGGAAGCGTTGTTCTGACGTTAAACGATTCATGATGAATTGCCAAACCTTACTGAACAGAAATGTCAACACAATTTGACATTCTCAACTGTCAAACCATCGAAACTTCTCATGCAGCTAAAAAACACCTATTACAACTCGTTCTTGAATATTAACAGCTGTGTTTCCTCCCTCCTATAACATGATTATCTTTATTACCCATGTTCATTCATTCCTCTCATCAAAACCAAAGATGACAATTCCCGAGGGAAATTTAATTATTTTCCCCAGTGTAACACAGATCATACCGTTTGCTATTGAAAACAACAAAAATATTCAAAATGTTCAATTTTTCTGTTCATCTGGTTAACCCATTTTATTTCTCGAAATACTCAGAAAGCCGTTACCACTGTTAGACAAATAATAATGTGTTTAATCAAAAAAATATACAATTGGTATTACGAAAAGAGTTTCCATTTTTATTGGATATGAGTAAATTACTTCTGTTTAATTAATTAATATAATTTCCAGGTGCCTCATTGGGTCCGAGGACAAGAAAGCGCAACGCTGATAGAACCCCGAAACAAAAACTTACCAATGCTCGGTCTTGGAAGCAGTGTGGGAACTCCCCCAGAAGGCATCACAGCACCAGCTATCGTCGTTCAAAGTTTTGACGAGCTTAATGCTCTTTCAAATGATAAAGTCAATGGTAAAATAGTTGTCTACGCACAGCCATTCATAGATTACGGAACAACTGGACAATACAGACGTAATGGAGCTTCGGCGGCAGCAAGGAAAGGAGCAGTAGCTGCTCTTGTTCGGTCAATAACACCTTTCTCATTAGCTACTCCGCACACCGGATCACAGGCGTATGTCGAAAATGTTAACAAAATTCCAGTTGCAGCTATAACACTGGAGGACGCTGACCAATTGTTAAGAATGCAAAATGATGGTGTTAATGTAACCATAAATCTTAACATGTCCGCGACTTCAGATACCAAGATATCGAGAAACACTATAATCGACTTGAAAGGATCTAGCTCACCAGAGAAAATAGTTGTGATTTCCGGACACTTGGATAGTTGGGATACAGGAGATGGTGCTATGGATGATGGAGGCGGTTCGTTTATATCTTGGGTGGCTCCAGTGGTCTTGAAAAAACTAAACCTTCAACCTAAAAGAACATTGAGGACAATTCTGTGGACCGCAGAAGAGCAGGGAATTATTGGAGCTCTAGCATATGAAAAAGGACACCGAGCGGATAACGACAAATTAAACTTTGTTATGGAATCGGATTTCGGAACTTTCAATCCAAGAGGTTTGAAATACTCAGGAAGTAAAACAGGAGAATGCATGATGAGAGAAGTTTTGAAATTATTCTCAGAAATAAATACTACCGAAATGGAATTAGTAGACCCTGGACCAGACATTAGTGTTTGGACTGACCTAGGAATTCCAGGAGGCGGTCTCTACAACGCCAATGAAAAGTATTTTTGGTACCATCATTCACCTGGAGACACCGTTAATGTCATTGAACCAGATGTACTAGACAGATGCGCAGCTTTCTGGACCGCCTTCTCGTACATTGTAGCCGACATGGCCGCGGATGTACCAAGGACATAAATGTAAATAAGTAAATAAATAACATTTCTTTGTAATTTGGGGGTTCATTTAACTCTTTTTAAGTTAATGTTCAGTTGAAGGCTTTTACCTCTCTTACCACATTATGCAAATACAAATATTTTTTTTTTCATATGTAATTTTCTTGACAAAAATATAGAAATATTTCACTTTATATGATTTTTCGAACTACAAAACAAAATACCTTGTATTTCCTTTTTTCAACAAAAAATTTATGAATGAAGACCAAATTATTTACAGGCAGGCATAAAAAGGCAAAATTATATCATCACCTTCAAAAAATTCTCATGTGTTCAAAAACTATTCAAGCATTGAAGAAAAAGTTACTGGTCTAATAAAGTAATTTAATTCCATAAGAAGAATCATATTATATTAACTACACAAAAGCAACCATCTATACTCGTATGTACAATGTTCGTTCACTATAATGACTGCGACAATCCAAGAATACGATCATTACTGCGATCTTTAATGTTACTTACTTTGTACCTTATCTTATTATTTATCTACTTCCTTTGGTAATGTAGAAATATTGAATGTATTGCATTGCACTACCCCCGCATACATTCCGGAATAAATTATTATTACGGCGTATTGTTTTAAATTTCCGAAATCTTTAGCAAAATCAAGTTTAATATTTTCAAATATACATTGTACAAAAGATTATCTAGTAAGTTCAATTATACATAAGAACGAAATCTCATCTCGAAAATCGTCGAAATACTTTTTACATTTACCCTTCTTTGCAGACGAACGTGTTTTGGATTTTGTTCGGCTGATAGGCGGTTGATGGTTTTTTGTCAGTTGTGTTGGGTTAGGAGCACATTTATCTGTAAGATACGTATTGTTTTCCTTATGTATGTTTTAAAAACGAATTGAAATATTTATTTCGTAATATTTTTAAAATGAATAAATTATTTGAATTGCATTGAATGGCCGAATCGAAAACCGAACACCAGGGAATCTCCTTCGCTCGAGTCGATAATCTACAATTTAAAAAAAAAACTGAAGTATTAGGTTAGACTAGAACATCTGAGTAGGAAAATCGTCAAAATGTCGGACGAGAATTTGTGGAATTTGGCGAAAATTACCTTGATGAGTTTTGTTATCGAATCGAATATCGGCATACCGTAACGTAACGGCATCTGTGATCTAGAGATAAGGCTCCTCGACTAGCAATCCAAAGATCGTACGTAGGTTTTGAAATTTAATTTAATTGAACTTTACAAAGTTATTAAATTATGAAATTACAATTTCATAATTTAATCGTCAATATATATTATACAAGAAAGTCCAAAAAAACGTGCGGACCGCAAAAACTTAAAAACGAGTACTGGTACAATCAAGGGAGTTATATGGTGTGGTAGATCTCTATCCCCCTCCAAGATAAGGGTATCCGTTTTTACCTAAAAGGCGTGCTTTTAAAGATAAAAGGGCTGGAAGCTCCGCCCCCTTGAAATTTCAAGAACAGACTGCCGGAAATTTCTAGAATATTCGATAAAACTCTAGAAACTGTAAGGAGTGGAGTAGTATGTCAGTGAGTCTAAAAGTTTCGAGAACGTTCTGGATGGTTTGCTAATGCAAAATAATGGAAGGAGAAAGTTCTAGAGCTTTCAGAATTGAGTGGCGGAGTGTGTCGGTGAGTCTAGAAGGTTCCGGAAGGTTCCAAAAGGTTCGATAAAGCTGTAGAAAATTCTGGTAGAAGTAGTGGAGTACGTCGGTGAGTCTAGAAGATTCTGAAAAGATCTATAAGGTTCGATAAAGCTGTAAAAAGATCTGGAAGGAGTGGCGGAGTATGCCTGTGAGTCTAGAAGGTTCGGTAAAGCTGAAGAAATTTCTGGAGGAGTGGCGGAGTATGTCAGTGAGTCTAGAAGATTTTGGATGCTTCGCAAATGCTTTTGAAAATTGTGGAAGGAGAGAGTTCTAAAAGCTTTCAGAATTAAGTGGCGGTGTGTGTCGGTTAGTCTAGAAGGTTCCTGAAAGTTCTGTAAGGTTTGTTAAAGCTGTAGAAAGTTCTGGGAGGAGTGGCGGAGTTCTGGGAGGAGTGAGTTTAAAAGTTTCGAGAACGTTCTGGATGATTCGTTAATGCTCCAGAAAGTTCTAGAAAATTTGACAAAGCTGTAAAAAGTTCTGGAAAAAGTTCTGGCGGAGTATGACGGTGAGTCTAGAAGGTTTCGGAAAGTTCTAAAAGGTTCAATAAAGCTGTAGAAAGTCTGGCGGAGTGGCGAAGTATGTCGGTGAGTCTAGAAGGTTCTGGATGGTTCGCAAATGCTTTAGAAAATTATGAAAGGAGAAAGTTCTAGAAGCTTTCAAAAATAAGTGGCGGTGTGTGTCGTTGAGTCTAGAATATTCGGAAAAGTTTAGAAGGTTTGATAAAACTGTGGAAAGTTCTGGAGGCGTGGCGGAGTATGTCAGTGAGTCTAGAAGGTTCTGGATGCGTCGCAAATGCTTTAGGAAATTGTGGAAGGAGATAGTTCTAGAAGCTTTCAGGAATAAAAGGCGGTGTGTGTCGGTGAGTCTTGAATGTTCCGGAAAGTTTAAAAGGTTCGATAAAGCTGTAGAAAGTTTTGGAAGGAGTGGTTGAGTATTTCAGTGAACCAATAAGGTTCTATATGCGAATGCACGGAACTTATCCGAGGTTCATGCACCATATGGAGTTACTTGAGGCAACAAATAGATTTAGTTTGGAAACTAGACGTTATGCAAATCTTGCAATTCTTAGTTTTAACATAATCCATAACTATATTGACAGCCCATTCCTCTTGGAATGCTACGGTTTATACGTGCCTGAAAACTTCAGTCGTAGTCGTCGACACGACTTGTTCAAAATACCATACGGCAGAACAGATGTTCTAGCACAGCATAGCATAACAATAGGAATGGTACTGTTGAACGAAATATCAAAAACACTAGATGTATACAACTCTTCTTTAGATAGCCTTAAGATTTTTTTGTATAATGATCATCTTCTTAGGTGTTAAGATTGTCAAAATGAGAAAATTGTACGGTAATTGGATTATTTATCTGTTGTACAATTAAAAAAAATAAAAAATAAAATAAAAAATAAAATAAAATAAAACCAAATAATAAGTTGGGTGGTTTGCTAATGCTCTAAAAAGTTATGGAAGAAAAAAAAATTCTATAAGTTTTCAAAAATTAATGGCGGCGCGTCTCGGTGAGTTTAAAGGGTTCTGGGAAGTTCTAGAAGGTTCGATAAAACTCTAGAAAGTGTTGGAAGGAATGGCGGAGTATGTCGTTGAGTCTATAAGATTCCAGTGAGTTCTGGATGGTTCGCTAATGCTTTAGAATGTTTTGGAGGGAGAACGTTCTAGAAGCTTTCAGAAATGAGTGAAAGAGTTTGGCTGTGAGTCCAGAATGATCCAGAATGTTCCAAAAGGTTCAGTAAGGTTCTAGAAAGTTTTGGGAAGAGTGGCAAAGTAAGTCGGTGAGTCTAGAATGTTCTAGGTGGTTCGATAATGCTCTAGAAAGTTATAGAAGGAGAAAGTTCTAGAAGCTTTCATAAATGAGTGGCGGTGAATCTAATGTCGGTGAATCTAAAAGGTTCCGGAAAGTTCTGGAAGGTTCTATAAAGCAGTAGAAAGTTTTGGAAAGATTGGCGAAGTATGTCACAAAGCCTAGAAAATTCCAAAATGGTTCAGTTCATTAGCGAACCAACAAGTCTGGGATGGTTCGCTAATGCCCTAGAAATTTCTAGAGTTTTGCAGAAATTGGTGGAATAGTTTGTCGCTGAGTCGAAAAGGTTCCGGAATGTTCTAGAATGTTCGATAAAGTTCTAGAAAGTTCTGGAAGGAATGGATTATGTTGGTAATTCTAGAATGTTCTAGATGGTTCGCTAATGTGCTGGAAAGTTAGAGAAGGAGAAACTTCTAGAAGCTTTCATAAATGAGTGGCGGAGTGTGTCGGTGAGTCTAAAAGGTTGGAAAAAGTTCTAGAAGGTTCGATAAAGCTGTAGAAAGTTCTGGAAGGAGTGGTGGAGTATGTCAAGAAGTATGTCTAGAATATTCCAGAATGTTCAGGATGATTCGCTAATGCTCTAGAAACTAAAGGAAGGAGAAAGTTCTAAAATATTACTGAAATGTGTGGCGAAGTAAGTCGGTGAGTCTAGGAGGCTCCGGAAAGTTCTAGAAGGTTCGATAGAGCTCTAAAAAGTTCTAGAAGGTTGACAAGTTAGTATATTAATAAGTCTAGAAGGTTCCCGGATATTCTGGATGGTTCGCTTATGCTTTAGAAAATTATGGAAGGAGAAAGCTCCAGAAGCTTTCATAAATGAGTGGCGGATTGTGCCGGTGAGTCTAAAAGGTTTGGGAAAGTTCTAGAAGGTTCGATAATCTTGATCTTCAATGTATATATTTTTTTAAAAGTGTACAATGTGCTTGCCGCTAAAACTCAGAGATGAGTCCCGGTACGATCATGGGAGTTATATTGTGTGGCAGCCCTCTTTCCCCCATCCATGAAGACGGTTCCCGTTTTTACCTGAAGGGCATGCTTTTGAAGATATAGGGGCTGGAAGTTTTGCCAGAATAGTTCAGAACATTTGAGAGTATTCTTGAGCATTTCACAACATTCGAGAAGATCCTGGAATTTAGTGGAATATTCTGGAATAAGCTAGAACGTTCGGGAACATCCCGGACAACCCATATCATTGTGAATCATTACAGAATACTCCCGAATTTCTCTTGTGGAATATTCTTAACATTGTTCTGGAACATTTGAAGCCTTTTTTGTATGGGTAGGGCTACCCATTGGTAGGAATATATAAAAGATCCGTCGTGGGTTCGAACGTCAGTTCAATATCACTTCAACTCCCTGAGCGAAGCACCCCAGCCAAAGTGTTTTAGAACATTCCAACATTCCAGAACATACCGGAACATTCTGGAAAATTGTGGAATGTTCGGATATGAGGTATCGGGAACATCAATGTGGAACGTTCAACGTGGAACACTCTCGAAAATTGTCCTGAGCGAAGCCGGGTAACCCAGCTAGTTTTTTTTTTTTTTTTTACAGTTAATACCGCACAAGAGTCCCAACTGCTCCCGTCTGGAGCCAGTGAGACTGTGGCATCCCCAATCGGGGTATGTTGTGAGGCTGAAGGTAGTGGGGAAGGGAAGGAGATAGGGAAGAGGAAGGTGGGGAAGTACCTGGCTATTCAGATCTGGTCACTAAACACGGCTAAAGCCATTTTCAAGCAACGTTTCAATTCTGAATGGTGGTCTTACACCAGGGCGATACTGAGAGTATCTTCCACTCTTAATTTAATTTAAGTTTAAAATAATATAATGTTTTGAGGCACTTTCCGGAGTGGAAGAAATTCGCAGTATCGCCCTAGTGTAAGACCAGGATTTGAATGACCACTAAATTGAAACCTTGCTTGAAATGACTTTAGCCGTGTTTGGTGACCAGATCCGAATTGCCAGATACTTCCCCACCTTCGACCTCAAAATATGAACTAATGCTAGATTTTCCAGATTTTGTCATTGATTCCTCTTCAAAACATAATTTTTAGTAAGAATTCAAATATTGAGCCGGTTTATAGCTGGAGTATAGGTGGCACCCGGTGCGGATAACGTGGTGCCATCCAAAGGATGAACGTGGTGTCGCCCCAAAAATGAACGTGGTGTCTCCCCAAGAATGAACGTGGTGTCACCCCAAGAATGAACGTGGTGTCACCCCAAGAATGAAAGTAGTGTCACCCCAAGAATTAGTAATCCTCAAACTTGATTTTGGATAATGTCCTACCTAATATTGAAGAAAATTGTCCTGAGCGAAGCCGGGTAACCCAGCTAGTTTAAAATAATATAAGGTTTTGAGGCACTTTCCGGAGTGGAAGAAATTCGCAGTATCGCCCTAGTGTAAGTTGTATGTGATATTGAATTGACATGTTTAGCATCAATGAAGCACAATTTAGACATCAAGCTTTATTGCTGTTAGTCTGATTGTGCTTCATTGATTTTTAAATTATTCATTGATGTTTATATTGTATAATTTGTTTGAATTGTTTATATTATTTAAATTGCTTATATATGCTTATATATTAATATTTTCTCTATTTTAAAAACGATTTGAAATTTTAATTTTGTAATGTTTTTAAAGTGAATAAATTGAATTGAATTGAAAAATTGAATTGAAAAAAAATTGAAAAAAATAATTTAGGTATTATGATTGGCGGCGCTAGTAATGCGAGGGTGGCCTCTTATCCTAAAAATCGGCAAATGAACGAAATTTCAGGGCGCTCTTACATTTGGTCGGCGAATTACTTTCATTTGTCATTACGGCCAGCGCGCGCACGCCATTGCGTTTATAGTAGATAACTTTCGATAAAAATAAAGGATATAAGTAAACATTTTTATGCATGGTTTTAAAGCTTATTAAATTTGACAACTTATTTGTTTGAAGTATTTTTTTCATATTTTCTCAGACAAAAAAAAATCAACTTCAAAACAATAATTTTGCAAAAAATATATATTTTTTAACAATTACCTCATTATTATTGGCCAAACTAATGCAGATATTAAAAAAAAGTAGTAAAATATAATTTTTAGGCAGTTTTGTAAGAAGTTCAACGATGAAATTTTTTTCTGATATATGTTTTAGTTTATGCGATATAATCACTTTAGTATAACCCCACATTTTAATGTTTGGGAGGGTACAGGGGGGGGAAGCAAGCGAGGAAGGGTGGTGACTTTTTTGGAAAACACTCCCCGTAAGAGGTACTATCCACCTGCACAAATTCAGCTCTCCCCTAATTTGTTCCAGTTAAGGCCTGTTTTTTGTCTAGATTGACTGGGCTAATAGGTAACAATTCACTTCGCGAGTTCACGTCAATTACAATTTTCGAAAGAAATGAGAATGACATGGGTGACAAGCAAGAAATATTTTAGGGAATCCCATGACGGAGCAATATTTTGGAACGAAAATAAACCCGTCCTAATTCCTTGCTTTTGATTTTTCATAAACAAAAGTGGATTCGGCAGTACTAAATAAAGTCGGTCGATAATAAGCAGTCAACATTTTTTAATGACAAAGATGTCTGATGCGCGGCGTCCGCTCAAACCTGATACAAACGAGTGAATTGGCCGTTCGACCTGCAAATCGGTTTCTATTACATAAGTTTCGGCCAACGCTTTGGAGCGAAGGGTGGTGAGACCCCCTGGCCGAACTCTGCGTGTAACGGCCGCTAAAGCAAGGTAAAACATGTTTTTCCCCTAAAACATGTTTTTTTTTGTTTTTGGGATATGGCATCACTGATTACAACTGGCAAGTGGGGTTGCCAATTCGTGGGGAATTCCCTAAATTACAGGGAATTTCTAAGATTTTTCAAAAATCACACACTCCTTGCCTCATTCACATTCATACGTCGTCTCACACGCGCTCTTCTATTATTCTGACTCTTGACCGGCCCGACTCAAGTGTCTGACTCACTTGGTCTTGCCATGTCTTCCTCGGGTTTCTCCGACTTCTTTTACCATTCACATTTGTGTATTTATTTTCCTTACACTCCTTTCCTCGTTCAGTCGGAACATAGGTACAAACATTTACAATGATTATTATTTATTTATTGTGAGAATCCACCATAATTTCATTTTCTTTAGAAGAAAATGTTCAAACTTCTGAGCCTGAATGAAAGAAAAAAATCCATGAAAGACTTGACAATCCATACTTTACTATACTATACTATACTATACTATACTATACTATACTATACTATACTATACTATACTATACTATACTATAATATACTATAATACTAAAATAATAATAATAATAATAGTTGTTCTTGTATAGGTTTGTATTTAGTATACTTATACAATGCAATTACATCGCGTGAATTGACTAGATTAGCATTTGTGGAAAAGTGTGTGGAAGGATTAAGTTTTTCCTGTGAGGAAGATTTAACCCGGACATAAAATCTAGAGAACAAATTAAATAATATAATAATAATAATAATTTAATAAATTATTTATTAAATTAAATTAAATAAATTATTTATTAAATTATTAATATTATTAATTATTAAATAATTAATTATTATTATTATTATATTATTATTATAATATAATATAATAATAATTAATAATTTAATAATTAATAATTAATAATATTAATAATATTAATAATTTAATAATTTCATAATTAATAATATTAATAATAATATTATAAATATTAATAATTAATAATTAGTAATTAATAATTAATAATTAATAATTAATAATTAATAATTAATAATTAATAATTAATAATTAATAATTAATAATTAATAATTAATAATTAATAATTAATAATTAATAATTAATAATTAATAATTAATAATTAATAATTAATAATTAATAATTAATAATTAATAATTAATAATTAATAATTAATAATTAATAATTAATAATTAATAATTAATAATTAATAATTAATAATTAATAATTAATAATTAATAATTAATAATTAATAATTAATAATTAATAATTAATAATTAATAATTAATAATTAATAATAATAACATAATAATATAATAATATAATAATCCTCTTTCCTCTATCCTAAAATGTTAATTAAAAGCATGTTTGGAATAAAAATTAAAGGTAAAACGAGAGAAAGTAGTATAATTTCGCATTTATTATTTATGGATGATATAAAATTATATTCGAATTCTGAACCAAATTTAGAGAAAATGATTAAGGTAGTTAAAATTTTTTCAGATGATATTAAAATGACTTTTGGTTTAGATAAATGTAGAACGATCCATATAGAGAAAGGCGAAATTGTAGACGGAGACGAGGGTATATTTAGAAATTTCAAAATTAAAAGTATGAAAGGGGATGAGGTTTATAAATATTTAGGATACCCGCAATCGAATAGATTAGATCATACTAGTATTAAAAATGATATTAGGATTAAATTTCAAAGTAGAGTCAGAAAAATTTTAAAATGCAGTCTATCTGCTAAAAATTTAGTAAAGGCAATAAATACTTGGGCAATACCTTTATTAACGTACTCATTTGGCATAATTAAATGGTCCAATACAGATTTAGATAGCTTAGAACGATTAATTAGAACTACGTTAACAAAGTTTAATTGCCATCATCCAAATTCAGCTATAGAACGAATTAATTTACCTAGAAATTTAGGAGGTAGAGGTATAGTCAAAATAACTTCTTTGAAATACAATCAGGTAGAAATGCTAAGAACTTTTTTCCATAGGAAAGCTAATAGTTCAGAAATGCACAAAATAATTTGCAAGGCAGATAGAAACATTACACCTTTAAATTTATACGACGATAATGCCAACATTCTTTTAAATACCAACCAGGAATTATTAGATTCCTGGTCAAATAAAATTATTCACGCCAAACACTTCAATTATCTCAACCAAACGTATGTTGACAAACTTTCGTCAAACAAATGGTTGAGTATTGGAGAATTGAGCGCAGAAATAGAAGGATTTATGCTTGCCATTCAGGATAGAGTCATTAATACTAAAAATTATAGGAAGTATATAATCAAATATAGAAATCAAATTGATGATTTATGTAGAAAATGTTTGGCTTTTCCGGAAACTATAGAACATATTATATCGGGATGTTCTATATTAGCGCCTTCCGAATATACTTTTAGACACAATCAGGTTTTAAAAATAATTCATCAAAGTTTGGTAATTAAACATAAATTGATTGATTGCCGTAATGTAGTACCATATTATGAATACGAACCAAATTCGTTTTTAGAAAATGAATTTTATAAAATATATTATGATAAAACTATACTAACAGACAGAACGATTCGTCATAATAGACCCGATATAGTTTTACATGACAAAATTAAAAAAATAACTTATATCATTGATGTCGCTATTCCAAATTCCTGTAATATTCAAAAATCTGTTTCTGAAAAAATTAGAAAATATACAGATTTAGGAAATGAGATTAAAAGAATTTGGCATTCTCGGACTATAAAAATATAACCATTTGTTATTTCGGCTACTGGCATTATACCTAGCTCTCTAATTAAAAATTTAGGCTAATTAGATTTGTCAAAGAATCTTTATATAAAAATGCAAAAATCAGTCATATTAAATACATGTAGGATTACGAAAGATTTTTTAAATATTTATATTGAGGGATCGGTAGGATTTATCGGTTCAGTTAGGAGTTCTATCGAGCCGAACCCTCTGATATGAAAATATCTGGAGTCGGTGAAGTATTTTCCCATATGGTCTCTGGTAGGTTGACGTGTTGTTCTTGTATAGTTTTGTATTTAGTATACTTATACAATGCAATTACATCGCGTGAATTGACTAGATTAGCATTTGTGGAAAAGTGTGTGGAAGGATTAAGTTTTTCCTGTGAGGAAGATTTAACCCGGACATAAAATCTAGAGAACAATTTAAAAAATATTATAAATGCGAAACTGCTCGAGTTTGTTTATGACCTTTTCACGCATAACACAATATAAAGACTTTAATAATTTTTTCACCAATATAAAGCTAAATTATATGCGCAGACTACAGGTTGTATATGATGGTAAGCTCTGGCGTTACGAAATTATAAATATTAATGTATTATATTTGTTATACGTTTTCTGTCGCTAACAAAAGCGAGTTTTTGCTAACGTCAGAAAAAAATCTTTTCCATGGAAACAATGTTGATATATTTTTGGGCTCTATGCTGGTAGGCACTCAGTCTACTGATCAGCTACTACTGCAAAAAATTTAAATATTAGAATTCGTTTTTTTTTTTGGACAAGCTTGGAATAAATGTCAGATTTGAGTTCCTGTATTAAAAATATAATTCGTAACGATTGAATGATAAATATAGTATTTTTTGATTATATTAACGAACTTCCAAATATTTAAATAAAAATAAACATCCGAAATGTTTGTAAGCGCATAAATTCCGAACGAATGAACAAATTTGGATAAGTAATTCTTTTTTTCTTTGAGCTATAGCATTATGAAATTTAGGTGGTAGGCGAGATGTTTGAAAACTGAATGTAAGGGAATGAATATATGGAATGCGGGAGGGCATGGGGGTGGGGTGGGGGGGGGAGATAATTGATAAGTGCAAGCGCTACAGTAATTTCCCGTAATACCATGCGAGCGAAGCCGCGGGGAAAAGCTAGTAAAAAATAAATTCTAATTTCGAGAGAATTTTGCTTAATTTTATTTAGCTAGAATTAATTATCTTACCAAACACAGTGGCCTTGTCTCTTTATGGTGAGCAAAGGCTATTTTAATTTTCCTTATTAAAAATGTACAAAAATAAAATTTTAAAATATTGGAGAAGTAGGAACTTGTAGGAAATTTAAACATCTGGGTGGGTATTTTAGAACTATGTATTGGCAACCCTGCTGGCAAGTGGCAATATTGTTTTAATGGCGGTTTGGCGTTTGTTGGCGTGCGTGTATTGACTATTTTTTTCGCTAAAGATTGTTTTTGATAATAAATAAATAACGTTCAAAATGAGTGCAGACAGTATTGCAAAACTTTATAAAAATTATGGCATACTTGCCGATGCCAAGGACAAAATAACAGAGGTTAGTTCTTTTTAAATTTCAACCCTTGAAGTTCCCGGCAATGAGTTCTATATTGAAATTATTATTTATTTACACTTTCCCTTTCAGCATGAAAAAGAGTACCTCGAGATCATCGAGGCCGTCAAAGGTTCTGATAAAGAAAAGCGATTGGCATCTCAATTTATCGCTAAATTCTTCAAGCATTTCCCTAACCTAGCAGACCAGGCGATTGAAGCACACCTAGATCTTTGCGAGGATGATGATATTGCGGTAAATACAATACATTAATCGCGTTAATCATAAACGTCAATCTGTATCCAGTTGTTTGCCTTAAAATTCAATTTCAAATTCCCTGTTTTTTTTTTTTAATGTCACAATCATTGTTTCAGATCAGGAAACAGGCTATTAAAGACCTGCCGAACCTTTGTAGAGACAACAAGGAACATACTCAGCGAATTGCAGATATTCTAGCTCAGCTTTTCCAGGCGTATGATGTTTCAGAATTGAACATGGTCAACACCTCAATAATGACCCTGATGAAACTGGAACCCAAGGGAACATTGAGTGGCCTTTTCTCTCAAATACAACAAGGCACAGATAATGAATTAGTGCGTGAACGCTGCATCAAGTTTTTATCTTCAAAAGTCAAACAACTTGGTAGAGAAGTAATCAACAAGGAAGCTGAGGACTACATTATTGTTGAGTGCAAGAAAGTTCTAGAGGTATGATTTGTTTCTTAAATTTTGCCATATGTTGAAGTGTGTCATTACAGTATAAAGTAATACCACGTCCAAAACACATTGTCATCAGTTTTACACGGATACAACGGTTCTATTAAATTTTGTGGTATACTTTTGGGATGACTGGACACGCATAATACAAATACTTTTTTGAAAAAACCTTTTGATTTATCAATTGCTATAAAAGACGACTATTTGCTTTCGGGGCAACAGAAAATTTCAGTTATGTAAAATGAAAATTTGCTTTCTTCATGTGGGATGACAGCCGACAGCCATTTATGATAATTTACATCCGTATTCTGACATTCTTTATTGAAATTTTGAATAATGTTTTCCATCGCCTCAAATGCAAATGGTGGTCTTTTATAGTAATAAAGGTGAATCAAGGGGTTTTTTTTTAAATATATTTGTATTACGCAGGTCCAGTCGTCCCGAATGTTTACCAAATAAAGTCATGAAAAGTGATAGAAAAAACTAACCTAACTAACATAGATTTATTTTATTTTTCAATTTCCAAAAGTGGCCTGTTTTGTCACTATTCGGTTTTGTCCGGTTACCGACTACAGACGATACTATCATCACGGTGCTTTTCAGGCGTGAATGTATACAACATCAAAAACATGCTACAATATTTTCAGATGTACAATATGGTTTCAGATATTATGTTTATCATATCACCAACAAACATTACTTCGTCTCTTATCATCTTTTGTCAGATTTGTGCGAATCAGTTATAGCCATGTACCGACACCTAATGATCCATATGAAAACATGGTGGTATTAATTTATTTCTAATTTAACTTTTTGTTTCCTTTCAACTTCAGGATGTGAACGCAGACGAATTTGACCAGATAATGGAACTCCTGGGCTGGTCTCGCCTTGGTCGCACGACTGCTGGCCACAAGGAGATAGTGGAGCTGGTGAGCGTGCAAGCTTTCGCTGACGGAGAGTTTGTGGCCAGTGAATCTGAACACATTGACAGAATTGTGCAGTGTGTCGGACAGGCTTTGCCTTATTTTTCCGTAAGTTTCTAATAATTTATGCAATGAATTCATCGAGTTCATTCCACAGTACAATAAAAAGTTTACTTCAAACAGCAATATCCAAAAAGAAAACTGAACACCCAGAAATCCCATCGCTCGAGTGATTATTGTTGACAACTCACATAATTTATAACAATTTTTGCATTATTTTCTTTTGCAGTCACAAGTGGAGTCAACAAAATTCGTGAACTACTTCTGTGAGCATGTGTTACCAAAAATTGACGAAGTTGCGAAATCTGAAGACGGCGGAGACCCAAAACTGGAACTATTCAAACTACTAGCTGAATTGACATTGCACTGCGGAGCTCTGGAAAATGCTGACTCCAAAATAGAAACAGTATACTCCTGCCTTATTGTAAGATTCCTGTTTATTTATAATCATTTAGCCTTTAAATTCTTGGAATCTCTTTAAAACAATACTACAACAATTTTTGCAATATCTTAGTTTTGGATAAATTTCATAACAATTTGATTTTTGACATGATATTTATTGGTTTCAGAAATTCATGCCGCTCCCACCCCTCTCCCTCGGTGAAACCCCTGAGGTGGAGGAAGCCCTTCCCGTGCTGGAGTTTTCCCACGTGGAGTGTCTGTTGTTTACCTTCCACCGACTGGCCCGACTCTCCCCCGAATTCTTGACATCAGATGCCGCAAGACTTAAAGAATTCCGTCTCCGTCTTCAGTATTTCGCCCGGCTTACTCAAGGATACATTAAAAAACTAAAGGAAGCTACATTCGTAAGTTATAAAAAAATCATTTAATGAAGCTGTGAGAAATCCGTACACACCTGTATGAATTTTATTTGTCCCATTCTTAATTTGACCAATTTGTTTTAATGTTTCAGGGAAAATCAAATGATGATCTGAAATCTGATGAAAACAAAATTAAACTCGTCGCATTGAAGACTACTTCCAACATCAATACAATCATCAAGGATTTGTTCCACACTCCACCGAGCTATAAAAGTGTTGTGAAACTATCTTTCGAAGTCAAGAACCAGAAAGCTACTGTAAGCATTTACATTCCATTTAGTAGATGACATCTTAATCATTTGAGGGCCCTAAAAGAAACTCATAAGTGTGATATGTTTTAGAGAAGTACATAAATAATTTTGTTTCAGTCTGAACCTGAATCAAAGACGTCTAAGGAACCTGCTCAATCCGTCGGAGAGAAAAGACACAAGCCGATAGTTTTTGAAAAGGATGACAAAAAACCATCGCCAGAAAAGCGAGCTAGATCAGAACGTGATGGCAATGTCAAGATGTACATCCCACCCTCCGGGAAGTACAGCGATAGGTTCTCCGGTTCGTCAGAAGACAGAGGTGAACGAAGGAACACTGGAGGGGGCTTCCAAGGCCGCTGGAAGCACAGGGGTGGTGGCAGAAACAACAACAGAAATTACCCCCGTGGAGGTGGCGGTGGAAACTACCGAAAGAACAGCTACTAAATCCAATAGTCTTCACCGGTCGTTGGTCATTCTCAGTAAAGTTCTTCTCTTGTCTTGTGTATTAAATATAGGTGTGCTTATTCATTAGCTACATTTAAGTATGAAATTAATGGATAACCTCAAGTTCATAGCTCTATTGTCCAAAACTGTACTCATTCAGTGATTATTATCAACGTAAAGCCAAAATGAAAGAATATTTGACGCCAATACCGCATTATAAACATTTTCATTACATATTCATTTAGTATATTTCTCCACCGTTCCCAACCCAACCCAACATCCTTCTTGAGGCGAGTTTTGCTGTAGCAGCTGGGAGATTCAATTATCTTTTATTAATTCATTTATTTCAGGCGCAGATTGTAAGCGGATTTCAATAAATACCACTAACCGATTTTACAAACATTTTAGCATATCCCAAGGCTATCTTCGGGCAGAGTTGTGACTGCATATGCACCTGTATTTATTTTATTCTTTACCTTTGTTTTGAGCTTTTGCAGTGTCTTCTTCAAATATTCTGCTTCTCATGAAACTTCTCAGGTAAAATGGTATGTATAACCAAAATCAATTATTTTTGTTTTATTAATGTACGCTTTATTATTGCGGTTTTTTTTTATACTGTTGATACATTAATTTGTGACTTTGGTGTTCATATTTAAATAATAATAACCATGTATGCAAAATAAATCTGTTATTTCAGTTCTAATATGCACTGGACAGAATAGTCGATAGTTATCATAACCTCAGTTTTGACTGAAAACTCTCTTGCAACTACTTAGAAGTAGTTATCTCTTAGTTCATACTAATATTTCAGGTTATCTGACAAGCAACAATACCTTTTAATTAGGACTTATGTAGCGTGTTTATAGCCTCTTTTCAAGAACAACTAGAATAATAATGACTGTATGGAAGTTGTTAATTATAATACGTATTTGAAAATTTTATCAAATAAAGATGTATATTATTTATCGAGGCTTCTGACTCACAAAATGTTGTCATCTTTTGATCAAATAAAGATAAAGGAATGAATAAAAACATTTGAGACGAATGTGACTACAAACTAATCAAAATGTGTTTTTTTCCAGTGTTTTTTTTTAAACCCAATTAATGATAATTGTTTCCAGAAAAGCTATACATACCAGCTTTCAAAAATATTCCTAAACACTGTTGTGATTAAAGGTTTTCTTGCTAATTCTTAGGTCTTCGGCTACTGAAGTATCTCTGGCCCTTTCAACTGCAATTAATTAACTTTAGGGCTTCCAGAATATATTGTGTGTTGGTCACTCACGAGGCGATCCATTACTACTAATTCAAATATCTTTTACAGTGATGACGCATAGCCAGAGTTCCAGCCCTCTATTTGAAGTCATATTTATTTGTGTATGCTCTTTCCAGGTATTCTGTAGTATTCAACTACCCTGTTCCACAATACCCATACACCTTTATAATATTATAGTCATGACACCCATATATATTATATTATCGTCAATAAAGGTTTTTTTTCATCTATGAAAGCATTTTTACTACATTTTCCCCTCCCTTTCAAACGTATTTTAAATACACATTGTTAACTAACAGCTTTAAAAAAAGACATTTGCTTGAAGTGTATAAATAGTTCTTCCTCTTGTCCAATTCGATGGAAATCAAAATATTACCAGTAGTCTTTATTGTTTTACATGCGGCTGACCCTAATTTTCAATAATAGGATTATCCATGTTTATCCTTTCTGTAGTCTTAACTGACTGACCATCACGCCGTTTCTTCACAGCGTTAGGCAGAGGACGGATCACCAAACAACTGTCTTGGCACACACTTTTTGCCTCACTCACAAACATTCTTCTGACTCTTGACATGGCATGACTCGAGTACCTGATCACTTGATCATGTCATGTCTTCCTCGGGCGTCCCTGACTTCTACCATTCACATTTGTGTCATATATTCTTCTTTTTTTTGAAACGGGCAATTCAGACTAAAAAGAGTGCTTTGTGAAGTATATTCTCTACACTCCTTTCTTTGTTCATTTGCTCTACATGCCCAAATCATCCGAGGGTCCCTTTCTTAATCTTACTCATTACACTTACATCAGGTTTGCATTCTTTGCGGATCTCTGCATTTCTCACAAGGTCATAGATGGTGTTTTTTTATATATATATAGATATCATTTCTAAAGCATTTCGTCCTTCCTCTGCCAGTTCCACACTTCACTGCCGCACATCAGTGTAGGTACCAGCAATCCATTGTGGACTGCTAGCTTCGCTTTTTTAGAATTTGGACAGTTTTTTGTTAGCACCAATGGCATTCAGTCCTCCACGGGGTTACCTGAATTTACCCTTATTACCTGCATTTTACCTTTATCCACCAGTCTTCATTCACATGAATATCAAAACCAATAAAAAAAACATTGTTAGTTGTTAACCGCCTTACCTTTGTGTTATTTTTCAAAAAGTAGGTAAAAAAACATTGGGTTTTTTAAACGGTTTTATAAACCGTGCCACTTGCATAGAGAGTACCGCTGACTAGTGGCGTTACTTATATGGGAGAGATGAAAATACCCATTCCACGTCCCTTAGCTTCGCGATAGTGCAGGAACAAACTTGATGTATACGAACATATCGCGCACATTTTGTGTGTTTCGGGTATAGTATTTTTTTACCTGAACGTACGTGGTACGGTTTGTTGCATTCGGGCGACAATATTGCGGACGTATCACGTACGTTCGTATGTGTAGGACGGTTAAGCCATACAAGTACCCACGTACTGCAAAGATGTATTCAGAGAAAACGCTCATTTCTTATTCCAATGCTTTAATTTAAAACATTAGTTTGATTTAATTTGTTTTAACAAACTTTACAGCTAAAGAATTTGTTGTAACCTAGAGATACATTCATTTATATTACCCAGAGATTGCCATTATTTGGCAATCTGACTTAGGCCATTCATTCACAGAAATACTCGTTTTTCGTTTCGTTTTTTTTTTAAAAGAAAGACAAACATTCCCGGGTTACGAATAACCCAACAATGTTTGAAAATCTCCTACTACCACCACAGAAAGCCGAAAATGTTGCTTGCGTTGAAATATATAATACTATACTCAAATATAATACTCATAAGGTGATTGGTTTATTTATGCTTATAAGCATCTCGAGTTTTGTATGTGTCGCTTGTGAGTATTAAGCCCCACCCCGTATTCATGGTAAACATTAGTTTAGCAACATTTGATCAACATTGTTGATGAGCGGAGAGAATGTTGCTGGAAACTTTGTTGAAATAAATGTGGTTGCCTACACACCAGTCTGCGTTAAAATGTTGCCCGAGGAAGTAGTGTTGTTGTGTTCTCTGTATCTGATGAATAGGATGTTAATTAAAAAAAAAAAGAGAAAAAGATGGTGGATTCGAAACTATCTTCTGCAAAGAGAAAATTTGATGAGTGACCTCAGAATGACAGATGGATCATTTATTAACTTTACGAGAATGTCGAAAAGTGATTTCGAACATCTTCTCGAAATGATTGGTCCGTCAATAGCCAAAAGGGAAACAAATATTCGTAAGCCAGTTTCACCTCAAACGAGGCTGGCTATTACATTACGATATCTTGCATCTAGTACATTACGATATCTTGCAGTAAACTGAGTACGCAGTACATGTATTTTAGTTTCCACGTCTTTTTTGGGCACATTTAGGGCTTGAGAAATTTCTTCGAATGCATCGTTCTTTTTGTTTCTATCTTTGTACTCTTTTATAGAAGAATCCCATAATAATGGTTTAGATTGAAACAATTCTATTAATTGCATTATTTTACTATTGCTCCACACTACTGCCATGTTTATAAACTGTTGCAAACACGTCCACACACGTCAACATTTGTCGCTAAACTGATGTTTACGCTCGTCGGGCGTAAGCTTGTCAACATGCCGTTATCAACTCCGCAACACGCAGTGTTGCCAGCAACCCCGCAACACGTTGATTCAACTTTGTTGCTAAAGAATGTTTACCATGAATACGGGGCTTAAGCCACACTATTTTGTTAGAGTTTGCACATAATGCGACATGTCGACTACAGTTCTAGCAAAATAGTATGGTAAATACTCACAAACAATCGGCATTGTACGCTTACAAAAAACTACAGTAAGTATCTCTGTGTATTATGGGCTAAGTTTCCCTCTTTTGGGAATAAGTGACAGGTTTACATAGAAGTAATAAGTTACAATTATACAACAATCTTAGTTTGTACTAATAATATAATGTAAAGGGGTAATTATATGAATACAATCATTAACAAGTGATTTAAATACATACACAATGATTTGAATGAGATCATCGAATCATGTTTTGAAAATAATATGAAATGCTAAGTTAAATAAGACCATTTTCTCTTCAATTAAAAATACTTGACTAAAATAAACATTATTATTAAGAAGATTCTACATTAATGAGCATCATTGCATTTTATCTACAATCCCACACATCATTTTGTCCAATTCGTAGAGGGCGTCCATACTGGAAACTTCCTTTTGGCTGGTGTCCATGTGTTCAAAGGCTTCCGTAGGAACTAATAACTTGGATTCGGATTCACATTGGTCTGGTAAACTTTGCAACGCATTCTGAAGAATATCTTGCACCTTTGATAAATGCTTTTGGAATCTGCAACAAATGACAACATTTTATACAAGCAAACTTTTACCCTCAAATATCACCATTTATCAATAATAACTACTCATCTTGTAACAGCATGATTACATGACGCATTTTAAATAGCGGCAACTCAACAAAGTGGCACTTCATCACTCCTAAAAAGATATTAAAAGTGAAAGGGTTGTTGAAATGCCACTTTGTTGAGTTGTCAAGAAACCATTTTAAGAGGAACGTATGCGTGCGCGGCCCATTTCATACAAATCTTAATTCTGGATTTGAGATCAAAATACCCAACCAAACTGAAAAATTATTCTTGTAATTATTATATCAAATATCTAGTATGGGTGTGAGCTACTTTATTTATTTTTGCTTTAAATTTTAAGATATAGGCCTTTAGAGATTTTAATTTTTCATGATTTTAGAGGCAATTTGGGCAATTATTTGTGAGTACATGAAAAACAATAAAAAAATAATTTTACTTTATTTATTATAAAAATATGATGAAATAAAAATTAATGAAAAAATCATTTTGATGGGTGTAAAGTTAAAATACAAACAACCTATTTACCGCGGAACAAAAATTTGTCATTTATAAATTTAAATTACTACCCAAAAAATGCATTTTTAACGATTTTATGTTTAATTTTATTTTTCAACGTATTTTAAAAATAAATATAGTAAAATAATTTTTTATTGTTTTTCATTTACTCACAAATAATTGCCCAAGTTGACTCTAAAATCATGAAATGCTAAAATCTTTAATGGCCTATATCTTATAATTTAAAGCAAAAATAAATAAAGTAGCTCATATCCGTACTAGATATTTGATAAACCTTTTGTTACAAAAATAATTTTTCATTTTGGTTGGGTATTCTGATCTCAAATCTAAAATTAAGATTTGTATGAAAAGGGCCGCGCAAACGTTCCACTTAAGCAGCGTCCACGTACTTGCCACAAGTCGCTTGTCGCAATACACCAAGAGCTACTGAACTCTTTGGGTAACGGTAAGGCTAGAAATTCTTTTAGTGATGAACAATAACCACCACCTGGCAGGGATGAGCCCCTCACGTCTTTAGCCCTTATATTTTTGAAAGTGTAAAAATCCCTCACTCCTCCTCCCCACTCTTGTCCACTTAAGTTTTCTGAAGGTTTTACCTCTTTCGCGTGTGAACTGCACACAATTTTTATTTTATTGTAATCAATAATAAATCATCAATAAAATATTATTTATTTATTTTGGCCTTTTGCGTAAATCCGGTTGCAATAAATTACATTAACGCATTAAAATTGTGTAACATAATAATTATATTGTGTTATATATTACATTTTAAAACAATTTTAGATAAACCGCTTGGAGCAAAAACGGCGTCTATCCATCGCCAGTTCAGAAGTTCCACTAACGAACAAGTGGATGTCTTGCAAGCCTTGCAGCTTGTGGCCAAAATACCGACTCCGGCCGGATCGGCGGCAAGCCCTTGCAAGCCTTCGCAAGCCAGGCCAAATGCACGCTCCACACATCGGAACTTGTAAACGCTTGCCGAGGCTTGGCAAGTATGCGGACGCCCCATTAAATATCTCATTGACATCCAAAAGTTAAGCCGATGTTCGGCGAAGTTAAATATTTGTGTGTAGTACACAATTATTACCTTTGCACACTGAAGAGTAAACTGATAGAAGTGGCCAAAATAAGTTCAATTTTTCCTTACTTCTGGAGAAATTGATCAAATTCTGAAATTCTTTCTTGAACAAAAATCAACAACTTCATTGGGCTCTCTGGAGCCTAGGAGTCGAAAGGCCTTGTATAAATTGGTGACATCAGTTTTCTTTCAAATCGATGTAGATCACATTCTAGAGTTTACCTTTTCAGTGACTTTGGAGCTCTCTTTAGGAATAATGATAAATAAAAAAACATTTGAATTTAAGTAACAAAACTAGTTTCAGTAAATTTCAGAATTACTGGAGACAGCTAGCATGCACAAATTATTTTTAATAACAATGAGAAACAAACTATTTCAGTCATTGGAAATGGAAAAAAATCTTAGACTTGGTTATTTTGTTAAAATTAAAATTGATTGATCACTTGGCGGCCATTGTTATTGATGTGAATGTTCTAAGGTGAGTTTTTTTTAATTCTTTTGTTTAACCCAAACATTGTTTAGTTTGGTTTTAATTAAAATAAAAATTAAAAAAGAGTAGCCCAAAAACCTATTTTAATATTATTATTTAATCAAGATATTTGTTGGAAATACCAACCTTATAAAATAAATTCTCTTCAAAATAAAATAGATTCGAATTATCATACTGCATGTCATCCATTAATAAGATATACATCCCAGGTTTTGAATGGTTTGCAGGCATGCAGGGTTTGTCTAACAGGTATGTGTAATTATTCTAATACCTTTCTTTCCATATTCTTTTGTTATAAATACAGGTTCAAGCTGGTCAATAGCTTCCATTTACTTCATATCATGAATAAATTATTGTTTTATGTGGCAATAATAATTTTTCTATGATTGGCAGCATTGATTGTTTGTGAAATAAAAATAAATATGGCGTAGCGCAGTTTGTGCATCGCGTAAGTGAAATAATTTTAAGAAAATTAAAATGTAACATGCATATTATTTCATCTTCCCCAACATAAATAGTCACTTTTTGTGATAATAAAGCTAAATCTAAATGTTTTAGTAAGAAATATTCCATATTAACTGAGAAGCGGAGTAAGACATAATAATCAAATAAGTTATATCTTACAATATCCAGAATTAGAAGGATTAAGGTTGAAAGATTTGAAAACAAAGTATGAACCTTATAGATGTTTCGATCCTTTGGCGTTTCTGCAGTTCCATCATTACACGGAGTGTCTCTCTTGCTTGGTGTGGTCGGAATTCATTAAGAAGATGATGAATGTGAATAAACAAGAGACTCAGATCTTCTACTTTCTCTTGCCGCCTTGGGGAATCTGGACAGTGTACAAGAAGGTCCAACAAATCGAGGAAATTTACTAATAACGAATGGTTTAACTTTTTCAATTCCCGTCTTCTCTCAAAATGGATCGGGTATAATCGCCTGAAACCCTAAAAACAATTAATTCGGCAACTTTATTATTTATGCACAAATCTCAATTAATAATTGCACAATGCAGTCAATATTAGAATTTAACAGATATTTCCTGATTAATCAGTTGTTTACGTACTTGGCTTTCTAATGATCTAATTATTGTATCATCGGCGTTAAAAGCGTTCCCAAACATATTATAAGTATCGTGTATGGGTTGAGGGGGCAGAGGCGCTCTATTTCTGCGTATATTCTCATCGGTGTACAAGTTTATATACTGCATAGGCGGGAGAGGTAACGAGCTGACTTGTGTACTTTCTGATGCAGCCATCCTGTTAACTGTATATTCACTGCAGCGGTTTTTTACGTATTTAAAACTACAGTAAATGACATTTATCAGAAATAAGTTGTTATTAAATCAGACGAACATAACATTAACCTCATGTAGAGATAATAATATGACAGAAACAAACTTATTAAACACGGCAGGGACCTAGCATTCTTGACACCGTTTGACAGCTAAACCATGGAAGATCGAAAATAGAAAGCAAATTTGATCATTCAATGTAAAATGTCTGACGCATAGACAATATTTTAAGGATTTTTTTTAGCACTTGGTGCGTTATCACTTTTCGCTATACTGTTCCCAGGGAGATATCGTATGCGCATCGTCGACGATCGTCCTAAAAGATGGATAAATTTTTAGATTTTCACGGCCAAACGTATTTTCGTTATTTGTTTTTGGGGTGTTATGCCAAGTTGCGCTACCTCCTTCTTTAGCCAACGTTTCGGACAGCGTTACAGTGTCCACCATCAGGGCAGATGTGTCCTTAAAGCCGTTCATAAAGATATTACTTCACACGCCTTGCTTGAAAACGAAAAAGACAGAAGATTCTAGAATATCTTTAATCATGTTACTAAGGACATTTCGCTAACTTTTGTTTCAATGTTATATTTACCTACCAATTGTTTTTTTTTGCTAAAGTGTTATTGAACTATTTGATCGTTTATCATTTGTAAAATGCAACTAATTAAATTTAATCTTCATTTATATTCATAATTATTTCTTCAGACATACATTTTCGACTGAACGGGTAAACATTACGTGCTTATACTAGCAATAATTAATAAATAAAATTATTGAACTAACTCGCATTTTTATTTTGATTCCATAAAATTTAATGATTTAATAGTATTGTGATGGCAGCATTCCACTTCTTGCAGGGTCCCATCTACAAGCGATGGATCCACTTCCTGAGGACATAGATTAAAACAAAAAGTTTATTTTTTTTTTATTATTATTATTATTTTCTTTTAAATTTCTTTAACCATGTAAATATTTTTTTTATGTATCCTTTTTATATCTTGTCATCATTTCTTGATTATTATATATGTATAATATGGAACTCGTGGGATTGCACCACCCTCCCCGAGATCTGGAATAAATGAAAAAAAAAAAAAAAAAAAAAAAAAAAAAAAATGAATACCTAAAAGTAAATTATTATGCATTTGAATCACCGATGTAGGTACTTATTGATATTATATTAAATATAAGTAATCTGGGTGTATTTACAAATAAAATATTATTTATAGGCTTTTACTAGTGTTTTCTGAGTAATGAAATTATTTTCTCACCAGGCAAGAAGGTATTTTGGCAAGTTTTAAATGCAATTTAATCAGAGATAGGACAATTACCTTACGCGACTCGTGACAATTTAGTAATAAAACTACGAAATCGGAGACAATACATTTGCCTTGTTTTTGGCTAGATACTTCGAGATTTCTACCACGAGTCTACACGTATGGTATTGTTATTGTTGCTTCCCCAATAAACTTGAATAAAATTATACTTGGTCGAAGCTTACGAAATAATGAATACATGATCCTTCATGCACAATTTACTGGACTAATCGAACTAGTTTTGGCCTTAAAAATATTTGATCGAAGCTTACGACATAATACATGCAAAAAATTGTTTACTGCCTATTATTTGCAAGATTTTCCAATTTTCCAAGTTAGCAAGTGTAGATCGGTCACCATCAGAGAGATGAGATGTCAAATGGAACACGGTTAAATAATAAACGTAATACGCCAGTGAAACTAAGCATCACATTTTTGTTACTGCGATCCACAGACGCAGTTCATCGCAAAAAAGTTGTTACACAATTTTTTTCTCCCATGATTTTTTTTTGGTTAGCAGTTGAAATTTTTTGGCTAGAACTTAAAAAAATGTGTATATTCAACGTAAAGGTAAATGATTTTTTGGTACATTTTTTTCAATTTTATCAATAAAAACAATATTTTCTGCTGACCAACGATGCTTGGCCATTTTTTTTCACCTAACGTCAACACCTGTAATCTACATTCCATTTACACCGTTCTAATTAATTGTCTATGGATACTGCGAGAAATTTTGTATGTATGTATTTGATTTGATTCTATGTCAAAATTTACCTGGTGCTGTCTGTTTCCGCCCGGTTTGGCAGTTCACGAGAGAAACACGGTTTTTGCCTTTTTTAAGGACTGTTAATTTTAAGAAGGTGTATATAAAATAATGTTCAGTTACATGGTTTGATGGTAAACAACTTTTTTTATTTATTGCTGTCACCTAACTCAAGTGCAAACAGCGGCACGTTTGAACTTGTTGCTAACTATGTTTTTTAACAATCGTTACTGAAAAATACAGACTGCTGGCATGTTGTGTAAATACGAAAAAATGTTTTTAACTAATTTGTTTTATTTGATATTATCCTTTACCATTTTAAAGGTAAACTGACCATGGCGGGCGCTGTGAAAGATGACAAAGGGGAGGACGTTTTACGACAAGGGTTGATGACTAAACGATCCCAAAATAAGAAGCGTTTCACACCAGTGAATTACAAACAGCGGTTGTTCATTCTAACCAGAAAAGCTCTGACATATTACGATATCGATGGAGAGGTCAGTTCATCAAAATATTGTACACTTTATTGTCTACTAAATATCATTACTAAACCATAATACCTCCTTTAATAGAATGTGAAAAGTAATTTCATGCAGATCGATGCTGATTTATGCGAGGTTTATTTATTAAATTTTTTTATTTAAATTTTCCCTGATGGCAATCTTCCAAATTGCCAACTTTATTTAACTTCAAGTTATTTAACATCAAGGGTCCAAGTACCTAGTTAATTTCATAGGTTTCTGCCCTTGTGGTATACAATCTATAAGAATAATATAATCTAATGCTGCGTGCACATTTTCCAACCAAGACTCGGTTCCTTTCCCATAATTCGTGGTTCAGCTCGCAGGTTCGGCTCGCAGGTTTGGCTCGCATGTGTTTATGCAGCCTAAAGTTTACATTCATTAATCATGTTCATTAAGAAAAAAATGATAAGTTAACCGCACCACACATACGAACGTACGTGGTACGTCTGCAATATTGTCGCCCGAATGCAACAAACCTTATCGCTTACGTCCAGGTAAAAAAAAAACTATACCTGAAACCCACAAAACGTGCGTGACACATTCGTAAACACCAAGTTTGTTCCTGCGCTGTCGCAAAGCAAGAGACATGGGGTGGGTATTTTCGTCTCCCTTAAAAGTAAAGCCGCTAGTCAGCGGTACTCTCTATGCAAGTGGCGCGGTTTAAAAAACCTGATGTTTTTTTTTTTTTTTACCTATTTTTTGAAAAATAGCCCAAAGGGAGGGCGGTTAATCTCCATTTTTAGCATCCAATATGAATTATTATTGGCATGTGATATGAAATATGACTAATGTATTTTTTAATGTACCTACCTGCCTACTGCATTTAATCTGTTGGTTTGCTTATCAAATGTATTTTTGTTAATTATAAAGTTATATATAAAATTATTATCATTGGTCAAAATGTTTCATTAAACACTGGTATTTGATGGTAAATTGGTTCCCCTGTTAATGGAAAATATCTGTTCATTCCTGTTTATAAAATTCCAAAGAGTGAAGTCTAAAAACCTGAAAAATTTAAGAACTAGGAACTGTTAAAAAAACATTTGCCTTTGGTGCATTTTTTTCATGCAAAGTAAATAATATGAAGAATCACAACATCAAAAAGACAGTATCAGTTGATAACATCAAAATACCAAACAAGTGAAATTTTTTTTTTTTGATATTACATGCTTATGCAGACCTTTATGGATAAGATAATTTCATTTATCAGATGATGACGAGGACTTGTAAAATATTATATAATTTAGTTTACTTAAGAATAAGAGGAACCATAGTTGTTTAACTAATTTATCGGTTCAACACTTCTCAAAACAGTTGGTTGATTTGATTTTGCTCTCCAAGATTTGTTGGACATTAGATTCAATTGAATTTTTTATCCCAAAGTTTTTTTGTGTAGAAAATATCAACATGACTTATTTTCAGACTTTGAAAGTATAATAAAATGTGAATCCAATGCAAGACAAATTTAAGCTATACTTGTTCTTAGGCTTCAGCTAAGTAGAAGGATTATAAATGGTTGAAGGACTTTAACAGTGATTTAAGAGGGTGTTATTTATTTCTTTATATAATTTAAGGTCATCGGCGAATAGCAATACATTGACATCTTTAAAGAAGTTGACTAATTTATTTATAAAAGCAAGAAATACATCTGGATCAAGATGGCTACCTTGCGGTACGCCACTAGTGATGGAAAATGGTTTAGATACATAAGATTTAATTTTCACAAACAAGATTCTACCAGATAAGTAACTACTTAACCAGCTTAACATACATTCTTTGATTCCCAAAGCATGAAATTTACAGATCTGCATTTTTTTAAACACTCTCAAAAACCTTTGAGAAATCAGTGTACACAGGTTGTAACAGCATGTACCTGAAAAATTTTAACCAGCGATTTGTGAGTTCAAAAAGTCGACGTCATTTTGATGTCCGATGTTATTTTTTTTATCAAAAATAAAAAAATTATTTTTCAATCACATATTGCCACTGATCTCTTTCCTTACATGTCGCGGCGGGATCATGTGACACGCATGCTGTTTTGTGTGTTGCCGTGCTACTGGAATGAGACTTTCGCTGGGCTATACCCGACTATTCAGTTGCGATGTGTGATGGAAAAAATATTTTTATGGTTTTTAATTGACAAAAAATTTCATTAGATAGAAAAATTACATCGACATTTTTTATTCCAAATATGCCCAGGAATCGCTGGTTAAAGTCCTTGTGCTGGGTGCTGTTACACCCCTGTACACAATTAACTTGTTTATTTTTAGAAAAATACTGCACCATATAGTTTTGAAAGAGCAATAAATTTGTTGTAGTTGATCTAAATCTAATGAAGTTGTTTATTTGTCATTTATTACTTCTTTTAGTCTGGGATATATTTCACCCAGAACTAGAGATCTAAAGATTTTGGGTAATACAGAAAGTACGCATATTGGTCGATAGTTTAAAACGTCATTTACGTCACCTTTTTTGGGGTAATATAGCTGGATTTCCAGCTATCCAGAAGATAGTAGACGATTAAAGAAAATGGTCAGTGGCTTAGACCAGTGTTTCTTAACCTGTGGTCCGCGGACCCCCAGGGGTCTGCGAATATATGTGTGGGGGTCTGCAGTCTCATCTCTGGACCATTTAGTAAAAGTCTCGTAATCACTACGCTTACTTAGCACAACGAAAGTGTGACAATGACGAGTGTTTTTTTTAGAATTCTGTAGGTGGCGTCAATACACATACTGCTCACTTCAATGACTTTGGATGACTTACAACGTTAGCATATTTGGCTGATATCTTTGGTGTCTTTAACGAGCTGAACTTGTGCCTACAAGGAAGAGATAACAAAATCTTCCAAGTTGAAGATAAAATTGAAACGGTGCTAAAAAAGCTTATGACCTGTAGACAAATCGTACAATAAAAAAAACTATAATCACTTTCCTATACTGCCAGTGCTTTTTTAATCCTATGGTGGAACAATGTTGCCAACACAAGTACAAAACGATCTCTCCACGCTTTAAGGTTTTCGTTACGGGATTATTTTCCAGTACCCGACAAAAATAAAAAATTTGGTTTTCTGTAAAGTCAGTTTACGGACAATAATTTTACTCGACAACGTCATAATAAAACTTTTACATAGAATTTTACAGTCACAAGCCGAAAGCTTAGGCCGATCGTGCCCCTCTATCGCTTGTTCCGCGCTCTCGCCGAACGCTTAGGCCGATCGTGCCTCTCTATCGCTTGTTCCGCAATCTCGCTTGCACACTCGGCCCAGGCGGAACGTGACAATGAGTCATACTTTTTCATGAATGTTGCCGGCGTTCATCGATTTATAAGACGTTATCACGTCAAAAATTGGATATTGGACTCTTTCAACACAGATATTGTTGGAAAACCAATTAATAGAAATACGTTCTCAGCCTTGAAACATAATTTCAAAGAATCCTCTTCGTCAAGTTTTTTGGGTGAACAAAAAGAAAGATTATAAGGAAACATAAGAAGACGCACTGAAACATTTACTGCTTTTCTTGACCACATACTTCTGTGAACAGGTATTCTCTGCTCCTGTAAATACTAAAAACAAATACAGAAAACAGATTACAAGTGGAATCCGATTTAAGATTACAAATTAGTAGTAACATCAACCAGAATATCACTAATTTAGTTGCAAAAAAGCAACACCAACCTTTACATTAATTAACTTAAATAATATTAATGTTGGTGTTTATATGTTATTTATTAATATATTTTTTATAAAAAGTATTTTGTTTGCATTTGTAGTACTAAAATAAATCGCTTGATTTCCTAGGGGTCCGCGGCTGAAAAAGGTTGGCTTAGACAATACAGAGGAGCAATGTTTTAGGAAAATTGTCGAGATGGTGTCCGGGCCTGCAGATTTTTTATGTCTAAGGATCATAGGTTCTATTTGCAAAATTATTTCATGATGTAGCAGACTGTTAAATGTGTGGTTTTTGTGCATGAAGAAATTTTTTCTTCTGGCGTTTCATCATCGTAAACATTATTAAAGAAATCTGAGAAAAGATTTACTATATTTTTTTGGTGTATTTGTCTTCCATGTGCATTTCTGGTGGATAGTCTGTACTGTCGTTGTTTATTGTTTTAAGAAATTTCCACGAATTGTTCGATTTTAAGGCTGTGTTCTCGAAAGGATTTATTGTATAATATATATTTAGTAACAGATTTTAGGGAGATCTTTGCATTTTTTCTATTTTCACTAAAATTTGTTCTCTCGATTTTTGACTGAGTTTTTTTGAATTTTTTTTTTTTTGTTATGAGCCTATTAGTTTTGTTGAAAAGAAATTTGGATATGTACGTTTTTAGGAGTGTATAGTGGTACCTATGATTTGATGGTGCTGGACAATATTGAATATAAGTTATCAATGTAATTGTCAGTATTCACGTCAGATGAAAAAGACCAGTCGACAAGAGAAAGATGTTAATTTATAGATTCAAAACCTACTTGTATATTTGTTTTATGCGAATGAGATAATGTCTTATCAGACATAATTTAAACTTTAATATAAAATCGTTATATTTAGAATCATATTTCATAGTATTTTAAGACCGATATTGACCGATGGAGCAACCTAATGAATTTTGTATGATTTTATCCACATTTGATTATTTTGTGTTTAGAGATGTAGTGCAATAGGGTAATCTTATAAAATGTGTCAAAAGTGAACATGGGTTTTGAAGGGAAGGAAGAAAGGTCTTTTTAGAGCTAATTATCTATTGACCATATAAGAACTAATCATTTGTCACAAATTATCTATAAATGGGGCTTGCTTATTTCACCGATATTGTGTACCGATGCTGCAGGGATCAATGTTATAAATTTCTCGGAACACCTTTCAGTGAACCATTGGTATATCAGAAACAGGAATTCCACATATTGCACAATATATATATTATAGCATATAATGCCCCAAAAATTGTAACCTGCCCTTTACGATAATGAAATCAATCTTTCATGTTATCTGTTTTTCCATGTATTAAACTCTGCGCTAGTGAGTACATGGGAGTGAGTTTTTTTTGTTCATTTTTCAAATATTTTTTTTATACATGATCATAGATTAACTAGAAATAATCTTATATTTTGAATAAAAAAGCCATCGACGCAATCCACGCAAATAAACGAATATCGAAAAACAACATGTGCAGTCAAATAAACTGCTTCCTTCCTCTGAATGAAGCAAAAAATTTTTAAACTAAAACTCTGAAGTCGGTATTGTAGGTATAAATTCGAAAACTTGACAAACTACGCGCAGGTAGACGCCACTACAATTCAATATTTTCATTAAATATGACGGCGTTTGAATAATGCAACATTTCAGCCTTCTGGGCATTTTTTCGCTTCGCCGTACCGTTTCGGCCATATTCGTGGAGAGGTTAATGAGTTTTTGAAGAACCTATGCTCTTATAGGCGTGTAGTTTTCTTATTTTTTTATATTGTCTGTGGCTCCAAAACAGAGACGGCTGCCCATTTCAACAACATAAAAGCAAAACGCACTTGCGATTTGTACATATTAAATAGTTAAATGACATTGTATGAATAAATGTATGAAAATACGTTGTATGAAAAATCCTAAAATTCATGTAACAAACAATTTAATGAATAAAGAAAACTTATAGAAAACTTATACTTATATATAAATGATTGAGAGAAATTTAAATAAGATAATGGAAGAAACTTGAACACTTATATATAGGATATATATAGATAGAGGAGGTACCTACATTAAATAAGAAATATAACAACATTCACTGCAGGAAATTGAAGTATCTGTAGATGAAAAACACATTGCTAAAGAACCTTGTAGAATGGTTGGTATTATTCTAATACAACCCTTTGTTAAAAGTGCTTGTCTCTGAAGTAAAAATAGATACGCTGTATCCAGCCTCTGCTAAAAGAGGCCTCACAGCAAAATGGTTTAAAGTCTTGACTTGTAGATAAAAGGATAACAGCACATCGCTCGCTTATAATTTTAAATTACAAAGATAGTTCCGCTGTAGATAAGATTTTGTTGTATTATATTCTATGACGCTAATCCATGTGATTCTCTAAAGTAGTCCCAGAGAGAGGTTGTACATGACCTCATCGTTCTCGTGTTCTCTGTTTTTTTTTTGTTTTCATACAATATGTGAGAAGGAAGCTTTCGAGCAACTTCCGACGAAGTTTTAATTCTGAATGTTGATCTTTATATCGTTATGTGTGCCTTTTTGTTCTCTACAATGTAATCGTGCATCGATCTAAAGCAACTTCCGACTCATCAATTTTTTTTAATGCGGCTTGACACGAATAATTTTGCAGTCAATAGCATCGCTAGACTCACAAATCTACATTCCGATCCTAAAATCTACTTTCAAAAATTGTTCGTTCATTAGATCATTTTTAAGCCGCCTGCAATGACAACCAAGCAAAAGAGTAAGCATCCTCCTTAAAGCCATCTAACCTATTCCCAAAGATATGTATGTGCATTATGTAACATCATTTATTATGTTGAATGCCAACTGTTCCGCCCGCCCTCCTTGAAGTCAGTTTACAGTTCCAAATGCTAAGTGGTTCGCTACGTTTGGTGGCTTGACAGGTTTGACTGGGTTCTTGGGGTGAGGTTTGTCCGGTCTTGGCGGCAGGTGTGTCTTTGCTCACCAGTTTCATTTTTATGCATTCTTCAATGTTAAAAGATTGAAGAGATGATTATATTGGCAGCCCTTTGAATATTGTCTATGGTTCTGATGTTTTTTGACGTTTCTATGTTGTGAATTTGAAATTATGAGCGCACTTTCTTCGAAATGGCTAGCGGGTTTATTAATCAAAACCAAAAACAGTTAGTAACCACCGCGGAAAGAAATTTAATGCTGCTATCACTTGCAAAACGACATTACAATAGATTAATTATGAAGTTAATTCTCATGTGAAAAATATCTACCCTTCGGCAAAATATTCTTGTCGGTCTCAAAGCGTCTGCTTTAGTTTGCTCACATTAAGTATTGCAGCCAATATCGGCGATAAATCAACCATTATAATGAATTCTAAAACAACTTTGTAAAAATATACGATGTCAGAGTGCACGCGGGAAACGGTCTTAGGTTAGGATCCAATATTACTGGATTTTGACAGTGGCACTATGGCGAAGACAACTCGGTGTCGACTGGTTCAACCCACTCGTTGTTCGAGTGACTTTTGAAGTTTGGCTCCAAATATGTACCTTCGATGAGACTCGAGAATAACAAAGTCGATCGATGTGTGTACTTTCTACGGTGATTGCGAGCGGCCTCGACTTTAGAATCGAGTTCCTGGTATGATGTTTGTAAATTTTCACACATGAATTTTATTGTACGTTGAATATTTTAAATCGGTCATTTTATTATAATATTCTTTTGATTGTTGTGATCAAATGAATAAATGAGCTTACAAGTTAATAACCACCATTACAGTATGTATTATTATTTAACTATCCGTTTAAGAAAATTCAAGTATCAATCATCAAAGTTTTCAGCAGTTATTTTAAAGTCCTGTTATTTTCAATTGATTTGGTGTATTTTGTAATTTCTTGTGTCTCTTTCATTTTCAATAATAATGTATAAATAATATATTTTTTTCTGAAATTTGTAAATTTTGTAAACTTTGTATTTTATTTGTTTTCTAAGGTAGTCACATCTTTTCAGCCTTTATGAACAGTGTGCCACTGATATCTACTTATAGTAATTCTTGATATCTTTTGGAACTTTAGTTTTTTTAAATTTTATTTCTGGAGTATTTGATATTATTTTAAATCATTCTAAATCTTGGCCAAGAGTGGACGCAAGTTATTTATGCATTTAGAATAGTCACCTATCCGAGTGCAGTCTTTCCGGACTTCCGGACGAACGTCCTTCTGGACTTTAACTTGCACAAGCTAATGTTCCTAATATTATTTATTTTATGTATAATTTATTTTCATTATGTATAATGTACAACAGCTGACTACCCCGACCATCATGGGTTTGTTTTTTTACTAATCGCCTTATTGTTGCTGAACTAACATTCATTTGGTACTAACAAGTACAGATATTTTTTTTGTTAGTTAACATTGGTGGTTTCTGATTTTACCACTTGCAAGTTTGAGGTGGTTGGGGTGCAGCAACTATAAAAGTTTTATGTGGGAGAACCTAGGGAAGACCCTCATCAAGCAGTGAAGAAAATTACTGATTGTGATAATTTTATTTGGTATTTAATAATATGTACATCTTTTTTCATGCTGCTAGGAAAAATAGCTATCAGGAAACAACAGGTAAATTTGTATGCTTTGAATTAATTATATATTTTTATAATTTTATATAGGCATAAAAAAAATAGTTAAAACTGTGCACTCTCGTGGGATCCGTTTAATATCTAACATTTATTTCCCGATTTTCACATTTTTTCCAAACAATTTTAATAAAAAAATGCTGTTGCCTAAATAAATACAAATCGACGGTCCTGAAGAACAATGTGTTCAAGAACAAAACAAGAACAAAAATTGAAATTATCTTTTTGTCTTATTTATTGGCTTATTTTGTCGATTTGAAAGGCTGTATTTTCGGAATATTTAATGAAATTCAAAATATCAAAACAATACTCTTATTTCTTGATCTCAAAAAGAGTAAAAATGCAGAAACGAAACTTTTAACAGCTCTACTGCTAAACTACAAAATCTCACATCCAACATTATTCTTCGGGACCGTCGAAATAATTTCGGTTTATCTTTTCGGTACAAAAATATAATATTTTATTATTTCCAACATTTTGACTGAAAAATCTGAAAATATCCTCTTTTTTTAAAATTGGAATGGAAAATAAGTACAGATGAAATAAATTATTTCTTCAATCTTTGCAAATTCCCTTTCTGGAGTCATTTTTAGTTAAATGAAAACAAATAACTTTATAAAAACACCACTATTTAATTAATTATCAACATGTTTCGAAACTAAAGGTTTCTTTGTGTGGATAATAACATTAATGAAAATAACAAAACAAGTATGGACAAATAAGAACTATAGACAACAATATTATAGGGAGAGGTGATTAATTACTTAAAAGTATCATAAAAAACAATTATATAAAATGAAATATAAAAATTATTTTAGAATATGTAAAAATTGCATTTATGTAATAAAAACTTTTCAAACAAGTAACAATAATCGAGAAGTCTAAACAACAAAAATAAATTATTATAAACTAGCTGACCCAGCCACCGTTGCTGTGGCTAAGGAAACACAATGCCATCTGTTAATTTGCATTCAAACCGCACCCACACTTCCGCTTGCCAGCCCGCTCACAGACATTCTTATAGGTTTCAACCAATTTAGAAAAAAACCTTGACAAATTATATACCTAAACCTTCCTCATGAATCACTCTATTTATTGGTGAAAACCACATGAAAATTCGTTCAGTAGTTTTGAGTTTATCGCGAACATACAGACAGACGCATCGGAGGACTTTAATTTATAATATGTCGAGATGTAAGTATTAATATGAAAATAAATTTAATAGATGGCTATTTTTTTTAAATATTAGGTTTGATTTTTTAAAAATGATTCATACTTAATTGAAATTGTTTTACTTTTATTTACTCAGGGTCCTTAAATGAATGTCTATGACATATTCTTTTTATCAGAATATTAATATTTTTAATTTAAAAATAGTCCCTGTGTTGCTAGAAAAAAATGGTGACATTTCGCGTACACGACCCTAAATGTTGATATAAAAATAATTTGTGTTATTTTGATTTCAAATTTTATTACTATAATGCTGTTTTGTTCCCTTTATATTATTTTTTTAATAATTGGTTTTTTTTTCAGGTGGTTTCAACCCTTTCTTGAAGTTAGTGTATGAAAATAATTTTCTTTGCAATAACGTTTGTATTCAATCAAGTAAACATGCATTCAGCGAAAACGCACCCCACTTAAATCAAGTTAAATATTCGAGGGGGTGATTTTTATCTCTAGGGAAACGTGTTGGCGCTCGACACGAACGCCTCGGAGACAAGAAGCTAGGAAACTGGCAGGCAAGATTTAAAAAAATGAAGAATAACTTTTTAAAAAAAATTTTTTTCTTTGATAGCGTGTTTTGTACCCTAAATGGTTTTTTGTTACGTATTGTATAAAGATTCATTTTCAAGGCATTTTATTTTTCGGATTATTACTAATAAATAAATGTCATTGTTATGTTGGTGACACTGAACTTCGGTAGATGCGCCATGTTTTTTTTTCACGCGCGGCACAAATTTAGTTTTGAATTGTGATATTTGACGTGCTAATCGTATAACATGTTTGTACATAATTTCTATTCTAATTACCAATTCGCTATTTATATTAGTATAATTCAACTTAATTACTATTATTTGTGTTATTTTTCATCAGTTGGTTATCAGGAAAAGTGAAGTTTTTTTTTATTGACTTGCCGCGTGAGTTTAATAAAACTTCCATGAAAGTAATGTTAAAATAAATGCCCTGTGTGTATAAATATATACCAATTCGAGAAATCAACGTTTAAATTATTCAAAAATGAATTCAAAATGTCAGATTTTTTCGGTTACTCTCGGGGAATAATTATTATCATTTTTAATTTCATGAACAAGATAGTGACAGTTTTGTAGCCAAATTACCTTAAGTATATAAAAGGACTGTGTTTTTTTTTTAAATTTTGAGTTTTATGAAATTTTTCAATGTTTTACTTAATGATGTTTGTGGCAATTTTCTACTTTTTTCGTGCTTGAAGCTTAAAATCAAGAATGAGTATATATGAAAATCTAAGAGGTATTTTTTTACGACATCTTTAAAAGTAAAATAAATATGTTAGGCATTTAAATTATCTTGGAATAATTCCGAAATTCGTCGAGGAATTATTAATAAAACAAGTATATAAATAACAGATAAACTACTCTCTTTGGCCGGATAAACAATGTATATCATGAATCTTAAACTATTTTTTGTTAGTAAGGTTTCACATACACGGTCGTTAATCAATTGAATAAATTATTCACGACGTTTTTTAGTAAGGCTGTTAGTAAGTCTAATTGAATATCTGATATTTACGCTGAATAGATAAACACTTTACCTCCAAACTTGCTATGTTTTTTACGCGTGTATTCAGAAATCTTCTTTATCCATTGCTCCTTGCCGTTGCTGTAAAATAATATTTCTATTTTTTATCATATTTAAAAATCAGTTAACTGTAAATCCGTTAATCCGCATACTTTTTGGCTCTTCTAAAATCAATGCCCTAAAAAATTTAATGCATAGAACCACCACGCTACAGAGGTTAATTGAATGGTGGTGAATAGACGGTTAAAAAAATTTAAAACAACATTTTCCGCTTACTGTGGTGGTAGTAGGAGGTTTACAAATTTTGTCAGGTTATTCGTAACCCGGGAATGTTTTAGCCTTCAAAAATTAAAAAAAAATAGAGCTACCGCAGATAACTTTTCAGTTTTCGTAGTAAATTTGATAAATGCCGTAGTTAATACCCCCGGGGTTGATAAGATTCAAGAGGCTCACGTTTCTTTAGGAAGAACCGGGTAATATATAATAGTGCGCTAGAGTGCTAAGATTGAAAAATACGACGTTATAGATGTTGTTGTTTCCGAAAACGATTTTTTTTTTTTTCAAAATTTCAACTTTTTGTACGAAGATATACTGAAATGTGGATGCGGCGCATCCTGAAAATCTTCATACAAAATATCGAAATTTTGAAAAAAAAATAAAATTCATTTTCAGCTGCAACATCAATACCGTTGTATTATCCAATCTTAGCACCCTAGCTCACTAAAAACTCACTGCCACTGCCGGGTATACCTGCATCTTTTATATATTTTTTGGAGTCTTGCATGATTTTGAAAATTTCATCCCCGCTCTCTCATTACGTTCAGAAACAAATAACGAACACGGAAGGATCCTTGCCGTGCATCTAGTCCTTCGGCCGTCGATATCGAGGGCGGAGGGTGGGTTCTGCGCAGGCGCACCCATCCCCCCGACGGGGGGGCCCACCCCACGGGTGAGCCGAGGGGGTGCCCGCAGTGCGCCGACAGACGCCCGAGCATACGGACGCGCGCTTAGCCCACCCCCGCCGCGACATTCCCGAACCGACCCTCCGCCCTCCGCACCTTGTGGGCGTAGACACTAAACTCCAAGGGGAAAGGGTTGCGCGCTTTAATACTCATCATCAAACCTGAACGGATATAAAACGAGTGCAACCGAAATCCTGGAAGAAATTCATACGCACCGTCCCAGACGGTTTGACGGATACCGACTGAGCCGAGACTGAACTGTTTAGTGGTCGCCGTATTCTTCTACCAAACGTAGACCCAAATTAAAGGTACCTACTTCCACCAATTTTTATATTTTCATAAAAACGCAGTTCGTAAAAAAGTCCTATGTACTGTATTTGGTTCAAAATACGAATATATTGTAAAACTTCTGTTTCATCCCGAATTAACCCCTAATTTTAAGTCTGAAGCTTAAAGTTTTCCTATTTCCAGTCGAGGATTGTACCTACTGCGCAATTAATTCATTCATCTTTAAACTTGATTGTATTGTATGAAGTTTCATGCCGTATTCCTAACTGATTCATAAAACGCCTGAAAGATCAAATGAAAAAAAAAATTGACACTAAATAAATAAGAACCACATTCTTTTAATGAATACATGTATTTCATGTTATTTATACGAATTTTTTTATTGAATGGTTGTAGCACTCTGTCTGCACAAATTTCCCCATATGGGCATGCGGATATGAGTGCATGCATTCGTGTCCGGTGCATTTGGTACTAGGTACATCCGTTGTCTACGTCTCTTCTCTGTACTCCCGTGCACTTTCGGTTAGTCAACTTATCGAATCTTCGTCTATTCTGTCGACATAAATAATTATTCGGATGCATCACGTGGTTGGTAATTCGTATGCATTTTGTATTCTTATTTGATAAAAGGGCCAGTTGTTTCACAGATTTTGATCAATTCATCAAATTTCAGTGTAAAGTTTAGTGAGAGTTCTATTAAATTTGTTATTATATCATTATGGAGCTGTTATTTCACAGAACTGAATTAATAATAGAACTTGAAAATTAAATTTGCAATTTGATGAATTGTTCAAATTCTGTGAAACGACCCATCCTAAGACTTCGCAACATTGCGTGGTTGTCGTTCACGCAATCGGGTTATGTATGACTGAATAAACAACTTTATTCGTTTTGAGTTATGATTATCACAATTTGTCAAGTCTAAATTTAATTGTGTTAACAGTTTTTGACGATACGGGCAGTGAAAAATATTTAAAATTTATGTATAACATTTCATAGCTTCATCAGTTCAAATTTTTTTGATTCACAAATCACGAACTTGTAAAAAATCTATGATAACCATCTGATATTTTTTTCTGTTTAATTTTAATGGATTATTGAATTCATTTACTTGATACATAATTGAATTTTTGTCAACCATTCCGATATAATGGGGCTGTCACCGTTATTGAGCCGCCTGTCCCGACAAAACATAAGGCTGCGTACACACCTGACAAATTTACCGCGAGCCGAGACACGAATTGTAGGAAAGGAACTAAGCAATTGCAATTGTGTGGCCTGCTCCAGCGAGCTGAATTGGACATAGTTGCTTGATCTGTTAAAGCTCATTTAACCAGCGGCCGAGAATTCAAATTTCGTCAAAGTTGGTCTTGCGATCGTACCCTTGCAACGGTACAGGGCGGTTCCGATGAGAAAGATTAATTATTCCAGCATTTTCAACTAATAACTTAATATCTACTGTATAACTATGATAAAATTATATATTTTTTGTAATTATTTTTTTATCATAAGTATTTACAATTTTCCATATAATGTCTAAACAAAATAAGTGTGTAAAAAAAATCTGAAATATATTAATTTGTTAAACCGCTAATAAATAGATAAACTGAAATATTTTCCTCACAAAACACGTGCGTGGATTTTTTTTAATGATTTTATTTGAATTAAAATTAAAACTCTGAAAAGTAGCTTTCCTAGATAATTTATTGATTTATTTTACAGCATGATTCTATGTTTTGAAATGTGTGTTGTATAATATAATATTTTGTTTGAAAATTTAACAAATCCACCAACGACCAACAGTATAATAAAAATAAACATATTTTTTCAAAATTTCGAACGTAACTTTACTAGATATATAGATAGAATGTCATTTTTAAATCAAATTCTAGACTTTTTCAATTTCGACTCTTCCACAAAAAAAAACAATTGATTTCGAAAGATTGTTATATCTTTCGAAATCAATTGATATTTTTTGTGGAAGAGTCGAAATTGAAAAAGTCTAGAATTTGATTTAAAAATGACATAATTCTGGCTGTGTCTGGTTATTCTCTCTTAAGATACATTCAAAGTTGGTGCCTAGACATCTCCATAAAATCGACAATATGAATGAATACATTCAAAATTGATGCTCAGACATCTCCATGAAATCGACAATATGGAGATGTCTGAGCATCAATTTTGAATGTATTCATTCATATTGTCGATTTCATGGAGATGTCTGAGCATCAATTTTGAATGTATTCATTCATATTGTCGATTTCATGGAGATGTCTAGGCACCAACTTTGAATGTATACATTCATATTGTCGATTTCATGGAGATGTCTGAGCATCAATTTTGAATGTATTCATTCATATTGTCGATTTTATGGAGATGTCTAGGCACCAACTTTGAATGTGTCTATTCATAGTGTCGATTTCATGGAGATGTCTGGAGTAATCGAGTATTGTACCAGAAAGATGGAAAATTTTTACATGTACTAACTGCACGCTCAACTAAAATTACGATTTTTCGGAGATGTTTGACTAATCAACTGGACGATCGATATGCGCACCTAATTTTTACTGTCGGAGTCCATAAGAAAATTGGAAGATTTGTACGGGAATGGTCATTTAGTCATTCGACTTACACATTGCGTTTTTGGTTTCTGTAGGCAGACCTTAAAATAAGAATTTATTGACCTGTTAATGATAATAATAATTTGTGAGTTTTGTGCAGCGATTGTGCAATGCAACACATTCCATATTGCTAGAACTTTGTCATACGTCTACGAAAATACAACACAGATAGTTCTGAAAATTATTTTGGGTTTAAATGAGCAAAAGAAATGAGAAGAAAAGAAAATGGCCTTCAAAGGTCATTTTTCAAAATATATCAGGTAGAACCCTATCCAAATGAGGTGACGACTTAGTACCGTCTGTTTTAACGGTTGCTAGAGTAAAACAAATTGCTAGTGCTACATATCTCAAAAATGCGTTTTTCAATCAACTTAACAGCCTGCTTTGTCACTTTTCCTTTTACTTTCCGAAAACCGATAGTTACCACAGAGTTACACATATTTGACAGTTCTGACACAAATTTGACATATTTGATAATTCTGTTGGAGGTACGATCGATTATTAATCATGATTAAGATGATGATGGTGACCTTGAATTTCTCATACAATATGTCTTACAGCGAAAACCAAGTACGTTTCGAACCTGTGTTAATAATATGGTTATTTGGGACGATCCCGAATTTTTAGCGCGGTGTCGATAAATTTTATTTATCTGAACATCAAACAAATCTAAACAACCATTGGCGTACAAATTAACTAAGGATATTTTACTTTTGATTTTTCCGAAATAAATTATGCAAAAACTACCTTACAAGTATTTTTTTTAATTGTCTTTACCAAATTAGTTTTCCAATGTTGTAATTTGTATTTAAATTAATGAAAAGTATTCATAATTTGCTCTTTCATAGATGGTGCTAATTTAATTATTTTAGGATAACACTTTTTGCAAGTTATCAAACTTGGTTCTTTCAAGAAAGGTATTTAAATACAATATTGGATTGAATCACCGATACAGTATTGTATTTGTGTGCCTTTCTTGAAAGAATTAAGTATGTATACGGATAGAACTATTTATTCGTATTTATTTCATATGTACGGGCACAAATAGACAATTATTCATTTTAATATTTTAGAGCGTAACTTGCAAAAAGTGTTCTTTCTTAAAATATTTAAGGCGGCGCTCTTCGGCTGATAAAAAGAAGAAGATGGAGAGATATGTAATTACGAATGCTGGACAGAGCGCGCTAATATTTTAAGTGATAAAATAGCAGCGAAAATTGCGAAAAAGCTTAATAAAACATAGACTCGTTTAAAATAGAGCAAAAATCTCGTGGAAAGTATCTTAAGTATCATTTAAAGAAACATTGTGAATTTTTTTCACAAATATAACTTGTAAAATAAAAGAAATAGACTTGTTTTAAATAATTTTCGGAACATACTTTGCGATTTTTTTCTATCGGGGGAATTTCATATAATTTGCGTTTCGGCGTGGAACGTATCTAGATATTATCTTCAAAAATAATATTATTTATATATATTTTTTAAGAGCTTAAACACTTCAAATTTTTAAGGGAGGTATGTAAGAAATCGGTCGAAATTCGAATAGTGGACCCTTAAATTAGAGTCAGGTGAAAGAGCAGATTGTGAATTCTTTTAAGTGTACCCCTAACCCAGTACTGATGATTTCTTGTAAATGCAAATAAAGATAAGTTCTGCTAACATTGAAATACTAATTTGGTAAAGATAGTTAAAAAAATAATAATGAGGTAGTTTTTGCATACTTTATTTCGGAAAAACCAAAAGTAACATATGTGTTAATTTGTACGCTAATATTGTTTACATTTATTTGATGTTTACTTATAAAAATTTACCGAAACCCCGCCAAAAATTCGGGATTGTCCCAAATAACCATGTTATTAACACAGGGTCGAAATGTTTTTGGTTTTCGCTGTAAGACTTGCTGTATGAGAAATGCATCGTCACTATCACCATCTTAATCATGGTTAATAATCAATGTTGAAGCGCGCAATTTCGTACCATACCTCTACGAGTGGGCTAATTTCCACTGTATCATTTCCAAAAAAACAGAGGAAATTAGCCCACTTCCCAAAATCCGATCGAGCTGAAACTCGGCAGATAGATTCCTTGTCGATGACAATGCATTCTTTCAATGACTCTTGGTGGCGTTCACGCAAACATAGGCGGACATACAAGCATTTTTCTACAGACACTCTAACTCTAGACTTATTACCCATTAAAAGTATTGAAATTTTTTTATAAGAAATGGTCAAATAGGTTAGTTACGTCAGTTTCGGTTATGCACTATTTTTCAATGTTTTTCTTCGTAGCTTTTAGGGGCCATTCATAAATTACGTCACACGATTTTCATGATTTTTTAACCCCCCGTCCTTGTCACACATCGTCACATTTGTGAGACCCCCTCCCGCTAGTGTGATGTCACATGTTTTGCATCTAAAAATAATCAAAACGTTTTTAAAGTTTTCAAAAATTTTAAAGTTTTTTGTCAACATTTAGGTAGCTATTGTAAAGATCTTATTTACCACAACGGGGGGGCGTAATGGGATAGGATGGGGCGGGATGGGATAGGGAAAATATTTTTGTGACAAATCCACTGCACGTGACGTCACAAAGCTGAAGACCCCCCCATACCCCTGGTCCCACAATGTCACGCTTTACCCCCCTCCCCCCCTTAATGTGTGACGTAATTTATGGACGGCCCCTTAATGACTTTTCGAAGAGGTGTTGAGTTGACTTAATTCTGATTTAGCATGGAACCACACTTGCATAATATACGCGTGTGAACACTGTACGCATATACATGTATATGCATACGTGTACACACACACATGCACACATACACTTAATATAATATTAAATGAATGTTGGCCTTGCCAACTCGGATTTGGCCAGGTTTGTAGCGCCTTTATTTTTTAATATATTTCGACGATGTTTCTAACGATGATTGTATTCCCCTTCAGAAACGAAAAGAGCGCGGCCGCATCGAGGTAGGGCGCGTTCAGGTGGTCGAGTCCGCCGCCCTCTGCGCGAGCGGCCCGCCTGCACCCGGGGGCGGCAGCACCCCACCCGCCGAGCCCGCGCAGCCCGCCCCGCCCCAGGAGCACCCCCAGGGCTTTCCCTTCCAGGTCGGATACCGCGCGGACCAGGGTCAGCAGTACACGCTCTACCTCATCGCCGCCAGGGAGCAGGATAAGACAGAGTGGATCGCTGCTATCCGAGCAGGTAAGACAACTTAGTGCTTCATTTGGTCACATCATAAAACAGAAGAGGAAAAAGAAACCTAACCTAACCTATTCTTTTAAGGTTAAGATTAAATAAACCCGCTCAAGAGCTATTCTCTAAGAGATCGTTCTCCGCGAGATGTCCTGCCAGATTTGTGTGATTTTCTACAGCTGATAAATGAATAAATAATCTTGCATACTTGCAGCAATTCGTGTTTAAAACGACCCAAACTAAAATACGTGACAGCTCACAGCTGAAATTTTGACATCGGCCGATAGGAAAAGCAAATAACAGCCGTAGAAAATCGCACAAATCTGACAGCACTTCTCGCGGGAGAACAATCTCTTATCACAAATTTTAGGGAATAGCCTTTCAGATGGTTTGGGCGTGAAGAGCGAATCAAAGGAGAATATATGACGCAAATATCAATAGTAGATGTCTGGGGCGCCCGAGGAAGACACGGCACTATCAAATGAATCAGATACTTGATTCGGGCAGTCAAGAGTCGGAATAATAGAAGAGTGTGTATGAGACGATATAAGAATGTGAATGATGTAAGGATATGTGCCAAGACCGAGTTGTTTGACGTTCCGTCCTCTCTGCCTACCCCTGGAGGACAGTGAATGGTTAGTTAGTTATCAGGTGCAATATACAATATGCGAGAATCCCAAAAATGTATAAAAATCTCGCTTCACGATGTTTGTTCGAGATAAACTCCGAAACTACTTAACCGATTGTTATGAATTTGGCTTAATAATAATAATAATAATAATTGGACAATTTGTAGAGCGCCGTTTTTGTGAAAAATCACCTCAAGGGCGCTTTACAATTTTTTTTTTTTTAATATTCTTAGAATCTATCTAATTTTATTATTTACAAATAGATACAGAAACATACTTACCTGGCAGGTCACTTCCGATAAACACACTTTTTTTAGAAAGTTTATGCTTGGGGATGATACGACTTTGCACGTGGGGGACATTATATTGAAAACACTGGACATAGCATGAATTTACCTTTGCTACCCTCATCACTGTTGCTTTTTACATTTATAAGAAGATTAATGCCAAAATTGAATTAGTATTTATTTTGAAAGACTAGTGAATTTAGAGCTCTCTGGGACTGGAAATTTTCATAAAATGACCTTTACAAAAGATTAAAATAAGAATTTGGTTATATTTTACACAATTAGTTATTTACAACGTCGTGGGCCGTGAAGGCGAAGGTGAAAGGTTTTTTAACTTATAGATACGACTGTCTGAAAAGATGAGTTTTGAGTTTAGCTCTAAATTCCGCTGAATCTGTGATCATTCTTAACTCGTGTGGCAGTCCATTCCAGGCTTTAGGTCCTGACACTCCGAAAGCACGCTCACCGAATTTAGTATCTGGTGTGCGTTTTGGTTCCTTCAACCTTCCGATAGCTGATGTTGCTGCTGACCTGAGGGTTAATTGTCGAGGATTGGAATTTTCTGGAATACACATTTTCGATAAGTAAGCCGGAGCCATTCCGTTAAGGGACTTAAATATCATCCAGCAGAGTTTGAACTGGATTCTTTCAGTGAAGGTTTTTGAGATGCTCAGAAATATGGGAATATTTAGATACGCTGGTGATAAGTCTTGCCGCAGCGTTGAACACGGATTGTAATTTGTTAATATGATATTTTGGGAGACTAGCATATATTCCATTAATGTGTGTAATTTGGTCCAACTTAAAAGATAAGATAGGTTTTATGTCGATTATTGACCTCAATATTTATGTTTGCGAATTAAATGTTTGTTACAGGACAATGCTTCTAATTATTTCTAAGTTTCATAAGTTTCAACAGATGTCGGTGTGAGTTAATATATAGACGAACCCTTGGCTATCTAGATTGGGTAACTATCCAGTAGATGGCGTTGTGTTTCGATTTCACGTCAGTCTATTCCACGTCCACAGCAAATTGTGTGGCAGGGTCAGCTAGTTATTTATTTATTTATTAACGCCCTTTTTCGGGTTATTATTTATATATTTTGACGTTTTCACATATTAGAGCTGTCAATTTATAGGTTAATTATTACGTTAACGCGGGTTAACGTTAGAGTTAAAAGATAGAGACCTCGACCTAGGATGCAATCTCAAATGTGCCCCATGTCTGTGTTTGCATACTGATCTGAAAAATCTGTTTCTTTGCAGGAACACGTTAAAGAGTTATAATTTTGGTTAATGTCTTTAATTATCGCGACCATAAAGTTTAAATGGATCAATCGATGTTTTATGAATATGCATAAATAGCTTTAATTATATGTTTTTCAGGAGAATGTGTGACGATGCTAGTAAAAATGACGATGACGATGTTAGTAAAAATGACGATGCAAGTAAAAATTACTTTAAATTTCGCACAGGTTTTGTATTGGAGACGTAACATTGTAAGCCTAACTATTGGGAAAGCAATCCGTAAGAAAAACTTTCTTCATTAACATTTGTATATTTTTTATGATATTGTCGTCGAGGAGTTGTTAATTTATTTTATCATTTGAGTTGCAAGATGAAAGCGATTACCCCATCTCATAATTCCGGCCCATCCTACATTGTTATATTGACTCATTACCTCATTAGGTTACCTATCCTTAGAGCACATGTGCTCCAGGCTTAACAAATCAGTACCCCTTGGTGTCCTATACCGATCGAACCGGGACAGGAGCGCTTCTGGCTGGGGTGGAACAATCGTATCGTATGTGAGATACAAGCAGATTTACAAAGTTTCCGAACTTCTCTCCTCTTGCAATTTTCAGACACGAATAAAACGTAAAATTGTGTCATAGTTTTCTGAATATTATACATAAATTCGAATTTTGCGCTATTTAATTTAGTTCTAATTATATCCGTTTATTTGTAAAATTCTGAATACCGTTGCTTTATTTTGTTGATCTTTGGGCTCTGACGCACGTTGTTTTGACCACCACCCCGAGATTGGCGTAGATATATCCGTAACAACCCCAGACGATTCCTACGCCAATCGCCCACTATTTCCGCTGAATGAAACTTTAATGTTGCCATCCGACGATACTTACGACCTACGCCATTACTAGAATCTCGGTCTCAAAAAATATATATTGTATATAATATCACTTGGCGAAGCCCTTTTAGCAATGGAGGAGCCAAAAAAAAAAATACAGGAGACGATGAAAACAAATATTTTCAAATCGTAAAACTAATTAAAAAATCTAGAAATTTAAATGAAAATGCTTTTCAAATTTTTGATGTAAAAATTTGCAATTATGTATATTTACTAGTGGTCGCCGTTTTTTTTATTGATGTGATGTATTTTTTATGCATAATTTTAAAAAAAATATTAGCATTCTGCACTCCTTCTCTACATAAAATATAAGTGTGCGAAATTTCATACTCCTCCGTCCGCGCAATTTTCGTGAAAAGGGGTACAAACTTTTTGCTTCACGTATTAATTACTGCTCTCCCGCGTCCCTTTCCCCTCTCGCGTTCCCACTCCGCCTCCTCCACCTTCCTTCTCCGCACTCCACTCCCCCCCTTTCCTCCGTCCCGCGAACCCCCCCCCAAGTTCCCCTCCCTCCTCCCAGCGAATCCCCTACCGCGAATCCCCTACCGCGAATCCCCTACCCGAGTTTTTCTTCCCCCTCCCGCATTCCATACATTCAGTCCCGGTACATTCAGTTTTAAAACAGCTCGCGTGCCACCTATTGCGAATTTCATGATGTGAGAGCTCACCAGTAGTTTTATACAAATTAACGAATACAAAAAAAAATAATTATCAAATTTGGTGCAGTCGTTCGGAAGTTATGCGCATACATTTCGGCGATTCATTTTTAGTGATAGATATTAACTACGACGCCTGAAATAAAATTTCCTGCAAATACATCAACATCGTTTCCACGCCAACGATTTGTTTTGCTTTTCTTCTGATGTTAGTAATAACTCGCTTTTGTTATGGACAGAAAACGTATAATAAATATAATATATTAAAATTTATTATTTCATAAAGTCAGAACTTACCATTATATACAGCATTTTTTCCTCGCATATAATGTAGCTTTCTATTGGTGAAAGAATTTTTAAAATCGGTTTAGTGGTCTATGCGTGAAAGCGTAACAAACAAACACGCAGTTTCGCATTTAAAATATTAGTATCTATATAGATAAACGTTATTTCCTTATCCGCATGATTGTGTTTTCAAAACTGACCCATGCGGAGGAATTATAAAAATAATATTTTTGAATACAAACAAGCGATGAAGTACTTACCTATAAAATATTTTACAATATAGTTTTTTTAATTAAAAATGTGCTCATTTTTTTTTAATCTGTTGAAATAAATTTTGTCGGTTTTCATCTTGGTAGGTCAAGTTACATCCCTTGATGATTTGCGCTTAACTACTAGCTAAAATTATGAGATATGATTTGCAGAAAAAAGGTTATTCCTTTATGTCTCATTATTCTTGATGTATACTTTGCGTTTATCACAGGTTATTTTGAACTTCCTTTCAGACTTCCGGCTTACGTTTAAATTCGAGACGTCTCCTAAATGGCGTCCGTTTCCCAGAAGGCGACGGCGACAACGCCAATCTCCGCCGTATCAATCTCTGTCGAAATTCCCATTATCTTATCGAGTCGTCCTGGTTCCATCGTGTAATATTAAGAATTGGGTATTATCCGGTGATCAAAGTAAAGTTATAGGTATTAGGGATGGAAGTAAAAACCTACAGGGTTTCATGAAAAAATATAACTTTGAAGAAAAGCGAAGAAACATTATAAACAAACAACAAACCATATCTAACCTAACATCATTTTCAACCTGGCGTTAAATCCCAGGGTGGGATTTGGCTTTCTCCACAAATATTCTCCACTGGCTGCGGCCCCTCTAACACAACGTAACCTTATCTAAACTATTTTTGTTATTGTTTTAGGGTGTTATGCCGTGTTTCGCTACCTCCTTCTTTAGCCAACGTTTCGGACAGCGTTACAGTGTCCATCATCAGGGCAGATGAGCAAATGATATTGGTGAGTGTTTACTTATGTGTGTCGAAGCGATACCGTGCTGCCAGCTCCATTTCTCTACGAGCTGGTGTTCCGGATGTGACAAGGTCTATGTAGGCCAGACAGAGCGAACGATCTCCAAAAGGATTTCGGAACACTTTCGTGCTTGTAAACTTGGCCACCCTGACAAATCGGCAATCGCCGAGCACTTAATCGAAACCGGCCATTACTTTGGATTTGTTCCTGAAGTCCTGGGAAGACCCAAAACTTACAGAGCACGCCTAATTACGGAGGCAATTGAAATCCATAAAAAACCCATCAATATTAACAGAGACGACGGAGCTAAGCTCAATAGTTCTTGGTATCCAGTAATTGACGGCTACACCAAAGCTAAACGCAAAAAACCATTCTGAATTTTTTCTAACACCAGCTCGTAGAGAAATGGAGCTGGCAGCACGGTATCGCTTCGACACACATAAGTAAACACTCTCACCAATATCATTTGCTCATTTGCTCATCTGCCCTGATGATGGACACTGTAACGCTGTACGAAACGTTGGCTAAAGAAGGAGGTAGCGAACACGGCATAACACCCCAAAAACAATAACTAAAATACTTTTTGGCCGTGAAAACCTAAAAACATACCTTATCTAAACTAACCTAATCTACCCAAGCTGTTCTTTTATCATGTTCTGTTTTGTCATTGTTCTGTTTTTCCGGTTACCAGGTGGTAGGTATCACGATTGCTCCTTTTTAAGTTCTACCTCTTTCTCATAATCATAAGAGCAAGAGAGGTTACGACGGAGCTTCGAGTGACAATACCATGTTATAATGGGTCAGGACGAAATTACCCCGATGAAATTACACAAGGAGAGAATTACGCCTACTGGAATTACACACGTCGAAAACGTCTGTTTTTAATAAGTTAAAGTGTTTAAGGTGTGTTTGATAAAAAAATCCACACATAAAAAAAATTATTTAGGTTTTTTGACATGTGTAATACCGGTGGGAGGAATTTAAGTAATTGCAATTCTCGCCTTGCGTGATTCCGACCTCGCGTAATTTTCTGGCAGTTTAATAATGAAATTCAGGCGTGTTATAATGTGCCTTTTTACCACGCTTTCGGTTTAATGTATTCCTGGTGAAAGACTACCGTTAAGAAACCAAATGTTGCTTGAAATAGCTTTAGCCGTATTTGGTGACCAGGTCTGAATAGCCAAGAACTTCCTAATATTCTTCTTACCTATCTTCTTCCCTTCCTCACACCCTTCCCCACAACCTCACAGCATATGACAATCGGGGAAGCCATGGTGCCACAAATTGTTTCTAAAAACCCATGGTCACGACTCCGGACGGTTGGGACTCTACATGTATTTTTTACTCCACACGGGAAGACCTAAGGGAAATAATTTTCCTCAGGGCCTATCTCATCTTTGGGGTTGCTGTGTGGAAGGTCCTTTTTTGTGCAAGGAAGGAATGAACCTGGGTCTTGAAGAGACAACATGGGTATCTTCAAGACCCAGGTAGGAGGGAGGAAAAACAGAGGCCGGCAAATTGTTCCACAACCGAGCTGAGTCGTAGAATAGACCCGTTCTCAGGTGACAAATTCAACCAGCTGTTCGAATGTTGGGTACGGGCTTGGCATTTTTCCCGACCGTGTCGAAGGAATCAATGCTGCCTTTTCCTCGGAAATACCGGTAAAACATCTATCAAACGGACCGCCCTTTTCTGTGTACATAGTCGAGTTTGAGACTAACTTACTTAAGGGGGCAGCTTACTGTGCATGGGCGGTAAAAGGGTGTATTTTTCGTAATTATTTTCAAGCAAACGATGAATGGATTTTTTTTTAAAACTCATAGTCAATATATTCATATAGAAGACTGTATACAAATTTTTGTACACGAATCTACAGTATGGTTTGCGGAGTACTCCGCTTTCAACAGAACACTTGCTTTTCGGTGATTGACAGCGATTAAGCCATACGGTTCATCAGAAAAATAAAATATATTTAGAAACTAGATGTATAGGGAAAAATAAAGGCGGACCAGCGAATTTTATTTCCGTTTTTTTTTGGAAAATGTTCATCATTCATTAAAAACAAAATAGATGGGGGCCCTTTACAAAAAATCCCTACGTGGTGCCATGTAAATCGGATGTATAGTTTTTTGGTTCCATGCCAACTGAGAATAAAGTCAACTCAAAACTAAAAACTAAAAAAACTCCTTGAAAAGTCATCAAAAGTTATGAAAAAAATAATTTTAAATCAGCCGATAACCCTAACTTAACGTAACCTATTTAACCATTTTTTTATAAATATTTTTTTATCACTCTAAATGACTTATCTGAGATGGTTCTGAGTTGGTTTCATTCCGAGTTGTCCGGTCACCAGTTTTTTTTAATATGCCAGGTTGAAAAAAGTAGTTCGAGAAAAACGCGTTAAAATTTTGCATACAAACTGTTTCAAACGGTTTCACATAAAATGCTGTAACTCTGTCAATTTTATGAATTTCTTTAAAACATTTGGCGAGAGCATTCTTAACAAATGCAACTTTCAGAAAATGAAATAAAAAATGACAAAATTGTCACAGTGGTCTGGTGCCTAGGGAATCATCCATTTTGAGACTCCTAACCGTATGTCTTTATTTTGAATTATTAAATGTATGCCTCCCGCCCGTCCAATACTGAACTTAACACCACCACCCCTCAGAATCTGCCAAGGAAGATTTATTAACCCAACGAGTGAGTTCGTCATTCTTGCTTAGTCACCAGCTCGCCCGACAGGCGAAAGTGATCCTTGTTACCGCGGTTCAGCCCCCAATAATTTCTAATTTCCTGTTCGCCTCGATACTTCCCCTGCTCCCTGCGCGTACTTATTATGGCTTTAATTGTATCGGTAAATACGAGACACCCTTCATTGCTCCAAAACGTTGGAAAACATATTTTCCGAATGAGTTTCCACGAACCGTTTTCGGTCTGTGAAGTCTGTTTTTAGAACTGAGTGAGTTTGTAATTTACGAAACTATACAATCATCTCGTTTCATGTCCTTTATTCACTTGGAAATAAAAATTTCACGAGCGAATAATTCATATTGCTATTTGCTTGAATATCATTTATTTCTTATTTTCGTATTTTTCTGTGACTGGTGATCATTACTCGACTTTCAGAAAAAAATTTCGAAATCGTATTTTTTATATTAGCTCCGCACGGGATGCCGTGAAGAAAATAATTTTCCTCACGGCCTTTGTCATCTTTGGTGATGCTGTGTGGAGGGTCTTTTAAAGACAAGGAATGAGAAGATGTTTGTCTCACAAAATTGCGTGTTACTTCGAAGCACAGAATTTACCATTATTCCGAATTACGAAAGTTATGAATGCCCTAAAATGCTGCACTTAAATGAATTCCGATAACAGATCATATATTTTGTTGCGAATTGCAGATTCAGTAGCCTTTCTAGCGAGAAAGTGCGGACACCGTGAGGAAAATTTGTAAACTTTCCCAGACATTTTTATTTCAAGTATCCAATAAAATGAGTTCGCTTTGAAAGAGAATAGGAAAATCTTTAATAGAAAACGTGAAGTTATAAATAGATACAAATAGATACAAAGTCTTGCTGTGAGTTTTCACTTCTCATACCTTTTTGTTATCTCTGGAAGTGTGGTTGAAATACTTAACTTTGCAGTATGCTTTGGAAATACAAGGGATAAATACTGCACTTTTGGACCAATTACTTATAACGTAATTTAAATTTAATTTTAAATAGCTGCTACCTACCTAAATACTTGTAGTGAAAAATTAAAATTCTTTCGTTTAGTATTTGGTCATCGTCAGCATCTTTGCAAACGTTATTTAAAATACATAGGTAATCAAACGTTAATTAATTACAAATAAAGTATCTCTCCTCGTCCCTCTTACTAACTGCCACGATGCTGAAAACACATTAACCGGAGGCAGCTCATCCTAAATATATGCTGAAATTATCGAGGGTTTTTTTCAGGCTTTCGCATCATCATGACCTGCCTGTTTTTACGACCGGCTTACGACATATGTACGTGGGTAATCCCCAAAGTTAGGCCTCCTATTTTTTAGAAATATAGGAAACAATTTTTTAAATGAAATTTTACGTTTTTTAAAGTTTGAAAATTTAGCTGTTGCTATTTCTGTCAATGCATTTTTGTACGCACCCACCGATAATGTCATAAATATCGGATGGTGTGAGCAAGATGGGTCCCTCTAATGCTCACAGAAGTCCTTCATCACGAATGCGCTTCGTCAAAGGTGAAAGATGAGGCTCAACGCTTCCTCAATGACATGGCGGCGAGCTGGTATGACGTCGGTATACAAAAATTGCCACTGCGCTTTCAAAAATGCATCGACTGAAATGGCGGTTATGTAGAAAAATAGATAAATATTCAAGCTTTAAAGAAGTAAAAATTACTAAAAAAATTGAGTTATATTTCTAAAAAAAGACGAGTCCTCCTTTTAGGATTTCCCTCGAATGTAAGAATGTGACCAAACAGTGGTCCCACCAAGATATCGTAAGTTCAATTCCTCGGCCGGCCGAGTCCTTATTCAGGGCCACGTTCCGTTTACTGCGTTGGTAGTTGGAGATTTTCAAATTGGGGGAGGCGGGGCTAGTTGTTACAAAAATGAAAAATTTTTTTTTGGACGACCGTTTATTCATAGGAACAAAAGAAGATTTATTATGAACACTTTTATCAACAACATAACATTTTTTTCAATGAAAATGTAGGTCACAAAAAATATGAAATAATAAAACTAAACATAAAAATAATGTAACAACATCCTCCACGGGGGGGTAAGTTGTTACACGACGGGGGCACATTGTTACCAAAAAAAAAACTTAAATATAATTGATACCGTGTTTCGTTTTTTGAGTCCAAAGAAGAAAAGTCTGCCTTTTTTATTTGTAAGCTTCTTAAATATTGTCTTCTTCCTGTTGATTTCGCATATCGCGAAAGACTTCTTTAATTTTCCTGCAAAACTTTCCCTTTCTGCGTTGTTTTCTTGTAGTTTCTAACCTTTTTAAAATGTATCTAGAACTAGATAAACTATTATATTAGGCTACGAGGGTTAAAAGTGAATGTCCTCTTCCCTGAGAAACAAAGCTTCTATGTGAGGTACATTGTTATATGTAACAACTTGCCCCCTAATCATAGTAAAACTTGGCTCTTTCTCGAATTCCACATTAAAATCATATATCATTTACACAAAATTTACAACGGTGAAGATAAATGTTCAGATACTATGCAGAAGGGTGTAAAATATCAAAAATACAATAAAAATTAACTTACCTAATATGATAAGGTGACAGTATGACTTCAAATTCTTCCAACGAAAGTTACTTTGCACACGCGAAATTTAATTTTATTTATTAGATTTTTTTGGAACATCCGTTTTCGTTGACGTTTTGTAGGACACTGTGGTCGGCTAGTTCACGCATGTCCACCACAGACATGCGCGCAAAGATTCGCTCCGGTGTGTGATTTATCGATGTTGTGACAACGTGCCCCCGTAACAACGTGCCCCACCTCCCCCTACTGTCAGGAATATTGGTATTTAAAAAAATCAAACAAAGTGTTATATTTCCTTTAGTCGCCTGCAAAGTTAATTATGTCAAGCTGTAATCCGTCGTCATTTAATGAGTGTACTAGATATCTAGGCCTGCTCAAATAAATCCAATGAATAAGAAATGTCTGGTTTCTTGGAAAGTCTAGTGAATCTTCCATATGTGAATGGAAGTTATAGAAATCATTAATATCGAAATAGCGGCTAGCAACGGTGCCAAATTTTCTTTGATATTTGTATCGTTAAATCTACTATAGTTATACTTGGTTTTGTCAGAATTTATGTGTGGGTCGCGCGGCGGTGTCTGGTTCATATGGGAGAAGGTGGAAGCCTTGAAATAACAGAGTAAAGTAAAAACTAATCAAGGTGACTTGCCTCTGCTTTCGCCGCAAGCTCGAATTATCTGGGATGGGGCCTCATGTTATATTCCTTCATATTATTCGTATGGTAACATCGATACTGAACGATATTTTCGTAGAAGAAAACTTAGACCGGTAGATCGATATCTACATAGTTTTTTTTACCTATCATATTGGGAGCAAATTTATACTTTGTTAAATTTTAACTTCACACAGGAGTTAAATTAAAAATGTTAAATTTTAACTTCACACGTCTTTTTGCCCGAGAATTAATTTTGAATGAAGTTTCTTACGAAATTGGAGCTATTTTATATGTTTTTTTTGGAAAGATTGATAAAATTCGGTGGATTCGGTTGTGACATTCGGTTCGGTTGTGACAACTTGTGACAACTTTCGGATTAGTTTAGTATACCTATTGGAAAATATCAAGATCATGAGACTATGAAAGGATTTAAAGCTATATATCTACCGATTTCATGACAGTTGATCCCCCGAGAGTTGATCCCCTACAGTTGGCCCGCCGATAGTTGATCTCCCGGAAATTTGACCCCCCGGACAGTTGATCCCTCAAACACTTGATCCCTTAAAAGGATTGTTTCTTCTGTACGTCTTTATTCGTAAAGTAAGTCTGCAGAGAGGATATACGGCCGTATAACAAAAGTCGATAAACTCGAAAGCGATGGGAAAAAGGAAGGCGGGGAAGCACTTGGATATTGAGATCTGGTCACCAAACACGGCTGGATCCATTTTAAGCAAAGTTTCGATTTTCAATAGTGGTCTTTCACCAGAACGATAATGAAAGTATCTGCCTAACTGGAACGTATTGAAAACATAGATATATTATTTTTATAACACAAAACTAATCAAATGAAATTTACTTGCGCCGGGACTTGAATCTGCGACCGCCGGGATCGTAGCCGAGGATCGTAATCACTCAACCGCGGAGGCTTATGTTATAGTAGGGAGGAAACATAAAACCGGCAAGTTGTTCTATAGCTGAGTTTAAGAGGAATATAAACACTAGAAATATTTCGATTCTCACGCCTTCAAAATTTAAAATCGAGCGTCTTATTTGCACGAGGCAAGTAAGCGAAAAAGTGTTTTTTTTTTAATGTATTTTGTGCGTAATTTTATAATAATGAAAAACAATTAGACCTTAAGAATAGTCTTAGCTATAATGGGGTATTTAAAAAAAATTGTTTCTTATTAATTCATAGTTAAGTCATGAAAAAAAAATTTTTTTAGTGGTTTACGCTTATATTTTTTGTTTTGTAAATAATAATTTTATTATGATTCCAATACACAGAAAAGCTAGTAAAAGCTTCAATTTATCCGTAGCATATTTTTTGATGTACATAATCTAAACCGATTCGTCGTAAAAGATTTGTCTTAATATTATCTAAATAGGATTTCACGTATAGCTTCAACTTACGGGCAAGAACGAGTAATATAAACGACTCTTTCTTGTTGGGAATACATTTTCAGCATATTCCATTGAAATGCCGGTAAAACGAACACATAATTCTAACCTGACTTTTATGTTACAATGATTGCCTGTTTGAGTTTGGGTACTTAATTCATCAAATAAACAATTATTTACTGAATGAACACTGTATTTAATTGCCAATCAGGATAGCCGAAATGCCAAAGCGGCTTTTTACCCGTGTTCATAATTATAAATTATGCAATACGGCAAAAATAATTTTCCAGCGGATTTTATGTCCCTAAGTAATTTACGATAATTAAATCTGTGATGGTTTTTAACTGATCAGCCACTGATTAGCGCTCTTATTCGAAAATAATTACAAAATGAATTATTAATAATTTACGGTCGCTACTCAATCAATACTCAATACGAAAGTATTTCTTTCGAGCGGTGTGACCTGGTTTCGGATCGACTCATTAATCGTACCTTCTATTATGTACATTGATATTAATCGACGTATGCCGCTCGTTACTCGATCGGCAGGTAGAATATCATTGACCAACGAACCTTGTAATCAGTTGGCAGCGTTAATTCGATAGTGTTTTATTAACGATAGATAATCGAATACGGGCACTTGGCGATGTGCACTCGATTGACTGGACGGCACATCAAAAATTTTCAGATTAGTGATGCAACTAATGCGATTACGATTAGTGATGGGCTTAATCGTATTGTCCATTTTAAAATAATCGATTATATCTACAATATAAACGTTGTGATTAAAAAATAATCTTCGACTTTAGCTGATTTTAAACATTACAGCATCTTTACTAACTACTAACGCGTTAAAACGTTAAATTGATAAAGAACCATATGTAAAAACCTTACCATACACTTATACTTAAATTGACTAAACTGATATTTAACAGCCATAAAAAGTTATACATTTTATTTATACAACGGAATTAGGTATTGGAACTGGGTGTGTTGGTTGTAAACTTAAAAGTTTTCATCAAATTTTTGGAATTTTTCCATGGTATTTTAAATGTATTATATTTTTTGTACTTTTGAAGATGTCTTACAAACAAATACCATTTTAGAAACTATATTTAGATAAATTTACCCTTTGGAGTTTGTACTTTAAAAATTATCTTACACATAAAAATCAATTTTTATTTGTTTGTTCGTATGTTATGCGCTGCCATACCATTCATCCGATTGCCATGAAACTTTGGTGATTTGTTGTGCGCACGCCCGCGTAGGTTATAGGCTATATATGTAAGCTCTGGCGTTATGAAATTTGTATAAATGAAAATGATTGTATTTTATATATTTTAGCGGCAGGGAGGGAAGGCATGAGAGGAAGGGTAATGCAGGAGGTGGGGTTAGCGGGAGGGATGACGAGGTAGAGGAAGCGGGGAAGGCGGGAGGTGAACGCTGGGGGAAGGGGACGGGGTGGGGAACAGGGACGCATGAGAAAGGAAAATGCGGGGAGAAACAATTTATTTCTTTGCATTGCAACGCACGCTGGGTACCAGCTAGTTATTTATAAATTGAAATATTTAAGTGTTATATTAATCATTGAAGACAATATTAGCGACTCTCAATCGAAAATTTGAAACAGAAAAATATACGGTCGCATCTAGGAATTGAACCCAGGACCTTAGACTTGCCACTACCACTGAGTTATTGGGACCCTCCCCCCTTCGGTCATATTTATCTGTATCATACTTCGACTAAGAACTACGAACATTTTCTTTATTTTCCTTACGCATATTTTAATGGCTGCTATTTTAATGTATGATTTATATATGTTATTTCCTATTTTTTATCAAAAACATGTACTGAACTATATGTAAAAGCCCTATGGGCGTTTAAATAAATAAATATAAGTATAATTTTATTAGAAGCATTTTAATTTTTTAATAACAAATTGAAATTCTCTCACAACTTTCAAGTGATTAATTTTTTCCCAAATATTGATGTCGTAATCGTCGAAATTTTGGCGTTTTTGTTATTATAAAAATAGCATTTTCGTGCGTGTTCGAGCTATTAATTCATCATTCGATTGTTTCAGTTTTGGGCATCTCTAATATCGGTACGTCAAAGCCGCAGACTGTTATTATCATAAAAAAATGAAAACTGATTATGAGTGCGATTTTCCGAAGCCACGTTTCTCAGTGATTTCATAGTTTTTACATTCGACATTAGCGGGTGAAGCGCGAGTAGAATATAAATTTCATCAGGCGTGGCAATCCCGTATTCCCTTGCAAATCTAATATATTTTATTTAATTATATCTGTACCTAGTAGGTACATGCGAAGAACGTTTAAGCCTACATGCTACATCTCATGAACATATTTTTACATTCGACATTAGCGGGTGAAGCGCGAGTAGAATATAAATTTCATCAGGCGTGGCAATCCCGTATTCCCTTGCAAATCTAATATCTTTTATTTAATTATATCTGTACCTAGTAGGTACATGCGAAGAACGTTTAAGCCTACATGCTACATCTCATGAACATATTTTTACATTCGACATTAGCGGGTGAAGCGCGAGTAGAATATAAATTTCATCAGGCGTGGCAATCCCGTATTCCCTTGCAAATCTAATATCTTTTATTTAATTATATCTGTACCTAGTAGGTACATGCGAAGAACGTTTAAGCCTACATGCTACATCTCATGAACATATTTTTACATTCGACATTAGCGGGTGAAGCGCGAGTAGAATATAAATTTCATCAGGCGTGGCAATCCCGTATTCCCTTGCAAATCTAATATCTTTTATTTAATTATATCTGTACCTAGTAGGTACATGCGAAGAACGTTTAAGCCTACATGCTACATCTCATGAACATATTTTTTTGCAAGCAATAAGCAGAATAATAATAATAATCATCATCATCATCAGTATCATCAGTCAGTATATTAATACGTGAAGCAAAAACTTTGTACCCCTTTTTACGAAAATTGCGCAGACGGAGGAGTATAAAATTTCGAACACTTAGGACGGGTTGTTTCAAAAAATTTGATGGATTCATCAAATATTTGATGTTAATTTTCACGTTCTATGTAAGTTCTATTCAAGTTCTGTGATTATTTCAGTTTTGTGAAGCAGCTGTCCTATAACGATATAATAACATAACTTGAATAGAACCTACACAGAACGTGAAAATCAACTTCAAATATTTGATGAATCCCATCCTAAATAGTTTATATAGAGAAGGAGTGCAGAATGTTTATATATTTTTTAAATTATGCATAAAAAATACATTAAATCAATTAAAAAAACATTACAATTATGGTCGAATTTCGACCATTGGGCGACCACTAGTACTTACTAAATTGTTCAAATTAACAAAATAATAAATAACTACAAAATAACTCACTGTTTTTTAGTTGTTATCAGCCATCGTAATGTAATGAAAATGCATTTCCTTAAGTACAATAAACGGTCTAAAATTATATTTTCATAATAACAATAACATTACTTTCTGTTCTAATAATTATCGACTAGCTGAAGTCCCCTGTGCCCGGACTTTACGCAGAGTTTTTCAAAATCTAATGTAGACAGTGTTTTTCTTCTTTTTTGAACGTCAAGTATGCAGAATTTCAACACCCCCGGAATAAAACTATAGATTCTTATAAAATCATTCCACGCCGTGTGTCCGCAATAGACATTATTGTTTATATTAATTGATTAATGATTGTTCTATTTTTTTCGATTAATCAATCAAAAACTGGTTGGTATAATCGACATCACTAAAATAATTATCGTCACATCACTAGTATTTATAGCGAAAGCTTCCGAAGGGTCCACTCAAAATGGAATCGCCCCACCGATTCTTCATACGGTTACGTGGTTCCTTAGCGTACCTACCTAACAACTGGTACCTGTTTACAATTCAGCTTTTTTCTCACGTAAATTTTTGTTATTGTCACGTCATTCTTTTTGATTGCTCTTCGAATTAAATTGTTTTTTTTTGCATCCTTTCTTTTTATCAGACAAATTACCAAAGTTCACCTGTGTTGGTGATTACCTGTTAAGGCCTGGTATATCAGTCAGTCTGTGTCAATACGACATTTCTCGCTCAAAGTTAGGCGGGCTAAATCACCCACTTAAGCCTTGATAACCCGCAGAATAGTTCCTCTTTTGGATGCAAGTTGAGGCGTTAGTAGTCACATATACTTGATGTTTACGTAAATAATTGCATCTCATCGAAATTTACGTAAATTGCATAATTTTAGCAGTATGGACTACTATATGTATATTCATCGAGCATTGAGGAATGACGATGTTATTAATTGATGATAAGTCTAAAATAGTCTGCTAAGGGATTATTAGCTCAGCGGTTAGTTAGTCATGATTTCATGAATATTGCACAGCTCCAGCAAAACAAACTATTTAAAATTAGTGTACTCGCATATAGCAATGTTGTTTGAAGTGTGGAACCTTATCAAAAATCAACTCGTATATTATTCCGCCTAAAAATAAACTGCCGTTGTTTTTGAAAAATCGCGATCTCCCGATGCATGAATAAGTCCAGATAAAGATGAAAGTTGAGAGGATAGATATACCACTCTTGTAGACTTTAGTTTGATTTTTCACAGAAAGAGTAAAATGCATTCCTCTATTAAAGTCATAGAATAAATGTAATATTGGTGACATCTAGGCTATCGACCTATAAACGGATTATGTTCTAAGCCGTGCTGAGCTCGACATTTCAACCAAGCTGAGCTTAAAATCAATTGATATCCTGGCCTAAGTGTTCTTTACTCAATGTATGCATGCACTTGCAAAATAAGAATTTAAATTATCAATTAAAGCATTTTTTTCTATACAAACTCGAGATATAATTTCGGACATTTCTCACTATTGCAACATATTGAATATAAACTACCGTTTCTGTTAACAGTAAACCTCGCTTCTAAAAAAGTCTGTTTCTGATTTTCTCTTATTTAACCCAGATAGCCCTACCTTGTCAATTTTGGTTTCGAACAAAAAATAATTGTAAGTGGCCATCAAGTTAAAAAAAACATTTTCTATGGCTTGTGTTACTGTCGATATATTAAGCCTTTAAGATTTAACATTAAACAGGATTGTTGTCGTCGATTAAACAGCATTGTTGCCGTTATTTGATTAAAAAATTAATCGAAGTTTGCACCTCATAAAATCGATAAACATGTCTTTTAGAACGTAATTATATATATAAAAGTTTATGGAAAAAAATGTATACATCAACATGTAAACTGCGTTTTTTAAAATATATTGTAACGAAATCATAGGTGCCGTAATTTAACAATACTTTTTGAGTATCAAAATTTAGTGTTCCAATTTTGGTACGGTAGGGTTACTAACTAGGACGTCTAACGTGTTTTCTTAAATTCTTTTTAGTTGCTTGTCACTGCACTAAAAACTGTCTTTTCTGGAAGAAGGTGATGACGAATGCAACCAAATAAGCAAAACCAAAACCAAAATTCCCCCTGAAATCATAAGGTAGTTAAGTACCTACCTACTTAATTATACACCTATATTATTTTATGTAAGTACACCTCTCTAACAACCTTTTTCAAAAGTCATTAAAATCTTTGAAAAAAAAGAAAAATAATCCTTAACCTAACCTAACGTAACATATTAAACCATTTTTTTTAAATGTTTTTTCATCACTTTTAATGACTTCGAAGGTGTTGAGTTGAGTTGATTCTGAGTTCAAATGTTTTTACGCCTAATATTTAGGGCCTTCGCTCATGGAGAAACCAAAATCTGATTGGTAACTCAATTCACGGCGCAACTCAACTTTACGATGTCATTAATTAGAGCGGCTTGTTTAATAAAAATATAATTTATTAATAATTTGTCAATTATTTACCTTAATATATGTATATCTAATAATAACCTTTTGAACGAAATCTATATTTTCCTGCTCTGACATAACGCAAATTACTCGAAAACTTGACAATTCGTGAGGCGCTACATGGCAACTTGTCAACATGGCAACTGAAACGCGCCGGCCGCGGCGACTAGCATTGCTAGTCGCCGCGTCGCCCTTGACAACTGGTCTTTAACGAGTTGCGGACCGCCAATTAAATTCGCAAGTTCCTTTCCCGTGGATAGCGATTGAGTTGCTGCCAACCGGTTTTTTTCAGTTTTTCCATGAGCGGATGGGCTTATTGTTATAGAGGTCCTCACAGTTAATGTACCTAGGTACCTCAATTCAATTTACTTAGATTTTAAACACAACTTAGTTCGATTTAGTTAAGTGCTATTAAAATCTGAATTATGCTTACATAAATAATGCTTTAGTGAAGTCGCAACTTTCATAAACTGGTCAAAGAAGTCATTTAATACATATCATACGCTACTCTTAGAGAATGTTTTCGCAATAGAGATCTACCTTGAATGCACACAATGTAAATTTCCAGTGGCGTGGACGTGGTGATTTGTACGTTTTGTCACCTTTCCAACGAACAAAATATTTATGAATATTTCGCACGAGATTCGGTTAAAAAAAATAAAACTTCACAAATTAGTTTAAACAATTGCAAAATATGGAAACATCCTTATTGCGTTTTAAGGTTGTCTTTTGAGGAAAGGCTGCGCAACCTTTTTTACTCAAAACTTTAATTTTGATTTGAGGCCCAATAAAAAATACCCAACCAAATTGAATAATATATTTTTAATCAAAATATAAAGCAAATATCTTGTACGGATGTGTGCTACTTAAAATTGTAAAATATAGGCCATTGAAGAATTCAATATCACAAGAGTTTTAGCTTTGTTTGTGAGTTAATGATACTAATTTTTAAAAATAATTCTGATTATTTCGCTTTATGAATATGATGAATTATAAAATAAACAATTAAAATTATTAGATAAGCATATTTGTAGGAGTAAATTTAAAGACCATAACACAGGCATGTGCCTAGTATGGTGGTCGAAAAATCCACAAATTATAACCATTAGAGCATTGAATAATAAAAAAAAAGATTTACGTTGGAATACATGTTTATCATGTTTAAATAAAAATTTCTTCCCAAGAAAACGCTTCTTTTGCGTTGTCTTTTTTTTGTTTAATTTTTTGTTACCACAGTAAATAGGGTGAGATTATTGTTTGAACAATAAACTCACAAAAAAAATACTAAGTGTCCTCTGAAATCATGCAATTAAATTTATTAATGGCCTGTATTTTATAATTTAAAACATGAATAAATAATGAATAAGATTAAAAAAAACCAATTATTCATTTTGTTTCGATATTTTGGCCTCAAATCCAAATTTAAGTTTTGTATGAAAAATTCCGCGCTGCCGTTCCTTATAATGTCAAAATGATATTTCAAAGCTTCACGCTTGAAGCTTAATGTGCTAGATGAAAATGGGTTGAATTAACGAAATTCCAGACATTAAAAAGTTGTTTGACACCAGAGCTCACCGTTATAAAGTTTTTCTGCTACATTCGATAAGTTTTTCCCTTTTAGTTAGGATATTTTTATTTCTGTGTGGGTATATTATCTAATGAAGGAAAGTTTAGTGTGATTCATGAGTGTTATGTCCACCACTTTCAGGAATATAATGTTGTGCTTCCACCACTTTATTATTATTAATGACCGCTTCTCGCAGTTAAATATGACTTACGCGAACGTTCGATCAAGTTGGACCAATAATCATTAACTTCCGATTAACGACTGTCGTAAATGCGGAATTTCGGAAAGCGACAAAATTATTTCCTGCAGCTTTTCCGAATTTCTTGCGTGAATTTTGATACTCTTCCTCCAAAATCTTACGTCTGTACCAATGTTGACACCTACTTTCTAAGGCTAAAACACAAATAATATGAACTGAGAAAGAATAATAAATAGACAATTTTAATTTTATGATTCGAGGACTATTTTGATCCAAAACACACAACAAATATTGTGGTGACCCGACAGTTGATCCCCGACAGTTGACCCACGAAATCATAATTCTAATTTTTTTTCTCCATTTTTTACCTATTTTAAACCTAAAATCGGTTTCCAAAATACCTTCTTTACATAGTATAACATGAAGTTTCTCCCGCTGTCTGTACGCTTAGATCTTTAAACAACGCAACGGGTTTTCATGCGGTTTTCACAAATAGATAGTAATTCAAGAGGAAGGTTTATATGTATAATACATGCATATTATAGTAGAGAAAAGCCGAGAAATTCAAAAATTCAATTTAGGCGGCGGGCTGGCAAGCGGGCGGTGTGGATTTGACATGTATGCAAATTTGTGGCAACAGATTATGTTGGTTATAAAGGTTGGATAATGGCGTTGTGTTTTGTTAATGAATTGGTAATGATATCAAACGTACAATTAACTTAACGTACGTAACAATTACGGTGTCGATTTTTTGTACTTATTTGCTGGTATATACAGTATATACTAGTACACTAGGAACAAGTAGTTTTATCCTTGAAGCATTTGAATGAAAATATGTTTTATACTTTTGTTATTCGGCGGTACATCTTTTCACACACCTTCGCGGACTGCATATTGTATATAAGTATGCCCGGGGGTCAACTGTCGGTGATCAATTGTCATGGAATCAAATATTAATAGTAACCTAGTGAGGTGTTCATGAAACATACAACAATACCTATCCACAGTTTCACCTTCACAAACCTACCGTACACCCAACATAATAAAATTGCAAAATATATTATGTAAAAATGTTTTCAAAATTGATCTATTATGTAAAAATGTCAATTAATAAGTAAATACTGTAATACATAGAAATAAATAAATTGAAGCTAAATCTCAAATATATCAAATATATTTTTGGATACTGTGGATGGCTGTGGAACGATTTGCCGGCCTCTGAACATGGGTCTCTGAACATGGGCCTCTGAACATGGGTCTCTTCCTCACACTGTACTCCTTCCTCTCCTCAAAAACACCCTCCACACAGCATCTTCAAAGATGACATAGGCCCTGAGGGAAATTATTTTCCTCAGGTCCTCCTGTGTGGAGTTAATTTAAAAAAAATAAATTATTATTTCTTCAAACACAGCAAATTTGGGGAGGTGGGGATGGGTACCGCCGCCCTGGGAACCTTTATCAGATAACTAACGCCTCTGCTGCCATAATTCACCCCAAGTGGTTCGCTACGTTTGGTGATTTAGCAGGGGTGCCGGGGTTCACGGGGTAAGGTTTGTCTAGGTCTTGGAGGCGGATGCCCAGGACACACTGAACCTCATATTCCTACCCACCCTTCAAACCCTTTTCCATCCCAGAACTCTCCTCTCCTTCCTTTCCTTAAAAAAACCCCCATACAGCATTCCCAAAGATGACATAGGTCAATTATTTTCCTCAGGGCCTCCCGAGTGGAGCTCGTGTAAAAAAAAATATATATATTTTGTTGCACCATTTTAATTCAAAATTAAAAGATTTCTTTGTTTTAACCACTTTTATTGTTTGTAAAACCGGCATGTTTCGAGAGCGATGCTCTCTTCATCAGGATTTACTAAAACCATAAACCCTGAGGAAGAGAGCATCGCTCTCGAAACATGTTGGTTTTATAAAAAATAAAAGTGGTTAAAACTAAGAAATATTTTGATTTTGATTTATTATTTATCAACAATATTCCTTACCTTGAAAATGAAGGCGACCGGCTGCCTCAAATGTCTTAGCACTAATGAAACAAACTTTCACCCCTCCTCTTTAAAAAGAGACTAAGATGGTGGCGCTATGTCTATTTTTAGCCGAATTATTGACGTTTAAAATTACCCCGACAGATTTATTTTGGCGCAACTGCCTCCCCACACCCGGCATCGATTTAAATAACGTTTTCAAAGCAAAACTGTGACGTGAAACTTATTCATCACTATTACGGCATACGTATTTGTATCATCCGTACAGGCCCGGTGTATCAGCCAGTCATTATCCTCGCTATGTACGACATTCCTCGCTCAAATTTAAGTGGGATGAATTTGTGGCTGAAGCCTTGATAAGCCGGAGAATAGTTCATTTTTAGACGCTGAGGCGCATCGAAACCCTAGCAGTTCCGTCTAAAGCTGACATCTTCGTAAATAATATTGAATACTTCCATATTACCGATATTTGCGCAAATTATCTAATTATTGGACTATTATGTTCATAGAATGTCGATATTATTAATTTATACTAAATCTAAAATAGTCTTATAAGGGATTTAAAAAGTTTCAAAATCTGGACAGTTTGTTTTCAGCGGTTAATTTCATGAATGGTGCTCGACTCCGGTAAACGAGTCGAGGGGTAAGGTTCTTGACTAGATTGCTATCGCAATCCGAAGGTCGCGGATCGAACCCCGGCGTGCGCAAATAAATTTTGTTTGATTATTATTTAGTGTTATTTCACAATTAATTCATTAAAAATAATATATAGTATGTTTGCTACACGTTCCAGAGTGGAAGATACTCTCAGTATCGCCCTGGTGTAATTGCCCACCATTCGGAATTGAAACGTTCTGGAACGATCTGGTCACCAAACACAGCTAAAGCTGATCACCAGACCAGATCTGAATAGCGAGGTACTTTCCCACCTTCTTCTACCCCATCTCCTTCCCCTCACCAACACCTTTAGCCTTACAACACACCTTAATTGCGGATGCCACAATCTCACTGGCTCCAGACCGGAGCAGCTGGGACTCTTGTGAAGTATTCACATAAAAAAGTATCCTTGCATAGCACCGTGATGATGAAAGTGGGGAACTTTATCAAAAATTAACTCGTAAAAAACCGTCTAAAAATATATTAGGTTCATGAAATAAGCTGCCATTGTTAATATTTTCAATGATCGCGATCTCTCGATGACACTAGAAAGAATAGATATAGCACTCACGTGCTCAGTAGGTTGATTTTCAAAGAAAAAGAAACAGGCAATTCGTGTAATACTGGTGATATCTAGGCTTGCGAATATACGAATAACGTTCCAAGCCGCGCTAAGCTCCATTTCCAACCAAGCCGAGCTTAAAATCAACTGATATACCGGTCCATAGTGATGTAACTTCTAGGCTCTATATCAAGTTAAATGCGTAGACATTACCTAACAAGAATACATTCTTTCTCGTTTCAAAGGACATCCATTTCCCTACGAGTCTGACAGAAACGGCGTCTGGCGTTACAAATTACCTGACGTTCCTCTGACACTCGCAGTCGGATATATGGCCGCTTCCTCCCCTAACACATCATTTCCGTTATTTGACACCTTCAGGGTTGAAAGATGTTGAAATATATTAGTATATGGCGGATTCGGCATCCTTCAACTCTTATGGGGATTTGTAGGTTAAGTGCGTGGAAGGTGGTAAATATTTTTTGCTAGGTCGACAAGTTCTGATTCGTTTTTATCTGATGTTTGACCCCAATAAAATCAAACACATTTCGGGTTATTAGCATTTTGTTTGACTTAGTTTTTAATATTTTTTTCTATGATTTTCTACCATTCGGAATTTAGATCAATATTGACTGTACATTTTTAATTTTGTTTTTTTTTGTTTTCAAGTTTAGTTTGTAGAACTCCAATTTAATTTAATGTGTTTTTTTTAAATATTAAAATTAAATTACTAAATTTTTGTTTTTTTTACATTGACATTAAATTACTAAATTTTAATTAAAATAATTCAATAAAACAAACTTTACCTGAAAGTATTTGAAAATCTCCTACTACCACCACAGTAATCTGAAAATGTTGCTTGGGTCGTAACGGAGGACTTAGCCAGTCGAAGAATTGGTGGGACGCCTGGGTGGGACCCAAAAACGATGTCAATTCAGCCACTGACCGGTCATTTATAAATAAGTTCTTTTGTGTAAATATTATGGCACGTAACAGCTAATTTGCCTTCCGATATTATGTTCCTTGATATGTTAAAGCAGAGATCATATTATATTAAAAAAATATATTCCTATATATTAAAAATTTAAAACTTTAATTTGAATATGTATTTTAAGTACAACTTCTTTTTACGTGCAACTTACAGTACAACTTCTTTTTACACGTAGATATGTGCTATTTTCAAAAATATTCTTGGCACTAAAATATTATTTTCAAAAATATTCTTAGATATATTATTTTCAAAAATATTCTTAGATATATTATTTTCAAAAATATTCTTAGATATATTATTTTCAAAAATATACTTGGCACAAACAAAATGGCGCAATTTCTATGTTATTTTTTCAACAGTTATTTATATATTTTTGTTGTGTATTACATATGTATATTATATATGCATATTTCTTGACGGAATGCCGTACGAGTTGAAAATTTTTGCGTATACTTAAATTCCGTACAAAAGCAGTGCAAATTTAATGGCGTTAGAGCTCACCATTGTCCGAAAATATTGATCTTCCACTGCTTTCAATCGATGGTTATTAAAACCTTTTTTTTTAAACTCAAACTGAGTTTTTTTTAATACATTTTTGTTGTTACCAAGATGGAAAAATCCACTCATCATCCGAATATGTAACGATGAATTTAAAAATCCCTTTTTACGAACCTACACAATCAAATTTGTTTACACGGAAAGCACCCAATAATTATCTCTAAAAGCCTTCGGGTTTTTAATTACCGGTATCTTATCACAGCACTCGTGTTTTTATTTTCTGTTTCATTATGATCGCTCAATAACCGGACTTGACAGGCCACGCGTGGGCAGATCGGTATGTTCTATGGAAAAGTGGTGGAGATATGAAAATTTCCTTTTATTCCCCTCTATTCCCCACAGCTTATATTGGGTGTCACTGGGATAAACAGCCCCTGGAGTTGCTGTGATTGATGATGTTAATCCTTTTAATATTATTGACATGGACACTGTTCATTTACACGTTACGCCAGTGGCCAATTTGTCAAGCTAAAAATGATGAATAAATAAGTTTTTAAATATGTTTTAACGCGTTTTTTACATCAAAGCGTTACCCTAAATTTACAGCAGGTAAATAACATTTCCGTGACCCTTTTTCAAAGTGTGTATTGAACAAAGTAAAAATATGAGAAATTTAATCAAAAGAGGAAATCCTGCGTTTGAATCATCACTAGGATCAAGTTTCTTAGCAATTATAATCGTTCATTTGTTGTTCTTTGATAATATTATTTAATGAAAGTAACACAATACTTTGTTCATTATCTTAGACCTACTATATTATGAAAACCCCTCTGTGATCTACTTAACTCGCTCGCAGATATGTGTGCTATTTTAAGCACTTAGAAAACATTTGAGAAAATTAGTAAAATGGGTAAATCTTCGCCTTTATCCAATAGGATGACGTGTTTTTAGCAATTTTCATAATTAATTAACGATTGTTATCGTAAACTATGGTTGTCTTATATCATCGCACTGAGAGGTGTCGCCTTTTCAACCTATTGTTTCATAAATTCGTATCGCCTTAATACCTGTGAACTATATCTATTTTTGTTTTTTAAGAAAGTTCTTTATTAACAAATTCTCCACAGAATTAACGAGCTAAGGAATTGGCCCTCAACTAAGTGTACTAAATCTATTGTAACTTTTAAACCAAACATTCAAATTAATTAATTTCTTTAAATTTGTTTACATATTGGATTAAGGTAAAGAAAAACATAAAAATAAATATTAAATGTGTAAATAAGGATACAAATATAAGTTTTTATTTTTTCGTTAGTTTATTTTTCTGATTTTTATTCATAAAGATACAAAAAACGTAATATTGATAAATCGAATATTAATAATTTTTGTTTTTTACATAAATGTATACTAATGACTAAAAAAATAATTTAGCATGATAGTCCTCGACGCAAACAGATACGTGAAGGGCTACTGCCACAAGCCTTAGAATCAATCGCCGTTTTGAAGAAATTAAACGGCTGCAGGCTGCTTTAAACATAAATATCAGGGAAAAAAATACGAAATGTATGCTTCATTACCTACAGAGTTTTTAGCCTTTAAAATTTTATTCAAAGATGTCACTGTTATGCTCGTTTCTCATTTTTTGGTCGACCTACTCTGGCCCGTCTGTGAGCCGGGGTTTGTGCTAAGTACCCGAGTTACACGCCCGGCTGAGGGTTTGTGACCAATGGGTAAATGTTAATTTCTGGTTAATTAATTATGTCTACAAATTAAATATAACGATCTGCAAACTTGTGTATTCCGTCACCTCGGCAAGGTCCAGGTTCACTCCTTCCGCATATAAAAGACAGTTTGCACACCATCGTCACGGATAACACACCCAGAGGCAGTATAAAATCCAGCTTAACATGAAACAATTACGTATTTTCTGTGGACGTATCTCATCATGACACGGTTTAAATTTCACTCGATTGGAACCAATCGATACCTTTTCACTGCGATACTTGTGTTAAATCCAAGATTCAATCACTATAAGTTCCCGCCAAATGAACCGTGTAAATTTAAAGAACTTCAAAATCGCTTTTTAAGTGCATTCCATTACTTACGAATCCATTACGCGGAGGAATTTAATTCGGCGATCGATGCTGGGACTTGGGACCGTACGGAAACATAATACGGGCGGATATTTAATTTCAATTTTGTGAAAAGATTTCCACGGCCTCAAAGTATCTCAAAGTATTTCACAAAGAATCCCCCTTCGGAAGCAAGGATCGGATTTGTCAGCTGATAGATTTGTTTTCGCTCCGCTCGGGTGGATTGAGGGTTCGGAGCGCCCGATATTATATAATATGTATTACTGCGGGTATAACCCGCTTTCAAAACTTTTTCAGTGTTCAATTTCCTTTTGAAATCCGGCGCATTTGAGCGAATCTCCTTTTGTAGAAAACTTGATTGGCGGAACATTTCACTTGAAATTTATAAGTCTGTTGCGTAACGTACCTACGTGATCTGAACTTTTTTCGTTACAGGTACCTACAAAAACAATATTATGTAGGTGCTTGGAAGGTTAGCCGATCCAAGGACGTTTTATTTTTAAAAATTATTTATTAGGTTCAATTATTAATTGTTTTGTAATAATCGTTAGTTCGTCCTAATCAGTTGTCAGAATCTAAAGGTGACATGTTAATTGGAATTGTATTTCTTTAGAAATTAGCTCCGTCCTAGCGCCCAGCGTTTGGCGCATGACCGAGACACCTCGACAAACGCAAGCAAGTTTTTTTTACAATAGCTTTACACAGGAGGCCCTGAAAAAATAACCCCCCTAAGGTCTTTGTCGTCTTTGGGGATGCTGTGTGGAGGGTTTTTTAAGAAAGGAAGGAGAGGATGTTCTGGGAAGGAAAAAGGTATGAGGGATGGTTAAGAATCTAGGGGTGAGTGTGTCTAGGAGTGACGGACGAATGATTCCATCCCTCCCATTGCGGTGCAAGGCGATGTTCCGAGAGATGCTGGAGAAGTCCCTCAACCGGTGGTCAACCGGTCTCTCCCGATCTGGCCTCCCACGCAATTGGTAGCAGACGCATCCGCCGGCAGACCCGGACAAACCTCACCCCACGATCCCGGGCACCCCTGCTAAGTCACCAAATCGAACCTTGGGGTGACCTACGTCAGAGGTGTTCATTCCCGGGGCGGTGATAACCATACCCGCCTCCCAGGTTGTTCCAAGCAATAGGCGAACATTAATGCAAACAACTGAAATATTATTACGGTCACAGTTGATTTCGTTTGCCCTTATGACTGCAAAATTTTTTGTTCCACTCCGACTCAATATATCACTTTGCTTTGTTATTGTACACAGATTATTTTGGACACGCAAATCGCTGTAGATGTTTGTACACGTGTCGTCATTTGTTAAATAAAACTTTGAACTTTGGATAGATGTACCCACCTAAAACATTAATTTGTAATAAATCGATAAATGTGAGCTAGTAGGCATTGGTGATCAAAGAATTTTTCGGCTTAATAACGTTGAGATGATTTGAATTTTTAAACATTTTATTGAGAGCTGTGAACGTCGAGATTTGAGACAAGACTGTCTTTCAGCTTTGTACCCGTTCAAATATGTCTTCAAAATAATATTTACTTGCTTTAGGCATTTCTTCTAATTTCAATAATTTCATTTCTTATCCTCCATAGTGTTCTGCGAATGCAAGCTATTATAAAAATTCTATTGTTGTACTATAATGTATTATTATTATTCAAAGTCGGTTTTCGAATAGGTTTCTACAGATGTACATTTAGGTACATAATCTCTTGTTGTTGCGAATAATGAATACCAATCCTGAACTCTTAATTCTGCCCACTCTATGGGAACCGCCAGACCCACAAAGCGTGATGATAGTAATCAAGTATTTTTTTTATTTAAAAAAATCCTAGTCTTTTTGACTGACTTTTTTCCCGAAGCGCTAAGAACAGGCTAGCGGATTATAAACTGAATCCTCAAGCTACAGGTGAAGCAGTTATATCGTCATCAAGATCCGCTTAAATTGAATTTATCGTTTTATGTAGCACGTATAGTTTTATATAGCAGATTTTCAACTGTTGGATTGACTGAAAATGTATCGTTGGGCTGAGAAACACAGAATTAGATTTTTGTGAATTGCCTAACCTTTTACTTCTGGTTAATAAAAATAGCTGAAGGGATTTATTTATATTTTGCTTTAATTAATTAAATTAAAAATATAGGCCTTTAATTTATTAAATTTGCATGTTTTTAGAGGCAACTTTATTAATCTTTGTGCGTTAATAATAATTATAAAAATGAATATTCATCATCTTAGTATGTTGATATAATGAAATCTTTATGTATAAAAATTTAGGTTCCGTATGTTTGCAATCGCAAATCTCGGAAAGTAATCGATGGATTGACTCAATTTTTTTACCGAACATTGCATTTTAGCAGAAGAGTGTTTCTATATATAATGGTAAGCTCTGGCGTCATGAAACTTGTATAAAAAAATTAAAATTTAGGTTTCGTGCGTTTGGGTCGGAAAGAATCGATGGATTGACTCAAATTTTTTTTACAGAACATTGCATTTTAGCATAGGAGTGTTTCTTTATATAATGGTAAGCTGTAGAGTTATGAAATTTACTTAAAATAAAAATAGGTTCCTTAGGTTTGGGTCCGCCAATCTCGGAAAGTAATCGATGGATTGATTCAAAAATTTTACAAAACATTGGATTTCGGCAGAAGAGTGCCACCCAAAGTTAGGTTATGTTGTGACGCTAGAGGGAGTGAAACACGAAGGTAGGGAAGCATCCAAAGTTAGGGTAGGTTGTGGCGTTAGAGGGAGTGGAAGTCGGAGGTAGGGAAGTATCTGTCTATGCAAACCTGACTATCAAACACGAGACTATGAATGGGATGTGGAACTATTACATTCAAAGTTGAGGTGTGTTGTGACGCCAGAGGCAATGGAAGACGAAGATAGGGAACTACCTGTCTATGAAAACTTGACTATCAAACACGGCCGAAGCCATTTTAAACAACTTATCAATTCTAAATGGTGGTCCTCTTGGCAGATGCAAGTAGCTTACGCTTTAAAACGTAGTTTAATTATAATTGCTGGTTATAGTCGACTAATCACTACACTGACGATTATTTTATCAATCACTTAATATGCTAACTTTGGAAACCGGTTCCATGATTAAATTTGTCTCCAAAGTTAATATCACCCGCAGTATTGTATACAGTCGTCTCTGTGAACTCGTTCATATTATTTCATTTCCCGGTGAGCAGTGATCGCTTCAGCTTTCCCAGTTGTATATTAGTTTTGTGTTTGAGCGCTCTGGCTTATTTCGTATTTTAATTTGGGGCATTTCCGCAATGAAAACTTCACCTGCGTCTGGCGGAGAGCCTTGTTATTTTCATCTCCCTCGCTTAAAATCTAAAGGTATTGCTGAATTCAGGGCCGGATTTACTAAAAAATGTCACTTTCTTTTTAACAATTTCATAGTTTTTGACGCACTTATTTTGGTGGCCTAAGGTTGTTTTATTTAAATGTTTTATTTTTTTGAATTATAGATTTTCTAATATCATCGTAAATTATGTTGATTGTCAATTTGATGTATTTTCTTATAATAAATAATTATAATTGCAATAAAATTCAAATCCATGTAATATTTGTGAACGTATACCTACTGTGAGAAAGAACAGTTTTCACAAGGTGATGAAATACCCTTTAATTTTTTTTATTAAAAATAACCATGTAAATATAAAAAAAATGTATGAAAATTCGAAACTTTAAAAAGTTTAAAACTTAAAAAATGACTTACCTTATGCTTTTTCTAACTCAAATTACTGGTTACGAAAAAGATGAAAACACACACGTATTTTATTGGACGTATTAGAAACGTTGTCATTACCTCACTTTCAAAGTTTCATAATTTTTTTGAAATTGCTGTCTGAAACTTTGTATTGAGGTGTACATAATTCTTTTGTGGTTAACTTTTAGGTTTGAATATATAGCGTGGTGTTTTCTCTTTCCAGTGCCGTTGAGATTATATTTCTCAATATTTTAGTAAAGCCTCGATTACATTGAGCGAGTTTACTAGCAGATAGTGAATTCGCCGGCTAGTAGTTTGTAAACTCGCTCAGTGTAATCATATTTACTAGCTAACTAGCAGATTATGAACAATCTACGAAAAAAGTTGAAAGGGGGGCTACTTTGCTCGCTACCCGTGGCGTGTGGGCTTGTTAGCTAGAAAACTAATCTTGTGCCATAGTTGCTAGTGAGATAGCTGCGAGTATCTCAGTTTTATACAAAAGGTCGACAGAATTAGTTTGCGCTAGCTAGTACGCTACTGAACGAGTGGAAACATTTGTGTGTCATCATCACAATCGCACTCGCCGATTCGCCCGCTTTTAAACTTGCCGGCTAGTTGCCTGTAAACTCTCTCAATGGCTTATGGGAGAAAACGATTTCTATGAGACCTTTTTGAGAGGTTCCGAAAAGCGAACAAATTAGTCTGAAGGGCTAAAATCATTTCCAATAAGATGGAAAATATGAACTAATCCAACTTTAAAAATATGTAGATATTTTTCCCGAAGAAAAAATCTTATTAGTAAAGCATTAAAGCTCTTCAAAAAAAAATTAACCCTTTATTCAATGTATAATTTTGCACACCAAAATTAGAGATATTTAGGTTTTTGTTGTTCGCTCCGGTGAACGATTTGGAGGCGACGAATCAGAATAATAATAAAATTATTGGCGTTGAGCAAATGTGGTTACAGTCTTTGGGTCAGCGCGTTGTACTTTAAAAAATATCAGTTTTGCATTTTTATTTTCGCGCTCCTGGGAACCTTCAATTTTTAGGGCCCTATTTTTCCCCATATTTTATTAAATCCGATCCTGGTTAATTACCGTCGAGATTTACATTAATTTCTGCTACGGAGTAATCTTACACAAAAGAAGTAAAGCAGGAGGCAAACACACTTATCTACGATCAAATCATCAACGATCGATAGTAACGAGTTGATCGGCGATGATGCCCGCAGATCGGTTTACATATTATATTCATGAATTATCGTATGTCTTGCAAATTCAGTTCTCTCTGAGTCTAAGGCGTACAACACACGTCAAAAAGATGCAATCCAATTATCTAAAAAATATAGTATTTACTTTCTGGCTTTGACGTGTTTCAGCATTATTTTTTCTAAAACAAGAAACATGTCTTTCCTCATTTAATTTACTTCATAATACATATTCTTTTTTCGTATTGTGTAAGCTGTTTGTTTCTTACAAATTAATATAAATAAATAAAATATAGGACATGACTAGAACTTTCGGCTCATTATCACGAACGATTAAAACTATATCTTGCGTACTCTTTGCCAGGGGGGGTCATGTGTGTCATGCTCGCCCCTAAGTCTGGCGTTTTTCTATCCATTTTACTATGACTAATGTATGGATTTCTCAGGCGTTCCATTTGCGCTACCCTCCAAGCATTACCACCGACCATTAGTTATTCACGTGTTTTGTTTGTTGTGTCCAGTGTGCTCAGGCAATCTCCAGCTGAGCCCGCGTTTCCACAGCGGACTCTGGGCGGGCCGCCGCTGGGCGTGCTGCAGGGCGGGCGTGCGAAGCGCGCCGGGCTGCGAGCCGGCCGGGGCCTGGGCGGCGCAGGTGCCCGCCCCGCCCGCCGACCGAGCCACGCCGAGGGTATCCATCGACTCCACATCCGGTGAGTGCAATCAACGTAAGAATTATTTTAATGCCCGCTCTCCGTGTTTTCAAGTCTCCCCGATTTTCCTTTTCCCAATTTATTTCAATTACGTCATTTTCCATAATTTGTAGAGGTTCAGATCAAGGCCCTGTAATACTATTTTTATTTTATTATTGTTTCATTACATGGTAGGTATTACTGTTTACAATTCAGTTTTTAACCTTACTAGGACCAGCCTTTGTTGAGATTAACAATTTATTCTACTAAGTAACAAAAATAAGACAAAATAAATGATGTACGTATTGAAAGAACAATATTGTTACTTTAACGTTTCTTACAGATAAAGGGTAACACGGTCCACCCGCTTTATTTAGAACGTATTTTTTTTTATAGGTTATTGTATGCATTATACACGTCCACATCGATTCGTTCATTTTCATTTCACAAATATTTTACACACAGAAAGTTAAAACAACAACCTGGAGAGTCAAGGAACTGATTTATTATGTGAAATGCCTTAGAATGAAAAACCTTACCTAATAATTATTCAAAGCCAAACACACCGACATTAATATGAGGATGGGTTGATTCACAGAATTTGAACAATTCATCAAATTTCAAAATTAATATTCAAGTTCTGTGAAAGTCCTTTTCAAATTTTGTCACTATCCCAAGTAATGTGATACAACCAGCCAATGATGAATATGGATTTTCGATTATTGAAGATGTTAAATATTTATTTTATTAATAAATTTAAATTACCCCGATAACTTACAAACGTGTAATATTCTTTGCTTCCGATTGTCTACGTTTTTTTATTTGTTCTTTTGACTTTATGTCCGGGTTAAATCTTCCCTACAGGAAAAACTTAACCCTTCCACACACTTTTCCACAACTGATCATCTAGTCAATCCACGCTATGCAATTGCATAAGTATAATAAATACAAAACAATACAAGAACAACATGTCAACCTACCAGAGACCAAATGGGAAAATAATTCACCGACTCCAGATATTTTCATATCAGAGGGTTCGGCTAGATAGAACTCCTAACTGGACCTTATACTTGTTATTGTCGACATTGCTCTAATTATTATTGGATTTTTCTTCAATATACCGTTTACTGTTAATGCTTCCGACCTAAGCACCTGATTTAGTATAATGATTCATATATGTTTTCCTCGACTATGCTTGTTTCCTAACTACTGCTGAACTATAATAATAAAGTACAACATAACGGAATAGGATTTCTCGTTATATTTAATTTTCCTTAAGTCCAGTTCCTTGAGCCAATAAGAATTTTTCCCTTTCTTTTCCTAGCTTCGTATTTTGCCATCCAATGAAGCGGAATAACTAGCGTAGACTGGAGAAAAGTAGGGACTTCCGCACCCCTCGGGCGCTACGAATCAAATATAAAAATCACGTCATTAACCCTATTAAGACCTATTCAAAGAAATGACGAAGATTTTTTATTAATAACGATATTCCTGTTTGCAATCGTATGTAGGTATTAAACCACAATGATTTCATTCAAATGTTTCACGTGTATTATACGTAGGTACTGCAAAGATACGTATATTCAAAATAAATAGAATACTTAGGACGGGTTGTTTAAAAAAATTTTATGAGTTCATCAAATATTTGAAGTTGATTTTCAGGTTCTGTGTAAGTTCTTTTCGAGTTCTGTTTTTTCATCATCATAGGCCAGCTGCTTCACAAAACTGAGATCATCTCAGAACTTGAATAGAACTTACACAGAACGTGAAAATCAACGTCAAATATTTGACGAATTCGTCAAATTTTTTGAAACAACCCATCCTTAGTTTTAACCACGTTCATTGTTTAAAAAACCAACATGTTTCGTAAACAATGCTTACTTCATCAGGGTTTAGTTTTGTTTAGTTGGTTAAAACCAAGTATTCTATTAATTTTGAATTAAAATGGTGCCACAAAATACGTTAGCTGTGTTTGAAGAAATACGTATTTTTGTCAACTAATTCAGATAATAAAATATTTAAATGAATGTGGTTTCATGCTTTACTTATCTCATCTGTCGTGCACTTTTTACACTGTGCCATCTCGTCAATTTGGGTCGTTTGTGTTGGGAAAAAGGGGATGAATGTAATTAGGAACGATATGGATATTAATAAGGTTCGATCAAATTGTCATACAAAATCTTAAATCTTAAATGTATTTAATTCTCATCAACTTCTAATCCAATATTTTATCTGAATCTTAACTGATTTTTATATGATTCTGGGGTTGCTAACTTTGTGACTGATGCCTCGTCTTTCTGGTGACCGGATAACTCAGAATGAAACCAACTCAGAACCATCTCAGATAAGCCATTTAGAGTGATAAAAAATATATATTTATATAAAAATTTAATAAATTAAATAGGTTACGTTAGGGTTATCGGCTAATTTAAAATAATTTTTTTCATAGCTTTTAATGACTTTTCAAGTATATTATATGTTTACATATAAGAATATGTTAACAAGCGTTGAAATATAATTAAAACCCTTCTAACAAAGCAAACAAGCTAAAAGTAAAAACCACATTTTGCCGAAACATTTGATGGCAAATGTTTTGAAACTTAACAGTGAGCATAACTCTGTTTCACAACAGAAGTTATTAAAAGTACCTGAGCGTCACTTAATGCCCTAACATCCCTTTAAAGGAATTGTAATAAGTCTCGCGCACTTTGTGACGTGCCCAATTGCCCGTCGGGAGAATGCTAAATACGCAATTAGGAGCGACTCGATTTGGCACGGCACCGGGGGGAAACAAACCCCGGCGTGAATTTGCAAATGGTCGCTTTTCTTGGATGCCTTTGTCTAGATACCTCCGCTGATTTTATTGTATATTAACAATGACGGAGATATGGAATTGATGGCGTGATTGTTCCCGGATGAGCTACCAAAGGGTGAATGTAAAATCTTCCCAGACATTGACAATCAAGATGGCCGCCGATATTTGTGAATCAAAATGGTCCAATCAAAAAATCAATCTAGTAGTGTAGATATATATATTTTATTTTTCGAAATATCTTTAGTACAAATTATTACATTAAAATCGACACCATTAAAAAAGCGTGTCACGTTTATATTGTCGACGCCACTGGTTAGCAAATTGCGAAGACATGACAGCCCAAATTTGAGGAACATATATCATTATGCATGACTATCAATATTAGTTAACTTTGCACGCAAAGGTGTTAATAACGATCCAATTCATACTTTACATTTCACTGTTTTTAATAATCTCTACATAATCTACAGTGTGAAATAGTTATTTTGATATTCTATATTCTATCAATATGTGTTAACTTTGCATACATATGTGTTAATAACGATCAAAATCATACTTTACATTTCACTGTTTTTATTGCACACTCTATGGGATGAAATAGTTATTTTGATATTCTATCAATATGAGTTAACTTTGCACACATATGTGTTAATAAAGATCAAAATCATACTTTACATTTCACTGTTTTTATTGCACACTCTATGGGATGAAATAGTTATTTTGATATTCTATCAATATGAGTTAACTTTGCACACATATGTGTTAATAAAGATCAAAATCATACTTTACATTTCACTGTTTTTATTGCACACTCTATGGGATGAAATAGTTATTTTGATATTCTATCAATATGAGTTAACTTTGCACACATTGGTGTTAATAATAATCAAATTCATACTTTACATTTCACTGTTTTTAATAATCTCTACAGTGTGAAATGGTTATTTTGATATTCTGCACTTTTTTTATCGTAATTGTTTCCATTATTCATTGGTGGAAAATAAAAATTCGAAGCCATATCAAATCCCGAATGTTCGATTTCGAACAAGATACTTGTTCGTGTACCGCTGGAGACGCTGTCAGTGTCTTGGCCTGTAAATAGGAAGGTATTCACGGGTGCGAGAGTTTTCTTCAAAATGTCTTCCATTATTCATGTACACCGCGTTTGTTCATTGCGACTCAATGCGGCTTGCAAATTTTATTCACAAATGGCTTCTCCGACGAAAAATAAAATTAGCAACACGTTGTATCTCATTTTCCATTTTGATCTTATCCGCCTCTTATCGGATAAAAACGTACATCCGTTCTTTACTTTTGGTAAATTGGGTTTTTCTTCAAAGCGGCAGTTGAATAAATATTGGTCTTTTTATTTTATTCTCTTTTTATTTTTTGCAATGAGGTTTGGATGATTATTTTAACAATGATAAACTCCAAACTGTACTACAAAAGTCTGAATATTTTCGAGAACCTGATTTAAATCTTCAGTATTTTTACTTCATGAATATTCCGCTCGGATATACATAATTTATTTGTGTTTTTTTATATCTTTAATTTCCTCTTAGCATATTATTAGAATCTGGGAATATTCAATTGAAATGTGTCGATTTTCTATGGATGTTTTCGCTCTTCTTGTTCAACATCACCTTATTCTTCATATTTAAATTTGTCTCGATTCTTCTATCTAGAGTTTTCATTATTCTTACGCGATATTTTCATTCAGTCAGTTGGTGTGTTATTCACTCAGAACAGTCCTTTATCTGGTTCGGGGTTGTTCGGATTTTTTTCAATTTTCTTGAAATTGATTCGTGAAAAAGAATGTCTTCTGTTGAGTGGAAGCCTTTTCCGGAAAACTCTTTCGGAAACATTTTATTGAAAAATTAAATATGTTATCTTTATTTTTTTAATTTAAAAATATGAGGTACGTGTACATAATATACATATACAGACGTTGGCAATTCAAACAGTAAATAGCATTTTAAAAGAGCATGGAGCAATGAATACCTGTAAGTAATCTACGTTTACTGTAATAATTGCTGAACGGAATGCTCCGGATGCGACGTTTATAATCACGGATTTAAAAAAATATATTGCCATTGGCAAACTTCACCTGTTGAGGTTGATCGGTCAATTGACTGACATTACTTAAAAGACTACAGTTCTACAGCTACAGCTGTCGCAAAGAACATTGATAAATCAATAAAAAATATTCCGTGTCAATAAAGTTGAATAAATTTAAAATGTCAACGAAGAGGAAATCCTTTTTTATTCTAGTTTGAAATTTCATGTTATTTTTCTTTATTTCTTACTAGCGAGTTCCCGGCATGCGTTGCAATGCCACTTACTAAATAATTTGTTTCTTCCTGCGTGTCCTTTCCCATTCTTCCCATTCCGCCTCCTCTACCCCTCACGCGTTCCTCCACCTTCCCCGCCTTCCCTCTCATCTCCCGTCCGAACCCCCCTCCCGCGTTCCCCTCCCCTCACCCGCGTTCCATACATTCAGTCCCGGTACATTCAGCTTTCTAACAGCTCGCGTGTCACCTATTACAATCCGTATATATAGAAAGCATCGCGGGCGTGCGCACAACAACTCACCAAAGTTTCAACGCAATCAGATAAATGATTTAGGGACCGCACAAAAGGGACAAACAAAGTAAAATTCATTATTATATATTAAGATTGTGTTTATTATCTAATTGTAAAATCTGGTAAGTCTCCAAAAGCTCGATCCCTAGACACATTAATATCTTAATCTTTTTATACAGTTATTTTTCCTTTATTAACATCTAATTATTGTCATAACAAAATTAAAATGTAAAAACAAACTTGTGAAGTTCATTGACCCCCATGCCAAGCAGCCAAATAAACGATATCAGTAATTTTAAAGCACTATGATTGAAAACATCTTTTCACACTTTTTATGATAACTTTGAATGTGATGGACCAACGAATATTGTTCTTTGCCCTTTTATTGATGCACCGCTTGGCTTAGTTCACGTCATCTAAATATCATTTGCAATGGATCGCTCCCTTGCTTCACGGCGAGACATCGTGTCGCCATCTCCGCGGGGCGAGCGCAGGCAGCAGAGGAGAGCGGGGGCGAGGTAAGGAAGCCGCCGTGATTCGGTACTTCGGTAGGTGCCGCGCTGGGAGCCGGGACAAAGCGGGCTGGAGGTGGCTCACGGGCTGGCGAGCCGGTTGGGTCGCGGACCCTATTGAGGTCAGCGCGCGCGATTATATTATTGTAAATCTCGTCGCGTCTCCTCGCCGGCGGATAATAACCGCGCCGAGCGTCTCACGCGATCCCGAGACGCCAGGACTCTTCAATGGGGATGTCGCATTGAAAAAATCACATTTTATTTTCTGCAAAAGAAAATTGTCGCAGTGCAAATTTTTCCGGACATTTTCACTCTATCTGTTAAATCGACTGAATATTGATTAAGCTATTCTATCTGTTTGGATTTTGTTTTAACCAGAGTATCCAACTTTTTCAAGTAGTTTTTCTTTTTCGCGGAAAAATAGCTTTTTTGGTTAATAATCGTATTGACTTGGAGTACCTTCATAAGCCAACAGCCCATCTGTTACGATTTTTTTTATGTTACGCAAACAATCTCACATATTTAAAAAAAACAAATTATCAAACTCCTACCATGACACTTCGTGGAGAACAGTTATGTAGCTGCTTTATTGTCATACCCTTTCTTTTTCTCTTTCTCTGCAGGGTATTATATTTGACACTACTATGTTTTATATTTCATTTCGATTATCATTATTTCTGTTATCACTACAAGCATTTCCTAGTAACAACTTAACATTGATTACTCATGCTGTGAACATTTCTAATGGAAGTGTTAATATCTATGTAATATACCAACGGCAATTCTATTTTTGTAATAATTGTTAACAATTTGTAAATGTTTCAAATAATAAATAAATGTTTTATTGGAAAATTAAGCATTTTGGATCCTTGATATGAATCGTTGTTATTTTGCGACAATGCATGGTTATATGTTTACAGTCAAATGGAAAAATGTTATATACGACGGGCACAATTTTCTCCCATTGTTAGGCCTGAGGAGACCACCGTTCTCTGGATCTTTCCAGCTCGGATATCGTTTGCTTAGCTTTAAACGATTCAATATTTCGCTTTCAACTCGTGATGAATCGTCTAAATATCATTGAATGACATTCATTATTCGTTTCGTGTTAGAGCTATTAATTTGTTGATTGATAATAATATAAACGTACGGTTTTACAGTTGTTGCAAACTTTGACCTCATCCCATCAATCAATATGTCTAGGCTCTCGAATGCATGCTTTTGTATCGGACTTTGATGAATTATAAATGTTTTTGGTTTTTTAAACGTATAATAATTATTTAGGTGTTTTTCATATTTATTTATTTTAAATCGAATGCCAGCGCAGCGGTAATAAAAACAAATTTTGTAATAATGATTAACGATATTTAAGTAAGGTTCTGTCTTCATCTCTTGTCATTAGCCTTGCATTGAAGGATTAAAAAAGAAGATGCATAATTATTTCTGAACACAATAACCCCGAATCAAATAAAACGAATACAATTCAAAACTTTGATTAAACTTATAATAGCAACAAAAAATACCAAAACACACGCGTCATTCTAACATGCACACCTGGACATTGAACATCTCAAGTTCACCTATTGAGATGTTCACGAAACAAAACAAAAAAAAATCTTATATACAGTAATTTCATCCACTCACTATCCTTAAACTCCACAACTTGTCCATAAAATTATTGTAAATTTTACCATAATATCATAAATACGCGTTTTTCGTAATTCATTCGCATGCTAACCTAAGCCCCTCACCAATATTTGCTCAGATGATTCTGTCCGAACCAGTGTTTACAATATTAATAAAAAAAATAGTCTGCCTAACTGAATCCGCCCGCTTCCCATGCCACAACATCAACACCGGTCCCCGTCTAATGCAGGTTCGACTAACACCTGACATAAGCCCTCACTGTGCACGCTGTGGTGTTGGTTGTTGCTAGTCAGCTAGTATTGGTGTTGAGCATGTCTGGCTAACGGCTACGCTGGCTGGCTTTCTCCGGCAAGCGGCGATGCGCGGCGGTCTCTCGCCACTCTGTCCCTCCCCCGGTCTTCAGTACTGCACAGTGCACGGCCGCGCGCACCTGTACCGCGCATCACCTAACAAACACCATCCAACGGTGATCTCTCGATCTATAACATCATATAATAACAACATCTACATGGCTCGATGATATTAAAAGAAAACGGCTTCAATGGTCTCGGAGATTCATCCTTGTTACTTCTGTTTGTTTCATTTGATGGTGGTTGGTGATTACCCGCGGATGTCAGCGTAAATCGTTATTTGCTCATGTAGCTGGCGTATGTAACTCTAGTGTGGTTGGTTGGTGTGTTGTGTGTGCGCCAGAACCGGTGTTGTGAAATCAGCTTTGATAACTGTGTCAACTACCTGTGTGTCTCCGTTCTTGCCTCTGGCAGCCGAGCGACAAAAGGCATTCGATCATATTGGCCATGTCGATGCCTAATCAGAACTCTAAACGCTAGTTGCGTTATATTATAATACGGATAAGGCCAGTGTGCATGGTGCATGTGGACTGGAGGTCTAAGTATCCAGGACTGGTGTAGTGGTACAGTGTTTGTTGAGTGGTTGTTGAAGAGTTCCCGCAGTCGCTGGTTGTTGGTCGGCCACAGAGAAGCACGGTTTCATGGAGGACGCCACAGGTAACGGAGACAGCTAACGGTGGATGGTGAATAGTGAGTGCAGTGATGATATAGGTGTGAAGACGCCGAAGGGGAAAGCATGAGAGAGGACACGTCCGGGGCCGCCAGCAAGCCAGACGGCCGCTCGGTCGCCGGGTACCGCTTTTCGTTTTGGGCGTTCGCGAGCAACTTTCTTCTCCCGCAGAAAGGTAAAATTAGTGAACATTCACTAGCGGAGTTTCGCCACCAGCGATTTCACCGCACATTCATATTTTTTGCGGAATGCAAATATCCGCAACATTGTCATGGAATCACTTTCTTTTGGTTGCGACTTATAACTGTGACTAAACAAACCTCCCACCTAATTAATTAATATTTTCTTTTCAATCCAAATAACACACCTGGATCTGTTGTCTTCTTCTTAGTAATATTTAGTTATGTATACACCAACCACCTCTGATGACATACGGTTAGTGGGCAGGAACAATTTATTATTAATGATACTACAAAAACATCTCATACATCATCACTGCCAACACTCTTTCCTAATAATTTGATGATGTGTACATTCTAGATTCTATTATTTATTGTGTATTTATTAGTTTTAATTTTAATTCCGGTGTATTCTTCTATTTTTTAACCCAAATAATTACAAGAAGTAATATTCTTTGTAGTATATTAATTTGCCGAGCAGACATTACTGGTATCATTTTCACGCGCCAATAAGTAAATTTCTCTATTCGGTATTCATCACGCTCAGTCGTTTTACCGACCATTTATTGATAATTGATAATAATATGGTGTTACAGCAAACCGTACTATTTTCTATTTGTCTCTTTGATTAACTGACCGTTCTGAGAGTAGCTCTGACGTCATCCATTTTCATTTAAATTCTATCCTTCTTTCTGCTTTCCTCAAAAGCTCCATTAATCTGTAAGCCTCACTCCCCACCTCCCCACCTTTCCGTTAGCTGTTTCCCGTGTAATGTCCTGAGCCAAGATTGTACATTTGTCTTGAAAGTAAAATATAAATCATTGTTTTTATTTGCCTTGGGGTTTCACATCCCATCGGTTCAACTTAGCGGGAAAGCTCGCTGCAATCCCCATTGTAAACTTATAGTCCATCTTGAGACGAAAAGTTTTTTTTACTTGTTTAGTCTGAAATTAATCTAAGGTTAAAACTTTGCTCTCACAACAGTTGTTCAATTTATAAAACATTTTAATATAAAGTCTTTCCAGTGGCTAAAGTGGAAACTTTAACTGTTACATGCGACAAATAATGTTAACATAATAATATATATTGATTCTGAACTGCTTCGACAATACGATTATTTTTTTCCAAAAATCACCTTTCTCGAGTGATGCACGTTGCCTGGAAGTGTTAAAACCTATCGGGGTTTTTATGCTTGGAAATCATTTTACATATCGTTTATTATTCTCAATATTTACTGTCTGTCCCCCAAGGTTTCCCCCTCTTGTTGACACTATTATTTTTCGCCGCCGCCATCTCTAAAAAATGTCCCCCGAAAAATGTCAATAAAATTATAAATTATAATATAAAGTGCTTCTTCTTATGAAAAAATCTCACCATTCCGACTGTAGGTATTGTTTGCGAGTCGCCTTCGACTCAAACCGTCGCATGTCGCCTTCATCATGGCTACAATTGAATCATTATTGTTTTCTCTATTTAAATCATTCAGGTGCTTTGTTTCACAATGTGAATTTGTCAACTCGAATAGTATAACCTCCATAATGAATTGGGGAGATTGAAAATGATTGCAAATTACAATTATTACAACACTTCCATAACTGCCAACGCCAGTGATTTCCAATATTGGCACGGGATGGGATATTTTGCGTTGGTGCAAGGATGTTTTCGAAAGATTTAGGTTGCCTTTAGTTAATTGGTGCTTCTCCGTTGTATCTTCTCGATGAAGATTGCAAGGGTCTGAATCATTATTAACTTAACGATATTGTCGATTCTGTGGATTTAGGATCGTCAATATCAGTCAGTCTTATTATAGAGAAGTCTCTTTATTAGTCGACTGTTTTCAATCCTTTCGCATATGTCCTGCCTGGCGGAGAGTATTAAATTTGTAAATATTTTTATTCAACTGGTAACCCTCATAGTTGTACTTCGTCCGTCAGGAACGTACCATATTATTATTGTAACCTCGACACCACTAGGCATTTAAAAGGACACCGGGCGGCGTTTTGTCCGTAAAGGCATATTCCCCAATTTCCTCTCTAGATTTTTGACACTAATACAAATATTTTTTAATATAATATAGATATCGATTACTAGCTAATGTCGGTACTTTTTGCCTTTTTTGATAAGTTACTTCTCTTACAGACCCTCCAAAAATTGTTAAATTTGCCCGATTTGAACGCCATCAAAGGACGTTCAGTATAAAACTAGACAATGTGTTTAAAAAAAGCAAAACGTACAGACATAGAATATTTTCTTCTATTGCAGTAGGTAAAAAATCTTAAAAATCGACGATTTTATTTAAGTATTAGGCTGACGTGCAGTTGTCCCCTTTGCTCGGTATTCGAGGGGTAACAACGACAGTGACGGCAACAAAATAATAATTCAAATTTCTCGGCAATGGATGATTGATAACCTAAATATCAAATATTGATGACCTCCGTAACATTATCTTTAGAATAGTCAGAAGTGGAAGGACAAACAACTTACTATTTTCGGTAACACATCGTCATAAGTAATGTTTAACTAGTCGCGAAAAAAAATCAACTTTAAATTTTTCACCTACGTTTGTCGTTGATAATCCATTGTCTGCAAAGTACACCTACAGTCTACAACATCCCCACACTGTACAGTCCTGTGTACACTCTGTATTCAAATAGAATTTGTTTTCCATTAACACATTCATCTAAATACGTTCCAACTCGTAATTGCTTATTTATACTTCCTTTTAGACTCCCACAGTTTGGCCGTTAATTCATTAAAATTGTCGTAAAGCTCTGAACTCAAGCCGACCGCTCTGTACAGTGATTATTACGTTCGCTACCGTAGCAGATGTATTTCAATAAACCTCGCTAATTATTTTCTGACTGAAACTGCCGTAGTTGAAAGTTTATTTATAACTTTTGTGTCTATTTTCGGTTGCGGTTTCCCAACCGACCTATTTATAACGTAGATACGTAACTGCCTGGGTCTGTTCATAAATCTCCACCGTGAATTTTAGTCTCGATGCTGACAGTCTATCGAACAATGTTGCTAACTATAATACCTTTAAAAACTTCATCAAAATGTTAAGCTAAAGTTACATCTGTTCTATAGACATCTGTTCGTCACTGTAACCGGTTTTTCACACTGATAAATTCTGATTTTAGTATTTATCTACGAAGTCAATATTAAAACTTAGCATATAATGTACACAACCACAATCATCTTAAATGTATGATCTATGTTGTTATGTATATCGCTTGTCGAATAAATCCTGAAATCTATTGGAATTAAATCTATAATATACTTTTATAGTTCATCTTATTATAATGTAGTAAGTATTTTTCTGTGACATTCAAAGTCGTCCCATTTCCTGAAGAATTATGAATAATTCACAAGGCAAGAAAGATTGGATGTATCAGATCTTAAAATGGATGTTTATTGACGATAAAAATAAATTAGTTTTTGGTGTCGTTGTCGTCGGTGCGTTTTGTGGTGTTTACCAATCAATATGACAAATTGAACGCAAGTTAGTAATTATTTTTGTGCAAGAAACTTTCAGTTGTATTTTTATGTATTCCACCCACACTTAATTCTTATCGCATGAACGCTGATTTTTAAATAAGTCATATATTTTAGTTTCTCCATGTAACGGACATTATTTATGGGTGCAAAATAAACTAACATCGGACGATGCGATCTCGTTAAATAAACCTACGGGACCTAAATCAACAACGGTTTTTTTTATTTGTACGAAAAAGGGTTAAAAGGACCTGCTACTAAATGTAAACGTCATTTTTCATTCGTTTACTGGAATAATTTATTCTATTGGGATGATGAAAACTTCTAGCATCAAACAAAAAAACATTGGCAAAAGCTCTAAAAAAATATTTTTATATTTTATTAACAAGTGACGTATTTAGCTATCTTTCTTTGTAACTGTTGTATATCTCTCTAAATGTAATTATGAAATATTCTTCAACTTACTGTATCAAGTGTGTCTATTCTGTTTTAAAATCTGTGTACCTATTTTTATTGAACTCTAAAAAATGTTGTCCTTCCCGAAATGAGTTTTTATTAAACTCATTGGGAATAATTTCTTATAAATATATTATGTTATGTTAAATAAGTAAATAAATGGTAGTTATACAAGTCCCTGGATTTTTTTTTATTAAGTAATCGATGGTATGTACTATTTTCTTGCATTATTTACGGTTGACACTTGAAGAAATACGTTGGTTGAAGGTGATGACAATTTTGAAGAGGTGTCGTTTTCAAATGAGATTCCTCTGAGATTGTTGGATAAAGGGTGGAAAAAATTAAAGGTTATGTCAAACAGGAGAATAAGACAGATTTGGAATGATCTCGCCTTGAGTAACCTCTTTTTTAATGTCATCAGTACAATGGCTTCCTTCGCATAATGTGCGTCCAGTCGCCCTTACTCCCCGGTTAAAATTAAACAAAAGGATATATCGGAAGTGTTAATTTTTTATAAAGGATAAACTATTTAAGACTGTGTTATTCTTTAGCCTATGTAAACTGTAAGAAATTCATAATACAATACTCTGTCATTAAAATGACGTTGGAATTGGGTTCCACGACAAATCACCAAAGTAACATTTGAAAAGTCCCTAAAAGTTATAAAAAAAATTGAAAATAGCCCGTAACCTTACACAACGTAACCTATTTGACCATTCTTTTTCGTCACTTAAAAGTAGGTGTTGAAGTTGTATGATTGTGAGTTATCCGGACACCGAATATGATGTTAAATATGTTTCTTGCACCATAGCCTTAAAAAACAAAAAAGCTACGAATTTATGCAACATAATTTAAATATGTATATATTTTTTAATGTGAATACCGCACAAGAGTCCCCAACTGCTCCCGTCTAGTGAGAATATGGCATCCCCAATTGGGGTATGTTGTGAGGCTTAAGGTAGTGGTGAGGGGAAGGAGATGGGGAAGATAAAGATGTGGAAGTACCTGGCTATTCAGATCTGGTCACCAAAAACACAAACAAAGCCATTTCAATAATAAAACACATTGCGCGTATCTTCTCAAAACTCTAAGAATTCACATTTCCACTTCCTTCAACATACTTATTAGGATTTTTTTAAAAATATTTTGAACTTACCGTCCGATTTTCATGTCATTCACATATATTGTGATTATATGACAGGTGATAAAAAGTATCCATTTATAAAAGCACCTATTCAGCGCCGTATTAATGGTATTAAGTATTGTAGTTTGCCAACTACCTATACAATGCTTGGCTTATTGGATTTGTCACCCACGCGGAATAATTCTATAGGCAGGTAGGAACCTAGTACCTACATATTATAATATCATCCGGCATTCGATCGTTAGTTACTTCACGGTCGACTAGTCTATCTATTCTGTCTCCACATCCAACTTTTCAACATTTTTTACCTAATTAATATAGTATAATAATCTTCTGGTGGAATTTCAATTGACGATAAAATAAATAGTGAATATAAATTCTATATGTCATAACATTTTAAATTAGACAAATCATTATTTCCAAGGTTTGTTAATATGTACTTGAGTGTGCGTGCGGTAACTCAATCAGCTTGTTAATATTAGATATTATCCTCCTACAATTTGTATCTATGACAATGAACTGTGAATTAAATATGACCTACAATGTTTCTTCTATTGTTTTAATAACCCATTTGAATCCTTCAGTTTTAAGAAATGCGTAGGCTTTGACGTCGTAATTAATTAATCACATTTTCTAAATAGTTGTCAGGCAACCTTATGAATTATTTATTCACTCATCAGAATTCTACATATCTTTTTAAAATCAATTTATTAAGTTTATTTAGTAAACGTTCAGACAACATTTTTTGAAAGCATGCGTTTTATAATAATTTGGCCGAGTGCTGTCGTGATGGCTGACACTATAACTAAAAGAACGTGTTAATATTTTTCATCTCTAGATGATAAAAATAAGTTTGAAAAGAAATATCAGATTGAAAGGTTTAATTTGTCTATTGATTTACGTATTAAAGTCCTTCAATAGGCAAATTGTTCTGTTAAAGATGATGTATCACTTGAGCTCATCTCCGTGGGGCCATTGTTCATAATGCTCGCTCGTCATACGCCTGGTTCATCAGACTGGCTTACCATCAATCTCTCGCTGGCCTTGTATGTCACTACACATTATAATACACCACCATAGTATACTTACTGCCGCTTATTTGCTGGCGGCTTTGTCTCGAGTCTCGACGGAGATATCCCTTCCGTTGTCGGTGTTGGTGAATCTCTGGTTGCTTAATACGTAATATCATTATCTTATACGGTGAGTTTCCACTGTGTTTGGCTCTTCGTTGATGGCTTTAGCACGATGTGGCCTTTTTAATCGGGACACTCTACCTCTTGGCTCTCGACGCGACAGATGGTTACACAAACTGTAGGGTAAATGGGTTAAAGATACACATATTGTTAATGCCGTGGGCTTGACGGATACCAAAACAAATAATCGTTGTTATGAAATATTAAAATCTACCATCCGTTTGCGGGTAACTGGACATTTTAAAATATTGACCCTTTTCATGTCTGCCTTTTGGTCAAGTTCCTTGTAAACAGCTTGCCTAAATAGCAGTATTCTTCATATTCTTCAAAATTAACTCTTCGACATGGGATTAATATTTTAACTTCCTTGAGCAGTAAACTCGACTATCTTATAATCCGGCAGTTTTATCTGTGTATTGTATGTTAATTATTAATGTTTTATTAACATTTTTATTCTAACACGTGGGTGGATGGTGCAAACCCAACCCATGAACTACTTCAACTGAAGATCTCTTCTGAATTAAATCGGTCTAATTATGAATCCTTGCGGTACACCTTTTTCCGATAAGTTAAACGTCCTTCCACATTTTAATAGTAATATATTTGTCTATAGATTAGCGGCGAGTGAAAATGTAATATTGTAAAAAATTACTCCTTTATAAAATATAATCTTACATCAATATTGCAGGACCCATCTCAATTGCATGCTTAAAATGCAATGTGTTTTACATCCGTCCTCCCTTCCTGCATTTGGTTAACTCACAACTCAGGTATTGTGTACACAGACAAACGTACCTTGTACGTATCCGCCACAATAATTATGATAATGTATTCAGACACTCGTGGAGTCAAACATCAAAAGCATTTTACTTAATGTCAATATAAATATTAGGTGAAAGTGTGCTCTTTAGCTTAATGATTCACAGAATCTGTGGCGTCTGATGATTTTTGGTTGACGGTGAGCTATATCACCTTGAAATTTGTGCAGCTCTGTCTGTCTGGAATTTCCAGACAGACAGAGCAAACGTTGAACACTAACACAAAATTTTCCGTTTTCGATGTGATTTCTATCATGAGCTGTTACGAAACTTTCAAATATTCTTTGAATTGTTCGATAAAATACAAAACCGATGTTATTTGTTCCATGTTTTTCAACTGCCCACCACTATTTGCGAATTTATTTTTCTGAAATATTAATATGTACTATTGTAAAACTAGTGTAGAAGTTAATGATATTTAATTGAAATTTTATCTGTAGTGTTATGCCACAGATGGCTTGCTTTCTACGAAAATATGTGTAGATGTAATTTATATATTCTAGTTACCGAAACCTGGTTTTGTGTAGGGATGTTTATAAATTTAGAGCTATATGTGTAGAAACAATATAATGACTATTCTTTTCAATGTTATTTAAAAAAACTACCATTTTCACAGTTAAACCACGACACAAACTTTCAAAAAGTGTAAATTTCAGGTAACTTGTATTAATTATTACCTGCTTCATTAACACTTAACTTATCCATAAGTCACGATCGGTTGACAAGTCCAATGCAGATTTTAATATTTATGTACGTATTAATTGTTGCCAAAGGCTTGTTTCTAGTTCCGTCACTGTAGGTAAATGAGCAAACATATTCGTAAGAAACAATTGTATGGAACGGTTTCTAAACGTATTCTTAATCCTCTATCGTAATAATTTTATTATAATACGTGAATGGTATGCATGAACAATGATGTAAGCAGTGCAGATATAATCTTTTGGTTTTGTTTGTATTATCATAATTCTTGAAAATTTGATATCACCGTTAATTTAAAGTAAATTACGAGTAATTATTATTTTCTTCTTCAATCTTTGCCATTTATTAATCTTATCCCGACGAAGAAACCTTTGGTTTAAAAGAGTATTTGTTTTTAATTAATTATGGTTTTATTTTTTAAAGTGATTTGTTTTCATTTAATTAATATTTGTTTTATTGTTTATCTGAGATCGTACAATCATCGTAAAATGACAGATTATAACGTTTTTATGATTAAAGATTTTTTTAAAGGAAATTTTAGTTAAAATTGTTTGAAGTTATCAGATCGCATTTTAATAGCCAGGTTCTTCTCAACCTCCGCCTTCTCTTCTCTACTTCCTTCAGCCTAGCAACATTTTCGATTTGAGAGGCGGGTATGGGTACCGCCGCTACGGGAACCATTTGTTTTGCAGGACCGATACCTCTGTCGCAGGTTACCCCAAGTGGTTCGCAACGTTTTTTGACCTAGCAGGGGTGCCCAGGTTCTTGGGTTGAGGTTTGTTCGAATTTTGGCGGCGGATGCGTCTTCCAACCAACATGCTTAGCAGGCACCTCTTTAGCTGGTCTCTCGACCCATCGTCTTGAACCGCAGCGGGAGGAATTAACGTACACACTGTCCCCTAGACTCCTGCCCACCCCTCATACCCTTTTCCTTTCCAGAGCTTCCTCTTTTTTTCCTTAAAAATACCCTGTGAATGTAAAAAATAACCACCCGAATCGGGGATGCGGTGGTCCCACTGCGATGGCTTTGAGCCGATGCTACTCTTGTGCAATATGACAAGATAATCTTCTTGTGATAAAATTACCTATACCATTAATTTCATGCACGCGAGTTTATAAATCCGCATAAAAATAAATAAATATGTTTTTTTTTATTTTACATTTGAGATTTTTCTACCGGATAAAATCCTCTTCTTGATTCGGAGAATAAATGCTACCTATTGTTTTGCCCTTGTGTTAATTTTCCACAAATGCATGTTTATAAGTGCATAGTTCACGAATTGATTGCTGGGGATCTACGTGATCGCTAGGATATCAACTTCCTGGGGTATTTAAGTGATTAATTTACCTCACTGTATAAAATACACAGGCAAAAAAATGCCCGGTTCTTGGAAATACAATTAAAGTCTTATTTAAATTTTGCTATTATTCGTCGTACGTCGCATTTCATGGTTATTCAAACATGCTCTTTTCTACGTCTTTTGTATCTCAAAAGCAGAAAAAAACTGACTCAAGCGGTGAGCTCTGGAGTCATGACATTCGCGCGGCTTTTTCTCTCTACACTAATAACTAGGAGACAAAACCTAATTTTATTGTCAAATCGTTATTAAATTTACGATGCATAGGATTTTTTTTATTGCTTTTTGAAGGGATACATGTTTACATTGGAGTAGGAATGGTCATTATATTAATTAAATACATATTTTAATTTCGAAATTATTATGAAAATTACAATGGATACAAAAGTGTAGACTTCAGAAAAGTGTAGTATTCATTACAAAATAATGATCTATTTTTTTAGCTAACCGGGAAATTTCTAAAGATATTATAATCTTTACCGGTTACGGTCAATAAAATTAAAGTGGAAAAAAGTTTTACATTTGTTTTATTATAAAATATGAGTTAGATATGTCATTTTTCTCCGTTTTTTTTCGTTCGATTTTACGGCACCCATGGGATTTTTTTTCTGAAAAATTAAAATTAAATTAAATACTGTTATTAAAGAAGCTTACAAAAAATGTTTAGTATTCTGAAACTTCCATTCAATGATATTTTAAAATAAAAATTCAAAAATTAAATAAATGGTTTGTAAAAACGAGAGATATAAATTTTTGAAAATATTAAAAAACTTTCTTTTCGCTCTCCTGCCTGAACAATTAACATTTTGTCCTTACAGCATACTTATCAAATTTCCGTGATCGATAATATTGCCTTACCAATATTTAATTTTTATATATCCTTAAAATATAATTTTTTTCATTTTAAACAATTTATGATTAACATTTCAACTTTTTCTTGCTTATCATCCAATTTCGATGTTAATCAGTCAGTTTATAATACGTCTGACCTATCCTCGAAAAAAACTAGTTATTCTAATATAAATTTCGGACTTGATTCATTATCATTCAAAGCTCATGATAAATTTAATTCGTATTAGTAATATTTATTAGATAGATTATTATAATTGTATTAGGGAAGTCACGTTTATTGGAAGTATGCATGTATATTTAAGGTTAATATGCTTCATGAATATACCTGTACATAATCACATGTTTATGGGATATTTTTTATGACTGACGTGATGCTATCTTCGTAGGAAGATACCTGATGCTGACTGCTGATGTTTTGAGGTCTGTTAGTTTTTGTGTGGAAGTTTTTATAACCTTCATTTTTTACAATAATATATTTTGAACAGTCGTGATTTTGGATTGTTTTCTGTGCATCTTGTTTTTTCTTCTATTTGTTAGTTTTTTTTTACTGGCCTCTGTGTTTTATTTATAACTCGTGGTCACAACCAAAGCCTTCTAAATCACATATGATTTAGGAGGTTTTGTCAGTACCCGGCTTTGTCGAAAATTTTAAAACCATTGCACAATTGAAAAAAAAATAATAGCTTCTTAAAAAATTTGTTATATTTTTAATGTCTCGTTGTTTTAAAAATAATTATCATTAACTTACAGACGCCAAAGATGCCTCTAAAATCATAAAAATTTAAGTTCTTTTATGGCGTATATTTTATACTTTAAAGTCCAATAAATGAATTAGTTCACATCCGTAGAGAATATTTTCCATATTGATTTTGTAAAAATCAGTTTTCGTTGAGTATTTTGGCCTCAAATCAGAAATTAAATTTTGTACGAATAAGGCCGCGTAGCCGTTTCTCCGTAAGATTCCGCAGTAAGGGTTCAAAAAGAAGAAGAAGGTAGTTTGAAAGACAGATATGTAAATACGAATGTTAGAGGGAGTGCGCTAATATTAAAAAACAATAACAATTAAGTAAAAATTGTGAAAATATTTAATAAAATACCACACGTTTAAAATATAGCAAAATCTCCATGCAAGGCCGACTGTCGGGGGATCAACTGTAGGGGATCAACTCTCGGCGTATCTGGATAGAAAATGGATATTTTAAACCTTCAAGTTATGGAAACTAGCTTCAAAATCCCGAGAAGCTGTGATGTTTCAACTTTTCTCGTCTTCTGATTCTCACACGCAGATTTTCTACTTTGTAATATAAACATCAGATCGGTAAATTACTATTCAACGCTTTATATTATACGCTTTAAAATGTTAAATATACGATCTTTAAATGTATTTTATCGCATATCCAACGTAAATAGACACCATCACACCTTATCAGATCGTTTTGACATAGTTGATGTGCATAATCTTGGCTACATGTGATCTACTTGGCTGAATCAATGGATTTGACACGCCAACCGGAGATCCGGTTTTCACATTAGGCCAATCTTAAATGCCAACGTTAGTTTCCTAATTTCGTAAGAACCGTTCCTAGAATAAAGAAACTGGCTGAACAACCAAATCAATTCAATGAAACTAGACATAAAAAATTCAAAAAAAGAACACAATCACAATAACAAAGTAACAAAAGCTATTTCTTTATCTGAATCAATTTTTAATTATCGGTTAACTGTCTCAGAGCTGTTGTAATGAAAAATTTGCTTTAAAAAGCTTTGGATTGGGTAGGAAATAAACCGCCCCTAACAGGGGTTCTGTTAATTTCCTTTTCAGCGCCATTTTTTAAAAAAACTCTTTTTTTTTCAACCCTCAATATATAAATTCAATTTATATTTTTGTGAATTCGTTTCACGATTTAATTCAAATGAAGGCGTTTCACCAATTCTTCAAAGACCCATTGAACTCATAAACAATTTAATTCTCGCATTGATTCGTTTTGCGTCATCCCCTCATAAAGCAAACAAATATATGGCTACATTACTTCCTTCTATGGTCATGACTTGTTATTGATATGAACATTTTATGGAAATAAGTTCGTAAGCAAATCAAGAAACTGACTATTATTTCATTTGAAAGTCGTGTTTGTTAGCAAATGTTTAAAATAAATTGTGTAATAATTGATGTGCCAGGCGTCATAATGTTTAGATTTTTATTTTTCTATCTTCTCCATTGAAATGATGCTTATTCAATTTTTCAGATCAATAAATCATCAGTCATGACCAAATCGTATTATTGTATGTGAAAATAAAGTTTATGTAGATACACGATTTTTGTTCTTTTAGAAGGTTAAAACGTACTACCTGTTTCTTAGGAAAATTCGTATGCATTACCAACACTAAAGTTACTAGACACTTTGATGTAAGGTAGTATTGACTTAATATTATGTGTCTCGTGTCTATGCCCTTCACTTCTAATGTTGCCTTTTATTAGTTTTACAGCATTTGAAATAATGTGCATTCAACCTACGTATCATGACTATTAATATTGTGGCAATTCTATTTAGCCTACATTACGTATATGCATTTCTACGATAATGCCAATAGTATTAAACGACACGTTTTGTATTGCACCGAATTGTACAGGTGTCGATTTTAAGGGAGTATTCTAGTCTAGAAGCATGAATTGTAGGTGTTTTTTCAGGTGAACAAAAAAAACAATAATATTTTTACCAACTTCTATTTTGTGAAATATTTATTAAACATTAAAGAATCCATTAAAAGAAAAGTCAAACTAAACAATTGAAAATTCAGAAAGTTACAGGGTGTTGAAGTGGGGGGGGGTCTTAAAAAAATAGCGCGCCCTGGTTGACACGATTGCAACCCTCCCAGTAATCTAAAAAAAATAATCCTTAATCCAAACAAATGCGGCTACAGCCCGAACTAAGGAAAAGTAAAAAAAATTTTTTTTCACAAAATGGCGGCTGACTGAAATAAAAAAAAGACATTTTTGTACCAGTTTTTTTTTGACTTTCCAAATTTTTTAAAAATATTGAAAATTGAAATTTTGTTATAGTTCTAGTTCCCGCCATAGATGAATGTATAGAGAAGGCTCACACTAATTTTCAAGTAAATTGGTTTAGTAGAACTTGAGATACCGTGTCAACCGCATCGAAAAAAGTGGTTTGGAAAAAATGGGTATAAAATTTTGTTCTACTTAGATTTTGGTTAGATTCCGTCTGAACCGCGATATTAAAATGTTTATAACTTTTAAAATAATGTTAATTTCGAAAAATCCTTTTAAGAAGATATTTTTGAATATTTAAACTTTGGAAATATGAAGAAATTTTTTTTTTTTATAGGCTAGAATACTGCCTTAAGCGAATATTTTTTATTCCCAAAATTCTCACTATCGCAGGCGAACATTGAAGATCTTTTTAAGGTCTTCTTGAAAGTATAAGAGTATATGCGAACATTGAAGATCTTTTTATTGAAGATATAGATAGAAAGTATATGCGAACATTGAAGATCTTTTTATTGAAGATATAGATAGAAAGTATATGCGAACATTATGTATATTTCATTGAAGATAAATATAGAAAGTATATGCGAACATTTTATATATTTCATTGAAGATATATATAGAAAGTATATGCGAACATTGAAGATCTTTTTAAGGTCTTCGTGAAAGTATAAGAGTTTTTAAATAATATTTTGGTCGTATTTGGTAATTGTTTTTAATTAGTCATTTTATACGTCTTCTAAAAATCCAATTATTTCGTTCTTTTCCAAAAAATTTACCTAAACGTCCGTTGTTTAAATTTGGTATAATTTTCATTATAATTATTTCCGGAGGGTGGGTAACCAAGGTAATTTGGAAAATTAAGCCGAAATAGAAATTGCTACGATAGAGTCTTGAAAATATCAAACAAAATGCGATAAGTGATTTGAATTATCTGGAATGTTCTAGAATTTTAAAATCTGTTTTCTTTGACCACCGTGATGTACACAATTTTAAATTTCCTTAGTTTTTAAACAACGTGAATATCCATTATAAGCTCGATTAACTGTCTGAGCATTAAACTGATCAAACACTAAACCATCTAATCTCGTTCTCCTATAGGAAAACTTAATCTCGTTTCGTCTACCCGCTTCGTTTTACTTCTATACAAAACTCAACAACGTGAAAGAATTGTCAGATAAGATTTCCATCACAATAACGCTAAGATGCTTAACGCAATTTTGTGTATTTTATTTTTTATTAGGAGTATCAAAACATTACACCGACCTGATAAACGGCCGTGGCATTTTTGATAGAAAACAAATTTAGGCACTGTCAACTCCAGATATTGTTTTTCCACCGCAGAACGTATTAAATTACTGGGACTTTTTATATCAAATAAGTTACTGACATGGATTAATCAAAAATCTATTCCAAAAAATTTCTTTGAATTATTATTTCGTGTCTGGTAAATTTAAATATCTTTTTTTTTTTTTTTTAAATATGTTTATTCAGTTTTAATTTTACAATATTTTATTTTACAAATCTTACGAAACTGATCAATCAGTTTGATTGTAAGAAATCTCTCATTTTTTTATAATTATTTAATACAGTATACTTTTCAGTTTTACATAGTATATACTAAATATAATAATTAATATTAAAATACTAATTAATACGACAAACTAATTATCTCAATGTTTTAATGTTTATGAATTGCGTTGTAGTAAAAATATTTTACACAGTACAAACATACGGTGAGAAAATAAATAGATAGGAACTATTTTATTTGATATCATGTTCTTCGGAGGTAGAAAGATTTAACTTTTGTTTTGATTTTTGAATAAGATGTCTCATTTTTGATATTTTCAGGTAATGCGTTAAATATTTCCGGAATTTTATGACTTTTTGTTCTATCTCCGTATACATTTTGAGATTTATTGACAATAAACATTTGTGCTTCTCTATGCCTAGTAGGGTAGTTGTGGTTTACAGGTTTTTTGAATTCTGTATTCCAGAATTCATCTAGAGTTAATTGGTAATTTACCTTACTGTGTATAGAGAGGACATTACATAAGGAGAACATTTTTTTATAATCACCTTCACATAACTGGACCTTTTTTTTGCCTGATATCAATTTTAGGAAACGGATTTGTAATTGTTCTATTTTATTTAAGTACTCGTGCTATTCAGAATAATGAATCTCTTGCATTAATTTTTAACTGGCTTCAAAATTCATGTTAATTGATTTTGTTCTGAGAAAAGAGAAATGATAAAATAAATTAAACGAAATACTTGTTTTTAAGGAGGGGGGGGGGGTGAGGTTTTTTAAACTCGTTTTATAAATAATTTTTTTTCTAAATGTACAACATGTCGAAAGTATTGTGTCAAATTTTCAAGTAAATCGGAGCAAAACTAACGAAGATATAGCATTTCAAGCGACTGGTCCTCTTGCTCTATTCAAGTATATTTCGAGTATAAAAAAACTTTAAATCGATTTTCTCGCAAATAAATTTTTAAAGTTCCTGAACTTCATAACTCAAAATTTACTTGACCGATCTTTTTGAAAAATTTTTACACTATTTTAACACATAAATCAACAGGTAGTGACGATAAGTTTATATTTTTTTTACCTTTTTTCCCATTTTATAATAACAAATTCACCGAAAATTTTAGCAAAAATCGCTTTTATTACTTCAACATACTGCAAAAAAAAACCCTTTGCACTACATGAAAAAACATGTAATCTTTTAAACCCATTTCAATTTTTTTGTTTTAAATGATTCGTTAACGAGTTATAATTATCACCGCATAACAGCTTTTTTCCGAGGCGCCTCCGGAGATTCGCTCTCACGGGCTTATTATTAATTTTTTTTTAAAGATACTTCAGATGTCATTCTTTAACGTATATGTAAAAGAAATAAGCCAATTTATTCTCATCTCAAAAAAAATAAATCATGAAAATATGCCTTTTTTCGTCTTTAAAACCTTACCCCCCCCCCCCCCCCCTTAAGTTTTTTTTAATCTTGCTTTTAACTGATAATGCATTTGATGATTTTAGCTAGCGCACATTGTTTTAATAGAATTAAATTAAAATTTATTTCTAATATGAACTTAAGACTCTTCTAAAGTACCCCGCAGACGGTATTCATTGATTGCTCAGGCAGTTGAAGCGTTTTCCAGTTGAGACTTATTATTAGTGACGAAGACTTCTTATTCGAATTTAGATTGAAGCTTTATTGGCAGTTTTTATTTACCTTCAGTGGGGCAAAAAAATCTAACTAAATTTCCTGTATGTAATTCGACAAGTTATCTGACGACACATTCTTTAAAAAAAATTGTTTAGCTGTTATCGGAAATAAATAACGTTTTTCACAGTTCATTAAAGTTGCTTCGATTTTGAAGACATAAAAATGATTAAATTTTGCTTTGAAAATACTATTAAAGTTCTTAACAAATATCTAAAAAATAATTTTAAAAATCTTCGAGCAATCATCTCATTGTGTAAAATGCTTCCGCGTCATAGAAATGAGAAGATCGACAGGTTCAATGAGTGTTTAATTATTCGGTCATGCAACAACAAAATGATTGATATGTTATATTTATAACGAGGTTCGCTTCTCGTTTTCTCTTGGCCTTTATGCAAACCTCTTTTTCTTCTTAATAACACACGAGTCCCGGCTGTTCGACGTCAGAGGCACTATGCGTCACTAATACGTTGGTAAATTTTGTTGCGAAAGATAGCTGAGTTTGGTGGAAGATGGAACCGGTAGTTGTTATTTTTATGAAACTTAATCATATTAGTAAAAATTCTCCAAATAGAACAAACTCCCGATCGAAAGATTACTTTTGCAAAGTGAAATCGGAAGTAGTTCCCCTGTGGAAACAGGTATATAAAAAAATAAAAAGGTTTTCTTACATACTTTTAATTTATACATTCATCCAAACCCATTGCTTCTCCAGAGTCAAGTCAAAATTTTTAAAATCACAATAACTTTTCGTCTTTCTGTAAAACAGTCTGTGAAACTCGCAATTACCAGGTATTTTTTAAATATTATTATCCTGTTTGGGGTTAGAGGAAGAAAGGAGGTTAGATTAAGTATGGGATAGCAACAGCCAAAGTAATCTATTCTGATTTTGGTTTCTATTTCGCATTTTAGCATTTTGGCTTAAGAGCCATTAACCAGCGGCGAGAATTTAAATTTCGTCAAACGATGATCTTGCGATTGTACCCTTGCAACGGTACAGGGCGATTCCGATGAGAAAGATTAATTATTCTCCATACCAGCATTTTAACATAATGCCTCAACATCGATTTTATTTCATTCCAAATTTGCTTTGATAAATTTCCCACTTTTGCTTCGATAAACCCACATTCAAAAATGCTCAAGGTCGTGATGATAAAACAATTAAAATTATGTATTTTTTTGTAATTACTGTTTGATCACAAGTATTTATAATTTTTCAATAATGGCTAAGCAAAATAAGAATGTAATTTTTTTTAAATATATTACTTTGTAAGACCGTAAATAAATAGACAAACTATTTTCATAACATTTAACATAGTATTTTCGTCACAAAACAAGGGCGCGGATCTTTTTTTTATGATTTTATTTGAACTAAAATTAAATTTCAAAATAGTAGGTTTCCCAAATAATTTATTTATTTATTTTACTGCATGATTATATGAATTGAAATCTATGTTGTATAATACAAAATTTTGTTTGAAAATGTAACAAATCTGCCTTATTGTTCTAAAAATAATAAATATTGTACTAAATAATGTACGATAAAACCTTATTGTACTAAAATAAACATATTTTCTCAAAATTTTAAAAATAGCTTCACTAGATAAAAAAATAGTCTTTTGAAATCAATTTGTAATTTTTTGTGGAAAAGAGTCAATACGTCTAAAAATTGATTTAAAAACGACATATTTCCGGTTTTGTCTGGTTATTCCCTCTTGACAACATGATAGTTGTCCTCTTCTGCTGATAACGATTTGTTCAAAAGCTGAAACGGACTTAGTTATTGGCATGTCATAAATAACCTTAAACCGATGGTGGTCTTTTACCAGCTCGATACAGTATAGTAGATAAGTATAATAGAATGTATAATATCTTTCTCTTGGTCTTTACATTATCATCTACTTTAGATACTAGGCAGAGAATTCTATAGTATAATATATTCAATAATTTTAAATTTAAGATTAGTCATTATCCGGTATAATGCTTTTGCGATTGACTCTTAGGTAATAATTACCTACTCTAAAGTGACACAATGAAAGCTGGAAATGGCGTTAAGTCAGTTGGTTCCATTACTACAAATGGCATCAGATGGCGGAGTCTTGTTGCGATGGTGAGTGCTTGTCATTTTAGTAATGGGCCGATATCGCGTTCGTCGCTTAATGTAGTTTGATAACTGTATTAATCCGTAGCTAAAGGTGCAACCCACATTATCTCGTTAAATACAATGGCTTGTTCTCGGCAAAAAAGTTGACAATGGTTTAAATCAGAGTTTCTGAAACTTATTTGACTCGCCGCCCTCTTTTCGAAGATTTTTCTTCACAGCGCCCCCCCTCAAGAAACTTCACTTGTTCGCCAAATTGTGTCATTGATATTTTGTTAGTGAAACATCGCAGAACTTAAAATGTGAATTCTAATTTATTAAAACTAGTGGTCGCCCAATGGTCGAATTCGACCACAATTGTAATGTTATTTTTATTGATTTAATGTATTTGTATGCATAATTTAAAAAAAATATTTCCAATCTGCACTCCTTCTATGTACAATCTATAAATGTGCAAAATTTCATACTCCTCCGTCCTCGCAATTTTCGTAAAAAGGGGTACAAAGTTTTTGCTTTACGTATTAATAGACTGATGATGATAAATCTAAAATTAAATACATTTTTAAGAAGTACCTACATTTTTAATCTTATTGGTAATAACGATCCAGAGTGGTATATCCTCGAAGCTCCTAGGTTTGACTAGTCAAACTGACTTGAGGATTGACTAGTCAAACTGACTTGAGGATTGACTAGTCAAACCTAGGAGCGCCAGAGCTTCGAGGATTGACTATAACATATACATCCTCTCAGTGTCGACCTGGTGACAGCTAGTTCAGATAGTCAGCTACCAACTTTCCTTCCATCTATTTGGCTCAGGGCAGTTTTTTTTTCATTAGCTCCATGTAGGAGGCCCCAGGGAAAATAATTCCCCTCAGGGCCTATGTCATCTTTGGGATGCTGTAGGAGGGCCTCTTTAGGAAAGGAAGAATAGGAAGTTCTGGGAAGGAAAAAGGTACGAGGGATGGGTATGAATCTAGGGGTAGTGTGTCCAGGAGTAACGGACGTATGAATCTATCTATCCCTCACACTGCGGTGCAAGGTCATTTTCCGAGAGAGTTCTGCTGGAGAGGTCAAAAGGTTTCCCTTCGACCGGGCCTGCCACATCGTTGATGGGCAGACGCATCCGCCGCCAAGATCCGGACAAATCTCACCCCGTGAACAACGCACCCCAGCTGAGTCACCAAACATAGCGAACCACTTGGGGTGACCTAAGGCAAAGGTGTTGGTAATCCAATAAATGGTTCCCGTACACGCCTCCCAAAGTTAGGACTCTTGTGCGGTATTCACTATATTATAATGAGACAACCTAATTTTCTCATCGCTTTTTTATTTCTCTACCAATAAATACCAATTCAATAATACGCCTGTAATACCAATTCAACACTGAATCTTTCCAGCCCACGTAAGCGACACGGCCGATTTGGGAATCACTGGTTTATTGAAAGCGCTGAGAATTACACTGGGATTGCGTTCAATAAATAATTGCAAGCCGCCAAAGATATTTCTCTGTATTGAACACTTTCATTATGAATGTTCACAATACTTTTTAATTAAGGAAAATAAATTACACTTACATTTATAAGCCGAGAGCACTGACTTATCTGCCAGATGTTATCTCTTGCTTTATAGTGTTGTCCGAAATAAGCTAATATTTTTTTTATAATGGTGGCGAACGGCGTAACTGCAATTTAGAATGTGTGAAATGATTTCCATCTCTTATCCCAGATCTAAGTCAATGCATTGCAATTATCGGAATCGTGTTTCATTAAATTATAAATAATTTTTATCGCTTATATGAATTACTTTATAAAGTCAAGGAAAGTAGTTTCAATTAACATCTAGTATCTTTATGATTAAAAAAATCTAGTGCAGTTCACACGCAATAGAAGTGATACCTTCAGAAAACTAAAGTAAGTAAGAGTGGGGAGACTACAAAACACAGAACAAAGAGGAGACCGATTATTCTATCTCATTTTTTTCTTCTTCGTTGCTCTCTTCCAACTCATCTCTGTTGGGTTCGGCTCTTCTCGTTTTCAGGCTGTATCTTCTTCGGTTCTGGGTATCGCTTTCATTCAGACCGTTTCTCAATATTTTTGAGCATTGAGTCATCCAGTGTTCTTCGGTCTTCCTCTGGATGACTGTCGACGAAGCTCCTTAGACATTGCCTGCTTCACTTTGTGGTCTGTTCTCCGTCTTATGCGCCCTTACACCTCAACTGTCGTTCCTCCGGTTTACTGTTTATGTCCGTGACACGCAGGCTACCACGAATGCGTGAACTTTTAATCCTATCTTTTAGTGATACTCCTGCCGACCATTTAAGCATAATTTCTGCTATTGGCAGGAGATCATATTTGTCCCAGCTCACTTGCGTCTCGTATAAATCGCTGTAACTCCATTACTATCAGAGTGAGAATTATGTTCTAAACAGTGTTAAAAAGGCAAAACACCACGCTTTGTAGTCTAATCTAAAAAATATTGACGAAATAGTAAAATATACATCTTTATGAAACCAATTTTTTGAATCGCAATTTGGAAAAAAAAGAGACTGAGATTTTTTTATATACATATTATTTTTATATGAAAAGACAAAAAAGTGAGGTGACAGTAACGTTTATAATACATTTGTCTAATAAAATATGTATGTGTTTTTATTTTTTTTCGTTATTAGTAATTTTAGTTAGAAAAAGCGTGAGGTGAGCCATTTTTAAAACTTTTTTATGTTTGCATGTAAAATTTTTATATTTCAAAAATCATGTGTTTATTTTAAATTATACAATTTGAAAGTGTATTTCATCACCTTTCAAAAAGTTTTTAATTTTGGGATATGTTCAGATTTATTTGCATTTTATTGTAAAGCGGAAATATTTTGACCATCTGAAAAATACGCCAAAATTCTGAAGGGCTAGAGTAGGAGTTGTACATAGTCCAGCATGCGGAGCCATACATTACCGCGATTCTAACAATCTTTCCTTTAAGTTTTATAAGCATTTTCGGGTCACACAAGATTCCTGTTACGGATCTAAATTTCATCCATCCCACACCTTTGCTTTAGGTAGGTATAATGTGTAATACTAAAATTTAATTTCCTTCAACTCTCGTTGGGGATTATAAAAGTTAATCGTTAACGTGACTCTTAACCTTCCGGTACAGGAGCGTCCCTCGTCCCAGCGACATTCACGCCTGTCAAACTTAAATGCCTTAATTTAAAAATAAAGCCTTTTTAAACATTTCGTATTTTGCAACTTTATTTCGAAATTATTTTTATAACTGACATTTCAGTCTATTATAATGGATTGTGTAAAATCATCTGACATTTGATGGACGCATGTTAAATTGTAATATTCGATTTATTACTATCGCTACAGTGATATTATTTTTCTCGGTTGTTTTTATTTCGCTTTGAAGTATTTTATACCTTGCAGCGTAATTAGCAATGATAATATCGAATTTCGTTTTTCAAATTTAAATCGTATTTTTGTTGTTGTATTTGCGGTGACGAGATGTACTACGATTCGGTTTCTTTACGGTGAATTGTTTTTTTGCATTGTTAATTGACTATTTACGGTTAATTATTTTTCACGCATCGCTGTATTAATGTGACCGATTTTAGTCATTCAGGTGAATAATTTATTGTTTTAATAATACTGTCAGCTTTTATTATTTAGTTTAGTTTAGTATCTCGTAATCTCTCGGGCCTATTTTGTCGGAAGATCAAAATATTTCCGCTTTGCGAAAAATTCCTCGAAGGGAATAGCAGCTCCCAATCCGCAGTGAGACTAGGCATTCACAAAACACTCGTAACTCTTTTTAACTACTCCTTCATCATTTATGCTGTCCTGGTATCTAAAGCAACTCAGCAAACATTTGATGATCTTATTATTCTCCCCCACCCCTTTGCGTAAGGTTTAATCTACTTGGTTTGAAAATTATGCATTCAGCATATATTATTTTAAAGTGCGATAGTAATTTCAAGCGATATAATATTACAAAAAGCAATACTTTTTGATAAATTAGCATACGCCACGAGTAATAAACTTTCATAAAATCTTTTATTTTCCAAAAATTTGAAATACCAGTGCCATTTCATCTTCTATATTTTTGCATAACTCGCAGAGCAGATATGTAAATTTATTATATTTAAATTGATTATTTCTGAACTCTTTTATATATAAATGAATTATTTCTGAACTCATCCGAAAACTAAAAACTGTTTTTGAAAGGCGTTGAAATTCGCTTTCAAATTTTATAATTAGAAATATATATATATAATTTTTGAAAAATAAAAATTTTGAATGCGAACATAATTTTTTTTTAAATGGCTCACCTTACCTTTTTTCCAACTCAAATTACTGATAACAAAAAAAAAACACATACACTTTTTACAGTATTCACATACACTTTTACAACATTCACATAGTTACAATATTCTCCTGAAGAAGGAAGGGTCTTCCGAAACCGGTAGAGTGTAATAAAATAAAAGTGGTCTACAACAAATTTATGTGTTTTTATTGTAAACATACACTTTTTCTAGGCTAATGTAATAACAATAAATAAGTCAACTCATTTTTTGTCGTTTTATATAAATAATAAAAATAATTAATAAAAACTACCAAAGTTTGATTTTTTTTTAAATTGCGGTTGGTTTCATAAAGGTGCACATGTAAATTATTTTGTGGTTAACTTTTAGATTTGAATACAAATTGTGGTGTTTTCTCTTTCTAACACCGTTTAGATCATATTTCTAACCACTACAGGAAGGGAGACAACGATTTCTAATTTCGATTTTCAATACAAATATACCAGGTGACTGTAGAATTATGGACGCGGTGACGTCACGCCTCACAAATTCAATAATACCATCTTGGCGGGGGTTTTTAATGACGCCTTTTAAAATGGACTTTTTGATAATTTTTGTAAAACTGTACGTTAAATATTTTTAATAAAACTTATATTTTCAGAATTAGCGTGTATTGGTCTATATGAACATATTTTTTTAAAGCCATAATATTTTTCACTGGAGTTCCTTATTGTGACTTCGGTTATTTTTATACTTAAATTGGAGAAGTTTGTTTGATAAGATGAAATAATCTTACCTGTTTTTTTACCTCGTATATCAAAAACGTTCTTTCTCCATAGGCCATATGGTGTCGATAGCAAAGCTTTCATAATCTTAACTATTCTCGACCAACAATGATAAAGCATTTTAGTCACTTGGATACTCTAAACGAGCGGACAAGAGCGCAAACTGCGCTGCAAAATGAAAAAAAAATGGAACTTAAACATTGTTATATGATTGTTGTGAGTTTGTACAATACCCACTCAGTTGTTTTTTTCCTCGTTATAATGATAATTAATTGTTTGAATACTTCAGTTTCTTTGTATCAAAACAACAAGGTGAAATAGCTTTCGAGCATAATGGTCTAAATATTTTTTAATCTATTTTTAACGAGTTACACTGGCTGCTCCCGAATATCGGAAAGCGATTGAACAGCTGAAAATGATATAGTATTTAATTATCATCACTTATTTTTTTCCCAAATCACGCTTCTAATTGATATGTAATTTTGCTAAAGACTAAATGATTACCTTTGGCCGCTGATTAATGGGTTGAGCTCACTGTGCTATTTCAAACGGCCAACTGCTTGTATAGTTTATCTAAATTGTTGTTATTGTGAAAGATACCAATCTTTACAATTATTAATTAAACACATTAATCAAGTTCTGAATATCTTCTAAATATTTTCAGAGACGTTCCTTTGTGAACAAGTCGATTATTAAATATCACGATTTTAATGCATTATTATTGAACCTAACCTTTATTTTTTCATTGTCTCTCGAGGCATTGAAAGCAATTATTTTCTTCAAACACAGCAAACTTATTTTGTGGCACACTTTAATTTAAAATTAGTAAAATGCTTCATTGTTTAAAAAACCAACATGTCTCGTAAACAATCCTTACTTATCAGGGTTTACTTAAAACCCTAAAAACTTAAATAATCAGGAAATAAATGACTTTTTCGACACTTACGAAGAAAGAATAAGTATATATTTTATGTTAAGTTTCTTAAATATTTTTGCTTTTTAACTTAATCCTCGCTACAATCAATCACTTCTTCAAACACAGCAAACTTATGTTGTGGCACCATTTAATTCAAATTAATAAAAACTTAGTTTTAACCACTTTTATTGTTTAAAAACTTGTGTTTCGTAAGCAATGCTTTCTTCAAAATTTTAAGTAAACCCTGACGAAGCACTGCTTACGAAACGTGTTGGTTTTCAAAACTGATCTTTTATTAACTAAGTATTTTATTAATTCTGAATTATAACAATTCTTTTTTTTTTACTTTTAACTTAATTAATAAAACCTGAAAATGTAATATTTGAATTAATTGAAGACAATATTAGCGAAACTTTATCGAAAATATGTGAACTTTTTTTTTTTCTTTTTTCAGATTTTCGATTGAGTTTCATTAATATTGTCTTCATTAAATGAAAATACTACAATTTGAGTTTTCATTTGTAGTTAAAAATCAAAATAAATTTTCATCCTAGACTTCGAGAAAAGTTAATAGATGTCGCACATAAAAATAAAAATGGATACATTTTATCCTATACGCCACAAAGAAAGCAGCCAATAAACATACGCGTTAAGGAACTGAAGATAATAGTATTAGTCGAAGTATAATATTGTTAAATTTGACCGAATCGGAGAGGGATACATTAGCTCAGTTGGTAGAACTCCGCCCCGAAAGGCGCAGGTCCTGGGTTCGAGTCCTGGATGTTACCGTATCATTTTCTGATTTTTCTGTTCTCAGATATTCGATAGAGTTTCGCTAATATTGTCTTCATTCAATTAAAATAAAACAATTATGGTTATTTTGTCATGATTCCATCGAGCCATTAGAAAGTTGCGATATCAAAGCTGCATTCTTGTTTGTTCAATTCGCAAAATGAATTTGCTAACAGAAAATTGATTTATTGTGGTTTAGTGTCTCGATTTCGAAAGATGTTTGAAGTATTTATTACGACTTTATAAATGTATAATGTTTTAAAACACTTCGCCCATAAAATATTTTATTCTCTCCATCTATAATTTACACGTTATGAATATTGATACGTGAAAATATAAATATGTACGTTAGTTCGGTGTATGGTTGTTGAATACTTTGTAGATATATTTGGGCAACCTGCATACAGGTTTGCCTTGAATGATCAACGCTGATATCATACGAGTTAGTAATGGCGTTGCGACATGTGAAATGCCATCTATTAGCCAAGTGGTCACAGGTTATTGTTTAATTTGATTGCGAGTTAATGCACTCCATCAAATATCATGCAGGCATATCTCGTGTCTCGAACAATGCTATAAACTAATTCTCTGTTACGGTCGGTATTTATTTACCTCGTAAATCAATATTATCGGCCAAATCGGACGCGCCGCGAATATGACATGAGTTATTTTTTTGTAGGATATTAATAATATTTTTTATCAATGGTTCAATTTATTATAAGGTGCAATCAGAGCGCTTGCTAACGACCTATTGTAAGAAGGTAATTCACCCCGATTTGCACATGTTTTTAACTTTTGAATGTTTTTATTTATTACAATATTGTTTAATACAATAATATAAGAACATAAATTTATTTGAAATATTAGTATAATGTATATGTTTGTAAGTATTTATATGCTGAGGACGATAATTAGGGTTAGGTTACATTAAAATATATGTTACGAGTGTACAGTATTTTGTATGATTTTAAATTTTTTTTAAATATTACCAAATCCGTTATTTTTTTTTTTTTACGTTCGGAAACATATAATTTTTTTGCATATGTGTGAAGAAACTAAGTGAATTTTATTGTAATATTTATTTTATGCCTTGATGATGAATTTAGTTCCAATTGTTTTAAAAAGTATTTTCTTTAAATATTTATAAAATTAAGGACGGGTTATTTCAGAAGATTTGAACGATTAATTCATCGAATTTCAAAGTTAATTTACAAGTTCTGTGAAAGTTCTATTTTAGTTCTGTTATTATTTCAGTTTTGTGAATCAACCCTTTTGTGGTTCACACTAGTACAGTATTTTTAACAGAAGATGTCTTCAAGTTTTGGGACTTTGAATTTTGAAGAATGTAGATTTTTTTAAGGATTACTTCAATGGTGAATTATATATTAATTTATTTACCTTTTAATATTTGAGCCCTTGCCCGGAAGAATGTTGTATCCAACAATATTCTTATTTCGAGACAAATTGAAAAAACGAAACCAGTTGTGTTTCATAAAATTTTATATTTAAAATACATAAAACACACAATTCTTTAGAGTTTTAAATGAAAAGTATTCTAGAAAGGCAATTAAATTAGAGATTATTACTAGAATTTACGCTGATTTTGTGGAATAATGTTGTATATAAAAAAAATTCACACACAACGTTATTCCACAAAACGTTTTTTTTACTATTCGTACCTTACAGAAAGCAACATGCTCTTCTAATATAAATGTGCACATGTCATTGATGCATTTGAGCTTAAAAAGCACAAAACGATATGAATAAATGAAACCATTTATTTTCTATATATTGTCTTAAGATTAACATACAACATTATTCCACAGAACTGTTTCAACGCCTAAAAAGCAGGCTTAATAATATTTTTTCAAAAATTTTTTGGACAAATTCTACTTTTCTGTATTCTTCAGCTTCTTGGATTTAAAGACTTTCTAGTTGAAGCCATAAGACGTTCGCTTTCTCCATTTATTCCCGTAAATTAAACCTTGCTCCATGGTTTCGATAAAAGGCATTATACATAAATCTATATCATTCTTCCACCAAACTTTAAAAGGCTGCTACAGGCCTAAAAAAATTTCACTACCTTAAAAGTTGCATATTAACATGCACAACCTTACTCCGTCAATAACTCAACATTGATAGTTTTGTTGGATGCAACATTATTCCGGGAAAGGGCTCATTTATTCTCTGTAAACTACGTTTTCTGATTGGGAATAATCTATTCCCATTGTACACTGAGGGAACAACACGAATTTGAATATGGGTAAATATGCTTACTGAAAATACTTGTTAATTATAGCGAGAGCATTATTTTAAATTCAATAACCACCAGGAATCCTTTTTATTGTAAAGAAAAATTAAAAATATCCTATTCTAAAGCATTAAGTTATCTATAGCCATTTTTACACTGCTTTTTACGCTTAGTCAAAATGTTAATTCTTATTATTTATTGAAAATAATCATTATGTCTAATGATGCGTTATTTATGCTTTCCCTTACTAAATATTGCTTGTATGTTTTAATTTTGCATTTTCCTTATAAATCTATGTTATTAAATGCGTTCACTCATAAAAGAGATCAATTTTCTTGAAAGTTTGACAATTTTATTAATTTACGTCAGATGAAAATTTATTGATCGAAAAAAAATACGAGTGTACTTTAGACCACACGACTGAAGTAAAACTTCTACGAGAGGAAGAGAGAAAGAAAATGTGCGCGCGCACTGCTCTCTCTTGCTCCTGCAGTGTGATACAGACAATAGGCCTGCACTGTGTCTTAGATATGAAACGTAACTGGCTGTGAGAGAAAGAAAATGTGTGCTCGCACCTCTCTCTCTTGCCCCTACGGTAATATACGGAACGTAACTCTCTCTCTCTTTCTATCTTCACTAGCTTATATCTCCCTCTCAACATCCGTTCGCCTCGCCCGATCACACTTTTCGTAACGCTCTCGTCACGTATTCATCAGCTCACTCTCCAAGTCAAGCGTGCGTAAAGAAGTTTTACTTCAAAAATGTGGCTAGCAATTTTGGCCGCAATCTAGTCGCAACGTGGGTTACATGTTTATTAATTGCAATGAAGGAAATGGCCACGTCTGCTACCGGGACTATCTGGATTGAGTCGGGTCTGTGGATTGATTCAACGCCCGTGGTTATGCAATTATTGGTCTCTTTCTGCCGCAGGTATGCAATGCATGAGTTATATCGCATCCTATCGCGCTGCACTGATTTGGAACGGTGCTGTGGTCCCGTTACTGGCTATCAAATTATAGATCTCGATTTCCGGCTCGTTTTAGAACTTGTGCTTAACCTAAAAGTTTTCTATCTCTGGTTGTCTACCACATGGTATTAAATAACTGAGTGCGGAATTAATCACACAATAATTAGGACTAGATTCCTTACGATTAAATTACTGCGAGTAAACTACTTTGATCTGCATTTTGTTGGTTTGGAACTACAATGTTATAATTACGTAATTTTCATCTTAGCTGTTGCAAAATAATGACCGCATTCGTCCCGTTATTGTGGTAGTATTTGCAATTTGCATATAAATTAAAATATTTATTTTTCACATAAAAATATTTATTTTTAAGTGATATTTATGTTTAAATTTCCGCCTCCCCTTCCTCTCCCGCGTCCCCTTCCCCTCTCGCGTTCCTACTCCGCCATCTCCGCCTTCCCTCTCCCTACTCCCCTCGCCCTATTCTCCCGTACCGCGAACCTTCCTCCCGAGTTCCCCTCCCCCTCCCATGTTCCCTTCCCCCCTCCCACGAATCCTCCTCCCGAGTTCCTCTCCCCCCTCCCCCTTCCGTGTTCCCTTCTCCTCTCCCGCATTCCATACATTCATTCCCGGTACATTCAATTTTCAAACAGCTTGCGTGCCACCTATTGCATTTTTTTTGTACAAATTTCATAAGAGCTCACCAGTATATTTAGAAACCATCGCTGGCCAAATTCTCAAAGTTTCATCGCAATCGGATGAACTGTTAGCAACTCATAATTTCAAGATGCCTGAACTCACTATTGTATATAGTAAGAATCGCGGGCAGGTGCACATCAAATCCCCAAAGTTTCATCGCAATCGAATGAATGGTTTAGCAACGCGTATCATACATACGTACATAGACAGAAGCAAACATATTTTCATTTTTATACATATAGATTTTAACCTTGCTCTAGGCTAATTTGTTCGGTTTTGGGAACAATTCATAAAGGTCACAAGAAATTGTTGTGTCTCTCTTACCATCATCGTTAGAAATATGATATAATACGGCGTTAGAAAGAGAAAACATCACGCTTCATATTCAAATCTAAAGTTAACTACAAATATTGACCGGTCAGTGGCTGAGTGGGCATCGCGTTTGGGTCCCGCTCGAGCGTCGCGTGTTCAATTCCTCGGCTGGCTATGTCCTCCATCACGACACAAGCAACATTTTCCGCTTAGTGTGATGGTAGTAAGAGATTTTCAAACATTGTTGAGTTATTCGTAACCAGGGAATGTTCGTCTTTCTTTTGAAAGTAAAAAAAAAAATAATAATTAAAATGTACACTTTTATGAAACCAAAGTTTGCGACCGTCATTTGAGAAAAAATTAAACTTTTAATATATGAATTTTTTATTAATTATGGGACATGAAAGTGGGTTGATGATAGTGTTTATAATACATTTGCCTAATAAAGTATGTGTGTTTTTATTTTTTTCTTGTTATCAGTAATTTTAGTGAAAAAAAACTTAAGGCCAGCCATTTTTAAAACTTTTTAATGTTTGAATTCAAAATTTTCATATTTAAAAAATTATTTGTTTATTTTGAATTATAAAATTTGAAAGCATATTTAACCAACTTTCAAAAACAGTTAGTTAGCGTTCATAAATATTCCATTTCTTTGGATTTTATTGCAAGGAGAAAATATTTTGATCTTCCGACAAAAAATGCCCGAGGACTGAAGGGTTATCTATAAAATATTTCATTTATATTCGATATGTAACGCTTAAATGTGTATCTACTCTATCCTCACAATATATCTACATAGTGAATAAATATTGGTTTTGAATTATGTTACTCTAAAATTTGATGTACGTGATTTTGTGCCGACATCACATTACCTACATCTATCTTAGTAACATCGAAGAGAGTCGTGTTGTAATCGTATGTGGATACAATATTAACATAATTTTGTACTGCCACCTGGTGGGAGGACTACAAAAGAAATAGATCTCGTTACGTCTTGTTTACGTCACCTTCCCATTTTTAATATTATGGCTTAAAAATTTTTATTCGATTTCTGTTGAGAATCTTGAAAATAAGCAAAATAAATTTTTTCACTCTCTTGAACAAGGGATTCCATGAATTTTCATGGCCAAGAAAATATCAATTTAACTGAAAACGTAAATTTCAATTTCCTCTTGCTGAAACATATTGAATCTTCAAACAAAATAATAAGAATCAATGCAAGTCTTCTTTTCTCAGAATAATTACCGAGATATCTAAAGGCAATGTCTGTACTATTTCACCTCACATATTATTATTATGTTGTTTGTTAGTTCGGAATATTTGCCTTTCCATTTCTCGGTATTGCTCTTTGCGTCTATCATCTCCGGAGATTGTTTGATTTCGCAATGTGTGCCCTATGGCATCTGTCCTAGTGGTGAAGGCTCCGTGAAACTAAACTCTACGTAAATCTATTCTTTACACAGCCCATGTACTTTATTTACCCTGTTCAATCGTAATCTCTGCCTCGGAAAGCTGGCTCCCAAATTGGCAGAAGCTTCAAAACACATTTCATTATATGAATTTGTTGTCTCCTCATATATTATATATTTTGTTGCATACACATTTAGATTTTTCTCGGTATTAGTTATCCTAATATTGATTTTTTTTTTTCATGATATTGTTAAATTTTTGATGACGTACAGAGTTCACAAACACTTAAAACAACAAAAATGTCAGCGACACGATTTATTTGCACTGAATTAAATTATTACAGCTTTATTTAATTATCACTGATTGATCTATTTACACAGATTTATTTGTACAGGTTTTACTTATTAACACTGATGTTTTTAGACTATTTTTACTACACTCGGTAGGCACCGCGATGTTAATTCCGGCTCCGTGAAACTAAACTCTATGTAAATCTGTTTTTACTTAGCCTATGTACATTTTTTACCCTGTTCAATCGTAATATCTGTGTCGGAAAGCTGGCCCAAATTGGCAGAAGCTTCAAAAACACGACAAACATTTCATGTATGTGAATTTGTGGTCTCGTCATAAATTATATATTTTGTTGCGTACATATTTAGATTTTCTCAGTATTAGTTATCCTAGTTTTTCTCAACCTAGTTTACTCGGTTCGATACATTGTTTACACGGAAACAGCGACATGTTCGATACGCACGCTATTATATTTAATAATAGTAGCATTTCGAAATGTAAAAGGCGCAGAACGCCATTAAGAAATAAACAAGTAGTTTATGGACCATCAATTTCACATAAAATGTAACATTAAGATTATTTTTTTATGTAGCACCTTGGAAATTCCATGGGATGCTATAGGTTTGTAATACTAACTTATTTTTTCGATTATGTGTCGTTTTTTCGTACTAGATTTTTAAAGTTCCGTTGTCTTTTTTTAAAATAACTTTGCATTATAGCTGCAGCTATCTTTGCTCCGTATCTACCACAAAAACAATGGGTTCTTCAACTGTCTTAAAAATCTCAATAAATTTACTCGAATAGCCGGACTGAATAGTGTTATCACACCTCGTAGCTAAATTAATATAGCAATTAAGTTTTGAAAGTCTAAAGATCGTCTATCGGCTGACACCAGTTTCCGCCGAACGTAAGTTTGATCACGCCAGTTGGTTAGTGTAACGTTATTAAATTATTTTTAAACCAGCATTATAATATGTGTTGTGCAAAGATAGATATTTTATCGATTAACTTACACCCTGATGATTACAGTCGCTTTTCATTTATCTTTTATTTTCGCCTTGCGCAAATTTTTACTGCTTTCATAAACTTGTTACCTGATTTTTTTGATGCGCCATTTGCGTGATGATTTTTTTTCCGAATCTGTGGCCTTTTTAAACCTATTTTATCGTGTTTTATTAAAATCGCAGTAATATGTTAAAAACATTCCACTTTTATTTCCTATCAGTTTAAAAAAATTGTATTTTCATAGGTTTCACATTTATAGAAACTAGTGGTCGCCCAATGCTCGAAATCCGACCATAATTGTAATGTTTTTTTATTGATTTAATGTATTTTTTATGCATAATTTAAAAAAATATTTTAGCATTCTGCACTCCTCTATATAAACTATAGAAATTTCATACTCCTCCGTCCGCGCAATTTTCGTAAAAAGGGGTACAAAGTTTTTGCTAACGTATTAATATATAGAAGATAAATAGATAAATCAACAACTTAAAAATTTAACAATTTCATTAACAAACGCACGAGGTGAATTTGTCAATTTTGTTGTTAATTTTGAATGTTATATTATTCGTTTTGTATTTGAAACAAAAACCAAAAACAGATATTATTTATTCAAGCCGCGCATACCCCGTTTTTACTGATTTATTATTATATCTTTAAGTTTTAAAGCTCTTAAAAATATAGTTATTCTTAAGATAATATCTATACATTCCCTACGTTGAAACGCAAATTATAAGAAATTCTCTCGATAGAAATAAATCGCAAAGTTTGCTCTGAAAATTGTTATAAACATGTTTGTTTTAGTTATTTTACAAGTTATATGTATGAAAAAATTCACAGTGTTTCTTTAAAAGCTGTTTTAGACAACCTCAACGAGAATTTTGCTCTATTTTAAACGAGTGTGTTTTATTAAACATTTTCACAATTTTTGCTTAAATATTATCGATTTTTACATTAGCGCGCTCTCTTTAATATTCGTATTTACATATCTCTCCATCTTCTTTTTGAGCGGCTTAACCTATTTTTATGAAAACCGCGTGTATAGCGCTTTTAAAGCGTTTATCTCCTCTGTGAATTTAAAAAAAATTATTTTAAAGCAATCGGAAAAGCCTGCAAGATGCTGAATAATTTAAATTTTATTTACAATCTGTTTTATTTTCTCGTGTAAGTTTGATATGTTGGTATGTTGGTATGGTACGTTGTCTAGTTTATTAATATCGTTCCCCTTTGAATTAGATGATAATCTTTTTGCCCCGCAGTGATATTATAACCGGTAGCCTTTGTGCGTTGCCTTGACGCATTGATTTCGGCATGTATGTGAAAAGTAGACCAGTTTTTTTAATATTTATTATTTGATATATAGACAGATGCTAGAGAACAATGCGCCGCATTCTCACACTTTATTATCTTGTTATGCATTATCATTTTAGTGCTCCATAAAGAAAAACATAAAAAAATCATTTTGCACCTCAATTATAAAACAGAATTTCAGTTTGTTTCTGAGGCAGTACAAATTCTTGTGCGTTGAGTTTAGCGTCATTTTGCACAGCTTTTTTATATTTGCATGGATTTTTCTGTAAAAAAGACAAGACGTCGTATTTTTCGCTTTTTAATTATTATTGAAATATTTCTAAAGAAGTATTCTAAATGATTGATATTCTAATCGAAAACACTTTATTATGCACCATTAAGGCGAAGCTTACTAATTTAGAAAATTATTATTACTAAGTCACTATTTTTGATTATTCTTTACTCTGAACCTGTTTACATTATGAATACAAAAAAAATGTGTTCAATAAATGTAAGCTTTTCCTATCGATTCGCTTGAGTAGAATTAAAATAAAATTGTTAATTACTTTATGAAAAATATAAGCGCAAACTACTAAAATTTTATTTTTTCTTTAGAAATCTATTAACTCATATGAGAAACATCTTTTAAATAATGCAATATTTTGACTAAGATTATCTGTGACAGTTTCCATTGATTACCTTTTTTACCTTCTTATAAAATTATACGCAAATTAAATAAAAACCTTTTGCGCTTGAAATCCAACATTTGTAGATTCCGTTCGCCAAGCGATTTTTATGCCTGTTACTTATATTCGTTGCGGTATAAGGCACATTAAGAATAAACACATTTTTGGCTCGTTCATTATTCTTAAGACACCATATTCTTTTTTCCATGTTTTGAAAGCGAATGGTGCATAAAACTACCTTCCATAATACAGTATTTGTCATGCCTTTAGAGCGACCCCAGATATCCCATACAGTTGATTCCGCTTAATTGGGACACATCGGGACCCAAACATGTTGTCCCAAATAAGCGAAGTTTAAGGGATATAATTTTATTTTATTCTCTAGCTTTTTTATATGAATACGTATTACATTTATTCGATTTCTCCCGAATGTGTTTTTAAACTTTATTAAATTTTAAAAAATGTATATTTAATTACAGAAAAATAATCATGTACTAACTATATGAAATATCATCGCTGGGCGATTAATACATGTGAAAAAAAATTACAGGAGAGCGAAATACAGATTTTTAAAAGGGAACATGAAAGGAGAGTTCCATTTATATTTATTTGTTGTATACATTAATAATAATCATTATTAATATAACTAAACGTTATTTGGGGGTCCATCTTAATTTTCCTGCTTCAAAGTTGTTTTTTCACTCCTCTCTACAACATTATTTTTTCACATTTTAACCCAATTATCCGCCCCGCGTACCTCACGCTCGCCCTTCCCTATTAAAATTAATTTATTTAATCTTACAAATTTCGTTCAATAAACATATATATTTTTATTATTATCATTAAATTATATTAGTTTCTTTATTTGGTTTTCGTTCCTTTGACCCAAATAACCGCGTGACCCGATAAACCGGCGTACCAATTAAGCGGAATCGAATGTATTCAATACCTTGTATGGGTAATGATTTTCCCCGTTTCTTTTGGTAAATCCGTTCTCCCCATTTTCCCGTCCGTCCCGCCTAATCTCGCCCGCCCCGGGATCCGGGACCCGGGACTCGGGAGAAGGTATCAATTACTATGGCCTTCATCCCGGGCTTAAGTGTCGGAGCCCTGATTCCAGGTTTATCTATTAATTTTGTTACAGTCGAACCCTAACCAAAAATATCAAGCTTTTTCAAAGACATTTTCAACACAATCTAACATCTCAAATTACGGGTAGATTATATTCCATTTATGGTTTTCCTCGAACGGAAAATTTCACAATATTTTTCAGATATGCGGCAACTAAAATAAGGCTTCGCAATTATGACTGGGAGACCTGGCTTCGTTTCAACCCCCGCCACCCCACTTCCCCTTTTCTACCCATTTTGTTTCTTAGACCTGCTTTAGCTATACAGGATGTAACAGGACATTTCCACAGGTGTCATGGTGATAAATTTAAGAAAAATAATATCCATCAGTCTATCGGTGTTGGTCGGATAGTCCTATTAACCCCAGACCTCGAGCATATTTTGTCAGTTGGTCAGAATATTTTCGCTTTGCAATCAAATTTAAATAAATGGAACTAAAATTACTGGTAATGAAAAAAAAACATCTTAAAACCCCTTTTAAACCTTATTGTCATCTCACTTTTTGGTAGTTAAAAATAAATAATAAAAAATTCATAGAGTTAGAAATGTTTTAGGAAACTTTGGCTTCATAAATTATTTTTTGATTAAATTTTAATATAGTGCGTGGTGTTTGCTCTTTCTTACGCCGGTTATATTATGTTTCTCACCGTGATAGTAGGAAGATACAACGATTTGTATGACGTCTGTATGAGTGTTCCCAAAAGCGAACAAATTAGCCCGAGGGGTTAAGGTTGATGTACAAACCAGAGTTAGTTGTACGAAGTATTGTTTCAAACTTATTATTTGATTTCATAAAAAATAAATTGTGAAAATAAAATCTTTTGTACTAATAAAAGAAACGCATCTTTAAAATTTTTCCAATGATAGTTCATATACACATTCACTTGTCGCTTTCTCACTTATAAAAAAATATAATTAGTAGGTGTAAGACGGGTAAAACAGGCGTGAGAACCGGTCGTTTCTACGACTCGTTCTTGAGCAGTTCGGCTGTGGAACGATTTGCCGGCCTTTGTGTTTCCACCTTCTTTCAACATGACCCATGTTCACTCTTTCCTCTCCTCAGAAACACCCTCCACACAGCATCTTCAAAGATGACGTAGGCCCTGAGGGAAATTGTTTTCCTCAGGGCCTCCAGTGAGAGGTAATATAAAAATAAATACAAAATGCTGTTTCTCTTCGACGTTTGGCAATTCACACAAGTCTGTCTAATAGGCGACCTGTACCACATACACAGTAGTAATACACCCTCTATATATAGTTCGTAGCAAACGGGATTTCAATTAAATGTATGGAACAATGAATAGTGTACTGAATTCTATTTCGCCAATATGATAATAGATTCCTTTCTATGATGTGCCACTCATTTCTCTGCCTGTACCGGTTTATGCCGTACGGAGTCCGGTTTAGTTAAAATAAATACCAATATATCCAACGTTTGTTTAGCAACACCAATATGATTGCCGATTTCGAATCGCAGTAAATTTGATCGTAAGTTTTTTTATCATCGGCAGACTGACATTTATCGCGTCATTTAGTATTTGATCAGAGTGGTAGCAACGGACATAAATCACGGAACAAAGATCACAGATAAAAATTTCATAAAAAACTCTAGTTTGGCATAGTTAACTTTGCAAGGGACCAATATAAGAACTACTGACGACGTGTGTTTTTCGTATTCGGCTGCTTAAATTTTTCCTACAGGATTTCTACATTTTTAAAGTGAAAACTTCTTTAGCACCGTTGTGATTTGAAACTTGGTGAAACGGGAACGTGCGACATCAAAAAGAGACAATACATCTGTAGGATTTAGCCTACGAGAGAATGAGATTACAATAAAATATTTATTTAACTCACGGGTACTAATATAATACGATAAATCCACAGTCCCACGCAAGTCTCCTTTGGTTTAGTGGTACAAAGCGCACGACGAACCTCAGCGGCCAGACATAAAGCGGTCCAAGGATCAAATCCTTCGAAATCCAAACAAAAATTATATTTTCATTTCTGTAAAATCAATATCCAATCTTCAAACCACTCCAAAATGAACATAAATGGTATAAGAAAACACAAAAGAGCGACATCTAGTAACTCCGAAGAAAAAAACACATATCCTAAAGATGACCTAACCTAATAGGAAAGGTGCACTGGAATTCGACGACAAAAATATGGAAAAAAAAGTACTTTGTGGTCTCCCCACTATTGTCTACTTCAGTTTTCTAAAGTTTTTACTTCTACCGCGTGTGAATTGCACACTCTGATTTTTTTTAAATATAACATTATATGATTTATAATATTAACCTATTTACATTTACGTTTGAAGCATTGTTCTCAAAGTTTTACATTCATGTACTAATATAAAACTAAAAGCCCCGATATTCTTAGTATTAGGACAAGTTACGTTAAGTTGCGTTGTCAGTTTATCAGTAAATAATTGCACAAGATGAAGATTTATTGGTTTCTAATGAATTGATGATTGACTACTTTTTATATGATTTACAACGAATGATTAACTTGTTGCTTACTCTTTTAGTTGTTCATTATTTTGAAAACTCTGGATTAATTTAGAATTTCCAGATGAAAAGGTCCAAAAGAGCTATTCTCTAAGAGATTGTTCTCCCGCGAGATGTCCCGTCAGATTTGTGTAATTTTATACAGCTGTTAAATTAATAAATCATCATGCATACTTGCAGGAATTCGTGTTTAAAACGACATAAACTAAAATACGTGACAGCTCACAGCTGAAATTTTGACATCGGCCGATAGAAAAAGCAAATAACAGCCGTAGAAAATCACACAAATCTGACAGTACTTCTCGCGGGAGAACGATCTCAAATTTTAGGGAATATCCTTTCAGGTAGTTATTTCGCGCTGATATCCCCAACATTTATGCTACCGAATACAAAGAAATTATGTCGATCTGCAATAGCAACAGCCGTAAATCACGGAACAAAGATGGTAGATAAATACACACAAACACAAACAAAACTGTTAAAGAGTTGTCCAAAAAATTGAAATATGGCGCAAGAGTAAAAATTACCGTGCGAACCTAACGGGGGTACTTACTCTTTCCAGTTTCGAAAGTTAGGCACTCTGCTTGCTGTTGGACGTCTCTGACCGTAGAAGCCTTGAGTGTTGCGTAATACGACAATATTGGCTACTATTTGTCAGAGTTCACCGCCTCGTTATTTATGACCTGTCTTTGGATTTCGGGCGCGCTGTTCGCCGCCCTCTTCGTATGTATTGATCACGAATTCAAGGCACAGTCAGGTGTGCCCACTGCCAGTGCCGCCTATTAAAGAACGGTGAATATGATGATATAATGTGTCGTGCCTTTCCTGCGCTTTATCCACGTTTCACCTCTGTGGCCTTATCAGTAAGTCCCTCCGTCATAATAGGAATGGAGAGGCGAGCTTTGCATGTTTATCGCGTTGCGTAATACGGGACTATTGGATCATAATATTATTATGAGTCGATGACCACCACTTATTTATTGTGTCATTTTCCAGTCAACGGCCAGTCCATTGTCTATTTGTTTCGTATTATAGTTTTGCAACTGTATCTATCGATGAGTTCTAATAATAATTGTAACTACGAGCATTACAATAAATGCCGCTCAATTGTTTCAACTTCACTAAGGCAGTGAAACTATGTCATCCCATTTGAGGAACTTTGTGAGCTTGAAGGATATCAGGAAAGATGAAGATTAAATTTAATGTATCTTATCAGGGTGATACTGGGAGTATTGTACCGAGTGTTTCACCCTAGAACGAGTTGCTAGTTTAGGTTACCTACAGTTTTTTTCATTTTGTTGTCAAAATACTAAAATTAATAGGTAAATTTTTAATAAAAATAAAACTCTTATTTTGGGTAAAACCACGAGTTTTAATTAATTTATTTACCGACCGGTTTCGCTTTGCTCAAGCATCACCGGTAAAGCATACCGGTTTTTTTTATTAAATACGTCAAGCCACAAAGTGATTGCTTTCCACAACAATATTTTTTTATAATAAAGTATGAAACAGATTCAACTCAGATATCATGTCACACAGAAAATAAAAAGGTTACGGTCGTAACTGGGACTTGAACCCAGATCCTCTATTCTTTGCTAGGAATAACGTTATTACTAAAGTCATTCTTAAATTGAAACATAGATCGATAAAAATGACCGAATGTAATTAGGTCTCAATAGCTCAATTTATAGAGGCGTTGGTCCCGGTAAGACTAGATGATCTGAATTGTTACCTTTTTATTGTGACACAATTTTACTAAGAATTGTTGATTTTAAATTTTTTAATGTCATATTTAGGAGGTTTATAAGTTCTAATAAGTTATTCCTAATAAGTTGAAGGTGCATTTTTGTTTTCCCAAGTCAGCTTTTGAACCCTTGACTTAAGATTATTTTCTGATTCTACGTTTTCTTTCGATCTTTCTTATAACAATAAGTTAAGGAGATGAATTTGAATTTTAATTAAACATTGTCGAAAAAAACATGTTAATATCTTTGCTAAAATAATATCTTCCAAGCGTTTTGCTTTTCACACGTCTTGTCAAAACCAACCCAGTATCCAATACTATTGTAGATAATATATTATCTCGGCTGCTTTTACTACGAAGGTGGTAATATAACTAAATTGAAGTTGGGATTGCCAATCCGTAGGCGAGTGCCACCCACTTCTCCACAAAGCACGTTGAATCTGTTCAGACGATTTGGCAATTTTGTTTTATTAACTCATTTCATTTTCGCAACCAATGAAAATAACCCAGAGGGTAAAGTTGAGTATTTTTTTTGATTAATTGTATTGTAGGTAACCACGTATTCGATCTAATCTCTGTGTAGGCCGTTTGTAGAGTTCGGATGTCAAAACAAAAATAAGGAATTTGTATAGTACAAAAACAGTGATAAAAAATAGTATATCACAGGGTACTGTGCTTGGCCCAATACTGTTTGCGTGTACATTAATTATGTATATTTTTCACGTAAAGAATTTTTTGAGCACACATAATTTTGTTAATAAATTGATTGCCAATTTATTACAGCTTACATTAATATTTTTTGAGATTGATGGTATTTTTTCACTAGATTTTCTTTAATCACAAAAATTTGAATGGTAAAGGCAACAAACTTTTAAATACATTCAGGTGTTAATTTATGTATGATTTATGACTTCTTAGAAACTAATACGTTGTTTTGCGTAATACTGATGACATTTTAGATGGTTTAAAATTTCAAATACTTATATTTGATAATGCTTACCGGTTTTTAATTTTCATCCGAGGTGTGAGATTTCTTAGTATCGCGTGTTGACCTTTACCATATTTTTTGGTAATTTGACATATTATGAATATCTTTAGTATTTTGCCTACTCGAGCGTAACTTTCAACATGATTAATTATTTACATTTCAACTAGAAAAACCGTGTACCATTTATATTATTATTTCTTGTCACCTATATTATTATTTTAATTTCATTTTTCGACATTTAATGCTAATATTATTCAGTTTAAAATTGTATCAATAAAATACATTATCATGTAAAAGTCCAAAGAGGCGTCAATAAATTCTTAAATATAATTGTGTTGAAAGGTGTGTCATTGTTTTTCTGCGATTTATTTCCAGTCATAATATTGGAATCTACAATATCAAATTTCTATTCGTATTCTAAAAATCTACCCACGTTTTTCCGCCTTCTGTCATTCAACAATTTCTATTTTTACTATTGTGAAAATGTCTGTCTTTATGACAGTTTCTCCTTCAAGTTTCACATTTTCGCATCGAACGCATTTTTCTTTATTTTACAAGGCTTTAAGTTACTTTATTTATCAATAGTTTTTTCCTATCTTTATAAAGTGCCCTTGACATGATATTTCGCACAATTAGCTTTATTAACCGAAATAATGTAATTTATTATACAGACCTATCTATCTTATATATTTCAAGTACCTACCTACTATATTATTATTTATGGTTGGTCTGACTTTGCATATTTCCCGCATTCCTCAAAGTATTAATAATTATTGTCTCTGGTTCTAATAGATAATTCTCACATTCTAAAGCGTACCGACGAACATAAACTTATTTGCACGTTCGGAACACTCGTTACGATATACACACGGAACCTTTGCGGAACAATTCACTATGTGCAAGTGTAGGTGTCTGACCGCACGATAGACCGTAAATGTACAAAAATTTGTACGCACGTGAATAAGATTAATGTGAAAAACGGCCTAAAAACCAGATTCCATGATGGATGTTTTGATGAAACATATGTATAATTATATATTTACCCGGATGCTTGGTAAAAGTACTTAACCACACAATTTGTATAATATAACCAAATTGGGTGGCGTTTATAATATAAGAAAAAAAGTTGGTGTGGATTGAGATTTGAGTTACCTAAATAATTTTTTTTTGAAAACATGATATAGTTTTTTATAATCTACCACTCAACAAAAACCACCTAAAATTTTGGACCGCACGCAGCAGGAGACGATAACAGATTCACAACGCGAGATCTTATTTTATGGTTCCATGACAGTTGATCCTCCGACAATTGGTCCGGCGTACTTAATACAATGTGCGGTCGTTTTAGGGAAAGTTAATTACACAAATATAACTAAGTGACCCCGTAGGGATGTGCAGATAACAACATAATAAAACATATTTTCATTCAAATGCACAAAGGAAAAATCTGCTTCTCTATTTACTATACGTACCAACGCATAAGTACAAAAAAATCGACACAGTATAAAAATGCAAATGCCTTTGATATTCATGTCAACTTATTATTAAGAGGAATATAAACGCTAGATATATTTCGATTCTCATGACTTCAAAATTTAAAATCTAGCGTCTTATTTGCACGGGGCAAGTAAGCGAAAAAGTGGTTTTTATTTATTTTGTTAATAATTTTATAAGAATAAAAAAAAGTTGAACATACAAAACCTCAAAAATAGTCTTAGCCATAAAGGGGTATTTTTGACAAATTGTTTCTTATATTATCACTTCATAGTTAAGTCATGCAAAAACATTTTTTTTAGTTAGTGGTTTACGCTTATATTTTTTGTTATGTATATAATAACTTTATCGTAATTACAATACATAGAAAAGCTAGTAAAAATTTCAATTTATCCGTAGCATATTTTTTGATGTTCGTAATGTAAACCGATTCGTCGTAAAGATGAATCTAAATAATATCTAAATAGGATTTCACGTATAACTTCATCTTAAGGGTATTTTTGAAGTCTAACTGAATATCTTTTACGTTTGAAATTGGTAAATAATGCACAAAAAATTATAATTTTATTGTAAATATCATTTAAGGGGATCAATTGTCGGGTCACTTATTTTATACAAAGTTCCATTTTCACCCGTGTGTGACCAAACGTTTTCAGCTTGTGCGTAAACTCCGAACGAATGAATTATTTCAACAAAGTTAACGCAATGAAAATATTTTAAAATTCAATTAACCATCTATTTTTCTGTGTTTAAAGATTATAATTATTGCATTTAGAACTCACAGCTAACGCTGGGCTAAAATAGTGTAAAAGAAATTAATTGTACAAGAAAAAAATTATTAGAAATCTTTTTCAATTTGTTCATTTTATCCAAACCGTAATGAAATTAGCGTAACTTTGAATCAATCTAACGATTGAAAAAACTAATTTTTTAAGCTTTTATTTCTTGCCACGTTTTTCGCGCATAGTTCTGTGTTGAATGTTGTTTAAAATTGTATCGATACGCTTCGCCCAGTATAATTATATTCTATGTAAAAACGGTGATTCGCTTCAGCCATACAATCCAATCCGTGTATGATCGTTGCTGTGAATCTCAACTAGGTAGCGACAATTAATATGCTAGGTATTGGCTCGTTGCTAGATTGATACTTCTTGAAGATTCCGAAGTGTTTCATACCGCGCATACTTCAGTTTTACTAGCGATTCGTATACAAGTTTTTTTTGATTCAGCGGATTTTGTGAACAACGAGTTGGTTAAATATTTAATCAGTTTTGGATTTTATATTCGATATCTATTTTATGTCAGTGATCTATTTTACATAAAACGTTTTGTCTTTGTTTATTTTTATTGTTCTATTATAAAACTCGCAAAAATTCAACGTAGAATATGCGTAAGCGAACTTAGTATATTAAAAATTTATTTGGTTTGCGAGTTTTTGTAGATATAACATAAAGCATTTTTTCGATTTCGGTCAATATATTAAGTAAAAATAATTATCTAAAAATATGCGAATATACACAATACAGCACAAAAATGTATTATTGCGTTTTCTCTGAAAATACACAATTTAAATAATAAATCAAATTCACAGTAGATCTTTTCTATCCTAAAAATAATGTCCATTGAGAATCGATTCTTCTTGTATCGTAACCGCTGCCCCGGGAACCATTTATTGGATAATCAACACCTCTGTCATACGTCACCCCAAGTGGTTCGCTACGTTTGACGACTTAGCAGGGATGCCCGGGTTCACGGGGTGAGGTTTGTCCGGGTCTTGGCGGTGGATGCGTCCGTCCATCAGCTGCATGGCAGGCCGGATCGGGAGAGAATGGTTGAGGGAGTCCCTTTGACTTCTCCAGCCGTACCCTCTCGGAACATCTGGAGGAAGGGATGGATTCATACGTCCGTCACAACTGGACACACTGGCCCCCAGATTCCTACCCACCCCTAATACCCTTTTCCTTCCCAGAACTTCCTCTCCTTCCTTTCCTAAAAAGAACCTCCACACAGCATCCCCAAAGATGATGGGAGCCTTGAGGGGAATTATTTTCCTCAGGGCCTCGTGTGCGTAGCTAAAGATTTTTTATTTTAATAAACGCCCGGGTTGCCGGCACAAAAAAAAAGTAAAAAACAAATCTATTTTCTTTTTTATGGTTTCTATATTTCATAGCCAATATATTTCTAAAACGCCATCAAAATGTTCCATAAATGAGTCAAATACTACAATACCAATTCACTTCAAGTAATGCGATAATCTAAGGAAGATACAATAACAGTTAGTACTCACAAATTCTCTTTTTTCATGAAACTTTATCGCATTATATGTTTTCAACTGACAGACGCGTAAAAAACAACATCCAACGTGCGTTCTGTTTGCAATAGTTCGTACCAATCGTACCAACTTCACACGTGTTGTTGACCAGCGCGCTCGTTTTGCGTTTATAATGGAATCCGAAGAATATCCGCAAGGCAATGGGCCGAATCAGTCAACTTCATTTATAATAATTAAAATTTACCAACAAATCTTTATTTTTATATGGATCATGTACAAACTTGTGATTTACATGTGTTATAGGTGTTTCTGTATATACAGTAGAACCCCGTCAATTCGAACATAAAATCGGGACATCAAAAATAAAATTTTGAATTGACGAATTCCCACGTAATTCGAAATTTTACGAAAAAAAAAATCGCCGAAAATTGAGTTCCTCGGTTGCAAATTCAAATACGGGTAGGTTCTTCGGAATAAATTCGTAATAATACGACTTATTCCCATGTAAGTCGCCCAATGTATTCGAAGGAAATTCATAAAAATACGATATTTTCTGTAAAATATTCCGCATAAATCAAATTTTCACGGCCGCGACCGTCGCGGCCATCTCGTTAAACTCATAAAAATGTGATATATTACCGCGTAAATCGAAATTTCGTTGTCGATTTCTGATGCAACCGGCTCTTCAAATTTAGACATTCGAAGAAAATTGGAAGAAAGGGGAACGGTACGAAGTATTTCAAAGTATATAATCACTGTATTGTTATGTAAAAGTCACATTGACATGCCTCCGTGGTCAAGGGGCAAGGCTCTTGATTAGCAATCCGGCGATCGCGGGTTTAAATCCCGGTGCGCGCAGATAAATTTTATTGGATTGATTTGTGCTTTCACAAATTATGAATTAAAAATAATTAAGGTGTATTTCCGGCACGTTCCAGGTGGAAGGTACTCTCAGTATCGCCATGTTGTAAGACCACCACTCAGAATTGAAATGTTGCTTGAAATGACTTTAGCCGTCTTTGTTGACTAGATCTGAATAACCGGGTACTTCCCCATCTTCCTCCTACCCATCTCATTACCTTCCCCCCTAACCTTTAGCCTTACAACATGCATGCCGTAGTCTCACTGGCTCCAGATAGAAGCAGTGGGGATTCCTTGTGATATATATGGTGTATACATATATATAAATAATGTAGGTACAATAAGTTGTTGACAATTGTTCAATTAATTATTGCATTTTAAGGGACAGTAGGTTAACAGATTCTGGCCTTTTAAGTTTAAATGGCGCAGGAGTTTTTTGTAAACTGTAGAGCATTTAAGTAAGTTTGCTTTTAAACTGTAGAGCATTCGGGTTATTATTATGACCTGCATATGACCTTATATTGCCGACAAGTAACTCTATATGATTTTGGCTTAATTTGAAAGAAACTAATTTTTTACGTAATGTTTCAATCAGTTTTATCAATCAAATTTTTGTATAAATATTTCGGACTTTGTAAGCACGCTACTAACGTTAAGTATAAGATTATCAGTGGTTTCATCTAAAAATTTAAAAACGGTTTCGATCAAGGGTCACTGGAATATAAATTTTGGGAGATTTCGTGAGTTTAAAACCACATCATTCAAGATTTTAACAAATTTGCGGGTGGCTTCTGAATGTTTGTAAGACACCATTTTGATCTTTTCTCTACAAAATTCTATGGCTGTGGTAACACTTCGGCTTAAAATTTGTGTTGCTGGTTTGACCTTCTTTATCTGTTTTCTGAAAAAAAGTGTTGCTATGTTATTTTGGAGAAATTTAGGCCTTGCTCTGGGTCCTAATAAGTTTTTCAAGAAATTCCCATCGCGCCTCCTTGCCCTCTTTGTCTATAATTATTTTTTGGATTCAAATGTATTCCTGACTAACTTTACCATACTTTTCAATTTGTTCGAAGATTCTTATTTTAATTTAAAAAAAATTTTATCATTGTCAATACAGTTTTTTATTAGAAACGAGCTCTCCTATCCTAAGACTCAAACACCAGCTTTTATCAGGAAATAGTGTAATAATGCACTAAATTTTACAGTGCAAGTCTGTTGATTATGTAAAAGATGTATAAAAAAACAATACTAACTAATAAATTAAAAATTAAAAATCTATGTCAAGCTAATGAGTAACGCAATTATAGCACCAAGAAATAGCGATTTGAGTTACAGCAAGTTCATTACATTAGTTTTTACTCACTTGCACTTGTCAAGTGAAAAGTGAGGCCGATGTATTTCGACGAGCGCTACACGAATCAATCGTAATCTTGATTTCGCAAAAAATGAGTTACGTCCTAGTAGATTAAGGTATCTTAAAATAACATGTGTAGGGAACAATAAAAAATTAAGCAATACATAGGTTTTTTGTTGCTCTCCTTTCCTTATAACATTACTTATTTTTCAATTGGACCATTATATTTTGTGTCCAAATGTGATAAAAAATTTACGAATGTTTAAAAAGAAAATCAAAAAATAATGATTTCCATTCACAGTTCGGCCCTTATCTCCAAAGCGCCGCTCTCCCCTCGCGCGCTGGCCACATGCCCCGTTCCCACCCCCCCCCCCCCCACTAGCTAGCTACAAATGTGTAGAGCTACACAGGTTTTCGTTCGACCCTTTTCGTTTTAGTTCAACGATAGCGACGCACTTACAATTTTGAATATTTCAAGTTCAAGAAGCTAGTTCTCCCGCCATCTATCGAAGTAATTATGAAGCTTTTCTGGCAGTTTACGAATTGAATGAAGGGTATTATATCCCTTTAAGCCTTTGTTTATTTAGTTGTACATCAATTATTGGTGATCAATGTTATATTTCCATAGCTTCTTGATAAATAAGGTTCTATAGATTTTGCTGTATTGCAATTCCACAAGTGACCTTGGTTTATTCTACCAAATAATTACATAAAGCTGAAATCAAAATTTAAAAAAATGTTAATCTTTATGTAAACGAATTTACAACTTATTTTATGATAAACATAATTTGAATCTACTTCTTATCAGGTATCACTAATAATTAATCGCTTATTAATAATAATTACTTTTAAATTGACTTTTAAAGCAATAAATCTGGTGGTTATCCTTGATAAAAGGATTTATCAGTTTTTTTGCTTAATTCTTTAGAAAATCAACTGGTTTGAAGTTAGTTTTTAAATGCTTCGTCGAACAGATTGTTTTTTTTTTGTGGTGTAGGTAAGTAGGTAGTTACTACAGTTACTACCTAGCTTGACCAGAGTTGAACCCCCTTTTCAATTGAAATATTATGTTCGGAAAAAAGCCCCTTTTCATGTTTTTTTTTACAGTAAATGGAATATTACTGGAATTATAGATGAAAAAAGCTGTCAAATTTCGCACTGCTCTCACTGAACTCTTCGCTCTGTTTTTTTTCTGCTTCACACAATCAAATTTCTGCTTTATAGGAATGGGGAACAAACCAAGTCGCGAAGCGCGCTTGAGGCTACGTGACCGTCCCCCTTTATATGATTTGTCAATAAATGATTATGGCAGAATACAGGCAACTCGCATTGTGATATCACCATTCAGTCCTCGAAAATAAAATGTACTTACGAATTACTATTACTAGTCCTTTTTACAATGATGCGCAAATTAATGGCTGCGTAAAAAACTTAACTGTAAATCTCAAATCGAATAATCACTTGGGCTTGTTTCCAAAACTCAATATTTTGCTACATACTTTTACTTTACTTTTACATGTGTTGTAATTTACCCATCTCACGAAAGGCAGTTCGCTTAAAAACGAATATCCAGAACCTCCGAAGAAAAGTCTCACAATGGACTGCGCTGCAAATATTTTCCTTACTTTTGGCAACTTTACTTTTCTGCGCAGAGTCTGGTTATTTCAATGTGTGCTCTTTCAAAGTTAATGTACGACTGATGTCGTAGTTTATTAAAAGCAATCTCGAACCCTCCTGGTGCCAAAAATATGGTCACGTGGTTTATTTCCAGCTCGTCGAAATGATACCCAGATTTCATGTTAGGGCTTGTCTATTCATTTGTATGTCTATGGTTGAGATGATATTTAGTATCGGCGATATATAAATTACCTAGACTTTTCTAGTGTGTTTAGGCAGCATCTATCTGTTGCAACGCTCGTGTCCCACAGTAAGAATCAGGTAGGCTTGTTCCGCAAATAGCAATTCACCTACACAACACAACATGCTGCACATTCTAATAGTCTGCCTGAGCAGTGCGCAATGTGCATGGCTTAGAAGGATCAAACCATTCAGCCTTGGTGAATACCGCCGTAGAACGAGAGACCCGACAACTGTGGGAAACGAAGTAAAGGGACATGTCACAACATTGGCAGAGGACGAAAAGGAATCATTATTATCACATTTCCTTACGAATAAAATATTTGGATGCTTTTTAAATTTTTCCTGCTATTATACAGACTAGTATGAATAAATGGTATGGAATAACCTCTTGGGGACTCTCTTGCAAAACTAATTTAAACTAATATAATTTAACCTAAAATAAGTACAAAATTCTATGGTTAAAGTACTAATTCAAAACATATTTTTTCACAGACGAAACATATCAAATCATTGTTGTATCGGAATTTAAAGTATCATTGTTGTATCGGAGTTTAACCATCTTACCGGTTCAGTCCTTATTATGGTACAAAATATTGATTCAGCATTTATCTGACTCCCAAAATAAGAGGAACATGAACATAATACTAGGTTCACAAATAATGAAGGAATGCTTGTTCCCAAATATAACAATGAATACGGATAGCGACCCCTGTAATATAATGCGCCCAAAATATTAAAGGTAATATTAAAAATTGCGATTCACCAAATAGATTCAGACATATATGCTTCAAACGGTGACCGGACAACTCGAAATGAAACCAACTCAGAACCATCTTAGATAAGTCATTTAGAGTGATAAAAAAAATGTACATAAAAAATTGGTTACGTTAGGTTAGGGCTAATTTAAAATTATTTTTTTCTTAGCTTTTAATGACATTTCAAGGAGGTGTTGAGTTGACTTTATACTCAGTTGGCATGGAACCGCTTCAAACATGGTTACTAAGTAGAGATGCTTTATAAGTCATGTGTGTTAATAGTGACCAGTCTGTATAGTTGCAATATAATTAGTAATACTATTATGTATATAAGTTTACATTGTAACTGAACAAACATTGTAATTGAAAATTGATATCCATAATTATTGTAAACATTGTAAATAAACATTAACATCCCGTTGACAAACTGCGGTTTAACGGGATTGTATATTGAAAAGCAATAATAAAAATAAAAATAAAAACTCTGGTCTGTAGGTACACCTGCTATAGAAGTCAAAGGTCAAGTGTCACAAGTTTTAAATTGATCAATAAAGAGGAAAATGTAATAAAATAACAAATTAATACCGGCTCACACTCGATTCATGTTTTTAAAAAAAAAAAATTAATTGAGCTTTTAAGTATCAATACAAGAATTAACGTAATTGTCGTATTTGAATGACAGGTTATAATAATACTACTTAATAATAATTATTACTTTTTGCCTTCTAAACTCTGTTGGGACATCAAATATTTTAAGGTGACCGCAGTTCGTTAAGCGTTACGGCAGGACAACAATTTATTATACCTGTGTGCGAATACTTAAAAAAATCATAAGCCATTTCCGTTGAAAACATGGATTGAAATCATGGATCTTTAAAGTTAAACACACAGATATCAAGAGGTAAGACCACGTAAGTTTTGTACATGTTATGCACGATTTATAAAGTAGTATTTTAACCAGTGTTTTACATTAGCTCCACACAGGATGTGTGTCATCTTTGGGGATGCTGTGTAGGGGTCTTTTTAAGGGAAGGAAAAATAGTCTGAGAAGGAAAAGGGTATGGGGGTGGGTTGGAATCTGGGGCTCAAACGAAAGGTCCAAGAGTGCCGGACGTATGAATCCATCCCTCCCACTGCGGTACAAGGTGATGGGTTGAGAGAGTCCGGTTGAGGACTCCTGATCCGGTCCCCCACGCAGTGGATGTGAAAACGCATGTACCGCCAACACTTAGAAACCTCAACCCATGAACCCGGGCACCCCTGTAAGGGGTTATGAGGCCCAAAAAAAGCGATTGTTCAAGATTTTTTTCTGAGAATATCTTTATATTTATTAATGTAAAAATTTGTAAACATTAATGTGCAATTTGTAACCTTTAAATGTATTTTAACATTTTTGTATTTGTAAAAATAATAATTTTGAAAGCTTCTGTACCTGATCTCCAGAAGCTCCTCTCAAAAAAGGCATCTTGCGGTGACCACCATATCTCTGGACTGGATCATTTAAAATGAATAAACCAAACGGATTTCGTTAAAGTATTGTATAATCTTCTAATTAATCGAAGGACAAAGCAAAACAAATTTTTTTGACAAAATGGCGGCTTCTCAAAAAAAAAACGATTTTTGACCATAAAATTGTTTAAAAAAAAAGATATTTATTGGTGAAAACTTAACCTTCGATTTAACCAAAAAAATTACTTAAGCTTGTGTTAACACTTGAGACTGATCGGTTCAGCCGTTTCCGAGACATCTTGGTCGCAGACTTTAAAAACACAGTTTTGAGAAAAACGCGTTTAAATTTTGCCTCCTTCTTTCAAATGCTCTATCACGTCTTTACAAATATGCTTGTAACTTCAAAAATAATCGCCGGGTTGACTTGAATTTTTTGTGTGTATACTTTAATATATGTACATTACGAAAATGAAATAAAAAAAATCGATTTCTTGAAAATTCTAACTGTATATAACCCCTCAAGTCACCCTACGTATCGAACCACTTTGGATAACCTATGTTGATTATCGAATAAATGGTTCACGGGCGGCGGTACCCTTTCCTGTCTCCTAAATTGATAAATCTTTTTGATAATTCTCATTTTTACTACGTGCATACATATAAAAGGCAATGACGAAAATTGGAAAGGAAGGTAATAATAATTCTTTGTATCTTTTAAAGTACATATACTGCAAATGGAAAAAAAATAAACATGTTCTCGTGCATAATAAATAATAATATGTTGTCAGTTGTCACTATGTAATACAAATTTTCTGCACGAAAAATGTTTTAACTATTTCAGAATGCAGTTTTGTGAATCGTGATTCGAGCCGTCCCAAATTATGTTTTCGCGTGACTATATTTTACATTCGGATGAAATCATTGAGCAATTATTATATTCTAGTCGGTTTGATAGCTTCTATCAAACTCGAACCTAATGTCTTAATTTGTAACTCACACGTTATTTTTTTATTGGATTAAATTCAATCAATGCTTTAGGTATCGCTATATTTATTCACGGTGTCTATGTTATGCAATTTAATTCCTTTTTTAGAATTGGAAGACCATCATTAAAATTGAAACGTTGCTTGGAATTGCTATAACTACATATATATAATAACCATAGCGATGATCTTTCTAAACTTCATTCCTTTTAGCATACTTCCTCTAGCCCCCCAAATTGGGAATGTCATAGTATCAGACTCACTAGCTCCGGGCAGTTGTGACTTACATAGTAGTGCGCCCGACATCGTCTTGTAAGTTCTTGTATCATATACGAGGGCTGTCTGTAAAATAAGGTCTCCAAGGTATGAGCTCGCGAGGAACAATTTTACGCCAGATCCGGCAACACTGGCTTGTAGCCTGGTTCCCCTACGCCAAATCCCCACCACGCCGCACTCCCTGGGACACTTAGTCTCGGCGTGGCGGCCGTTCGCGATGGAACTTCCACCCGCCGCACCCGCGAGGTGTGAATTACGCTCTATAATTAGTTTTTTTACAAAACCCCGGTAGACAGTCATTCTCAGATGCTTGAAGTGCACGCCGAGACTAAGCGTCACATGGGTGCAGCATGGTGGGAATTAGAGATGGGTAAGTTCTGCATTTTGCCGGAGGACTCCGAGACATGGTTCCTTTTAAAAGAACTCGAGTTCAAGGAGTGGGTCCCGGGTCCGAGTTCTTTGGTGCGGACTGAGCACTGGGTGCTGTTGCGGTGCACCGAGCCGAGACGCACAGGTTCATTTTGGCGAAGATTAACGAAATCCATTCGCGCCGTGTCCAGCCTACAGGGCGACGGTTAATGCGAGGCCGTAATGGCTGTATAATTCCCAAGGAATGACAATTTTAGCACACGCGTAAGCAGTAATAAATCAAATAAAGTCATGAAATTTCTCAATTATTATTCTAATTTAGTGGTGATCATCCTTATCTCCTCACGGACTTGAACAGAGGATATTATTTTTAAATGTTTAGATAAAGCCGAAAATCCATTAACTTAACTAATCGTTTGCATACGTCTCACATTTCAAGAGGCGGGATAAGTATTAATAGTGTAATACAATATTATGGTATCATATTTACAGGATACAGAAACGATAATGATTTTATCAAAAAATATTAACGTCGATCGTCTTAAAAATTTGAGAAGTTGCTATCTCTGGTACAAAACATATTAATTTGACTCAGGACGTCCGATATATGTATTAGGTATAAAGCATCATTTTACATCACCTATATACTGGCGTGTTGTTTAAATAAAATAGAATTGAATATCAACACATTTTTCTAAAATGACTTTAATGAATTGTTTTAAAAAAATGGTAAGACATTATTTTTGGGGTATTATGCCGTGTTGCATTACCTCTTTCTTTAGCCAACGTTTCGAACGGCGTTACAGTGTCCATCATCAAAAAAGATGTGTGCCACACGTCTGTCCAAAGAAGGAGATAGTGCAACACGGCATAATACCCCAAAAATAAATCACTATTATACTTTTGGCCGTGAAAATCATATCAAATGTAAGACCATGTTACAAAAACGGAGAAAGGCTGTACGGAGTAATCCGCATAATAATCTGCATATTTACAAAATGCGTAATAATATCTAGCCGTTGTTCCTTTGTTATAATTTATGTGTAACCTATTTTTATTTCATCAGTGTTTTGTGTTACTATATATTGTTTATGTTTATTGAAATATATACTATGCTCGTAAATGCATTTATTTATTGTTTAATTTTGTATCCCAATGAGGCTTACGCTAAGCGAAACCAGTTTGTCATAAGAATGAAATTCCGTGATTTTGAACAAAGTAATTGTTTTATTTCATTATTTTAAAAAGTTATGATTTGTACTGAATGGGCAAGAATTTGCTTGAAGCAAGAAGTGTGTACCGTGATAGAGTTATTTGTCATTCATTTATTCTCTGCCTACTCCTGCGGAGAAGCGGCGGCGGCGTGATAGATGAATAGTTAGTCTGTTAGGCAATAACTCAGAAATGACCGTTGTAACTCAGAATTGACCGTATGTCATAATCGAATTATAATTAAATTCAATTTGATTTTATAAAATTACGTTCTTATTTATTCTTATCAATTTTAATTTGTAAAACTCCATTTAAACAGTTTATACATTTTCTTAGGTCGGGGTCGTAGGTGGGAGGCATTAGAATTCCCGATTCGGTTCCAAGTTCCGAGCTTGAGTTCCGGCTTCGAGTTTCGGTCCGGTCCAGTTTGAACGCAGGGTTTGAAAAGAAAAATAACTCAAACGCGCGACCTGCAGTACCTGCACCCGACTCGCGACTAGCTCGGACCGAGCCGAGACGCACTAGCCGGCGAACCCAGGCCTGGAGTGCGAGTGGCTCGGACCGCCGCGACTACCGCCGAGTTCCGGGCTTGGGTCCGATTCGGATTCCCGCCCCGGTCCGGGTCCGAGTTCCGCGTTCGGGCCCGAGTCCGCGCTCCGTTGCGGGCTTGAGCAAGTTCGAGTCCGGGACAGGGTTCTCTGAGAGTAGTCGGTTTGAAAAAGGAGTGGGAGTGGGAACCACTTCCCGCAAAGGACTCGCGTTCAAGAACCCATTCCGGCTGAACCTACTCATCGCTAGTGGGAATTTGGCAAGCGGGAACCAGGCTACACGCCAGTGTTGCCGGATCACGCGTAAAATCGTTCGTCGCGACCACAGAACCTTGGAGGCCTTATTTTACGGACAGCCCTCGTATATGGGAATCTACTCATTTTTGTGGTTAACTTTAATAATATTTGACCGATTTTATAGCACTTTTGAGAAAAATCATCTCAAGGGCAATCATCTTCGGTCATATTTAACTGTATCGTTCGAGTTGTGATTAAGGCGGCGCTTTCCGGCTCAAAAAGAAGAAGATGGAGAGATATGTAATTACGAATGTTGGACAGAGCGCGCTAATATTTTAAGTGATAAAAATGAAGCGAAAATTGCGAAAATGCTTAATAAAACATGACTCTTTAAAAGAAAAGCTAAAATCTCGTAAAAGGTATCTTAAGTATCATAAGAAACATTGTGAATTTTTTCACTAATTTAACTTGTAAAATAATAGAAATAGACTTGTTTTAAATAATTTTCGGAGCACACTTTGCGATTTTTTTCTATCGAAGGAATTCCATATAATTTGCGTTTCGGCGTGGAACGTATCTAGATATTATCTTCAAAAATAACATATATTTTTTTAAGAGCTTAAAAACTTCAAATGTTTAAGGGAGATATGTAAGAAATCGGTCGAAATTCGGATAGCGGCGGCTTAAATAAACGAAAGTGTTGTGATTAAATAAACGAAAACTGGTTAGTACATTTATATACAGATGACGGGGACTGTGAAAGAGCTCTGATTTGTAAGGTAAATTGTCCAGAAAAAATGTCAAAGAAAAATACGTTGATTTCCTGACACTTTAACCCCAGATATAGTTGTTGCACACCACTGCTATTATTATTTGCTAAGCGGAATTTTAGACTTGCAGCATCCGTGATCTTAAAAAAAGATTTTATTCTCAATATTACCCGAACCTATTAATTATTTTCATTAAAATATACTTTATTATGTACGACCTCTATTTTTTGCTGCTTGTTATTTCGGTTTTGTTCTGAGAACCGCCCGAGGCGCTCACCTTTTCCACTGTTCACCTCCAAACTAATCAATATTACCTTTTCTATTTTATTTCTAATTAGTACACGTCTCAAGTGTACAAGAAATCATACCTGGAAATAACTATTTTATTTCATGATAGGGAATCAAAGAGCTAGTAAAAAGTAACCCCGCAGGCTAATTTATTCGCTTTTCGTAACAATTCATATAGGTCTCATAGAAATCGTTATATCTCCCCGTTGGAAAGAGAAAACACCACACTTTGGATTCAAAACCAAAAAAATACCGCAAAAGAAATAAAATGTACACCTCTACAAAGACAAAATTTCGGATAGAAATTTGAGAAATAATTTTGAAAGTTTAGGATTTTTTTTATTATTTTAATTATAAAACATGTATGTGTTTTTTTTTCGTTATCAGTAATTTTAGTTAAAAAAACGTAAGGTGAGACATTTTAAAAACGTTTTATGTTTAAAAAATTATATGTTTATTTTGAAATATAAAATGTGAAAGCATATTTTATCACATTTCAAAAACAGTTTTTAGTTTTCAGATATGTTCAGAAATATTCCGTTTATTTGGATTTTATTGCAAAGCGGACATATTTTGATACTCTGACAAAATATTGCTGAGGCTTGAGGGGTTAAAGATTCATTTGAAGAACATCCGTGGGCATCACTTTAAAACAAATAATAACATGCTCTTCTTAACTTTGATCAAAGTTTTTAAATATTAAACTTATTCAAGAACATTTTGAAAACCAACCTAAACATTTAATTTTAAACCGTATATATATTATTATCTACGCAAATTATTGGCAATTCAAATAATTTGGATAATATTTCGTGAGAGGCTTTTTATCTTATACAAACGTAAGAGTAGTTAGTTACTAGGCAATGCGCGGTGTGTCTTATACTACGGTTGACATTTAAAACTGTTTATTTTCCAAAATTTCATTTATTGATTTACTAACTTTTACCCGCAGCTTCGCTCATACATAATGTCCTTTCCCGTGCGTCCCCGTTCCCTTCCATCTTCCCCGCCTTCCCCTTCCCTCGTCTATTCCCTCTCCGCGAACCCCACTTTCCTGCCTTTTATCCCTGCCGCTAAAATATATGAAATACACACATTTTCATTTATACAATTTCTTAACGCCAGAGCTTACCATTTTATACAGCCTATGTTACTTGTTGATAATGTAGCTTTCTATTGGTGAAAGAATTTTTAAAATTGGTTTAGTGGTTTAGACGTGAAAGCGCAAGAAACAAACACGCTCACTTTCGCAATTACAATATTAGTATAGATTACAACTTCTCATAGAATCGCTCACGTACGAAACATAATCAAATAGTTTTTATATTTATTTATTTATTAACGCCTTTTATAGGGGCTTTACATGAATAATAAGAAATATACAGTATTTATTGTACATAATTGAATTGCCTCAGTAACAATATTTTAAATTTGTTTAAGGATAAATTGAAGATGTCTATTGTCCCTATAAGTACCTAACTATATTTCTTCGGTAAATTTCGCTCATATTTTTGTCGATTTTCTTGAGAAAGGTATAGTTTAACGTGTAGGTATGTTTTTAGGTTTTCACGGACAAAAAGTATTTTTGTTATTATTTTTGGGGTGTTGTGCCGTGTTTCGCTACCTCCTTCTTTAGCCAACGTTTCGGACAGCGTTACAGTGTCCATCATCAGGGCAGATGAGCAAATGATATTGGTGAGAGTGTTTACTTATGTGTGTCGAAGCGATACCGTGCTGCCAGCTCCATTTCTCTACGAGCTGGTGTTAGAAAAAATTCAGCATGGTTTTTTGGGTTTAGCTTTGGTGTAGCCGTTAATTACTGGATACCAAGAACTATTGAGCTTAGCTCCGTCGTCTCTGTTAATATTGATGCGGTTTTTATGGATTTCATATCATTTGCTCATCTGCCCTGATGATGGACACTGTAACGCTGTCCGAAACGTTGGCTAAAGAAGGAGGTAGCGAAACACGGCATAACACCCCAAAAATAATAACAAAAATAGTTTAAAGTGTAGTTTAACCTAACCTAACTATATTTCTCCGGTAAATTTTGCTCATATTTTTGTCGTTTTTCCTTAAATTTTGATATATTTTCTTGAGAAAAGTGTAGATTCAGCACTCAATAATGTGTAAGTATTCCTAAGTTAATGATTAACAACAATCTGATTTATTGTATACAGTATCCGAATAGTAAAACAATCGGAAAACTTAAGAATCTGCATCACATTTGGAGTGACATTTATGGTATAAGTTTGTTTATTTTGTGCTTTTGTTTTCGAGTAAATGGGAGTTCGATGTTGGAATTTTTTAGGTCAAATTAGAAAAAAACGGTCACTACACGGTTAACATCAGCTGATTAATGTATTTTAAAATGCGTCGGAGTCTAGACCCGGCTACAAAAGTTGTTTTAAACCATTTAGATGCCGAAAAAATCGAAAGAAGTAAAAAAAAAAAAATTAAGTGTGATGTAAATTCACCAGTTTACCGCCTATACTACGAGTTTCCAGACACCATGTATTTATCACAGTTTGCGGTAGGTTATAATGGTATTGTATTACTCGATCCCAGTTGACTAGAATTAAATCTCCGTATTACCTGAGTATTTGTGTAGGTAATAGACATTGAATATGTTTGCCTGAGATGGCAATGCTTGTTGATGTAATGATATCTCGGCCAGTATTGCTTTAACTTAGTGCCTATTGCGTTTAACACGCAGGGTTTACTTACAGGAGGTCATACATTCATTATTATTATTGATGCGATTTTAACAAACACAATTTTATCTAAGAATTTTATTCGTATTATTTATTTTAAAAAATGGGGTTACCTAAAGTACTCTACATATTTTTTTTAAATCGCTGCTTATAGAAACATTTTTTTAACGAATTAATTTCCTTTATCTCAGTATACGTCTAACAATTAACACGAACGTAGGAATCTACACAATGTGATTATTCAATTTCAAATGGCTTCGGTCGTGTTTAGTGAATATAATTTGGATAGCTGGATATTTCAACATTCCATTTCTCCTACCTCTCCCTATATACTTCAGCCTTACTATCTACCTCCCCCAAATTGTGGTTGTTATAGTTCCACCGGCTTCAGTTATTAGGGACTCTTGTGTGATAATCACACTAAAAAGAATTAAATTCTTTCTCAAGGCAAACTTAATAATAAACGATAAAAATGTTATTTTCTTGACCAATTTTAGAAAAGATATTTTATCTAATGGTCGTTCAAATTTTTTGGAATGAAGCAATTAAAACACAGTCTATATTCAATTCATTTTCGAGAGATCAGATTTTAAGCCCCCGCATTCCGAATTTCTATCGTTTTATCGAACAGTATTGATAGGAACCCGGCTTCTTCGTCATGTCTGACGCCACGCCATACGCGCCGCGCCACAAATAATATCTGTGCACGTGAAATTTCAAACAAGCCACCGTTTTAATTCGTTTTCGAATTCAAGAATTCTTCACAAGATGTCGCTACTTCCGTCAGCAGGTCGGATGGGGACGTGTTCCGCATAGGTATAACTGCTACGAATTTGTGTGAATCGCCACGCCGAAACGGTAATTATATGAAATTTCCTTGGTAGAAAAAAATCGGAAAGTATTCTCCGAAAATTATTATAAACACGTTTTTTCTTTTTACAAGTTCAAAGAAAAGATTCAAATTCAAGAAAAAAATCACAATGTTTCTTTAAAAGCTATTTAAGACATTTCTCATGAGATTTTTTCGTTATTTTAAACGAGTCGTGTTTTATTAAACATTTTCACAATTTTCGCTCAATTATTGTTTTTAATATTAGCGCGCTCCCTTTAAGGTGAAGCTATGCGTGAAATCCTATTTAGATACTATTTAGATTAATCTTCACAACGAAACGGTTTAAAGTATGAATATCAAAAAATATGCTACGGATAAATTGAAGCTTTTACAATTTTTTGGAATTACAATAAAATTATTATTTACATAACAAAAAATATAAGCGTAAATCACTAAAACAATGTTTTTGCATGACTTAACTATGAAGTAATATAAGAAACATTTTTTTTAAATACCCCTTCATGGCTAAGACTGTTTTTGAGGTTTTGTATGTTTGAACTTTTTTTTATTCTTATAAAATTACGCAAAAAATTAATAAATGCCACTTTTTCGCTTACTTGTCTCGTGCAAATAAGACGCTCGATTTTAAATTTTAAAGGCACGAAAATCGAAATATTTCTAGCGTTTATATTCCTCTTAACATTCGTATTTACATAACTCTTCTTTTTTTTGAGCGCTTACTACCGGCCTTAAAGGCAACTTCAAAAAGGCTATTCCCTAAAATTTGTGATAAGAGATCGATCTCCCGCGAGAAGTGCTGTCAGATTTGTATGATTTTCTACAGCTGTTAAATGAATAAATAATTTATTTATTTATTGATCAACGCCCTTTTTCAGGGCTTTTACATATGAATGGTAATAAATACAATATTTATTGTAGGTACCTAACTGAACTGCCTCAGTAACAATATTTTATATTTATTAGATAAACTGAAGATGTCCACGGACTTGGTGTAATTGTTTCCTTCCATTTTGGGTAAAGAGGAATACATTTGGTAGTTAGTCCCAGATTTCTGCACTGAAATAAATCCTGACTTCTTGATTAAAATCACGCGTACTTGCAGGAATTCATGTTTAAAACGACCCAAACTAAAATATGTGACAGCTCACATCTGAAATTTTGACATCGGCCGATAGAAAAAGCAAATAACAGCCGTTCACACAAATCTGACAGTACTTCTCGCGGGAGAACGATCTCTTATCACAAATTTTAGGGAATAGCCTTTCAGGCTGGTATAAATTTTATCGTAAGCGAAAGTAATTTTTATAATATCTAAGTCAGAGGTAAATATTATCATTGTTTGTGGTTAATTTTTTGCGGAGTAATTTTATGATTGAAGTACCTACCTTGTTATTTATTTCCCTGGAGAAAATGGTTCAGACCAAGCTTGCAAACAAAAACAAAGATATTATCGTTGGAAATATTTTTTGAGACTTTCAGTCTACGATAAATGTTTACCCATTAGTACGGGCTTGCGTAAAAACGCGTGCAAATCTGCGTTGACAATCCCAGAGACGATGAGATTGAAATGACGCACAGTATTCTGTGACGCGCATCTTCCGTAATAAAATTGTTAGGCGAGGGAAATCGTCGAGTAATCACGTCTCGATTTATTCGATTAGGCGACAGTGGAAGGCGCGCGTCTCTGCCGCCCACACGACGGCTTATATAAATGGCGATATTTTGCCCAAATATTTTATTGAAAGTCGCATTTTCCGCCCACCTTTAGCTACGGATTGTTGAGCTGCCGCCACTGAAAGCTCCGTTGCGGCTTCTCTTTCTGTTGCGTGCGCCACTTGTGCGAAAGAGCGCGAGGTTGCGACAGAGCTACCAGCGGTAGGCCTCGTATGTCATGGGATTGAGATTGGACACACCATCGACGTTTTCTTTCATTCTATCATGAATGAAAAAATCTTTATATGTTAGGATGTGTTGTCATTCAGAACATTTATTATTCGCTTTGATACAAATTGTTTTCTTTCATGTATTGGACAGATCATCGAAGTTTTCTTTCATTCTGTCATGAATGAACAAATCTTAATAGGTCTGGATATGTTAGGATTCATATTTTTTTTTTACATGAGCTCTACACAGGAGGCCCTGAGGGAAATAATCTCCCTCGGTATGTCATATTTGGGGGTGCTGTGTGGAGGGATTTTTTAAGGGAAGGAAATGGAGGAGAATTCTGGGAAGGAAAAGGGTTTAAGCCGCCGCTACCCGAATTTCTACCGATTTCTTACATATCTCCCTTAAACATTTGAAGTTTTTAAGCTCTTAAAAAAATATATGTTATTTTTGAAGATAATATCTAGATACGTTCCACGCCGAAACGCAAATTATATGAAATTCCTTCGATAGAAAAAAATCGCAAAGTATGCTCCGAAAATTATTTAAAACAAGCCTTATATCTATTATTTTTCAAGTTATATTTGTGAAAAAATTCACAATGTTTCTTTAAATGATACTTAAGATACCTTCCACGAGATTTTTGCTCTATTTCAAACGAGTCGTGTTTTATTAAGCATTTTCCCAATTTTCGCTTCAATTTTGTCATTGAAAATATTGGCGCGCTCTGTCCAACATTCGTAATTGCTTATCTCTCCATCTTCTTCTTTTTGGGCCGGGAAGCGTCGCCTTAAGGGGTGGGTAGGAATCTGGGGTTCAGTGTGTCCTGGTCATCCGCCTCCAAGACCTAGACAAACCTCACCCCATGAACCCGGGCACCCCTGCTAAATCACGAAACGTGGTGAACCACTTGGGGTGACCTATGGCAGAGGTGCTGGTTATCCAATAAAGGTTCCCGGGATATGTTAGGATTCTTATTTTATGTCATTCAGAACATTTATTATTCGCTTTGATACAACTTGTTTTTTTTTCGTTACATACATTCTTTAGTTATACATTTTTTTTATTTTTTTTTTTTATTTAAATCGCCATAATAATGATGGAAATTACATCTTATTTATAATTTATTCGTTTTTTATTGTATATTCAAATCTTATTAAAAATTACATGTTTTCGTAAGAGTTCCAGAATGGAAGATACCTTTATAAAAAAAAGTTTATCTTCTTAGTGAGAAAACTACATAAGGACCTCCGCTCATGGAGAAACTGAAAAGAAACCAGTTCTCAACGCAATTGCAAACTCCTTAACAAAATCGATATCTTTCTGATCTGACGTGTCAAAACTTGACTGTTTGTGAGCCGCTACCATGGCAGCCTCAACAATGCAACCGAAAACAATGCAACTAAAAAACCAGCACTGCTGTTCGCCGTGGCAATGGATTTTAAGTTGCATTGTTGACAGGTTGCCATGGTAACAAACTGTCGAGTTTTGACATGTCAGATTAGAAAAATATTGATTTTGGGAGGTTGATTGCAATTGCGTTGAAAACTGGTTTCTTTTCAGTTTCTCCATGAGCAGGGGCCCTAAAAGTCTATCTGTCTTACTCATAATCGCAAAAAAAAGATATTACGCCGTAATACGGACGGGTTAGGTGAAATTGTTACTCACATGACGGTCCGACAGTCGCGCGCATGCGCGATTTCTATCCGCCGTTATAACATCGTTATATTAGCAGCTGTCAGATTTTAAACCACCTGACACCCAGGGTTAGCGTCGTTATTACGGCCGTAATTAATCGAGATGTCAAACTTTGTTGACAATCTGAGATAAAAGTTCGAAGGTTTAGCAAATTTTCGTCCACCACGGGCACGGAAAACGTATAAAAAGCGGTACGACCCATTTGCGGCGTTAACAGAGTGATTTCAGATATAAATATAGAATTGCCAAAGTAAATATGAGACGCTTAATCGATTTGTACGGCCATATTTGGATGTTTTGATCTCCAGGTTCTTTGTGCCGTACGATACTGGGGTCAAAACGAGGTAAGATTGTGTTTATAATACTCACTCCTGTGAAAAAATCAGCTAAATCGATTACCAAACAAGCTATATATTATTATACTTAAATTTTTTTTCGCAGATACATGTGATTTTGCTGAAATTCGGACACGGATTTCTTGCTTCACAGCACATTAAAATGCCGCATAGCATTGAAAAACAACAAGCAAATTCTGCAGAGTTGTAAGGAATAAAACGTTTCCCCTGAGTAATGTGTGCACTGTCGGGAGAAGTATCTGTTCACCCCAGTTCAGAAACCAAGATACCCCAGAGAAGTTGCCTTCAACAGGGCTCAAATATCTATCGCAACACAAGTATCTGCTGCGGGGTATGTGTATGATACCATCAAGACATCAAGTTCTCCATTGTCTTGATATGATTGTCTCGTCTTGATTCATCGATATGAATGACCCTCAATAGGTAAGAAAATAATTTAATACAATAGTTTATGCTCCTCAGCAACAGTTGTGGATCATTGGGGCTGTACGTCGTGTGCCCCGTGCCTGACCGTACACTATACTATGCCACTACTATATTATACACTTCTTACATTAAATATATGATAAAATATGTTTATGTTAAAATTAAACATTATAATACAATCTGTCTTTAGATATTTCTTAGAGTTTTGTATGTGCTAATGCTATGATTTGTAATTTGGAATAGATGATGATGAACGCGACGAGGAAGCAGTAGCGGTAGCAGGTGGTGGTGCTGTTGTGGAACCGGAAGCAGCCCCAAACATGAACCAGATTGGAAATGCTTCTATGCGGGTCTTCATTTGTCAACATTTTTAGTAATATGTATGACTGTATCATGTTGCTCTGTTTTTTTTATCATAAATGTGAATCTATAACTTCTGATTTGCCAACTATAAGATTATATTATACTATTTGAAAAATGTACCTACTTGGTCAATATAATGTACTTGCTGAAACAGACACATATTACACAACAACAGAAGAATAAAACACAATATCAAAATGAATGCAACTAGATTTATTTATGTGTACTTTTGCTTAGCTCCCGTCCACATTTTAGCATCAATATTTTGAACATTAAGCTCCTCCATCAATCTTATTCTAGTCTGTGACTCCAGTTCCTTTAGCTGAATATTGGCTCTGGACTCTTCCTTCATAAACCTGAGCATACAGTCCATCTTCTCGGTGCTTTCTATTTTCATCTTTAACATGTCGTTAGAATTAACTTTCTGGAAAAAAGACATTATATGACATAAAGCTTTCCTAATTTCTTAAAAATCAATCACTTTGTGGTTTACATAATTAATTATTGAACAAAGTTACTCATTTTCTTAACTTTCAATTTTGATATGACAAAGTCTGTTGTATTATTCTTCGACTTTGTTTGATCAAAGGTATTATTCTATCTTTACGGTAAGTTCAAGTTCAACTACACATAGAACCGTTGATATTTTCATATATTACTTTCAACATACAAAGTTATCTTAAAAAACAATAAAGCCACGATATTTACCTTTGATTTGAAAATGTACGTCGCCGGTACTTTTAGTACGAACTCGTCCAGTTCTGGTTCTTGTATCTGGTTTAGATCTTTGTGATTATCATTTGCCTATAACTGAAAAATAGTCCATTATTTTAAGTTGCATACGTAGTTACATCGTAATGTGTCTTAATCTAATGCGAATTGTATAGGTACTATAAGCATTTTTTCCAATTAAAATATATTCAAGTGCATTTTAGTTTCGTTATAAATAATGACGAAGGGCAAAAATGCCTACCCCCTGACGAAAATGATATGAATAACGAGCCAAAAAAATAATGTAATTACTACTGAGATCAGATGCATTCATGTCAAATTTTGTGTGGCTGTCACTTTAATATGTAGAAAAATTGACATTACATATATGTTTAACATGTAGGTATACTTACTTCATTAAAATTGTCGTTAATATTACTTCTTTAATGTTTCCGCATTCATTTTACAAACCATGTAATAACGCGAACCGTTGAGCCGTCAAAATAATATTGACATTTGAATGAACGTGAAGTCGGCAACGCGGCGCAAAAATGCGAAATACAGGGCATTTTTGAGATTTGGAATAGAGTGATGCCAGTCTAAAAATATCAAAACCTGTTAGAGTTGTATCAGGACAAAATGTGTTCGTGAGTAAAGATTTTTAATCTGAGCAGTATAGGCCCCCACCCCTGGATAGCTAATGCGTCATTATTACGTCGTAATAGGGATTCATCGTGAGTAAGACGGTATAAGTTGTACCATTGAAGAGGAAGATTATACTAATAGATATAAACAAAACATGAAACAGAACAGGTCATAGAAAAATAAAATCTCTGCCTACATTGTTAGGTAAAGCCGAGCCAACATTTTTGTTCTTTACTATAGAAACCAGATAAATTTTCGTGGACCCCCCACTTACAACTTGCTGACTCCCATTTTTTTATCATGCCAACGTAGACCCCCGTCGAATCTCTCGTGGACCCCTGGGGGTCCACCTGGACCACTTTGGTAATCACTGATCTAGATAGTGTCTCGGATAAACATATCCGATTTTATATGGGACACCTATTGACTTTTTTAATTCTAAAAGAATATTTGATTTTATTGGAATAACTTTTTTTAGGGTTATTCCCATCAATATAATTTTTCATTGAAGGAGATAATACTAATAAATCTAAACGAAACATGAAACAGGACAAAACCCAGAAAAATAAAATAAAATGTGTGCAGTTCACAAGCGGTGGAAGTGAAACCTTCAAAAACCTAAAGTAGACAAGAGTGGGGAAGCTAGGAAGCACTGCACAAAGAGGAGACCGATTATTCTATCTCATTCTCTCGCAGGTTAAATCCTACAGCTGTATGTCTCTTTTTAGTGTTGCTTTTTCGTTTCATCGAGTTTCAAAAAGGTAACTGTCGCAATTGGGAATCGAACCCGATGTCTTTTGTCTCTTACCGGGACACAGATCCGTATCATATCAGTTTAGAGATTCTGAGCTCGATTCCCAGTTGTGTATTAGCATTATCTTCTTCTTCAATGTTATGGTACATATAACCTTCAAAAAAGTGATTCCAATAAAATTGTTTATAAGTTGTTTTAAGATTGCTTCAGCTATATTTAATAACCATATCCAAATAACCAAACACTTCCCACATTTCTTTGCGCTTCACAACTTTACCTTCTTGAAGGTGCTATAATCCCACAGACTCCGGCCAGTGCATCTCTTATGTGATAATCATGATAATGATATCACATAAAAATAAGTTTTTACGTTTAATCCTAATGTAAGTAATGCTGATAATAATGTTCTAACAGCTGCATACAAATATTTTTATCAAGTTAATATTAATTTTGATAGTGACACTTGGATAAAATATACATTAGCGTTGTTTGCACACAAATTAAGAGCATTATACGCTATTATAATTACGTCATCGACATGAAAGAGCTCTTTTTATCAAAAACACAGGAAATTAACACATCACTGATAGTGATATTAATACTTTATGATCCCACGCTCAGTCCAAACCTCCTATTCCAGTAGAATAGAAGCAAATCGGCTTTCTGCACGTTTTCTTTGATTTTTGGGTTAATAAAGCTAGCAAAAATACCTGCACGAATTATTTTGTTCATCGAAAAGTCACCATGAAACCGACTTTACAATATCATAGAGGTAACAGTGAAATTTTATAAATCTTTGATTTTTTTGCAACAATGGAGAGGTCTCATTACAATATCAAGGATATTATGTAAAAAGTATAATTAAAACTACTTACAGAATAACATAATTCATAATTATCAAAGAAAGCAAACGCTTTTTGGCTTGAAATTATACAAATGAAAAATTTATTTGCTTTTACCACTTTTTTTAATTAATTCCGTGGACCAGTTTCGTTCTTTGTTTAAAATCACTATTTGATTTATGCATGTGACCGGTTCTTTGTTTAAAAGCACTTTATTTGATTTATAAACGTCGACCGGTTTTGAAAGATCAACTGAAACCGGTCGACATAAATCAAACAATGTGGTTTTAAACAAAGAACTTTTTCATTTGTATAAAATTTGTAAGTTTAAAAAAGTATTTTAAGAACTATATTAATACTATTTCAGCGCTCTTGAACCTTTCACAAAACAGTGCTATGTAAATTATCCAAATATTGTTATTTATTAACTGGTCCCATCGTTTGAAAGCATTTAAAATCTTGAACATAAAAAAGCAATGTTGAGAGAAGACAATAAACTTAAAACCCAAGAACAAATTAATAGTTTTACACCAAGGTTCTTACCGTCGTCCAGAAATAAATTTTTACCACTTGACTAATTTATTCTTTCGTTGTTTCAGGCGCCCCGTCCAGCCCCATGATGCCGGGTGGAGCGGCCCCCGGGACCCCCTCCTCCAAGGTTAAGGTAGTTTTTTCTATAGCTTGCTGTGGTGCACCTCCTCCAGGATGACTGCTTTAGGATCCCTAACCCACGCGCACTCAAATAAATCCTTTGCCACTTAAATCAATTTTTGTCACTGAAGTCAAATGAAATCATTTTAGTTGTTTAAATACGTTTTTGTCACTCGAATCAGTTTGTCACTTTTACCAATTTATCATTTAAATCAATTTTTGTCACTGAAATCAAATGTTGTCACTTTAGTTAGTTTTTGTCATTTAAATACTTTTTTGTCACTTAAATCAATTTGTCACTCAAATTAATTTTTGTTACTTGAATCAATTTGTCACTCAAATCAATTTTTGTCACTGAAATGAAATGTTGTCACTTTAGTTAGTTTTTGTCAATTCCATCGATATTACTGTCACAATCAATTTTTTACTTAAATCAATTTGTCACTTAAATCAATTTTTCATAAATTAAATGATGTCAAAAAATTTTTTGTTGCTTTAATTGGTTTTCATTACTGAAATTATTTTTTGTCACTGTATTCTTTTTATGACTCTATTCAAATTAACAATCTTTGTGATTCAAATGACGTTCAAGCTTGTTCGCATATCACTAATGAGTATTTTTTAGTCAAAATACTTAAATTATTGCTTACCGCAATCAAATAATAATTTTATGGTCTCTCAAATAAATTACAGCTTCTCTTGCTAGATTATTATTTCTTGCAGAATTTTACAGAAAGGCACATAAATATCTATGGTAGACGACAACATTGAAAGGATTTTTTTACAGCCTCAATTAATTTATTTGTTTTTTTTTTCAGGATAAGCCAACTGCTGTCCGGGTGGCCAAAGTGGTGGTAGCACTTTACCCCTTCAAAGCCATTGAAGGGGGTGATCTATCACTTGATAAGGTAATATTTTAAAAGAGTTTTTTAATTTGTTCAAAATTATACCATAAAAAAAGAACACCTTGCCTCCATTGTTTGAATATCAAATTTAGAACAGTACACTCATTCAATTTATCTACGTAGGTACCATTTAAAAAAAAAACTCAATCTGCATTATAAGAGAGCACCTACCTAATGAATCTAAGATAATTTTTTTTAGTTCTTTGCTGTAAATTGAATTTCTGTTTTTTTTTAAATTTTTAATCTGTTCTTATGGTCAGTTTATTTCTGCATCATGTTCAATGTTTGTGACTTATTCACCCTTCAAGGCCATGATTTCAAATTATGGTGAGAGGGAAGACATGTTTATATATTAATTTTCTTTATATGGGCAAATTTCATAATTATATGTAATATGTAGGTGGATAAATAAAAGTCAGTATTTGTGGTGTACTGGTATTTCGAATGATTAGGAATCCAGTTGGTGATTGGGAGTATACAATTTGTTCCATCGAGATTACGAGCTTTTTATTATTATCGTGTTTACAATAAATAACGAACTTGAGTTAAATGTCCGTTCTAAACGGTGCTCAGTGTTGATCCGAGGCGCGGACAGCCGCGGAGTGAAGGTGCCTGCCAGCAGATTGGATATCTTCGTAATCATTCGGGTTTAGACCCGAACGAGTGGCATTTGTCCCATCATGAAGTACTACTGATGACACCTGTTGAGACACCTAGAAACTACATATTCTAATGACATCTGTTGGGAGACATTGAAACTACATATACTAATGGCATCTGTTGGGAGACATTGAAACTACATACACTGCAGCATTCCGTAAAGCATCTAGTTTGTTGTATTTTTCCTGCATAATGATTTTAAAATTTTGAGATGAAAAAATAGTGGTAACCATTGTGTTTTTTCTTCTTTTTAGGGTTTGGAATATGAAGTTTTAGATGACTCCCAAGAACATTGGTGGAAAGTGAAAGATGATAATGGGTAAGTTACATATTAAATTTATTCAAATTAATTAAATGACAGGAAAGTCATCCTACAATCTTTGACTTTAACCCGTAAAGTCTATTTGACACAAATAGGGGTCAACTCTTGTAGGTCTCGTAGAAATGGTTGTATGTCCCTTCCTATCATAGTGAGAAATATGATGTAAACGGTGTTAGAAAGAGAAAATACCACACTTTACATTCAAATACAAAAACTAACCACAAAAAAAGTAAAATATACACCTTTAGAACTTTCAAATCGAATTTCGAAATAAATTTATGAAACTTTGGTAATTTTTTATAAATCATTTTTACATGGAACGACAAAAAATGAGATAAAAATAACGTTTGTAATACATTTGTCTGATAAAATATGTATGTGTTTTTATTTTTTTTCGTTATTAGTAATTTTAGCCAGAAAAAACGTTAAGACGAACCATTTTAAAAACTTTCTTGTGTTTGCGTGCAAAATTTTAATAATTTAAAAATTATGTTTATTTCAATTTATAAAATTTAAAAGCGTATTTTATCACCTTTCTAAAACAGTTCTTAGTTTTCGGATACATTTAAAAATATTCCATTTATTTAGATTTGCACTCTCTGAAATAATACGGTCGAGGCCCAAGAGAATTATTAATGTTGGGATGAGGCCTTGATCTTGGAATCTATGTTTTTATTGTTATGTATAGCTTCCTACGAGGAATTGCTTGGAGATTAGGACTTGAAAGAGTACTCGTATGATGAAATTGAACAAATTTTAAACATTTCTTCTTTAGAAAAACGTAGAAAGGACTGAGCTAATTTGCATATTCAAAATTATCAACAGTATTACTGACACACCTGATTTGTTACAACTCATCCAGTTTAACATCCCTTCCCGTAGACTCCGAAATAATGAATTGCTGTTCCTCAATCAACATTCTACTAATTATGGATATCATGAGACTTGTTAACGCAAAGAGACTTGTTAACGCAAGTCAAAGTATAAAATTTTTTGGTGTTAGCCTAAATGACTTTCGGCAGTCGATACGAAATGTGTAATTTTTAAAGTCTTTTAAATCCATCTTCAAGCTTTGACTTGTAGTTTTCTATATGTTCTTTATATTATAACTAGCTTTTCCCCGCGGCTTCGCTCGCATGGTATTACGGGAAATTACTGTAGCGCTTGCACTTATCAATTATTTCCCCCCCAACCCACCCCCATCCCCTCCCGCATTCCATATATTCATTCCCTTACATTCAGTTTTCAAACATCTCGCCTACCACCTACATTTCACAATGCTATAGCTCAAAGAAAAAAAGAATTACTTATCCAATTTTGTTCATTCGTTCGGAATTTATGCGCTTACAAACATTTCGGATGTTTATTTTTATTTAAATATTTGGAAGTTCGTTAATATAATAAAAAATACTCTATTTATCATTCAGTCTTTATAGTCGTTACGAATTATATTTTTAATATAGGAACTCTCATCTGACATTTATTCCAAGCTTGTCCAAAAAAAAAACTGATTCTAATATTTGAATTTTCTGTAGTAGTAGCTGACCAGTAGACTGAGTACCTACCAGCATAGAGCCCAAAAATATATCAACATTGTTTCCATGGAAAAGATTTTTTTCTGACGTTAGCAAAAACTCGCTTTTGTTAGCGACAGAAAACGTATAACAAATATAATATATTAATATTTATAATTTCATAACGCCAGAGCTTACTATCATATACAACCTGTAGTCTGCGCAAATAATTTAGCTTTATATTGGTAAAAGAATTATTTAAGTCTTTATATTGTGTTATGCGTGAAAAGCTCATAAACAAACTCGAGCAGTTTCGCATTTATAATATTAGTATGGATTTGCCAATGCTCTTCATTTATATGTACTTTCCTTTCATTGTCATCTTTTTTATTTTATTTGTGTTATTGTTATGTTATTAATGGACTACTTGTCCGTAAATAAATAAATGTATTTATATTATTTTAATGTTTTCATTTTCAGATTGGTGGGGTACATTCCAAGCAATTATGTTAAAGAAAAGGAATTATTAGGATTACAAAAATATGAGTAAGTGAATTGTGTACTGGCTATTTCTTAGTTATGTATTTATATTTTATCTGTAAACTAACCACCAACTATCAAATTAATAGTGCACCATAAGATGATAGGAGAAAAAACAATAATGAAAAACTCTTGGATGAGATCACATATATTGAGTATATTATATATATTTTACAATTTGGGGGGGCGAGTTTGGGTACCGTCGCCCCGCGAACCATACTGATAGGAGAAAAAACAATAATGAAAAACTCTTGTAACAGGATATACTTACTTGTGCTTGGATGAGATCACATATATTGAGTATATTATATATATTTTACAATTTGGGGGGGCGGGTTTGGGTACCATCGCCCCGCGAACCGTACTGCCATAGGCTGGTTGAGAGAGAACCTTTCGCCTCTCCAGCTGGTCTCTCTGGACCCATCGCCCTGCACCGCAGCAGGCCGGATAGATTCATAAGTCTGTCACTCTTGGAAACACTGACTCCTAGTACCCACCTCTCATACCTTTTTCTTTCTCCAAGAGAACTCCAACAGAACTTCTACCCCTCTCTTTCCTTAAAAAGTCCCTCCGCACAGCACCCCCTCCAGATGAAATGGGTTCTGAGGGAAATTATGTTTCTCAGTGTCTCCTTTGAGGGGTTAAGAGGGAACCAGGCGACGTTTTGTCCGTACAAACATATTCCCCAATTTTCTCTCTCTGGATTTTGACACTAGTGCAAATATTTTTTAATATAATATTGTTATCTACCACTTGTGTATCAGTACGTTTTTCTTTTTTTGATAAGTTACTTCTTGTAGGAGTTAGGAACCTCCAAAAATCTTTAAAATTGCCTGGTTTGAACGCCATCAAAGATGTTCAGTGTACAAACTAGACAATGTATTTTTTTTAAATAAAAACATTCAGACATTGAATATTTTCTTCTAATGTAGTTATTAAAAAAGTCTTAAAAATCAGTCCAGTTTTTGAGGATAAAAATGGGGAATACAAAACCTCGATTTTGATGATTTTATTAAGATATTATCAGCCGAAGGTGCAATTGTCCCTTTCGGTCAGTATTCGGGAGAGTAAGAGCAACAGTGTTAGCAACAGTTTCGTAAAATACCTATTTTTAAATTTCTCGGCGACCGGGTTTCCTCAATGTAAAAAAAATATTTAATTTTGACCCAGCATCACTGGTTTAAAACACAATGTCATGAATCCTTTTTCATTTAAAGATGAACATTTAAAATATCATATATATTTGTATTCCAGATGGTACGTAGGTGATATGTCGAGACAAAGAGCAGAATCTTGTCTAAAACAAGAAGACAAGGAAGGATGCTTCGTAGTCAGAAACTCCTCTACCAAGGGAATGTATACACTTTCCCTCTACACTAAAGTGTAAGCGTTCTTTTAATTTATCCATATATTCATGTATACACAATGTATAGTATAAGATCAAATACAAAAAACAGGTGCAGATTTCAACATTAAAATAATGCTCTTTTGGCACACATTGGCCTAAAGATCCACTTTTTGTCATGGGTACTGGCTTCCAGTGGGTCAACACCCTGTCTGTATTATGCTAATTGATTGCAAATCTCATTAGTCATTTTCAATGAATTAGCTTTTCTGCTTCTTCACAAGTAAAGCTAGTATTAAAATAAAAGATTTTTCCATTATTGATACATTCATATTCACTCCAGACCACACACCGAAAAAGAAAAAATCCAATATTTTGCAAGGCATGCCTATTTTGATTCACAATGTGTTTTTATGGGTAGGCAAACAAACATTGGATATACAATAACGTTAGCAATTATGTATTTGACAAATAGTTGTATGTATCAATTAAAAATTTTACATTGTCAAATTTAGGAAAGCAAATTGCTCAATTTGACACAATGTACAGGGTGGCAGCATAACTTCCTTTTTTCAAAACTTAATAAAACCCATTCTATGAATCAGAAATTTTTTATTAGTTTTTTATAATGTAGGCACATACCTAAAGTTTTGTTTGTAAATTGATTTCTGGCGTTTGTCATGACTCTTGCCAGCATATCAGGCGTTGTTCTGGCAATTTCTTCCTGGATGTTGGTCTTTAAATCTTGTAGGGTCCTTGGACGGTTCACATAAACATTTCAAAAAACCCCATAGAAAAAAATCACAAGGGGGCAAATTGGGAGAGCGGGCCGGCCATTCCAAATCGCCCCTAATTGAGATGAGGCGCTCTAGGAACAAAACATGATCACAGAACATCCATTCAAAAAGTAGGCCTCAATGGCAAACGCACGCTCCTCGCTGTTTCAGCGCAGGACGGCGACTTAACTTTGTTGGGACAAAACTTTACAGTTCTGCCTCTCGAAAGAGATCACTAGAGCTCCGCTATGATGTTAACCGACTGAATGGCGCTCATTTTAAAAAAGGAAGTTATGCTGCCGCACCCTGTACAATCGTTAATTGTCATAGTTTAAAATTATAGTATAATGTAACCTACTACCCTTTCATTTATGCAGGCCGAAACAAAAATTTGCAGCCGATTTGTTTCATTTGAGTTAAGAAAAGATTTAAATCTCTGCTAGGATTGCATGACATGTTTTTAACCTTGCAATTAAACATTCCAGCCCCCACCCCCACTCCAAGCACTACCACATAAAGACGAACCCCCGCGGGGAGTTCTACCTGTCGGACAAGCACTGCTGCGGCTCCGTGGCGGACCTGGTCAACTACCACCGCCACAACAGTGGAGGTCTCTGCTCGCGCCTCAAGACTTCCCCCTGCGACAGGCCCGCCCCGGCCACCGCTGGACTTAGTCACGGTAATACATACATGCACTACTTTACTTTGCTGTACCCTACACACTTCAGATGTATTGAATTGTTTGTGGTACAGATACCTGGTGAGTTACATTGTAGAACCATGTGCATGGCCAAACATCTCATGACTTGTCTTTGAAATACGCGATACATGTGTATTAACACTATGAACCCAGGGCCTGAAGGTTACTCGATAATAACGTTTTGAACATATCCTTGATGACAATAATTCATTGCTGGGTAAATCTTACTTAGCCATACATAAGAGACAAAACCCATCTTGATTTTACACAATCGTAGGGCATTTATGGTGCGTGTTGAAACTGCAAAATCGATGTACAGTAGACCTGCGGTAATCCGGCCCCTGGCTAATCCGGCGCCCCCTGTAATCCGACACGCCTGATGATTGGATAGGTCGTAACTTGTACGCGACACCACTATTAAGCTCGACAGCTCGACGCGTGTTGTTTCAGTTTTTACAAGGAAATAATGAAAAAAGATGACTTTGTGGCTATAAAGGGATGGCTAGAACGTTTAAAAAGTAACACGCGCTAAAGATGGTACATAATTGAAAAATCGATTAAACCATTTGAATTTGTCGGATTACAAGATACTCTTATTCAAAAAATTCCAGACTACAGAGGGTCTTAGGCAGTACTCTATAATCCGACATCGCCCTGAAAAACGTTTGTCGGATTACCGCGGGTCCACTGTATAATTACTGCGCTGCCGAATGACATTTCGGGATAACTTAGTCATGGTTGGCCTTTGGTGATATTCTAATTTCAAGCAATGAGGAGAATTTCAATAGAAAATGGTTTCCAACCATCCACATTAAACTGCTCTAAAGTCTCTTTCTTTGTAACCTTTACAAAGATATTTGTCTTTATTATTATTACGGTGATTTTTTATTGTTATTACGCACAACACAAGAGAACACACATCCTTGTAATTCGCTAGCTAGATTTTGTCTGGCGAGCTCTCGCAAAAGGAATGACTTGCTTCTCTCTGAAGAGCTATTCTCTATCTTTTGTGAGAACGAGATTGTTTTCCCGCGAGATGTCCTGTCAGATTTGTGTGATTTTCTACAGCTGTTAAATGAATAAATAATCATGCATACTTGCAGAAATTCGTGTTAAAAACAACACAAACTAAAAAACGTGACAGCTCACAGCTGAAATTTTGACATCTTTGACAAGAGCTATTCTCTATCTTTTGTGAGAACGATCTCGTTCTCACAAAAGATAGAGAAGAGCTCTTCAGATTGGCTATGTTCGGCACACATTGTAACCGACACCATGTGACCCGAGCATAGCATAATCAACAGAACAATAATAGAACTGATCATAACTAATATTCCAATATATTAGAAATACCATATTGTATTCATGATATAGATTATTCCTTACGCTATCCATACTTAACCCTAACTCTGCTATGATTCTGAATAATTCCTTATTCTGTATGTACCGGAAGTGTAGTGATTAACCTTTTATAATAATAATATTTTCCAATTCCAGACAAATGGGAAATCGACCCCTCAGAGCTGGTTCTCCACGAGGAGTTGGGTTCAGGCCAGTTTGGCGTGGTGCGGAGAGGGCGCTGGAGAGGCTGCATGGACACAGCCGTCAAGATGATGAAGGAGGGCACCATGTCTGAAGACGACTTCATTGAGGAAGCCAAGGTCATGACGTAAGTAATAACTATTATATAATTATTTACTAGAAGATTTAAGGGAAGAGTTGAACCAAACACACATCGATCCAAACTTTTCTAAACTATATTACGTACCTTCTGCCACTGCCACTGAGAACTCCGTTGTGACCTTTATCTGTTACATGCATCTTCTTTTTTATTTGGCACCTCGTTTGGAACTAAAATAGATTTGAATCCTAATGTTTAGGATTTTATGTTAATTAGTAAAACACAGAAAATTCATGTTGAATTACTCGATAATAATTATTTCATATACTCCAATTGATTTACCACTAAATTAATGAAACACTAACTTTGTATATATCATTTTACTTTATAACAATTTTATAGACGGTTTATATCTGCCCTGACAAAGGCACAGTTATTCTAAAACCAGTTGTTTTAAATTAAAATGACATTCACAAAGTTAGTGATGCCCCATCACAAAGTTTCTTATTTAAAAATTTACCATTCTCTGTATCAATTAGGCTTTATTTGGCATGTCCAACAGTTTAATACAATGAGAGAAAGTGATACCTTTCATGTTGGTTCCATTCTCATCCGTTGCATGGTGATTTTCCTTTTTCCAGCAAGCTTCAACACCAGAACTTGGTGCAGTTGTACGGGGTTTGTAGCAAGCACCGACCTATTTTTATAGTCACCGAATACATGAAACACGGCTCCTTGCTCAACTACCTCAGGCGGCATGAGAACACCCTCTCGGGGAATGTTGGAATGCTCCTTGACATGTGCATACAGGTACCTAAACTTTAAACTTTGTTTTTTATAGATCTTAAGATAAATCAGCCCGAAAACTAAAAATAGATTTAGTTAACAATGCGAATTTAGGTTAACAGTTTTGATATTGCATGGTTTAACCAGCGGCCGAGAATTTAAATTTCATCGAAAGATGATCTTGCAATCGTGCCCTTGCAACTGTACAGGGCGGATCTGATAAAAAAAGATTGATTATTCTCCTTACCAGTATTTTTAAACCTACATTCAAGTTAGCAATAAAAATAATCAAACGCGTGACGGTAAAATTATTAAAATTTCGTACTTTTTGATCACAAGTGTTTATAATTTTTCAATAATGTCTAGGCAAAATAAGTTTGTAAAAAAATCTGAAAAATATTAGTTTGTAAGAAGTAAATAAATAGACAAACTGAAGTATTTTCATCACAAAACACCTGCGTGATTTTTTTTTTCAATGAATTATTTTACTGTATGATGATTATGTGATTTGAAATGTTTGTTCTATAATACAACATTTTGTTTGAAAATTCAAGAAATCTGCCAACAATCAACGGTGTAACCTTATTTTAATAAAAATAAACATACCTGGGTTTTTCTTCTTTTTAACCTACATAAAGTTGTCTCCACCAGTTAGTGGAGAAAAATTCAACAGAATAACCAATATTATTATTTTATAATTACTTTAAAATCTACTGTACTAAAGACTGAGCGCGTTTTAAAAAAATATGTGTTTATATTTTTGTAGTAAAAATTACGTTACAGAGTTGTAAATCCTCGTGATAGAAGTGTATTTCATACAAATCACTATTGTCTCCCGCCACCTCGACTTGCGTATATTCTATAATGTTACAAAAAAATGATATGATGACATAAAATATAAAACTATTTTTAAACTCCAAAAGGTATAACTTATCAAGTATCAGTGATTATTGTTTTTTTATGATGTTTAATAAAGTATTTTAAAATCTCAAAAATTGTCTCCTACAACTGGTGTTTAAAACGTTAATTCTCTCATGTGGGTTGTCATTCGAAATAGGTATACATGCAGCTCGTGTTTGTCACCCCCGATAGACATTTGAGGCCTCCTTCTCCCCTTGCTACAATCTCCCCTCTGATATCCAGAGAGAATTCATTTTATTAAAAAAAATTCCTCACTTTAAATGGAAATGTGACAGAGTGGTAAAAGTTATGTAGGTTAAAAATAACAACCCACATTTTAAAAATTTAAAACTTAGCTTTACTAGATAAATAACAATCTTTCAAGATCAATTTATGTCAACAGCTAGGAAACAAATACTCCGATGTTGTTGATATATTTAGTACATCAATTTCAATATATAAGCATACTTTACTGAAGTTTTTTTTTATCAAGTATGGGAATACCTTGATATTTATTAAGCTATTTATTTGTATTTTGTCTGCATAAAGATAAAAGCTATTTTGGATTTTTATATTTTAAATATTTTTTTTAAATATTTGGTACCTACATACTGTGTGGATCTAATTCAATAATGTTTTTACTTTATAATTATTTTTGTGCAATTGTCTTAAACAGTTGTTTCCTGCACTATTTATAAGTATAATTTCATAATTGTTATAAATATATATATGTAAAAGCCTAAATAGGCGTATATCAATAAATAAATAAATATTTTTTTATATAGAAAAGAGTGGACACAACTAGAATTTGATTTAAAAATTACATATGAGGCCCCTAGAAACAAAGACGGAAGTGTCCACCTCACGTCAAAAATGAGTTGAATATGCAGTTTTATAGAGAAAAGTTCATTCTTTCTCGATAATATATCTGTTTGTAACATAAATGTCATTAAACCATAATATTTTGGCTTTAAAGTTTTGTTGTAACAAATACGGAAGTGTCCACCTCCTTCTCAAACAAAAGCGGCAGTTTTTCAAATAGCCAATCAGGACGCTCTATTCGTAATGGCCGCCATACTTTCTTCATACAAACTAGTGCGGAATCGACAATGAATCGTGCACTGACAAGTTATTTTTTGGGTTGTAATAACCATTTATTATTATGGGACGTTACATATTCTAAGAATGGAAACATTCCCCGATATATTGCCACTGGAATCAGCAAGGAAACGCGTCAAACAACAACAAAAAAGGAAGGCAAACATTGACAAGAAAAAACGGTAAACCGCCATATGTTGTAGGCAAATGCCAAAATATGACATTTTCTAGATATATCTGAATTTGTTCACAATTTTTTTTAAGGATCTGGATCGAGTGGGCTAGGTCGTGTATTTTGACAACTAGACCTAAATAAATTATTTAATAAAAAATATTAATATAATATTTCAAATTAATAACAACTGAATATTTAAGAAAATATGTATTTGGAGTATTTTTTCACTTTGGCGGTGACTGGAGAAATATTCCTGACTTGAATTTTTACTACAAATTTCCAAATACTTTGTCTGTACCTCAAAAAGAAGAAGATGATTATATCCATGTAGAATGTAATGGATGATCGGCAGAAATCGTATCAGACTTTTTAATGATTTAGTTAATTTATTATTCTTGTCTTACTCCGCTTACTGGTATATACGCAATATTTCTTATTCAAACAGTTAGATTTAGCTTTATTATCACGAAAAGTGAGTATTTACGTCGGGGGAGACGAAAAAATATGCATATTACATTAAAATTTTGTTAAAATTATTACACTCGCGCGGTATCCGCCATTTTTATTTTCATAATTTTTTGGTTTACATTTCATAGACAATCAATCATCAATCAATGCTGCCAATCATAGAAAAAATATTATTGCCATATAAAACAAAACTTTATTCGGGTTATGAAGTGAATGCATTATTGACAAGTTTGAACCCGTATTTTTAACAGAAGATCATGGAAAGAAAGGTATTAGAATAGACAAACCCTGCTTTTCCAAACAAAAGGCCGGCGTAGTCCAGGGGTAAGGCTCAAATAATTTTTTTTTGATTAATTTGTTTTATTTCACAATTTATTAATTTAAAATAATATATAGTATATTTGCGGCACGTTCCAGAGTGGAAGATACTCTCAGTATCGCCCAGGTGTAAGACCACCGTTCTGAATGAAACGTTGCTTGAAATGGCTTTAGCCGTGTTTGGTGACCAGATCTGAACAGCCAGGTACTTCCCACCTTCTTCCCCAATTCCTTCCCCTCCCCACTGCCGTAACCAGCTTTCGCAGCTTGAATCTCAATCCAGGAATCATTCGAAGTAGGTACTTTTCCGTTTTTATTTTGACGAGAATTTATTTTACAAGGTTGGTACTTCCGACAAATGTCATATTTGATTGTCTATTAGTTAAAAAAGAAATATTCCGTATTATCCGTGTATCGAACTTCAACAACATGAACGTTCCGTGTTATCCGTGAGGTGAGCTTATACAAATTTACCAAAAAATTTAATATCTATTTCTCGGAATTTATGAATATTTTAAACTTGATAAATTCATAAAGTGAACTTTAAGCTATTCATATCATTTCCATTTCATATAATTTTTTAAAATTAAAAAATGTTCTTTTAAATATTGTTTTCTTACATTGACTGCAACATCTTCAAAATTGTCATTTAAATCAAAACCGGCAGTGCCCAACTGTTTGTGAAACAAAACAGCAAGTGTCCAAATGATTGAAACAAAAACGGAAGTGTCCATCAAAAAAATGCTTTTTTTAAAGAAACTGGGGCAGTAAGATACATAGATGATTTGAAATATTATTCTTAAACCGGTTTACTTACATAATAGCAAATGTTCCTTCCATATTGATGATTAACGGATTGATTAAAAGTTTTTTTTAGTTTGCCAACAATTTAACAAAGTGGACACTTCCGTCTTTGTTTCTAGGGGCCTCATATATACCCAGTTGTGTCTGGTATAATAAGTAAGGGCGTGCAGTTCAAGCATTACTTTGCATTCAGCATTAAATAATATTCTTGTAAATTTATTTCCAGGTATGCAAAGGGATGGCATATTTGGAAAGACATAACTACATCCATCGAGACTTGGCCGCCCGGAATTGCCTGGTGGGGTGGGAGAATGTGGTGAAGGTGGCCGATTTTGGCCTGGCCAGATACGTGTTGGACGATCAGTACACGAGTTCGGGGGGAACCAAGTTTCCCATCAAATGGGCACCTCCGGAAGTGCTTAACTATACAAGGTTCTCCTCCAAATCGGATATTTGGGCTTACGGTGAGTTTTGTAATAAGTTCTCTACAATCTATCAAATTCTTGCAGGGAAAGATAACCGTAAACAAATAGCCTTCTCATTTTAGTAAACATTTTCCATTAAAAATTAAAACACTCAGTGGTCGTTCACGGAATATTATGATTGTAGGATTTTTGAAGCGGAAAGTTTATGGACAGAAAACAGACTGACAATGAATTACTGCAGAATTATAAAAAAATATATTCATGAAATTTTCTAATTTGTAAGTGGTATTTTATCGCTTTTCTGAATTTTCGACGCAGCATTTCCAATTTTGTCAAAATAATTTTCTGTTAAAATATTATGTTACAGGTAGGCACTTTATCGCTTGTCTGAATTTTTTGCACAGTCAGTTCCAATTTTGAAAATGACACTTAAATTCATAGCAAATCCCAGTTCATTGAACCAGAGTTACACAAACAGACAGACCCAATACCGAAATTCATATTTTTGATTATTAATTATCAGCTACTTTTTGTAACATTGATTTAAGATGAAGCTATACGTGAAATCCTATTTTGATAATCTTTACGACGAATCGGTTTACATTATGAACATCAAAAAATATGCTACGGATAAATTGAAGCTTTTTCTAGCTTTTCTTTGTATTGGAATTACAATAAAATTATTATCTACATAACAAAAAATATAAGCGGAAACCACAAAAAAAAACCTTTTTTCTTGACTTAACTATGAAGTATTTATTACAAGAAACAATTTTTAAAATTCCCCTTTATGGCTAAGACTATTTTTGAGGTTTTGTATGTTCTAACTTTTTTTCATTCTTATAAAATTATGCACAAAATAAATAAAAACCACTTTTTTGCTGACTTGCCTCTTGCAAATAAGACGCTCGATTTTAAATTTTGAAGGCATGAGAATCGAAATTCCAGCGTTTATATTCCTCTTAAACAGAATTAAATTGTGCATACTATGATTTTTTAAAACGTTCCAAAGTGTTTTATTTTATTGAGGAGGTACCAAGGTATATTTTCATTGCAGTGAGGTCTAGAAGAACCTGGTTTCAGTGTCCATGAACATCGTTTCGTACTTTGCACTGATTTTAAGTGGAGGGTTGCTTAGCAAACGTAATAAATGTATATATCGTCACTTCATTTGGTCAGGGTTCTGATTGATATTTTTTTCAAAAGTGACCTTAACTCGTCAAGTGCCAAAGAAAAAACAATGTAAAATCGCGATGTTTTGACTTTGACATAATATTTTGTGGGTTTATTTTGTGCTATTGTGTATTATATTTACTGAAACACCATTCCTTGAACAATAAACTATGCATAAAAATAACGTTCCTTCCGTTTATTTGATGAATTTATATGTTTTATGATCTTTTTCACAAGAACGACGTGAGAATGACGCAAGCCAATCTGACAACTCAAAAGCCAGGAAAAGTCTCAGCCGGAGGGCATAAACAATTCCACAGAAATTATTCCGCTTCCCTAGGTGTGTTCACGGTATATTATACCTTAAGAACAAGAATGCCCCAAGCGATTCTGACCTTGTTCTTCAAACGTTTTCTTAATACATAAGGGTTAAAATCGCATTCCAAAATTAAATTTATTTGAACATTTTGGCTTGTGCGTCGGCGCACAACCAGCAACCGGCTAGTTAATGCCGAAGCATTTCTTTTGCTCATTTCTATACCCAAAATAATTTTCAGAACTATCTGTGTTTTATTTTCGTAGATGTATATGTTTGACAAAGTTCTACCATCAAGCAAGGATCTAACATCACTTACACTCACTATTTTGTTTGTATCTGACAGTCGATCGTTTTTACGAGGCGCATTATAGTTCGTCACTTTGGTTGGATAGGATATTCTAACTTCGCCTTATCATTTTCTAAGGTTTCGATGTTTGCAATGACGAATTTTCGTAACAATTTTAGTTTATCATATTTTAATTGAAAATATTTAAATAGGACGTGGCCCTAGCGTGGAATGGCGATGGGGAAATGTATTTAGAACCTTGTGCAATGAATTATTATGCCCTAGCTGGTTGCTTACGGTTCTATTTGCATGTTCTAAAGCAGTAAATATAGGTCCTATTTAAATATTTTCGTTTAAAATATATTCAATTAAAATACTTTACACAAGATTCATCCTCAAAATTGGAAATTGAATAGATTACGAGAAATCGTCTTTGGTTTAAAGGTTTTTTCTAAAAAAAATTTGTATTAACCCTTTGAATAAGATGAAAATAATATCTATAAACTTTTGTCTGTCAAGGTTTGCGCGCAAAATTCCCATGTATTTTAAATGTTTAAAAGTTCTTCTCACACATTTTAAATGTTCCCTTTTATTGGTTATTTTTTAACTCTTTTGCAAAAACAAAAATTGTTCTTAAATCTAGATAAAATAATCTTTCCAATGTGTTTATTAGAAATCAACATTTTTGTTTCTAAATATTAAATTTTGATATTGGAAATGTAAATTGACTTAAAAATACATATCTATGAATATTCGACGTAAATAGAATAAACTTAAAATTTTAAAAACAGTTTCTTTTCTTAAGAAAATTTGTAATAACTGTCGCTTCACTTTTTATCACATTCATTCAATTTTATTTTAAAATGAATTGTGTGTTACGTCACAAATTGGCGCGTAATAAATCCGTCACTTATGATTGGGTTCGTAAAATAAATTCTTAACTCACATCTCTGAGTGCGCCATTTAATATTTACATCAGCGCAAGCGCCAATACTCTGTGTTGCTAGTATGAAAAATAAATTTAATATATTTTTTTATTGGTAACAGGCTGAATTTTTTATTGTACAGTCGCGGTACAAAAATACTGTTTAACGGCATGGAGTGTTTTTTTTAGTAAGGCTTTTATAGATTTCCAAATACATAACAGATTACATATATAGTTTTTCTTAGTTTGTCATTCAATGGATTTAACAATGTTTGATATCCATTGACACCTATATTGCAGGCTCTTGATTTATTAATAATTTGGTGACTAACCTCTGGTAAAAAAAGAAGTCAAGATTCTTATGGAGTACGCTTTGGCAATAATTCGTTGAAATTAAAGCTTTTTTGTACGTGTGAAAAACCCAAGTGATGGTTAAAGGATTTAGTTATGTCATAAGTGTTCATTATTTATTTGATCCCTTACAATTTGTATTTAAAAACGATTCCTACAAACCATTTGCATTTTCGAAGCTGGTATTTATTTGGTCACGTTATTATAATTTTTTTTATTTTTTTCCAGGTGTACTAATGTGGGAAGTATTTACATGTGGTAAAATGCCTTATGGAAGACTAAAGAATACTGAAGTGGTGGATCGCGTGCAACGGGGTATAGTCCTTGAGAAGCCAAAAGCCTGTTTTAAAGAAGTTTATGAGGTAATATGCATGTTTATTTATTTATTTAAACACCCGTAGGGCTTTTTACATATGTTGCAGTACATGTTTTTGACAAAATACAGGGAATAATATAAAATATAAGAAACAAAATATAGGTTACATAAAATATAAGAGTTGGTAACATAGAATAGCACAAGGTAGGTAACATAGAATGTAAGTTAAGTACAAATAGAAGTAAAAATAGTTCACAAAGTAGGTAGAAACAGTTGGCACATATGTCGTTCGAAGTTTGCCAAATTCAAATTGTTGTCAAATACATCCATATTGTTTAGATATTTGTTAGACTATACAAAAGCTGTATTGGAGAATGCAAACTATAGTTGGAATGAGATGTAAATACATAAAATGTTAATATTTGTCTAGTTGTTTGTGTAGGTATGTGAAGATTTATTAGTTCACAACAATCGAATTTAGGGTTTAATAATTTTAATATAAACGTTAGGTTGTTTATTTTTCGTCTGTTTTCTAGAGTTGGAATATTTAAAATATTCAAACAACGGGTAATTTTATTTCATAATTTTTTTTAATGTTTATACTTATAGGGCCTAACTAATAAAAGTGTTTTAAATTTTACACCAAACTCGTTACTAGCCGTTCGATCACCGGTGATCAATCGACGCAAACCAAAATAATCACTAAAAAATAATTTTGTTATGCGATTTTAACCCTTATGTATAAAGAAAACGTGTGAAGAAGAAGGTCAGAATCGCTTGGGGCATTCTTGTTCATAAGGTATAAGATACCATGAACCCACCTAGAGCAGCGATATAATTTCTTTGAGATTGTTTATGACACGGCCTGCGAGGCTGCGCGTCGCCCGGCTGGACAAAATGGCGGCTGTGAAGTCTCGCGTCGCGGGCGACGAAATGATCGTAAAACGTATAAATTCATCGAATAAACGCAAGTAATATTGTTCTTATGTATAGTTTAGTATTCAAGGAATGTGTTTCAGTAAAGATTACATAAGATAGCATAAAAATTAACCTGCAAAATATTACGTAAAAGTCAAAACATCGCGAAATTTTTTCGTTTTTTCCGTGTTATTTGAAACGTAGTAAAAAGTATAAATTCATTGAATAAACGCAAGTAATATTGTTCTTATGTATAGTTTAGTATTCAAGGAATGTGTTTCAGTAAAAATTACATTAGATGGCATAAAATTAACCTGCAAAATAATACGTTAAAGTTGACGTTTTTTCGTTTTTTCCTGGCTCGTCAGGGGTTAATGGTTGTTTATCAGTTGACAAAATTCAAAACACACTTATTAGTAAGTGGGATAATGTAGTGTACTTAATTTTAGAATTTAACTTCAAACCTATTATTGTTTATGACTTAAAATGAAATATTAAGATTAGATATCATTGTAAGATAATAAAATGTTTGTACGGTGTTTATAGATTATGAGGAAGTGCTGGTCACATAACCCTGAAGAGAGACCGTCGTTCAGGGTACTCAAGGATCAGCTGCTGGCTGTCTCCCAGGGACTGCTCGCCGACTGACTGGCATCAAGCTCCTCCACCGCCCCCTCCGCCCACCCCATCCATCCCCACCCACCCCACAGCCAGCCCCCCCCGTGGGAGGAGGAAATTCAGTCACTCAACCTGGCCCCAGTCAAGAAGCAGCAGTCCACCGGCACCACCACCACTCTCAACAAGCTCAAGGAGGAGAGCCATTCTCTCAACACCTCACCACCCAACCTCACCACTCAGGCCCAGTACAAGGAGAGCGGCTGCGGCCAATCCTTGGACACCCTGTCCAGAGGCCACAGGGAGACTCTGATCCGACTTCTCACCCAGTATTCCAACGAGTCAGTCTTACTGAAGGAACTAGTCACGCACTGCCTGGTGGAGCGGGACAGCGAGGGTACGAGCAGCAAGGTGCGCACCCCCCGCAAGCAGCAGTCTCCGCCCAGAACCACGCTGCCCAGGACCAAGAAGGCCTCCCCGCCGCCGCCCCTGCCCCCGCTAGAGTCTGATGCGCCCCCCAACAGGCAGCCCCCGTGGCTACTAGATATTTGTAAGATTATCGCAGAGAATGCCAAAAAGAAATGATGTTCTATGTACTACTTCACTGAAGTAGGATGATACTTGTGGAATATATAGGGTTCTATTCAATATAATATATACGGTAGCTTTACATGTGGATATATTTTATTAATACGGCTTCAACATCACATTCTAACTACATTATTAATCTTAACATCGGTCTATTATAAAGGTAAAGTATTCCTTAAATATTCAAGTGATTCAAATATTTAAGTATTCCCAATAATCATCATGTAAAGGTTTCACTAGCGTATCCTCGAACTGATTAATTTATGAAATCTTTTAATTATTACCATTTATTTTTTTTTGTATCATGTAAAGGAAATTGTCATAATAAAATAAACAATAAATAAATGTATATAGTAGATTTTTTAGCATTTAGAGTGTTTAGAATACTATGATTAGTTTTATCAAGCGAAATGGTGATAATGTGATTAACATATAATACGATAATTCTTTTGGTATATATTTTAATTCAGGAAGTAATAATGCTTATGAAGACATCGAATAATTTAGTTTATTTTGATCTGAAAGCATTATTCCTAAAGTCAATGAATTAGTGTTATCAATCTTGATTTCTACATAGTCTTATAATATACACTTGTGTTATGCAAACCAGAATTTAAAATATAGCAATGATAATATGTATAAGGCCAGACTGCACGTGACGGAGTTGAAAGAGAGAGAAATGAAAAGAATCGCTTTGTGACAATAACCAAGAGCAGTAAAGAGTCCTAAAATTCAGTAGAAAAATTAACGTATTAGCTTTTTGCTCTGATTATCGTTTGCGTAGTTAACCATGCTGAAATTCCCTATTCTGGTTCAATTTACGCCATTGTGTAAATAATGTACGACTCGAAAACATCACTGATAATAATCTGAATGGCTGTGAGAAATGCAGAACATACTGAAAGCTAGATACTTTATTACCATAAATGTTTTACATGTGTATTTCCTTTATTCAGGTTGCATAATGTTACCAATTTCTGCTTTCACATTATTATATTGTAGAGAAGTACATATTAGTCGTATTGTTCGTCACCCTCCCTGTTAACACGGATGAAATTTGAAAAAGATACATGTTGTATAGAAGGTTGTCTATGTGTAAGGTTATTCACAGGGTAATAATATAAAGGGCTGAGCCAGTCTTGAATGTGACATGTTAGGCCATAATATAGTTAAATATTATCTGTGTTCTATAGAAAATGTCCTGCGTGATTCAATAAATGTTTGAAACCTTAACCCATTTTCATAAAATCATCACATCATATTTTACTGAATGTAACGACGAATTTTATGCTTTTAAGAGCTGGTTCACACACAGCTATAAAATATACAAGATCATACAATCCTTTCAGACCGTTCACACCTAAGCGGTTTTAAGCGCAGATCAATCATGGACAATACACATCTTACGACGGAACCGCTCCAGAGGCGATATGCCAAAAGATAAGCCTCCCCCTCTCCGATGAAAACAGGAGAGGGGGTCATTGTAATTACGGAGCTGTCTAGACCGGTGGATGACAGATGTCAAGTTGACAGATTTCAGTACAAAAAATGTGCATTCCGTTACCGCTCCCTAATTCAACTGACCCGCACTCCTACCACAGGAAGAAATATTTGATAGCGTCGTGTGAAAGTACAAAAGATAAGCGCTCACGGTTTAATAGATATCTGCTCACAGTTTTATAGCTGTGTGTGAACTTAAGAAAAATCATTGAATTTATAATTCTTATGTTGTGGAAAGGCTGGGTGGCAAAATCTGGATACACAGGAACTGTATTCTAGAGCTGCATTGCTGCAAAGTTAATTTTTCCACAGCCGAGAGATCTCTCGACATTCGACTCACAGTACGAACAAAATCGACACGAAGAATTAAAATAATTGTTTAATAAATATATTTATGTGTGAATAACACATCACATCAGCTTTTCAATGATATTTTATCCTTGTAAAAAGCAAGTTGTAAACGTAAACAATGATCTTCTTCAATTTCAAAATACTCATCTGAGAAAGTCTATCAAGACACAGAGCCTGCGCTGAATATCTAATCTATTTACAAATATACTGCGTTAAGTAAAATTATAAATAACCTATTTCTATTTATTCCTGAATGCATACTTAAGTAGGTAGAATTTGGAATTGCATAGTCATAGGCAAATATGTATTATCATTGATTAAATATGTCATATATTTATATTTTGTATTGCAATACTACATAGAACATAAATACAGCCGAGAATAATAATACGTTAGTCTCTTTTCATTTGTAATGATGTATTTATTGATAGTTTTAAATGGTGTTTAGAGAATTTTCCAGATTGGTGCATTTATAAGGTATTTTCAGTGGAAAATACAGTTTTATACAAGATTAGTCTCTGAGCATAAGCGTAAGTTCCGTGTTCAGCAGCTTGTGTAGTCACATCACATTGTGTGTGTTAGGTAAGCGCTTACAATACATAATGAGTGATGTTTTGTATGAACTGAATGAAATATGAAAGACCAATGGTTTTAACTCTTTTTTACTTTTGACTAGCATTTTGTAATCTTATAACAGAAGCGGTGAAATCGGCCTGGAATATATTTCTATAATTCTGTAATCAATCTAATTCTAGTGGATGCTTCAATGATCGCATGTGATTTAGTAATAATGTTCATACCATTCCTTTATCACTTGGAACTAATAATATAACCTACACTCAAATTATGATGTACATAATTGTATAATTTCTTTTAGATATTTTTATTAACTGCCAATTTTGATGTAAACAGAAAAAAATTATATTCTCTCCATTCATAAAACATATTCACAAAACATGTAAAATTGAATTTCGATATAATTTTTTATTTGAATCTTTTTGTATGTATCAACAAAATTGACTGCCAATATTGAAACATTTTTTGTTTAGCGATTTGACTTGATGGTGAGGTTAGGAAGGGCATATGAAAGTGAACGATTTACCTCCATGGCCAAATGGAATTGCAATAAAATCATTATATTAATTTGGTTTATTCAACCATTCTCTATCATTTGTTCCAATAATAATGATTATTGTTCAATACTCCTATCCTGTGTTAATATATTTATTACCTATATGAACTAATTTTATGTTAATTATTTAATTATGTATATTAAAGTGTAAATGTGAAATATGTCATACAAAGTCAACATTTTATTCTGTCATTCATTGTGAGCTTTGAAGGTGAGAATAAAATAATATAGAAAATAACCGTTTGTTTTAATTGTCCAGGATAGGACCTGTGTTGTTGATACACGTTATATATTATGTAAAACTAGCAAAGCAGTGAAGTGATATCTGCCCTGAAAGGCTATTCCCTAAAATTTGTGATAAGAGATCGTTCTCCCGCGAGAAGTGCTGTCAGATTTGTGTGATTTTCTACGGCTGTTAGTTGCTTTTTCTATCGGCCGATGCCAAAATTTCAGCTGTGAGCTGTCACATATATTAGTTTGGGTCGTTTTAAACACGAATTCCTGCAAGTATGCATGATTATTTATTCATTTAACAGCTGTAGAAAATCACACAAATCTGACAGCACTTCTCGCGGGAGAACGATCTCTTATCACAAATTTTAGGGAATAGCCTTTCTGAAGCAGGTAGAGCCGTGACTGAATAAAGTGAGTATACAATGCTGCCCCAAGAACCATTTATTGGATAATCAACGCCTCTGCCAAAGGTCAACCCAGGTGAGGTTTTATCCAGGTCTTGGTGGCGGATGTGTCCCACCCATCAGCTGCATGGCGGGGCGGATCGGGAGAGGCCGGTCAAATCCTTGCACTTCAGTGCGTGGAATAGATTTATACATTCGTTACTCCTGGACACACTGACCCCCAGATTCCTATACCCACCCCTCATACCTGTTTCCTTCCCAGCATTTCCTCTTCTTTATTTCCCTAAACATGACATAGGGCATGAGGGAAATTATTTTTCTCAAGGCCTCCTGTTTGGAGCTAATTTAAATAAATATATGAATTTAAGTAAATATATTTGCGACTAGCCTCTAGTGGAAGTTATTGAAAATGAAGAAATTTACAATAAAAAAATCGCGAATGTGCCATATTCGCATTGTAATACTATTAATTGGCAAAAGTAAAAATATAATTCCAAAGTACTAAAACAAATATTGGCGAGTTTAGCACTACACTTGGTGGGTATTTAGTCAGATTTGTGAAATGGTAGGTAATCTGTTCGGTCATGTTACAGAATTTCGCATTCGCTGTTTTGGCAGTGTTACGGTAGCGTTATATAAATATATACATAATAATAAAAAAGGCAATAAACACATGTGCCTTATCGCAATAATGCCGCAGCTCTTTCAAAAGGTGAGACACAATGTACGTAGGTGTGTTTCCTCCAAAGGAAAAAAGTAATAATTTTCTTGTATCTCTCTCGCACACCACACCGTGAAGTCTCCGTGGACTAAAATAGTACTAGCCGTGATGATAATTTTAGAAAGTATGGAATATAGTTACAAGGTTAATATTGATGTTTAAGTGAATTCCAAAAATGTCAAATGTCAATGCACTGATGGTTTTGCTTTTATTCTTAAACTTATAATGCTGCAGCTCTTTCTTACACACAAAATAACAACAGTCGAAAATGAGACAGTCGGTGCACCCCCCAAAGGAAATATACATAATCATTATCATACATCTCCCTCAAACGTGTAAAGAAAATGAAATGCATGAATTCCCATCGCCGTGGCTGAGCTGTAATAAGATATATCTGCTTCCTCCAAAGGAAACACTGCAGAGGGAACAGTCACACTTATTTTGTTTGTCATATTTTGTCTCGCCATAATTTAATGTGTAAGAAAGAGCAGCAGCATTATAGCGATTAGAATGTATGTTTATTGCCTTTTTTCATCATCACGGTGCCGTAAATGTGGACCCTCACGGTAATAATAAAAGTCCAACCCAAACAACAAAACCCAATAAGTTCTTCGGAGAATTAAAGAATATTGTTGTAAGTACATATTTTTAATTTATGTTAAGGAGTACCATTTATTTAAAAAAAAGCTAAAATATCTGGAAAGCCACTTTTTTGGAGCCGATAACCTCGATTTAGAGCTAAATAAAATAAAGGTCTTGGCAACACTGGTTACGATCCCATGCAATGAACCTGGATGTCACAGATTCAAATCCCGTGCGTGCGCAAATAAATTTATTAACTAACGCCGTTTTCGCAGGTGTAGGCAGAGAGGACAGGCCGCCAAACAACTCGATCTTGGCACACACTCTTTGCCTCACTCACATTCATACACCGCCTCATACACTATTCTATTATTCTGACTTTTGACATGGCTCAACTCAAGTATCTGATTCACTTGATCGTGCCATGTCTTCCTCGGGCGACCCCGAGTTCTTCTACCATCCACATTTGGTAATATATTCTTCTTACACCACTTTTTTCGTTCATTCGCTCCGCATGCCCAACCATCTGAGAGTCCCTTTCTTAATCTTAGTCATTATGCTTACATTCATTGTACATCTCCACCATTAATTTGTTATTTTACAATTTATTCATATAAACTGAAGAGCTCTACTCTATCTTTTGTGAGATCAAGATGGATCTCAGGCGAGGTTTCCTGTCAGATTTGTGTGATTTTCTGTGGCTGTTATTTGCTTTTTCTATGGGCCGATGTCAGGATTTCAGCTGTGAGCTGTCACATATTTTAGTTTAAGTCGTTTCAAACACGAATTCCTGCAAGTATGCATGATTATTTAATCGTTTAACAGCCATAGAAAATCACACAAATCTGATAGGAGATCTCGCCTGAGATCTATCTCGATCTCACAAAAGATGAGAATAGCTCTTCAGACGGTTGTAGCGTTGGGACTATTGTGGGGGTATTGCATAATTTAGGATTGTGTCAACAAGAATAAAACAATATTCACATTTCATGAAACCAGTGAGGTACTTTATTATTTTTAGTATTATGGTCACAGTATTCATAACACTAATCTAACACACCATTACTAATATTACTGTTACTTAAAGTTATGTGCTGTTAAAAATTAAAACCCAGCTTTATCTTTTATCATTGAATGAATGGTGAACAATAAATCTATAGCATAAAATGTAATAATGTACTTATAACAATTTAAATATTTAATTTTTTAATTTCTGTTTTGTACTACAAAACGTTAACTTCTTTAATTGTTTATAAAGAAGCTCTTCAATAATGTTATGGAATTGCCGCTGAGAGTCTCTTTCTCATACACAAAACATTTATCAGAAAGAGAGGTTGCGATGGAGCTCTCAGTGGTATGCTATTTTAAATTAAGTCTAACAACTATTTAAGGCTTTTAATTGTTATTGATATTATTATAGAAAAAGGTGATAAAATAGATATTTGCACAAATTTTAAGGAATTGTATTGTAAGCTTGCTTGAAATGTAGCAGAGTTATTTTTACACAAATGCAATAATAGAACTGTTATGTGAGCAAAGGATTATCTTTATTATTATTTATTTTTAAGATATATTTATGTATGTACATCACGACAATATAAGTAGGTTCAAGGACACTGACCACGATTATTGTTTAAACGTCGACGATTATTATCAAGATTTGTTTTTGGGGTATTATGCCATGTTGCGCTACCTCCTTCTTTAGCCAAGGTTTCAGACAGCGTTACAGTGTCCATCATCAAGGCAGATGTGTAATTGTTGTAAAGTAATGTAAACGTTGGCTAAAGAAGAAGAAATACCCCAAAAACAGATCACGATAATACTTTTCAGAGCGAAAATCACAAATCATATCTGACAATGATTATTGTTCAAAAGACAATGATTATTGTTCAAACAACAATGATTATTGTTCAAAAGACAACGATTATTGTTCAAACAACAATGATTATTGTTCAAAAGACAATAATTATTGTTCAAACGACAACGATTATTGTTCAAACAACAATGATTATTATTCAAAAGACAACGATTATAGTTCAAACAACAATGATTATTGTTCAAAAGACAACGATTATTGTTCAAACAACAATGATTATTATTCAAAATACAACAATTATTGTTCAAACAACAATAATTATTATTCAAAAGACAACGATTATTGTTCAAACAACAATTATTATTATTCAAAAGACAACGATTATTGTTCAAACAACAATTATTATTATTCAAAAGACAACGATTGTAGTTTAAGTGACACCTATCAAATGGAATCACTTCATCACTCAATGAATTAGATTGACAGTACTGCACAGAAGAATACAGAAAGAGATTATTAGTACTGAAATTTATGAGTAAAATTTAGAAAATCCATCGTAATAGTTATATTTTACTAAAGAATTGACTTCGTTTTCTTTATATAATGTAATACTACATTATAAATACATCACAGTAGACACTCGATTATCAGGGGTCAATTTAACTAGGCTGTGAATTAACTGACAGTAGAAAGTTTTTAATAACATTTCCAAAATATCATTTAATTTTACACAAAAGACCCATTTCTAAAGGCCAGTAACACTGGTTAAATTTGGATGAAAAATGTCTCACATAAGCAGTGTCGCCAACTTGATTTTTAAAATAAAGCCAGTTGCAACCCGAAAAGGAACTAAAAAGAACCAAAACCACATTTGTCAGAGCTGAAGGCCTCATTTTGGCTATAGCTATAGCTATAGCTTCAAAGGAGCTGAGTAACACTGCACATAATACCTGACATCAATTTATTTAGGATTTTTTATATTTTGGTTTATTTTTCACTCCCGCCCGGATAATCGATAGTCTAATGCACTAATAAACTTGTAAATTTTATTATTACTAATTTAATATTTAACAAAAACAAACAAATATTTCCTACTAATCATAAAGTTGTTGAAGATAATAAATTTCCGCAGGTGTCATCAAAGTTAATTGACTAGTGCAAAGTCTTAAATACTAATGTTCTTAATACCTACCAGGAAATTATTAAGAATAAGGGGGACCTAGGAGGTAATGGTTCTCAATATAGCAAATGTATGGCTGGGAATACACAGACTGCTACAAGCAGTCAATATCGACAGCTTCAAGCAATGGCTGCATACTTGAGTAGTCGAATATCAAAACGTACTTATCTCCACGAACCAAATTTTCGGCAAAAGCAAGAAAACTGTTTCATAGCATTTAAGTATAATAAAGTAAAACAAATGTTTTGTAAAAATAATGGTAAAATAAAACATTTTAAATGCATATTTGAAATATAAATCTGATAGATAATTAGTTATTTAATATTTAAAAATGGACTTAGATACATTTTGATATTGAACCATGGATTTAGATACATTTTGAAAATGAAGTCTTTGGATTTAGTCACATTTTGGAACTCATAAACTGTGTTTGATAATACTTCTCTGCCAGGGGTGTAGTGAAGAAATTACATAATTTATATATACATTTATATGTTTATATATCTCACAAAAATCACGATCACATCAACATCAAAACCACTCACATAACATGTGTTTCTTGTAATGGTGTCCATTGTACAGAAAGTAACTCATTGATTGGTTAAAAAACCAATATGGCTGCCAATTCCATGGCTCTTATTGGTTATTGGAGTTGAGTACGTTTTGAAAACAAATGATTTTGGATTTAAATACGTTTTGAAATTGAAGACGATTTTTAACAAGCTATAACTAAGAATTTAACCATGTTTTGGCACTGAAATAATATTTCAAACATAGCTATGATCCAAGAGAACGTGTTGGCATTCAAATCTCAAAAAAAGTCAAAATGGTGGTTAAGTAACTTTTGATTTTCAACTACTCACTTCTCATACAAAAAAACATTACAAAACAAAACGGTAGGTAGGTGGTCTGTTATTCTTTCATTTTTTTTTCAGTTTCTTTTTCATTTCGAAAACCAACTGCTTGAAGCAATCCGTACTTTTCTGCTTACGATCTTTTACTTTGCAACTCATTAATATATAAGAAAGTAATGAGTAATGACGCATTAATAAGTACACTTTAAATTACAGAAAATTGCTTTGAAAATTTGAACTTTAAGTTTATATTAGCATCAAGGAAGCAGATTTAAAATGTTTTTTAATAAATAAGTCAGTTTAATTTCTAGATAATTTTATCCCAGAATAAAACATTTATTCTGCAACATCAACCTATAATGTGAAAGAAAACAAAATAAGAAATTTTTATTCTAAATGAAAATATCTTCCAAAATAAGGTCGTCGCCTAAGTTTTTAATCTGAAGAAAATGTGCTATATTTAAAAAGTTATTAATAGCAGTAAAATTAGTTTCGGTAAAATGTATGCAATAATGTCCGGTGAAGTCATACGCAGTAAAATTAGTTTCGGTGAAATGTATGCAATAATGTCCGGTGAAGTCATACGCAGTAAAATTCATAATTATTCAAATGGCATTGTTGCAGAATCGCTGCGCATGTCTCGTGGTGCCACATGCTTTTCAGTCGGCTGCAAAATGCCGGCTTATAACTTCGGTACTACTTGGTATTTTCCAAAAAATCTAAAATTATTTTTTTTAAACATGAAATTTCGTAGGTCAGAAAAACTGATTTGATATTGTAATTCTAAATTATGTAAATAAAAACAAATGTAATTAATTGTTTCAAATCAGTTTTTAAGATTAACTCATCTGGAATTTAAAGTTTTATTTACATATCACCAACTTCTGATGCAATATGTATCTCAACAAATTGTGTTAACTGGTAACATTACAAGAAATAAATAATAATTAAAACCATTTAAATCTTAGTTTGTGTAGAATTATTTGGTTGTTTTATAATTTATAATTAATTTTTAAAATATACTAGAATCAGCACTTAATAACTATGGTAAGTAGTAAGGTTGCCCCGATGCTGGTTGTAATACATTTAAGTTAATCAACGAGAATAAAGTCCCTTATAGATAAACATTTATTACAACATAAACAATAATACTGAACAAAATGTTTGCAAAAATATGAAACATTTATATTCTCACTATCCTTTGCCATTGTTTTATGTTTGGGGTAGAATAATCAAGAGATCAAAATATTTAATTCTGTAACCAAAAACAAACCCAAACAAAGAAAAACTAATAGCTGTTATGACAAAATTAACATTTTTAAAATTGTACCTATCCAACAAAATAATATTTTATATCACCCTGGTGGTCAATGGAAATTATTAAGTACCATTAAAATTAATAAAATAAAAGCACAAATAATTGCAACATTTGAATAGCTTTCAAAGCTTAGTTGAAGAAAATTATAAAATAATGTTTATACACAACACAAACAAATTATTTAACTAGCTTGCCAAAATAGCTGTGAAATTTAAAATATTCAACACCAATACTACAAATATGCACAGATTCATATCGTGGGGATTTGTACAGCACTGGACGACTTGTATTGATTTACGCATTCAGCAGTGATATCTTTTACAAAACTTGGTCAAATTATGTATCCAAAGGGGAAATTAGTTAAATGGGAGTTCAACTAATTTAGCATTCCAAAAGATTAATGATTGTTTGGAAGCTAAATTGTTTTATTCTATGAAGGTATTGGCAAGCAAGTACTGAATGGGCAATCAAGTAAGGTCTTTAATAAATTCATTAAATTTAATGGATAAGTTTCAGTTCTTCGATAAAGCGTAAAAATACACCGCGAACTGTCCAATAATTTGATTAAAATCACAATATGAAGGAATGTATGAGGTAACTAAAGCATGGCAACAAATTGTTTGTACAGAGGTAATTATATCTACATATCTGTAGGCAGCATGTCAGGTATCAAGTATTTGCACAGTTCTATCTCGGATCCCACAAAGAAAACTTTACTTGAAGTGTTTTCATCGAGCCTGAAAACAAAAAGAAATTTCAATCTCATTTAAAAATCCCTGCTCAAAGTCGAACACATATATTTATATTTTATTTCTGAAGGTTTCTGTGTCTTTTGCGACAGCCTAACGTATGGTAAATTGGCCAAATACGACACATATGACAGTTTTCTTAACAGCGGTTTTCCGTATTGCGCTAACGAGCTAAATAATTCCAAATTTTGTTTAGAAATTATTAAAACAAGCGTATACAATAGATAAACAACCCCCTATGGCTGTGTAAGCAATGCAAAGCAAGCATCTTTCCATGAACAATTTTTTGTGATTTTTTTTAATTAATAATGTTTTCACATCCACGCTCGTTTATCAATTGGATAAAACTTTCACAACATTTTTTAGTAAGGCTGTTACTCTTTAAGAAGTATTTATGTTAAAGCCAGAGATGCCGTATAATCATAACAATAATCATTTGCAAACATAAAAATACTACGACAAATGGATAGTAATTTATGAACACCTTTTAAGCTACGTAAGTAGTTATAAGTAATAAATAGTAATTTGTGTTTTTTAAGTAGGTAATTAATCCACACCAACTGACATCAACACACGACAGGCATAGATAAGCCATTGAAAGCCTTAGAAAATCACAGAAATTTGGCAGCGTTTTGTTTCTAACTAAAATTACTGATAAGGTAAAATAAATAAAAAGATTACATATTTTATTAGACAAATGTATTATAAACGTTATTGTCACCTCACTTTTTTGTTATTTCATTTAGAAATAATTAACAAAAAATTCTTAAAGTTTAAAAAAAAAATTTAATTGCGATCCAAAACTTTGGTGTCATAAAGGTGTGCATTTTACTTGTGATGAATTTTTATATTTGAATATAAAGCGTTGTGTTTTCTCTTTCTAACACCGTTTAGATCATTTTTCTCACCATGATAGTAAAGGAGACACAACGATTTCTATGAGACCTGTGGGAGTGTGTATGAGTTGTTCCGGAAAGCAAACAATTTAGCCTGACGGGTTAAGTGAACATACCAACTTTTGGCAGAAACTCTATAATATTATTAGTGTCCTTTTGGCAGCTTGGATTCCATCAAATGACTAAATTTGATTTCCAATTTTGCTAATGTCTCACTCGACTGTTTTTACACATCAAAAATTGAATACCTCTCGGCCGTTGTTCCAAAGGTCTTTCTACTCGAAGTTCAGCTCTCAACTTGCGCTCAGTGGAGTAAAAATGACATCAAAAGTCTGCTTGTTCCCAACGTTGGATTAAGTTAAGTGACTCGACCATCATAAGTACCAACTTACCATCCTTTGATGACAGCCCAGCAGCCAGAGAACAGGGTGGGAGAGTTGATGATGAGACAGACTCCGAGCCTCTCGGGGTAGTGGCGACTGAGAAGCCAGATCAAGTTCTTGATCATCTGGTAGTCCATGCAGCCCATGCTGAAGTTGGCCAGGTCAAACACAATGCACAGATTGTCAACCACCTCCTCAAAACACTTTTTACACCCTTCCTCCTGAAAACAAATTAAATATTTTAAGAATGAGTTAATTTCCACGAAATATTCTCAGATTTTAAATATTATTCATATTAGAATTTTTTTTTTTTTTAACATTAGCTCCACTTAGGAGTGCCATCTCTAAAATTTGGCAACCAGGACAAGGCGCGTGAAAACCCCGGATTTTAGAGCCCAGAACCCGGATATGTCAACAGGTTTTTTTAAAGATAGTCAGTGTAATAAAAAACAGTTGAAAATATCATAAATCATATTTTTATTTAATTTCAGACCTTAAAATTAAATTTAGTCATCTTTAATCATAATTTTAAATGTACCTAACAAAACAGAATCTCATTACAGTTTGTTACAAATTGTTTTAATAATCAGTTTTAAATTTTTAAACCCGGACTACAAATGAAGCCCTGCCCGGACACTCCCCGGATGCCCTCTAAACTAGGACAAATCCGGGGAAATCCGGACGGATGGCAACCCTACACTTAGGTTAAAATTAAAAAGAAATTTTTACAATTTTTTTTTAGATGAATATATTATAAAGGTTACTGTCACCTAACTTGTATGTAGTTTCTTAAAAAAATAATGAATAAAATTTCATAAATTTTTCTCAAATTGGGGTGGTTGGAAGCTTTGGTTTCATAGAGGTGCACATTTTAATTTATCTGTGGTTAACTTCTAGATTTGAATATAAAGCGGGGTGTTTTCTCTTTCTAACACCATTTAGATCATATTTCTCACCACGAAATTGAGAGAGATACAATGATTTCTATGAGATCTACGTGAACTGTTCCCAAAAGCGAATAGATTAGCTTGAGGTGTTAATAACAGGAAAACAAAACTTTTTTGGGATTTCAAAAATTTTAAGAAATATTTATGAGTTTTCAAAGTTACCTTTTATTTTTACGATTAGGCTCTACTCACGATCCGATTTAAAGCATTGCTTTCAGAAAACTGTATGCAGAGTCTCTGCAAATCGGATTGTATGTAGGCAAAACCACCAGCTGAATTATTATACATAATTACCTTTATCAGGCTGTCGGAATAATAAAATAATTCGATTAGGGGTTCTGAACGCAGTCTTGGCAGAACAAATTCTCCAACGTTTTATATATGTAAAAGCTAGTAATAATAGATATTTTCAAAAACTTTCAAAATTATTTATTGTTGTGCAGGGTCCTGCAAAACTAAATTATTTTTTGTGAAATTTTATAGCACCGTTCGTTAAAATAAAAATGTTTTGCTTTTTTTTACAAAAATATAATTCAAGCAAAACAAAAAAAAATAATTGCGAATAAGGTAATACAAAACTTAGTAATCAAAACAGACCAGATGTTTCCAACTTATTTTCACTTCAAAATAAGGCTACATTCATCGGAAATAGGAATGCTCAAGAATATTTTAATCTGGTTTACGTCGATTACTCCTAAATTTGTTTACCACATAAACCCATTCCCGCTTCTTTTCACGTATTTTGCAGAATATTCATTTAATTCATTTCATGTTTATGTGTAAATGCAACTTTGACCACTAGAGAAAAACCCTACGCAATAGACAGTTCGTGGCCTACCTCATTGGGAGTTCAACTGGAGATTAAAATGGAGGAAAAATTCCTCAATGTGAAAAAAATCCTATTTGGGTTTTTCGTAGTAAATATTATTCTTTTCCCAGAGATTAGCGACCACAACAATATACGATAAGGCAATTCATTAAAACGAGTGTGGCTTCAAAATATAATGTCGGAAGTTACAAAAAGTAACTTCTTCAGTTTAATAATTACTTATTTTAATAACAAGTTATCATAGAAAAAAATCTGTTAATTCTTGTAAAATACTACTCCGTATAAATTTGGTGTTAATAAATCTCATAGGTGCTGCGCATTCAGGCATAGATTCCCCAGATCTACCGCTCTGCCGCCACTGGTATATTTTGTATGAACCTAAGAAATATGACAGAAGGTCCCCTAGGTGCTGATATTCCTAATGCACCTGTAGGATTTGGGATTCATTTTGGACTCACTCTTGGTATGAGTATCATTGACAGGTGGATAAGGGGCGCTGTTTAATGTTTGGTAAATTTTGTATTATTTCTTTATATTTTTTAGCACCGCACAGACGCACTTTAGAGATAACTGCCATTGCGCCAAAGTACTCTGTACACTTTAAATGCAACAAACTTTTCAAATATTCAAAATAATAATAAAATTAATCCAATAGACAATAAATATTTGCAAATTGCAATTAAATACATGTCACCCTAAGTACCTCAGGCAAGAAATACTCATTATATTACTCCCACTCCCAGATATAACCAGATTGTTACAAAGTATTTTATTGTACAAAATACCAAAGTGTTACTTTTTTATTACCATCTTGTAAAGTAATTAATGCAGGGTAGTTTGGTATATTGCAGCCAACGCACTATTCAATAGCAGGGCATGTGTTCTTACCCTGATTGCTGGTCTATTTGGGAGAAATGTTTAAGTATTATTTTTTTGGTCAAAGTTAGAACGCTGATCAAAATTAGCGTGTCTTACGGTATCTACATCTAAAAGTAACCACCTTTATCCCGTTGCTATTTTGTATTAACCAATATTAACAAAAGAGGTGGTTAACATAACATATATGTATACATAACTTATTTATGAAGTAGTAAAGTCAGTTGTTGAAATCATATTTTTATTACTGGAGTCAAATGAAATTAAGTATCTTTTTATTAGCTGATAGGGTTCTTATTTAATGTTTACGAAGCCCAGGCCAAAAGATAAAAAACAATGTTGTACAACGCCTGATTGGAATTTCTATTACAAAAACAAAACATTACCATTCAAAGAAATAAAATGCATCTACTCAATTGGTTCTTACTTCCGATAAATAAAAGGTAAGTAAAAATATCTTACTAAGCAGTAAACGATGAATTTAGTAAGTTCGTCAATATTTCTGTCGTTGACATTGTGATTACGCGCAGGAATGTAAACAACAGGTCTTCCGCTCATGTCCCGGTGTCTCAAAACACGTCCCTTCTTTCCGAGCATGTGTTTTTTTACTTCTTCCGTCTCCTCGGTTAGATTTGCCACTCCGTACTCCTGTCGCCATTTGTTAGTTTTCAATATTGCCTGAAAAGTAATAATGATGAATCAGAATAAGATTGATCACACTGATTTTAAAATACATGTTAATATGCAGGTAATTATTAAAGATAACACTATCTTAACCACTCTTCAGGCGGGCGAAAACCCATTCTGAGAAAATGGAATTTGTTTTAAACTGATACATATTTGAAAATAATATGAACAATTTTTTTTATAGAGTACTCACCACACTCCAACTATAAAAGTATTATCCAAAATTACAGCATACTTTGTAATAGGATTCCATAAACAGAGAGAGTCAGTGTTGGGCCATTTAGTGACGTTTATGAAGGGTAAAAAATGTATTTTATTACTTTACGGAAAAATTAGTTTTAACCTTACAGAGTATCACATTTCAATCATTGCAAAAAAAACCAATATGATCATCTCCAGTGCAAAATTATATGTTTCCTTTTGACAAGAAGATAAGAAGGACTTGTATCACATGTACATATATACAATATATCTATATGTTTTGTACGTGTTCATATAGTTGGGACCCTTCCAAAGAGATTGGCGTACAATATTTGTATAAAAATATTTGACAGCAGCCTCTCCAGGGATTCAAGCAGGACTGGCATAAAAAGTAGAACTACCCTTCCCGCCCAACATGCATTAAAATAAAATAATATTAGATTGCCTTATGTTTTGTCAATACTTACACAAAACCACCTATAAATATGATTCCCACACACACAAAGTACTTCATAATGAGATGAATTTATTATATAGATGAATTTCTGAATTAATTTAAACTGGTTTTGTTTTCAAATGTCAATGTATTGAAAGAATTAATTTACCTGTTCAATTTACAGACTAGGTAGGTTACATTATTTTTCATGAGCATGCAATACACAACTCAACAATCATGTTTCCGAAGTTAAATTTTCAAAACTTCTTTAGCAGATAATATTAAAAATTTAAGGGTTTTATAGGCAATTATCACCTAATCTAATATCAAAGATAACCATATGTTAGATTAATCGAATGAATGTCTTCCAACCTGAATGTATAATTTTTTATTGATTTATGGTATTATAAAAAGTAAGAACTTACTTGAAATGCTTTATCAACATCTTTGAATGCTCTTAGATATCGTCTCAATGAAAATTCATTATGATATTGGGCAGGATCCGCATCAGATATCATTTTCATTCTAGATTTCAGGTCTTTCAAATCCTCTTCGTTAACCGGCTTCACTTCGTTTGTTGACATCTTGATGCGATAATTACTAGGATACTCTAAGATAAAATGAATAAGAACTCACAAATATAAAACAAAAATAAACTCTCATAACCTTAAACCCGCAGAGAAACGAAGTACGCTGACACTTTTGGCATTTAGCATAACGAAACGAGAGGTTCATCCCACTTTTCTTTTTGAATGAATTTTTTTGTAAGTTGGCAATCATGATAAAATAATGATTGTAGGAATCTGCACTACGATAGATATCCTACTCAACGGTAGATGTCACTAGGCAACGTTTTTTTTCCATTTGCATGCTGTTCATTATATTGTTCGTGACAGGGGAAAAAATATGATAACATAAAAATAAAATTTGTGATTACTACATTTACGTACTATAAAGAACCAAAATAAATATAAATAGGAATAAAATATTATTTCTCTTTTTTTTTGAAAAAAGAGAAAATATTATAATGAAAACCAAAATTTCCTCAGAAATCATGATATTTTGTAAGTAGGTACTTAAATATCTACCTAATTAATTAATAAACACGATGACTTCAAACTTGAAAAATGAATCTTCATCGCATAGGTTCTCGATGTGGGCGTTTCACACTCAGGGGGCGCCGGGGGCGATAGAAGACCCAAAGAAAATTAGGGTGCGTTGAGGAAAACTACAGGGCGTTGAGATGGCGTAGTGAGGGCGTGGGCAGGTAAAAAAAAATGGTATAAAAAAGACAAAAAAACACGCTTATCACGTACTAATAATCTTAACTGTTCATTAAGAATTGACAATATATCACGAATACAAGAAGGAAGGAGGTAGCAATCCGGCACACCCCCCCTCTGGCTGTGGTAAGGATAATCGTGACAAGAGTTATTTCAGATTCGCGACAGATGGTAAGTAAAAACAATTAGGGGGCGCTACAAAAAAAATCAAAGTGGGCGTATATAAGGTTGAGAACCTATTGTGCCGACGTAAAATTTTTGCAGTGCACCAACGGATTCTATTTTCGTAGTAATAACTTCTTATTTATTTGCAAAATGTTGTTTATGTAAATTGTGTCGTCATATCAGATAATGCGTTAATATATATTTTTAATAACAACAATTTGTAATCCACCATAAGCATTTTCTCAAGAATTATTTTGTTGATCGTGCCTGTCGGCTACTACGGTTACTAACGGCCACCATTTTGAACCGGGACTGGAACGTAACAAACAAATTTACACACAGCTGATGAAATGGCAAATGGCAAAATGAGTTAAAAAAGGACTTTGCTTTGCTCAGACAAATAACAAACAGTTTTAACTGTTTTTGCTGTTCTGAAAAATAGTAAGTACCTACTTATTTTGTCACTTTTGCCCTTTTGACTTGGGACAAACACACCTGCTTTTCAAATGATAGGTATTTATTATATAAGGACCTGTTTACGTTTTCATTATAAAAATGTGCATTATACTTTTATCGGTATAGGTATTAGAAATAGTTTCCTTGGATTTTTTTTTATACGTGGAATATTTCACGCATGAATTAACTGAAAATTGAAAATATTTTATTATTTTTGTCTTACTCCGCTTACTGGTTAATACGCAATATTTCTTATTCAAACAGTTAGATTTAGCTTTATTACACCGAAAAGTGAGTAATTACGTCGGGGGAGATGAAAAAATATGCATATTAAATTTAAATCTTGTTAAAATTATTTCACTCGCGCGGTATACGCCATTTGTATTTTCATCGTTTTTTGGTTTACATTTCATAGACAATTAATCATCAATCAATGCTGCCAATAGAATAATTACACATACCCGTTACACAAACCCTGCTTTGCCAAACAAACCATTCAAAACCTGGGATGTATATTTAAATTATGATGGCATCCAGCTTTTGCAGCTTAAATCCCAACCCAGGAATAATTCTTATAAGTATTAATATTGATAAGTACTTTTCTGTTTTTATTTTGACGAGAATTTATTTTATAAGATTGGTATTTCCAACAAATGTCATATTTTATTGTCTATTAGTTAAAAAAAATTAATATTCCGTATTATCCGCGTATCGAACTTCAACAACACGAACGTTCCGTATTATCCGTGAGGTGGGCTCATACACTTGTACCAATATTTTAATAAATAAAATAAAAAGATTTTTTCTTTTAAATAATTTTTTTTGGATCTCACTCATCTGGCCCTGTGATTCGAATGGTTTTGTATTTTGTATAGAGATATTTTTCTACTCCTAAGATTATCGTGATATGTTTTTTTAGTTCTTTTTTAGCTTATTATGTCGTATTAAACTGTTTCAGGACAGACGATGGACACTGTTATGTTATTCGAAACACTGGATAAAGGAGTATAATAATTTAAAAAATTAACAGCGATAGGTAGGTATGTACTTTTGGCCGTGAAAAATCTCAAATCATACCTCCTAAGATCTTTATCTCAAAAATAGGTTAGGTAAGTACTAAAAATGGTGATCGGACAACTCAGAATGAAATTAACTCAGAACCTCCTTTGAACAGTCATTAAAACTGATATAAAAAATAGGTTAAATAGGTTACATTATGGGTTCCATGCCAACTGAGAATAAAGTCGTTCAACACCTCCTTGAAAAGTCATTAAAAGCTATGAAAAAATAATTCTAAAATAGCCCATAATCCTAACCTAACCGTAACCTATTTAACCATTTTTAAATATTTTTTTCCATCACTCTGACTTTTCTGAGGTGGTTCTGAGTTGGTTTCTTTCCGAGTCCGATTCTGAGTCCGATCGAAGTTCTGAGTCCGATCACCTACGTTAGGTTAAAAGTTATGGGCTATTTTTTTTTCATAGCTTTTAATGACTTTTCAAAGAGGTGTTGAGTTGACTCGATTCTGAGTTGGCACGGAACCACTAAAAACAGGTTAGGTAGACATAGGTAGGTACTAGTTTTTCAAAACATATCAACCCGACCTGAATATTTAAAAAATAGGTTAGGTAGGTACTAGTTTTTTAAAACATGGCAACCCGACCTGAATATTATTATTTGTGACCTTTGATGGATGCTCCGTCGGCCTAGTAGGGCAATTTGAAATTTGAACGCGTTACCAGCGCCCCTAAATCAAGGCGCTGCCAGCGCTAAGCGGCCTCCGGGGAACCATTATTTAACGGAATGTATTTCCTCGCCTATAAAAATTCGATGGTTAAATAAACAGGGGTACGAGACATTCAACTATCGGCTTTAATTGCGTATTTGCGGTGGTGAACAATAAAACTAATTTCTAAACTAATATTGAAACTGATATTGTTTTATTGGTGACCCGACAGTTGATCCCCCGACAGTTGCCCCCCCGTAATGATATTTACTGCAAAATTATAATTTTTTGAACAATTTCAAACCTAAATCGACTTCAAAATTGCTTTTTTTATTTGTAAAACACATGTTACATATTTAACACATTTGAAGCTGGTTCACACACAGCTATCAAATATAAAAGATCATAACACGCCAAATAACGCTCTCCATACAATCCCTTCAGACCGTTCACACCTAAGCGTTTTTAAGCGCAGATCAATCATAGACAATACACATCTCAGACGTAACCGCTCCAGACGCGATATCCCAGAAGATAACTCTCCCCTTCTCCGACTAAAACAGGAGAGGGGGTCATTGTAATTACGGAGCTGCTTAGACCCGTGGATGACAGATGTCAAGTTGACAGATTTCAGTACAAAAAATATGCGTTCCGTTGCCGCTCCCTAATTCGACTGACCCCCTCTCCTACCACAGGAAGAAATATTTGATAGCCTCGTGTGAAAGGACAAAAGATAAGCACTCGCGAATCAACAGATATCTGCTCGCAGATTTATAGCGTAATGTGAACCAGCTTTAAGCGTTTTTAAGCGCAGATCAATCATAGACAATACACATCTTAGGCCCTCCGTTCATGGAGATACTTGCAAACTACGTGATTGTGACACAACCACAAGTAACCTGCAGATATAAAAGCCCCGAAAAAGGGCGTTTATTAATAAATAAATAAATATACTACTTTTTAAAGCTGGTTTCCGTACACGGCACTACCCGAATTATACTGAACTTGATCATTTTTCACGTGCAGCCGTGGAGTTAACACGATGTCAAACGAGGTCAAATGACTTTTTCTCCAACATTAATCTATGCCTTCTCCACTAAATCATTTCTTGCGTGTTCTGGTAATGTAAAGTTATATAAACACGCATTTTTTCCACTTCCAGAACAAATCTAACATTACTTTCGTGTTTAGACGCCATTTCTGTCAAACGTCAAACGAAAGTAGTAGACACGAACGCTGCAACGCGTAGCGCGCTACCAGCGCCGTCGATAGCGCGCTACCGACTTCAACCCGATATCCGTCGGGTACCGCCGTGTACGAACACCAGCAAAATTGTATGGCGGGTACCTACGAGCCGTGCGCGTGCTACGCGCATCAGGCTCGAATAGCTTGTAAGTAGCTCCATGAACGGAGGCGCTTAGACGTAACCGCTCCAGAGGCGATATGCCCAGAAGTTAAGTCTCCCCCTCTCCAACTAACACAGGAGAGGGGGTCATTGTGATTATGGAGCTGCCTAGACTCGTGGATGACAGATGTCAAGTTGACAGATTTCAGTACAAAAAATTTGCATTCCGTTGCCGCTCCCTAATTCAACTGACCCCCTCTCCTACCACAGGAAGAAATATTTGATAGCCTCGTGTGAAGGAACAAAAGATAAGCGCTCGCGATTCAACAGATATCTGCTCGCAGATTTATAGCTCTGTGCGAACCAGCTTTTACATAAGTAAAATAGATGTCTGTTATGGTGACCAATGGAGGATAGTTACTTTGAATGAAGTCTAGTGTAAACATATGGTACTAGTATGTAAAGATGTTGAAAATTGGTAAAATTATAATAAAAAATAGAATTTAATAAGTTGGTATGGATATCAAACGAATTTATTTACAGTGTCAATTTTTTGTAATAATGCGCTGGTATACCTACAATATAGGGGAAGGCCGGGCATAGTGGCTGTAACCACTTTTTATATCACACACATCCTCCGTGGTCGAGGGGTAATGCTCTCGACTAGCAATCCGGAGGTGGCGGTTTTAAATCCCGGCGTGCGCAAGTATCTAAATTTTATTTTATTAATTTTATTTATTTCACAATTTATTCATAAAACATAATCATCTACAGTACCTACGTTTGTGGCACGTTCCAGAGTGGAAGATACCCTCAGTATCGCCATGGTGTAAGACCACCGTTCAGAATTGAAACGTTGCTTGAAATGCTACCACAACACAGGCATGTGCCTAGTATGGTGGTCGAAAAATCCCCAATTCATGTAACAATTCAAAGAATAAAGAAACTTAAAAAAAAATGGCTTCAGCCGTGTTTGGTTACTAGATCTGAATAGTAAGGTACTTCCCCACCTTCCTCTTCCCCATCTCCTTCCCCTCCCCATTTACCTTCAGCATCAGAACATACCCAAATTGGGAAAGCCGTAGTCTCACTGGTACCAGACGGGAGCTGTTGGGACTCTTATGGGGAATAAACATAAAAAATAAAAATTAAATTATTGAAAAGATCGTCCAACCCCGCTCTACTCTAGCTAATTCAATGTTTATAAACGGTGATTTATGGAGTGTTTTATTGATGCAAATAATCATTAGCTTTTGTCAGTTTTTTCAACAAATGTATTTAAATATGGACAAATACAAATGAATGTAATATCATCTAAATGACATAACAACTGAAAATTACTAATAAATCTAAACGAAACATGAAACAGAACAAGACACAGAAAAATAAAAAAAGATAACGGTTTCAACCGAGACTCGGACCCAGGATCTTTTTTGTATCATTTATATATTTTATGGACCGATATTTTATGGATCATTTTTGTTGATCTCATATTTCAAATTAAGAACTAAAAATATCATCCACAACAAATTTTCCTTGTATTTTTGGCAGTTTTTTGAAAGATGAACAAAGTTCTTTAACGAATTTATTTGTAATCTGGATGGTGTCTCGGATAAACATATCCGATTTTATTTATAATGGAGACCTGCTGAATTTTTCTAAAAGCCTAATTTAAATGAATATTAAATTCTTAATTATGTTGATGGGTGTTACCTAACAAATTTATTCCAATAAAAAAATATTAGATATTTATTTACGCCCTTTTACCTTTACGACCTTTTAAATTAAGGTGATACTTAAAAAGAATTTATAATCCTCTATTTCATAGATGTCGTTAGATTAATTATTATGTTAAGTTGAAAGGTTGTGTGCAAGTTATGCTTTAAAATATTAAGATGATTTAATTGTTTGCGTCTGCACCTGCATATTCATATATTATACTAGCAGACACGGCCCCACGTTGTTGTGGCTAACAAAACACAACGCCATTACCCAACCTTTATAACCAACGTCACACCGCCCGCTTGCCAGCCCGCTGCTCGCTGCCTGAATTAAATCTTTGAATTTCTCGGCTTTTCTCTACTATAATATGCATGTATTATAAATATAAACCTTTCTCTTGAATCACTCTATAATCTATTGGTGAAAACCGCATTAAAATCCGTTATGAAAATCCGTTTAGTTTAAAAGATCTAAGCGTACAGACTGCGGGAGCGACTTCATTTTATACTATGTAAGGGGTCAACCATTAATTACGTGAGCTAAAAATGAGGGGGGGGGGGTTCAGTAAAATCTCACCAATCAAAAATTAAATTGTTTCACTTCTTTTGAAGTGTCCCATTTTGCCGGCTGAAAAAATCTAATGGCTATTATCTTTATGAAAATAAATTTAGTCATTTAATAAGCGTAGTGTAAGGGGTAGGGGATCCCACCAAATATCACTTAATCTCACCAATTAGGGGTCAAAATTTAAAGAAAATTAAAAAAAAAACATCGCACGTAATTAATGGTGCCCCCTAAAGATGTATATATATATATATGAATAAATACTTTTGTCCATAAACTAAATAAAATTTTCCAAGAAAGGATAACAAATACAAAATTGGATTGAATCACCGACTGTATTGTATTTGTTAGTCTTTCTTGAAAGATTTGAGTTTATTAATTGGCAAAACTATTTATGCATATTCATATTTCATGTGTACAGGGGCAAGCATATAATTCTTCTTGATTATTAAGCACAACTTGCACAAAGTGTCTTAACCTAAAATAATTAAACTAGTGCCGTCCATGAAAGAGTAGATTTTGAATTATTTTTTCACCTTATATTAATTACAATCAGTGCCGTAAATAGCCTTTTCTGCGCCCCGTGCGAGCTTCTACAACTGCGCCTGCTTAACTCTTACTGGACTCTAACTGGACTCTTCGCCCATTATACCACCCACTGTGTCTCTAGTGAAAATGCGTTGCCCACCCTGGTGCTTAAGATTTAATTTTTGGGCCACTTTGGTCTTCATACTTCTGTAATAAAATACCCTGCAAAGTTTCAGTAAATTAATTTAATTTTAAGTACTTGGTATGGTAGAGTTTTGAATAAGGAAGGTAGCATAGCATAAAAAAATTGCGTTTAAGTATGAATTGGTGAAAAAAAGTTTATTCGAAAATATTTGCAAAGATTATTCATAACTACACAATACACAAACGAATGAGACCACAAATGAATAAGTTCAGATAGCAAAGATTTAAAGCAAGCCATAAACTTTTTTAAAGATTTACTTTTCGCGCTTTCTTCATTGCGAAATCGTTGATAACCTTTTCAAACGACAGGCACCGTCCTATGTCGCGTTCAACCGACAAAATCGCTAGGCCGGTCAACCTTTCTTGGCCAATCGTCGAGCGCAAATAAGTTTTATTAATTAGAGCTTACTGAATGATCTTTCGCAGGAAGCTACAGTCACTGGCATTGTTAAAAAAATCTTTATAGCGACTACTACATTGGGAAACATCTCTTTTAAATCTAGTTGGACTATAGTTTTAAGAAGACCCAGACTTGAACTTTATTAAGTGACTCGACGTGCGCTCTAAGTTCAGGATCAAATTTTGAAATCATATCCACGGCACTTTTGAATACTCCAGATCCTGCTTCTCCAATATGCTCATGAGAGCCTCTGAGAGGTAAATTATTTTCCGCGCAAAATAAAATTATGCTAGTACATACTTTTAAAGTATGTCTAGACTTTTTTGTTTCTTGATCAATAGCCTTTAGTAAAGATGCATCTATGGTGGTCTTATTTTTGATTTGTTTTTCAAACATTTAGGTACGTATGTGTTGGAATCGAGCACTAGGGGCGCAGCGGGGCCCGGGAACTTATCAGGAGCAATCAGGAGCAATCAGGAGCAATCAGGAACAATCAGGAGCAATCAGGAGCAAAACGAAAAAATAATAGTCCTGCCTAGTCTGGCCTTTCTTGCGCCCCCCAGACTCTGGGGGGCGCAAGAAAGGTGACCCCTCCAGACCCTGTGCCTGGGCACCGGTGGCACCGTCCTATTTACGGCACTGATTACAATTGACTATTTGCTATAGTAACAATTATAGAGCAAGTACTTACATTATTTAGTAGGTACGTGGTATTGATTCATAAAATAAGTTTCAAAACATAACACGTAAGTTTAACACATGTGAAATTACACATACATCACACTACTTTAATAAAATAATAAGATCAGGAAATTAAGTATACCGTAAAATATATAAGTGTAAAATCTTATATGTAAAAATCAATATTTGTTTGTTGGTTCGTATTTTCATCCGATTGCGATGAAACTTTGGTGATTTTTGTGCGCACTTTGGCGTTTTATATATATATATGGTAAGCTCTGGCGTTATGAAATTTGTATAAATGAAAATGTGTGTATTTTAATGGCAGGGAGGAGAGGAAGGAGGGGGAGGGTAATGAAGGAGGTGGGGTTCGCGGGAGGGATGACGAGGGAAGGGGGAAGGCGGGAAGTTGGAAGGGAGGGGAAGAGGACAGGAAAGGAAAGGAAATGAAAGGAGATTTTTTTTATTTGAATTGTATTGCAACGCATGCCGGGTACCAGCTAGTATAAAATAAAATTAAAATAGAGAAATATAGAAAAATGTATTAGCTGTGTATATATATATTATTTATATTCACTCTGTAGTGGTAAACTCGAACATTTCAGTAAATAACTGCAAGAATACGCAGTTTTTTTTCTCAATAACATGTGCTTGTGTGTATATTTAGGTACTTACAATGGTAAAGTAACAAAAAGTCAACAAGTCGGGTAACCTGGTAGGAATTTAACCGTTGTTTGCAGAATGATGATTCTGAGAACTTACTGCCGCCAAAGGGGGTAAAGCCTGAAACAAATGAACTAATCCTGTTAACCCAAAAAACGTATTCATCTCTTAACAATTACCGTATTTTCCAATCTGTCACTGATTTCATTTTTACAGCGGTCTATCTACACCTTGTAGCTTGAGGGGATGCAAGGCTGGTAGAAACTCTCAGTTTCTCGTGCGAAAAACCATCATTTAGAATCGAAACGGTGTTTGAAATAGCTTTTGCCGTGTTTAGTTCTCAAACTTTAGATATTCTCAAACTTTCTCTTCCCCATGTAGATCACTTCCCAACTCCCTTCAGCCTCATAACATATTCCAAATAAGCAGCAAAGTTGGGACTCTTTCTCAATTCTTATTGACATTAAAAAAAATGACTTACCATAATGACATTTCCTCATAGTGGTGGGTAAATGTATTATGTTGAAATGCTATTATCTATAAAACTGTGTCTTAGTACATACTCCGTGCTTCATTCGAATTCATACATCGTTTTTAATAACAACAAAAAATCTTAATATTCACATGACCCACCTCCAATGACGTTTTTATGATAATATTTACACGAACCGAAAAATTTGATCCTCAAAAATTATAAATACGAGTATTATAATAAAATATCCAACACACCGTTAACTGAATATATAAAAACTCCAACACACCGTTAACCGAATATATAAAAACTCCAACACACCGTTAGCCGAATATATAAAAACTCCAACACACCGTTAACCGAATATATAAAAACTCCAACACACCGTTAACCGAATATATAAAAACTCCAACACACCGTTAGCCGAATATATAAAAACTCCAACACACCGTTAACCGAATATATAAAAACTCCAACATACCGTTAACCGTATATATAAAAGCTCCAACAAAATAATAACTCCCACATAATTTGATAAATAACAAAATAAATTTAACCGAGAGTCCAATTTTCCCACTTTGATTCCCACTTTGAAAACCATTTCTATACAACACGGCTTGTCTAAATGTCCACGCATGCAACACGTGATCACCTATCGATGTATTAGTTCGAAAATTACACCATGGGATTAAGTCGGTGCTCAGTTTTATATTGCCGAGAATTCGCATGCAAGACGGCGGAATTCGAAGGAGAGTTGTATTGCGAAATTACTGATACTTGGGGTTATGTTTTTTCAGATTTTTACTATGAGAGGGCTTGTCTAGGGTATACTAGGTCAATGCAAGTAGGTATTCCTTTAATTGTAAATTCGATGTTGTGCGGTTGACTGTGCAGTCAGCAACCATTTGCCGCAGAGCTTATTGAAGCACTGCAACGATGTCGATATTCGAATAGACAATGGTATTTCATCCTAAAGTTCTGTTGATGAATACCTGAAACTACCCTAAATAATAATAATATAATATACGACGAGAATGCCAACATTTTTTTTAAATACCAACCAGGAATTATTAGATTCCTGGTCAAATAAAATTATTCAGTTCAATTATCTCAACCAAACGTATGTTGACAAACTTTCGTCAAACAAATGGTTGAGTATTGGAGAATTGAGCGCAGAAATAGAAGGATTTATGCTTGCCATTCAGGATAGTCATTAATAGTAAAAATTATAGGAAGTATATAATCAAAGATACAAATCAAATTGATGATTTATGTAGAAAATGTTTGGCTTTTCCGGAAACTATAGAACATATTATATCGGGATGTTCTATATTAGCGCCGTCCGAGTATACATTTAGGCACAATCAGGATTTAAAAATAATTCACCAAAGTTTGGTAATTAACCATAAATTGATTGACTGCCGTAATGTGGTACCATATTATGAATACGAACCAAATTCATTTTTTGAAAATGAATTTTATAAAATATATTATGTTAAAACTATACTAACAGACAACAATTAGTCATAATAGACCCGATATAGTTTTACACGACAAAATTTAAAAAAAAAAAACTATCATTGAAGTCGCTATTCCCTGTAATATTAAAAAATCTGTTTCTGTAGAAATTAGAAAAAAAATCTGTATATTGTACTCGCTTCGGCAGTACATATTTAGTATATGTACTGCCGAAGCGAGTACAATATACAGATTTAGGAAATGAGATTAAAAGAATTTGGCATTCTCAGACTATAAAAATATTACATTTTTTTATTTCGGTACTGGCATTATACCTAGCTCTCTCATTCAAAATTTAGGCTTATTAGATATGTCAAAGAATCTATAATATATTAAAATGCAAAAATCAGTCATATTACATACATGTAAGATTACGAAAGATTTTTAAAATCTTTATATTGAAGGATCAGTAGGATATATCGGTCCAGTTAGGAGTTCTATCGAGCCGAACCCTCTGATACGAAAATATCTGGAGTCGTTGAATTATTTTCCCATTTGGTCTCTGGTAGGTTGACATATTGTTATTGTATTGTTTTGTATTTATTATACTTATACAGTGCGATTGCATAGCGTGGATTGACTAGGGATCATTTGTGGAAAAGTGTGTAGAAGGGTTAAGTTTTTCCTCTGGGGAAGATTTAACCCGGACATAAAGTCAAAAGAACAATAAATACCTAAGATAAAATAAAATAGATACCCTAAGATATATGAAATATCCTAATATAAAATACACTCAAATTGTTTTAGACATAGCGTCTCCTCAGTTGGACAAGGTTTTGTTTGACTTTTTTTTTAAATGACCTTTGAATGCAAAACCATTTCTTTAGATGATTTCTTTCAACAAATTATTTTTCTGAGCCATCTGTATTGTACTTCCGTAGATACCTGTAGGCCGAAATTCTGACATCAAATTTTTAAAGCTTCCACTTATTTTACACTTTAGCTTCAACTTATTACGTTGAATCTTTTGCAATTACCATTTTGTTTGTATCTGACATTTGATCATTTTTACGAGGCGCAGTATAGTTCGTCACTTTAGTTGGATAGAGTTCTAACTTTGCCATGTTCTGAGGTGTCAAAGTTTGCAAAGACGAATTCTCGTATCAATCTATTTAACAATTTCTGATTTTGAGGTTCAACCTTGTGTAAAGTATTTTGGTTTAACATATTTGAAAGGAAAATATTTAATTAGGACGTGGCCCTAGCTTGGAATGGCATTGGGGAAATGTAGTTCCTTAAGCAGTGTAGAACCTTATTATATTGTCCCCCTAGCTTGGAATGGCATTGGGGAAATGTAGTTCCTTAAGCAGTGTAGAACCTTATTATATTATATATATACAATGAATTATTTTAATCCTATTATTATTATCCGTGAAAAATCACAGGAAGTAACTGGAAGGGTCGTAAAAATCTTCTGATTATTCTAGAACGTTTTGTGGATTGCATTTCTTTGTAATTGTTATTATTTTTTAAGGCTGGAAATATGTGATCTACACTATTTCTAGTACGTCTCCAAAATTTCCCCAAAACTCATCTACTTTTGCATTAATAATTTATGAGGTATTAAGTTGGAGCACATCAAAATACAGTTTAATGAGTAGCGTCATAATCATAATTTTTAATTTGGGTGGCGGGCAGTCCTGGATTTGTCAATAGGTCTGGACCGCGGCCCAGGGGCGGTAGCCTAAAGGCTGCCTACAATGATTATGATGGTGTCAACTTCTAAGAAGGAGGAAGGGACGGCGCAAATGAAGTGGCCTATACTTATGAAAAGTATAAATCCGTCACTGGGCAGGTGTGGGAACCGCATTCACGAAATTGAATATATCAACTACCTTATAATTTGTAACTATGTGCCTATGTCCAGTAGCGACCGCTGCCCTGAAAATGTGGTGGTTCACTGACAATCCGTACTCATGACGAAAAAATTACGACAACATAAAAATTAAACATGAGGTAAAAATTATTTCTTCTACCTTATTTGTATTTTTGGGGTATTTGTCGTAATTCGCTTCCTCCTTCTCTAACCAAAGTTTTGGACTGCGTTAGTGTCCAATATCAGGGCAGATGTGTACGACAGAACGGACAAGACTGCATCAAGAATGCACCATCTTCAAAAGGATCTCGGAACACTTTCGAGCGTGCAAACTCGGCCATCTTGACAAATTGACAATTGCCGAACACTTAATTGAAACAGCCCATTATTTGGATTCGTTCCTGAAGTCCTGGGAAGAACCTAATTGCAACGAGCATGCCTAATTACTGAGGTAATAAAATCCACAAAAACTCCTTTAATGTAGTGTTATACACATTTTTATTCAAATTTTTTGTTATCTTCAACTCCTGTTGTTTTTGACACCTGTATGCATTTAATCACAGTAAATGTAATAACATGTAAAAGCCCAAAAGGGCGTTGACCATTAATAAATAAGACCATTAAAAAAGACAATCAATTTCGATTAATAACTAAATAATGAAATATTGTCGTCGGTCAAATCCATCAGGGATCTGGAGGTCATATTATTGAATCCCAAATTTTCTTTTTCGGATCAGTACGGTTATCATCTAACTTATTGGGCTTGTGAAAACAAGACAACAATTTGCTAAGCCCGAAGAAATGACTTCGATGAAACTATTTTGTTTGTACATATCCACAACATCTACAGTAGCGACTTCCCCGACTGTATTAAATTTATACGTTCAAGTTGAAAAATCAATGTTTTAAAATTAAGGTAAATTGTTATCTACCTGATGTGCTAAAATAAAAACAGAAACAGAAGCATATTTCAACTAAGAGATAAAAATAATCGCCTATATAAATATAATATAATGGGTGGATATTTTATTGCTTGGGTGGCTTCGACCAAGTCAATGTTGGGTGGTTACTTTAATGCTCTCTTTTAATTTTAATCATTTTCTTCACACAAAAAATAGTGTCTTTCTTTAAATATTATGACACTCTTATAATACGTACGAACGATAAAAAAAATTTTTAACGAGCGAAAAGAAAGGGTCCTAAGTAACACACTTTTTCACAACATCAGTAAATGCCGACACTAAAATTTTTTGCAATGTTTTTTAAGCTCGTTATATGGCTGCGCATTTTTATAAGTAGGACGAAAGTCCGTAAGACTTTTATGATCCATCGAGAGGTTCAATGAAACCGATTGCAGATTTTCCCAGAATTATTTCCCAAATGCGTGTAGTCCCTTTTGGCCTTCCTTTGAGAGGCCGCCGCGGTAGGAATTTTCTATTGAAACTGTTCGGGTCACTTTTTGGGAAAATATTTCGTTGCGTAATTAGGTAGAAGCTGACATTCTTGGAATATTACAAAAAAAATATATTCTACGGAAATGTATCGAGTGTCAAACTCTTTGCATTAATATTTATTTATTTAATTATTTTTTTTATGAGTTAAACCTCAAATTGTAATATTTAATTAAATGAAGACACTATGAGCGAAACTCAATCGAAAATCTGGAAACAGAAATATCAGAAAATGATATTGTATATTCAATACTCATAGATATAGATTTTCGATAGAGTTTCGCTCATAGTGTATTCATTTAATTAAATATTACAATTTGAGGTTTCACTCATAAAAGATAAATAAAATAATAATAATATTCATCCTAGACTTGCAGAAAAGTCAGTAAATGTCGCACATTAAATAAAATTGATAAAAATTTATCCAGACACCATCTAGATTGCACTTAGTTCGGGTTTGAATTTTGCAATCAAACATAAATATGGCAGCCAATAAAATATGCGTTAAGAAAAATGAAGATAATATGGGTGGTTCTTAGACGAAGTATGGTACAGTTAAAAAGTGACCGAATTGGATATCGACACCTTAGCTCAGTGGTCAGAGCATTCGCCCGGAAAAAGAGAGGTCCTGTGTTCGAGTTCCAGAGGTACCAATATCTTTTTCTGATTTTTCTTTACCCAGATTTTCGATTGAGTTTCGCTCATAGTGTCTTCATTTAATTAAATGTTTGCATTAATTTATTAAATATCTTTGAATAATGTTTAACATGTTCAATTTCACGTTTTATTAACCTCTCCACGAGTTTGGACGAAACGGTTCGTCAAAGCGAAAAAATGCTCAGAAGAGTATGGACGAAACGGTTCGTCAGCGGCTAGTATTCAAATACCACATTGAAGTGGCTTCTATTGACATCTGCGCGTAGTTTGTTGAAGTTTTGGAAGACATACCTATAATACCAACTTCACAGTTTTAGTTTGAAAATTCTTTTTGCGTCATTTAGCGGTCGTCAGGGGAAGGAAGCAGCTTTTTTGTATGGACATTATTTTTTTCGATGCTGGTTTATTTTTGTGGATTGATGTCGACGACGTTTTAATTCAAATTATAATATTATTTTTAGTTAATCTACAATAATTTATAAAAAAAAAATTAAAAAATGAACCAAAAAAAAACTCACTCCTCACGTACAGTTTTTGTCCGCCAAAATTCACTCGCGGAGAGGTTAAAAAACATAATTTTATTTCGTTTTTGATCGAAATATTTATAATAACATACGAATAGCCTACCAATCCATGTAGCATGGAAATTATAAAATTATTATGAGTAGATTATAATTAGTTTTTATCATATTTCTTCCATAGGTACATTTCCATTTTTTCCCCTTCACTATTTTAGAAGCCACAGTCCCTTTGGATTCATCATAATGTATGCTGACCAGAAATACGAGATGTATGTAGCTTCGTACTGGAAATTATTTACCTACTGGCAATTATCCACCTACCTTCGGGAATTAAAATTTTATTTAAATATTGGAATATAAAACAAAAAAAGGTACACAGGAACATTTTCATTTATACATATATACCTTCCCTGCTGCTTGTCGAGTCCTCATAATTTTATTTAGTTTTTTACATTAGCATATTCATACAGCGCCATTCAATTAACTACCTTTCTGTGAATTTCAAAAGAATTATCAGGCTCACACATCTTTAAATCGAATGCATAATTTGGTAATAGATTTGATAATGTTGTAGAAATATATGTAGAGATTCCTTATGTATGAGTTATGAGAGGTAAAACAAAATCTTCATAAATACTTGCAGAAATGTACGAGTTTACCACACCATAGTGACTGAATTTTTACTTTAATTTTTATATTTCATTTAATAATTTAGTTTTATGATTTATAATACATTACACGTTTACCTTGGATAATTTAGAAAGGCGTTAATTTGCTAATATTCGAAAGGCAATTATTTTCAATCCTTCTGATAATAATTACTTATTTATTTTTATCATTAAAAAAAATCTTTTCTCTTAAAATATTCCACAACTTACGAGCACCTATGTATAATATAATTTTTTGATATAATTAGTTAGTACTGCATATGAATTGATATTATTGTATGCGTGTACATATGCAGACTTGCTTTTGTACTTTTTGCTTTTATTTACTATTTCATAACCATTCATCGTAGTATTAGTTATTTGTTAATCTGTATTAGTTTATTATAGGTATCTAAGTGATGTTTACCTTTTTTACCTGTTTTATCTACTTAAATGCTGTAATTATATAAATCTAAAACTCCATGTAAAAACCCAATAGGGCATCCATATCCATACTAATATTATAAATGCGAAACTACTCGAGTTTGTTTATGACCTTTTCACGCTTAACACAATATAAAGACTTTAAAAATTCATTCACCAATAGAAAGCTAAATTATATGCGCAGACTATATTTTGTATATGATGGTAAGCTCTGGCGTAATGAAATTATAAATATTAATATATTATATTTGTTATACGTTTTCTGTCGCTAACTAAAGCAAATTTTTGCTAACGTCAGAAAAAAATCGTTTCCATGGAAACGATTGCTACTGCTTCAGAAAATTCAAATATTAGAATATGTTTTATTTTTTTGGACAAGCTTCTGTTTTGGAATAAATGTCAGTTCCTACATTAAAAATATAATTCGTAACGATTATAAAGACTGAATAAATACTGTATTTTTTTATTATATTCACAAACTTTCAAATATTTAATTAAAAATAATTAAAATAAACATCCGAAATGTTTGTAAGCGCATAAATTCCGAACGAATGAACAAAATTGGATAATTCTTTTTTTCTTTGAGCTATAGCTTTATGAAATTTACGTGGCAGGCGAGATGTTTGAAAACTGAATGTAAGGGAATGAATGTATGGAATTCGGGAGGGGGTGGGGGTGGGGAGGAGGGGGTATAATTGATAAGTTCAAGCGCTACAGTAATTTCCCGTAATACCATGCGAGCGAAGCCGCGGGGAAAAGCTAGTTAATAATAAATAAATAATCTTGTTTAAATAATCTTGTCATCACAACTAAACTTATTCGCCATCCTCTTTAAGGTTTCTACCAAACATGACTTCTAAAATTTTGTATTCATATCTAATTGGCTCTGACTAAAAAACTTTCGGGACACGGATGGTTTTCATAACATCTCCACAATTCCATCATTTGGTACCCCACCATTAAATTCATATTAAAATGTCGGAAGAATTCGGAAAAAGTTTTTAAGGTAAATATCATCAGAACAGATTAACTACACTTTTTTAATTAAATACCTTAAAATATCCGTTGTGAGGATTGCACCTGAGGATTGGCGAAAGATGAACGACCTACGCTTCTTTTTAAAATTGAAAATTTGGAGCTCGACTGTTGCGAACTCCTCGTGCAGTCAATCAGAGAACCACTAGGCATAAGGACTCATCTCAATGTCGCCATTCACAAAAAAAATATGTGGCAATCTCGCCGATTCCTCGCCTACACAGTTTAGAATACGAGTAGGTATACCAACGATATCGACATTTTAATGTAACAATTAGATGATCAAGGTATTATTTCTGATAATCTCATTTTATTAGTTTTAAAAAACAACTTTTATCCATTTGTAAAGTACTGTAATGTAATAAATTATTACATGCAACCAATTGTTTTATTACCAACCCTTGTGTAAAAAATTGTAAGCATTATGTACTTAATGTAAAAGCCCCATGGGCATGTAAAAGAGTAAATAAACAAATAAATGAAAATAAATAAACATTAGTATCTCACAAATTTAACCGTTTCTCCAGACAACCTTTCAGACACTTTGAAGCAAGGTTCGTAGAAAATACGTTTAACAAGAAGGTTAGCTCAACAATTCGCGACGTAACTTGAAGTCCATGTTCCACTGGGAGATTTGAATTAACTGTAATACAAGTGGAAGTGTTTATCTTCAAGCTACGTCACGCGCAGTGGCGGTTCTTCCTAAGGGGACCGTGGGGACTGTCCCCACTAGAAATTTCAGAAACCTGCCAAGAAAAAAAGTCAATTTTTTGTGTTCACAAAAAAATAATGAATGCATTCTTAACATAAAAGTAATTACCAATTTCAGAAAAATAATCTAAATATTTAATACGAGTAATTTTTAAGCTCGAAATTTGAAAAGTTTCAACGAACGAACGAGCGACCGCTCCGCTCTCTTCCTTGTAGCATACTAACTAATACTAACGCGATCAGCGACTTGGGACTTGAAACTCAGCACTCGGCGCATACTAGCTAGAACTATGCGCACAGCATTCTGCGCACTTGGGGGTCATCCCGAAACGTTTTTTCCTACTAATATGAAATTTTTATTTGCGCTGAATATTTTGTATGAGATTTCTAAAATCTGCGCACGCGCATTAGGATAATCTTTCCGGAATCGTAGGGATAACATGAGTGATCCCCTAGCGCAGCGAATGTTTGTCTTAGTTCTTAGTTCTAAACGAAGTAGGTCAAAGGTCAGTTATGCACGGGCCGGAATTCGCGTTAGTCGTTTTGTAATCGTATGTGATATTTTAGTAAAATAATACTTTTGATATCGATTGATTGGATTTTTTTCATAGTACCATTCTCGTGGTAAAAACACCTCAAAGGCGCTAAACCGAAGTTGGTACGATTATATTGTGTTATTTTTGTTAAACTTCATATTTATGAATGTAAATAACTATTTGGTGTTTATGGTTTGGTGGATTTTTTTTAGCGCCATTATCGTGGTAAAAAACCCCAAAGCCGCTCTAAATCAAAGTTGGTACGATTACCGTGTGTTATTTTAAAAACTTCATACGTATGTATGCACCTATTTGATGTTTCTGGTTAGGTGCGTGATTTATCCTTCTATCTTTTTTGTAAGAAATATAAAATCTATTCGAAAAAATGAACGAAGTCGACTTTTTACTGAAAAATAAATTGAGTGCACTAACATTTAAACAGTAAATATTAATGTATAATATACTATACCGATATATAAATATTCGTGTATATAGGTATAGTATATTTGGTCTTGTACTCGCACTTTCTGGCAGTGAGATTTCAACATCTTCACAAAAAAAATGACGGTCCCCACCACCGAAAATGTGTTCGAGCCGCCACTGGTCACGCGTTCGAAATTTCGAAAGCGACCCAACGAGTTTCTTTTCGAAAAAGACCCATATGAGCTAACCTTATTCTACGAACCTTGCCTTTGATGTAGTTTACTAGGGTATCTAGTCTAGTCATCGGGAGTTTGGCTATGTCTTCTGGTTTGACAGTCCTCCGGGTATCTTAGTCTTTTCCCCATTATTATAGACTACGAGACATTGCCCCCATGGATTGAAGGTATTTCTTCGTCCTCTTTGAATTTCCTGTAACTATTTGTGGTTTCATCTCCCAACAGTCAGCATGAGCTCAATGCTTGCTAGAATAAGAAGTATTCAGCCCGCGACATATTATCACCTGAGATGGCAGTGTACTGATTTCCTTTTTTTCAAAGAATATTTTGGTGTCCACAACACTCTTCTTCTGGTCTGAGCAGGTCGATTGTTATTTTGAAAGCCTCAATAATGTTATGTAATGCAGTGGTCCCCAACCTTTTTATCGCCGCGGACTAGTCAACGTTTGATAATTTTACCGCGGCCCGCTGTGGGTGGAGGGAAGGGGGCTTTGATTTTTTATATTTTAGATTGTTTTGATATTACACGTTATTTGTCAAAAAGTAAAATTAGTACACATCGCCTCAAAAATGTAAATATCTTTTAAAATATAGTAAATACAGGATTCAGATTTTGGTTAATCCATCATTATACATTCACAAATGTATTAAAATAATTAAAAACATAATAATAAGCTATCGTTGATCGCAATAAAAGTATTTTTGGGAATAAATTAACCAATACAATCAAATGCGTGTTACGTTCTACGTCACGTATTCTCAATAAAACGATTCCCCATGGATTAGGGCAAGCAGAATATAAGAGTGGTGACTCACGTCATTGCGTCTCACCCGAGCTCTTTACGTTAATATGCGAGTGCGCGAGATGAAAGCCCAGTCGTGTTTTTTACTTCGAAGGTATTATTGTTGTTGTTGTTGTTGTTGTTGTTGGCGGTAACTTGGCGTGAAGGGGTTCTCAACTGAATACATATTTTTGTCGTTGATTATAAAAAAAAAATTGGGTATGTTCGATTTTTTAAGTAATTTTGATTTTTAAGCAGGATCTTGCCACGGCCCGATACCATTTGATTCACGGACCGGTACCGGTCCGCGGACCTGGGGTTGGGGACCACTGATGTAGTGTTTTAAGATTTTGTCTTAGAGTCGGTGGGTTGTGGGTTCGATTCCCATTGCAGCTCAAAAATATATTGACTGTTTTTCATTTCACGCCCGTCTGCAAGTCTGAATGTCGTAATAGTTAATATTGATGAACATTACAAAAACGTTTTAGGGGTTTTAGAGCTACAAAATACAGCTTAACTACTTTCCTAATTATAGTTTTTATCGGGTAGGTACCAACCTTCTACCTTCCTACAGAACATTTATTCATTTAAAATTTTCATTAGTTTTAGGTGAATTTCCGAACGCGATGCCGCAGCAGTTTTGAGAGGATTAAAAATGCTGCAATAAAAGCCAGCTTTATGGTGATAAATTTAGAAATAATCTTTAAATGATGAATTACGGGTTTTGTTTTCAAATTAAAATCCCACCAAAAAGATACCTTTTTATTCTTTCCCACACCCCCCTCTCACTATAAAAGTTAAGCCTCTTATTTGCTTAGCTTGTAACCTCATTAAATGATAATCCAACTTTGCCACAAAATCCAGCTAAACAATTATAAACAATCAGGTGTGTGTACAATTATTACACCATGAAGATGGTACTTTACAAAATAAAGTCATCTGGTTAACCTTGAGAAACCCAAAATGGTAGAGGGTTTCCCAATTACATCGAGATTCGGATGTTCCCAACGTATGTTCAACATATGTTTTCCCAACATATATTTAGGTCTCGTGGAATCCCACTAAGCACTTGCATACTGCTTACTAACAACGTATGCAGGGACACTGGAGGTCTAGATTCATTTCGAAATTCAGCCTCATGCTGCCATTCCCGTAATTTAGCATGTTATATAGTCTTGTTAAACTTCTTTAACATCATAAATGTATGGAAGTGAATCAGATCCTTGAGTCGGGCTATGTCAAAACTCAGAATAATAGAAGAGTATGTATGAGGCAAAGAGTGTGTGCTAAGACCGAGTTGTTTGGCTGTCCGTCCTCTGCCTACCACTGCGGGGAAACGGCGTGACGGTTAGTTAGTTAGATAGTTAATTCACTCGATAGTATCAAAAAGGCATCTGGCACCTGCCGCGATCTGAAAACTACTCGTAGAAAACAATAATTTCGATCACAATATTCGATATGAAAACCATGATTTATGCTTCGTCCTACGTCCTCCACAACAATCCACGATTCTGAACTGTGATAAAATATTTGTGCGGCGTATTGACACTACAATTATTATTATTGTCCGGCTGTAAAACTTTATCCCCGCTTAATATTTATGATCTGCCATATCTCCTTATCATTCGTGTGCTCAAGATTAACATTTCAAAGATGTTAGACGTTGTGTTGATTCACTGTGCTCATGTGCTTAATTGGGAATTACGAATAAACCGTTTGTACGCGATGCGACAAGACTAACTTAAGTACCTACCTGTAGCTACCCGCATTATGTATTTATTTTAAACTTTTGGTCTTTGTGTTTGAGACAGCCTATTTTGCTATTTTCACACGAGTGGCATAACAAATTCTGGATAGTATTTTGATGAGCTCTGGAAATACAGTTAACATGTTTAAAAAATGTGTAACGCTTTTAGACACAATACATACACACAAAGATAAAATGAAATGCCGAGCTTTATCATTATTCTAATATTCGATATTAAATTTTCGGCGCCCGAATGAAAATAGGTACTATAATGGGCTCCATAATGTTGGTCCAAATGATTTTTTTTTCATTTGATATTTGAAGTAAAAGCGGTTGAAACTTTTTACAATAAACATTAAAACAATGGGTTCAAATTGAATGTTATTTTGTTATCTAAGAGAAATTACGCCGTATTGCTCTTCCTACTCATTTAGCCAACTTTTCGTACTTCCATCGGTCTCCATAGTGGGGACAGATTTAATTTAATTTGAATACTACACAAGAGCCCCAAATGCTCCCAACCTGGGATTTAGATCCAGTGAGACTTTGGCATCCCCAATTGGGGTATGTTGTAAGATAGAAGATAGTGGGGAGGAAAATGAGATCGAGAGAGGAAGGTGGGAAAGTACTTGACTAATCAGATCTGGTCACCAAACAAGGTGAAATCAATTTCAAGCAATGTTTCAATTCTGGTTTGAATGCTGGTCTTATAGCAGAGCGATACCGAGAGGATCTTGCACTCTGAATCGTGCCATATAACCATAGGTACATTTTTTTTAAATTGTGATATAACACAAATTAAACAAATAAAATTACCTTGCGCACGTCAGGATTTTAACCTGCGACATCCGTTTCTAGTCGAGAGCCTTATCCCTTGATGATAGAAGCCGTTGAATGTATGGAGTTGCGTTACGCATGATCTGGTTTTTACAAGCGGAAATTAGGTAGGCACAAAAAATTCCCTTAAAAAATAGTTAAATTAATCAGGTCACAAAAATATCACAGAATTGCCGATATAGTACCGACATATATTTTGTATTTATTTTCTGGGCTTTCAATAATGTAACTTCATAACACACCGCCCTTCTCCGCCTAAAAAGATACTCATAATACATTTATGGCCAAGTGTCCATCATTCACCAGAGACGTCTCAATAGTGGCATTGAGCCATCATCGAACAATATGAAACTCGTATTGTTCGTTTGTTTTCCCGTGGCGACGACAAATTTACAAATTGCCAACCGACGACAAAAAAAGCTTATTTTCTAAATTTCTTCTTCATTCATGGAGTCACTTTAGATGTCAACACGTTTCTTTAAAGTGAGACAGTTCTACAACAAAGGATGTTTTACTTTGTGTCTAGACCGCCAATGGAGCTGCATTGAAGCAATTATATTATTTGCATAGAAGGGCAGTTTATCTTCAAATACTCTATTAAAGATCTGAATGTTTAGTTTTTTTTTGTTATTTTGACAAATTTTTAATTTCATCAAATACTTTTGTTCATTTTTTTTATTTAAACGCCCATAGCGCTTTTACATGTAATATATTTAGATGTACATCTCATATGAAAATAAAAAGTTGATAAATTACAAAGGTGCAGTTGACACGCGGTAGAAGTGAAACCTTCAGAAAATTAAATTTCGAGAGAATGAGACGAATGCGCCAAGAGTAGGATAATAATTGTAGGGTTTATTTATTAGAATATTGTAACCAAGTTAAGTAAGTAACCGACGCACCGCACAAAGAGAAGGCCGATAGGCAACGAAGACGGCCGGCGTTGTCCGGCGGTAAGGCTCTTGACTCGCAATTCGAATGTCGCGGGATCGAATCCCGGCGTGGCAAATACATTTTATTTGATTTATTTGTTTATTTAAAAATTAAATCATTTAAAATAATATACAGTATATTTGCGGCACGTTCCAGAGCGGAAGATACTCTCAGTATCGCCCTGGTGTAAGACTACCATTCAGAATTGAAACGTTTCTTAAAATGGCTTTCGACGTGTTTGGTGACCTGATCTGAATAGCCAGGTACTTGCCAACCTTCCTCTTCTCACCCCACTACCTTCAGCCTCACAACATACTCCAGTGGGGATGCCATGGTCCCACTGGCTCCAGACGGGAGCAGTCGGAACACAGTAAGAAACACTGAATTTCTTCATGCATATAACTTGTTAAGTAATAGAGACAGACGTGAAAATAAAAAATTTCGGAGCATAATTTGCGATTTTTTTCTATCGGGGGAATTTTATATAATTTGCGTTTCGGCGTGGAGAATTTGTAGATTTTTATCTACAAAAATAACACATATTTTTTAAGAGCTTAAAAACTTCAAATTTTCAAGGAAGATGTGCAAGAAATCGATAGAAATTCGGGTAGCTGTAGATTGCATATATAAATCAATAAAATGATGAAACCACAAAAGTGTTTTGCGTTTCTATTAAATGATAGATTATGTAGATACTTATTTGTGTGCGTCCAAAGTTGTTGAAAGCGTTGAAGTTTTAAAACGATCACCTCCACGAGAGGGTACGCTGTTAAGCTTTTGCGCTGAAGAGAATATTATAAATATGACATTTTGCCATGTTTCCATTTAATTTTCCTACCTAGTCAAATAGAGATGAAATTGTGTACCTATGTATTCTGAAAGCACCATGTTACAGGTGTCTAGTGACTGGTGATCGGAGGCTGTCTCATGTACATTCAAAGATGAATCGTTTAGTTCCGAAAGTTACAATCACCGGATGTAACAAGAATGAACACAGCAAACATGAGACACTTTGCAGACGGTAGGGTAAAAGAACTATGGAGACTTTGGTCTTTTGTGTTTCATCTAATTTAATTTCCGGAAACCATTATTATAAAAAATAATATTGTTCTAATGCTAATGTTACCTGTTTTATATATTTTTTTGAAATTTCGGGAATGGAAAAATATCTTAAAAATTATGTGCATAAGATCCTGCAGTAAGTACTCCGCTCGGAGAACCGTTTTCCATCTTTTATATTTTGGTGTAGAATTTTCATCAAAGCTACTAGAGAGCGACTTTATCGTAATTTATGGGTTTTCATTGCCGGGTAATCCGGCATAAAATGTTTTTGTAAGCGATTTAATCAATTCCTTTATCAGGGGAATATTTGTATATTTGCGAGCATTCAATATTAATCGAATGACCTCGTTTTGCGGGGTTTTACATTTGATTCCACGGAGTTTCCTCGAATGTGATCTTGTACAGAAGTGTTTCGTCTGCAGATAATTTGCCATTCTTACCAAACATAGCGTTGAAAGAGCTTATGGTGTATAAAAAAAGGAATAAAAATAAACAAAATTATAAATCACATAATACAGTCTAAGAAATACAGATATGGTGTATAAAACACGCTGTGTGCACGTAGTTTAGTTTTGGAAGCCAGAAATCTCGATAGTTTAAATATGTTCAGTCATCACCTGATTGCCACCACATTTCTGCATCCTCTGCAGATATACAGTAGATTCCAGGAACAGAGTAGAGAGAATCCTTGAGGACCTATTCCATTAGCATCCCGGCCGTAATGGCGGCATTACCGGCCAAACACGGCGGCCCTTTGATCTCAGCCGGGAGCAGGCTGACCTTCACGGAGATAAGGACACCAACCAACCAAACAACTTATTGGGACAGCCTATGTGACGGGGAAAGGGAGGTACCGACTCTAATGCGAACTTAAAGATAAAGTATTACCAGGCAAAGCACGGATCCACGTCATCAGGGAGCAATTGAAAGGAACGTACATACGTCATCACATGCTTCTTATAATATTGATGGGCGACAGATACCATTCTTCCATAATTGACGGTAATAGGTCAAATATATTATATTAATTTATTTAAAGCCCGTAAGGCTTTTAAAATCATAGTATGCAGAAATATAATATATATCAGAACACACAATAAATGCTTTTCATGTTACCATATAAGTAATTACATTATCGTAGAAATTTGCGCAGAGGAGTTCAACTATACAAGTTTAATTTTATTATTTTATCTTTTTACTCTCGTTAAATATACTTTTAATTTGTATATTTATACGATATATTCATCAAAATAAACGAGATACAAGGAAGTATTTTTTAAAAATATATATATTTTTTTTTTACATTAACTCCACACAGGAGGCCCTGAGGAAAAAATAATTTCCATCAGGGCCTATGTCATCTTTGAGGATGCTGTGTGGAGGGTGTTTTTGAGGAGAGGAAGGAGTGAACATGGGTCTTGAAGAGACCCATATTGTAGGAGGGAGGAAACACAGAGGCCGGCAAATCGTTCCACAGCCGAGCTGTTGAACTCAAGAACGAGTCGTAGAAACGACCCGTTCTCATGTGACTAATGTCAACCGTGTACAAATGTTGAGCGCGCGTTTGGCGTGTTTCCCGACTATGCACCGGTGCCGAGGAGATTTACCAACCATCAACCAAAGTTCTTTTCCAGAGTTAACAATTTATTTTGTGAATTATACCATTCGATGAAAAGCTTACATTGAAATGTTGTTGCAATAAATATATCTGCATCGTATAACATCGGAGTACATGTTTCGCAAATTTTGGATTCATCTCGAGGGCATATGAAGAAGAATAATTTTTCCATCAATATGGCAGATAGATATTGTCTTTTAACTGTCCTATCAGGAATGTGGAACGAAATTAAATATAAAAAACACATTAAATCGCAAATAATTCTTCATTCCGATAATTTTAATAAATTTAATGACTAACGTAAGTAATCGTATTTTTGGTGTTCTCTAGAAAAACCTACTCTAAAATCGACGTATCTTAAAAATTAATTTTGGAATCTTCCAATCGTGTAAGTATCATAAATTAGAGACCAAAATGTGGAATTATACTCCATATGATTCCTAACTAGTGACTTATATAATATTTTGATAGTGTTGATATTATGAAAGTCAAAGATACTCTTAAAATAAAGCCCAAAATTTGAAAAGCTTCGTTGGATGTGATAACTATGCTTGATAAAATTATATTAATAAGAAGGAACCTACATCGATACAGATGTATAATTTTTTTTTGTTCTCATACGTTAATAAAAATATGTTGAATCGCAATGAAACCGCGAGTTAGAACAAGAATTTTATTTATTTATGTACACATATTTACTTGTTCAGTCGAAAATGTTAGTCTAATGATATAATTATGAACATATAGAAAAATAAAATTGAATCGAAATAAAATTTTATTAGTTATATATTACAAATAATAAACAAAAAAAACTTTAATAACATGTTCCCAAAAAGAAAGCAAGAGATTATTATATTAATTACACATTTTTTTCAAAAAGAAAATCTAAATTTTCCAATATTCAAAATAGGGTGCAGTGATAATATGATATTATTTTTATTGTAAAATTATTGTATAAATAATGTTCCATTTCTACCTCATCTCGTATTAGTTTTATTGTTGTTTGCGTTTTCATAAGAAATAATGTATTTTTTATGTAATTGGCAATACCGTAATGGTTATAAAATTGAAACGAAACATACGATTGCAAAATTTCTACGGGAATATTATTTTTAGGTTTTATATGCTTAGTTGGCGAAAATTAAGTAGGAGTAACTGTACATGTAGGTAGGTGGGTAAGTATTTTATGGGGAGCTTAGATAATAAATCATCGGGTAATTCCACTATCTTTTAAAAAAGAGTGGCGGTGCTTTTGAAGTCGACAGAAAATAATTGTTGAATAAAATTTTTAAAAAAATCACCTAAAACTATTCTCTGAAAGCTGCTTACTAAAAACTTGAATAATGTTTTACATTTTATATCGCCGTCATTACATTGACGACCGGCATAGTCCAGCGGTAAGGCTCCTGACTAGCATTCCGAAGGTTGCGGGATCAAATCCCGGCGTGGCAAATAAATTTTATTTGATTAATTTGTGTTATTTCACAATTTATTCATTTAAAAATAATGTATAGTATATTTGCGACACGTTACAGAGTGGAAGATACTCTCAGTATCGCCCTGGTGTAAGACCACCATTCAGAATTGAAACGTTGCTTGAAATGGCTTTGGCCGTGTTTGGTGACCAGATATGAATAGCCAGGTACTACCCACCTTCCACTTCCCCATCTCCTTCCCCTCCCCACTACCTTCAGCCTCACAACATACCCCAATTGGGGATAACATAGTCTCACTGCTTCCAGACAGGAGCAGTTGGGACCCTTGTGCGGTAACATATAAAAAATTAAAAAAATTGATGCATATCTTTTATTTTATTTTTTTTTTATTTTTATTTATTTATTTAAACGCCCATAGGGCTTTTACATAAAGTGCAGTACATGTTTTTGGTAAAGTATAGGAAATAACAAAATATAATATAAACATAATATAACTGTAAGAAAAAAAAAAAGATAACATAAGATATAAGAAACAAAACATAGATAACACTAGATATGACACAAAGCAGGTAAAATAGAATATATGGTCACGTAAATTAATGTGAGATAGTTATTTTAATTATAAAGAGAAATAAGACAAGATTGTCATTATTTATGTTTATAATTAGCAATCTTTGTTATACATATTTGGTACGTGTTTATCGAAACATAGCTACAATAATATATCGATAAAGGTGCTATATAGTGCATGATATTTATAGCTTTATTTTAAATGTTCTGATATACTGAGTTTAAATTTAGAAATCGATTGATGTCGATAAACGTAACTTGATATAATATATTTTCATACGAAGATTTAATTAGGCAAAATCAAAACTGGGAAAACATTTGATGTTTCTTTGCGTAATGCAAATTTTTTAAAGATTTTAGACATGTTTAGATTGGTAGTTGATACCTGTTTACATTTTTAGAAGAAAGAATACCTGAAGGTTCTGAAGCAATGGACATGCATACGTTTTAATGTATTTGTGCACACAATTATCCAAAGATTCAAGAAAGTTTTTCGAACCAGTTCGGAGCACTCGCCCGCAGTAATTATAGTCACAATGTATACAAATAAATAGTTACAATGTCTACAAAAATATATCGAAATAAAATTTAATTAGTCATATTTTACAAATAATAATTTTACAAATCTAGAAATAAGTCGTCCCGGAGAAGAACTTAAATAAATTATATAATTTTGTAACGATAATATCATAACAAAAAAAAAAAAAAACAAAAAAAAAATAAACAAAAAAATTGTATTATATTTTTATGTCATCGAGTACGGTGTGCCTTAAAAAACACGACGTCAACACGAGGTATGGTGTGTCTTAAAAAATCGGTCGAGTAATTCGACTCACCAATTGGTAATTTCAAACTCCTCGTCAGATTGCTTCGCGTCACCTAGTTTCGAAAGTACAACTATTTTGGATAATAAATTTGGTCCATGCAGACCAACAAAAGTAAAAATGCAATGCTTCTTTTGATATTTTGGCTGCGAAATAATACACTTTCTTTTTGATAAATATTTTTTCCAATCAATTTTTGGAACCAATAATTTTGGCTTCGGTGTCATTTTTAACAACCACGTCCTACCTAGACTGTGTTAGTAGTGTTATTTTAACCCTTCAGAATTTTAGCGTATTTTTCAGATGGTCAAAATATTTCCGCTTTACAATAAAATGCAAATAAATGGAATATTTCTGAATATATCCCAAAACTTAAAACTGTTTTTGAAAGGTGATAAAATACGCTTTCAAATTTAACAATTCAAAATAAATATATAATTTTTAAAATATAAAAATGCAAACATAAAAGTTTTAAAAATGGCTTACCTCACGCTTTTTCTAATTAAACTTACTAATAACGGAAACACATACATATTTTATTAGACAAATGTATTATAAACGTTACTCTTACCTCACTTTTTTGTTTTTTCGTATAAAAATAATTAGTAAAAAATTCTCAAAGTTTCAATATTTTTTTCAAATTGCGATTCAAAACTTTGGTTTCAAAAGGTGTGCATTTTACCTTTTTCGTCGTTATTATTTAGTTTAGAATACAAAGCGTGGCGTTTTGCCTTTTTAACACTGTTAAGAACATAATTCTCACTCTGATAATAATGGTGTTACAGCGATTTATACAAGACACGTGTGAGCTGGGACAAATATGGTCTCCTGCCATTCAAAAGGTTAAAAAAAGTTCATAAAAGGTAATTTATTTATTTATTTATTGATCAACGCCCTTTTTCAGGGCTTTTACATATTAATGGTAATAAATACAATATTTATTGTACATAACTGAACTGCTTCAGTAACAATATTTTATATTTGTTTAAAGATAAACTGAAGATGTCCACGGACTTGGCGTAATTGTTTCCTTCCATTAGTATTCTGGGTAAAGAGGAATACATATGGTATTGACATTAATACGTTATATGATGGAGCTCAGAAGTAAAATAGTTTTCTTTCTTGTTGTGTCATTAATCACGTTTCTGCATCAGTACAACATTGTCATTAATATACCTACCTGTGTGGAATATCATGTCATCTTCAAACATATTGCAATGTGTGCAAGGGGATTATTATATTTACTAGGTACAAGTATGTCTTCTGCTTGCTTAATTGTATCTTGCACGATGAAGCGTAACGCGTCAATAAGTTAATTCTAATTTAATATTGCATCTTCTTCAACTTTTTCTACTATTGCATCATAATTTTATTTATATCTACATCCTATCATTTCTTCCGTATGTCATTCCTTTCTTTCTTTCATGTGTCATCGTTTATTCCATCATGTCCTTACCTGAGATATTAGTGCATGAAAGGTATATACAAATCTCTCTGCATGTAAGAAGTAAAGCTATTATTATCGTTATAATTTTAGTGACCGCAAAAAACGCAAAATAATGCAAAAAGTGATTTTTTTAAAATTTTTGTCATTTTTTCGAAAAAAATGTTAAAAAGTGAACTTTTTTCAAATCTTTGGCATTGGTTGGTCGTTTATATTAAAACACGCGTTTTTTACATGAATAATGAGACTTTTGCATTTTCCGCTAAAAAAGTGCAGTTTCAAACCAAATAACGCATTTTAATTAGGGAATGATTACTTTATTTACTTGTGATTAGATGTGCATTGTCTCCCTCTCACTTAGTCTTTTCAAACTCTTTCATCTCTGCCTAGTAGGTAAACCTGCGTTCTTTCTTAATATGTAATATTCTTTCTCTCTCTGTCATTCTATCTATATATAAGCGATAACTCTGTCTTATTTTTAAGTTATTATTATATCTATGGTCTAGCAAGGTCCATCGATTAAGAGTTTATTGATACCTAATAATAATATAATAAAAATAATATCGGTCGTTCCCGACCACGACTTCAGGTCGCTAAAATACAAACAACAGTTTACATTGAATAATTCAATAATTCTTAGTCGTTGTGAACTGTTGGTCGTCCGTTGGCGATCTGCAGTCATGCACGCAAACGATGACAAGTTACCGATGTTACATTGATCGACTGTGCTAGATGTCCCGAAGAAGCTTGATTTAAGCAAAACAGTCGGTATATAAAATAATAAAGATTATTAACAGCCTTACTTACAAAAAAACACTTCACGACCGTTAAACGGTGTCTTTGTTACACATTATACAAAGACTGTAAATTTTCTTTTTCATATTTATTACTGATAAAAAAAATCCTTATTATTTTATTATGTTGGCAACATTGAACTTCGGTAGATTAATTCGGTGATTCGCGCGGCAAAATTACGCTTACAAGTTACATTTGATGTGCGATTCATGTAATGTTTTTGTACACAATTCCTACTCTAATGTCCAATTCACCAATTTATTGTAATTCAAGAAAATAATTATTATATGTGTTATTTTTCATCAGTTTATATCCTTTAATAAATACACTTTTATTAGAAAGTTTTTGCAGACATTGCATGATTTTAGATTTGCTACCACCCATTACTAATTGAAATTACATTTATGAGAAAATTAGTGACAAAAGTAGAGTTGATATTTATTTTGATAGACTGGACAATTTGAGACTCTGAGTGGAATTTTTTTTTAAATGACCTTAAAAAGCTTATAAATTTGTGTGCAATTATTTAATCACACAATTTGCGGTTTTTTTTATATATTGTCCCTGAGTGGAAAATCATACCTTCTCCAAGCTTCAACTTTCTAATAAAACTGTGTTTATCTTTGTGACCTGCCAAGTAAATATAATTAGCCAAGGAAGTCATATTTCTTTCACCACAACTGCAAGCCATTTATTTATACGTATATAAAATAAGCTACTTATGAAATATTTTTTTAAATAATAACACAAATTATGTACCTGTATTTTACCTGCCCTAATTATTCACTTTTTCTTCAAAAGCCCTAGGGTGTCCAGCAGAAAATTCTTAAGGTCTGCCTCAATTTTTTCCACGTTCGCCGATCCTGAACGGCGCTCATCCATCCGAAGTCTGTGGTTCTCTTCAGATCTTCAGCCCATTCGTCTGTGGGCTAAGATTCAGCCAGATTCCAGCCTGCAGGACTAACTTGCCATTTGTCTTGCCGGTGGGGAGAGGTGCTGTTGAACAGAATCAATTCGGATATCGACATATTTAGCATCAATAAAGCTGATGCCTTTAAAAGTCTGGCACTTTATTACTATTGTAGTCGACATAGACTTACCCACCTTTTATTTATTTATTGTTTTAAACATTTACAGTGTTGACAATTATTATAATAATATAATTGCCGTTGGTATGAACATAGATATTAACACTCCAATTAGAAATGTTCACAGCATGAGTAATCAATGTTTAGTTATTACTAGACGGAAATGCTTGCAGTGATAACAGAAATAATGATAATCAAAATGAAATATAAAACATAGTAGTGTCAAATATAATACATAACCTGCAGAGAAAGACAAAAAAGAAAGAAAGAAATGGTATGACAATAAAGCAGCTATGTAACTGCTCTCCACGAAGTGTCATGGTAAGAGTTTGATAATTTGTTTTTTGAAATATGTGAGATTGTTTGCATAATTGTTATGTTTTTGTTCACGTAATCCTCCTATATAAATGTAATTTATAAACGTACCACCAAGAACAACAATGTAATGTTTATAAAGTAAAAAAACTGAATTGAATTGAATTGACCTTAGTAGACCATTGACACGATGAATCCTCTTGCACTGTGATATGAAGCCTCTTGCACTCAAGAAATTATATTCTTCAAATTCAAAGAAAACTTTAAGAAGGCAAACTGAAGTTTATTAAGTTACTGCCTAATTTAAAATGTTGCTTCTCCTGTATCACACGTATTTTTAATAATAATAATAATAACTTAGTATTTATATAGCGCAGTTTTGTGTAATTTCACTTCAAGTGCGCTGTTAAATACATAAGAAAAAACAATATTTTGAAATTGAATTTAATCTCAAAAATATTATTTTTTCTTTTCGTGTTTCCTTGATCAGAAAATCACTTTTTATTTCCGATTATTGGGGAAACAACTCAGGTTTTCAATGTTGCCTTGGTGGAAATCATACCGAACTATTGAATATTGATTATTTTTATAGTACCTAAGTAATAAGGTGTAACAATATATTACGGAATGAATAGGAAATAGGTACCATCGTAGTAGGGTAGGGTGGTACAAGAACGCGCAGTGTGCAAGAGTACGAATTCGATTTAAACTTCCCGCATTTGAAGTTAGCTGACAAATTCAGTCGCTAGATGTTAGCGCGAAGTGTGAATATGTCGCCATTTCGATTTGTGTGCATCTAGCAGATTGTTTACGATTCCAAAATATTTTTTTACTCTTATCGAAGGGGGCAAATACTTTAGAGTGAGACATTATATATTAAATGAAAAAATGTACTTTTAATACACCACTTTTTATAATTAAAATATAACGGCCGACCGGGTTTCGCTTCTCAAGCTTCGTCAGGGTTTATTATATAAACCAAAGCTACCCACAGACAGACAGAAAAAAAGACACCTTATTGGTGATAGAAAGAGATAAAATAGAAAAGTGGGAGACAAAATTATTATAGGATGGGTAGGAAGGGATGGAGGAGTGGGTGGGGGGGGGGGGGGGGGGGTTTCAACGGAAATTAACGGAATGAATTAAATACGGGACTATCAATCAAAATTATTTGATTATTAATAATGTTTGATTAAAATAAAATTTTAAACTTAAAATTAAATTAAATTAATTTAATTTAAACGTTAAACTTCGCTGAAACTGTCCCTCTCCCCACCCCTACCTACCCATACTGAAGTAATTTTGTCTCCCACTTTTCTATGTTATCTCTTTCTATCACCAATAAGGTGTCTTCTTTTCTATTTCCATCTTTTTCGATTGTTTTATTTTCTTATACATATGTTTCTCTATGTAATTAGCTTTAGTTTTTATAATATGTTTATTCTTTAGTTATTATATGACGAAACTTGAGCTTAAAAAATTCCCGGTCGGCTGTTAAACATTATTAATAAAAAAGTGGTGTATTACAGTGTATTTTTTCATTAAATATTTAGTTTTTTTAATTGTTCGTTGTAATATATTTCTGTTCTGGTAACTCTCTCACATGGGGGTCAAATGCAATACAGTTTTCTTATATTACTAGTTCTATTACAAATTTCCTTACTTGGTTGTCATATGACAGCTAAGTAAGCATTATCCTAGATGGTGGAAGTAGTAGATATAACGTTGAAAAAATATTCGCCTGATATTCATGTGTGCGCAGGGATGAAATGTGCAAGAGTACGCGCGTAAAAACACGAGGACAAATAAATCAGAGTTTCTTAGCTGTTCTCCATACAAATATAAATTATAAGAAGATGAAACGATTGGAAATACTAAACCGAAAAAGAAGACAACATATAAAACCTCAGCACGCTCCAAAGAATAATGATAATTATAATGTTTGGATCATTTCTGTAGCGCTGCGTCGTTTCCATGAGAAAATCGCCGCAAGGGCGTTTTACAACTTATTGTATACTTTAACCTACACCCTATCACTTAGGGGGTATTTCATCATCTTCTTCATAGATTATCCATAAGATAACGTACATTTTTGATTGATTAAACACGATTTATTTTAAAAATCTGAGTTTACTATTCGGCTGGCACCCATGAATATACCCATGAATACCCGGCTATATATAGGATAAGTTAGTCGAGTTTTTTACCCGTTGCGAGTATTTAATTATTAATATTCATTATCGCATTAATAAGCTATCAGGAGGGTGGAGATATACCTCCTTAGACTTATAACTTCGATTTCTCACTAGGGGCTTAAAACTAAGATCAATAACTAGTGGCTTACAGCTAAGACTTAAACTTCTGGCTTTAACTATACATATTTTGGAAGAAGATCTGGATATGCTCATCTTGCGGAAAAATATTTAAGGAGCCAATGTGGTGGAGGACTGAATTCAGTGCAAAACATGCCAGGAATGGTGGCACGAGAATTGCGCTGGTTATTTGGGATCTGGAGATTATATTTGTGATCACTAATTGTCCTACCGAAAATGCGCACCGGTGTAGACCCTCCGGCCCACTCTTGGGCTACGCAAATTGACTATTTTTAAACTTCTTTTATTATGTGTTATAAAATATAAGAGTTGGAGGTTTCGTAATTATTCTTGTAACAGATAGAAAACCGAGGGTTGACAAAAACGTATTTTTGTTTTCATCAATGTATAATTTTATTTCCACAAATTCTGTAACCCAACACTGCGCACTTTTGTGCCAACCTTCCCCATTGGTTTGCAGTTTTAAGAATTTCGTGATTTTCAGAAACCGTAAATTTCCAATTTATGTAGGTAAGTACCAACATATTTTCCATTTCATAAGTTTTTTTTTCATTCTTTATTGTGTTATGTCTCATTGATACTTCAGATACTACTTTTGATATGATTCTTTCTCCGTCTTCGTCATATGATTCTTTCTCCGTCCACCCACCTTTCTTTCAAGAATTTTTTCTCATGGTGGTTTTCTGAATTATTTATTTATTTGTAAGAGACAAACAGCTTATAGGTACACAAAAATAAAGTAAAGCCAAAAAGATCTCTTATGTTAGAGTTACTTGGAGATGGAGTTTTATTATAATTTAAATTAATTTTAGGTGAGGAGGAGAGGAGGAGTAGGAAAATAGGGTAAGGAGATAGGAGATGCTCCCTATACGTTCAATACTCTTTGTATTAATTTTCGATTTTGTATTTCTGAAGGGTATTATTGTTAAAGATGTCTATATTGTAAAATGTTGTATTGTATTGCGCACACGTGTGGGGAATTGGAGAATTTTTTCTAATGTTAGTTATACTTGTGGGCAAATGAAACAAATTGGATTGTCTTGTTGATTTTGTCGGAATATGAATTTTTATTAAGTTGGTAAGCTCTGGCGAGTCCAGGTCATTATTCAGAATTTTAAATAATAAGGTTTGGTAAAAAATTAAACGTAGTGTGTATAAAGGGAGTTGAAGTTGTAAAAGCTTAAAGATTCGGTGTAATTTAAAAAGTGTTAATAATTATAAATTATAAATTTTAATGTAAGTAATTATAAATTTTAATCACATAAATTATAAATTTATGTGATAATTTTTTTTTTTTGAATTGTTCGGCATGAGCTTGGTAGAAAGGAGTCCAGATCAGTGCGCAGTGTTCTAAGTGGGGACGGATGTACGCTGTGTAAAGGGAATAATGAGTTTTAAGGGTCCACTATTCGAGTTTCGACCGATTTCTTACATATCTCCCTTAAACATTTGAAGTTTTTAAGCTCTTAAAAAAATATATGTTATTTTTTAAGATAATATCTAGATACGTTCCACGCCGAAAGGCAAATTATATGAAATTCCCACGATAGAAAAAAATCGCAAAGTATTTATGCTCCGAAAATTACTTAACAAGTCTATTTCTATTATCTTACAAGTTATATTTGTGAAAAAATTCACAATGTTTCTTTAAATGATAATTAAGATACGTTCCACGAGATTTTTGCTCTATTTTAAACGAGTCATGTTTTAATAAGCTTTTTCGCCATTTTCGCTGCGATTTCATCACTTAAAATATTAGCGCGCTCTGTCCAACATTCGTAATTACAAATCTCTCCATCTTCTTCTTTTTCAGTCGAATAGCGCCGCCTAAATGTTGCGGAAAGGTTTAGTTACACGAATTATAAATCCCAATATTTTGTTGGCTTTGTTGACGATTTCGTCAGTGTATTGTATAAAGTTTAGTTTAACATCCAGTATTACCCCAAGGTCCCTGATGAATTCTATTTCTTTAATATGTTAATTGTACCTATGTTTATTATGTTTATTGTATACTCGAACGAAAATTTGTTTTTGTTGCGAGTAAACGATAACTTATTGCATTTTGAAGTATTTACAACAAGTTTGTTTAATTTACAGTAGACAAAAAGACGATTGAAGTCCTCTTGAAGTTTAATGCAGTCTTAGATTGATTTGATAAGTGAGCATATTTTTTTATCGTCTATATGCAGCTAGGTAATTAGCGTGTAAAAAACATTTGTGAATCCATTTTTACATCCACTATGTAATACTCTAGATCCTGGGGGGTATCTATTCAGACCTGGTCACTAAACACGACTAAGGCAATCAAGAGCGTAGCTACAGTATTCAATCCTAAGGGGGGAGTTCAAAGGAACAAGGAAGAAAATCTTGATACGTACGTTAAGACGGCGCTTCCCCGCTCAAAAAGAAGAAGATGGAGAGATATGTAATTACGAATGTTGAACAGAGCGCGTTAATATTTTAAATGATAAAATTGAAGGGAAAATTGTGAAAATGCTTAATAAAACACGGTCGTTTAAAATAGAGCAAAAATCTCGTGGAAGGCATCTTTAAAGAAACATTGTGAATTTTTTCACAAATATGACTTGTAAAATGATAGAAATAGACCTGTTTTTAATAATTTTCGGAGCATACTTTGCGATTTTTTTCTATCAAGGGAATTTCATATAATTTGCGTTTCGGTGTGAAACGTATCTAGATTTTATCTTCAAAAATTACATATATTTTTTTAAGAGCTTAAAAACTTCAAATTTTTTAGGGAGATATGTAAGAAATCGATTGAAATTCGGGTAGCGGCGGCTCAAAGAGGTGGTGCAAATATTAATGTTGAATTTTTCAGGAATGTAATCTACGAGTACTATTATCGTTTTTTCCTACGCAATGCTAACGACAATCGGGTTGAACCCCCCCCCCCCTCAACCTTACATACGCTCTCGAAGGCAGTATCAAGCAAAATTTTGATTCTGAATTGTGGTATTTCGTCAGGGCGATACTGATTGCATATTCATTAAAGAATTTAAAAAATCTCTTTGTTATTGAAACTGATCGTAATAAAAAAAACTGTATAGAAATAGGCAATAAAACTCGTAACATACCTACGGTTTCATTAATTTGACAATTAATGATGAAAAAAATTAAAAAGTTAATGAAATCATATGCCTGGGTGTAAATATTGGATTCAAAACCAACTTTCACAGCAAAAAAGGTGTCAATAAAGTAAATTTTCTTAGAAGACTAAGAAACAAACATTTTTTTAGATCATTTTTAAAACTATAGAGTTGCTCCACATTTATATTATCTACATATTGCTCTACGATGTTGTATTTGGCCAATGAGGGAAATTTGAACAAGCTAGAATTTATGCAGAACGGATATGAGATGTATACTGGAGAAAGGCATGTTTAAAGGTTAAATTAATGAGGGAGGAGCAAAATTGGATTCTAATGAAAAAAAGACTGCTATGCAATGTGTTTTTGTGGGTAAAATTATGAAAAACCAAATGCCAAAATACTTTTTTTTACATTATACCCACACAAGAGGCCCTGAAGAAAACAATTTCCCTCGGGGCCTGTCATCTTTGAGGATGCTGGGTGGAGGGTCTTTTTAGGAAAAGGAAGGAGAAGAAGTTCTGGAAAGGAAAAAGGTGGGGTAGGAATCTGGGGGTTAATGTGTCCAGGAGTAAAAGATGCATGAATCCATCTCTCTGGCTGGAAATATCAAAATGTCTCCCTCAACCAACCCCTCCCGATCCGGCCCGCCACACAATAGGTGTGCAAACGCATCCACCGAGAAGATCTAGAGTATCTAGACAAACGTCACCCCATGAACTCGGGCACCACTACCATGTCATAAAACGTAGCGAACCACTTGGGGCGACATAAGGCAGGGGTGCTGGTTATCCAATAAATGGTTTCCGAGGATACGGTACCCATACCCGCCTTCCAAATTTTAGGATAAAATGGTTTTTAATGAAGATTTCCAATTATGAAACAAGAAATATAAATAGAGTTAGATAGCCGCTCATGAGAAAATCAACTCCCAAAACATACTAATGTATAAAGGACTAAAGATGTATGATGAAATACTTGAAAGTCTGAAGAATGAATGTATTTTAAAAAGGCTGTTATGCTTACCTACTGTAAAAACAAAATTCCATAAAATGAAATGTTACTTTGTACCTACATATTAGTTTATATACGAATGTAGTGTAAATTAAACAATAACTAAAATAAAAATGTACGTAAAAAAAATATTGTAAATGTATTTCAGACCTCGTGTTTCTCACCTCAATTATGTCTGAACCTTTACAAATACGGTCCAATACAAGTATATTAAATTGCAACGATTACCTACAATTACCATTAGTATATATAATAAGTGCCTGGGTGCCTGCGTTGAGTGTTTACGTATCGTTAAAACATTTCCATTAAATACGGTTCATCAAAACATTAAATAATTATCGCATCCCAAGTATCTACTAGGTACCTACCTACCTACCTAATAGAGAATTCCAGTCTAATTTTTTTATTTTTTTTTATGAATAATGACCTTCTAACTTAAATAACTGCATTTATTTTTATAGTTTACTTAAATTTATTTTTATAGTTAGTTTTAATAGTTAAAATAAATGTCAAAGTTTTAATTTTTCAAGATCCCCCGAAAACCACCGAAACTAGTGTGACGTCATCATGACTAACCGAAGTATGAATCCTAAGACAACTGGAATCAGCTGTTCGACTCCCGCCATTTTGAATTTCAGCATTGGAGCGTTTTCATAGACATTACTGGGCAATACGATCGTTTTTTGTACAGTTAAAGTTTTTGAATATTTTAAATAACATAGATAAACTAATAGAGATACTTTATTTTTGATACTGAATTACTTAGGCCTAAATAATGTTTCAATAAAAGCAAAAACTATTATATGTCCAATTCTCTATAAACCAATAACACGAAATGCCGAACGGCTTGCGTCTTCATTTCTATTGATTTCTATACAACTTTGACCCAGGTGACGCGGCGCGGTGACGTCACGCCGCCAAAATCCAGCAATACCAACTTGACAGAGTGTTTTAATGACACGTTTTAAAATGGACTTTTTAATATTTTTTTAAAAACTCTACGTTAAATATTATGTAATAAAACTTATATATTTAGAATCAACGTATATTGGTCTATATGAACATATTTTTTCAAAGCCATAATATTTTTCATTGGAGTTCCTTTTTGGTTTTCCCCAAAATCTTTAAAGCTCAAAAACGGTTGAAATCTAGATCTGTTTTATATTCTGGGTATAATCTGCTCCCTAGCGCAAGGGTAGGTAGGCACTGTAGGCAGTGGGTCCCTACGCGTCGGGGATTTCCCGATTCCAGCAGGGGAGTGGGAGGGGTGGCAACACTGGCTCTAGCGCCTTCACTCCCCAAAGCTGCCTCTCGAGGGAATGCTGCCAACTTTGTAAAAAATAATACTGCGAAACGCGGAAAAAGTTTCTGGGGGGTGAATAAAACGGGGAAAAATGGGGAAATGATTTTTAAAATATTTCAATTATTTGCATCTGGGTTGCTGAAAGAGTTTTAAGCAATTTGCAATTTATACCCAACAAAGTAGATTGCGATTCAAGAATATTTCGTTAAAATTAAATTTCTTTTATTTTGTCGACATTTTGTGATCAACGTTACTTAAATCATTAGATTATGTGGAAATGTTTATAGTTTTACAAAGATTGATGTAATAAATTGATTTATATCATTAAAGTAAAACTATGGTTTCCATATTCTTGAATCGAAACTCGTTAAATTATAATATTTTGAAATAAAAGTTGGGAGTGAAAAGGTTATTTTAAATGTCAAAAGATTAAAGCTCGATTGTACCCTATCGCGATCACAGAATAATTTATACACGAGAAATACATTAAAATTTCGAATTAAAACATAAAACATGGCTGCATTAAAATAATAATAATTGTTTATCCGCGGCACCATCTAGCGTCGTAAATTATACTTACGGTCACTTTAATTTGATCCATAATATCCCGTGAGTTCAGTCAAATTTCAGGCATGCAGGTGAATTTAATCCGTCCAGGCCCCCATTGGTCGGAATATGTGCGGTGGAGGGGATGTGCGGCCATGATGCGCTCTTATTGGCTGGCGTGGAAGAGACCACGCCTGCGAGGAGCGGAGAGCAGAAAGCTAGGGGAGAGATAAGATTAGCGAGTACTCAGTCCTCATAAAGAAAGCTAGGGCCACACGGGTGGGATCTGTCGGTGCGGCTCAAGGAACACCCGTCACTCTGCCTGTCCTCTGTTACCCGGGAATTGTGGCAACTCGTCTCCCGTGCTCGAGTTGATTTCACGTCGAATACGTGTAACAGACAACCAAAAATTTCAACAATATACCCGTCAGTGCATAAAAAAACAGTGATCTTTGACAATGAAAACGGGCGGTTTTGAAAAAACAGTGTTTGTTTACTTTTTTGAATTGAATACAAATTGATAATTTCGTGTAAAAATTGTTGTGAAACTAACGTCATATGTTGCCGTACGGTGTCAATAATATTATTTTTCTAAATTTACGTATTAAAATAACTCTGGCATGACTTTAAGTGTGGTGTTGACCTAATTGAAACTGAGTGAAACATTAAACAGAAAATAAACAAAGACCACAAATTTCTTCTAAAGAACCAAGTGTTATAATATTTGCTTTGTTCTTTCGTGTATTGGTAATTGTCTAATCAGCGATTCGTAGGAACCAGAGAACCGCAAACAGATATAAAATCATTTTGAAGTAGTTTTGTGCAGACAATATTCCTACACAAATCGTGGCGGACGTAACAGTGAAAGACGAGGTCGGTGACCCCTACGGGGTGAGATCTTTCGGGGACTACAGTCACGGGATGGTCTCGTACTATAACCCGCTGGGGGTGTACCAGAAGGGCGGCGCGGCCCAGTGCGCCCACGCGGGCTGGTACCAGCCGCCCATGCTGGAGGAGGGCGCGCCGTGGCACGCGCACGCCGGGCACCCGCACGCCTGGCAGGGCGCGGAGTGGGTCGTGCCGGACCGGGCGAGCAGCGCGCCGCCCAGCCCCCGCCCTGGCTCGCCCGCCCATCGCCCGCCGGCGCCGCGCAGCCCCTACGAGTGGATGAAGAAGCCCAGTTACCAGAGCCAGCCCAACCCAGGTTAGTCGCGGCTTCTATTGCATGACTAACCTTGCACCATTCTACAATTAGATTTCCTTCCCAGGAGTCTTCACTCACTTCCTCTGCATCCATTATACCTAACACAACCTCATACCTAATCTCCCTTTCATTCAATCTACAAGGAGCTATAACCACTAACTAGAATTGATTTTATTTTACCTTTATTGACTTCAATGACCGAAAAATTCGTGGGGAAGAAGAGAGTAAAATCTGAACCATGTTTTCTACTCGTAACTTCTCTTTACCAGCAGTTCTTTAAGAATGCCTTTTTCAGGAAATGATCGGGAACCAAATCACTTGATTTCACTAAAAAATGAATGATTTTAGTAGCGCCTTATTACTGAAAAATCACCTCAAGAGTGCATTACGATTAATTTGTCATGAGCCCAATATCACGACGAACTAACCCACCAACATAACCTAAACATAAGCATTAACTATTATTATTATTACTACTACTATTATTATAACTGACCTACCTTCCCAGGGTACTTTTAACTAGTGATTCACAAATCACCTAGTTAGGTACTTCAAAGCGTTATAATAAAACTTGTTTCTTTTATCTTATTACTAACTTAAAATATTATCAATTCCCTCATGGGAAGCTAATAACTTAAATTAAATTGCATCTGTGCAGCACATCCTTTCCTGGCTTGTTTTCCATGAAAATACACACCGTTCCTTTAATCGTGCATTTAGGTAGGTATGTAAGAATACCTACTGTTTGTACATATAATGTATGAATGTATTCTTATATGAATCGGTATCCCTCTACCGACCAAATAAAATGAATTTATTGGTAATAAAAATAATGAATTCCAATTATAATGAAAATTTTGTTAGGTATGCTTTTCAAGAAAACTTTTGATTACTCGACTATGGGAACATGATAATATTTGCATGGTGGTGGTTTAAGGTTAGGTAATTATGATTCGATAGTTAATTAATAATACTTCTGTTAATTGCACCCGTGAAAGAAATGATCGTGCTCAATTTTCACAAGATAATCTGGATTGTACCTGTTTACCACTTTATGTGCTCTTGATAAAGATACATATCGTTTTTAAAATATAATCAAGCTTATGGTGAACCTTAAATTAATCAAAGTAGGTACCTACCATCTTAAACTTCCTTCCTATAATATGTAATCGTATTACTTAGGTGCCTGCTACGTAATCAACTAATTACATCTATCCACTTGTTGATAACTGTTAAATTGTCCCAATTACATCTAACTGCATTTTGTTATTCGTTTAATTCCGCTTTTTATGGGAATACCGCACAAAGTCCTAACTGCACCCAACCGTCCTGAGCCAATGAGACTAGAAATTTACTTGTGCTTACCGGGATTTGAACCTGCGACCTCCGGATTGCTAGTCGAGAGCCTTTCCCCTCGACCACGGAGGCCGTCGAATTGGTTCCTGCTATGTAATTAATGCCTAAATACATCTACCTACTTCTTGGTTATTGTTCAATTCTTTCAATTATAACTAACAGCGTGTTGTTTTTTGTTTATTTCCCCTGATTTTATATAAACATCCGTAAAATAAAGGGTTTGAATGTTTCCCCCTGATTTTATTCTCTCTCCATATCTACAAAGTAAGTTTTCTTGGCAGGTATAGTAATTTACAGTTCATCTATTTCAACATTTAATAAAACTGACCTAGCAACAACGAATACGAACATACCTGCAATCTGCAACATTATTTTAACGCAGAAACCAAAATAACCCGTGTATAGAATTACCCGCGTAGAGTAACTATATGACCTACCTTCCTGAAATCGAGAACATTATTACCCGTTTCTGAGTAGTAGTGAGACTATTCCTGTATTTCCATTGTGGATATTAATTATTTAAAAACTTTAAAAAGCAGACAGAATTTTGCTCCACGACCGCAGGTATAAACCATAGACATAAAATAAAAAAGATATATTTTTTTTATGTGAATATAGCTCAAGAGACTCCGGAGCAAGTCGAGATATAGCATCCTCAAGTGGGTGGGTGCTGTGAGGCTAAAGGGAGTGAGGTAGAGGAAGGTTTGGAGGTAGGTAAGGTACCTGGCTTTACAAATTAAAATAAAAAATAAAAAAAAGAATTGGAACGGTACCAAGATTCACATATCTTGGCTCCCTGATAACAAACGACAATAACACTACAGAGGAGATCCAGAAGCGCATAGTGAACGCAAATCGCTGTTACTTCCGCCAACAAGACCAAATAAAATCCTGACTGCTGTCCAGAAACACGAAGATATTAGTGTACAAAACACTAATCAGACCAGTACTCATGTATGCAGCTGAGACATGGGTACTAACTAAGAGGAATGAGCGAGCACTGGACGTTTTTTAAAGGAAAATTTTGAGGCGCATCTTCAGACCGGTTCTAGAAAATGGATTTTGGCGCAGACGTTACAACAATGAGCTATGCGCTCTATTTGAGGAGTTAAATGTCACAAAATTTATAAAACTGGGAAGACTTCGGTGGCTGGGTCATGTGGAGAGTGACCGAGCATCAAGTACCAAAGTCCCTGCTGAACTCAAGACCGATAGGGCGAAGGAGCCTGGAAAGGCCAAGATTAAGATGGAGCGACGTCCTCAAAGATATATTTATTTACCTTGGAACTTCTTAACTGGAGAGAACTGGCCAAACCTGATATGAGTGCAGGAAGACTCTTGTGGAGGCCAAGACCCACCAGAGGTTGTAGAGCCAAGAGTGATGATTATGATGAAGGTACCCGGCTATTCAGATATTATAATTTTTTGGAACTATTATTATTCGAATAACGAAAAATAATATTTTTTTATTTTAACTTTTATGATATATACCTAGGTATATAGGTACCTAGGTATATTTCAATATCTTTGTTTATTATTATTTTCAATATCTTTGTTTAATATTATTTTCAATTATTAAATATTACAATTTGAGGTCTTACTTATTTAAATTCCAAAATAAATAGAAAAATCCACACACACCTCAATTTAAAAAAGTGAACTCTTGTAAATTGATGAAATAAAAACATATTTTTAAAAGCAGGTATGTTTTTAGGTTTTCACGGCCAAAAAGTATTTTTGTTATTGTTTTTGGGGTGTTATGCCGTGTTTCGCTAACTCCTTCTTTAGCCAACGTTTCGGACAGCGTTACAGTGTCCATCATCGCTTCGACACACATAAGTAAACACTTTCACCAATATCATTTGCTCATCTGCCCTGATGATGGACACTGTAACGCTGTCCGAAACGTTGGCTAAAGAAGGAGTTAGCGAAACACGGCATAACACCCCAAAAACAATAACAAAAATTTTAAAAAGCATTTTCTTTTTCGATTATCTTGGTGTTGATGAACTCCTGAAGTTCTATATAAGCGTGCACTGGTGCACGACGAAAGTAATAATTTTCAAAATACGTTATAAAGTTTTAAAAATATAGACAAATAATAAAATTCACGTATTTTGCATTAACTCCACACAGGAGTCCCTGAAGAAAACCACTTTTCTTATGGCCCGTATCATCTTTTGGGATGATGTGTGCAGGGTATTTTTAAGCAAAGGAAGGAGGGACAGTTTTGAATTTCTGAATATTGTGAATAGCTTCACCGAAAAGATTTTGTTTGTTAACTAAATATATCTTAAAAATAGTCCAAAATATAATATAGGTAACAAGTTATACGCCTAAATTGTTGCCACCCTGTATTTTGGACAGTTTCAGAAACATATTCCTTCAACGCCGCAGTAAATTTCTTTATCTGAATCATTTATAACTGAGTTAATTTAAATGCGACAAATTTAACCGCAATGTTGTGTCCATGAAACTGAACTTATTAATTAGTATTATTTGAATACAGAACAAGATGAGATTGTCTCAGGTGATTTACACCTTCACAAATATTTAATTATGATTCAACTCTATCTTATTTATAGCTCATTATTCACACTGCGTGAAACTTGGTTGAAAAGTCAGCATCACAAATATATGTTTCTGAGAACCGGAGTAATCATACCGGAAAACATCTAATTCATTCATTGCGACGAATTAAAAAAAAGGAATTTTATTCTTACTAGATAACGGTCACTAATGCTCTTACTCCCCGAGTGAAAGCGATAACTACATCTCAGGTTGATAAAACTTAAATAAAATCATTAAGGCGGCGCTATTCGGCTGAAAAATAAGAATATGGAGAGATTGATTACGAATGTTGGACATAGCGTGCTAATATTTTAAGTGATGAAATCGCAGCAAAAATGGCGAAAAAGCTTAATAAAACATGACTCGTTTAAAATAGAGCAAAAATCTCATGGAACGTATCTTAAGTATCATTTAAAGAAACATTATGAATTTTTTCACAAATATAACTTGTAAAATAATAGAAATAGACTTGTTTTAAATAATTTTCGGAGCATACTTTGCGATTTTTTTTTTATCTAGGGAATTTCACATAATTTGCGTTTCGGCGTGGAACATATCTAGATATTATTTTCAAAAATAACATATATTTTTTTAAGAGCTTAAAAACTTCAAATGTTTAAGAGAGATATGTAAGAAATCGGTCGAAATTCGAATAGTGGACCCTTAAAATCGAGGTTTTGTACTTCCCGTTTTTTCTCCTCCAAAACTGGACCGATTTTTAAGATTTTTGTACTAACTGTATAAGAAGAAAATATTCTATATCTGTACGTTTGCTTTTCTTTAAAATACATTAACTAGATAAGTTTTTAGACTGGTTAACTAGTTTGTATACTGAACGTCTTTAAGGCATTCAAACCAGGCAATTTTAACGATTTTTGGGGAGTCTTAAGTCCTATAAGTAACTTATCAAAAAAAGAAAACGTACCGACACGCTATATAATATTAAAAATATTTACAAAATTCAGAGAGGAATTGGGGAATACATTTGTTTGGACAAAATGTCGCCCTGTTTCCTATTGTCTACTATTCGTATTTCGACCGATTTCTTACATATCTCTCTTAAACATTTGAAGTTTTTAAGCCCTTAAAAAAATATATGTTATTTTTTAAGATAATATCTAGATACGTTCCACGCCAAAACGCAAATTATATGAAATTCCCTCGATAGAAAAAAATCGCAAAGTATGTTCCGAAAATTATTTTAAACAAGTCTATTCCTTTTATTTTACAAGTTATATTTGTGAAAAAATTCACAAAGATTCTTTAAATGATACTAAAGATACGTTCCAGTAGATTTTTGCTCTATTTTAAACGAGTCGTGTTTTATTAAGCTTTTTCGCAATTTTCGCTGCTATTGTACGACTCAACATATTAGCGCGCTCTGTCCAACACTCGTAATTACATATCTCTCCATCTTCTTCTTTTTCAGCGCCGTGCGTTTGAAGAGTGCGGCCTTAAGGGTTGGGTATAGGAATTCGGCGTGATTTTTGAAATCTCAAGTAGACAGTGGCCTCTTGTTTTGAAAATTTCATCAAGCAAAATTTCATCAATCTCTATAAATTTTAAAAATAAACTGTTGATTTGTATACTAAAACAAACCAACAGGCCCTCTTTATATAATAGGTGTACCTATAGATTGATGTAATATCTAACTACAGTTTGCGCTTTTTGTGTTTATTTTGCGATTCCTATTTTTCACAAACTAATTACCCAAGTATATTATTATAATTAAAGTTCATAGGTTGTCATTAACGTCATCACATTTATACTAGTTCTTTAGTTTTACATTATCTTGAATATTTTCAGAGAGGTAAGACAGGTAGACCTACTTCTGGGATCGTCCCGGTGAAATACCATTATTCAGAATCTAAACATTTCGTTGCTCGAAAAGCTAAGTTTGGTGATTAGATCTGAATAACCAGGGACGTACCTTCCTCTCTCCCATCTCCTTCCCCTACTCAGTTCCTTCGACCCTTCAACATATTCCAATTTAGGAACAGTTGGAACCCTCTTGCGATAGGTACTCACTTAAAAAATCGACTACCAGTTAACTAATATTTTCAATTTTTATAATAAGGTTCCTGAAATCAAATTGAGGTGAAGCATTACTACGTAATCGTGAAGCAAAATCGTGTGAGTTTTGAAAATTAGATCGTTTAAAAATATTTAATATGCTTTAATTAAATTCTGTGAATAGAACACGGATCGGTCCTATAAACACTGATTTAAAGTTCAAAATCTCCTATTTACGAACCTCTTTTCGGTTTGGTTGTATTTTGTAACGTAGAAAATTAAATTCTTAAGAAAGTGATAGTAAAACATCTAAATATTTGTGCCTTAAGCTTCGCAAAATAAAATAAAACCTCTTTTTGGTGATGTTTTTTCTTGAATAAATCATAACAGACGGCTGGTGTTAAGGGGTTATATACAGTTAGAATTTTCAATATATCGATTTTTGTAATGTACATATATTTAAGTACATATACAGAAAATTTCAAGTCAATCCGGCGATTATTTTCGAAGTTACACGCATTTTTGTAAAGACGTGTCAGAGCATTTGAAAGTAGGAGGCAAACCATAAACGCGTTTTTCTCAAAACTGTATTTTTAAAGTCGATGACCAAGACGTCTTGGAAACGGCTGAACCGATCAGTCTCAAATTTTAACAAGGGCTTTTTAAGTATATTTTTTAGTTATTTATCGAAGGTCGGTTCTCACCGATACATACCTTTTTTATAAACAATTTGAGGCCAAAATTTTGGTCAAAAATTGTATTTTTTTTAGAAGTCGCCATTTTGTCAAAAAATGTTCCTTTGATTAATTAGAAAATTATACATTTCTTTAACGAAATCCGTTTGGTTGATCCAGTGTAGAGATATGGTGGTCACCGCAAGATATCTTTTTTGAGATGAGCTTCTGGAGATCAGCTATAGCAGCTTTATTATAGCAAAATTATTATTTTTACAAGTACAAAAATGTTATAATACAATTAAAAGTTACTTTACCATGTGTACAAATGTTAATATTAAAAAATATGAAGGTATTCTCAGAAAAAAATCTTGAAAAATAGCATTTGTTGGGCCTCCTAACTGTACGTAACCCCTTGAACATGAATTTAAATTTTGTCCCATCTACATAAGAAGTGTTTTTTTTAGCGCTGTGATCCCTAATTTTACACGTAGTGCATCGCCTTAATGATAAACTGCCTATTTCGTTATTTTACGTACTCGAGAGTTAACTTCCGACATTAAAAAACGAATGGAATCAATCATCTGCGATAGCTTTTTGAATAAAATCGATGTAAACCGAATGGAAAATTATTTTTATGCTTTGTATGTCCACATAATAAAATCCTAATTAGCATATTTCAATGTAGCTCCTATAGTTTATAAACCGTTCATTAAAATTTATTGACTGCAGTGTAATAAAAAATATAATCTCCGCTATTCAATAGATGCATACGTAAGTATGTAGAAACTTATATGTGTATAATATTGATGGGTGTGCACTTCCACAAAATAATAAAATGGTTCGTTGGTTGCAAGGAGCAACTTTTGTAGTGTTGAGCAGTAATGTCTAAATCATTCTTTTACTAAAAGGTGAAATTGTCGAAAGGGGGAAATCAATTACATTGCATGGAAACAATTGAAAAAGATTACGAGTGGCCTTTTCATAAACCAACGTCAAGGTCCTAAGTTAAAATGCTGCTGACATTCCAACGGGCTTAATGGTTATAAGGGCAATAAAATCCCTCGTGCCATATTAGTGGATCTTCACTCTACAGAGTATGGCAGATGTATTATATTGCCATTTGATCAAGATTATATTAATATTGATCAACATTTCAACCCAAATGATTTGGTAAGGGCTTTGCATTTTGCAAACTTGCCATTGGCGTGCTGTGTTTAGTCAAGATATCTGTCAATATTATTTTTCTTTAATCTGATTTGCGTAACCATTGGTTTTCCTTAATTTCATTCTGCCTTTTGTCAAATATTACGTTTGGTTGATATTATTTAATGGACATCCATAATGCGTTAAACGTTTTCATAGGAAGAAGACAGGTTGTCATAAATATATTTCAAATATTACACAACACTGCAGTCTAGATAGATAGGTACCTACCTTATGCTGCGTATACATGTTCGAACATGAACACGAACCGAGCCATGAATTATGGGAAAGGAACGAAGGGACTGCTTTCCTTGTTCGCGTTCCTTTCAGTTCCTTTCGCATAATTCGCGGCTCATGTTCGTACATGTTACGCAGCATTATGTAGCAGTGGCGTACAGTCCACACTGACTGGAAAGCTGTGCCAACCCTAAGATATTAAAAAATACGACAAGTTTCTGGACAAAATGATTTTTGCATGTATTGATAAGAAACTTGTACACTAATTTAATGAGTTGGGAGATGAAAATACAATAGACATTTTCAAATATTAAGTGCACAATTATTCATACTCAAACTTAAAAATAGTCATAAAGCAATTCACGTCACTGCTAATTAGGTATGCATTTTGACCATTTATTGAGGAAGACTGTTTTATTGGCCAAACGTGTGTATTACGTCAAAGAGGCCAGAGCGAGAATTCTAAATATTGTTTATTGTAGTCACTTTGTGCCTCACAAGAGCCTATGGCAGCGATCGACAATTGGCGGACCGCGGGCCAGATCCGGTCCGCGAAGGGCTCCCTTCTGGCCCATCGAGCCATAAGGGAGAGTACCCGAACGGACGATTATTCCTTCCCACCATACTTAGCACACTATCGGTCACAATCGTATATATTTTTTTTCATATCTAGTTCTTATGAAAAAAACACAACTGTGGTTTTAAGAACCCGTAACACCCGAGTGGGATTCAATGCGCTATTATACTTATATATATAAAAATAATCTCAGAATATTGAAAATCCCCCCACTTAAGAATTGAAAAATAGCACGTACCCTAACCCAAAGCAACCCATTTAAGCAATTTTTAATATTATTTTTCATCACTTTCAAAAGAGGTGTTGAGTTCATTTCATTCTGAGTTGTCCGATCACAATCAGAATGATAGTTCTATGAGTATTCCTATTCGGGGAATGTTTTGAGGTCTCTGGTTTTATAGCTAGAAATAAAAAAAAAGTTTTATAAAACATGCCCGCTATCGTTCTCTATAGCTACATTGTCATTCTGTGTGAATCTAAAGAAATAAACTAAATCCCAAATGTAATCCAATTCTCTTTTCATATTCACATATAGAATTCCAATCATTTTTTAAATGCTCAAAATCTTACTAACAGGTAGGTACACACAAAGATGTAGCCTTTTATCTTATTTACCGACAAGGATAATGAAAATGTCCTAGTTTTTTAGGGGAATCCCTTTTCATCCCCAAATCTAAAAACATGTTGACATAATGTAAACAATCCACGCTAACGCGATAAACACTGCATTCTCGTGTAAAACCGTAATATCTTATATCTCAAGAAAACAAGCTGTCAACCAAAAGATTTTTAGTAGGTAGGTACCTACCTTTAGATTTTTTCTATAAGCACACCTAAATAACTTTGAAAAGGTTGTAAGTTGGTACCAGGTTGTCCTACCCACTAGGCTATCGACCCCATGAAAATCAAATAAATTGTATAATTATTTGAATTTTAGACCTCTTCGATGGTAATGATTCGATCAGCAATTTCACCGTCTTCTTTCAATATCTTCTTAATCTCAAATTTCCACGACTCGGGTTTTTCTACGGTTGAATTATTATAACATTTTTATCTTTTCTAACGACTGGCCCAGACGTATTTTGGGTCGTGGACTTATTAAATTACCAGAATTAGTACTTACCGGGTAACTAATATACTTCTAAGAAATGTAGAGGTGCGGTGTACCGGTGGTATCTCTCAAATTATTTGCAGGTAATGCAGGTACCTAACCAAAGAACAGTGACCAATTAATTGGACGTTATTTAGATGTTAGTTGAAATTAGTGTGTGAAAAATAATAATGCTAATTTTATGAATTTGAGGCAACATTATCAACGGAAACTGTAACTTTTATAGACTATTTTGGTTTAGAATGATGTCAAGCGGCTTATTTGAACCAGTGGCGTATTTACCTAATAAAACTTAAGTGAGTCGCGTGGTGTGTCCTGGTGACCCAAATTATTTGAAACTACTTAAAATAATTATAATATTTATTTATTGTAGTGGTTTCATTAGTACCTTCACACCTTCAGTGGTATTTATTTATTAAAGTGTCCATCATCAGGGCAGATTGATGGACTATAATGCTGTCCGAAACGTTGGCTAAAAAGGGAGGAAACGTCGCAAGGCACAAAATCCCAAAAATTAATCACTTTGATATTTTTGGCGGTGAAAATTTCATATCATTCGCCGACATACTGCTGAATATTTATAGGTAATATATACCTCGTTTTTATATTAATCGCCAATCAAAGATATTATGCAAATTTCAAATAAAAACAGCAGTATTTTCACTTAAACTTAAGGTGGCAAAATTGCTTACACATACAAATATCTATAAACAATAACTAAATTCTACAAAAATATGACGTGTAAAGATGATATTTTCTTATACCTACCTAATAAATAACGAACTTTTAAAACCTGTGAAAATAAAATACCAAAAACTTTAAAAATAAAAATAAAAACAATAGGCAAAATTACACATATTTTTGCATTAATCAACACATCTCGCACGTCATGGGAGTCAATCTTCATCTTCATCACATCTTCCACTCTTCAATTTATACCTACATTGTTTGACAGTTCCTCCAATAATAGCTAACTCTCAATAGTATTATTGGAGGAACTGTCAATAATACTATTGAGAGTTAGCTATTATTGGAGGAATAGCTTACTCTCAATAGTATTATTGGAGGAACTGTCAATAATACTATTGAGAGTTAGCTATTATTGGAGGAATAGCTAACTCTCAATAGTTAGCTATTCCTCCAATAATAGCTAACTCTCAATAGTATTATTGGAGGAACTGTCAATAATACTATTGAGAGTTAGCTATTATTGGAGGAATAGCTTACTCTCAATAGTATTATTGGAGGAACTGTCAATAATACTATTGAGAGTTAGTTATTATTGGAGGAATAGCTCACTCTCAATAGTATTATTATTGGAGGAACTGTCAATAATACTATTGAGAGTTAGCTATTATTGGAGGAATAGCTAACTCTCAATAGTATTTATCTTTGGAGTAAGTGTGGTATTTAGGTCCGGAGTTTTGACTTGCCGTCTTAATATTTAACAAAAATAAAAAACCAAATAGTGGTCCCGGAGACCCATGTGACAATCGTGAATATACCTATGTGAGCGATCTGATTTTTCTCCTGTCCTCTACTTCGATCTCAGTCAGAATGTTGGAAGGTACTGTACCGAGAGGCAGATGAGAGAAGTTTTGCGTGTGGTCCCGTGGACCCACGATGCCACTCAAGGGTTAAATGGGTACTTGGAGAATATCTGTCCTATATAAGGCATCGTCAAATATGACCCGAACCTTTTAATTTTGCCTTAAGTTATATGATAATAATAGAAAATCATTTAATATATTTCATACTCGTATAAAAATTTGTGAAAAATAGTAAATTTAAAAAATCTGTTTTAGCAAAAGCCGCTTTGGTAATGGATGTTTTGTAAATACACACGTATTGTGCTGCATATAGATGTCTATGTTTATGTATGCGAAATAATAAAAATGATCACTGAACATTATCTGAAACTTTATACTGTACATTTTTTAAATACATATCTTCTCTCGTGTTGTTGAAAACCATGTACCTGGGTGCAAGGGAAGCTTTTTTGATTTTGGGAAATTTACCGATGATTCGAATTCACTTAGTTTTTTATTTTCACGAAAAAATTAAAAGAATATTAAAAGGTAAGCATGCTAGAGGAGCTGATTTTGTTAACTTTTATTAAGTGGTGTGTCTATTGATTAAAAAAAAGTAAATAATTGATACATTTTTATCGATATAATGTCATATTTTATTTTTATAATAAAGTGCAATATAGCTATAAGCAATTTTTTTTTCTCCATAAACGTAAAGAAATACCTGGTGGTTCAATAAGTGGGTTATGATGACCCCCATGTCTGTGTAACAAATTTCCACCACCACGACTTCGGATTAAAAACTCAAAAACAAAATATCCTCTGAAACCTAAGGTTTGTAAGTAGTCACTTAAATACCTACCTATTTTATTAAAATCAATATATTTTACGTAGCTCAACTAACTAATTAAACGATTGTTCAAAAAGACCTCACTCTCTAAATGACAATTTTGAAATTCCAAATCTTCTTCAGATAGGTAGGTACCATGGTATTAAAAAATCTAATAAATTGCCCAATAAACATGATTTCACATTTGGAAAAAAATAATCTTTGCTGAACCATTTCTGCTTTAAAACTGAAACGAAACGTTTAAACAAATTAAATTATTCACAGACAGGCGAAATAAAAAAAAGGTCGGGTTAAAACAGGACTTCACTACACTCAGTCAATTTGTAATAATAATAATACTATAAAAATCACCACAGGGCGCTGCACAAATTTATGCTATATTTCTACAATGCCTATCTTACTTCAAACTATAGACTAGACAAACTAACAACTTGTGGCTAATAGATTGCACAATCAGAAAATTGCTTTGCCGATAGTCAGTTAGCATATTTATGCGTTTTTTGGTTAGTTGTTTTTACACTACTTGCAAAAGTAACCGTCTCATTGAGGGTAGAACAGTATTGAACGAAGAGATTTTATTTGATGACGAAGTGTTATATTATATAATTTTAACTTAACCACACATCACCAGGAGGTAGCGCAACACGGCAAAACACCCCTAAAATAAATAACAAAAATAACCTCCAATCATCCTATTCAATGGTTTAAAATTATTTCTTTCTACGGAATCGTATTTTTATTTTATTTTATTTGGGAGACCAAGAGTTTACATTATTATCAGAGCATAATTGTAATTGAGTCACAATAAGTGTACCATTTACAGGTTTCCTCATGGGTATTATATAAAAGTGTATATAATACACACACAATAATATACCCCACAATAATGTATCCAAGCCTGGCATTAAAAGAAGTTTAATCAACACCTACATTTTTTTTATTGTTAAAAATCCGAAAAACGCACCAATTTAAAGCATTTGATTTTAGATCTCTAGTTTTCCCTTTCCTCTCCCCTTGCCACTTGATGTGTAGTTACAGCATTGATCTAGAATAATTCTAGAATGTTCTATTTCCTTCTCTAAAGCACATCCCTTTCTTTGTTCTAGTATCTGCATTAACATCCTCCCCGTCACTCCTAGACTTTACACAACTGGACCCGAGTGGTATGGAACACTAAACTAAATAAAGATACTAATGAGAATGAGTAATACTTAGAGCGTGCTTTAGTAGTTAAATAGTTATGCTTTTCCTGCTTGCTAAAATATTTTGAAACGTTTAAACATAGGACAGTAAAATTTTACAGGTGTGTTGGTAGTCTATACAGGGTATAACAGAAGGTACCCGAAGAATTTTAACAAGCGATTCCTGAGCATACTTGGAGTAAAAAAAGTAAATGTCATGTTGCCGTTGATGATATCTTTTTTCTGTTAAAAACAACTAAAATATTTGTCAATCACACGTTGCCCTGATCACGTTCCTACAAGTCGCTACGTGTAACTGCTCAGTTGATGGAAAAATATATTTAATTGTTTTAAATTGAAAAAAAAAAATTATCCTACAGCAAAACGACATGTACATTTTCACTCTAAATAAGCTCAGGAATCGATGGTTATAAACTTTGGGTACGTGCTGTTATACCCTGTATAGTAGACACGAACAGCTGAACCCTTAAAAAAAATAAGAACATTATTGGATCGGGAGCTAAAAAGAAATCTTGCACAACTTAACAGCCTATGTGAACACCCTTGTATTGACCACTTTTTGATTTTGTTGAAATGTTCATAGTAAAAAAATGTATTTAGATTGTTTACCTAAATGTAACTACCTTGCTTCTAACTCATAATTAGCTTTTCTTCCTCTCTTGCTTCGATAGGTACATACTCGTAGATTTTCCCCTCATTTCCAAATTGATAGCATTCTGCTGTAAATACTAAAACATGAGAAATGTGTTATAAATCTCTTAGTCAAAGATGGGTGTTCATATATTTATTATAAATTCTTCCGCTTCGCCTTTGTTGAAAAAATCAATTTTTAAATACAAGGGTTTCTAGTTATAGCGCATGGCTTCCAAAAAATAATATGCAGAGTGTTAAAGGACGTACTTGACTTACTTTATTCAGTGATTGACATTATTTGAAGTAAAAAATTGTTGATGAAATTTTGGACACCGTGACTTTTAAATTTTCGCCAAAACCAAACAAAAAAATATTCATCCACATGTCATCACTGGTCACTAAGCCGAGTAACCGCCCAATCCCTCACCCTGATCCTAACCGTCCAATTCATACTGATTTTTTATGTTTTAAGTTGATAAAAAAACATCAAAAATATCAGCGAAGTCCAAAATTTTATTTACATTTTTTTACTTCAAATAATGTCAGGAATCACTGGTTAAAGTACCTAAGTCAATTGTGTTCCTTAACACTTTGTGTATGTACATACCCATTTGATTTTAATAAAGATATGTTTTGTAGATTTGGTGACGCTCGTAGCAATTTTTATTTTAAATTGTATTAATTTTCTTGTATAAAATTATGATGTAGAAATTTTATTCCTAATTAGCGAAGTAAATTACGAAATGTTTTATTATTTCTAAGTATAAAGAGAAACCAAGTACAGGGAAGCCCTTAGTGATGTGATAATTTTCCTTTAATGACGATGTATACATTGTAATTGTTCTTTATATTTATCGTACAGACAAAAGGCATGTTTATCAGTAGTGCGTCATTGGTTTAAGCTCAAACTGAATTATAAAATAAGATAGGTTCTGCAACATTACACATCATCGTATGAAGCAACCTATAGCAAACAATGTAATATCATTTCATACCGGATGGCTTCATTTGAATAATTACGTGTTGGATTAATTATGGTGAGGCATGCTAAAATCGTACCCAAAAATTACACAACGTACTCGTACATTCATTAACAGGTGTTAGAACAAGCTTACACCTATCATCTAATCAAAATGATTTGAAGAGCTGCATAGTATGCACCCTCGGATATATACGCTGGTCTTTTGAGTCCACTAGATTACACAACATTTTTTGTAGAATTAAATAATACCTGGACTCGTAAATTTGAGCAATGTCTAGGTACTATCTTAACTTGGGTGACAAAATATTCCATGAATAATAATAGCACGATTAGTTACTTATTTGAAGGCCTCCGTGGCCGTGGGGTAGGGTCTTCGAGTTCAAATCAGGACGTCACAAGTTTGAATTCCGACGTGCGGAAGTAAATTGTTTTTAATTAAATCAATTATTCAATTCAATTTATTCACTCCAAAAACACAACAAAATAGAGAAAATATTGAGATTAAAGCATATTTAGGCATTTAAATAATTTTAAAAAATGAAACAATTAAACATCAATGAACAATTATTTAATCATCAATGAAGCACAATCAGACTTTTTTTTTTTTTACATGAGCTCCACACAGGAGGCCCCGAGGAAAATAATTTCCCTCAGGGCCTATGTCATCTTTGGGGATGCTGTGTGGAGGGTTTTTTAAAGGAGAGGAAGGAGAGGAGAGTTCTGGGAAGGAAAGGGTAAAAGGTGTGGGTAAGAATCTAGGGTTCAGTGTGTCCTGGTCATCCACCTCCAAGACCTAGACAAACCTCATCCCATGAACCCGGACACCCCTGCTAAATTACCAAACGTAGCGAACCACTTGGACTAACTAACAAAAGATGTTGCGAAAGACTAACAGCAATAAAGCTTGCTGTCTAAATTGTGCTTCATTGATATTCAAAGTGATTCTATTTAACATCAATACCGCTCTCCCGACTGGCATAACCATTGGCAAGTTCGTTCTGCAAGCCGGGAAATAAAATAGTCTATGCTGTCGGTGACAGAGATTACCATCGGGAACATAGAAACTAATGCTCAAATCATGTCATTTCACATTTTAAACGTTACTTGAAATGATTTTGGCCATGTTTGGTGTCCAGATCTGAATAGCCAGGTACTCCCAATCTTCCTCTTCCCCATCTTCATCCCCATACCCTTAAGTTTCACAATATACCCCTATTGGGGATGCCGTGGTCTCACTGATTGTTTTTTTTTCAACTTAAAACACAAAAAAAATATAGGTATTCAACGGTGAGGGGTTGGTAACTCGGGCGACTGACCAAAGTTCCTCATCTTCCTTCCACTATCTTCGGAAGATAGTTTATTTATTATGTACTAACAGTTAAAAACCCTCAGGGTTTTGCTGCTGGGCCTTGCGGGCGGCTTTTGGTTCGGCATCGCCCAGTTAGTGTTGGTGACCATCAGTACTAGCTAGTCAACGGGACAGGCAATGAGGTCATATGAAATATATAGCCGTTTGATATATTCACAATTAAGTCCCTACTCAAATTCTCAAATTCGTAGTTCTTACTACTTACTTGCCAGGGACACGTCCCATGCGGCCTACTAACGGAAGTGGCGAATTCTTGAATTCGAAACCGAATTACAATGGTAGCTTTATTTGAAATTTCACATACACAGATGTTATTTGTGGTGCGGCGCGTACGGCATGGCGCTAGACATGCACTCGAACCCGGGTTCTGACATTCAACCACGCAGACGCTACTCTATTAATACTGTTCGTTTCGATGGAAGAAAAAAAAAAGATCACCGGAGACGAAAACTTCATTTAGCGTATAAGATGAGGAGAGTTTCAGATATGCCTACTATTTACTTCTAGCGCTGGGTGTATATGTCACTTCACTAGATCTGTTGGAAATGTCGCGTTTTTGTTATTATTTATTTCCTGTGCATTACCCAAAGCTTAGATACATTTAGCCCGTCAGGCTAATTTGTTCGCTTTTCGAACAATTCATACAGGTCCAATTTTGACGAAGCTTTTCAAAATGTCCCTGAAGTCTGGGTCTGTGCCCTCTGGTTGGAAAAAAGCGATCATTCACCCTATTCCAAAGAAAGGTGACCGCTCTAACCCGGCCAACTACCGCCCCATAGCGATCACATCTGTTCTGTCAAAAGTGATGGAACGTGTGGTCAACGACAAACTACTCACATACCTCGAGAAGAACAAAATTATTAACGACCGTCAATACGGATTCCGGCGGAACCGCTCGTGCGGTGATCTTCTCGCGTATGTGACACATGTTTGGGGGCGGTGCCTGGAACGCTTTGGTGAGACCCAAACCGTTGCACTGGATATTTCCAAGGCCTTTGACCGGGTTTGGCACCGAGGGCTTGTCAACAAACTGCCTTCTTACGGACTTCCCGCTTCCTTGTGTACGTGGATTGCCGACTTTTTGAGGGAGAGGTCGATTCAGGCGGTTGCTGATGGTTTCACCTCTTCCTCGCATTCGATAAATGCTGGCGTCCCACAGGGATCGGTTCTGTCTCCGACTTTGTTTCTGTTGCACATCAATGACCTCTTGACATGTGCACCGATTCATTGTTACGCGGATGACAGTACAGTCCATGATAGCTTTTTGTTTGACAAGCCTCCAAAGGGCTCACAAATCCCAATGGCTCGGAGGGCTTTGAAACAAAGAATGGACGGTTACCTCGAGAGTGTTTTCTCTTGGGGTAAGAATAACCTCGTCGAATTTAATGTTTCAAAGACCCAATCATGTCTGATTACGTCTAAAAGGGATCGGAATGATAATCTAGTCTCCTTCAACGGAAGCAATCTCCCGAACAGGCCTTCCATTGATATGCTTGGTGTAACTCTAAGTGACCAGCTCAGGTACGGGGGCTCCATCGAGGCCAGAGTTAAGTTAGCCTCTCAGAAACTGAGCGTACTGTACAGGGCCCGCAGATACTTTAATAGTACACAACTGCTAACCCTGTACAAATCGCAAGTGCGCCCCACGGTTGAATTTGGCAGCCACCTCTGGTCTGGAGTCCCAAAATACCTGAAAAAAACCCTCGACTCTGTGCAGAAACGGGCGGTCCGTTTGATAGATTCTCCTAACTTAACAAATGGACTGCAATCTTTAGAGCACAGGCGTCAGGTGGGAATGCTGTCCTTGTTCTACCGGTATTACAATGGAAGATGCTCCGAGGAACTAGCGTCACTGATCCCCTCGGCACCGGTGCATAGTCGGGAAACACGCCAAACACGCGCTCAACATTTGTACACGGTTGACATTAGTCACATGAGAACGGGTCGTTTCTACGACTCGTTCTTGAGTTCAACAGCCCGGCTGTGGAACGATTTGCCGGCTTCTGTGTTTCCTCCCTCCTACAATATGGGTCTCTTCAAGACCCATGTTCACTTCTTCCTCTCCTCAACAGCACCCTCCACACAGCATCTTCAAAGATGACATAGGCCCTGAGGGAAATTATTTCCCTCAGGGCCTCCTGTGTGGAGTTAATATAAAAAAAAAAAAAAAAAGGTCTCATAGAAATCGTTTTTTTTTAATTTTTATATTAACTCCACACAGGAGGCCTTGAGGGAAATAATTTCCCTCAGGGCCTATGCCATCTTTGAAGATGCTGTGTGGAGGGTGCTGTTGAGGAGAGGAAGGAGTGAACATGGGTCTTGAAGAGACCCATGTTGTAGGAGGGAGGAAACACAGAAGGCGGCAAATCGTTCCACAGCCGGGCTGTTGAACTCAAGAACGAGTCGTAGAAACGACCCGTTCTCATGTGACTAATGTCAACCGTGTACAAATGTTGAGCGCGTGTTTGGCGTGTTTCCCGACTATGCACCGGTGCCGAGGGGATCAGTGACGCTAGTTCCTCGGAGCATCTTCCATTGTAATACCGGTAGAACAAGGACAGCATTCCCACCTGACGCCTGTGCTCTAAAGATTGCAGTCCATTTGTTAAGTTAGGAGAATCTATCAAACGGACCGCCCGTTTCTGCACAGAGTCGAGGGTTTTTTTCAGGTATTTTGGGACTCCAGACCAGAGGTGGCTGCCAAATTCAACCGTGGGGCGCACTTGCGATTTGTACAGGGTTAGCAGTTGTGTACTATTAAAGTATCTGCGGGCCCTGTACAGTACGCCCAGTTTCTGAGAGGCTAACTTAACTCTGGCCTCGATGGAGCCCCCGTACATAATAAATGGTGTTAGAAAGAGAAAACACCACGCTTTACTTTCAAATTTAAAAATTAACCATATAAGAAATAAAATGTACACCTTTATTAAAACCAGTTTCGGAACGAAATTTCAAATAAATTTTTGAAACTTAAATTTTATAATTATTTTTACACAGAACGACAAAATGTGAAGTGGTAATAACATTTATAATACATTTGTCTAATAAAAAATGTATGTGTTTTAATTTTTTTTCGTTATTAGTAATTTTGAAGATAATAGGCATTCCCCGAGCCAAAATGCAAACTCAAAACGCAAATATAAAATTCCTTCGACATAAAAAAATCGCAAAGTATGCTCCGAAAATTATTATAAACACGTCTGTTTCAGTTATTTTACAAGTTATATGTATGAAAAAAATCGCAGGGTTTCTTTAAAAGTTGTTTTAGACACCGCCCGCGAGATTTTTGCTCTATTTTAAACGAGTCGTGTTTTAAAACATTTTCACAATTTTCGCTTTAATATTATCGATTTTAACATTAGTGCGCTCTGTCTAACGTGCGTATTTACATATCTCCCCATCTTCTTCTTTTTGAGCGGGTATACGGCGCTTTAACCTCTCCGCGAGTGAGTTTTGGCGAACAACACTGTACGTGAGGAGTGAGTTTTTTTTGTTGTTTATTTTTTTAATATTTTCTTTTTATAAATGATCATAGTTTAATTAAAAATAATATTATATTTTGAATTAAAACGTCGTCAATATCAATCCACGAAAATAAACCAACATCGAAAAAAAACATGTCCATACAAAAAAGCTTCTTCCTTCCTCTGACGACAGCTAAATGACACAAAAATATTTTTAAAACTAAAATTGTGAAGTTGGTGTTGTAGGTATGTCTTCCAAAACTTCAACAAACTACGCGCAGATGTCAGAAGACGTCACTACAAATCAAACAGTTTCATTAAATATGACGGTATTTGAATAATAGCCACTGACGAACCGTTTCGTCCATACTCTTCTGGGCATTTTTTCGCTTCGACGAACCGTTTCGTCCATATTCGTGGAGAGGTTAAGGGTTTCCACACCAGGCATTTAAATCTTCTCCAAGTCTTATACAAGCAACAATTTCCGATTATAATTATGATGATATGAGGAATTCAAATATTGTCAGGTTCTTCTCGGAATATCAACTGCCATTAAAATGCTTTCATACATGAATTGCAATTTCTTCCACAATTACAATCATGCTTGAATGCAATAATAACGCTGGTAGGTACCCATTAATGGCTGCAGCGGGCCCTTCCTCATTGTCCCCCATTCGCTGCAGGTCGCTTCCACTCCTCGGCCGCGAGGTGTTATTATGGCCTATAAAATAATGCATACCTTCGAGCTGCCGCCATAAACTTCGGTCACGCAGCCATCATTAAACCGCCATTTTTAATTTAAATCCTACGTTTTCTTCCCGCGGCCAATCAAAAGGGGCTCTCGGTCGCTTCGTTTTTGTTTTCGTTTTATTTTCGTCCTTTTCTATCGAGCGATCTGTGCGGCGATCCGAACCTTTGATAAGCGATCACATTTGCATACGGGCAACACCAGTTTGAAACGATTCTACCTAAATCGAAATGGCGCCTCTATTTATAGGAGAAAAATAACATGATTAAACTGTTGCCACTCGTAAATTCCGTATGCTTATATATTTTTACGGATAAAACCAGCAACAGTGTACCTAACTCGTGGGTTTTATTTTTAAAAAATTCACGTCTTTTCACGTAACTTGGTTTAGGTAGGTACTATAACACGCATCACGTTTTATTCTTCACAAACACAATCAAGACACTTATGAAACAAATTCGTATTTTTCAAATTGGGAGGCGGGAACTATTTATTGGGCAACGAACAAATCTGCTATACATAGGCCATCTCAAGTGGTTCGCTTCGTTTGTAGGTTTCGGTTTTGGTTGAGTTTTGTCCGGGTCTTGGCGCCCACCACTGCGTGGCAGGCTGAATCGGGGGAGATTGGTTGAGGGAAACCCTTTGACCTCTCCAGCAGGTCTTTCGAAACATCGCCTTGCATCGCAGTGGGAGGGAATAAATTTATACGTCTGTTACTTGTGGACATAATGACACCCAGATTCTCCATATTCCAGAATCAAGTTCCCAGAAGTTCTTCTCCTTCCTTTCCTTAAAAAACCCTCTATAGGGATAGGTCTTCTTAGACCATCCATTGTTATTAATAAATTTGAATTTAATATTTATAGAAAACCTACCTTCACAGATACCGTAATTCACCATACTTCAAACCACCCAATTTCCCATAAGCATTCTGCCTTTCATTCTATGGTTCATAGACTTGTCACTATTCCTCTTTCTAGCGTTACCTTTACTGAAGAACTCTCTAAAATCAAAACAATTGCATTAAATAACGGTCACCCCCATAGCCTAATAGATAGAATTCTTTCAAAAAAACTTAATTTCATGTCTACCAATAAATTCTTTTATAATAATAATACACCCAACATTAGAGACAACAAAAATAACGGTTGGCGTAGAATTTTATTCATAAATAATTTTTCATCCTCTTGTGTTTCTAAATTCCCTACCGTAATTGAAGCTGCTTTCTACACCAAACTTTTGTAAACTTTGGTAAACTTTTAATAAATTCTAAAGATAAAGAAAATAACGTAAGCCATTCTGGCTTCTATAAACTTAAGGCAGTATTCTAGGCTAGAAAAAAAATGTTTTCTTCTTTATATTTCCAATGTTTTAATATTCAAAAATATCTCCTTTAAAGTTTTTTTTGAATTTCGCATTATTCTATAAGTTATAACCATTTTAATGTTGCGGTTTAGACGAAATCTAACCAAAATCTGATCAAAACTTTAAACGCGTGTTTCTCGAAACCACTTTTTTCAAGGCGGTTGACACGATATCTCAAGTTTTACGGAACCAACGTGCTTGAAATTTGGTGTGAGCTTTCTCTACGCATTGCTCTATCGCCCCTTCCAGAATTATTACGAAATTTAAATTTTTACTATATTTTTTTTAAATTCCGAAAAGTCAAAAAACGGGGTAAAAAATGTCTTTTTATTTCACAGCAGCCATTTTCCGATTATTTTTTTACTTCTCCGAGGTACGGGCTATAGCCGCATTAGTTTGAATTAAGAATTTTTTTTTTCTTTTGGTTACTAGGAGGGTTGCAATCGTGTAAACCAGGGCGCGCCATTTTTTTGAGACCCCCCACTTCAACACCCTCTAACTTTTTGAATTTTAAATTTTTTCGATTTTTTTTGTTATGTATTCTTTAATATTTAATAAATATTTGGTAAAGTAATGGCTGGAAATAATTTATAATTTTTTTTTATCGCACCTGAAAAAACACCTACAATTCATGCTTCTAGACTAGAATACCCCATTAAATGTAATGATTGTCCAGCATTTTACATCAGTAAAACGGCTAGAAATTATCACACAAGGGTGGTCGAACACTTGAGATGTTTAAACAGTGTAGGGTTTTCAGAATTCGCCACTCGCCTAATAGATAAAGATCACTCATTTAATAAATCTTCTCGCCCCCACCTAAGTTGATGTTCTTTCTCCCTCTTCTATTTTCTTTTAAATACCATGTAATTCTGTAATATGTTTAATATATTTTTATTCATCCCTCAGTCGAACCGAAACTGGTTGGATAAGGCAATAATATTAAGTGGAATTAAAACAAAGCTAAATGTATTATTGTGTTTATTATAAAAGTATTATTTCTTCAAACGCAGCAAACTTATTTTGTGGCACGATTTTAATTCAAAATTAACAATACACTTAGTTTTTACCAGTTTTATTGTTTACAAAACCAACATGTTTCTTGAGCTAAGCTCACTTCTTCAGGATTTACTAACTAATTATAAATAATAGATAAAAGCAAAGGTCATAGACATAGAAAACATAATTATAAATAATAGACCTAGTCAATGGAAAGATGAGAATCGGTAGAGGGAAGAGGGGCAATAGGGAATAATTGTTCCCTATTGCCCCTCTTCCCTCTACCCATTCTCACCTTTCCATTGACCATGTCTATTATTTATAATTACGTTTTCTATGCCTATGACCATTGGTTTTTGGGAATAATTGTTCCCTATTGCCCCTCTTCTGGTGGTCGAAAAATTCTAAAATTTATGTAACCAACATTTCAATGAATAAAGAAAACTTAAAAAAAAAAAAAATAATAATTACGTTTTCTATGTCTATGACCATTGGTTTTTGGGAATAATTATTCCCTATTGCCCCTCTCCCATCTACCCATTCTCACCTTTCCATTGACCATGTCTATTATTTATAATTACGTTTTCTATGTCTATGACCATTGGTTTTTGGGAATAATTGTTCCCTATTGCCCCTCTCCCATCTACCCATTCTCACCTTTCCATTGACCATGTCTATTATTTATAATTACGTTTTCTATGTCTATGACCATTGGTTTTTGGGAATAATTGTTCCCTATTGCCCCTCTTCCCTCTACCCATTCTCACCTTTCCATTGACCATGTCTATTATTTATAATTACGTTTTCTATGTCTATGACCATTGGTTTTTGGGAATAATTGTTCCCTATTGCCCCTCTTCCCTCTACCCATTCTCACCTTTCCATTGACCATGTCTATTATTTATAATTACGTTTTCTATGCCTATGACCATTGGTTTTTGGGAATAATTGTTCCCTATTGCCCCTCTTCCCTCTACCCATTCTCACCTTTCCATTGACCATGTCTATTATTTAAAATTACGTTTTCTATGTCTATGAACATTGGTTTTTGGGAATAATTGTTCCCTATTGCCCCTCTTCCCTCTACCCATTCTCACCTTTCCATTGACCATGTCTATTATTTATAATTACGTTTTCTATGTCTATGACCATTGGTTTTTGCGAATAATTGTTCCCTATTGCCCCTCTTCCCTCTACCCATTCTCACCTTTCCATTGACCATGTCTATTATTTATAATTACGTTTTCTATGTCTATGACCATTGGTTTTTGGGAATAATTGTTCCCTATTGCCCCTCTCCCCTCTACCCATTCTCACCTTTCCATTGACCATGTCTATTATTTATAATTACGTTTTCTATGTCTATGACCATTGGTTTTTGTGAATAATTGTTCCCTATTGCCCCTCTCCCATCTACTCATTCTCACCTTTCCATTGACCATGTCTATTATTTATAATTACGTTTTCTGTGTCTATGACCATTGGTTTTTGGGAATAATTGTTCCCTATTGCCCCTCTTCCCTCTACCCATTCTCACCTTTCCATTGACCATGTCTATTATTTATAATTACGTTTTCTATGTCTATGACCATTGGTTTTTGGGAATAATTGTTCCCTATTGCCCCTCTTCCCTCTACCCATTCTCACCTTTCCATTGACCATGTCTATTATTTATAATTACGTTTTCTATGCCTATGACCATTGGTTTTTGGGAATAATTGTTCCCTATTGCCCCTCTTCCCTCTACCCATTCTCACCTTTCCATTGACCATGTCTATTATTTATAATTATGTTTTCTATGTCTATGACCATTGGTTTTTTGGAATAATTGTTCCCTATTGCCCCTCTTCCCTTACCCATTCTCATCTTTCCGTTGACTATGTCTATTATTTATAATGATGTTTTCTATATCTATGACCATTGTTTTTTATCTATTACTAGCTAGTTCCAGGCATGCGTTGCTATGCCATTCAATGAAATAAATTGACCCTCCCTTCTTATCCTTTCCCGCGCGCCCCCGTTCCATTCTACCTTCCATGCCTTCCCCCTCCCTCGTCTCTTCTCTCTCCACGAACCACACCGTCCCCCTACCTTTCCTCCCTCCTGCAAAAATATATGAAATACACACATTTTCATTTATACAAATTTCATAACAGTCAGAGCTTACCATTATATACAGCCTATGTTACTATGTTAGTTTCGGAGTCTATTCAATGCAAACAAACAAACAATCAAATCTTTCCTCTTTATAATATTAGTATAGATTTATAATTAGTTAGTAAACCCTGAAGAAGTGAGCTTAGCTGACGAAACATGTTGGTTTTGTAAACAATAAGAGTGGTAAAAACTAAGTATATTATTAAACTAAGTATAATTTTGAAAAGTGTTATTAAATTATATTATATTTCTATCCAGTAACCACTACACAAGCAAGGGGCTCTGTACAACTATTTAGATGTAAATAGGTAGAACCCTTTTACAAACAAGAATATTTTTGTATAGCCGAAAAACGAAATGGGCGATTTTACCGAAATGTTTCAGCACGACTTTCAGAATCAATAACAGTGGTCATAACAAAATGCTTTACGTTTATGTTTGGTTTGGGAGCATTGTGCCTTCTTGTCGCATCGGTTAAAAACCTGGAAATATTTGCTGTAATTGCCCCTCCAATAAAGTAAAAAGCCGAAGTTTACGACTTTCAGTAAACCCTAGTTCTTCGCATTGTTTGTTTTCAGACAGTTTGAAACCGAGATGGGTCTCAAACTGATTTGCTTTAGATAATATTATTCGCCTAACTTTATGAACAATGACCAGATGTAGATACCTAAACGTCAGATATAGAATGAACATTTTGTAAACTTCTTAAACATTTCTTGCGCCTTTTTAGAACTAACGCTTTTCGGTCGGTGTTTTAATAGCGAAATTCTAAAGCTGACATTCAAGGGAAATCATTGGCTTTTCCTCAACCATTTGCTCCGTCAAAATCACTAAATCAAACCATTTTGTTCTCTAAAATTGTGTAAAAATGCATCACATATCGGTACGCCGCTGTTGATTTCCAATAAAATTAAATAAATACAGATTAATAAACGCAAATACTTTAATAGTACATAACTGCTTCCCCTATACAAATCACAAGTGCGCCCCACGGTTGAATTTGGCAGCCACCTCTAGTCAGGAACTCCAAAATACCTGAAAAATACCCTCGACTCTGTGCAGACACGGGCGGTTCGTTTGATAGATTCTCCCATCTTAACAGACGATTTGCAATCTTTAGAGTACAGGCGTCGGGTGGGAATGCTATTCTTGTTCTACAGATATTTCAATGGAAGATGCTCCGAGGAACTAGCGTCATTGATCTCTTTGGCACCGGTGCATACTCGGGAAATACGCCAAACGTGTGCCCAGCATATGAACACGGTTGACATTTGTCACATGAGAAAGGGTCGCTACTTCGACTCGTTCTTGTGTTCAACTGCTCGGCTATGGAACGATTTGCCGGCCTCTGTGTTTCCTCCTTCCTACAACATGGGTCTCTTCAAGACCAATATTCATTCCTTCCTCTCCTCAAAAAGACCCTCCACACAGCATCTCAGATGACATAGGCCCTGTGGGAAATTGTTTTCCCCAAGGATTCCTGTGTGGAGTTAATGTAACAAATAATAATAATAAGAGTATCCCAAACATTCAATAAAAATTGTTAAATGAATGTTTAGTTTTAGAGTATTAGAAATAAGCAGTGTCCATACTTCTATAAATTTTCGTAACATTTTCTTGTCTCATTCGGATTTGTATCTGTTTAACGGAAACTAAGCTACCTATTTAGGTAATTTGATATTTTTTGATTTTCAAAGCAAATTAGTTTCGGTCTAATTGGGCTTTCTGTGCGGCACATATAATAATTAATAAAGAATTTTATTAATTAAAATGACCCACAATACTAGGCGCGTACCCAGATTGTGGAGGTTGACGTTACAAAAACAATAAACACTCTTACTATAACGATTCACTACTGCCTAGTTCAATTAGTATTTGTTTTATCCTGCTCTGTTCTTGAAACATACATCATTCCTCTGTCTACAATTTCCCCTTAAATTATTTTTTTAAGTAATTCCTCAAAGGCAATTAATCAATTATCAATAATTGTGTAATACGTAACGGAGAGGAGGAGCTGCGCGGCGTTTTTCAAGCAAAATTTAAATTTGGATTTTAGGCCAAAATACCCCGAATAATAATTTTTTAATCAAAAGGTATAGTAAATGTATAGCACGGTTCCGCACTACTATATTTATTTGTTTTCGTTTATTATAAAAATATAGGCCCTTAAGGCGCCGCATCCCCGCTCAAAAAGAAGATAGAAAATATATAATAAAACACGACTTGTTTAAAATAGAGCAAAAATCTCGTGAGGATCATCTAAAATAGCATTTAAAGAAACACTGAATTTTTTCAAACATATAACTTCTTAAATAGGTAAAATGAACGTGTTTATAATAATTTTCGGAGCACACTCTATGATTTTTTTCTATGGAGGGAATTTCATATAATTTGCGTTTCGACGTGGGGAACGTCTAGATATTTTCTTAAAAAATTACATATATATTTTTTAAGAGCTTAAAAACTTCAAATGTTTAAGGGAAATGGATAAGTAAGAAATCGGTAGAAATTCGGGTAACGGCGGCTTAAGGAATTCAACATTCCATGTTTTTGGTGGCGACTTTGACAATTTTTTGCGAGTTAATGGCAAAGATTAAAAAAAATCATGTCCAATCTAATATTTAAATATAATGAAATAAATGATAAATAAATTAAACATCTTAAGAGAAGCTTTTTTTTGTTCAACATTTCAAATGTAATTTGTATTCCAACGTAAATTAGTTGTTTGTGATAATTTAAGATTATCAAAAAATGCTTTATTACAAATTCAAACTTTTTAATATTAATATTTCATTATATTTGCATAGTGGGTTGTAAAATGATTATTTTTTTAAGATATTTTTTTGTACAGTTAAAATTAACCCACGCCGAAGTTGCCTCTCAAATCGTGAAAGAGGGATTTCTTTAATGGCCTATATTGTATAATTTCAATCACAAATAACTTAAGCAGGTTGTATTTGCTTAAAAATAATTTTGTACGAAAAAGACAACATTCTTGTTAATGTTGCCAAAGACTTAATCCTTTTAATAAGTATCTAATTATATCTTTGAATGTTTTATGAACTTGCAACAATAGCATGATAGTATTATACAAGAATAACATTGGTAATTAACCACTTTGACCATTCATGACCATTTTTTCACTTATGCAAAACACAGTAGGTATATTATGACAGAAGTTGTCCACTGCATTCATCTGCATAACTTCAAAGATCCATTCTCCCAAGCAGTGCCGGATTAAGACTACTTGATGCCCTAACTAAGCAATCCACGCCTGTTGGCCCCCTGTCCAAACTAGTATCGGTCTTTAAAAATAATTACATATTTAATACATAGAGATAGATCATTATATCATTACGTACCTTAAAATATTCACGAAGGACGAAAGAGATACGTGGAGTAAGTATTAGGTACAATAAAAACCAAATAATTTTTTATTTATTTATTGAAATGCGGCCTCCGACTTTTTCGGGCATTATTCGCGGAAAATAATTTTTAAGTCCAACGTTTTTAGCGTACCCGACTCTATATATAATATTGACAATGCATCGACCCTTTCCTGCAGTTGTTCTTTTTTAATTTTTTTTATTTTCAATTTCGAAAAAGATCGTTCCGCTGTGCAGTTTGATATCAGGCATAAAAATATACGCAGGGTTGTGTCCACATTAGGACATAGCTGTTGAATTGTCTTGTGGATATGTGTTTAACAAATTTCTACAATGCTGTATGTATTCTGAAGTTTGTTCGGGACACATAATTTTATTGACATCGGTATTTGAGTCAGAAATGAGAATTTGACTGCTATTTCTTTATACATCTATCCCCTTCTTCGCATCCCTACATTTTATTCATCAATGACGCCATACAAACTTTTTGGTGCTGTTTCTGGTGCCCCCCCCCCCCCCCCGAGACGTGATGCCCTAAGCAATTGATTTTTTTTTTTTTTATTTGCTTATGGGCTAATCCGGCCCTGCTCCCAAGATGTCGGTCAGACAAAGTGGTCTCATACAATAATGGTTTAGTTTTAGACACAATGAAGTCAAATTTGGAAGGCAAACCGAATTCAAAAGGGATTTCAGGATCCCCAAAATGCTTTATGGCCCCATGTTGAAAGGAATGGAAATTTTAACAGATTTATTAAAAATAATCCTGTTTAAAATCTTACTTATCCTGTCGTAAAGTTAAGCTACAAAGAGGTGAGGGTTTTGCCGATGGGTTTATTTTTGTAGCAATTTGTAGGTAATAATTATGACATTTGGTTTGCTTTTGTGGAATCAACATGTCGCTTTGAAATATATGAATTTCATATTATATTCTAATTTACAATTTCTAACAAATGTTTCACTAATATAATATGCTAGGGCAGATAAATAGATAAATAGACAATTAAAATAATTTTTTAATATCATACTGTGTGTAGGTACTTTATCGCTTGTCTGAACACTATCGGTTCCAATTTTGAAAATAATACTTAAATTCAAAGCAAATCCGAGACCCACAACCAAACTTATTTAAATTTTTGGTTTATATGTATGTTTATAATTTGTAACTCACTTTACTTTTCGATTTTTACCATTAACTTTTATTTTAATTTGTTATATTATATTGATTCACGTTATTCCTCTCTTATTTTTTATATTCATACATCTAACACGTATAGGTTCTACTGCAATAAATAAAACTTGTATTTTATAAAAGCCCTCAGGCGTAAATAAAATACAATGAAAATACTGTAATAATGTGTGTGTATGTGTGCTTTTCTGTTTGAGGTTTGTTGCCATTTTCGTACAAATTTGAATGGTAAAACAGAAAATTTTACACTAACTTGCAGATATTTCACAAATGGACAATTCGTCAAATTTCAAAATTGATTTACAAGTTCTGTTAAAATTCCACTTCGAAATTTGATGAATTGTCCGAATTCTGTGAAACAACCAGTCCTATCTTTTGGTTCTAGGCCATTTAGCACGCGGTCGTCTGTATTACACTTGACTGAAATTGTATATCGCCATCTCATTTGAAAATTTTTCGTAACATAGTGAAATGTATAACTGAAAACATAGAACCTAAATTAGGCCTATAATTGGATCACGAAACACGCCCACAAGGTATTTCTTGTATTATTCTTTATTCCATGGGTTGAAGTGTTGAGCATGATAAACGACATTTAGTTTAGTTAGTTAATATAGTTAGTTAATATATATTTAATTACTTAGTTGCTGTGGTTACTATAGTTACTATAATGCAATATAGTTGGTAGCACGGTGGCTTTATCTAATTCTGGAAGATTAATTTCAAATATGTATGAATAGGTATTACATACCGTTGATAAAAACTTCTGCAGGGCAAGTCGAAAGTTGTGCATATTAATATTTGGCTGATTATATAGCACCGTTTTCGTGAAAAATCACCTCAAAAGCGCTGTACAACTATCTATATAATCCTAACTAATATTATAAATGTGAAATTGTGTTTGTTTGTTTGTCTTTCTTTCACATCGCAACGGAACAACTGATTGACGTGCCTTTTGCAAGGGGATAGTTGATGGACTGGGAAGTGACAGAGGCTACTTGTTAGTCCGGAAAAATATTTCATTCCCTTCTTTTTTCCAAAATTGTACAGTAATTTCTCTGATACCACGCGAGCGAAAGCACGGGTAAAAGCCGGTATAATAATATATATTAATTAGATAATACAAAAATGGATATATTAGAAAAAAAATTACTCCCTTTATTCACGTACCTACCAAATAAACACTGCAATAAGATGTTTATTTTGATCAACCCCAAAGAAATCGTGCTTGAATATACTCGGTAAGAGGTTAGTGGTTAGGCGGTTCAGTTAGGGGCGCCGGGCTTCATGTACTAGGCAACAGCGGCGTAGCATGGAAATGTGTTGTGGGGCGGGAGAGTTAATGCGTGATAACCGCCTTATGTGCCCCCAGGGGCGTATCATCTCTAAAATTGCGGAACGGGATTTGTTAGGCGTTGATTTACTTAGGGGATGCAATGCAAAGTTTCTCATAGTGTTCACAGATGTAATAATTTGAATTTCCACTTCCTAATAACATCAACGGATAAAGTGGTTTATGAATTGTATACTTGCGTAATACGCATAATACTCATAATACTCATAATACGCATCGTCTCATCTTATTACAACACCGCGTATCTTATTTTACACGGATTTTCGGGACGAACAAAAAAACCGTTTAGTTTATTTAATGAAAATTGCACAACTTTGAAAAAAAGAGTCAACTAATATTTAAGGATCAGTTATGTGAAGAAAATTTTTTTTTCATTAAAAATATATTGTTGGGTATTTTAAATAACATTCGCGGTGTAATACACAAAACGGGCCGAGAAATTATGAGATAGACATGTCGTCACCTCATTTAGATAGGGTTCTAACTGACATTTTTTTTAAAAATGACCTATGAATGCCAAAGCATTTCTTTTGCTCATTTCTATACCCAAAATAATTTTCCAAGAACCATCCGTGTTGTATTTTCGTAGATATAGATATGACAAAGTTCTAACACCAAGCATTTTCAATAATAATTCATTTGACAAGGTTCTAACTACACTTACACTCTCTATTTTGTTTGTATCTGACAGTTGATCTTAAATACGAGGCGCATTATGGTTCGTCACTTCATTTGGATAGGGTTCTAACTACGCCTTATCTTTTTATATGGTTTCAAACTTTCCAAAGACGAATTTCCGTAATCTATTTAACAATTTTAGTTGATATATTTTTAAATAATTTTTATATCTTATTTTATATAATTGTTTTTTATGAAATTTTAAGTAATTAATCACCTCTCCTTTCTAATATTTTGTCTATGTTCTAATTTGTCTATACTTGTTTGTCTTTTGTTATTTTTTGTTAACTTATTATCCTGACGAAGAAAACATAGTTTTCGAAACATTTATTGATATTGTTAATTAAATAGTGGTGTACACAAAGTTATTTGTTTTCATTAAATTAATAATGACGCCACAAAGTGAATTTGCGAATTTTGAAGAAATGAAGTATTTTAGTTTATCGTATTTTAATGGAAAATATTTAAATAGGACGTGGCCTCTGCTTGGAATTGCATTAAGGCAATGTAATTAGAACCTTGTGCAATGAATTATTATGCCTTAGCTGGTTGCACAGGGTTCTATGTGCGTGTTTAGGTATGTTCTAAAAGGGTGAATATACGTCCTATTTAATTATTTTCCTTTAAAATATGTTCAATTACAATACTTTAAACAATTTTCAACCTCAAAATCGGAAATTGGTAAATAGATTACAAGAAATCGTCTTTGCAAACTTTGACACCTCATATCTCAGAACAAGGTGAAGTGAAGTTAGAACCCTAACCAAATGAAGTGACGATGTATTGTTCTTGTGCGAGAAGTATATGGTATTCGATTCAACTTTCTTCGAACAATAAAACAAAAATAATTAAAATAACATTAAAAAAAATTATCATTTTATTCGTGTTACTGAAAAAAACTTTTGTATAAACATTTACTGCTAATCATAGATAAGAACAAATTAATTTGTTACTAAACTTTACATAAAAGGGGCGGTAATTGATAAAAACGTGTTTGTCGATTCAAATCATGGCGCCTGCGAAGTTTTAAAAGAAATTCGAAAAAAAATCTTAGTTTTTGAGATACGCGATGTTATAATGTGAGTAATAAAAGTGCTCGTGCTTTGTAATGGTTTTGCATAATTTATCGGGCAGATCTGAATAGCTATTAATCTTTGGATTCACTTCATAATTTTCACCCTCATTACTCCCCGTAATGTAACACGGTGTTGTGATGCCCTGTTTCCTAAGTATTAGGCCCTATCTCCACAGGGATACGAAAATATATGGTACTCGATGATTCAAGTAGCGACTACCGCTATATTGCCGACATTTTGTAAGCTCTTTAGCCGGTCGAAGTCGTTACCACTCATGTCGTCGAAACTAAACATGGCGGAGCGCTTAATAAATATGATATTCTATCAAAAAGAATAGTCAAATATTCTATCAAAAATGAAGTAAAAAGTCTCATTGCCACTTGTGTAAGACGTTTTGTAACAATGTGTGCTTTAGATAGCGTTAGGAACAAAAAACAGTCAACAACACAAACAGCTACAAACAGCGGTCGTGAGCGACATGTACAAAATTTCGCGACAAGTTGTTTGTGACATTAAATACACATCAGTTTCGGATACTTACGTATTCCTGGGGAAGAATAATATTTCTCTTGGGCCAAGTTGCACTTTTTATTAATTCTTAGTACCTAGATATTACTACACAATAATCTTTTCTCTTAATTTGCTCTAAAACTTACTTTATTTACTTTCACTAACTTACACTAAAAACTATCGAAATGTTCTATTAGGAATCTAACATACTTTAATTCCGAATTTTCTTAGATCCATAGTTCAAACGTATCTAAAAGGATGTCAAGGGACGTATTTGACTTTCTTTTTTAACCTGTGATTCCTGACATTATTTTAAGTAAAAAAAGGTGTTAAGGGACGCATTTGACTTTAAACGTGATTCCTGACATTATTTAAAGAACAAAATGTTAATGAAATTTTGGCTTCGGTGAGTTTTTGATGTGGAAATAAATTGAAAAAAGTCATCAAAAAATTCACTCGAGCCCAAAATTTCATTTACATTTTTTACTCTAAATAATGTCAGGAATCACTGGTTAAAGTCAGTCAAGTATGCTCCTGTATATTGATTTTTATAAATATTTACAAAAAAGTGTTACTACACGACTAAATTACGAAATTATTGCTTGTTAACTAATTGTAATGATTGCAGTTTCAACAAAGGTAAATATGGGCAAATAATCTTCATTGTAATAATAAAATCATAAAATTCGAATTAATTACTTAATTCCTTAGTTTTCGTGGCAACGTTCTCATTTTAACACAATTTTTGAACTCAAACTTTCGAAGGTGACTATATTTTTTCACTTTCATCAAATTTAACGTCCTTCATTTTTGTAAAGGCAATATGTTTATGTTGCGATCTGTGATTATAAAAAGGACACATTTTCCTAATTGCAAAAGGCATCAAGGGAAATGGATACGCGGGCCGTTTGGGCCATTTTCTTACAAATCTTAATTTTGGACTTGAGGCCAAAATGCCCTAATTAAAATTTAAAAATTCTTTTTGTAATCAAAAGTTATATCAAGTGGCTAGTACGGACACGTGCTACTTTATATAAATGTTTTTTAAATTATAAAAGATTTTAGTATTTCAAGATTTTATAGGCAACTTGAGCAATAATTATTTGTGAGTAAATAATAAATATTAAAAAAAAGTTGCTATATTTATTATAGAAATATGTTGAAAGATAAAATTAAAATACATAAAAGAAAGTATTTTGATGGGTGTAAATTCAAATTATAAATTACCTATTCACAACTCAAAAAAATATTCCGAAGTCGCCCCCAAAATGAAACAAAATTGAATTATTTAATTACCTTTTATATCATCACTGAAAATTAAAAATAGCACACAGCCGTACTAAATATTTAATATAATTTTTGTTAAAACAAAAAATGATTCACTTTGTTTTGGGTATTTTCGTCTCAAATCCATTCCTCTTAAAATAGTTTGATAATATAATTGCTGAAATTATCTCAATATTGGAGCACCATTGGATCCCCAGTAATATTTGGCTCCACGCAGCCTCCCTCCTCTGTCCGGCGGGAATTTATAATTGTTGATGGGATGTCGTTTTACGGAAATAGGCAATTCCACTCACTCCACAACTTGTTACAATCGCGACATAAATTAGCTTGTCAACTATAAGTGGGGGTGCTGAGGGGTGACTCTCGACCACGGGGGAGGTGGACTTGTAATAATTCATTGACAATTTTAGCATTTTGAAATTAAAGATAATTGGGGATGATTTCCGGAGATAATTGCTAAAGGAGAACCTGGAAATATTTTTTTAACTTATCATGCTATTTTTGTGCAGGGGTAGGCAGAGATGGTGAAATGCCACACATATGTGTCTTGGCTCTTTCCGTAGGTACGCTGATGTTTCATTCTTATTCATGAATACAACCATCTTATGCTTACTCTAGATTTAACTCAATTCTACAATTTGGGAGGAGGGTAAGGGCATCGCCGCCCCAGGAACCATTTATTGGTTAACTAACAACTCTGCTATAAGTCGCCCCAAGTGGATCGCTACGTTTGGTCTAGGTCTTGGTGGCGGATGTGGCGGGCCGAATCGCAAGAAACTGGTTGAGCCTTTTGACCTCTCTAGCCGGACTCGACCCACTGCTTTGCACGGCAGTTGGAGGGATGGATTAATGCGTCCATCACTCCTGGACCCGTTGGCCCCAGATTCCTACCCACCTCTCTTTCCTTTAAAGAACTTCCCCTTCTTCCCTTCCACAAAAATAGGATTTTTCTTCTTCGAGGCTTCCTGCATGGAGCTAATGTAAAAAAGCACAAGTAATTGAATCACCTGATTGTGTCATGTTTTCCGTAGGCACTCCGACCTACTCCATCCACTAATCCCGGTACCGCCAACCCTCCTCCCGCGTTCCATATATTCAGTCCCAGTGTATTCAGTTTTCAAACAGTTCGCGTGCCATATATATATATATTTTTTTTTTTTAAATTCAAATTCTCATTTTTCATGTATTACAAATATTCATTTTTGTATATTATGAGAACAATCAATCAAATTTGGTACCTAACACAGATACCTATTTAAAATATCTATAATTCTTTATTCGATTCAAAGTATAGGCGAGTTCTTCAAATAATTTCATCAATTGAAAGAGTTTCGAAAATTGAATTTTGAATAATTAACAATCGATGGTTTGCAAAATGTCATTCTCAAAAATATGACATTTTTGACAGGTTTGGTAAGAGATTTTGTCATGATTAAAAATCTTATTGTAATAATCCAGAAACCGTCGCGAGGACGGAATTAAGGTATTTTGAAAGTTCAAACATTTCCTGTGCTTTATATAAAGCAATACACAGACATTTCCAAACACATATAACTCATTCCGAACTCATATATATACCCCAAGTATATTTTGATCTTTATTATAGAGATTTTTTTTTGTTTGTGAGTTTAATTCGGAGAACTCCAATTAATTTTAAAGCAGGCGGGAATGGGTACCGCCGCCCCGGGAACCTTTATTGGATAACCAACACCTCTGCCATAGGTCACCCTAAGTGGTTCGCTACGTTTGGTGATTTACCAGGGGTGCCCGGGTTCATGGGGTGAGGTTGGTCTAGGTCTTGGAGGGTGATGACCAGGACACACTGAACCCCAAATTCCTACCCACCCCTTAAAACCCTTTTCCTTCCCAGAACTCTCCTCTCCTTCCTTTCCTTTAAAAAACCCTCACAGCCCACACAGCATCCCCAAAGATGACATAGGAACCGAGGGAAATTATATTCCTCAGGGCCTCCTGTATGGAGCTCATGTAAAAAAAAGAAAATCAAATTTAATAATTTTGGTTTTTATTTTTGAGTTAGCTCAAAACCATTATCGGACTGTGGTTATTTCACTTTTCGAAAATGGCCCTGAAACGTATCTTTAAAGTCTGACTCAAACAACACAAGATATAAATGATTTTTCTGTAAACTCGTATGGATAGTTAGGAAAATACATAAATAAGATTTCCTGTGACAAAAATCCACTCTCTATAAACATTTAAATTCTATGAAATATATTGTTCCAAGGTGCCTATAAAATGTTCAGTTCGGAAACTACTGACAGCATTGAACGTTTTACATAAAATATCCGTACATATTTCACACAGAACTTAAAAGCTAACAGTTTAAGAACTTTTTTTTGTAAACTTATACATTTTCATTACCACCCGTTTAGTGTTACCCAAAGAAAACATTAAATAGCTTAAGCTGATACTTAAAAGAATTCATATTCCGCCTTTTCAAAGATAGCGTTAGTTAAATTATTTTAGGAAAAAAACATTTTTTACAAGTTATGCTTTCAAATATTAAGCCGCCGCTATCCGAATTCGACCGATTTCTTACATATCTCCCTTAAACATTTGAAGTTTTTAAGCTCTTAAAATATATGTTATTTTTGAAGATAATATCTAGATACGTTCCACGCCGAAACGCAAATTATATGAAATTCCATCGATAGAAAAAAATCGCAAAGTATGCTCCGGAAATTATTTAAAACGACTCTATTTCTATTATTTTAAAAGTTATATTTGTGAAAAAATTCACAAAGTTTCTGTAAATGATACTTAAGATACGTTCCGCGAGATTTTTGCTCTATTTTAAACAAGTCATGTTTTATTAAGCTTTTTCGCAATTGTCAATGCGATTTTATCACTTAAAATATTAGCGCGCTCTGTTCACATTCGTAATTACATCTCTCCATCTTCTTCTTTTTCAGCCGAGAAGCGCCGCCTTCAGTTGAATTAATTGTTTGCGCCTGTACATAGGCAAAACGACTGTGAATGGTTTTCTCCGCTAACAAACTCAATTCTTTCAAGAAATTCTTTCCTACAAAAACGATATTGTATCGGTGATTCAATCCAATATTGCATTTGTATGCCTTTCATGAAAGAATTGAGTTTGTTTATGGATAAAAATATTTATTCATATTCATATTGCGTGTATACGGGCGCAAACAGTGAATTAGTCGCATTTTTTTATTTTTGTTATTTTATTACCTTGCAAAAAGCGTTTTTTCTTAAAATAATTAAAGTAAAGAAATCAATAAGAACCATCTGTGAAATATTAGATTTTGAATTATTTTAAGTGAGTAAATCATCAACATAAAATTTTTCTCGTTTATACATAGCTATTTAATAAATACCACGTTAAATGTACGTAGGTATTTATCAAGATCATTCAAATACAATCTTTCAGATAACAGCATGACATCAGTGAAAGAGTCATATTTCTTGATGTTAAAACTGTTAGCGTTGCTTCTCGCATTAAGTATCGATTAAACGTGTCTCCATGAAGCCAGCACCGGGTCCGCCCACCCTTCTTCCTCCCCTTTCTACCCCCCGCCTCCGCCCACAGCTCCCGCCATAAAGTGCCGCCCTTTACAGCCCACACTGCCGCAGTATAACGCCTTGTTTATGTCTATTTAGACGTTTATTGTTATGGTCGTTTTGCGCAGACGTTGTAAAGGCCGAGGCGTCTGCGCCACCTCTTCTACCCCTGCCTCTCTATCTCCTCAATCCTCACCTGACTACACCAGAAAACATCTTCTACCACCACTAATACCTAACCTCGAAGACCTTTAACTAATCATTAAGTTAAAAGGAATATCAAGGTCCTAAATCGTGATAATAAGCGTAAAGAAACATTAGCTTATCGCGGGTTTAAATTTTGTCGTTTTTGCTCCTATCATTAAAATTAGTTTTTTTTTTGCTTAGCCTCATTATTCGCATCCTTAGAAGGACACAAATCTGTTATTGAGTAATAATCTAGTAAAAATCACGATAACTTCCACAATTTTGAACCCGTTGCGACGATGTTGTGAAGCTGATTGACAGAAGGAATTAGTATTAAGTATCTTGAAGACAGAGGCTCGAATTTATGAAAAAGGAGGAAAAATTTGCCAAAAGCTCGTTCCACACACGTGTCATTGTAGTAAGATCGGAGGAACGATTCGTTCTCACAGTTGATCCCCCGACAGTTGATCCCCCGACGTTGGCCCTTCGGCATACTTGTATATAATATGCAGTTGGTTAAGGGAAAACACGGTACTACTTAACAAAATATAACTAACTGCTCCAGAGAGAATGTACTGCGGAATAACAAAATTGTAAAACATAATTTCATTCAAACGGATCAAGGATAAAATCGTTTATAGCAGCGATTAAGTACAAAAATCGACACCGTAAATAAATCCATTTGATATCCATATCAATTTATTATTATTAAAGGTAATGTTGAAGTCCATTTTAGGTTTGAAATTGGTAAAAAATGCACAGAAAAGTATAAATTTATTATCATTATAATTTTGGGGGGTAAAATAGCAAAAGGAATGGATGCGCAATATTAAACTGACGTGAACTCTGCAATGGCGTTCGTATGTGTAGATCAGGGACTAGATCTACTACTAAGCTTTAACCAACCTCTATTAAAGTCTTTTCGTGTAAATGGATGTACCACTTTTGTCCAATCAGTGCCTCGCAGGTGCACAGATGCACAAGGCGAATAAACACTGTTTGCTCCTTCGGGCAGACATCATTAAAATAACTGCACGCCTAGCAGATGTTTTTCTTCTTCTCTTTTTGTCCCGTTCACATCAGACAGCAATCATAAAATAATTAGAAAAATTATTACCTCGTCCAAGAACAATAATACGTACACTGTACACTTGCCATTTATTCACCACAGTCGAAAGATATCGAATTAATAGTACTCAGTGACTACCTATTCCGAGCTCGCAGTGAATTTCATTCGTTCCCGGAAACCGACTTTCACCGGATGTAGCGCCATCTCTTCTTTTCCGTGTTCGCCCCTCCCTCGCACGCGGCAGAGTGGAAATATTGATTATGTGATGGGTTTATTGTAGGTCCATAAGATGTTGTAAAACTGTCGTTTGGGCACAACTGTTAGCTGGTACACGAGTCATAAAATAATACGCCAATAGAATTGTAATACGGGTCAATTGATTTCGGATTGCTTCCATTTCTTTCTACGTTAAAAATACTCGCTTTTACTTAACGAAAAAAAACTACTAAACAATAATCGAGTTATAATGCATCAATACTCCTGATAAATGTGAATGCTTTTGTCATGTTATTGTTTCTCAAAACAGGTTTATTACATTGGTACTTATTATTTTATCGTCTTTTCAATCATCTTTTCGCCTTTATTCACTAATCCGAAAAAGAAATATACACCAGGAGCACTCACAAGTGGCTGTTTCGTTTCTTTTTGACATAAGGCGAGACAAATTAACTCCCATTTGTCATCCTGTCATCTGCTGTTTGCATACAAAACCATACGTGTTAGAGCTTTCATGGCTCGGCCCACCGAGCTTTCTGAACAGCGGGAGGGTAAATATTTGAAAATCTGACAGTTAATTTGACATCCCTGACAGATAGCTTCCACTCAATTGGCGTAAATCTTTTCTGCTTTGAGTTGGGTGTTCTCCTTTATCTATTATTTTTCCCATTGTTGTGTAGATGTAATGCCATGTATTTTGCCACCATGTATTGACACGTTACATAAGTAATGTCGTGCTGATCCGCCCATTTGGGTTCTAGTGATCTTTTTCTACTGTTTGCATTGTTCACATAATTGTTCATCTGGCCAAGTCTTTCAGTGAAAGGTAGTGTTGGAAAGAGGAGGAATATCGAGTTCTTTGAATTCTTGTTTTCAGTACATCTTTTTTTTATATTATACAATAATACTTTTTATCCCTTGAAATCTAAATTGCAGGAACTTGCGTATTTAAATAAATTGTAGGCAATACCTACCGAGGTACCACAAGGCATTTAAAATGAAATTAGCTAAAATATTGAAAAAAGTAATTTTTGTCTAGGGACGTTGATTGAAGTTACATTTATTTAAAAAAAAAATAATAAATAACATCTCATAGAACTTGAAATTTTATTCCAGAGATTATGAAAAAAAATTAACTTAATTTTAAAAATATTTTTTGCATAAACCCCACAAAGGAGACCTTGAGGAAAATAATTTACTTCAGGGCCTACGTAAACTTTGGGGATGCTGTGTGGAGGGTATTTTTAAGGAGAGGAAGTGGATAGGAATCTAGCGGTTAGTGAGTTCAGCTGAAAAGTCAAAGGGGCAACCCACGACTCCTCGGCCTCTCCCGACCCGGCCCGATATGCAGCTGGTGGGCAGGCGCATCCGCCGCCGAGACCTGAACTTACCACACCCGATTAAGGCGGCGCTTCCCGGTTAAAAAAAAGAAGAAGGAGAGATATGTAATTACGAATGTTGGACAGAGCGCGCTAATATTTAAAGTGATAAAATTGAAGCGAAAATTGCGAAAAAGTTTAATAAAACATGACTCGTTAAAAATAGAGCAAAAATCTCATAACACGTATCTTAAGTATCATTTAAAGAAACATTGTGAATTTTTTCACAAAAATAACTTGTAAAATAAAAGAAATAGACTTGTTTAAAATAATTTTCGGAGCATACTTAGCGATTTTTTTTCTATGGAGGGAATTTCATATAATTAGAGTTTCGGCATGGAACGTATCTAGATATTATCTTAAAAAATAACATATATTTTTTGAAGAGCTTAAAAACTTCAAATGTTTAAGGGAGATATGTAAGAAATCGGTCGAAATTCGGATAGCGGCGGCTTAGCCCGGGCACAAATGGAAATTGGACAAACGCGTTCATTATTAAATCAATAAGCCTAAGAAAGCAAGATGCTAATGAAAAAAGATATTGTGGGTGTAATAATTAAATGTAATTGAAAGCTTTACCTTGGTTCATTTTGCAGGCACCTAGTTACCTTGTACTTTGTTCATCACTGAAATTATGGTCACTTTAATTTTTAATGTTTTTTGTTATTTTAAATACATAATGAATAATTAATTGTGCCCTTGCGGTGATATTTTATATCAACATATGATACAAAAACGGAGTAAAATCAAATTTTTAAAATATTCAATTTTTTTATGAAGATTTCTTTTTTATGATTGAAAAAGTTTCAGAAAAATGCTGAAGGCACCTCCCTACCTCATCTATATACATAGATACATAGAAATGAATGCTTGCTTGCTTGTTTGTTTGTTTATGTATCTATTGCTTTATTAAGCTAAGGAAATGTTTGAAACTTTCAAAATATCTTCTTTCCACACTCCCGAAGGTATCTGGATTATTACAACTACGTTAAAATACATCTGAAGAGGTTTTAAATCATTACAAAAACTCTTACGAAACTGTCGAAATTGTACACAATTTAAAAATGACAGCTTGCAAACCATCGATTCAAAATTAAATTTTTGAAACTCTTTCAATTAATTAAATTATTTGAAGTTCTCGCCTAATACTCCTAATATCTAATAATCGAATAAAAATTATAGATATTTTAAATAGGTACCTATGTTAGGTATCAAATTTGATTGATTGTTTATATAATACTCACCCAAATCAATTTTTGGTGCCAAATTTCATTGATTGTTCTTATACGTATATACAAAAAGAAATTTTTGTAATATATGAAAAATTTAATTTATATAAAAAAAATTAAAACTGAATGTACCGGGACTGAATATATGGATCGCGGGAGAGGGGAGGGCAACCCGGAAAGGGGTTCAGGGGTAGGCGGGGCAGGTAGAAGGGGAACGCGTAAGGGCGAGGGGACATGGGAGGGGAAGGGAAGGCGGAAGGGAACGGGACGAATGGGAAAGTACACGCAGGGAGAAACAATTTATTTATTGAGTGGCATTGCAACGCATCTCGGAAACTCTGTAGTTAGATTTATAAATAATATTGATAAGAGTAGAATTTGTTTTGTGGGGTTATGAATTAATACTATGAAAACAAGGCATCAAATAATTTTAATGATGTTGTAGGTAAATCCTCTTGCTAATTTATTATTGCAATAACAAATTTGATGAATTAATTCAATTAACATTACAACATGTATTTATGATCTTATAAAAGTGTTGAGCGCCATGATGGATGACCGGCGGAAAAACTTAAAAGCTCTTTTTAACAATAATAATGATCATTATTCTTAAATAACAACAATGTTATCGTTCATTCCTTGTTTGGATAATATTTGTTACGACACCGAGAATTCCCGCCTCGGAGCTGAAGAGGTTTTGTCACTCGGAACAAATGACAATAAACTGTAAATCATTTTCACCGCATGATTCTGTTTTGCGGCGATGGAATATTATGTAGTATCTTTGTGTAATAAACTATTTCAAATATTTGCTCAAAAATATATGCGGTTAATTTCTGTGTCAGTGTCAAGTTAAATTCTCGTGTACCTACTGAACAAATTAACCGTTTTGATTATATTATTTGCATCAGATATCTGTTGCGTACAATTCTTGTAAAGGTGATATTAAATTGCTGTAACGTTTACAGTGTAGCGCGTAACGAACCATAGACAATGTAATGTAGGTATAATTCCAAAATAATTATTACCTACGGGTGGTTAATGAATTGTTTAGGGAGGGTTTTGCAACTAATAAATGTTACCTACGGGTCGTTAACGAATTGTTTAGGGGGGGTTGTGTAACCCCCACTAGAATACCTACAGATTAAATAAGTAAAAAAAATGAATCATACAAAAAATGAATTCTACAAAAAATGAATTCCATGTTCTTGGATTCTAGATTGACGGGATTCCTTGATGAAAGCTTTATCCGATGTGAAAATTCTACTTAAAGGCCCGGTAGTACCCGTTCAAAAAAAGGATAGATATATAAATATGAATGTTAGAGAGAGCGCGCTAATATTAAAAACGATAATATTTAAGCGAAAATTGTGAAATTTTTTAATAAAACACGACTTATTTAATAGAGCATACATTTCGCAGGGAATGTCTAAAATAGCATTTAAAGAAAAACTGTGAACTTTTTCATGCATATGACTTGTAAAATATCTGAAAAAAAAATGATTATAATAATTTTCGGAGCATACTTTGCGATTTTTTCTATCATTTCATATAATTGCGTTTCGGCATGGTGACGTATAGATTTTATCTTCAAGAATTACATATATTTATTAAAGAGCTTTAAAAATTACTGTATTTAAGGAAAATGTGTAATACATTTGTGGAAATGCGGGAAACCGGGCCTTAAGGCGCAGTATACCCTCTCAAATAGAAGAAAATGGAGAGATATGTAAATACGAATGTTAGAGAGAGCGCGCTAATGGTAATATCGATAATATTTAAACGAAAATTGTGAAAATGTTTAATAAAAAACGACTTGTAAAATAGAGCAAAAATCTCGTGGGGGTTGTCTAAAATAGCATTTAATTTTTCATACATATAATAACTAGTAAAATAACTGAAAAAACGTGTTATATTTTGGAGCATACTTTGCAATTTTTTTTCTATAGAAGGAATTTCATATAATTCCCGTTTAAGCGTAGGGGAATGTGTGGGTATTATCTTCAAGAATAACATATATATTTTAAGAGCTTTTAAACGAGCGTTTTAAGTGTTTAAGGAAAATACGTAATAAATCGATAGAAATGCGGGAAGCCGGAGGTTATAACAGATATTATTTAATAATGATGGCACGGAGAATAATCAATCTTTCTCATCGGAACCGCCCTGTACATACGATCATAAGACAATCTTTCGAGGAAATTTGAATTCCCGGCCGCGACAGCTCGTACCATCTTCTTTTTCACAGGTTTCGAATTTTTCGGCATTTGGCCTTCAGAGAAGCGTTCAGTTTCGTCAGCATTATTCATACTAAAGCTGTGAAAAATTCTCTTCAAAATTTTGACTAGACAGGTTTGACTTTATCTGCTGAAATATGACGCTTTGTAATCCCTCATTCTTACTCATAAACGACGCGTGTAGCGTTGATTATAATTTGGCTCTGAGTGCAATCACTTTTCTGGAAATTGAGAAAATTATAATTGCCTCCACGTCTGGCATTTTCCAAACGCTTTCCATTTGTTATTGATTTCTATATTTAACTATTTACGAGTATATCGCTTAGCCTAGCACAGCGTTATGTCATTGATAGCAGCCGCTGAGCCGAGTGGAGGGCTTGCGGGTCGGCCTATTTGAGCCCGATATGATGTGAGCCGACAATGGCTGTGGATTAAGTTTATCGGATTTCAGAGCACGATCAAAGAGAACGCCTTATTTATGGCGTTCACTCCAAAGCCGCTCTTCTCTGATAGCGATACTGGAAATTATTTATTATTTTAGCCGACTGATCCAATATCGACTGAAATGCCTGTTCGCGTTGGATTGGCCGAGGGAGGGAACGTACACAATTCGACAAATGCACGAGAGATCTATCTTTATCAAGGTGTCGTCTAATACTTTTATTGCCGTAGTTCAGCATTTCCCTCTCCCGTTAAACATTTTTGAATAATTTTACATTTGCGTACCTATCTACCCAATGTTAGATATGATTTAAAATTTTCACGGCAATTTTATGCCAAGTTGTGTCCACATATTATGTGCGCAACACGGCAACGTTGACTGTAGAAGGAAGTACCGCAACACGGTATAATACCCCAAAACCACTATTGTACTCAATGTTACTTACATCTATCTATACTAATTTTATAAATGCGAAACTGCTTGTGTTTGTTTGGTACGCTTTCACGCATAAACCAATAAACCGATTTAAAAAAAATTTTCACCAACAGAATGCTACATTATATGCGAGTAATATAGGCTGTATATAATGGTAAGTTCTAGCGCTACGAAATTATAAGTATTAATATATCATATTTATTTTACGTTCTCTGTCGCTAACAAAAGCGAGTTATTGTCAACGTCAGAAAAGAAATCGTTGTCATGGAAACGATGTTAATATATTTGCGGGAAATCGTAGTAAATATCTTTCTATTTATATAAATAAAAAATTAATACCCGAAATGTTTGTACGCGCATAACTTCCGAACGACTGTACCGAATTGGATAATTCTTTTTTTGTAATACTGGTGAGCTCTGGCATTATGAAATTTAGGTGGCACGAGAGCTGTTTGAAAACTGAATGTACCGGGAATTAATGTATGGAATGCGAGAGGGGGAGGGGGATAATTGATAAGTGCAAGCGCTACAGTAAGTTCCCCCTAATACTTTGCGAGCGAAGCCGCGCGTATTAGGGGTAAAAGCTAGTAATATATAAACATAGCATTTTTTTCAACATTTCATATATGTACACGTTTAAAAGTTAAAATGTAAAGGTATATCTTTGCTTGACTAACATTAAAAACTTTGCTGTAGGACTGGGCGAAGATATTTTCATAACTATTTTTTAAATACTCATACCTATCAGTTGTGAACAATTTATCAAATTTCAAAGTTAATGTTCACGTTTCGTTAAATTTCTATTCAAGTTCTGTTATTATTTTAAATCCATGAAGCAACTGGCTCATAATGATATGATAACAGAACTGGAATAGAAATTTCATGGAATTTGTAGTTAAACATGAAATGTGATAAATTGATCAAATTCTGTGAAGCAACTCGTCCTTAAATCTACGTTAAAAACAAATGCATTAAGCAAGTAATCCTTTTTGGATTTGACTGTCAGAGGTGTCTATCGCTGATAATAATGTGTTATAAAATAACCTTTATTTCACAATTGTGTAAATCTATAAAATTTTCCATATTTCATTCAAACACCTCTAAAACCAATCGCAACCAAAATGTTCCTGCAATTATTTATTTACTCTCTGATAAATTAATAGCTTAAAGTATTTGCTAATAGCTTTAAGTATATTTAATTAGCTTAAAGTATATTCAAATAATATTATATAGGTTAGTTTTGAAGTATTGCTTTCCTGCTAGGATTATGTCATGTATTTGGGAAAGTTCGGACTAAAAATATTTGATAAAATAATTCGTATTTGAAAAGCAGTGTGATCATCGGTAGGTATGAGGTAATAGGTAGTACAAATACCCTCCACAATTTATTTTTTTTTGTTTGTTTAAAAGTCGGTACCGATAACTTTGCATTCGTTGGCGTCGAGTAAGAGAAGAATTATTGATGTTATTATTGAATTTAGAGTTATTTAGGGTTTTGTGACCTGAGGTGAAATTTTTATACATACATTAATTATGGCGAACATCAGCATGGTAACCGGACCGAATAGAAAGTGGCAAACAGAACACGTTTGAAAAGTGATATAAAATCATGAATTGATGAAAAAACTAGTCTATGGGTTAACTAAGATAAGTAAGGTTATGTTAGGTCAGTTTTTTAACACCACTTTCCAAGAATTCATATGACTTTTCAAATATTCTCTTTTGCCATTGTTCTGTTTAATTATGATTCAGTATCCAATCAAAAGTGTTCAGATGAAGCACTGCGAAGTGTCATGTGGTTAATTTATTTATGTGAAATTAAAATTAAAAGTACCTTAAAAAAATTTAATTTACATTAAAAAAGGACCATATGTTGTAATGCTGAAAGGCTGAAGGTAGGGGGTGGAGGGGAAGAAGGTGGGGAAGTCCTTGGCTATTTAGATATGGTCACCAAATACGGCTAAAGCCATTTCAAGCAACGTTTCAATTCTGAATGGTGGTCTTACACCAGGGCTATACTGAGAGTATCTTCCACTCTGGAACATGGCGCAAATAAACCACATATTGTTTTAAATTAATTAATTGTGAAATAACACAAATTTATTTGTTCAGGCCGGAATCCGATCCCGCGACCTTCGGATTGCGAGTCAAAAGCCTTACCCCTAGAACACGCCGGTCGTGTGTTTTTGGTTTGAAAATTTAATCGCTTAGAAATATGTTAGACGTATTAATTAAATACTGCGAGTAGAACACATCTCGGTCTGAAATAATCGTGATTTTTTTGACAAGTCTTTTTATAAGGCCAAATCAGGCCTATTAAAATTGTTTAAAAGTTCAAAATCTTCTACTTACAAACTACTTTGGGTTAAGATTGTAGTGCGTGATGTGGAAAATTAAGTTCTTTATAAAATGACCGTAAAACATTTAAATATTTGAACTTCGAAAAATAAAATCAAACACGCTGGCGATGTTTTTCTTCTTGCATATATCAAAAAGGCCGATTGGTGTTAAGCGGGAATTTAAACCTTATCGCCATCTACATAAAGATAGTTATTGCTAGCGGCCCTATTGCTAATTATTTTTCGTCTATCCTAAAACTGGAATTTTCAGGGCTTTGAATAGATTTTAAAAGTAAACTTACTAATTTAAATAACGAAACTTGCATCAATTTTTCTACGTTTTCAAATTTATATCGCTGTACCTAAAAACAAAAACAATTGGGTTTGAAAAAGACCAATAATTGGCCAATGATTTTCTTTTTATAGCCGCCTGAATAATAATCCTTGTCCATTGAATCCGTTATGCGTAGTTCGACTGTTCGAATTAATTTTTGAATTCCCACTTGTACCTGCCCACGTCACGTGAACAGATAAAGAAACAAACAATTCTTAATTTCTATATTTGGTAATACCTTCGTCATTCCTCGCAATGTTTACCCAGTCTTGCCGAGATCTGAATGTATGTATTTATATTTGATACCCACCTCACGCCTCGCGAGTAGGTACCTACGTATAAAAGGCGTTATCAAACTATTCAAGTGCTCAATTTAAACTGTGGCTCGTAAATTAAATAACTGAAATTAAAATCATTTATTCTATACATTAATTATAGCTTTTATTGTTGACGGACTTTAGCCGCGAAATTCCGAATTCCTATCGTTTTATAACATACTTGCTGGACCCCGGCATGCGTTGCAATGCCATTCAAAGAAATAAATTGACTCTCCCTCCATGTCCTTTCCCGTGCGTCCCCGTTCCCGTCTCTTCCCTCTCCGCGAAACCCACCTCCCCGTTCCCCTTCCTCCTGCCTTTCCTCCTTTCCGCTAAAAATATTTGAAATACACACATTTTCATTTATACAAATTTCATAACGCCAGAGCTCACTATTATATATAGCCTATATGAATTGTTGTCTCTTTCTTATTCTGATGTATGAGCTATATTATTGTAAAGTTTCATTAAAATCTATTCAGTAGTTTTTGCGTGAAAGAGTAACAAACATCCATACAAACTTTCGCGTTTATAGTATCAGTAAGATTTCTCTTGAACACTTGAAATTTTCTTAAAAAATATATGTTATTTTTTAAGATAATATATACCTACATTTGCCCCTCCGAAATGATAAATATACGAAATTCCTTCGATAGAAAAATAATCGCAAGGTGCTTGGAAAATTATTACAAACGCGTTTATTCAATTATTTAACAATATTTTTATAAAAAAATTCAGTGTTTCATTAAATGCTATTTAAGACATTTCCCATCAAATTTTGCTCTATTTTAAACGAATCGTGTTTAATTAAACATTTTCACAATGTTTTGCTTAAATATTATCGTTTTTGATACTAGCGCGCTCCCTCTAACATTCGTATTTACATATTATCTCCCCTTCTTCTTTTTGAGCGCTTACCACCGGGCCTTATCAACGTAATTTCTGATAGTGGCACCTCACATGGCTATTGGTATTGGCGTATTTGCCATAGTTACTAGCACAGACAGTATGTTTTCTGTGTAGCTATGCCAAATACGCCAATACGAATAGCCATGTAAGGTGTCACCATAAGATTTACTCTAAACAACCAATGAAGACAAGCTTCAATTTATTAATTTATCAAGTTTTCAGTGAACTGCAAACCAAAAAATCTGTTTGTTGGAGAAATTATACAACTCCCTAACGATGAGCTCTGGGATCACGAAATTAGAAAAGCTTTTTATATTTTTTTTACATTTAATTAAAATTAAATTTGATAGTTTTATTATCAAGTTCTGCAAGTATTTTAGAATGTATTTTAGTTACAGCTCTTTCAGCTGTATTTTGTTTTAGCTGTTAGTTACAGTTTGAAAAATGGTCTTGAAAACCGAAACAGCTGTAACTAAAATATATACTAAAATACTTACAGAACTTGGTAATAAAACTATCAAATTTAATTTTAATTAAATATAAAAAAAAAATTAAATGGAGTTCTACGAATTAAACACAAAAACAATTAATAGATTTTTATTTCTTTAATCTTTAGTTTCACGCCAATATTTTCAGATGGAAAAGCCTTGTTCATCATGAGGCTTAAAGCTTCGAATGATTTTTAATGAGTTTTGAAACACGTGGAAGGCTGTAATTTTTTTTTAAAATTTTTATTTCATTAACAGCGCTAACCCCAAAAAAATCATGGGATGCTGTAATTGAAGGATTTGTTTTAGAATAATTGCATATCAAGATCAAAAATATCGTCAATTTTCTTTATCATAATATAATCAATTTTTTTGTGACAAATAATTGGAGAGACAATCGGAATTACCTTAGATGAACACCGTTAGTAAACTTTAAAAATCAACGGTGATTCATACTTAGATCTGACAATTTTTCACAGGTCTGACAAACATTTAAACAAAAGAAATACATATTTCAAATAAAGCATAATTAATTAATTGTTGTCTCTTTCTTATGTATGGTCTTTGTCTGGTATATTTTCTTTTGTCAACCAACCGGTTCATGATGAAATAATAAAAGAACTTAAATATAATTTTCATAGAACTTGAGTAATAACTTCGAATTGGATGAATTGTTTTAATTGTTCAGTTCGTTGAACTAATTTCACGCATTACCCAGGAATACAAATATTTCAAATCACTTACTAATATACCAATGCACCGATAACCAATGCACCGATTAGTTTCTATGTTTAATGGTTACGACCTTTTTCTATCGACCAAATATTATTTGGAAAGGGTTTTTAAACCTTAAAATTGACACCGAAACCAAACATATCCCTACAAGAAAACATCCATAAAAAAGTACATCATCACGCGGTCGAGAGATCGAAAAAGCACTGCTTTTTATCTTTTGTTCATCTGAATGGATCAAATTTGTATTCCAAAAAATTCGTCCCAAAGCTCATTAGATCAGCCATGAAGATCATTTTTCGAACACGAATTTGAGGTAGTTAGATTTTTTTTTAATGACAAACAAATACCTTTGTGTAACACCACTATTTTATTAACAATATAAGATTTTTTTAGCTGGGGGCTCTAGCGAACTTCTTCGCTAACAAGTTAAACAGCTATATTGCGTTTAAAATATATACATACCTTATAAATGGCTTCGACGTATCAATTAACTGACAACACCTTAAATTTATTTTTAGCAAACCAACACGTAAGGAAAACAATTACAACAACACTTTTTGCTACAATATGAACGTTCTTCGTTGGTTTCGCGTACGCTTTTAGAAGCTTGTACAACAAGTTTGCAACACGATGGGGAGTTGTATTATGAAATTACTCTCAGGTGGTGTTATTTTTTATTGAAACTAGATTTGAGAGGGTTAATTAACTAATCTGCTAAAATTCTGAACTACCATTTGAACCTCACATAGAAATGTGAATAAAGGTGCCGGACAGAAGTTTAACATTTGGCGTTAGTCGGGCACGGTAGATAACGATCCTGGATGTTTGCGATAATACCCCGTGAGAAGATAATGCTATGTGCTCCATTGTTTGTCCGCTAAGCCGCGAGCCAGCGCGCCCGAGGAACACCTTGGCGTGTTTGCTAGCAAACACCCGCCCCATAGCATGGTGTCCTGGTAGATCCCCTTACTATTTTGTTGCAACGTTTTGATATCAATTCTCTTTATTATTCATAGTACATTAATCGCTCTTAAAATCATTTTATTAGATACCTTCTAAAATTTATTATATTTCCAAAGATTTAAAAAGGTTTTTTCTTTCCTACTATAATAATAATAATTGGATAATTTGTAGAGCGCCGTTTTTATGAAAAATCACCTCAAGGGCGCTGGGCTGGCTATCTTTAAGTACTATCCTAATCTACAATTATATTGATCTCCTGGAAGTCTAACATGGTCAATCGATAAAACCCTTCAAAATACGATATTGAACAAATCTGTCATCTATGGTGGGTTATCAATATTTGTGAGCACGGTCTACGATTATTAACAGATATTCCGATCAACGATTGCCAAATTTTAGCGCGGCCTCCGTAGTGTCAGATTAATTTCGGTTTACTGTTAATTTACTCATATTTTTTAAATTATTTTGTTAATTTTGCAAAATTACTGGCTTATTTATTGAACGTATTGAACTAACGAAGCTCTTGGAAATGAAACAAATCGTATACGCGATCTATAGATTTCAATAATGCATCTAAGATGCAATCAAGTTATTCCGTACGATCTTTGAGAAACGAAAACCGTTGAAATTTGAATAGGCTTCATTAAAAATTTTACTCTGGTTTAGTGCCAAAAAGTAAATGTGACCTGCCAATGCATATATTTTTATTTTAAAGAAAGACAAACATTCCCGGGTTACGAATAACCCAACAATGTTTAAAAATCTCCTACTATCACCACACTAAGCGGAAAATGTTGCTTGTGATGGAGGACTTAACCAGCCGAGGAATCGAACACGCGACGCCCGGGCGAGACCCAAACGCGATGCCCACTCAGCCACTGACCGGTCTTTACTTAAGTATTTCATTTCAACATTGCCAGTTTATTAATATTTTACGTAATAGCTTGGCGTTTCGCATTTCGTAGCGTCAATTTATAGAAAACTAGCTTTTCCCCGCGGCTTCGCTCGCATGGTACTACGGGAAATTACTGTAGCGGTTGAACTTATCAATTATCCCCTCTCCTCCCCACCCCACCCCCTCCCGCATTCCATACATTAATTCCTTACATTCAGTTTTCAAACATCTAGCCTGCCACCTTAATTTCACAAAGAAAAAAATAATTATCCAATTTTGTTCATTCGTTCGGAATTTATGCGCTTACAAATATTTCGCATGTTTATTTTTAATTAAATATTTGGAAGTTTGTTAATATAATACAAAATTACACTATTTATTATTCAGTCTTTATAATCGTTACGAATTATATTTTTAATGTAGGAACTCTTATCTGACATTTATTCCAGCTTGTCCAAAAAAAACAAAACACATTCTAATATTTGAATTTTCTGGGGCAGTAGCTGACCAGGGGGCTGAGTACCTACCAGCTTAGAGCCCACAAATATATCAACATCGTTTCCGTGGGAATGATTTTTTTCTGACATTTGCAATTAACTCGCTTTTGTTAGCGACAGAAAACGTATAACAAATATAATATATTAATATTTATAATTTCATAACGCCAGAGCTTACCATCATATACAATATATAGTCTGCGCATATAATTTAGCTTTCTATTGGTGAATGAATTTTTAAAGCCTTTTTATTGGTTAATGCCTGAAAAGGTCATAAACAAACTCGAGCAGTTTCGCATTTATAATATTAGTATGGATATACCCATTTCTTCTTTATTGCCTGTCAATAATGTTATACATTCCACCGTGCTAGAGCTCCTGGATACCTAGAACGGTCGATAACTAAACTGGTCACCGTTCTCGAGCAGATCTCTAATGTACAAACAACAGTTATCATCGATTACATTAAGAACACCTAGGGCCAGTTGTTCCACACAATTTGAACAATTCATCAAATTTCAATGTTGATTTTCAAGTTCTCTGAAAGTTCTATACAATTTCTGTTATTATTACAATTATTTGAAACAACTGGTAAATGGTGATATAATAACAGAACTTGATTAGAATCTTTCCGAACTTTAAAATTTTATGAATTGTTCAAATTTTGTGAAACAACTGGCCTTAGTCGTTGTGAACTGCTATGATAAAACCTTTATCGATCGACCGAGTTAGATACTATGGGAGATCCTCATACTACGCGACGTTTTGATTATAATTCTTTGTCTCATTCGTATGAATATTATAATTATAATAAATAATACATCCTCACTATTTTATTGCAACGTTTTTTTTTTCAAAGTTGACCTAAAGTTTCCATTATCGGATTCAATTTACTTAGCTCTTATCAAAATGTTGTACCAAAAAATCGACACATTAAGCTATTAATGTGATATATATGTAGATACTAGATACACCAGTTTCACGCTTGTATGTAGGTACTACGAGTTTCCGGACACTGAGCTTACAAAATCTTTAAATTTTGGTGTAAATTTCACACAAGAGTCGAACTGTCTGGGACCAGTGAGATTATTGCATCCGAATTATCATCCAATGCAAATGACAAAAGATAAAGATACTTATGATCATGACAATCTCACGATATTTCTTAGATATGAGACTTGTTAAAGAATCAACTTTTTTCTATGAAAAATAACTCAATATTGGTATAAACGAATTTATTAGGCGAACAAAAAATTCAAGAAGTTTATTTTTTAAATTTTTGGGAGGGGCATTATCCGAACGAAGAGAAATGGTTTGAACTGTTATGCGAATTTATTTATTAAACTTGGCTAAGGCCAATTCAGGCAACACATCTTTTTAAACTGAAAAACTTTACCTGAAACGTGGTGCAATAATCGTATTTTTATTATGAGGCGTTGAATACATTCTACATTCTAAATAGGTACACTATCTTATTGAAGATTTTATCAAAGGCACTATTTTTTACAGACACAATTTTCAATCGTATGAGTGATATTTTTTAAGGTATGTATTAGATCGTGAAATAGATGTAATGAATAAAGGGTTAAAAAAATTACTTACGAAAATAATGGGACAACAATTAGATAAATTTGAAATTTTGGAAATAGAAAAAGTACTTATTATAGTCAAACAGAAACTATTTGAGCGGTCGAAATTCAAACTCGATCTTAAAATATAAAACAGGTAAAGTTTCACAAGAAGGTTCTCTACTTAAAATACGCATTATTTATAAAATGTTTGTTTTTATTGTCTTTAGAGCTGTATTCAAATATCGTGAGGCCTGACTTTCAGGACTGAATTAAAATGCGTATGGGGAAAAATAGGTGTAGGGGTTTCAAGAAATTCATTTTTTTCTTATTTTACTGCCACTCTTGTTTTGAAACGCGTTTTTCTCAAAACTCCTTTTTTCGAATTTGTGTAACCTCTAGCTCCTACAGTTTTTGATCAATCGTTATAAAACTCAGCACATAGTTTCTTTATACAAATGCGCTGTATTTGAACCTCAATCCTAAATAGTATCTTTGTTTTAACAAATTTTTTATTAAAACCAGAAAACCTATAAACCTGCAAAAAACCTACAAAATAATGGTAAAAAATCACATCAAATTTTCACATCCTCAAAAAAATATTAATTTTCGGTATACATAATGATTTTAAAACATGTTGATACTTTTAATTAAAAAATATTGGTGTAAACAGCTTTAGCTATTTTCGTTTAATTTAAAAATAACTAACTTTAAAAAACTTTGAAAATGTCTTGCGATTTGTCATAATAAACAACATCGATCAAAAATAGTTCGTACATCGAGTGAAATCATATTATAGAATTCAATGCCGTATTCAATGCTAAAAGATCGAGACAATTAACCATGTCAAAAGTCATACCAAAGTGTGAACTATTCCACGGATCGGGTTCCTTTATAATATGTTAGACGCCGTTGTGATAAAATACAGGTAAAGATTGAAAACAACGTTTCAGAACTTGTTTAAAGTCATTACCTAAACGTTACACCAATTCAATTATGTACCAACATCCTAATAACTTTTGTATCATTGCTCTTGTAGTTAGGCGGTTTCAACACATGTGCACTTAAGTGCTTTTTGTTGTATTGAAAGTTTGAAACTAGGTTCTTATTAAAATCGGTAAATTGATTGCATGATTGTCATTTGAATTCACACTCGCCTGTCATTTATCAAACCTGAAAATGTTTTATTTTCCATTTATGACTCGACGCCTGGAGGGCTTTTGCTTTTAGTATTAACGCTAGAAACGGGGGCCCAGTCGTATGTAATTAATTGGTGTACAGACGAAAGAGAATGTCTGTCATTGCAATTACGATCACGTGAGACTAAATAAAGCTTTCAATCGCTTGAATTGTTTGTTGGTTTATCCACATAACCCCTGGTACGTTTGATGCAATTGGGGAGCTGCGGCACTAGGTCCTCGATTCCCTTGTAGAACTCCGCCGCAAAAAATTTTTTTACCTATTCCTCTGTCAAATGTTGGTGTCGGTGAAGAAGAGATGAAAATCATGTCATTGATTGCCTCTTTGATTCCGGATTAGGTGGTTAACACAAGTATCAATCAACGACGGCTTAAAAAGATCCGTGCGCTTGTCACATGGTTTTGTTAGTGAGCTTCCGTCAGCATTTTGGACATTCAACGAGCGCACATTTGCATACGCCAATTTTTTCCTCAAAATCGTTTGTTTTGTTACTGACGCCTGGGATCAAAATTGCGACCACATTAACTTTAAGAGGGCAGAATCTTTCCCGGTGCAGAGAGGGAATAATTGAAAATACCTTGCAGGCGGTAGGATTCGACAGTGGAGAGTCCGTCTCAAACGGACGCAAAGGTCGCACCGAAGCAGCTACCGAGTCGGACCACCACGTTTAGGGGGGAAAATTCTGAGCTGTATGCTAGTACTGCCTTAATTTGGGAAAAATCCTCGTCATCGAAAATGAGCAAACGCCAATTCTTGGATAACCCTCGTATATTAAATATAGTTAAATCTGTTATGATCATTTACCACTCACTAAAGAAAATAGCTAAATAATTTATAATAATTTTTTATAGCCATTCCAAGCAACGCTTCGATTTTCTATTATATTTTTAGCAAATATTTTTTGCTTTGAAACGAGGAGTTGCTTTAAATATTTATTGATCGGTTTTTGTATCAACGATTTCTGGGAATAACCAGACAAAACCGAAAATATATCATTTTTAAATCAAATTTTAGACGTATTGACTCTTTTTCACAAAAAATTGTAAATTGATTTCGAAAGATTGTTCTTTTATCTAGTAAATCTATTTTTTATATTTTGAGAAAATGTGTTTATTTTTAGTATGGTAAGGTTTAACGGTAGGTCGTTGGCACATTTGTTAAATTATCAAACAATTTTTTTTTATTATACAACATACATTTCAAGTCATATAATCATGCAGTAAAATAAATCATTAAATTATTTAGGAAAACCACTTTTCAGAATTTTAATTTTAGTTCAAATAAAATCATTAAAAAAGATCCCCAGCCTTGTTTTGTGCCGAAAATACTTAGTTCGTCTATTTATTTACGGTCTTACAAAGTAATATATTTAAAAAAAAATACATACTTATTTTGCTTAGACATTATTGAAAAATTATAAATACTTATGACCAAAAAATAATTACAAAAAGAACATAATTTTAATTGTTTTATCATCACGAGTTTAAGCATTTTTGAATATGAGTATTTATCAAAGCAAATTTGGAATGAAATAAAATCGATATTGAGTTATTATGTTAAAATGCTGGTATGGCGAATAATTAATCTTTCTCATCGGAACCGCCCTGTACCGTTGCAAGGTCATCATTCGACGAAATTTAAATACTCGGCCTCTGGTTAATGGGTCTTAGGAGCTTACCACTCTTCCAAAAATCTAAGAGTACCTATTTTTTTTTAATTTAGTAAGTATGCGTTTGTTAGCAAGCCGCTTCAGCAAGTTTAGTTTAGTTAAGTAGATACTTCAGTCAGTTTGTATCTACGAATAACAAACTTTCTTAATATACACAATGGCTATCACAATTAATTATTTGAGTCCAGTGTTCATAAAACAATTTTCCCTCCATGAAATGGCGGCTGCTCATAATATCTACAATATTCTCTATGGTGCGCCTTGCCGCCTGTAACGATAATGGCGGAATAGCTCTGTAATGCCTCCTGGAGGATTGTAAAACTCCTTATTAAATAGTCATAATATCATTTGCTCGTCTGCTGTAACGTGGCGGGTCCTACATGAGGTTTTCATCCAGAAGGTATCTACTTAGATTATCTCATGGATTTATAGTTTAATCATGTAATTGTATTACTGTACAAATGAATTTAAGTAGGTAGGTACCTTAAAATTTTTGGGGAAATTTTTAAAAATTATTAAAATTTAATGTAGGTATGCATTTTTTTACAATAAATATAAATATTATTTTTACATGTAACCCAGTGTACACATTTTTGATGTTTTTTTTTTCAACATGAAACATTAAAAAATCAGTAGGTATTCGTCAGTTAGGTTCGGGTGAGGGGTAACTGGGGGGTTTCCATGTTTCTCGGCTGAGTGAAATGGAATAAGGTTTATTGTATTGTTTAAAAAAAATGTCAAAGTCATCGGACATCAAAATTTAACTTCAATTTTTTACTCCAAATATGTTTATACTTTATGAATTTGTCCATTGTTACAAATTGTTTACTTTCTGGCGAAGACATTACATTCCCCTAAAATATCTACTTCAATACCTACTCATACTGACAGGTTTTGTCCAGTAATTTATTTAATTTTAGTTTATTAGGGAAATAAACAGTTATACATATTTTATTAAAAATATATTAAAAATAATTACATGGTTGCATGAACCAGCGAAGTTTCCTCATTAAATTCGTACACAGATGATTAACCATTCCGACCCCTATTGAGCTTTAAGGGTCTACAATTCGTATTTCAACCGATTTCTTACACATCTCCCAAACATTTGAAGTTTTTAAGCTCTTAAAAAAATATATGTTATTTTTGAAGATAATATCTAATCACGTTCCACGCCGAAACCCAAATTATATGAAATTCCCTCGATAGAAAAAAATCGCAAAGTATGCTCCGAAAATTATTTTAAACAAGTCTATTTCTTTTATTTTACAAGTTATATTTGTGAAAAAATTCACAATGTTTCTTTAAATGATACTTAAGATACGTTCCACGAGATTTTTGCTCTATTTTAAACGAGTCATGTTTTATTAAGCTTTTTCGCAATTTTCGCTGCTATTCTATGACTTAAAATATTAGCGCGCTCTGTCCAACATTCGTAATTACATATCTCTCCATCTTCTTCTTTTTCAGCGCCGTGCGTTTCAAGGGTACGGCCTTAATAGCGAAGCGGAAATAACACATAATTTTTATAAAAAACAGTTCGTTTAAGACAAAAAACTTGCACAAAGGCGATAGACCGGAGTGGTTAAAGAAAACAAAAAGTGGATTTGGTAGAAAAAGAAAATTAAAAAAAAAAACATAATTAAAAAAGCACAAGATTAAAGTACATAGGATGGATAATGTGAAATTAAACTATGTACCATTATAAAAATATATATTTCCATCACAGGATAATGTTCAAAGATAAACAAGATAAAAAAATGATATAACGAAAATGAGAAAATAACACACAGCAGGAATAGAGCGTTCGTAATTAACAATTTGTTTTAATTATTTCTAATATACATTTAGTAAAGGGACTTGAGGGCGAATGGAAAATATCAGCGTCTTAAAAGACAGTTCATCTAAATTATTTATTTTTTTTGTTTCCTACTAAGAGCATTACTTAATTCTTCACCTTTTTATATTTATTAAAAGTACAAAAGTACAGTAGTAGAAGTTTTATGGTTTACACATTTCACCTTCAAATAATTTATTTCTTACATTTTTGTTTTACATTTTTACTTTATACTTTTTACTAATACTTTTAACATTTTGTTTTATGCTTACTTATAATGTTACAGTCTTTATGTTGTTGTAAAATTAATGTGTTAATTTAGTTGTTTATGTTTTGACACATGTTGTGCCGTGTAGTTTATGGAAATAAATATTATCTTGTCTGTGCACGTCCTTCTGAGAAACGATTATGTGTAGTTAGTTATTGAGTGTGATATGCGGAATAGATGGTTCGATAGTGCGTTCCGTGTGGAAATTAATGTTTTCTAGAAGATAGTTGATGCCAATAGCGATGATTTTGAATATAAATTTCTGTTCGGATATATTTCTTCTATCTTCTAGTATTGATAAATTATGGAGTGCTAATGAGTATTTTAGGTGTTTTGGTGTTCGAAAGAATGAAAGTATTTCAAAACCTTTTTTTAAATTCCTTATAACTTTTCAATATTAACTTTGTATTGGGGATTCCATATCACTTATCCAAATTTTAATATTGAGCAAACAAAAGAGACAAGAGTTTTTAAATTACTTGTGGTGATCTGAATGCTTTAGTTACTCGTACGATGCTAGTACACCTACTCAAGTTTCAAAAAGGAAATTTATTAAACCTTCTTTGGAACGTACACGTAAAACATCTACACAAGTTAGCGCTCTAAAAATTAGCGATTGCAATATTTATAAGATTTGTTTCACGGTTAAAAGCTAAAGTTTTAATAAAAAACCTATTCAATTCAACTAAGTACCATTCTCTGTTCAACTTAAGTAAAATGCCTAGTTTATTATCGTCACTCTATTCGGTATGCAGGCAGAATGTGGCAGACAATACAAACACAGAAACATTATGTTTGTGGGTTGTGGGCTCGTCCGATAAGCGATGTCTTTCCTAAGCCTTTGAGTTTGATTGTGGATTACTCGGAAACGTTTGGATAAACCGCTATCATCGGCGACCAAAAATATACTTACTTTTATAAATTAAACCATTTTTTGAAAATAAATTTTGTTATGTTAGTTTAAAAAACCCTTTTTTCCAACAAAAAAAAACATTACTTTATTTTATATAATGCTAGAATTTGAAAGCTTTTTCCATAAAAAAATGGCACAAAATTTATTGATTTACGCATTAAAATAATGTTAATGTCTATGATATTGGCTTTATTAAATAGATCATTTTATGCCATTATTGTTTAAATACGATTTTGGGCATATGAGCGCCCACGGTTGGCTCGAATGAAGCGCAATCGTGAAGTCCAATTTTCGCCAACTTTATCAAGGAACTGGGTCCATATAATGGCAACACGGTGAATATTGACTTCCAAATTGTCCAACGTCTGTTTATCAGCATAGACTAGTGACTTCACATACCCCAAAGAAAGTAATCTAATGGTGTGAGATCACACGATCGTGAAGGCCAGTTCACAGGTCAACGTTACACAGGCCCGCAATAACTGCGTGAATCATTTGGTGAGTGCATAATTTCACGTAATAGACCTGTCAACAGGCCTTCACGATCGTGTGATCTCACACCATTAGTACTTTCTTTGGGGGTATGTGAAGTCACTAGTCTATGCTGATAAATCAGAGACGTTGGACCATTTGGAAGTCAACATTTGCCATGTTGTTGCCGTTATATGGCACCAGTTTCTCGATAAAGTTGGCGAAAATTGGACTTCACGATTGCGCTTCATTCGAGCCAGCCGTGGGCACTCGTATGCCCAATATCGTATTTAAACAATAATGGCATAAAATTATCTATTAAATAAAGCCAATATCATAGAAATTAAAATTATTTTAATGCGTCTTTTTTCATTTTGAATTTATATACCTCTAAAAAAAACACCCTTTATAAGTTTAAAAAAAGTTTTTTTTAGAAATCAATTACCATACACTATGCATAAGGACAGATATGGTAGGTGGTATTCGGTAGAATATTTTTTTAAACCAGCCTCTGTTAGAATAGATTAGAAAGACAACAATGATATTAAACATTTAAGTATTCATCGCAGTAATTTATTCTAAAAAAGAACACTCTTAAAAAGGTACCTGGTCCCAAAATTTGTATTTTTTTGTATTTTCCATAGATTTGCGAATGTGTGCATAAATATGAATTCTTTAAATTTCGATTTTACTTTTTGTAGGTAGTTACTCATCATTTTTTCCTTATCTTATTTTTATTTTTATTTATTTTTATTTTATTTTTATTTATTTTGGAAAATCAACAGATATATTAACACTTATAATAATAACCTTAATAATATACATAATATCCAATGATAGATTTTCACATTATTAAAATTATAATTAAAAAGTAAAACAAAAAAGTAAGGGTCCTGTACACACCTACAACTCAATAGTTAAGTCGAATGACAAGTATGCAACTGGAAAGGATTCACAGCAATATTATGGTAACTTGCAACACGGTCAAAAAATTATTTAATGTTGGCTATGACATACTTTTTAAAGGAACTTAAATTACATGAGAATATGTCTATTATGTCTATTATCTTATTATGTGCCGGCACTGTAGGTACTCGTAGGCGGAAATTATGTTCTTTGAACTATTAAGATAGTCTTTTTTTTCATATTCCTACACTTCACTACACGACATATCTTGATAAAAGTGAACCCTTTGTTTACATTCATAAATTTATGTTATTTTGTGTAGGAACATGAAAAACTGTAAATTGTACTACATTTCATGCATTAGCATCTTATTGCATTGTTTGTTTGTTTTATCGATTATTATCACATGTGTACGCAATAAAAATGTTGTGAACAACTCAACAGTATATTTAAGTATATGTAAGACTAATGAAATGTTTCTGTTGCAGGTAAAACCAGGACGAAAGACAAGTATCGCGTGGTATACACTGACCACCAGCGCTTGGAACTGGAGAAAGAGTTCCACTACAGTCGCTACATCACTATTAGGCGCAAGGCGGAGCTGGCCGCTAACCTAGGCCTGTCTGAGAGACAGGTCAAAATCTGGTTCCAGAATCGCCGCGCCAAGGAGCGCAAGCAGGTCAAGAAGCGCGAGGAGGTCAGCCACAAGGACAAGGTCCTAGACAACCACCCCTCCTTGCATCAGCTGCACCAGCACACCAGTCTGCACCACCAGCAGAGCATGATACACCAAGGTCTTGCCCACCAAAGCCTCAGCCACCAAGGGCTGAGCCACCAGGGTTTAGGTCACCAAGGCTTAGGTCACCCGGGGTTATCCCACCAGGCCATGCATCAAGGTCTCCACCAAGGTATCGGAGGCCAACCGCTCCACGGAGTGCCCCCAGTGCAACTGATCTGACAAGACCGCCCCGCCTCCCATCCCAAGCCCGGTGGCTGGTTCGAGCAGGAAGAGTGCATGATCTCTTCTTACGCCGATATCCTGCCTTAAATTATTTAATACGTGAGATTCAAATACCGATGTGATAACAGTTTACGAGCGTCGACATGAACTCTGAAAACTTGTGGCCGATTGTTTGCTGTGTGACGTCAAGCCTTATGCGGCCGCTTTAATTGAAGTTTAACAAATGTGCAATGTAAGATCTTTTGTTTTAAAACGTTTAAAATAATTGTTTAAGCTCATACCTATTATTATATATGCAAAGTATGACTTTTGGTGATAGATTAAGGTTTATTATTACATTAGTTTTAAGTGAATTGATTTTGTTACGGTTTGAGACAATAGTCCCAGACATTTCGGTGAAATAAGAAAGGTGACTGTAGATAATGTTATCCAAGGGGATTAACATTATATCGTAACTTAAAAACAAATGTGCAATCTATGTGACTTCAGTTCCGTATTTATATGCTACAGTATAATATTTCATGTTTTATACTCTGTTGAATTACTATTATTAATTTTTTGGATCATCATTCTATATGTTTTTTTATAATGTATTTGAGATTAATCAAGTTATTTTGCAAGTTTATGAAAATATTATATTATCTGAATATGATTGTGTTTTCATGTATAAAATAATAATAAATAAATAAAATTAGAATTTATCTTCGTCATGTTACAATCCGTCCGCGTGTGAGAAATTCATGAATACGTGAATTTAGGATTAAATATCATAACTTATAACGAAATAAATAGTTAAAATTCAGTTAATAAATGTATACTTTGTCGTGACACTCGGTGCTTATTAAAAATATAATACATGTGTGAAACGAAACATTAAATTAAAATCATCTCAATATTTACCCATTTACAGAAATCAGCTAATATTTTCAAATTTTTCAAATTTTTTTAAACATATTTTTGACCACGTGCTGTGCTTTTATTATCTTGACTACCCAGCTTTGCTTGAGATTTTGATTGAAGTATATGGATCAACAATATGGCTTCGCACAAACATATTCCTCCTGGTATTAATGATTAAGCCCGTGCATTATTTATCTTTATGGCAGTAGAAATTGTTCTCAAAGGCCTAACACACCTCCCTAATATCGGAGGCAATCCAGGGCGCTCCCCGCCACCTCCCCGATATTGCCCCCTAGATCACCGGATATGTAGACAAATCGGCGCTAAATTTAAAATCGTTGCGGGCGATTCCACGATATCGGGTCGGCCTACGAGTGAAATATCTTTTTTTTTTACATGAGCTCCACACAGGAGGCCCTGAGGATAATAATTTCTCTCAGGGCCTATGTCATCTTTGGGGATGCTGTGTGGAGGGTTTTATGTGTGAAGGTGTAGGAAGCGCCCTAGATTGCTCTCCGATTGCAGGGAGGTGTGTAGTGTGTAAGGCCTTTTAGTCGCTGGACCACGTCATAACAAATAACAAGTGGACCAGTCAAGCAATTGTAAAAAAGGATGAATCATTATTCAATTTGGTTCGTCCACAATTCTACTTGAATAGATCATAAAAGTTATTTCATTTCTTGCCAGGTTTTAGTAAAGCGGAAGAGAAAACTGATTTACAATACCATTAACTTATTTAGAACTAATTCAACTCTTTGATTTAAACGTTATTATAAAATACAAAAGTTTAAAAATTCGATTCTATTACTAATTGTTTGTACAATATTTCTTAAGGATGGATCGATGGGTGTTGTACATAAAACATACTGATAATGCCTGCGAAAAGGTTCTTAGAATAATGTGTTGTTTAAAATATGTAAGGTGTGCCTTTGAAATCGATTTTCAAGACTTGTTAAAATAATGTATAAACACAAAAAAGCTTTTTAGTATTTAACAAAACGCGATGTTTGGCTGCTTCAGAAAATTATTAGGTATTATTTAATTTATTGTAATGAGTCAAACTATTCTAAGGCCGATATAACTAAACCCCATTTCAGAATTCTTTCCTTTCAATTAAAAAAAACGTTATAATTATTATATTATAAGAAACCTATCAAAAATGTTCATGGTTAGGTGATTTAAAAACAACATCATTTACTTCAAATTGCATGCAGTATTCAGTCACTATCCTCTATACGGTGTGATTTCGCATACTAATATTTTCTTTTAATCTCAAACGTTTTTAGTTAAATTTCTGATGATTAGTTGAATATGTCAAATTTGCTTACCTTCAACATAAAATAATTATAATCTAAATCGAAATATTGACTTTACTTTTCAGGATTGAAAGGCTCCTAAATATAGGCAATATTTACAGCAAAAGTAAAACAAGTTTGGTTTGGACAATTTTATACAAAACTAAAAACAGAATGGAATTCGTGTAGTAATTTTATATACATACATTGAAATATATTGAAAGATCAATATATTTAATTACTTTTATTGAAGGCTTTCTTGAAGACTTCTTTTATTTCCGGTGATATTGAGTTATATGTGTAATTAATTTAAGAAATTTTGTATTTCATTCCAACTCTCAACCTATTGATTTATCTATGTATGATTTTTATTAAAATTCTTTGTACATTATCTGTTAGTACGTTATGTTAGCAGAATTGTACGACGTAAATTCTTGATTGCAAATTATTTATTGTCTCTATTCTCAAAAAAAAAAAATTGTTTTTAACTATGTATTTTGGCAGTTGCTCATATAGACAAAACAACTGGAATTGTGAAATTTTCATTTCATTAAAATTTGGACGTTAGAACCAGTTAATCTAAACGATGATTTGATAGCTTTAAAATGATTTTAATAGCCTGTCGTTATGATAGGATATAAAAAATAAAATATATATCCTGCTCATGTATAATTTATTCATTTTAGCTTCAAGAATGGCAGTTTAAAAACTGGACAATACTTGTTTGATTGTTATCCTAATAAAAATGTCTTTTTTTAAATGTGTTAAGTTCACTTAATAGGTTTATTTATATTTTAGTTAATATTTTGTTCAACCCGATGTTTGTATATTAAGGGAAGAAAAATGTTTTCCATCTTCGATTTTTCGTTGAAAAAATATTTGTTATTTTGTATGTTTCACCTACCGAGGTGATGAACCTATCTACTGACGCTGACGTAGATTCACCTGCATGTATTTTTTCCATCCATAAAAATAATAAAATATGTATAAACAATATCTGATTTTTATTGCTTAGACTTAACTCCTCTTAATCTCAATATGAAGAAATCGTAGGCAGGGTTGAATAAAAAGTTCTCTGTGAAAATAACCAATAAAAATTGTATATATAATCTGTATTTTTATGGTATCTATTACTGTACCTAGTAAAATCATCTTAACTGGATAATTCTAGCAACTAGAGGCGTTTTGTGACTGAAATTGCCAGCAGTGCATTTCATTTTTAAAATATGGTATGTAATACAGGTGTAGAAAATTATTTAATGGGGAAAATCAATTACCACGATTCATACTCCACAAGTTTATGGTAAAATAATTGAATAAATAACACTTCTCCGTCAGCGTTCGCCAAATGATCCCCAGAGTAAAAGACACCAGATTCATCGCTGAAAATCGCAGAGTGCCAATTTTTTAATGTTGTAGCGTCAAAAAATAAACTCAATTCAATTTTGTCGTGCGTACATGAGTTGGAAAAAATTAATTTATTTACAGAGTTTATTCGAAAATCGATCAATCAAATTTAGTTCCTAATAATATATAGGTACCACGTAATTAAAATATCTATAATTCTCAAATGTGACATTTTTGACAATTTCGCAAGAGTTTTTGTAATGATTAAAAAACTTTTCAGATGTGTTGTCATGTGGTTGTAATAATCCAGAAACCTTCGCGGGGGTGGAAAGAAGGTATTTCGAAAGTTTCAAACCTGTGCTGAATATAGCAAAATATAGACAACAAGCAATACATAGCAATACATGGACTCGTATAAATATTTATAAGCAAGCATGTTTTGATTTATATATATAGATAAGTCTACGGTAATCTTTTAAATGCAAGAAGTTTCTTATCCTGTCTATATTATATGTACGACCATAATAGGAAAGGAGGTAGATCGAATTTTATTAAGACATTCCATTTAGTGATAGAAATAGGACTACACGACCCGAGTAGCTCAGAACTCAAAAAAAAAATTATTTATACAAATACATATCTAAATAACAAATTGCCAGGAAATTTGTCGATTGCCATTCAGAGCGAGCAAGTTTTTGCCTCCGCTCAAAAAACAGGATTTGCTGTAAGGTAAATTATAAACCTAGTTTCGTTCCTCGCCTTTCAGATTTGTTCACCGAACGTAGCTTTGGCAGATTAACCAATCGTTTCAAATCTGATCTTTCTTTCACAAGCACCCCTAGCACGATCGATCGATAAGGATTGTTTTTGAAGTGAAAATTAAAAAAAAAATTATGTTAATTAAATTTAATGATGTCATTATTAAGTTCTGCAAGTAGTTTAGTTTTTTAATAATAAAGTTAGAAATTTAAATTAAAAAAAAAAAAATAAAATCAAATCGAGGTGTACGAATTAAACACAAAAACAATTATTAATAATAAGGATTGTATCGATAACTTTCGGTAACTTCTCATCGTTCCCTAGGACAGCTGCAGATCGCTAACGTACAAACAACAGTTGACGTCAAATATTAAGAAGGCTTAGTCATTGTGAACCGTTATTTATTCGTTGGTGATTTGCAGTAATGCTAGGGTACGATGAGAAGTTACCGATACAATCCTTATCGCTCGACCGTGCTAGGAGTCCATGTGATCGGCTTTCTAAGCAAAGTTCCATGAAAGTTACCTACGAACGTCAACCTACGAACGTTGCGTAACCTAGTTACGTTAGCTTAGGTTAGACCAGGGTTTCCCAATGCTTTTTCTGCAATGGAACGCTTTGCAAACCCATAAATTTTAACGGAACACTAGGCAAATTTTTTAGGTTGGGTAATTCCCGAACGGTAAAAATTTTAAAAAGTTATTAAACACATCTTTTATACAGTATATAAACAAAATATAGGGTTATAAGGGACGTACTTGACTTAATTTAACCAGTGATTCCTGAAATTATTTTGAGTTAAAAATGTAAATGAAATTTTGGTCTTCGGTGACATTTTGATATTTTTTTCTACAAAAATATAAAAAATAGTAGGTGTTAAACAGTTGGGTGCGGATGTGGTCACTCGGCTGAGTGTATGACTACATGTGAATTTTTTTTTTGTTTGATTTTGAAGAAAAAAATCACCAAAAATTCACCGGAGACCAAAATTTCATTCAAATTTTTTTCTCCAAATAATGCCAGGAATCACTGGTTAAAGCAAGTCAAGTACGTCCCTTAACCACCTGTATAATATTAAAAAAATGGGATATAAACAATAAAAGGAAAAAATAAAGCGCCTAATTACTTTAAGTGATGATTTTGAGTCCGTGAATTGCATATCTTTTTGATATCAGACACAATATTGATAAGTGGATTCTAATATCTGGTGTGGCGTCGAGCCTTTTCTTGCAATTTGGCTTTGGAGTATTATTAGAAAATCCCGCTCCCCATAAATAGATTGTAGAAAACAGAAGAAAATAATAGTAGCTTGTTTTGATAAAACTCTTTTGACAAACTCGCTTTATTCATTTAAAGCAGGAAATCATATCAAAATAATTAGATTGAACTGATGAAATTTAAAATTAAAATTTAAAATTGAAATTTTTAAAATTCTTCAGACAAATTGACGCGGAACCCATATGCAGGTTCAGCGGAATACTGGTATTTCGCGGTTTGGGAAACCCTGGGTTAGACCGATCGGCAAGTGTTAGTGTTGATACTTATTCAATGAAATGTTGAGTTAATAATTGTAATACAAAGACAATTTGGGAGGCGGGTATGAGTACCGCCGCCCCGGGAACTATTTGTTGGATAACCAACACCCCTGTCATAAGTCATCTCAAGTGGTCCGCTACGTTTGGCGACTTAGCACACCCCTGCTAAGTTCATGGGGCGAGGTCTGCCTAGATCTTGGCAGTCAATGCGTTTGCCCACCTACTGCGTGGCGGGCCGGAACGGGAGAGTTAGTTGGTTGAGGAAGTCATAACCTAGACCTCTTCAGCCAGACTCTCTCGACCCATCGCCTTGCTCCGCAGTGGGAGGATGAATTCATACTCTTCTTTCACTCCAAGACACATTGACCCCCAGATCTCCACCGACCCCTTATACCTTATTATTTCCCAGAACTTCATCTCCTTCCTTTCCCTAAAAAATGCTCCCTACACAGCATCCCCGAAGATGGCATATCTCCTGTGGGAAGTTTATTTCCTCAGGGCCTTCCGTGTGGAATTATAAAATGTTGTAAAATGTTTAAACTAGACAATTTGACATTTCCTCTTTCCGTAAATTTATTTTTTACGTTCCGGCTTCGGTTCAAGATGGCGGCCGTGTTGGATACTACCTTTTTATCTCACCAGAGTTCGCGCGATCATGGTTCCTACTACGAGCTGTCAAATTCCAATAATCAATATTATGATACCTACCTACCTGAAGAAAATTGACAAAAGAATTGATGAGATATATGGTGATATTTCTTTGGATAAATTATATAATTTCTTAAATGAAGTAAAACAAAATAAAGTAGCTAGTAATAAATTAAGTAGGTAGGTATTTTACTACAGGGTGTCTGTTAAAAAAAACTTAAAACAGTTTCGGCAAATTCGGGTCATTCACTAGTTTAAAGATTGATAGTAAATGACACGGATGTGTCAAAACCGGTAGCAGATAAATAGGAATTAAGTAACAAATGCACATGTGAAATAATGCTCTTCAAAACAAAATGTATTATAATAAAAACAAATATAAAACTTTTTTCCACTTTAAGTTTAATGACCGTAACCGACTGTCGACTTTTCGACTGTCTAAAACTACTTAGTAACAAATGTAATTAGTATAATTGATTAAAACCCTTAAGACCACCCCGCTTCCCCTCCCTCAAATGTTGTGTATATAAACCGTAGATTAAGAATATTTTGTACCAGTCTGAAGATGGCTCTAGCGAGCTGAAACCGGTTACGGTCATTAAACTTAAAGTGGAAAAAAGTTTTATATTTGTTTTTTTTGTTTTTTTTTGTTTTAGGCAATTCACCCTGGAGAGAGTGCTTTGTGCCGGTAATATTTAAAATGGATAAGAAATTTCGGTTAATCTAATGGGAAAATAATAAAACAAATTAAATATTGGACTCATTTAGATCACTAAAACAAATTAAATATTGAATTCATTCAGGTTAATAAACTTACATAAAGCTGTATGAACACGAGAATTGTTAAGAGATAAAAGGTATGAAATATTAAGGGGGGACTGGTGTGTGATTTTAATAAGCCGGCGGTATATGTTCTTGAAAGATGAATGGTTTTTACAGTTAAAGAAAACGTGGTCGAGGGTTTCCTCTTCCACACCGCACTGGCAGAACGGATCATCTAAAACTCTAATTCTAGACAAGTGAGATGCAATTGAACAGTGGCCAATTCTCATTCTCGAGATACATGAAATGAATCGTTTTGAAAGTTTTTTACCGTGAAACCATGGCTTAGCAGGGATATGGTTTTGAATTCCCGCATAGAAAGATCCAGTTCTTATTTTGGAGACTGCCCAATTTTCTTCCCAGGCACGAGTCATATTGGATTTAAGAATCGGAAAGACATCGGATATAGGAATTCTAAAATTTAGTGGAATAGTTCCGGATATATTTGTTTTTATTATAATATATTATAATGGAATTCCACCATGAATTATCAGTTTCAAAAATAGAAATATTAAAATGTATTATGTAATATCACAACATTTGAATTCTAAATCTAAGTATGGAAGTTTTTCGATGTAGCTTTTCAGAAAACTTACTTTAATCATGTTTTCTGGAAAGCCAGAATTTTGTCTGTCATTTCATCTGAACGCACTTTTGGTAAAGTTAAATGAATAGAAAATAATATTTGTTGACTTCTTTCAGCTGCTGCAATTCTACGAGTTATTTTCTTTAAAGTATGGAAGTTTTCGATGTAAATGGTAGCTTTTCAGAAAACATACTTTAATCATGTTTTCTGGAAAGCCAGAATTTTGTCTGTCATTTCATCTGAACGCACTTTTGGTAAAGTTAAATGAATAGAAAATAATATTTGTTGACTTCTTTCAGCTGCTGCAATTCTACGAGTTATTTTCTTTAAAGTATGGAAGTTTTCGATGTAAATGGTAGCTTTTCAGAAAACATACTTTAATCATGTTTTCTGGAAAGCCAGAATTTTGTCTGTCATTTCATCTGAACGCACTTTTGGTAAAGTTAAATGAATAGAAAATAATATTTGTTGACTTCTTTCAGCTGCTGCAATTCTACGAGTTATTTTCTTTAAAGTATGGAAGTTTTCGATGTAAATGGTAGCTTTTCAGAAAACATACTTTAATCATGTTTTCTGGAAAGCCAGAATTTTGTCTGTCATTTCATCTGAACGCAATTTTGGTAAAGTTAAATGAATAGAAAATAATATTTGTTGACTTCTTTCAGCTGCTGCAATTCTACGAGTTATTTTCTTTAAAATAATGAGTGTTCAATTGCAGTTACAGAGATGTGCATGACGCGCTTTGCAATTAACTCCAATAAAATGAACTGTTGTAGCTCTGAGGAATTATTTTCTTAACTCCTTTATTAGCGAGTTCCCGGCATGCGTTGCAATGCCATATAAATAAAGAAATTGTTTCTCTCTGCGTGTCCTTCCTTATTCGTTCCTATTCCCCTTCTGCCTCCCTCCCCCCCCGCTTTCCTCCATACGCGTTCCCCTCCTTCACTTCCGCGTTCCCTTTCCACCTGCACCACCTTTACCCTGCCTCAAAAAAATAATTTCAAAATGCCAGAGCTCACTATCATGTGCATATCAAATCATCAAAGTTTCATCGTAATCGGATGAATGGTTTGAACGCATAAGGGACAAACAAAGAAACATTCATTTTTATTTATTATCGGAACAATCAATCATATATTGTACCTTACGTAGGGTACCTATTAAAAAATACCTATAATTCTTAATTAAATGTAAGTATTCAATTTGGGTGGGTATCACAGGTGAGTACTTCAATTAAATTAATTAATTTAGAGAGTTTATTCTAAATTTGCATTTTGCTTAAGAACAATCACTGGTTTGCAAAATGTCGTTCTCAAAGTGTCACATGGTTAATAATTTCGTAAGAGTTTTTTGTAATGGTGAAAAAACTTTTCAGATGTATTGTCATGTGGTTGTAATATACAATCAAGAAACCTTCGCGTGGAAAGAAAATATTTTAACAGTTTCAAACATTTCTATGCTTAACATAGAAGTACTCAAAGGACAAACAAACAAACCAACGGGCAGCACGCAAACAAACATACATTTTTACAAATGTAGAAGATAAAAGTGACAATTTGTTTTTCTGATGTAATATTAGCCAATTTATAATGTTTTTTTTCGAATATCTCACAAGATTCCCAACTGCTCCCATTTGAAACCAGTAGTTTTTTAACCAGTTTTTTTTCTACGGCATCCCAAATTGGGGTATGTTGTGAGGCTGAAGGTCCTACTTTCAGCCTCACAACATACCCTTCCCCATACTGTGGAAGGGTAGGAGATGGGGAAGAGGAAGGTAGCGAAAAACATAGCTATTCACGTGTGGGCACCAAACACAACACGTTTCAAAACGTTTCAATTCAAATTAACCAAATAAAATTTATTTGCGTAAGCCAGGATTTGAACCCGCTTCCTCCAGATCGCTAGTCGAGAGCCTTGCCCCTGGACTGCGGAGGCGGTAATAAATAAAAATAATTAATAAGAATCTCACAATACATTAAAACACAATAGTTATAATACGTACAATTTTTTATACGAAATTGTCGATATTAAGCAAAGACACTACTAACATCGTTTTGTTTTTTTTTTTTAATTATTTATTTTTACTAAAAATCCGAACACACCGGTAAACGCACCTAATTACACACATATACACACATTGAATTATAAAATATTATGTATCTATATATATAAAAATCAAAATATGTTTGTTTCTGGGTTTGTATGTATATATGCTATGCGTTGCTAAACCGTTCATCCGATTGCGATGAAACTAGGGATTTTATGTGTGCATGCCGGCGATGGTTTCTATTACAATAATGAGTTATGAATTTATGCATTGCTAACCGTTCATCCGATTGCGATGAAACTTTGTGGATTTGATGTGCGCATTCCTGCGATGGTTTCTATATACAACTATATATACGTATTATAAATATCAAGTTAGTGAGTGAGTGACCTAAAACCATGCGAGTGAAGCCGCGGGTAGAAGTTAGTACATATGTATATAATACTATACCATTATAATTGCTATGTATGTACGTTATTTCCAACAACGTAGGTCTCTTCTAAAAGCAAACCTTACAAATTAAGTAGATTACCATTAAGTACGCAGTATTAAAACATTTACTACTTGAAAAGAGTAGCAAATAATATTATCTACAAATTTTCATAAACTTTTTTCGCTATGAGTGGCGAGAAAAACTTTTTAAATTTTTTAAAAAGAAAAAATCACCTTTTTTAGTAATTATTTTGTAGGTGTCCTACGTGGTACAATCCCTTGCACAATCCTTTGCAGCGGCTTATTAAATAAATACCAAGGAAGTCGAAGAGAAGGAAATTGGTTAACAGTTATTGGATTCATATAACTTTATTACACAAGTACCTAGTAATAGTTTTTTTTTTAAGTATTATTTCACATAATTGCGAATATAGAATAAACTATCATAATATGCAAACAAGAAACCATATCAAAAATAATTATTTGTTTTTGAGTGGGCACAGAGGATATTGTAAAATAAATGCGGCGGCACGGCTATAAAAATAAGTTTATTTAAATCAAATTTAATAATTTTAATTTAAGTTCTGCAAGTTTCATAGTTTTTTTTATTATTGTTACAACTGTTTCGGCTTATAAAACCATTTTCAAACTGGTGGTTAAGCCACTTTGAAATGTTTTATTTTTATAATTCTATTTATCCCCACCCAATTTCAATTTTTGAGGTGACTGAAATGATTTATTAACGGGTTAAATTGATTTATTAAAAAAATAATTGTGACAATAGATTCTTTATTGTACGGGGTACTTTGAGATCTGTTTTTTTCCAAATTAAATGTTGATGTTTCCTTAATAGTTTAATAATGATGTGACTGCTTTTAACTTATATAAATGAGTTATATTGTTGAAGTCTTGTGCACATACTGAGAATGGAAAACAAATAATTCATCCTCACTTTATTAATTAATGTTACATTATATTTTTTTTTTACATGAACTCCACACGGGAGGCCCTGAGGAAAACAATTTCCCTCAGGGCCTATGTCATCTTTGGAGATGCTGTGTGGAGGGTTTTTTAAGGAAAGGAAGGAAAGGAGAGTTCAGGGAAGGAAAAGGGTTTAAGGGGTGGGTAGGAATCTGGGGTTCAGTCTGTCCTGGTCATCTCATTATGGTCATTTGTTCGTTTATTGATTTTTAATTGTGCAAGTAAATTTAATCTAAGACCCGTTTGTTTCTAAATGAAAAGGCACCTTAAAATGGGCGATTATAAATAGACTCATATAAACCAGCAGTTAAGAATCCAGGTTTTTACTGCTAGGCCCTGCGGGCGGCCTTTGGTTCAGCTTCGCCCAGTTACAGTTAGTGTTAAACCATTTTATAAATCCAATAGGAACTGGTTTCAAAAATAGACTGTTCCTCGGATCCACTGTCATCGGGTGATAGTCACCGGTACAACGTAACCGAGAGAGGCAACAACGTCATATGTAATATACAGCCGCTTGATACAACTATGTATTACCGTGAATATTTCCATATTAGGAGAGATACTACTTTTTAACAAATTTGCGGCAGTTATACCTAGGGTATTCCCGTCCGACCTGCTGATGAAAGTGGTGACATCTTGTGACGAATTCTTGAATTCAAAACCGAATTACTAAATAATTAAATTCTATGTAAACTGATGTTATTTGTGGCGCGACGCGTACGGCGTGGCGTCAACATGCACTTGAAACTGGGTTCTGAAATTCAAACAGGCAGACGTTACCGTATTAATTGTAACTGTAACCACAGCTTAAAAATGAAATTGTAAGCCGAAACAGCCGTCACAATATCAAAAAACTAAAATACTTGCAGAATTTAATAATAACGTTATTATTAGATTTAAATTATTATTATTTTTTATTACATACTTTACGTTCTAAATCAATCTTCTCAATTAATATAATTGGAAAATAGGTTTGTGATTCGCAGGAAGTTCCGCTTTATTAATTATATTTATTTATTAAATAAGTTAGTTGCGCTTATGAACAAGAATATCGTCAAAATAATTGCACGCGTGGACATTCCATTTGTAGGAAATGGTGATGACAGCAATACCGGTGATATAAAATTTATGGGAACCGCTCACAACATTTCTCGAATGCAAATAATTATGAATCGTATAAATGCATATACTTAAAAGACCCTCCACACCGCTGATGTCCTCGATTTTACAGGATATTTTCACTGTTTTTCTCTTCTAGAAAAAAAATACAGGGGTAGGGGTAGTAATACCCCTACTTCCTCCTCCACTTGAGAAGTCCAGTCCATTTTGTTTTAAGGCGGCACTATTCGGCTGAAAAAGAAGAAGATGGAGAGATGTGTAATTACGAATGTTACAGAGCGCGCTAATATTTTAAGTGATGAAATCGCAGCGAAAATGCCGAAAAAGCTTAATAAAACATGACTCATTTAAAATAGAGCAAAAATTTCGTGGAACGTATCTTAAGTATCATTTAAAGAAACATAGTGAATTTTTTCACAAATATAACTTGTAAAATAATAGAAATAGACTTGTTTTAAATAATTTTCGGAGCATACCTTGCGATTTTTTTCTATCGAGGGAATTTCATATAATTTGCGTTTCGGCGTGGAACGTATCTAGATATTATCTTCAAAAATAACATATATTTTTTTAAGAGCTTAAAAACTTCAAATGTTTAAGGGAGATAATGTAAGAAATCGGTCGAAATTCGAATAGTGGACCCTTAAACCATATGTATATTATCTAAACACATGAAACTTAATTTTAGTAGAGTATTATACTGCCCTGAAGAAGCTACGGTTGTAGCGAAACCCGGTCGGCATTAAGCATAAAAAATAAAAGTGGTGTTTGCAAAGTTATTGTTTTATTTTTAAATTATAATGTCACATCACAAAGTATCTGCTTCAAATGAACAAAATTTATTTTTGTGTTTCAGTTATGAGTTATGACTAGGGGACGGAATGCGGAGGCAAAACGGAAATTCCAGAGCTGCTAATTATTAAAGGCAAAACAATAAAACTATCGTAATTTGACCGTTCTAATTTGTTTTATGGGGCCAACAGACTTAGCTATAAGAGATCATTTGGTTTTGGCCTATTTCAGCATATCGCTCACCGTACATTCCCAACGTCTCCGCCATCCGCCTGCTGAATAGCAAATATTCATTATTCTCTGAGGAAGATAATTTCTCTCTGGGCCTATGTCATCTTAGGGGATGCTGTATGAAGGGTATTTTTAAGGAAATGAAGGAGAGGAAGTTATTAGAAGGAAAAGGGTATGAAGGGTGGGTAAGAATCTGGGGGTCAGTGTGTCCCGGAGTGAAAAACGTATTTTTTTATGTGAATACTCTACAAGAGTCCCAACTGCTCCCATCTGGAGCCAATGAGACTATGGAATCTCCAAATTGGGGGTTGAATGTGGTGGGGAGGGGAAGTAAATGGGGAAGATGAAGGTAGAGAAGTACCTTGCTGTTCAGATCTGGTCACCAAACACGGCTAAAGCCATTTCAAGCAACGTTTCAATTCTGAATGGTGGTCTAGATCCATCCATCCCTCCAACTGCGGTGCAAGGCGATGGGTCGAGAGAGTCAAAAGGCCTCCCTCAACCAGTCTCTCCGATCACTCCTGCCAAGTCACCAAACTTGGCGAACCATTTTGGGTGACCTACGATAGGGATGTTGGCATAAACGATTATGGATAGCATCATAACATTGTAAATTGGCAAATTCTATTGACAGCTCTTTGAAAATGAAACGTTGCAAGGCTAAGAGTGTCGAAGTTGATTTTTGAACTGTGATCAGTGGACCGGGAAATTTGTGTTTTTGCGTTGCGTCCGATGTGTAAAAAACAAACTCCGCAATAATAATCCGTTCGTTTTGTAAAATGGCAATTATTATTCCCAACCGAGCGTTTTTTATGAACCTTCAGCCGTTCTCCGTTCCATGGAACATGCGCAAATGGCAATCATTTCTCGCCGTAATGGAGCGATGCCGGGGCCATAAAGCGATTATGTCCACCATGCAATTACAATCGGCATTTCCATCACACGAATGGACGGTTATATGGCAATGGCTACATCGCTCGACAAGATGGCGGCCACAGTCTGCTTTCTGATTTAGCGAACGACTCGTGTAATTCTGAGAGCACAATACCTACACGATTGTACCATTTTTACCGAACCAGTCATCGGACGAGAATTAAACTATGTAGGTACAATAATAATGAGCAATACCTGGGTATATCTCATCAAATTTCGAAATTTGATTCCCGAGTCATTGGTGCTGAGTCACATGCATTAACTATGTATGTATTTTTTTTATATCAATGCACGCTGTCTTTACTACTACTTTTGTTTATAAAGAAAACGTAACCGCTAAAGAAAAAATAATATGATCCTTTGTTACCGTAAAAGTCATTCCCTCGCCTTGTCTCTTAAAGTCCAATAATATTTACTAAAAGCCTGTTCATCTCAAATTAAACAATATTCTTATTAAGGCGGAATTTACGAAAACCGAAATAATATTTCGAGGCGGGGAGGAATGAAGTAAAATCAAACGGGGAACACGCTACACGCTTGGAGAACATACTACGAAACAAAGCAGCGAACAAATCCATTAGACTAGATGGTACCCTTGAGTAAGGTTTGAACATGAATCGCTTAATAATGGGCATCTTTCAAATTATGTTTATTAAGTTGTATGTGCATGTTTTATGTTAATTTTGTGGTAAAGTTCATGATTTTATGATTGCTATCAGATTTCGATGAAATATTTGATAAATTATTCGACACAATCAACTGCACTGCAAGACGGTAGGCAGTAGCTTATGACTGACATATTCTTCATTGACAGATGTCAAAACAATACGGTATTCAATTACGCATCATTTTTATAATATATGATCATTATTATGTCTGAATATATTGGCATGATAAATAAAATATCGGTCATTTTCAATATTTATTATTATTTACAAAAAGTTAAAAAAAAAAAAAAAAAGACAGACATTCCCGGGCTACGAAACTGCGTGCATACAAGGATATTAGAGCAAATTCTTCTCAAAATAACTTTTCAAGTTTCATTTGTAAATGTCATATTTGGGATGTTTTGGATCACGGAAGAAAGTGGGTTAGAAGATTTATGGAAAACTGTGTACGGAGGTCCCACAGTGATACACGTGCTAAAAGGACTCGCTTATGCAAGAGCTGTAAGAGCCTATGTTCTTACAGGTGCTGCAATCGTCAAAATAATTTGAAATGACTCTCATGATACACTTTTTCCTCGTGAAATAAAAGAAACATTGTGAACAGCGTTAAAGTGTTGAAGCGTTTTTTATATCGTTAATCGATTAAAAAGTACTCAGTGTTTCAATTTAAAACTATAAATACCTACCTAAGCTCAAATCGGTCATCTGCAAGCACAGTGTGCTAGGCCCGACCGCCAAGCACGCCTTGCCGCCCTGCTATTGAGTCGGATTTTGACCAGTATTAAGGATAAAAGTAAGCAGTTATATATCGTTTTAAAGCTTATTAAATTTGGCAAATAGATTATTTGAAACATTTTTGCTTGGTCCCTCATATAAAAAAAAATCATCTTTAAATCAAAATTTTACGAAAAGAATTTTTTTTTTGCGATAATGTCATTATTATTTGCCAAACCGTAGTAGATAACAAAAAAAATTCAAAAACTTATTTTTAGACAGCTTTCTAAGAAGTGTAACAGTGTAATTTTTTTCAGATGTATATTAAAGTTTAAGAGATATAATGGATTTTGTAGAACTCTAAAATTGCAAAGTTTGGCAGGGGACAGGGGGGGGGGGGGAAGCAAGCGGGGGAGGGGAGTTTTTGGAAAATACTCCTTGTAAGAAGTACTATCCACCTGCAAAAATTCAGCTTTCAGCTCCGCCCCTCGAATTGGACCGAATCTGCCAAAAAACTAGGAAGTTACAAAAATATCCAAGCAATTCCACCTAAAAATCGAACCGAAACTTTAAAAATCTACTACCAAAACATCCGCGGACTACAATCAAATCTCGATGGCCTACGAGCAGCTCTACCTTCTCATCATCATGACATTATTATACTTGAGACGTTAAATTAACGACTTAACATTTTTATTCAAAATATTTAACTCTAATTTTTGACTGTTTTGAACTCCTGCAACTCTTTAACTTACGAACACCCACAGTAACAACACGAAAAAATACAATATTCTACAGCAGCACTCATAAGCGTAACTACATTGCCCACTCTCCGGTACAACGACTTCACAAATAGCTGTATTCTTCTGTTTTTGTTTCTGTGTTTGTATGACTTTTATCTATTTTATCTTGTAATTTTATTTTTATTATTTTCTATGTTTCAAAGTATCTGTCAAATTAAAATTACACCACAAATCATGTAAAAGTAATCTGGGCGTTAAATAAATAAATAAAATAAATGTCCTTTCAAATGCAAAACACGGCTTAAAACCCCAAAAACAAATATCGAAAATATATTCCATAGTTTACATTAAAAACCTGCGGCAGCAATGTGAACTAACATGTTTCAATATGAAATAGCATAATTTGTTTGTTATTCAAACAAGATAGTTTTAATAATTGCTGCAAGGTTCGCTAGATTCATACTGGGAGATTTATGGTGAGGATCGTTTCGTGTTTTTATTAAACTTTTTCCCTACTTTTCTCAATAATTATCTCGTTCAATTAATAAAATACTAATAATATCTATCCATACCTAATAAACAAGAAGTTTCACTTCTGTCGCGCGTGGACTCCACGTACGCGCTTTTTTTTATTTTTTTCAGTTTCAACAATTTTTTCGTTAATCTTATATTTAATTTTTAGGAGTGTGTCGATTTCTTTTTGTTGGTTTGCAACCTATTTTACAATTTTGTTACTTCTATTATAACTTTGTAACTCATTTTATTTTAACATAATTTATAAGATATACCATTATTACAATTAAAAAACTGTATAATTAGAAATTTAATTAAAAGCTCAGTAATGCGTAAATAAATACATAAACAAAACTAGGAATATGATTCTGGTGAAGGCGCACCCTAAGACATTATACGCCGCTGGTTTCTATACCCAATGTTGTCGACGTGGCCGGTCGGCCGCTATTAGTAAAAAAGTCAACCTGGTTCTGAAACAATACACAATAACATAACGACGTTCCTTTAGTTTGACCTCTTTTCTGATGTGCCAACACATTTACGTATTTATTTTTGAAAACATTTGACGTCCTCTCACTCTGAAATCATCTCGTATACTGACGAGAAAAAACTCATGTCGCGGTTTTTATAATACCGTGATGCGAGTGACAATATCGTTATATTGAAAAACAGTTTTAATTTATTTATGCATTGTTTTAATGCTTTTTAAAATAATTTTATTCAACAGACATTTAGAAAACATTGATGTGATGATAATGTATATTTTTATAATTCTCCTGTATTTGGAATTAAATGATGTAATTGAACTTTAAGCTATTTTTAGAGGTTGTGTAAATATTTTTTTACGCATTTGTTTTAAAGATTTTAACATATTTTATTTTTCCTCCATTTAGAAGAATAATTTTTTTGTTCAAAACATAATATTATTTTCTAATAAACAGTATAGAAATCTTCTAAAAACTGCATCAAAAACCGCGTTTTTGCTGCGTTTGCGGTAATATACCCTTAATCAAATATTGCGAAAATATTAAAAAGATTTATTGTATACGAAAAATTTCATTGCACAACGACGAATTTACAAAAAAAGAAAATTCGATTTTAAGTACGTCCCGCCAAATAAAATCATTCCCTCGCCGTATTACAGATATTCGATTTTTTAATGTATCGAACAATATTTAATAACGCAACCCCTGGCAAAACTCTCAACTGTTCCAACATGGCGATTTCTTTTTAACCGTAGGTGGGTTTTGCAAAAAAATATTACGTTGAAAATAGTTAGAGTTACATTTATGGCGGTCATTACCTAACATTACGTATACGTATAAGGTACTTCAGTATACATGTATATGTTTTGTTGTTTTTATGTGTTTTTTGGGAGTAAAATGCATATTCTAATGTTAAAAGCAAATTGAGGTTATGTGCCGGTGTGTTTGTAGCTTTAGTTAAAAATAATTCCCTCACGGTCATTCCCTCACTGCATTTAGGAGTGAGGTAATGACGATTGTATGAGTATATACATATACATAATGTACAAATATGTATGTATGTATTATATACAAAAATATGGAAAACCCATACACCAAAATAAATTTCTTATAGCTAATTTTTGATTTCTGCAAAACAATATCAATTTAAACAAAAAAAAAGTTTAAACAAAATAGAAATTTCTAAATTTGATAAGAAATACCCATCTACAGCACGTGGGTACCTACCTACTGCTCCTCAATTGTACCATTTTTAATTAATGAAGACATTGGAGGTTATACACCACTTACCTGCCTTGTTACATAAAGATAAATCAATGGACTGGTAGGTATAATGTATAAGTAACAGGTGGTTACTCCATCAAAGCTCTCGCAAGGACTCTAATTTTTTTGAATGAACAAATCTACATTTAACTTTGAAAGAATATAGACCTCCAGTGTCCCTGCATACGGTGTTAGGAAGCAGTATGCAAATGCTTACATAATATACAAAATGCGAAAAATATAAAGCAAGCCAGGGATAAATTGATTAAGAAGCAAAACAAATATTATTTTTGACTTAGTGAGTAAAACCTCGAACTGTAATATTTAATTAATGAAGACAATATTAGCGACACTAAATCGAAAATTTGAAACAGAAACAGCAGAAAAAGAAACTGTTACATCTAGGAATCGAACGGAGGCGAATCGCCGGGGCGAAGCTCTACCACTGATACGACACTCCGATTCGGTCATATTTAAATAATAGCTGTATTTGGATGATTTATATAGCGCCGTTTTTGTGAAAAATCACCTCATTTTAACTTTAGATATAATATTTCGATTAACTACATACATTATGTTAATTTTATATATTTACAATTGTGAGCTATTTTTTTGGCTGCTGTCTTTATGCATGATTGCAAGATTCAACTCCAACTAAATGTTACCTAGATAGTGTCTGGGATAAATTTATCCATTTTTATTTAATATCAGCGAGTTCCCGGCAATGCCACGAGTTGCAATGCCACTTAAGATGAAGCCATAGTAAATAATGCAAAATCACACAAAATCATGTGTTTTTGTTTTGAAAATTTGATCGCTTAGAAATATTATAGATGCTTCAATTAAATACTGCGTGTAGAACATATCTTGGCCCTTAAAAATATCGGTCATTTTTTTTATAAGTCTTTTAATAAGCCTAGAAAAAAATTAAGTAACAGGTCTATAAAAAAACACTTTCAAGTGCAAACTCTCCTACTCATGAACATCTTTTCGGATATGGTTTTATTGTTTATTGTAGCAAATTTAGTTTCTTTTATGATAATCGCAAAAAAAATTGATATTTACGCCCGATATTCACAAAATAAAATAAAATGTGCATTTTTGCGTTGTTATTTCACAATACGGCTGGCAGCCGACGAATGTGGCTTTTCAAAGTGACCCTTATATCGTGCACCGAAGGATTACTGGCTTGCCACACCCCACTTCCTTTCAGAACCGCCCTGGTCGGAGCAGGGAACAGACGTGTGACTCCACGTCGCTCGGTTCCGTGAAATCAATTTTAAATTTCCTTGTTATTACAATAAACAATGTGTAAAAAAGGAATTAATGTTTTTTTTTGGGCCTTTACGAAATCAACCTGCAAAAAAAAATTCTCAAATACCTTTTTCAACCGTTCCAAAAGCTTTTTCTCAAATATTTTTAAACTCCTCCCACAAAGGGCATGAAATCCGATTTCGATTTTTCCCCGGACTATTGGATCCCCTTAATAAAGAAATGGTTTCTCCCTGCGTTTTGTAGAATCCCTGTTAAATTGTCTTTTCCAATTCGTCCCATTCCCCTTCCGTCTTCCCTTCCCCCCCCCCCCCCCCACGTCCCCTTCCCCTCATTCGTTTCCCTTCCACCTTCCCCGCCTTCCCTGCATGTGTTGTTGAACGCTATATCCGTTGATGGTGATTTAGAAAAATCAGGCTGAATAAATGACAGCCAATTTGTTAGATGTTGCTTCAACAATATGGCCGCTATCAACTGTGAAAGTTCGGAAGTTCCTATTGGAAGACCCTTTATTACGTAGACACTTTAATCCACACAAGACTAGGAATGATTATAATTAGTAATTATTTCTGATTAATTTTCCTTTCAGAATCTAAAAAGCAGACAAAAAGAAACCAACCGAATTTTCCTTGATTTTCAATTCCATATTAATGATAATGTCAAATTAATCTAACCATATCAGATTAAAATATACAGAATTTAATTTTTCTAATTTCTAGGTAAAGTACAAATTATATGGAACGTTTTAAATTATGTACCTACTTGTTTCACGTTTCTTTGGGTAGGTACCAACAAAAAATTATATTTCCCTCCGTATTCCATTTTTACAGTTCGCTCCTGGTCACATCGATTGCGTAGGTACCCATCTATCCGCCTCTTAAAATATAACATAACACTTGTGGCAGATCTATTTAACTGCACGGAAGCTAGATACAAGAAGGCTATACTATCAAATATTTTCAATCAGTATTAATTTTATTTGTACTATATAATTTTTTTATGTAGTTGTATCTCTGGTGTCACTTCTCAATCAAATGCCACAATTAACTGTTGTACTCTTTTTTTTATTTCTTTTTTAACTATGATTTTGTGACATGTAATCCGCGTTTATGGTATATCTGTACCGTTGATATCAAATAAATATCTAAATAATTTTTGTTAGTTTTAAAACTTTCGACACATACAAACGACGGTCGACGTAATTTGTAAAATTAAGGGTCCACTATTCGAATTTCGACCGATTTCTTACATATCTCCCTTAAACATTTGAAGTTTTTAAGCTCTTAAAAAAATATATGTTATTTTTTAAGATAATATCTATATACGTTCCACGCCGAAACGCAAATTATATGAAATTCCCTCGATAGAAAAAAATCGCAAAGTATGCTCCGAAAATTATTTAAAACAAGTCTTATTCTATTATTTTACAAGTTATATTTGTGAAAAAATTCACTATGTTTCTTTAAATGATACTTAAGATACGTTCCACGAGATTTTTGCTCTATTTTAAACGAGTCATGTTTTATTAAGCTTTTTCGCCATTTTCGCTGCGATTTCATCACTTAAAATATTAACGCGCTCTGTCCAACATTCGTAATTACACATCTCTCCATATTCTTCTTTTTCAGTCGAATAGCGCCGCCTTAATGAAGATTTGTATATTTACACATGTTGCATTGTATATTAATAATAACTCAAACTACATATTCATTACAGGGGTAGGTTCCGCTTCAGATATTACCGACAAATAATGTTAATAAGCGACGAATCATTGGAGATGACCGAAAATACACATAAATACCCACTGTAAAAAAAGTGGGTAGGTACACCGAACCATCAATATTTACAAACCTCAAGAGTGACCTTAACACATTGGAAAAATGTATTAGGTACCTACCTACGGAAGAAAATAGATTTAATTTCACTAATTGACAAACTTAACAATAACATTGAATAAGGATTGAACTATGAAGGGAGCTTAGTATAGAGGAGATTGTACCGATTATTGTGGTTTCTGTTTTTAAATTATTTTTTTTTGTATGTGAATACCGCACAAGAGTCCCAGCTGCTCCTGTCTGGAGACAGTGAGACTTGAGCTTCGCAAATTGGGATATGTTGTGAGACTGAAGGTAGTGGGGAGGGGAAGGAGATGGGGAAGAAGAAGATATGGGGAATGGAAGTACCTGGCTATTCAGATCTGGTCACTAGACATGGACACGTCTAGAGCCATTTTTTTCCTTTCTTTTTGCCAATACATTATTATGAAAATCTATAAGAGTAATTAATGGGAAACCACTAAGGCGCAGCCTTGTGCGTGGGTAATATAGTTATATACATTTTATTATTGTTCCTAGAAAGAAGAAACAGTGGCACATAAAGCAAAAACATAATTAAAGTTTGTCTAAACAGTTTGTACAAAATTTTTATTTATTTATTTATTCACGCCTTGAAGGCTTTTACATGTAAACGTTATTATAGTCACATAAGTTATTTAACATTGCATTAAAAAATTATTAGCATAATTAAAAATAAATGACAATATTAGAATAATAATAATTATTATGTCAGAATTTCTGATATAAATTTTGGTAAGAATAAATGAAAATATCAACGGAACTGAATTTATTTCCAAGCCCATGTAGTCTTTGGATTGGGGAGTTAATGAAATAGTTAGTTTTTGGCGGATAAACAAAGAACAGTTCTGGAAGTCTTGTGTCACGATTTGGTACTCGGAATGTTATTTGTTTTGTTAAGTCAGGTGCGCCAAGTGATCCATTAACTAAATTGAATCAAAGTACCAGATCGCTCTTGGTCCTTCTACACGATAAGTGTAGTTTCATTAAATTATCATATTTAATTTGTTCGATGGGTATAGAGAGTTTGAAATTAATGAATCTTAAAAATTTATGTTGAACTCTCTCAGTTTTTAATTGATGTGTTTTATAGTATGGGGACCAAATAGTTGAATTGTATTCTAAATTACTTCTAACTGAAGCAGTGAAGAGAATTTTAAATGAATAAAGTGACGTAAAATCTTTAACTGTTCTTAAAATAAATCCCAAACATTTCGTAGCCTTATTAATAACTTCATTAATGTGTGGAACAAATGTTAATTTTTCATCAAATACGCTACCCAGACCCTTGATTTGAGATGTATACAATAGTGTAATAATAAGTGTATAGTTTATGAGAAACAAAGTGATATAAATGAAATAAATGTTAGTTTCAATATCTGTATTGTTAAGCCATAATTTTAACTCTTTTAAGTATTGAGGTAGTTTAGTTATCACATGAAAACTTCAAGCAGCTTTTCAATTCTGAATGGTGGACTTACACCAGGATGATTCTGAGAGTATCTTCCACTCTGGAACGTGCCACATAGCCACTAAATATTATATTTAATTAATTAATTGTGAACGAACACAAATTATTCGATCCCGTGACCTTGGTTGTTTATTGAGGCGGAAGTACCTACCTAGTTAATATAAACGCTAACTGGAATAACTAACTTCCTGCCAATTTATTAATAATAACACATTATTGGAGCATACGCGAATAAATTTACTATGAACTATGTAGGAATAAGGTATTTCGTCAGTGCGAACATATTTATGTAATAATATAATATCTATGGAAGAAATCACTAGCTTATTGATGCAATAACCATTAAATATAATTGCATATATATGATATTTAAATGATATTTTAAATACCATACGATATTTTAAATATCATACCTAAATGATATTTTTTCGTCAAGTGAGCCTATAATTAAAAAAAAAATCAGAGTAAAAATCATAATTAAAGAAGAAGATAATTCTATATTTATATATTTATTAGACTTATATTATAAATATTCTTAGACTAGAAAACCTAAAAGAAGTGTACTATGAAATTGTTTAAACTACAATGCAATACGGTATTAGAGGCTGGGGAGGAACATATAAAATGTTATGTAATTTTAAATCCTCTCAAAATAATTCAAAGGTTGGTAATTAAGGTTATCCTGAAAAAACCATCTACATTTTCTACTGAAAAAAATCTTTGCAATATTCAATGTACCTACCTACAATAGACAAAATATAAAAAAATATTCAGTACTACAAACTTTCAAAGAAATCCAGCTAAATAACTTACATTTCAATATATCAGTAATATATTAAAATACCAACATTTTATTCCAAGCACATTCAAAATACCCATCTAGGTATACGTTTTTTCAACAACCTTCCATTAAATCTACAAATTATCGTAAATAATCGTGAATTTAAACTATTGAAAAATTGCCTGCAACTACTGTAAAATTTTATATCTATCATTATTATTTCTTTAAAATCTTGAAATATTTTTATTGATAAATGTTAAGTTTTCTTACATATCTTTTTGTTAATATTTGCAATATTATTTTTTGATTTCCTCCATGATTACATATAATTGAGCATGAATTCCCTCACCAAACACAAGAGCCTGTCTCTTTATGGTGAGGAATGGCTTTTTTATATTCATTTACAACTCTGTATAACATGTTAAAATGTATACTTACTGAAAAGAAAACAAATATTAAATCTCTCTCTCAAAAACTGGGCGTACTGTACAGGGCCCGCAGATACTTTAATAGTACACAACTGCTAACCCTCTACAAATCGCAAGTGCGCCCCACGGTTGAATTATCAGCCACTTCTGGTCTGGAGTTCCAAAATACTTGACAAATACCCTCGACTCTGCAGAAACGGGCGGTCGGTTTGATAAATTCTCCCATCTTGACAAAAGGATTGCAATCTTTAAAGCACAGGCGTCGGATGGGAATACTATCCATGTTCTACCGGTATTTCACTTGAGGATGCTCTGAAGAATTAGCTTCATTGATCCCTTCGGCACTGGTGCATAGTCGGGAGACACGCCAAACGCGCGCCCAACATATGTACACGTTTGAAATTTATCATATGAGAACGGGTCGTTTTTTCAACTCGTTCTTCAGTTCATCAGCTCGGCTTTGGAACGATTTACCGGCTTTTGCGTTTCCTCCCTCCTACAACATGGGTTTCTTCAAGTCCAATGTTCATTCCTTCCTCTCCTCAAAAAGATCCTCCACACAGCATCCCAGATGACATAGGCCCTGAGGGAAATTATTTTCCTCGGGGCCTCCTGTGTGTAAAAAAAAAATAGGCGATTCATAAAGCGTTATGTAGCAGCTCCATTACAATGTAGCCGCGACAATTTTATGTGTAGTTTGGTTCGGTAACGGTACATTTAAATTTTGACTTTGATATTATCACTATTATATTTAAGGTACTACTCCGGCGGTGATCAATGGGAAAAGGGGGCTTCCGACATGAAAATTCGTCTTGCATCCTTCGTTCGCCTCGTACAATTTCAAACATGTATCAGTTGTTATTTAAAAGAACTCCGATCTTCGTTCATTACATTAAGTTTGTAAATGGAATCATTTAGCCAAACATGGATCAGTTGCTATTTAAAAGAACTCCGATCTTCGTTCATTACATTAAGTTTGTAAATGGAATCATTTATCCAAACATGTATCAGTTGTTATTTAAAAAAACTCCGATCTTCGTTCATTACATTAAGTTTGTAAATGGTATCATTTATCCACAACTATATCACGTATGTATTGAACATCATCTATCGGGCCTTGTATTTCGTAGGCACCTACTCAAATTGTCCATATCTGGGTTTTTTACTATCTAGAAATACCTAACAGTGATTAGTCACATCTTCAAAGATACCGACCTAGCTTTGTATAGATTTAGAAATTCTAATTCGAATGAATCGGTATTTTTAGAAAATAGATAATAACAACCGTTTTCGATGAATTGACAGAATCGCTAAAAATATTATTACTATTTTCATGCGAAAGTAGTAGGTAGGTGCATATTATGTTTTTTTTTTTTAATATTATTTTGTTTAGCTCTTTAATTCTTGAGACTGAAAAATAGCTTCTTATTTATTTTTCCATTCTGTCCTGCAGTTTCTGCGGATATCCCCATACGACTTCATTTAATTCAGAGAATATCGCAAAAAAAACTGTCACAAATTTATAGGCAATAAACATAACATATGTAATCTACCTAGGGTAAAGCCGGGTACTTGCCCTTTATTTATTTATTGCTTCTTCAAAAGTTTAATTAATTTTTAGTATGTAATTATTAACCCACTAAGGTTCGCCTGTATCGGGTTTTTTTTATTTATATTGGCAAGTAATTTCTATCGAATATTTTTATTTCTGATTGTGGTTTCAATCAACTTTTTGTTTCAATGTATTTTTTTACATTAATTCCACACAGGAGGCTCTGATGTAAACAATTTCCCTCAAGGCCTTTGTCTTTTTAGAGGAAGCTGTGCGGAGGGCCTTTTTAAGGACTAAGTATAGGAAGTTCCGGGAAGGAAAAGGGTATAAGGGTGGGTAGGGATCTGGGGAACGTATGAATCCTTCACTTCAACTGCAGTGCAAGGCTATGGGTCGAGAGAGGGTTGGAAAGGTCCAAAGGCCTCCCTCAACCGGTATCTCTCGATCCGGCCCACCACGCAGCAGGTGGGTAGACGCATCCGCCGCCAAGACCTGGACAAACAACCCATGAACATGAACGGGGTACGGACCCCGCTCGACTAATAGAAGTATTTAGGTGCCACTAGCTAAAGATTAAAGGAAATATAGTCATTCAAGGTAGCGAATTTATACAAATTACTCCGCTTATTCAAATAGTAGCTACAGCTAAACTCTTTGTAAAGAAAATGTATTATTTATTTGTGCAGGTCATTTCTTACTTTATAAAGCGTCTTGAAGCAATATTTAAAAAAATGTATATTTATCCAAAGTAAATAAGCATAAAATATTAAAAGTCTTTCTTTAACACGGTTCTTGAGTTTTAATATTATTTAATATGGCTAGTGAGTTGATTATTCAATCTCAAGAAATGCCCTGGTAAAAGTCAAAATGTACGAACATACACTACACAGTATTAACACAAGTTATTCCATTTCGTTCCGTCGATGTACAAATATAGATAACTTATCAGATGACTGCAATTAACGTATTATTTTACGACGATGCATAAATTCGTTATCAAAAAATGATCGGCTTAGAGCAAGACGTAAGACACGCGGGGGAGACACGGGCAAGGTAAGTTCAAGGGTAAAGTTTTTAAAATTATTTTTTATCATCGAAATGTGATTTAGCATTTTTCCATAAACACTTTGGGTATTAAGATCCCGCATTCCAAATTTCTACCGACTCTAAAAGTTTTGAAGCTCTAAAAAATATTATATACCTACGTAAGTTATTTTTTAAGGTAATCTCCGCCAACTTCAGATGCCGAGTTGAAAACGAAATTATGTGTAATTCCCTCTATCGAAAAAATGGACCGATCAAACCAAAAAAAAAAAAAAAACTGGCTCTGTTTTTTAACATGCTATATATAGGTATGAAAAATTTACATTATTTTGTTCTATTTTAAAAAAATTGTGTTTTATTAAATACTTTCACAACAACCGCTTACGCCTTTTAATTTTAATGATTATTATATTAGCGATTCTTTCAATTTGGCACACGCAACAAAAAAATATTGTGAAATGGTCTGGGGAGTTTTCTAACCCATTCCATTTGAAAAGTGGCGTAAGGCAAGGAGGAAGTATGTCTCCGGTTCTGTTCAATATATACACCGATGAGCTTATTCAAAAACTTAACGCCACGAAAATAGGCTGCCATGTACACGGAATGTGTGTAAATAACATTAACTACGCAGATGATATGGTTCTTCTTGCACCGTCACAAAGCGCTTTAAAGAAACTACTCAAAATTTGTGAAGACTTTGCAAAAAGCCATAACCTTTTAAATAACACCACAAAGTCAGTAGTTATGGTTTTTAAATCTAAAAACGAAATATTCCAAACACCCTCAGTACTGCTAGATGAAAGAAATATTAATGTCAATCACAGCGTTAAATACCTGGGACACATCATCACAGACGACCTCAAGGATATCGAGGATATGGAAAGGCAGAGAAGAGCCATATCAGTTAGAGCGAGTATGCTATCAAGACGTTTTTACTTTTGCAGTCCAAAAGTAAAAAGAATACTGTTCAACGCTTTCTGTACCTCTCTGTATACATCAGAACTGTGGGTCAACTACATTACATCCCAATGGCATAAGTTAAAGGTTGCTTATAATAACGCTTATCGCCAACTTTTCCGCCTACCATACTGCAGTGCTACGGAAATGTTCCTAGAGGGACGAGTACACACCTTCCGAGCACTTCTCCGCCACCGTATGGGAAACTTAGGCGTAGACTGGGCCAATCGAAGAATGCGATCATCACCGCCATGACTGCCTGGATGAAGTCCCCCCGGATGGCCCTCTGGAGGCGGGAGACGATGAAATATCCTCCGTAAACAGATGCATGAATTCATTTTAGTGTTTACTATTTTTTTCAGTTTCATTTCTCATGCTTTTCATGCTTATTCGTTTTTTTATTTATTTTATCTATGTGCCTTAACCTATTATTTGTCTAATTGCTTTTGTTATTTCAAAATATGGAATGTATTGCATTGCACTACCCCTACATACATTCTCGAATAAACTATTATTGTTCTCTAGATTTTAAGTCCGGGTTAAATCTTCCCCACGGGAAAAATTTAACCCTTCCACACACTTTTCCACAAATGATCATCTAGTCAATCCACGCGATGCAATTGCATTGTATAAGTATAATAAATTCAAAACTATACAAGAACAACACGTCAACCTACCAGAGACCATATGGGAAAATACTTCACCGACTCCAGATATTTTCATATCAGAGGGTTCGGCTCGATAGAACTCCTAACTGGACCGATAAATCCTACTGATCCCTAAATATAATTATTATTATATTGAGGGATTTTTATTATTATTGTTTTTTATATATATTAGCGCGCTCCCTCTATCATTCTTTTTAACATATCTACCCTTTAAACCATCTTCAGTTCTTTTTAAACAGTTACAACGGGATCAATTTGCTCTAGGCTATCAAGACGGTTTTCATTGTTTGTTGTGACAAAAATATTGTTTTCGCGTCATTTTGTTTGTAAAATTATTTATGGTACGAAAATTTCGTTGGCCCGCCGAAATGATATTTACTATAAAATTATAATTTTTTGTGCGTTATTTATCAATTTCAAACGTAAAATTGTAATAAGTTGGTATATAGGTATATCAAACGGATTTACATACGGTGTCGATTTTTTATACTTATACTCTGGTACACACAGTATATAGACAAGTTGATTTTTCCTTGATACATTTGATAGAAATATGTGTAATACTTTTGTTATTCGGTGGTACATCCTCTCTGCACATCCCATCGGGGTCACTTAGTTATATTTTGTGTAATTAGGTATACTGTATTTTCCCTAAACCGACTGCTTATTGTATATAAGTATGCCGGGTGACCAACTGTCGGCGGACCAACTGTCACGGAACCGAAAATTCCTCTTCACATTCTAAATTTATAGGTACGATTACCGTTGAGTTAACCCCAATCACACCGTCTTGTAATTCTATAATATTGTTGAGAATACAAAATTTGATAATACGTTAATATATTTTTAATGCTTTGTAGGTCAGTGTCTCTTTAGAATTCCGAGTACGCTGAGTTCAACAGAGTGGCAATGTACCAATTAAATTTAATAGTAATTCTATTATTTTCTTGGGAATACAAAATTTGATAATACGTTATTATATTTTGAACGCTTTGTAAGTTAGTGTCTCGTTAGAACTCCGAGCACGTATTGTACCAACTTAATTATATTTTTCTTTATAGTTTCTAAAATGTGAAAGTGCTGACAATGGAGCGAGTTATACTCTTTACATGGTGATTACGGTAATTTCATTGATTAGTTGCTGAACTCATTTTGCTCGTCAATCTCAGGCTGGGTGGGATTTTTTCCCTTGGCTTAATAAAACATTTTAGGTATTCTTACTTATTCTATTATCTCCGCGAGATATTATTTATGAATATCTAAGTCAGCAAAACTATGATTCATCGAAAGTAGGTAGGTGTGTCATTTTATTGCTAATAATTTTTTTAGTTGACCTAGTCACTTTGCCCGAATCTCCCCTACAAATTCATATTAAATATGTCATCACAACAAAAGAAAATAGAATCATGCGAAATAAAATGGGAAAAAACAAAGACATGATACTATATATTACATACAATATTCTAGGTATAATTTGAATACGTATTTATAATAGCGTCAGTTAATCTATAATGGTACACGACTAATCCAAAGGTAATCCTTCTCTAGGGTGAGGCATTTCGGATTAATCCGTAATCAGTGCCGCCAAAGGCATTTATTTATTGTTAATCGATTACTATCCTTGTGATATGATTCTGTACCGCGATATTGCGGAAATCTTTTAATTAACCTAAAGTTGGCCGTGCCTTATCAGTGTTGACTGTATTGACGCAATCAAATAAAAGCACTACAATAGGCATGCATAAATCTTTGTCTGGGTATAAGCAATGAAAAGCGGCATTTCTGCACTCAAATCCACAAAAAATTTAATTTTTTTACACCTTGGTTGGATAGGATTCTAACTTGGCCTTACCATGGTAAGGACTTTGACACCTAAGAATTTGTTCTTAGATGTCAAAGTCGTACATGTTTTTAGGTTTCAAAGTCCTTAGCATGATAAAGTGAAGTTAGAACTCTATCCGACCAAGGTGACGACATGTCATAAAATGGCAAATTTACATCAATGATATTTCGCAATTAATTTTAAATGGTGAAATATTTTTATACGCAGATGATACCGCAATTTTTTACTGGGGTAAAGATTTAGACATCTTACTAGAAAACGTACAGAGACCTAGAAAAATCAACTGATGGGTCCAATCAAGTATTCAATGAATGTTTAAAAAACTGGAGAGATACGTGATCTTAAGCTCAACCCGCAAAATAATGATCCTGATCCAGGAAAAATATCTTGGGCTGTGTTTTGATCAGCATTTGACATTTAAACAGCATATACAAGGTTTTAAAGATAAAATCGCCCTTAATTAGCGTATTTAGCCGGCAATCATATATGTTATCTAATAAATTTTAAAAAAAGGTTTATATTAGTCATGTACACTCACTTATCCACTTTCTTTTCGCTGGCTCTAACTGCCATAAGTGATCACTGATCTCCATTAGTTTTGTGTTGGCTTTAATGATCGGTAGGTATGGATTACGGCTTTCTTCTTCTATTTTAGCAAGGCGAGTTCCTCTAAGAATCTAGAAAATTCGATACCTTTGGGGAGGGCCTACGTTTAAAGCTGGATGCCCGGAGGCTCATTTTGTTTCGAAGAAGCAAAATAATTTAGAATCAGCTGCCTTTTCATAGCGGGTAGAAAAGACGAATAACTTTCCATCAGCTGCTGAAATCTTTAACGTACGGTGCAATTTCAGGTTAGATATTGTAACAATATCCGGGATTGCCATCTCGTCATGAGAATAAGGATAATTTAACTGATGTGGGCGATATCTTATATTCCCAGACATATTAAAAAAGCTTCTCTAATTCATAAGTAGAATATCATAATATTCCAGTATAAATTAATTTGGGAGGCGGGAATGGGTACGGCCCCCCGCGAACCAATTATTGGATAACCTACATTTCTACCACAGGTCATCCCAAGTGGTTCGCTACGTTTGCTGAGGTATTGGTATCCAGGTTCATGGGTTAAGGTTTATCCGGGTCTTGGCGGCGGATTGCCCACCAACTGCGTGGCAGGCCGGATCAGGAGAGACTGATTGAGGGAGATCTTTTATCTCTCTAGCTGGACTCTCTCGGGACATCGCCTTGCTCCGCACTGGAAGGGTTGGATTCATACGTTCGTTACTTCATGACACACTGATCTCCAGATTCCTACACACCTAACATAACTTTTTCCTTTCCAGAACTTTCTCTCCTTCTTTTCATAAAGAACTCCCTTCACACAGCATCCCCAAAGATGACATAGGCCCTGAGGGATTTTTTTCTTCAGGGCCTTCTGCTAATGTAAAAAAAAATTCGAACATTTTGTAGGATTATGTAATTTCGTTACACGTCATTTTTAAACCTTCAAATCAGACAGGCTGAAAAATCACTGTTATTGATTACTTCCTATGACTTATACTGTCTTTCTCATTCTTTGTTCTAAAGTAGCTACTTACTGACTTACACTTATTTAAATCGAAATAGTGTTCAAATTCCTTTTTAATTTTATGGCATACCAAATAAATACATATAATCTGTTAATTTTAGATATTGATAAATACAGGAATGTGTTGCAAATAATCTTCAAATTAAATTCCATATTTCTTTTTGGACAACTATAAGCCCATCAAAATTAAATATTAGTAAATTTAATATAATTAAATAATTTAAAAATTATATGTATTCCACCAAAATTGATTAACCCACTGATATTACCTACCAACCTATTGTATTTGATATTTTAAAATGTGTGATGATTTTTTAACTTTTTTAACATTTTGTCGATTTTCTCGACCAAAAGAGTTTGGTTGTTAAACACATTAGTCGAAAATTTTTTGTTCCGGAAAATGTTTAAAATCGGGAGAATAAGGAACAACAGTTGTTCCCTTTTTTATTTTATAATCGATACTTAACTAAATACCTAGTATTAGTAGGGATTAATATATTTAACTTACTAGTAGATGTATTTTTTTTATAGTTATTGTTAGTTTAGTTAATAATTTTCAAAGTTTTAATATTTTGGGTCAAACAAATTCCCTCCAAATCTATGGATGTCTGTGTCACCAGTCTCAAAGATCCTAAACAGGCGCTCTAATTTGTATGGGAGTCGAGACATTTTTTAATCTTGATTAACCGCTTTTAATATTGAAGAACACTAAATAAAATGTTAGCATCTCATCACTAACGTTTTGTATTGTACCAAAATGCAAGAACGCCGTGATAAAAAGTTTTTCAGTATTCAAAAACCTGCTTTACTACGAAAAAATGCTGTGACGTCATCAAACTACTTAAATTGCAATTTTTCACTGGAGTTCCTTTCTCACACCACCACAAACATAGAAACGTACAAGTTTTTGTTAGTAAAACATAATTATGTGTTATTAACAACTTTTATTTTTTTTTAATATTATCAGGTACATTTAAAAAAACTCTCAGTCTACGTTTATTAATAATCTGAAAAGACACTTCATCAATTCGATCATTATTAATAAATCACAGATCAAATTCCGAAGATGTTTTGATTAGTCAGCGGATGTGGGCTGGAATTACTAGTAAATTCTTTAATGTACTTTTGTGATCCATCATTTTATACGTTGGCGGGTCCAAATCAAAATCATCTATATTAATCTATATCCATACCTCTATACTAATATTATAAATGCTAAAGTGCATGAGTTTGTTTGTTACGCTTTCACGCCTAAGCCACTGAACCGATTTTAAAAATTCTTTCACCAATCGAAAGCTACATTAAATGCGAGTAATTTTGGCTGTATATATTGGTAGGTTCTGGTGTTATGAAATTAAAAATATTAATATATTATATTTATTAAACGTTTATTGTCTCTTACAAAAGCGAGTTATTGATAACGTCAGACGAAAAGCAAAACAAATCGTTGTCTTGGTAACTATGTTGATATCTTTGCAGCAAATTTTATTTCAGGCGTCGTAGTTTATATCTATCCACATAAATAAAAAAAAATCTCCGAAAAGTTTGTACGCGCATAACTTCCTAACGACTGCACCAAAATGGATAATTCTCTTTTTTTTACTACTGGTGAGCTCTGGCATTAAGAAAATGGTTATTATTGCGATAGGTGGCACGCGATCTGTTTGAAAACTGAATGTACCGGGAATGAATGTAAGGAATGCTGGAGGGGGGAGGGGAACTCGGGTAAGGGATTCGTGGGAGGGGGGGGGAGGGGATCCCGGGATGGGGAAGGGGAACCTTGAAGGAGGGAGGGGAGTTCGCGGGATGGTGGAAGGGGATGAGTGGAGTGGGGAGAGGGAAGGTGGAGGAGGCGGAATGGGAACGCCAGAGGGGAAGAGGACGTGGGAGAGGAAGGGGAGGCGGAAGGGGAACGGGACGAATGGGAAGGACACGCAGGGAGAAACAATATCCATATTAAATGGCATAGCAACGCATTCCGGGTACCAGCTAGTAATAAATAATGCATTACCACAAAACGATTAAATATGGATTATGTTCAAACCTACATTTCAAAAATTTTTTACTCATCTTTGGGGATGCTGGGTGAATAGTCTTTTTGTGGAAAGAAAGGATTGAACCTGGTTCTTGATGAGACCCTTATTGTAGGAGGGAGGAGACACAGGGGCTGGCAAATCGTTCCACGCTGCTGAACTCAAGAATGAGTCGTATAAACGATCGGTTCTGACAAATGTCAACCATACACAAATGTTGGACGCGCGTTTTTCGTGTTTCCAGATTATGCACCGATGCCCATGGAATCAGTGACGCTAGTTCCTCGTAGCATCTTCCACTGAAATCCCGGTAGAAAAAGGACAGCATAACAAACCGATTCTTTTTTAACATCAGCTCCACACAGGAGACCCTGAAGAAAATAATTCCCCTCAAGGCCTATATCATCTTTGGGGATGTGGAGGGTCTTTATAGGAAAGGAAGGAGGAGAAGTTCTGAGAAGGAAAAGGGTATTAGGGGTGGGTAGGAATCTGGGGATCGGAGTGTCCAGGAGTAAAGGACGTATTTTTTATTTTTTTTTTCTCAAAAAAAAGAAAGACACATTCCCGGGTTACTAATTTATTTATTTATTTATTGTATCTTTACATTGCAGGTAAAAATGTTTACAAAACAATTTGCAACCTCACTAGGACAAGCCTGTGTTGAGGTTAACAATTCTACAATTAACAAAATAACACAAAATTATACAGATATTGAAAGAACAATATTGTTGCATTTCTTACAGGTTGAGATTAAATCTAAACTGCTGGCGCTAGGTAGTACATTCATGTAAACATGTAGACTTTTGTAGGGTGACCATTGTTTTGAGGACTGATTTAAAGTAAAAAATAAAAGTTTTTTTTTTTGTTTTAACGATTAAGTTGTAAATAATAAATATATGTATATAATATAATATGCTTTAAATTTGGCAGAAGAATGCTAATACTAATTTGGCTTATTATTACTATAAACATAATCATTTAGCTAATAATTTAGAAAGGACAAAGTTGAAAAAATCAATTGGCAATCCTCGGCTAACATAAATAATTTGACAATCTTTTTAAAAGTGCTCAAGGAATTAGATGACCTGATATTTTCTGGAAGGCTGTTAAAAATGAGCGGAGCCTGATAAAAATAATTTCTTTGGCCAAAAGAAGTTTTAGTTTGAATTGCAACAAAGTTCAGACCAGAGCCAATTCTAGTAGTACGAATTTGCTGTGTTCTTTCTGCAATATTAATATTATTAAAAAATCTATAAAGCGTTTTTGTAATATATAACTGTTTTACATTCATGACATTGCATTCCTTGTAAAGTAAATGAGTTGGATATCTAAATTTTTTCTTGAACATAACTTTAAGAATCAATTTTTGGGCAATATTAAGTGGTTCTAAGTAGGTCTTTTGGCAGGATCCCCAGCACACTATATTATAAGAAAGCATAGACTGGATTATTGCAAAATAAACCGTCTGAGTTCTTTGAAGATATAGGTAAGTCTCCTTGTGGTATTTACCAACATATTGATATGATCGTTCCATCTCAAAAATTTATCTATTATTACACCAAGGTATTTAATGTTAACTACATCTTCTAAAGGATTGCAGTTACAGGTTTGCGAGCAACTGTGTATGATCAAATTATGAGTGGCAGGAGGCTGACTTTTGCATGAAATGCTAAAAGTGATATATTTTGTTTTTTGTTTGTTCAAAGTTAAAATATTATCATTTAACCAATTATTTACCACTCTTAAACCTGTATTACATTTGTCAAAAGTTTCATCCCAAGTTTTACCCTCAAATATTAAGGTAGTGTCATCTGCAAAACTAACAATGTTACCAGGAATATTCAAACGGCATAAATCATTTATATAAATTAAAAACAATATTGGCCCAAGCACACTACCTTGCGGGACCCCAAAGGAGATTGATTGACCATTGCTTAACATTTTATTTATCTCAACTTGCTGTGTTCTATCACTAAGATAAGATCTGAACCAATCAATTGCTGTATTATTAATGCCTAAAGATAATAATTTTTTAAGGAGCAATTCGTGGGAGACAGTATCAAATGCTTTTGATAAGTCCAAAAACACAGCTATAGCTTTGTTGCCATTGTCCAGCGCGTTTATAACTCTGGTCAGTACCTTCAATACAGCATCACTCGTACTTTTATTCTCTCTGAAACCGAATTGATTATCGGAAAGTATTTTGTATTTTTCTAAGAATGAAACTAATCTTAACTTTGCCAATCTCTCTATAACGAATAACCCAACAATGTTTGAAAATCTCCTACTACCACCACAGAAAGCCGAAAATGTTGCTTGTGTTGTGATGGAGGACTTAGCCAGTCGAGGAATCGAACACGGGACGCCCGGGTGGGACCCAAACGCGATGCCCACTCAACCACTGACCAGTCAGTATGATTCTATTCCTTCCACTGCCGTGCAAGACAAAGATGTTTCGAGAGAGTACGGCTGGAGAAGCCGGAAGGAACTTCATTACATGAAATACCGCACAAGAGTCCCAGCTGCTCCCGTCTGGAGCCAGTGAGACTATGGCATCCCCAATTGGGGTATATTGTGAGGCTGAAGTTAGTGGAGAGGGGAAGGAGATAGGGAAGAGGAAGGTGGGGAAGTACCTGGCTATTCAGAACTGGTCACTAAACACGGCTAAAGCCATTTCAAGCAACGTTTCAATTCTAAATTGTGGTCTTACACCAGGGCGATACTGATAGTATCTTCCACTCTGGAACGTGCCGCAAATTAACTTGCCGACTTCTTCAAACCATTCTCTCCCAATCCGTCCTGCCATGCCGCTGGGGACTGGCGCATCCGCCGCCAAGACCCGGACCCCAAGCCATTTCTGTGCTTTAAAGATTGCAATCCATTTGTTATCACAGGAGAATCTATCAAACGGACCACCCTTTCCTGAACGGAATCGTGGTGGAAGATGCTCTCAGCATCACCCTGGTGTAGGACCACCGCTTAGAATTGATACGTTGCTTTAAATAGCTTTAGTCATGTTTGGTGACAAGATCTGAATAGCCAGGTACTTTCCTACCTTACGCTTCCCCATCTCCTATTAAATATTCTTTCATTTCCTATTAAATATTCAATAATTCACACGCTAGAAGACAGACTTAAATTAAACGACTTCCCTTTTATTCAAAATATTGAATTCTAAGTTTGACCGTTGCGAACTCCTGCAACTCATAAACTCACGAATACCGACAGTAACTACACGACAAAATACATTATTCTACTGTAGCATTCATAAACGTAACTACATTGCCCACTCTCCGATACAACGATTTCACACTATGGGAAATCAGTACTTAGGTGATGTTGACATATTTAATATCAACTTGGCAAATTTTGTTGATCTTGTAAAAAACTTATACCAACATTATTCCTAAACACATCTGTATTTATGTAAACCCATCAAATCGCTGTATTTTTGTATTTTTATGACTTGTGCATTTTTCATCTAATTTTATTTTTATTATTTCTTTGTCTGTTTCAAAATTACCTGTAATGAATTAATTGTACTACCAAACACGTAAAAGCCCTCTAGGCGTTGAATGAATAAATCTCCTTCCCTCCCCACCACCTTCAGCCCCCACAACATACCCCAATTGAGGATGCCATGGTCTCACTGGCTCCAGACGGGAGCAGTTGGAACTCTTATGTGGTAATGTTAGGAAAATATTTCAGTACCTACTTAGGAATAAACAAAAACACTTGCCTACCTACGCAGAGCAGTAGAAGAACTGGTACACTAGGTATTGTAGATAGGTACCTACCATAAAAATAAATTTATAACCCTGTGGGATCGTACGGTTGAATTTCGATTCTCCAATGGGAGACAAGTAAATAAAAAAACTAATTTAACGACTCTAATAAATTTTACACCGAAAATGTGGAAGGTTTTTTTTCTATTTCTTTTAATCTGTCCACCAAAGTAATTTATGTCAGCGCCTTGTATGGCGACTAGAAATAGTAAAACATTTGGGTACATTATGTATTATTATAGTAAGTTGTACTAATTCTGATCTCAAATCAATTCAAATCAGAGTTATTAATGAAGACATTGATATTCTTACACTTTTTACTACGCAGATGATACGAGATATTGTAACAGTATTATTATGCTCCCAAGCGACCATGAGCTTTGGTGGAAGTCGCGCTAGGAAATGTGAATTCATAGATGATTTGTGTTTGTAATTTCTGCCTGTTCTTGTCGACCAATTGCAATAATAATTCTACCAAACAATAGGGCGCCTTCTCTTTATTTGACAAGAAAGGGTGTGTATTTCAAAGCTCGATTCTCATGCTGGAAATGTCGTCCCGAGCTGAAAGTATGACCTATATCCATTCCTGAACCCGGTATTTTTGACATTTCGCAGAGATTACTCTCCTTAAAAAACAATTATGTTAATAATAATACATTAGGTTAGGTTATATCTACATTTTATTTCCAAGGGAGGTGAATTCATGGGGTGAGGTTTGTCCGGATCTTGGCGGCGGGTGCGTCTGCCCGCCAACTGCGTGGCAGGCAGGATCGGGAGAAACTGGTCGAAGGAGACATTTTGACCTCTCTAGCGGGATTCTCTCGGAACATTGCTTTGCACCGTAATAGGAGGGATGGTTTCATATGTCACTGACCGTGACTAACACACTGACCCCCAGATTCTAACCAAAGAATCTTTTTGCTCAATAGAACTTCACTATATCTATTATATCTAGTCTATAAGGCAGCATAGAACTTCACTACATCTATTATATCTAGTCTATAAGGCAGTGTTCTATGTAAGATCTTGTTTATTATTGTGTCTGCTATTACCTATAACTGCCTTGTACTATATTGATACGAGAATAAGGGGTGGGTTCAGGTACCTACCCCCACCCTCGGCAACACGATGTAAACACGGAGGAAAATTGTTCCATAGGGAGTTATGAATGTTACAATTTTGGTGTGTTGATTATTTAAATTGTTCTGCACGTTATTTTGTTAATATTATAATTTTAGACTATTATGTGTGAATATCATATAGGTAATTAGTTTTATAGAATCATAATATAATTCAACGGAGTAGCTTTGTAAATATATATTTTTGAACTGGCTGAACTAGTCCCGGCGTTGCCCGGGATTTACGCCGAGTTTTTTCATTTTATTGTTAAATCAGATCTATTCGGTGGTTTTCTTCTCATTTTGAATAAGTTAATAATAAGAGCAATAAAAACATTTTTATTGCTTTTCATTTACTCACAAATAATTGCCCGAATTGCCTTTAAAACCATGAAACACCAAAATCTTTAATGGCCTATAATCTTATACTCATAATTTAAAGCAAAAATAAATAAAGTAGCTCACATCCGTACTAGATATTTTATTTAACTTTTGATTACAAAAATAATTTTTCAGTTTGGTTAGGTATTTTGATCTTAAATTCAAATTTAAGATTTGTATGAAACTGGCCGAAATGGCCGCGCTTACGTTCCTCTTAAGATGAAGCCATGCGAAATAATTAAAAATCATACAAAATCATGCATTTTTTTAGAAAATTTGATCGCTAAGAAGTATTACAGATATTTGAATTAAATACTGCGTGTAGAACATTTTTTAACCTTTAAAATTATCAATCATTTTTTTATAAGCCTTTTAATAAACCTAGAAAAAAATAAACTATTAGGTCTATAAAAAATACTTTCAAGTGCTGACTCTCCTACTTGTAAACCCCTTTTCGGGTATGGTTTTATTGTATATGTGGCAAATTCAGTTTTTTTTAATAATAATGGCAAAAAAATTGTTATTTATACCTGAATCTCATAAAATAAAATAAAATATGCATTTTGGCGTTGTTATTTTTGGCCGGTACTCGACGAATTTGGATTTCTAAAGTGAACCTTATGTCATCGAATGGAACTATCATTTGTCACTCCTATTTTGTTTCAGTTCCGCCCCGCCTACGATGGGGAATAGACGTTCTCAGACTCCGCGTCGCTTGGTTCCGTGATATCATTTTAAATTTCCTTGTTACTACAATAAACAATGCGTAAGAAAGGAGTTAATGTTTTTTACAGGCTTTTACGAAATCAACCTATAAAAAACCTTTTCCAACTCTCAAATACCTTTTCCAATCTTTCTAAAATCTTTTATCTCAAATCTTGTCAAGTATTTTTAATCCCGCCAAGAAATGTGCATGGATTCCGATTTAGATGTTTTCCTGTACAATTTAATCACCTTAATATTTAAGCATAACTTGCAAAACGGGATTTTTCCTGAAATAAGTAAATTATCGCCATCTATGAACGACCAGCTTATGATTTATTTTAAGCATCCAATTAAATTGCTTAGGTAGATCAAAGAATGTTTTATTTCTATTGATTGACGAAGCGAATAATGTTATATTTGAGAATGATAAAGCTTGCGCAAATTTTACAGCATTAATTAGGTATCTTTTTAACGATATCTATATTTTACCATATGAATGGTCACGGGATCGTAAAATAAAAATGGTAAACTCTTTTTTACGTCCATTCTTTAATTAATTCAGAATACTTATTTATATACAGGGTGTATCATCGCATAGGTACTCGAGGGATTTTAAGCAGCTTCCTGACCATATTCAGTAGATTCCTGAGCATATTTGAAGTAAAAAAGTAGATGTTCTTTTGCTGTCCGATGATATACATATGTAAAAAAAAAATTACAAAAAAAACACATTTTTCAATCGGACGTCGCCACTGATCACACGTCGCGATGGATCATCGCGATGGATGTGATACGCGCTGTCTCGTCTGTTAAGCCTCGATTACATTGAGCGAGTTTACAAGCTACTGGTCGGCAAATTTAAAAGCGGGCAAATCGGCGAGTGCGAATGTGATGACGACACATAAAACTTTCTACTCGCTCAATAGTAAACTAGCTAGCGAAAAGCTGAGCTAAAAGAACGACTCCCGCGCGAACTAATTCTGTCGACATTTTGTAGAAAACGGAGATATTCGCAGTTAGCTCACCGCTAGTAGCTATTTGTCGGCTACTTAACAGATTGTACAACGAATAATCCAAATCAAATAGTAATTTGACAGTTACTAAATCAGCTGTTCGCGGGCCGCCATCTTGCCATCCGCCGTACATGCTAGCGAGTAGCGAGCAAAGTTGACCCCCTTTCAACATTTTTCGTAGATTGTTCACAATCTGCTAGTTAGCTTGTAATACGATTACACTGAGCGAGTTAACTAGCAGATAGTGAATTCGCCGGCTAGTAGCTTGTTAACTCGCTCAATGTAATCGAGGCTTTACAGTGCTGCTAGAACGAGACGGAATGCGTATCACGCGACCCGCTCAGCTGTACGCAACTTCCCGTGAGATGGAAAAGTAGGTATATATTTTTTGTTTTAAATTGATAAAAACATGCAATCGGACAGCAAAATGACAACTTTTTTACTACAAATATGTTCAGAAATTGCCCTCAGGTTTATTTGAGGGCTTTTCGGAACAACTCATACAGGTCTCACAGAAATAGTTTTGTCTCCTTGCTAGCATAGTTAGATATATGATATAAACAGAATTGAAAGAGAAAACACCACGTGTTAAAATCTATAAGTTTCCACAAATAATCCGCAAAGAATTAAAATGTACATGTAATATTTTTTCATTACCAGTAGATAAGTTTTGTTCGTAAAAACGTAAGGTGTGCCATTTTTAATTTTTTTTATAGTTTGCATTAATTTATTTTTATATTTAAAAATACATGCTTATTTATAATAATAAAATTTGAAAGCGAATTTTATCAATTTTCAAAAACAGTTTATAGTTTTCGGATACGTTCACAAATATTCCATTTATTTGAATTTTAATGCAAATTGGAAATATTCTGATCTAGTGTCAATACGGTCGAGGCCTCGGGAGTTTAAATCCTTTAGGTACGCGCTGTTACACCATGTATAATACAAGGTACGAGGATATTTATTACAATAACCAGTTTGTATTTGAAATCGCTTTTATTACCCATGATTTGAGTCGGTCAGTAAGAAAGTCTAATGAGGCATTTGGCTCGTTTATGTGTCAAGTTTGTTTAGAAATATTTTCTTTATTTATGAAATTAGGAACAGAAAACAAGTCAAAGACTCGATAAACTCCGGTACCCAACTGCGAAATACTGCAAACCGATGATGGTAGTGTAAAGACAAGCTTTTTGTTCATTGATTCTTTTCTACCTACCCTAAAAAATTATAAAACGCCTTGCACGGTTTACAAGAAATCTTTTTTTAAATATTTTGTATCACTAAAAACCTAATTTTACTTTAATGAAAACAAATAACGTAAAAACACCAATATATATAATCAAATTATCAACATGTTTCGAAAACTACGTTTTCTTCATCAGGATAATATTAATAATATAAATAACAAAAGACAAACAAGGATAGATAAATAAGAACTACAGAAAAATATTAAAGAGGGAGGTGATTAATTACAATATAATAAAAAAACAATTATAGAAAAATATTAAAGGGAGAGGTGGTTTATTACATTACAATACAATATCCTGTGAGGTGATTTTTCACAAAAACGGCGCTCTAAAATTATTATTATTATTGTTATCATTAAAACAATTATAAAAAAATATTAAAGGAAGAGGTGATTATTTACAATATCACGAAAAACAATTATATAAAATGACATCATATAATTCATTTTATGTAACTGTTTTTGACGTGATAACATCTTGTAAATCGATGAACGCCGGCTGCACTCACGAAAAAGCATGACTCATTGTCACGTTCCGCCTGAGCCGAGCGTGCAAGCGAGAACAAGCGTTCGGCTTGTGACGCATCTATCTCTCTTCCACTCCATCGTTATTATATGACGTTATCACATAAAATTATCGTCCGTAAACCGACTTTACAGACAAGCAATTTTTTTAATGATATTATAATTAATCACTTCTCCTTTTAATGTTTTTTATATAGTTTTTATTTGTCCAAACTTGTTTGCTTTGTTATATATATTATTAATCTTATTCTGACGAACAAAACTTAGTTTTCGAAACGTGTTGGTAATATTGATTATATAGTTGTGTCAATACAAAGTTATTTGTTTTCACTTAATTAAAAATGACGCCACAAGGTGTGCTTGCAAAGTTTGAAAATATTATTTTAAGTTTTAAACTGAACCCCTAGCACATCTCAGCGAATCAATGCATTTTTTTACCGCGAAATACGTTTATAAAAATATTTAAATTTTCATTTTTTTTGCAGGTTTCTTTGGACAATTTTTTTTACTGTTTTAAAATAACAACTTTGATGCAGAAATCAAAACGGTAGAAGAAGATAATTCTTCACATCTGATTCTAATGCTTGTCAGGATTTGAAATTTCATTCACTTATAAAAGAAGATGTTCGTATAGAATTCAAATAAACAGGCGAAGAAATATATACCTCCCCATGTATGAAGCTAAATTAATACAACTATCTATAAATAGTAGATATTCCTCGATGCGCCGTTAGGTAATATAAAAAAATGTTACCTACCCAGTTAATTTTCAAACTCTTTCATTAGACATTACTCGAATAACTCAAATAAACCAGAGACACTTGTCAATCACGATTTACGGGGACAATAAAATTAAATGTTTTATAAAGCTCTCCTGAGTAATGTTTTTCAGCACGTCCTATATTTTGACCACAGCTAGATACGAGTATTATTCACAGTAGAAACATTTTAGTGAGTAAGAAGGGACTGCGGGGATTTCAAATTACTTCTAATCAATTTGAATCAGTGTGTACTAATACATTCATACGAGTGTTCTTTAAAATTATTTACCTGTGCGTAGATACCCACGTGTTGCGTTTTCGTCCCAATGTGATAGCCTACCTACAATACAAATAATATTAGCCTCCATTTTTCTAGTTTGATAATAACTCTAAGAAAATATAAAATTAATTCGAGTTAAATTTTTTTTTAATTTTGTATAAAAGATCTTCATTTTGACTTCATCAAAATGCTTGCTAATTCTCTCCCTTCCCCATATTACCTTCTTACTCTTTTAACTATCGTACAAAAGGTGACCCGACAATTGGTCCGGTAAGAATTGATCCGGCGGCAGTTGGTCCGCCGACAGTAGGTCCGGCCGACAGTTGATCCTTCAGAAGATTTTTTCTTCAAGTAAGCATACAAAGAGGATGTACGGCCGTACAACCAAAGTCGATATACTTATATCTGAAGGCATCTTGAGTGAAAATCCGCTGTAAAAATATTTTTACTAACAATAATTTAGACTCTCCGGAGAAGCATGCGGCAATAACAAAATACGACATACTTATACGAGCAGTTGGCCTAGCAAAAGCCGCTAAAGATTCCTACCTGCATTTAATATAACTTTTTTATCTGAATATAACACAAGAGTTCCAACTGCTCCCAACTAGTCTCTCTCTGACTATGGCATTCCCAATTTTGATATATTGTGAGGCTGAATATAGTGAGGTCTTACCCTATCTTCACAGTATTATTAGGCAGCTTATATATTTTTTTTAATTTTACGTTCTTAGATCAATTAAATTTGGGGAAATTGATCTAGGTTCAGAGAAAGGAATTTACAAACTCGAGTGTATCTCCCTTGTTACTTAATATACACGCGATACTTATAACCGCGAATAACAGGGTTAACAGAAATGTGATATCTTTAAAGAAACCGACATCTTAGCTCTTAGCTCTTAGCTCATAAGATGCCGTGAATTTGCTGGCCTAGAGATGCCGATAAACTTTGGGGTAACAATCTAACTGGGGGCCGCAAACTTGGTCTAGGCGGGGACACGACACCCCTGGGACCTCCCTCCGCCCACCCACTCTCCCCGCCCCCGCCCACCGAGAGGTATAATCACCAGGGGTGGGGGGCATCCCCCAGTAGATACTGCTGCACTATCACGACTTAATCCTGCTGTTAAACAGCAAACTGTTATTTGTCGGGTATAATAAATTTAACGGAATGTTTTCGTTTAATGTACAAATTAAATTTACATTTCTAATGCTGGATTTTAATTGAATAAATTTACTTATTGTCTATACCTAATTGATTATAAAGTTTCATGATTATGTTATACGAGTGCAGTAGAATGTCGACATTGCATTTCTCCATGAAAATAACTATAAATGTGTCAATCGTAATCCTTTTAAAATATGAAAACATCAAATTAATAAATACTTGCTGAAGTCCCCGGCAATGCCCGGGCTTTATGCAGAGTTTTCGAAATCAAATGTAGACAGTGACCTTCCTCTTGTTTTGAAGGTCACACATGCAAAATTTCATCATTCTCGGTATAAAACTGTAGATTTGCATACAAATCAAATACACACCGCCCGCTTGCCAGCCCGCTCGTCCACCAAATATAGTTATATATTTCAACCAATTCACACAAAACCTTGACAAATTATATACACTAGTGTTCGCCCAATGGTCGAAATTCGACCATAATTGTAATGTTTTCTTTTATGCATAATTTAAAAAAAATATTAGCATTCTGCACTCCTTCTCTATATAAACTATAAGTGTGCGAAACTTCATCCTCCTCCGTCCGCGCAATTTTCGTAAAAAGGGGTACAAAGTTTTTGCTTCACGTATTAATATTCGACCATAATTGTTATGTTTTCTTTTATGTATTTTTTATGCATAATTTAAAAAAAATATTAGCATTCTGCACTCCTTCTCTATATAAACTATAAGTGTGCGAAACTTCATCCTCCTCCGTCCGCGCAATTTTCGTTAAAAGGGGTACAAAGTTTTTGCTTTACGTATTAATTATTCGACCATAATTGTAATGTTTTCTTTTGTGAATTTTTTATGCATAATTTAAAAAAAAAATAGCATTCTGCACTCCTTCTCCATATAAACTATAAGTGTGCGAAACTTCATCCTCCTCCGTCCGCGCAATTTTCGTTAAAAGGGTTACAAAGTTTTTGCTTCAAGTATTAATATACTGATGATTAACCTTCCTCATGAATCACCATCTATTGGTGAAAACCGCTTGAAAATCCATTCAATAGTTTTTGAGTTTATCGCGAATATACAAACTTTGTTTAATAATAAGTATAGATTATTTCAAATGGGAGAGGGGGTAATTATTACAACTTACTTATCTAATCATTTTGATTATTTATTTATTGTTTCTTTATATGGTAAGTATTATTGTGTGCAATTCAATTCTTAACCTCTGTAGGACAAGCCTGTGTTGAGGTTAATAATTTTATAAAGAAATAAAAATAACAAACAATAATTTAGGCATTGAAAGAACAATATTGTTACATTAATGTTTCTTTCATACAATGGTACCTACTTAGCTGAAGGAAGCTAATATTTTGTAATGTATTTATATAGGGTGACCATGTGTTGAAATTTCATTTTTTAAAAATATTATAAGCTGTTTAAATTTAAAAAGGACTAAGAAGAAAAGAAAATAATGTATTTGTATAATAAATATGCCATTAATTTAAAAAGAAAACAAAGACGAAAAAAATTTGCAATATACGAGGGCTATCTGTAAAATGAGGTCTCCATGGTTCTGTGGTCACGAAGAACGATTTTACGCGCGATCCGGCAACACTGGCGTGTAGCCTGGTTTCCCCTTATCATATCCCCACCATGCTGCACTCTCTGTGACGCTTAGTCTCGGCGTGGCAGCCGTTTGCGATGGAGCTTTCAATCGCCGCACCCGCCAGGTGTGAATTAATGTACCTAATTCAATTTTAGACTTTGCTTCAGCGAATCTGAACGACGCCACTGACGGAATTATTCTTTGTCTTTGTTGTCGTATAGTGTACCCTTCCCCGTAGGTACCATCCCCAATCACAATTGAGTCTAAGGATTCTTCTCCATCGACGTCGTAGCACTTAAGGAATTCGCGGGCTGCTTCAACCCGTTGTGGTTTGTGATTTTCGGTGAGCATTTTGGGACCCACCTTGGGCAGAACTTGTGGTTTCCCAAATGTTCTGTCAAAATCTTGTCAATAGTGGTCTTACTGACAACAAGGATAATGTCAGAGAGCTCCCGAATCGCCACCCGTCGATCTGCAATCATTGTTTTTTCCACTTTGGCAATTGTTTTGTCTAAAACCGATGGCCGTCAGGCACGCTTTTAAATTCTCTGCACTCTTTACCGTAAAAACAAATGCAACTACACACCGTAAAACTAACTTGTGATGGTTTTATCTTATTTATTAATTCATTTTACAGTTATTTAGAAAACAATGTATCCTTAGTGGAGCCCCGTTCTAAGGACACATTGTACATGGTTTTATTAATTATAAGTAAGTACCCATGTTAAAATATTACGTGACGAAAATTATAAAATAATATTTAGAAGAAAACACAATACAAGCATTAATCTTTGTTAGGTTGCAAAATTGTTTAATACATTACTAGAAAATAAGATTCTCTCATCATCTTCATCGGCATGGTGAGCAACTACCATTAGAAATCGAAGAGCTCTTTGATATGACTTTAAGCTTAATGATACCGTTTAAAGAAGATGACTCCAATAAAAGTTGGTGGATTCGATCTGTCCGCATAAAGAATCTAACTTCTACCAGGTTCTTTGCGACGGGCAACGACGGGCACTTGACTTTATCAAGGCGATAATTGAATAACGACTCCCCTCGCACTTCCACCTTATTGGACTTATAAAAGCATAAACTGCACATAAAAGAAAATTATAAAAGACTCACCCAAACTCACCGGTAGTTCATTAGAAGTACAATAGTTTATACTGCATATTTATTTCTAAAAGAAGTCCATAAAGCCAAATATCTTTCATTATAAATAAAGTCGACAGCGATTTATATACTAGTCTTATAAAATCATAAGACAATAAATGTTTGTTTGTGTTACCTATTCGAAGTTAAACACGGCTGTTTGCGCAGACAACAAGGGGTCCTAAAATCTCTTGTCAACCGTTTCTGATTGTAGGTGACTAAGGAATTTACACTTTTATTGTTATTTTAGTGAATAATTAGAATTGCTTCAAATAAAAAGGTATAAATTAATACGGTAGCAATTAATACATTTATAGGAGTATTCATTAATTTTTATGTTGATGTGGCGGTGGTTAATTCAAGCACATATTTGCACCATTTAGGCATATCAGAAGTTACCAATAATTTGATATAAGAATTCTTGATTCTCACAAAATTTTGCCTATGGTCTCCTACACAACTCTGTTCGCTTTTATGAAATCCATTATAATATAGATCATAACTTAACCTGGCATCTTAATTATTACCTTCGCCCGTTTATTGGTATTTTTTAATATCATTTTTACTAAATACATCAATTCGAATATCACTTTTGTTTTCTTGATTGAATGAACGAATGAATATATGGATGTCGCTGAAACTTGGAAGTGAAAATAAACCCACTTCCCGATATCCAATCGAGCTGAAACTCGGCGTATAGGCTCTATGTCAATGACAATGCATTCCATCAAGTTTTGATGGCAATCACTCACAAACGCGCGAAAATAGACGCATTTTCCTGAAATTAACATAAACGAAATAAATGTCGTTTATTAAGTGCGATTGGGTATTCCGATTATAAATAAGAAATTAGGGTTTTAAAATTTGGAATTTTATGGTACCGCGGTTGATTCCCATCACCGGGAAGGAAATTTCAAGCCAAGTTTTTAAAGTTTTAAAAAGAGATGTGCATAAAGATGTATTGTAGTAAAAATAACTATTTTTACGCCATGATTTTGTATGGGAAATGTGTTCATAATACCTCCAGATATCTCTATACCCGAATACCTCTAACACATACCTCTGCCTACATGAAATTTTATCTAGCGGAACACCACATTAGATCGTGTCAAACTAATTACGTGATCTGTAGAAAGTAACGGAAGTTTCAGACTTTCTTATTGTAGAAACATCGCTGTCTCTAAATTGCGGGTTCAGACGTTTCAATTTTAATTGATCAACTAAGATTGTTGTAAAAATTGTTTGAAAAAACTTGTTCAACTTTGTTGAATAAAGATTCAGTAAATGTGCTTTCGAGTTGATCAACTAAAATTGAAACGTCTGAAACCGCTATAAAGGCCGCTAACCTCCAACTGAATCTCGTACACATTTTGTGGATGGTTTGGTAGGGACCACAATGTTTCTGCTTTCTGTGGTCGAAAGAAAACGTTTTGGCTCTGCCCCGTGTTTTGGTAATTTTTGAGGTATTGTTTGTGGAACTGGTCGTAGGAGACCGGCCTTCAGACTTATCAGAAAGAAGGGATCACGTATTCGCCGATAATATAATAGAACTTTTCTACGTTTGCCAATCACATAAATACATTTGATTAAATGAAGACATTATGAGCGAAACTCAATCGAAAATCTGGAAACAGAAAAATCAGAAAAAGATATCGGCACCTCTGGGACTCGAACCCAGGACCTCCCTACTTTCCGGGTTGGGCGCTCTTATCCACTGAGCTAAGGTGTCGATATCGACATCGAATCGAGTCCCAGAGGTGCCGATATCTTTTTCTGATTTTTCTGTTTCCAGATTTTCGATTGAGTTTCGCTCATAATGTCTTCATTTAATTAAATATTACAGTTTGAGGTTTTACTCATAAAGTTAAAATAATAAATACATTTGTTTCAAACATAAATAAAAGTTTCACATATAAAATAGTAAATGATGTAATTGATAGTCCACAATTGCTTGCGTTAATAAGCTTTTGGATTCCACTACGTAATACCAGAAGTAGGGATTTATTTCAGTGCAGAAATTCTTTGACTAACTACCATACGTATCTTTGCCGAGAATCCTAATGGAGGGAAATAATTACACTAATTAAGTTTTCACTAAACAAATACAAAATGTTTGTACTGAAGCAGTTTAGTTACGTACAATAAATACTGTATAATTTTTACTGTCCATACCTGTGTAAAAAGCCCCTAAAATGGGCGTTAATAAATAAATAATAAATTGCAGTGATTGTACTTAAAGTATAATAGGTGCATTTAAAGAAAAAAATAGAAAGAAAATCTTACAGGAGTAATTCATTTCTATAATAAAAATTAACAATTAAAATCTCAAAAATATATGCAGGGGTCGGTAGTTTGTCAAGTTAGAGGAGCCAATTTGTCAAAGAAACAGAATAACAAATTTATCAGAGAGCCGTATTATAACGGGGAGAGGGGGGTACTGTGGTGAAAATGTGGTGGAACGATAATTACGATTTGTCTAGTGTTATCTGTATTCTTACTGTAATATCACATCACCCTTCTGCCCGTTTAAATGTTTCTAGAAACAGACTCGCGCATAAGCGAGCGCATGCGGCTCGCGAGCTGCAAATTCCGATCTCTGCACTAGGTAAATGAAGTATAGAAAATAAACTTTTGTAATATTTCTCTAAACACAGCAAACTTATTTTGTGGCACTACTTTAATTCAAAATTAATAAAATATTTAGTTTTAACCACTTTTATTGTTTACAAAACCAACATCAAAATGTACGTAAGCAATGCCAGGGTTTACTTTAAGCTTTGTACTAGTTTATATGAAACTTTTTTAATAATATGTTCAAAGAAAACAAGCGACAAAAAATCAAAAATAAGTTTTTATCATTCTGGTAAGGGTGGGAACCAACTAGTATTTATTTTTTTCGCAAGCTCTTGCTACATAGGTACTATATAATTTTTAATTATCTAGTTTAAGGCTCAATGCCATTGCACTGCAAATCCATTAATCTCACTACTATTAATGTAAGTAGATACTTTAGTGCCGATGTAAAAAAATTACAACACATGTGAAATACCAATACTAATAATATGGTTCTTCTCCTAAGATAGGGTTGTTTCATTTATCATCGTTAGTGCATATTTTATAAGTAAAAGGGAGAGAAAAGGTTACAACGTAGCTATCAGCGATATGATAGCATTATACTGGGAATAAAACAGGTGAACGAATATAGTTGTATGTAACCTTATTTCCAAGCTGCCTTGTAGGAGAGACCTAATATCGACAGAAAAAAAAATACTTTCAAAAATTCAGTTTTTCAGCATCTACATTCACAAATCTAACCCAGTTCACAGTCGGCGACATACAATAATAATATAATATGCAGGTTGTGTAGTGTGCGTAGCCAAAACTATAATATTACATAATATGTATATGAGTTACCCTCACACTCCATACGGTATCCTCAAAGTTGAGAGGCCCTGAGGAAAATCGTTTTCCTGAAGGTCTCCTGTGTGAATTTAATGTAAAAATAACGTATTTTCAAAAATGAAAATTTATGAAGCTTCAAAATGATTTTATGAAATTTGTGTAATTAAATATGTGTTTTTTTTTCATCATTAGTAATTTAGGTTAGAAAAAATGTAAGGTGAGCCATTACAAAATCTTTTTTCATATGTTTATTTATACCACGCATACACGGCTTAGGTAACTAATTTGTAGAAGTAGCAGATATTTTCAACAGCACCGAAATAACTTACCAAAAAGCATTTAACATATTTTTGAAAACAGTAATTAGTTTACATTTGGTTTCCGAAATTGTAAATTTTAGGCGATTTAAATTATATGTTTAATATTGTACAATTGTGTTGTAATTCATTTTTATGTGAAAAATGTTTTATTCTGTATATAAAGGTATTTGTAACGTAAATAAATTAATATATAATAACATTTGAAAACTTGTTTCATCACCTTTCGAAAACGTTTTTAGTTTTCGGATACATTCTGAAATATTCCATTTATTTGGATATTATTGCAAAGCGGAAATTTTCTATTACACACTATTCTATTACGCACTATTATTGACAGAATAAACCTACTCGAGGCCTGGGGGGATCAAAAAATACTATGTATTTTACTGTTGGCTAAAAGACACAATAGATATTTATTTATAATAGGAGTTAACAGTAAACCTTAAAGTCTATTTAGGTAAGTATATAAAAGTACGCGAGTCCATAGAAACGAATAATAACCACCGATTTCCCGCAGTCCGTTTAATACACCGTATTTTATGGTTATGGCGGCCAAGTACGCACATTATTTAGGTTCCCATCGATTTGTGACCAAACCATGGCAGTAGCCAAACCGCATTCAATTCAAAATCGATCACAGCTAGAATTTTTCTCATTACGCTCAATTTGCTCTTATTCTAGAAGTAATCATAATTTTATTGCGGCGAATAGAAAAAAGGGGCGGCCATTGTTGGGTTGGTACATATCTAAAAGATATCTACCTTTCTTTACCTGCTGTGATCAACGATCGTTCTCTTCCCATCAAAGCTGCTGGATGTTGGTGTTAGTGATGCTGATTGAAAGATAACAACTAACACTGGCGCGAATTGATGTAGGCGGGAGTTTGAAGCCCCAGCGCCACGGTCCAACCCACATGTTTTATTTCAAAGCCACATGTCGTGTATTCAGGACCGTAGCCAGAGTTGAATTTAAGATAAGGCAGCGGTAATTACAGGTAGGGCGTAAGTAAAAATGTAACTTGATCTGATCGGGTGAACAGTTTACTAGTATATTATCATAATCGTAAGTCGATGATATTTCTTAACGTAGGGCTCAGGTAATTTAAGGTAGGACATTGCCCCACAATGCCCCCCCTAGCAACGGCCGATGTATTCTACATATAATTTAACTTATTTGAAAGTATTGGGTAGTTTTAAATGCGGTAATCTAAATGTTTTATAAAATAGTCATGATGTACTTTGTGAAGGGGCACTATTAACCAAAGGCGATTCATTATCAAGTAATGAAAATTAGATGGCTTAGAAATATTTAGATGCTTTAATAACATACATACTGCGAGAAGAAAACATATTTGTCTGAAATAATCTAGTAGTTTTTTATTCGTCTTTTATGAGCCGAGAAAAAAAAAGTATCAAGCCTGTAAATACTTCTTTATAGTTCAAAATCTCCTACTTACGAACCCCTTTTCAGTTATGGTTTTATTGGGTAACGTGGGAAATTAAATTATTTAGAAAATTATCGAAAAACATTTAAATATTTGTGCCTGAACTTCTCAAAATAAAATAAAACACGCTTTTTGGCGATGTTGTGAGAATAAATCAAAAGAGGCGGCTGTTGTTAAATGGGAATTTAAACCTTATCGCCATATACATAAGGAGTATTATTGTTTTCAATTTAACATGACACACGATATTACCATGTAACGTATTTCGTTTTTGAGGCACTTTGGCGAATACATAATGGAAACACGTTTAAAAATCTTTTTTTTTTTAATAAATTGCCTCTACTTTGTTGGAATTTTTGGTTGAGATTGTTTATATTGAAAGAAATGATTTATCTACATGTTTGACTACTGCGTAGTATCATAATATGCATTTATTTATTTATACGCTCATTGGGACTTTAAAAACGTAAAGAACATTATTTATTTACGGTACACTTACCTATAAATCCACAGAATAAACCACTTCAATAAAAAAAATAATTTTAAAATTATTAACTAAAATTTACAATGAGGCTACACATAGAAAACCAATGGTAAACTAATAACTGTTTTTGAAAAATATGTGAAATGCCTATTCTTTCGTATCTTCAACACTTATTTTTCTACTTCTGCATATTTGTTAGCTAAGCTGTGTATACGTGGTATAAGGGAGTGTATAAACGAATTAATATTGACTGTTGCGGTGAAAGATATTTTTAATTCACGTGACTCTATTAGGAACATAAAATTAAAGCAATTGCAATAATACCTACTGAGTGAGTTAGTTATAAAATAATGTTATCTTTCCTAGTTATCAAAAAATAGTTGCATGCATGCATGTCGGTATATTTGCTTTTTAAAATAAGTAATTTTACTAAATTTATATATGTCGATATAGCAATTTTCATTCCCCATACCAAGCAATCCTATGAACACGAAAAATTGTACATAATATTAGTGCGAAAATAAAAACTACACGAAATGGAGTTTGGAGTCTCTGTGTTTTGACGGCTCAGGGTTGTCTAACTGATTGTAAATAGGTACCTAATTATAATATAATACATATTTTTCGCTGCGACAATTCAGGTACCTACCTTTTTTTACATGAGCTACACATAGGAGGCCCTGAGGAAAATAATTTCCCTCAGGGCCTATCTCATCTTTGGGGATGCTGTGTGGAGAGTTTTTTAAGGAAATGAGGGGGGGGAGAGTTCTGGGAAAGAAAAAGGGCTTAAAGGGTGGGTAGGAATCTGGGGTTCAGTGTGTTTTGGTCATCCGCCTCCAAGACCTAGACAAACCTTACCCCTTGAACCCGGGCACCCCTGCTAAATCACCAAACGTAGCGAGCCACTTGGGGTGACCTATGACAGAGGTATTGGTTATCCAATAAAGGTTCCTGGGGTGGCGGTACCCATTCCCGCCTCCCAAATTTAAGTAAATGATTTTACTCTGAATTATAATAAATTAGTATAAAATAACAACAAATTAATCGATTTTGGCGTTACTGTGCCTTCACAACAGAATCAGGAGAAGTGTTTTGGTTTTATGAATTAAGAAATTTTAAGATATTGTCAAGGCAAAGCTGTGGAAATAATCTTTAACATCTTACGATGCACAACCAATAATAAATGGAACATCGGTTCCAGATCAGTTCCTCAAACTGGTAATAATGATTGGTGTCTTCCGATCACGTTTTCCACGTAGGTGCTTTGTAAATTTTACTTGAGTAACGTAAAGATTTTGCCGATCATTATTTTTTCTGTGGTAAAACACTAATCAATGAAAATCTTCAAGTCTTTCGATCGACGGTACAATCTAATTGAAATTTTATTTCAGGCTAAAATTTTTCTTCTTAAGGTACCTACTGCAATCATCGTCCATTCTCTCAAATATGTGTAATATTGTGTAATCAAAATGTCATACATAAATAAATATGTGAAAACTTACGAATTTAAGTGTTAAAACTTAAATAATTATTGTTAATTTTTTTTATTATTTTACGTCCCCACCTTCCTCTTCCCCATCTCCTCCCACCACCACCACTACCTTCAGCTTCACAAAATACCACAATTGGGGAAGCCATAGTCAAAAACATATTATTAATAATTATTATCGACAAGGAAGATGAAACAATTATATTGAAATAGTATTGCAAAGACTGTTTAACTCTAAATTCAGGTTCTTGTTGTGTTGTGACCCGAAAACCAGGTAAAATCGGGCAATAAAATAAAACCCTTTACATTGTTATGAATCTACAGGCTTAGGACTCATTGTTCTCTTAGAACCCTTGGCAATATTTAGGTATAACTTATCTGAAATCAAGGGTTAAGAGTTGGAGAATCGTCTGTTTTATGTTTTATTTGGGAAAATTTAAAGAAACATTGAAAAGATTTGTGGTAAAACCAGTTGTTGGCGTCTGCTAGGCTGGAACAGGTAAACTAAATTAGTTGGTACGGAGCGAGATATAGTATTTTAAATTAGTGGTGTCTTTTTAAATAAGTGGGTTTGTCGGGAGTCAATAGTCGTAAAGAAATAAATGGATCAAAGCCTTTACAAACCCCTTGTTTTGTTTTGCCATGCTGATGGTGAAATAACTCCGTTAATTGATAGTAAGATTAATAGTCAAAATAACAAAGGACAGGCACAGTAGTCGTTAAATCTCCAACTACTTTGTTAAAAAAATATTAGTTGGAGGTTATTATTACGCTTTACTACTCCCATTTAATAAAATGTATTAATTAACTAACAAAAATAACAGTTAAAAATAAAATCAGTACCTACCCATATATTTTTGTACTATACCATTCAAGTATGAATTAGATTATTAGGATTATACCAATATTATATCAAAAATTAAATAATTATATCAATAGAAGATTAAGACAAAATAATTTTGAAGCAATTAAAGTTCAATTTGACAAAAAGGCGTAGCGATAGATGAAAAGAAAAAAGGCAAGTGAAACTTATTCAAATGTAGATACGTGCAGTACATAGTACACACATATACACACAGTAGGCATATATGTAAATATGTTAATTGAAGGTAATCAATGATTTTAGTTTTAAATTAACTTGGCGTGTTTCTAATGCAAACCGTACACCAAATTAATTAAGAAAGTTAAGTAGATCACATGTACCTACATACAATAATCAAAGACTTTCCGTAAATCTTTTTTTTCATTGACTGCAATGAATGTAATTGGATTTTTGATTTTATAAAATCTGTGGTTTGACATTCACTTAAATTGCGTTGCAATTTATTGATAATACACCGGTTGTATAGGTTTTTCAGATTATTCTTTATACAAATACAGTGGTATATACTTCTTATAATTTTATAAATCTTTACGTCATCAGCAAAAAGCAAAACATTAACATCGTGAAAAAAAGCAACAATATCATTAATAAATATGTTAAATAAAATTGGGCCAAGGTGTGATCCTTGAGGGACACCACTCGCGACAATAAAGCGATATGATAGGGCAGATATAATTTTAACCGTAAGTTTTCTGTTTTAAAGACAGCTAATTATCCATTAAAGAAGATTTCCCCTTAGAACCTATTTTTTAGTTTCATTATCAGAATGAAATATGACACTTTATCAAATGCTTTACTAAAGTGTGTACGTATTGAGTCAACTTGATTCTAGTTGCCAGTGACTCGGATATATAGTTGTCAAAAATGCTTAGATTAATAAGAGTTGATCTGGCAGCGTACCGTGACCACGCGGATTATGTACGAATAATAATGAAATTAATGTGATCTATTAAATTTTCAATACAACAGACACAAAAAAAATTAAGGTATTGTTAAAGGTTCTCTGGTTACACAATATTTTACTTTTATCACCTTTCGGTGGGTGATAGAAACATGTGTTTCCACATATCGAGAAAATAATCAGATGACATAAGTCAGTTATTAAGAAATATAAACAATAGATAAGTTAAAACACACAGCTTTTTACACGTTTTGGTGGAATTCCATCGGGTCCTGCAGATTTCGCACTACCCGATTTCTAATTTTTTTTTCAATAGCTTCAATTTTAATATAACATTGATTAAGGGTGATAGTTTCTCTGATTGATGCTAATAATGAATTGCTGGGAGAAGCATTGCCACAATCCTCTGTAAAACAATTACCTTTCAATTAATTCACTCACATTCTTTCGCTGCATTTACCGTTATTGTGCATTAGAATAGGAATTGTTTGACATATATAATATATTATGTCGTTTTTCATTGTGTGGAAATGTTGCATGTTTATTTCGATTTCGATTTCGATTTACATTTAAAATATTTATTAAAAGACTACAACACATTTGTGTTTATTACAGATTGTTAACATGTTTTGTGAATTTCGTGTGTATTTTTTATGACTTGTTGATTGCAGTGGCAAAGGAAAATGGCAGATGCTTTAACCCTTCAGAAATTTGGGGTATTTTTCAAATGTTCAAAATATTTCCGCTTCACAATAAAATGCAAATAAATGGAATATTTCTGAATATCTCCCAAAACTAAAAACTGTTTTTGAAAGGTGATAAAATACGCTTTCAAATTTTATAATTCAAAATAAACATATATTTTTTTTATATAGGTGTAAAATTTTTGCATGCAAACAAAAAAGTTTTTAAAATGGCTCATTTCACGTTTTTTCTAATTAAAATTACTGAAGGAAAAAAACACATACATATTTGATTAGACAAATGTATTATAAACGTTACTGTCACCTCACTGATTTGTCTTTTCATATGAAAATAATTAATAAAAAATTCTCGAAGTTTCAATTTTTTCTTTCAATTTGCGATTCAAAACTTTGGTTTCATAAAGGTGTACATTTTACCTTTTTGGTGGTAATTTTTCAGATTAGACTAAAAAGCATGGTGTTTTGCCTTTCTAGCACCGTTTAGAACATATTTCTCACTCTGATAGTAAGGGAGTTACAGCGATTTATATGATGTACGTTAGCTGGGACAAATATGGTCTCCTGCCATTCAAGGGGTTGTGATTTATGGTTAGGTTCAAGGTCATTTTAGACGGTTAAGTAACGTCCCGAAACATTATTTTCTCCCTAATGGCAACTATATGTATGAAATATTAAATACCTATATTAAAAATTATGATCGCGTGAAGCAAAGATTTTTCGAGTAGGTCCCGATATAGTTTCCATGTGGTCCATCGGTTTGAAAAAAAATCATACAGTAAAACGCAAATAGCTATTTATAAAGCTCTATCAAAGTTGTGTAGCACGAACATAAGCCGTATGATCTTGACAGCTGTATGTAGATACCTTTTTACCTTAATTGCGCCTATCCATATTGATAAATTATAATCTGTTATTTTACCTTAAAAAGGCCACATAAGATAGAATAAACAAACAAAAAAATAGCAGCATTCAAACATACGGCGACAACCCGCAACATCCCAAAGCAACTTCGTGTATTGGGTCCCATTATAATTTATTTAATGTTTGTTTTATAAATCAACTTGTCACATAAATCCCAGTCGTAATGTTTCAAACTATCAATTTTCCTCTTGGATTTATACGAGAGCATTTTATTGCCGCTTCAGGAAATAGATTCACAATGGAAGTAGAAGTTTACGAGGTAAACAGAGGATGAGATAACCCTTGCTCTGCACAGCCGTTGTCGGGAAGATGCTTGTCTTGTCGGGAAGATAACTAAGTGCATAGGTACCCACTTACTATAACGCCGCTAACGATAGTTAGGTTCTTCATTCACAGATAATATTATCAAACACTTAAGATTTAATCAGCGACACTCCAGTCTAGTGTTTGGGACTCCAGCTAATTTTGATAGTGCGTACCTAAGAAAGATGGACGCCTACGTACCTACATATCTATCAAATTAACCCTAGATCACTAACCTATTTTTCGACGCTTATCACAAACCTTCGTCGTTTCGACTACGGTACTTAATAAAAGGAGTTTAAGGGTTTTATTAAAACAAAATATGTCCACGTCTTTTTTATTAATGAACGGTGTTTATTTATATTAATTCTTATATTTAGATTAACAAAAATATCAAATTTATTAATCGACAGCCTTATGAATGAGATTATAGTTTTCATGCAAAATCAACAATCGTAACATTTTTAAAGTTGGTATTTGAATTAGTTATAACTAACCTTTGAAAAAAAAAAACAATTTTAATATCAAAAACAATGACTTGAATTAACTCATAAAATAAAAATTTTGTTGAAAATCTAGCAAAAATAAAAAGTCACGTTATCACTAACCTTCGTCGATGCGACGAGCCATGGATGCTGAACAGGCGCTCGTGGGCTCCCCACACCTTATGTTCTACCGTCTTTCACAGGGATAACGGGCCGACTGAGATTAGCCAGAGTATGAAAGAATTACGGTCGCGCGCGCCAAAAATATCGCGGTTTTTTTTAATCCTGTTTCGTCGCTTCGACGAAGGTTTGTGATCTAGGGTTAAGGGTAGTACCTACCTACATATCAACTTTTTTTTAAATTGACTTCACATGGTCCTGACTAAAATAATTTCCCCCTGGGCTAATGACATGTTTGGGGCTACTGTGTGTAGGTTTTTTTAAAGGAAAGGATGGAAAGGAAGTTCTGGTATGAGGGGTGAGTCGGAATCAGGGGGTCAGTGTGATGGACGGAGATATGAATCCAACCCTCGAGAGAGTCCGGCCGGAGAAGTCTAACCGATGCGGCCCTCCACGCGGTTGGTGGGCAGACGCATCCGACGTCAAGACCTGAAGGGTTACCATGTACCCGGGAACCCTTGCTAAGTCACAAAACCACCTGAGATGACCTATGGCATAGGTGTTGGTTATCCAACCAGTTGTCTCGCGCTGTGAAAGGGTTTTTTAATTCATAATTTATTCCCATTATTTCTACACGCATTAAAAATATTTTTAACATTCTTTTAAAATATAGTAAAACATGCTATATGTAAGTAATGGGAACCCACCAAGCCGCTGCCTGTTTGTGGATAATATAACTAAAAATAGATCAACAGATAATTAAGTAGGTACCTATAAAATGTTAAATTTAAATTAACGGCATAAAAATATATAGTTAAGTTTCATGATTTTTTTAAATTATTTTTTTTTAATATAGTAGCAAGTAAGCGTATAATGTTAGTTTTGAAGTTGTGGTAGTATTGTAGTGAAAAGTGAAACATGAAGGTTTACAAAGAGTTTATAGAAAAAGTGTTAATTTTTATATGCAATGTAATATTTTATTTGTCATTTGAATTTGTTTGAGTAGAAGATTAAATGTATGAGGACCAATAAATAGGCGTTTGCATTAATTTGGTATTGATTTAGGACACAGGCTCTCAACCTTATTTCGCCCACCGCCCACTTTGAGAATATTTTTTTTCTAGAGCCCCCCATTTTTTTTTACTTACTATCTGTCGCGAATCTGAAACAACTATTGCCACGATAACCACAACTTCGACTAAAAATGTATTCAATTATTTGCCATGCCTTTTTGTTTAGCAAGTTAAAAAAGCAATTATTTAGTATTTTAAGTATTTCTTCTTGTATTCATGATAAAGTGTCAATTCTTAATAATAATTACGTAAGATTATTAGTACGTGATTAGCGTGTTTTTTGTTTTGTTTTTTTTTAAGACCATATTTATTTTTGCCTGCCCACGCCCTCACTAAGTCATCTTAACGCCCCTTAATTTTCTCTGGGTCTTCTACTGCCCCCCTCAAATTCTTAAACGCCCACGAGGGGGCGTTATAGTCCACGTTTAGAACCTGTGGTATAAGGGCAAATGCATATTAGTCCTTTGTAAAATTCATTATTAGTCCTTTTGCTAATTCGAATGACCTACGAATATTAAATATATTAGTTATTTGTATAATAAATCGGTTGAGAATGTTCTATTTCTATTAAATAAAATTTGAATGTGCTTTTGAGTTATTTGTAAAAGCTTATTAAATGCTTCAAGCGCACCACCCCATCCTATAATGCCATGAATGATTATTGCACCAGGAAAACATAGATCATTTTCAATTAGTCAAACTTACTTGAGTCCATAAAATATGTACGGTTTATAAATATATATATCTTAAGCATAAACCAACAAAATTTTACGTCTAACGTTAAAAAACCCTATGGTCATATATATTAAATGATAATGGTGTGAGACGTATCAATTTTCATTAAAAAGCAATATAAATTGAAATGCCTTTTTGATTCTGCCAACATTTTAACGCCATGTTGACTTCGCGTAAAAATATTTGTATCGTTAAAAGATTTTGAAAATGTTTATAATAAAATCACTTCAATATCTTTAAAATTAATATTTAGCCGGTAAGTTTATAAACTTAACACGAATATTACATAATTTTTTTTTTTTCGTAAGAAGCAATTACTTTGTGGTTAGACATTATATTTAAAAGAATTAAAACACTTTGTATTTAAACCACGAATTTATTATTTTGTATATCTACCGGTTTCGCTTCGACCAAGCTTCATCAGGATATAATAATAACTTCGTGGTTTAAATACAAAGTGTTTTAATTCTTTTAAATATAATTTTATTTGTTAGATTGGTACCTGAGTACCAACTAACTACTGAAAAAAAAACTATTTAATCTTCCTTTATAACTTGTAATTACAAACATATTTCACCAACAGAAAGAGACAAAAACGTATGAGCTTTATATTTTATTAAAAATTTGTGGAAAATCTAATAAATGCAATCAAATTAATTTGTTGAACATTTTCTCTTGGATATCATCTGTCCATTCATTATGTAGCAACCACCAAATTAATTACACATTCCCAGAAACATGATTATAAATTATAACTAAAACTTTTGATTAAAGAGAGTTATAAAACTGTTCCATTTTTCACCGCGACTTTTATACATTTCAGGTGGGTGCTAGACACTGGACAAGTCTCTCAGAGAGGCGCTTTTATGTCCATAAAATATGACTGTTTAAAGTTTTAACTAAGCCCTTGTCCAATAAAATCGATATCTGGAATCTATCAAGACATCAAGCCCTCTCTTATATATTCGAAATTCGAGGCAGATGTTCCCATTATGTGGCTTCGTTTACGGGGTTCAGAACTGGGGGCACGCGTGCCTACATATCTTATGGGAATAACGGGTTGTATTGATCTACGTTTTATGTAAGAAAGTTTAAACCTGAGGAGATTATAGAAACATGCCTGTAAATATGTACGATGTCTTACATTATTTATATATTCAACGGTTGGAGCAGGCAGGGCCGGCTCTACGTGGGCGCAATTCTACACTTAAAGCGGCACAATACCCTAATAATGGGGGTTTACTCAAGGCAAACATTTTATTTACATTTAAGATTAATAAAAATAGTACCTTATCATTAATATATTTTACGTAAAACGGTTTGAAAATTTTATAACTCGTTGTTCAAATATAAATTTAGCGGTGAGCACGAGATTTTATTTTTCTAGACGATGAATTATTAATTTTCTGAGGGATTCGTTTAGAAACATCTAAAATATTAGTAACGCATTCATCGGAATTAATTAAAATAAACCCGGCGGAAAGATCAAATTTCCAGGCCTGCCAGGGCGAATTCGACTGTAGGTCCGTTCAATACACCGGGTCGCACGCGTATATTTGTGTACACGCTTTTTTCACTTAAGTCGTTAAGATTCCCACATTATTTTAGAGTTTTAGCTAGCGCAAATTCGACAGTAGGTCCGTCGAACACACCGAGTTCACGCATGGCATATTTGTGTACACGACTTCTTTACTTACGTCGTTAAGATTCTGATTTTATTTTAGGGTATTGTGTCGTCCCTTGAGTTTATTTTTTTATAAACGGCGCTGCACAAACCAACAAAACATCCAAATATTATTGGTTACAGTGCTTACCTACCTAGGCGTCGACCGGTTTTGTCAAGGGCGCCAAAATTTTACTCACGTTTGGCTCAGGACCGGCCCTGGAAATGGATACCTATGTATGTGGGGAGTACCTACCCATTTAGGTAAGATGTTTTAATAGCGTTAGTTATTTTTTTTAATTTTTTTTTTATTTATTTAATATTTGTATGTTTTTACAATAAGTATACATTTTTTTTACATGTTAAACAGAGTTGTAAAATGAACATAACAATAGCATTTCCTCATCATAAAGAGACAAGGCTCTTGTGTTTGGTGAGGGAATTCAAGCTCAAGTATATGTAAAATTTATTAGAAAATAATAATATAGCATCTAATAACAAAAGATATGTAAGAAAACTCGAGATATAACAATAAATACATTTTAAGATTTAAATGAAATATTTAACGGTAGAAATGGACTCTTACAGTTGTTTCAGGTGATTTTTCAATTTAATTTGGAATTTATGTATATTTTCGATAATTTTTAGTTCTAATGGGAGGTTGTTGAAATAATTTATACCTAGGTACAGATAGGTATTTTGGATGTGCTTGGTATTAAATTTAGGGATTTTGATATTGTTTTGAAATCTTGCTGATATATTGAATTGTAATTTTTTTAGCTGTATTTCTTTAAAAGTCTGTAGAATTGCATATTTTTTATATGTATTGTCTGTTGTAGATACTTTGAATATTGAAAAGATTCTTTCAGTAGAGAATGTAGATGGTTTTTTCAAGATAACCTTAATTATCAATCTTTGAACTATTTTCAGAGGATTTAAAATAACATCATAAGTTCCTCCCCACCCTATAATACCGTACTGTAATATAGATTGAACAATTGCATAGTACACTTTTTTGAGGTTTTCTAGTCTAAGAATATTTCTAATTCTGATAAATATACATTTCCTAATTCTTTTGACAAGTTCACAAATATGTGTTTTCCATTTAAAATGTTGATCTATATATACACCAAGATATTTAATATTTGAAGTTGAATTAAGTGTAGAACATGTTTGATTACAATTAGTTCCACCACATTTACTCTGATTTATTACAATTTTTATTTTTGGATTTGATTTACATTTATTGATAGAGAAAGGGATAAATTTTGTTTTTTCAGTATTTAATGAGAGGAGATTTTTATCGAACCAGTTTTTCAGCGTATTAATATCAATATTCGCTAGATTATTCACAGTATTTCCAATCAGAAAATATTTATTAATATGAATCCACCTACTAGCAGGTATTTACGCGGCAGTTTGAATATTTTCTCCTCATGAAGCAAAACTTTTACCAGTGGTAACCTAATGTTGGGAAAGGAGGGAAGCAATCGCAAGTGGCGCTTCGCACCATTTGCATTTGCTTTGTTCCTTTCCCGTAACTAAGTAATTATGGTTCAGTTCATAGGTTCGGCTCGCGTATGTATATACGCAGCCTTATGTGATTTGTGTCGGACGTTGCGGGTCTGATTCCCGAAATGACTTATTGTTACTGATTCCACCTAAGAATTAACATTAGTTTTTCTTTTCTTATATTATTACTAGCAGACCTGGTCACACGTTACTGTGGCTAACGAAACATAACGCCCCCAACCTCTATAAGCTATTTTATTTGAATACATATCAAATTCACACCGCCCCTTTGCCAGCCCGCTGCCAGCTGCCTGAATTGAATCTTTGAATTTCTTGGCTTTTCTCTACTATAATATGCATGTAGTATATGCTATTGGTGAAAACCGCATGAAAATCCGTTGCGTAGTTTAAAAGATCTAAGCGTACAGGCAGCGGGAGCGACTTCATTTTATACTACGTACAGATGAGTGATGCGCATCTGAAGGTTTTCATTTGATTATTGGATGGACCCTTGGAGGAAATATGGATCTTATAAAAAGATGACTTGCTGTTGTAAAAAACATTAATCCAAAAAACAATGCTTTGCTCACGCGTAGGTTTCCTCCGAGGGCTCTATGAACTACGACGCGAACTTCTTCACGTGAAAATGGTACCTACCCAATTTATTAATTAGATATGTGGAAATATTATTTTCATAGAATAATGTACCTATTTCACTTTTAGTTGTCTTTGATAAAACATTATTGCCCGCTTTCCTCCGAAATTTTGATAGAAAAATATATCTACAAGTTGTCAAAAAAGTCCTCAGTCGATTTCCTCAGATAGTAACTTTTTTTTAAAATTAAAATAATAATTATTACATCACAATTATTTCGGTTCTCGAGGAGTAGGTAAAAAGCAAATTATGTTTGTCAACGTGTCTTCCACTTCTGTTTACTTCACAAATGTCAATGTCGGAATGACATAAGATTCCATTTGCAAAAATGAAAATATGAGAACATCTTCCGATAAGGGTAATAGTGACTTTGCGCCACTTTTTATGTAGGTAAGATTGACAATATGGAGGTTTTTCTTATTTCAGGAAAATGAAATTTCAATGCTTGAATTGGTGTTGCGAGCTGAACATAGTTGTGTAAGTCTGTATGACTGACAGCATTGTGCAAAATAACGACAGAGACAACTGTTCGAGACTCCAACCAAACACGTTTACTGCTAGTAAAGAAACATTGCAAAATATATTGTATTCTCTTTCGATTGATTCGCAATTCCTGCGATCAACTACCTACAGGTGGAGAGGCTTGTATCTAAAAAACGTGGGGATCTAGGAGTAGTCTCGTCTATTGGCCAGCATTCGGCCAATAATAAAACTTGGAGGAATCCTTTTCTCATCCCGATTTTTTTTAATCACTCGGAGATAACATTAAAGCGGTGCCGACGGGTCCTCAGTAATGGCTTATGGTGTTTTTCTTCTCAGAAGGTAGGCCTACCTAAACGCCCGTCCTTCTATTATAATCTTCAATCCCTTTTTGAAGCCATAAAAATTATTACAAAGTAGGTAGACTAGGTATTACTATTCAACAAACTACCCTCAAACTGGGACACTTTTCAAAAGATCATAACCGATCTCAGTTTCAAACAGAAACAAGAGGCGGCAAAGAAAAGCTCGTTACAACGTGTCTATATTTAACCAGCTAAAACATCATTTTTTTACCAATTCTCTTTAACTTTTTACTATTTTTAATAATTTCAACGTCGAGATTTCCGTACTTTGTGCCTGTAACGTTTAGTTTTGGGAATCTTTATTTTCCTAACGAAGATGTTTTTGCTTTGTTGTTTTGACTTTTGCGTGATTTTCTTATGAACGTTTCATCGACTGTATTGTTTGTTATGTCTCTGTCATTAAACTTAAAGCCGACAAACGTGTTTTGTTTGTAAACTGAAATGTGTTGGAATTCTTTAGGCATATATTTCGCCAGAGAAATGAATACGTTACAGATAATTTAAGTATTATTTTTACGTAATTATTCGGGAGCTAGTGATTATTGGAAATAAAAGTCATGCCTTGATTATATTATTATGCAGAATATTTATGATTTCCACGCTCTCTGTGGACCACGGTTTGACAGTCGGAGTTAAAGGATTTCTAAAAAAAAAAAATTCCCCAGAATATTTTTATAAAAAAGCTAAGAAAAATAAATCACTTTTTTGAAGCTGATGAGCTCGATTTAGAACAAATCTAGCTTTAAAGGAGCTGAGTTGATGATACTTGAATGGGTTTGAATATTATGGGATCCCTGTAATTTTAAGAATGTATCGGGAGCATCTCCTATCCTTATCCTATTTTCCTCTTCCTCTCCCCCTCACAAAAAATTAATTTTTAGATCTAATAAAACTCCATCTTCAAATAATTTTAACATAGGAGACCTTTTTGGCTTAATTTAATTTAATTTTATATGTATGTATCTATATTTAATGTAAAAGCTGTTTGTCTCTTACAAATAAATAAATTTGCCGCTTCCTGAGCGTGCCGCCCGCGTGCGGTGCACGCCCTGCACTAAAGAACCTCCGTTGTTATTTTTTTTCCCTTTTGAACCATAGAGATATATTTATATATCAATGTTTTGAACACTTTTGCTTTTTTTGCATCAGGAATTTCAACGTATAGTTTTTTTTTTAAATTTCTTTATTGACCCTAAATTTATTGTTCTTATATAAATGTCTTCATTTAGAGGTATTGTAAGGTAGGTATTGTAAGGTGTCTATATGACGAAAATTTGAATTTTATTCATGATAAAGGAATTGGATATTTGCAAATTGCAATATTATTGATTTGTTCTTATTGAACAAGTACCTAGATGATTAAGATTCTGTAGAAATGAGATCCGTGAGTCCATGGGCGTTACCAAGTTTTGATTTAGGGAGGGGCAAAAAATAAAAATCTAGAGTAGGTAGGTACCGAAAAAAGTAGGCTTCCACAACATATTCATGCTTTATGAATCTTTAGGCTCTATGAATACAAAGAAAATGAACGGAAGAAGGAAAAACCATCCTACGAATAATGCTATAAATTTGAAAACGCGACTCGGTCGACAATTCATGCATCATAGTCCAGAATTCATGCATCGGCCAGCCAGGGTGGGGCAAATGCCCCCCTTGCCCCACCGTGCCTACGCCCATGCCTCAGTCAAAAAATCAAATCGGACTAACCAAATACATGTCCCATTTTTTGTGGTCTCATTCGTTTCCGATATGTTTAGCGAAATACTACAATCAGCACAAAATATAATCTATTGCGCAATTTATTTATATACAAACTTCCTTCCAGGACAAGACATTTATCTTAACGTTATACAGGCATTGATACTTATTTACTATTGTTTTTCAAGTTTAATTTTAAGTTTTTCTTTTACGTTTTCAATAATCAGATATAATTAATTTTATAAAAAACTGTTTTTTCATTAAAAAAAAGTTCTGCTGTGTACGTTATTATGTGTGACAGTTGTTTCGTCTTCTGAAGGCTTTATCATATTTGAAAATGCCTTTAGAAGACGAAATAACTATTACAGAACACACAATAATAATTGCACTGCAGAACTTGCTCACAAATAATACGTTTTTTTATAAATTTAATACCTAATATATCTATTATTAGAAAGTTTATGCATGGAGAAAATACGACTTTGCACTGTATTTAAAACAGCAGAGGATACTGTATTTAAAACAAGGGATTTTACAATATTTGCTTCCCTCTATTACTGTTTATACATTTATGAGAAGATTAGTAGCAAAAGTAGAGATGATATTTATTTTGAAAGACCGAAGAATTTAGGATTGAAGAATTTAGGACTGGAGAATTTTTATGAAATGACCTATTATAGCTTACGAGTTTTTATTTGCTTACATTTTTACACAATTTACATCAAATTATCTTTTTACATAATTGGTTATAATGTCGCGGCTCTAAAGGTGAAGGTACAAGGTATTTGACTTTATGAATACGACTGTCTGAAAAGATGAGTTTTAAGTTTAGCTCTAAATTTTGCCGAGTCCAGTGCAGTCTATTCCAGGCTTTAGGTCCTGACTCCGAAAGCACGCTCACCGAACCTAGTATTTGGTGTGAGCTTTGGTTCCTTCAACCTTCCGGTAGCTGATGACGCTGCTGACTTGAGGGTTGACTGTCGAGAATTGGAATTTTCTGGGATACACATTTCCGATAAGTGGGACTTAAATACCACCCAGCATAGCTTGAAATGAATTCTTTCAGGACATTTCAGTGAAGATTTTTGAGATTTGCCGCAGGGTTGAAAACGGATAGTAATTTATTGATTTTATATTTGGGAGACTTAGGTAGGTCCATATATTCCGTTGCAATAATCTAGACGTGAAACAACATACAAATTGACTAGTAATTTATTCCCCTCAGTGGCAGATTTCTCCGCACTGCATTAATTTGCCAATTGAAAGAACCCCGTGCTTACAGTTCTGTAAAGGAAAAATCATCGTCCTTATCGACACCCTACTCTACCTACCTACCACAGTACCTAGTTTGATATTTATGTCTTTGGAGTGAAGTCACTCCTGAAATGGTTATTGGGAAGTTATCAATGATAATAATTAATGTTTATTGGAGAGTTATCAATGTTATGCTGACGTCTGCTTGTGGCGTCCAGAGAACCTCCAGTCTTTGACGGATTCAGCTTCAGTCTATTTGAGGTCATCCAGCAAGTAATTGCTTCCAGACTCAGTGCTGGTTTTTAGACTGTATATTTCTTCTTGTAAGCAGTAAAAATATTGTTTACTTTTTATTCACTGTTGATAAGAAAGCTTCCTTTGTAATACATATCTATTATTTATATGTATTCACAAAAATAAAATAGCGTTGTACCTGCGTGGTAGGTCCTGCCTTCCTAATTTTTTTACTCAAAATTATTCTGTCTGAACGTTTTGCAGTGTCATAAAATAATTCAATTGGCGCCATCTGTGAATGCACAGATTATCACGTAGATTCCGTTTAAGGTTAAACGCAACGTACTTTATAATCTACGCATTCACAGATGGCGCCAATAAAATTATTTTAGGTTTTAAACACTTTTGCAAGTTATGCTTTAAAATATTAAGAATAATTAATTGTTCGCGCCCGTACATACGCAATATGAATATGAATAAATAGTTTTGTCCATAAAAAACTCAAATCTTTCAAGAGAGGCTGACAAATACAAAATTACATCGGTGATTCAATCCAATATTGTATTTGTCAGCCTCTCTTGAAAGATTTGAGTTTTTTTGTGGACAAAACTATTTATTCATATTCATATTGCGTATGTACGAGCGCGAACAATTAATTATTCTTAATATTTTAAAGCATAACTTGCAAAAGTGTTTAAAACCTAAAATAATTTTATTGGCGCCATCTGTGAATGCGTAGATTATAACGTACGTTGCGTTTAACCTTAATCTTAAACACGAAAATCATTTTGTATTGTCACAAACCGCCATTTACGTTATTTTTTGGAATCCTGAAAAGAAACGATCTTCTGTGAGATTTTTCGTTGATGAATTGAATGGCTTTCGGGCTACGTAAACATAACCGATCTTTAAAAAAAGAAAAAAAATTGCATTGCACACCATCTGTTGGGCAATAGATTTAAGAATGGTAGTGTCGGTTCAGCGCCATCTATTGGGTAATAGATTATTGTTACAAAAATTTGAACTAAATGTTTACATAAAATTGAGATCTAATAAAATGCGTGCTGATATTGAAGTCGATATAATCAATTATTATTCACATTATTTGACGCAGAAATGCTGAATAAAGTACCTTTACAACTTCGTGGGTACGGAAAAAAGTTAAGTAGTTTTGGAAAACTTCACTGCAGTTTGAAATTGTTTACATATATTGTACCAACCGCAAGAAATGAAATACGACTGATAAAAAATAATAATAAAATTGTTAACACAAACTTGATAACGTTGCATAATAGTTGACAATTCATGCCACTTGTAATAACCTGTAAATGATTTTCTTTCTAGTATGATTCTAATAGGCAGTGAGTTGACAGAGTTCTGTGTTGGAATTGAAATTGCATTGCACCAATTTAAACGACATTCAGGTACATAGCCAAATATTGCTTTCAATTCATCATAATTTTGTAAATTTACTTTGATAATGATCAAAATTTTAACCACTTGTTTTTTTTTGTAAACCTACGATTGTTGTGTTTGAATAAATATGTATAATAATATTATATTTGTTTGCTTTTGTACTGTAAAATTATTAGTAGGTACCTACCTAAATAATTCACAAATGAATGAATTTTTGCATGTGTGCATAATATTCAATACATAAAAATAAAATCTTCTTTTTTTTAATTTTTTCTCTTTCATAAATTGGAAACTAATAATTTTCGGTTTCATTGTTTAATTTTATTTCCACGCTGCTACCTAAATTATTACGTAGGTCGACAAATACATTTTGTCAATTTAATGTATCACTTATCAGTAATGCTTTGTAATACATAACATGAATATACAATACCTAACATGTCAGCAATAGATTTTTTTTACCTGGGGTGATGAAATAATTCTTACGCATTTCAAAAATAAATAAAGTTATCTTAAAATATATCTATTTTAATTACACTATTGTTTTCTTGATTGAATGAATGAATCCTTCAACAGAAGCAATCTTCCCAAGATGCCTTCCATTGATATGCTTGTTGTAATTCTAAGCGACCAGTTCAGGCACGGGGGCTCCATCGAAGCCAGAGTCAAGTTAGCATCTCAGAAATTAGGAGTACCGTACAGGGCCAGCAGATATTTTAATCGTACTCATCTGCTGATCCTGTAAAAATCACCAGTGCACCCCACTGTTGAATTGTGCAGCCACCTTTTTTCTGGAGTCCCAAAATACATGAAAGAACCCTTGATTTGTGCAGAAACGGGCGGTCTGTGTTATAGATTCCCCTATCTTAACAAACAGATTGCAATCTTTCGAGTACAGGCGTCAGGTAAGTATGCTGTTATTGTGCTACTGGTATAACAATTGAAGATGTTCCGAGAAACTAGCATCATTGCTCCCTTTGGCATCGGTGCAGAGTCGGGAAACACGCCTAAACATGTGCCCAACGTATGGTTAGGCGTGTTTCCATGGTTGAAAAAAAATGAATGCCGCCGAATCTTGGAAGTGGAAATTATCAAACTTCCCACAATCCGATGCAGCTGAAACTCGGCAGATAGACTTATTGGCGATGACTATGCTTTTTATCAACTTTCAGTGGCAATCAACTCAGAAACAAGTCAACTCAACACCTCTTTGAAAAGTCATTAAAAGCTGTGAAAAAATAATTTTAAAATAGCCCTGAACCCTAACCTAACGTAACCTATTTAACCAATTTTTTATATTTTTTTTCATCACTTTTAATGACATTTCAAAGGAGGTTCTGAGTTGATTTCATTCTGAGTTTTCCGGTCACCGATTTTAGCAAGGTCAGTAGCGTGGTTGATTCCAATTACTGTGAAGGAAGGTTCTAACCTCTTCAAATAGATTTTTATTTTTAAAATTTAAAAAAAAACATTTGAAAATAGATGTATTCTAAAAAATGTTGTAAAAACTTGGTTTTTTACGGATTCATTTTTCAGTTGAATAGATAAGCTTTATAGATCATTTTGGAATTGATGTTGCTGGTGAATATAGTTGCTTTCACCTAGAAAATTCACGAAACCAGAGCTCTTTGCTTGAAAGTCTAGACTGCTACAGATGAACAAACATTTTTGCTTAATGTATAAGTAAATATTTTGTTGGTAATCTTTAACCTTTTATAAGAAACAAGATAAGAAACTTAATAATAGATAACTCTCCGAGAGATCATGTAATTAACAAATACAATACAAAAATATTCTAGCTGTACTTCAAAGCTAATGCTGTATTATTTATTATAACCACAAATATTACTTACTGTAGTAAGATACTGAATAATGTCGTCTGTTATAATTTTATTATGTTTTATTCCGATAATAATGTACATTCTGTCGCTGAATAACAATAACAGTAATAAATTGTTTGGTTCAAAGATGGCAGGCTACATATACATCGGGGAGGTGAATGAGCTGGGAAGCGAGCAGTTTGTTTGGATGTTCGGAAATGTGGTTGAATCCTACAAGGAAGCGGCCATCGCAGTTGCCGAAAAGGTGCCGTTTAAAAATGTCGGGGATTTGTGCAATGCTTTTTCTGAGCACCTCGAGAATCTCTCAAAGGATGGTAAGCATCCAAATTTATTACATAATTACAGCACTATATATATATATATCATCGTAGCAGGGTCACCTCATGACTTTGAAATCAATGTGATCAGATCAACGAGTGCAGATCTGCTGAGTTTTTCCAGACTGCAGGCTGCAGATTAAAGATTGATAAATTGTGATAACGTAACCTCTATAGAAGAGGAAATAGTTATTAGCACTTTAATTTTATTACGTCAGTTATTTCAGTAGAACATTATTTTATTTCCCGGTTTTACATTTTAAAAGCTTTACCATGCTCTTCTTAAATTCTCCACACCAACTTAGTTAGCAGTTACCGATAATTCTTGTGATAACTCTCGAGAGAATCAATTTTCACTATTTCATTTGAGTTCAAGAAAAAAACCTTTGCTGATAGTAAAGTAATTCAAAAGAACGAAATATTTCCTGTTGTCGTTCCAATATTATTATCATTTAAAACTTTCATCAGTTGGTGTTTTTAATTGTAAGATGAATTATTCACTTTCCAGAAAAACAGAAAATCCTAAGTCTACATCCTGATTTAGCGGGAAGATTAGCAGATACTGATGAACTGACAGAGGAATCTGCCAGGGAACAAAAGTCTGCAGAACTCAATGCATTGGACCCTGAAAAGAAAGCCAAAATAAACCTGCTCAACTACAAGTAAGTGATGATCGTTCTATATCTGAAAAATCTGTTGTAGGAAAAATGTTACTCAATGTATGTACAGAATAAATTTGAAGTTCTCATGTAAGTGCATTTGATAAGACCTGCATTTTGGAAATCACTACTCTAATTTTTAGGACTAAATGTTGTAGGAAGAAATGTAAAAGACCCTCCACACAGCATCCCACTTTAATTTTTAACTTTAATTTTTAAATTGTATGCCACTATAAATATTAATGTATGCTATTAATATCTTCAAAAAGGTAAAACTATAATAAATATATTTTCAATTGTTTTCATACTTTGTTAACAAAATCCCAATTTAAATTTTATTTCTAAAATCTAATAAATGCTTTTTATTTCTATTCTTATTAAAAAAAAAATACTACTACATAGTTCCATTTTCATAAAATCGATTAAATATTGTATTTTTTGAGAAATAAAATAAATATTTTGTTCATATTTCTGTTTTATTTTATTGACGCCACTGAATGGAAAATCAGGATGACAGTTCAAATTTGAGTAATGAATAAACTGATGTGTAAAAGGTTAACAAATATTAATTGTACAGCTTTATTATGCAAGCGAAATAAATAATTGCTGAGCTAGGAAATTCTACAGTAACAACCGTTTTTTGCCAATATCGCAAAAAGTACTTTTTTGGACGTGACCATTTTTGATACCAATCGTCACATAATTGTTATCCATACTAATATTATAAATGTGAAACTGCTCGAGTTTGTTTGTTACGCTTTCACGCATTAAACAATAAAACGATTTTAAAAATTCTTTCACCAATAGAAAGCTAAATTATATGCGAGGACCATAGGTTGTATATAATGGTAGCTCTGGCGTTATGACATTATAAATATTAATATATTATATTTTTTATACATTTTCTGTCACTAACAAAAGCGAGTTATTACAAACGTCAGAAAACAAATCGTTGCCATATTTGTTGATATATTTGTGGGCTCTATGCTGATGGGTACTCAGTCTCCTACTACAAAATTCAAAAATTAGAATATGTTTTGTTTTTTTTGGACAAGCTTATGTTTTGAAATAAATGTCAGATGAGAGTTCCTACATTAAAAATATAATTCGTAATGATTATAAAGACTGTATAAATAAATAGTGTTATTTTTTATTATTTTTACAAACTTCCTCATATTTAAATAAAAATAAATCTCCGAAATGTTTGTAAATGCATAAATTTCGAACGACTGCACCAAATTGGATAATTCTTTTTTTCTTTGAGCTCTACCATTATGAAATTTAGGTGGCACGCGAGCTGTTTGAAAACTGAATGTACCGGGAATGAATGTATGGAATGCGGAACGGGGTGAGGGGAGAGGGGATAATTGATAAGTGCAAGCGCTTCAGTAATTTCCCCTAATACCATGCGAGCAAAGCCGCGGGGAAAAGCTAGTATTATATAAATTGAATTTAATTTTTATTTTTTTTTATTTAGTAAAATATTTACACATTTATGTACATTATTTATAAAATGTTTTGACTGTCCAACTAGGATGATTCCCGTTTTAGGACAGTCAAGTTAGGATAAGTGTGAATATATATGGACCATGATTTATACAAAAAGTAGTAAAATATTTATAATTTCATAATTCCACAGCCGAGCTGTTGAACATAAGAACGAGTCGAGAAGCGACCCGTTCTCATGTGACAAATGTCAACTGTGTACACATGTTGGGCACGCGTTTGGCATGTTTCCCAACTATGCACCGGTGCCGAATTGATCAATGATACTAGTCTCTCGGAGCATCTTCCATTGTAATACCAGTAGAACAAGGACAGCATACCTATGCTCTAAGGATTGCAATCCGCTTTTCCTAGGCTATGGAGGATTTGAGTGATATTGATAATAATGTTGCGTGGATTTGATAATTTTTGATGTTGCATATATTTAAAGTTTTTTTTTTCTGTAGGTTTCGAATGTGTTTCGGCAGCTTTGATAAAAACGTTTTGTGGATATTTCAAAAGAGAATAAATTTGCATTGGATTTGACCAATTTTGATAATAATCGTCACATGTGTATTATGTTACATACGGTGTAATCTGCATGAAAAATATTTGTTCTTACCATCTTTTTTCAGCTACAAAACCAAATTCGGATTTCCCTTCGTCATCTGCGCCCGGGAGAATAAAGCAAATGTGATAATGGAGCAGTTGGCTGTCCGCTACAAAAATACCCTCGACCAAGAAATAAACATAGGAATCAACGAAGTCAAGAAGATCACCAACCTCAGAATCCTCGACCTTGTGTTGGACTATTAGCTTTTCATTCCTTGTTGTTTTCTTTTAAAGACCATTCTGTTTGTGTTGAAATGGTTGTACTGCCTTATAAATGTATTTATCATTTGGTAAATAATACAAGTGTGCCATTGTCTTACTTAAATGTAAGTAAATAGTATATAAGATATAATTTTTATATTGAATTTTCATATACATTCCAATAATGTAAATTGAATAAAAACACGTGTTTTATAAATTAAATTAAATTTTATCAATTTCAATTTTTTTATTTCTTCGATAATAATAACTTATCACCCACTTGTTGCAAAAAGTCCACAAATATTATTAAGAGGAAACCCTGTCAGAGAAATTTGAATAATAGATATTTTACCAAACTGTTGCTGTCAATACTGTCCCCTGATTATAACTGCACCTCAGGCTGACAATACCTAAATAAAATCGTCAAAACTGAAGTATTGTATTCCCCATTTTTCTCCCCAAAAACTGGACTGATTTTTAATATTTTTTTGCCAACTGTATTAGCAGAAAATATTCTGTCTGTATGTTTATTTAAAAAAAAAATACATCGCCTAGTTTGTATACTGTGCGTGTCTATTGATGGCATTCAAAACAAGCAATTTTAACGAATTTTGGAGGGTCCTAACTTCTATAAGTAACTTATCAAAAAAGCAAAATCTACCTAGTGGTCTATCTTACTAATATTATAAACGGGAAAGTTTGAATGGATGTATGTATGTTTGTTACTCTTTCACGCAAAAACTACTGATGAAACCTTACAATAATATAGCTCATACATCAGAATAACAAGTAGGCTGTATATAATGGTAAGCTCTGGCATTATGAATTTATATAATGATTTGTGTATTTCATATATTTAGAGGCAGGGAGGAATGACAGGGGGAAGGGGAACGGGCAGGTGGGGTTCGCGGAGAGGGAAGAGACGAGGGAGAGGGAAGGTGGTGAAGGTGGAAGGGAACGGGGAAGCACGGGAAAGGACATGCAGGGAGAATCAATTTATTTCTTTGAATGGCATTGCAACACATGCCGAGGACCAGATAGTCTATATTATATTAAAAAATATTTGCACTAGTGTCAAAATTCTAAGAGGAATTCATTTGTATATACAACAATATATTTTTTGGTGGTGAGTACGTAACAGTAACTCTACACAGGAGGCCCCGAGGAAAATAATTTCCCTCAGGGCCTATGTCATCTGGGATGCTGTGTGGAGGGTCTTTTACATTTCTTCCTACAACATGGGTCTTTTCAAGACCCATGTTGTAGGAAGAAGGAAACACAGAGGCCGGCAAATCGTTCCACAGTAGAGCTGTTGAACATAAGAACGAGTCGAGAAGCGACCCGTTCTCATGTGACAAATGTCAACCGTGTACACATGTTGGGCACGCGTTTGGCGTGTTTCCCGACTATGCACCGGTGCCGAAGGGATCAATGACGCTAGTTCCTCGGAGCATCTTCCATTGAAATACCGGTAGAACAAGGATAGCATTCCCACCCGATGCATGTGCTCTAAAGATTGCAATCCGTTTGTTAAGTTAAGAGAATCTTTCAAACGGACTGCCCGTTTCTACACAGAGTCGAGGCTCACGTTTTCATATTTACAGCACTTCATAGGATGGTTTTTCCTTCTTCCATTCATATTCTTTGTATTCATAGAGCTTAAAGCATGAAAATGTTGTAGGGACCTACTTTTTTTCGGTACCTACTCTGGATTTTTATTTTTTGCCCTACCGTAAATCAAAACCTGGCTACGCCCGTGGTTGTGCGTAAGTAACATTCTAAAATACATAGTTCTTACAGTGCTACTTGTGTATGTTGGCAGTGGCGTAAACATGAAGTAATGTTTTATCTCTATATTTAAGTCTGGCAACTCCACCTATTATCGTTATGTCATAGACAACAACGCCCTCCTTTTTCACCAACTCATATGTGTAGCACCATACTTTACTTACATCTTTAGTACATATTATAATGAATTTATCATGTCGTCATTCTTAAAATTGTTGGGTGATGAAATTGTGGCAACTTTTTTTTAAATACTGCATGGATTCCGCTCAATTTAGACACGTTGGGCCCCAGTTAAGCAGCTGTCCCAAGTAAGCGAAGTATAAGATAGGAAAAAAAATAATGAAAAATTACTAATTTTGCTTGAAAGCGTTAAATCTTTTCTCGGTATATTGACATCTTACACCCGCAGCAGTATACAGAGAACTGAACAACTTTACGTTGATGAATTTCGGCGGATGGCGAAGAGCCAGCATGGGCTAAATCTACCGAATTACTGCCGAATGAACTCAGAACTTCCATAGCATCGACTCCCCTCACCCGCGCCACACACCGCACTCCCGCCCTTCTTAACTAAAATTCGTTTCCTCAGGCATGATTTGTATCGACTTCAAATGGGAATTTGACCCAATTAAACGGAATGATGTCCTAAACTAAATTAGTATTAGTTTCTTTATTTGATTTCTGTTCCTTAGCCAGCTGTCCCGATAAACCGGAGTACCAATTAAGCGAAATCGACTGTATATTTATTTATTTAAAAAAAATTCCAGTGATTTTCCACAGGTTTAAAAATATTTTCTGTTGTACTTGCATTCAAACAAAAACTGCGATGAAAGCATATTGTTTGTTGTTACAGTATTATTTGCTGACATTGAATAATATGATGTTACACATTTTTTTTAAATGAAATCATTCCTATTTCTCAATAGGCAATAATATTAAAAAAAAACCTTTGTTCAACGTTATAATTTGTTTATTCCGAAATGTGGGCAGGTAAGTGGAATGCCACACATCTCACAATACTATACATTAGGTATACACAAATGTATCGACCGTTCCAAAGAACAATGTCATATGTGCAATTTTGCAGTATAGCTGTTTAAAAATTCATTTCGGCATTTTTACTGTTAATGAGATCAAGGAATACAGCAATAAAATTTTTTTATTTCATTTAATTTCATTCAAAATTCCGAAAATACAGACTTTTAAATCAACATTGGAGGTTATCCACCACATACCCGCCCTGGTATAAGTAACATATGGTTACTCCTTCAAGGCTCTCGCAAGATACTAATTTTTTTTGTTAAACGAAGCTACACTTATTTATTTTTGAACGAATCTAGACCTCCAGTGTCCCTGCATACGTTGTTAGTAAGCAGTATGCAAGTGCTTAACAGGAAACAAAATGCAAAAATATGTTAGTAAAGCAAATATGAATTAAACAGGGCAAAATGAGAAAAAAAAACTCATTCATGAGACTCCGTGAGCGGCATTGCATCGTGTAAAAAAAACCTGCAAGCACCTGTATTAAATGGAGAACATAAAAAATACAATAAATCTCAAATCAATAGGCAAGTACCAACAAAAAATGTGAATGGCATTCGGTCTGACCATAAACCACATTAGCTTCCGTGTCCCTTAGCCAACCACTCAGTGAAGCCTCAAAGAATGTTAACTGAATATTTGGGGTAAAATACCCGAAGACTAAAAGAAAATTCAGCATTGAGTAGTCAGAGGCAGGACAAAGGACAGTCAAGGTCGCCTGATCAAGCCTCAAGCCTACACATGTCATTGGGGGAGGCGCAAAGATTTGAGAGGGACCTGCAAAACAGATAATGTAAGTAAATATGAAGCAGGAACGAGGTCCATCACACCCCCATACGGGGATAGGGAAATAAAATAATAAAAAATAAAAGTTGGAGTTCAGTTCATCCAGTAAAACAATGAAAAAGTTAAAGACAAATATAACAAAACAAGGAACATGACCTAAATAACAGGTATTAAAGTAATTATTAATAGAACAAATCGCAAGACAACTATATAATTTTTTTGAAAATATAGTGAACAAAATAGATAAATAAAATATTGCAAAAGAATTAACTATTGTATACAATTAACTATTATATATTTATATATAAATAAAGAATAAACATAACGCAAATATGTAAAATACAATTGAAAAATATAACAAATAACTAATAATAAAATAACAAATAACAGAAACACAAAATACATATTACATAACAAATAAATCCAAGCAGTAAAGGAATCATAAAGAGTGTCCGTGGATTCAAAAGCAAAATACACCTGGTACCTAAGTAATTTTACAGCTAGTCAGCGACTCTAAGAACAGGCCATCTCTCAACCCAGACTTTCGTGAATTTCCTCAGGCACTCAAAGTTTACCTTATTCGAAACGAGATCTGTATTCCAAACAGGTCTCGTAATAACCTGCAAACCATCAATCATTTCATCTCGAGCATCCGTCAAAATCTCACAGTGCCACAAAATGTGCTCGGCTGTTTGGTCAGTATCACCACAAGCGCAATTGGGATGGGATGATAGAGTCAGTCTGTGAAGTCTACCTCTAAACTCTCCATGCCCAGAAAGCAATTGGGTGATGTGGTGGTCCATTAAAAGATATGCCCCTTCCATTCTGATTTTAACTGATGGAAAGAAGGAGAAGGTCCATCTTCCCATATTCGATCTATCCCATCTCATCTGCCATTCACTCAGCGTTCTTTTTCTCATCATCTTTAGAAGTTCAGGGAGAGGCACTGCTCCACCAGGTATTAATTCAATACCAAGGTGGTTTACAGGTCTTCCTCTTTTCAGACACTTCTTTGTCAAAACTTCCCTAATTTCTAAATCTATTGGCAAAATGCCGGCCAAAATTGGCAAAGCATCCGATGATACTGTTCTGTAGGCTCCTGAAAGCGCCAGTAAAGGGATTCGCTGGCTCCTCTTAAGCGCTGAATGAATGAGTGAATTACCCAGTCGATGTTCCCATACACAGGCACCATATGAAACTTGTGCCACATATATGCATGTGTATAATAGACGGAGCGCAGGGAAACGTAAACCCCATTCAGCAGTTGAGACTCTTCTCAGTTTTAAGAAGAGAGCCTGGGCCTTACTAGAAACGCTTTTAACGTGAGTCAAGAACGAGGACGATCTGTCTAATGTAACGCCTAGATATTTAGTACTCTCAACGAAACGGATTGCGGTATCTCCCATTTTTATGAAAGGGTTTCTACCTCTACTGAGGGAGCCTTTCATAAGGAGACCCACGGTCTTATGGGGAGCAAAAGTCAGTCTGTTTTCCTTTCCCCAGTTAAGAATCATATTCAAACCTTCTTCAGCTTTATTTTCAACTTCTTTTCTACTGTTCCCAGAGACCAAATACAATTTGTCGTCTGCGTAATCAATCGCAATAGTGCCTTCAGGTAAGGGTAACCTGGAGGAGTCATCGAATAAAATATTCCAGAAGTCTGGTCCAAGGACCGAACCCTGAGGACAACCCATGTCCACATCTCTTTCAATGATGCAATCACCAAAGCAAATTATAATTTTTCTATCTTTAAAATAATCGCAAGATATTTGAAACATTTTTCTTGGACAATTACGATTTTTTAATTTAGTCAAAATCATCGCCCACCATGCATTATCGAAGGCACCAGTTATATCTAAGAAGATACCGATTACGTACCTCTTTGTGCAGACCTTCACCCAGTCAAGCGCAGTCATAATGGCGTGCTCCGTGGACTTACCTGGGACGAATCCATATTGATGTACGTATGATGGTGTCAATGTTTCTCGTAGACGATTTTGAATAAGTTTTTCCAATATTTTCCCCAATACAGGAAGAAGTGTTATTGGTCGATAAGCTTTAACATCAGTTCTTTCTTTGTCGTTCCCTTTAGGTATGATCCTGAGCACGCCTTTCTTCCATACAGAAGGGAAAACTCCCCTTCTCATACACGTTTCCATAACCTGAAAGAGTTCTTCCTTGGCATGGATCCATACATACCTCACGATTATACTATTCAGTTTGTCATGCCCTGGTGCCTTCCTAGGACCCAAACCCTTAATTATAATTTCTACTTCAGCTCTAGTTACTTTAGAAATTCTTTCCTCCTGGGAGAGGATTGGAGGAATCCGTGATTGATTTCTAATCTGTTGGTGGTGGTCGCTTTCCCCAATGACTGAATCTAAGGGAACTAGCTTTCCCAGAAGTGTATTGAGAGTAGTCGCCACGTTAATACTCTCAACATTCCCGTTATCATTGTCGATAACACTAGATAAAAACCGATCAGAACCTTTACCCGTTTTTTCAATGGCGCTACGAATATCCCATGGGTTAGAGTTACCAACTTCTTTAACCCAATTATGCCAAGCAGCTCGTTTTGCCAAAAGTACAGCCGATCTGAAAGCTCTACGAGAGCTACTAAGTTGTCTCCTAAGGGTGCATGTCTCCTCCTCCGTACATCCAACCCGTCTAGAGACACCTAAAGCTCTGTAAGCTCTCTTAAAGGCACCCTTGAGCAAAGTCAGCTCAGTCGACCACCACGGAGACCTAATAATCGTCTTTGGGTTTGTTCTTCCCAGAGCCGATTCAGCAGCTGATACTACGGCTGCATTGAAAAAATTCCCCAAATTGTCCGGATCTCTTGCTGCTACGTCATGAAAACCCCTTAAAGTATCACGCAGAGCATCCCCAAAGTTATCCCAATTCGCCCGAGTGGTTCTGAAGTTCCAGGAGGATCTCGGAACTTCGGTCTTCTTGACACCCACTGTATATGTTATTAATCTGTGATCAGAATTAATAGCACATTCGTGGACCTTCCATTTAGAAATCTTGGCCGCAATTGATCCAGAACAAAGAGTTAAATCAATATTGCTCTCGCCATGTGTGTTACTGAAAGTAAAAATACTACCAGATTCATTTATTAAAGAAAGACCTTGCGCCGCAATAAGGTCTTCGACGGCGTCTGAGCGTTCCGTCCGTGCTTCAAAAGTGTCAAACCACATTGGTGAGCGAGCATTAAAGTCTCCTCCAATAACTATGTTATGTCCTTTAAGCACGTTTAGCGCGCGCGTCAGGCTCAAGATATGAGGTCCTACTGGATTATTATATTTGAAATAGACTGAAATTAAAATAATTTCAGTATTTCCAAAATGAAGTGAAACACAAGTTTGGTATTCGTTTGACAGTCCCACCAGAAGGAGGGGACTGATTAACGAAATGTTAACAAGGACTCCCGCCCCCGGTGCTGTGCCAATTTCGAGTACCGCACCCGGATATTGAATAGGCGTTCTACCTAACCAGGTGTATTGCTCCTGAATGAGTAATATGTCAATTTTTTTCTCAGTCATAACCTTCACAGCCTCAAGCGTGGCCAATCGAGACCTCTGAAGATTAATCTGACCAAGAGAGAGAATGTTGTTAATAGCCATAGTCAGTAAATCTAACTTGAGCTTCGATAGCAGCTATTTGTGCAGGGCACAGCCGATCCCCAGTAACATGTGCAGCAGGTTTTTTAAATCTCGTGCAGGTTGCACATACAGCAGCTTGTGCTTTCTTGGGGCAATTCTCCACATCGTGACCAGTAGCTGCACAGTGGCGACAAGTGGAATGCTCCTGCGTGCATGATTTACTGATATGCCCATATTGTTGGCACTTAAAACAACGGGTAGCGCCAACATAGTCCCGAGCACGGCAGGCATTCCACCCAAGAAAGCACATACCACTGTCAATTAGAATTTTTCTTACCTCAGGGTGACACGTCAGGATCATATTCATTTTGGGGGTATCTCGTTTTCCAAAAAGTGAGACTCTTCTCATAGTCCTCAAATGGTCCTCTTTAGAAATATTACACTTACCGGTTATGTTATTCTGATAAATCTCTTCAAAGAGAGCAGTGTCCAAAGAAGAATCTCCCTTTGGAACATCATACAGTACAATCTTGGGAAGACGGCCTTGTGGACTAACTAATTTTATACCTGTTGCTGATAGTTTTTCGACTGCTTTTTTTATGTTACTAACTCCCAGCGAAGTGGTCGTTTGTAGGGCAATACCCCCGCCTTTAATTTTTTTAGTGCGAACAACTTGAAATCCATCTTCGCGAGGATTTAGAACAGTTGTTAATTTTTTTTGTAGTTCCTCAGATGTTTTACCCTCCGGGACGGTAGGGTAAAATAAGATAGTCGGCTGAAGGGAAGGTGTGGGTCGTTCTGTTCCATTCAAAAATAATTTCTTAGATTGGTTCTCTCCACTAGATGCAGCACTTGCATACGTTTTCTTCTTTGTTTGTACAGAAGTTCCCGCTGTTAGATTGTTCGATTTATTTATTAAAATATCAATTTTTTCAGAAATGTTTAACTGAACGTCTAATACTTTTGAAAGTGTTTCCGCTTTAGAAATGGCTGCTGCGTGAGAGATGGCTAGAGAGGTAAGGTACCTCCTCATCTCTTCAATCGAACCAAGAATGGAGGAACGATCATCCTTCTTCATCTTCCCGTCAATTACGGTACGAGAAATGGATAACATTTGTTCAAAAATAGGTTGCAGTATTTCTACTGAAAAATTGTCATCTGGTGTATTTTCAGAATTTTTGGATTGGTCGATAATTGGATCCATGCCCGTTTTGTCCACATCATTATTTTTGTTCTTCTGATTAATGTTTCCAGGAATAGACGCTGAAGTTGATGCAGAGGATTGTCGTACATAACTATTAATATTAGTAAGACTAGGAAAGTCATCATCTTCAGATTCAGAAGAGACCATTGTAATATTTTTTTAAGTAAACCTTCACGAGTTAAAAAAAAAAAAAAAAAAAAAAAAAAAAAAAAAAAAAAAAAAAAAAAAAAAAGCATACACAAACTTGAAATGTTTAAAACAAGTTAGGTTAAAAGTACTTAATCCAATTTATTGTCAGGGACTTAAAGTCCCCGACTCGGAAGAACAAAATTCAAAATTCAAATTCCATGCAAATGATTTTAAACGAAATGTCAAAGAAAAAATAATATGTCCATTTGAAATTAATTTTCACAAAAACTAATATAAAACACACATTATAACTCACAAATTATATTAAAATGGTTAGGGAAGAAGTCCCGTAACCCAAATATCACAATTTAACACTTTGAAAAGCGATTTAAACTGGTTTTTTTTTAAATTAAAATGCAGAGAATGCCAAGTACATGCAACCTTATCGGAAGCTAGAACTGAACTGAAATAAAAAATAAAAAAATTTAAATCAACAAACGGAAATTAAAATGAGCCAACAAAACTATTTTCAATTTTTAGCAGATCCGACATTGTTTTTTGGGGCGTTTGTTTTGGAACCAGCCATTCGATTTAGTTAATATCATATCTCCAAATATTAATATGGAAACATATGAACTGCTTACTGCAGTTTAAAGCCAATGAATCCACTTAGATTCCACCGTTTATCTCATATTTTTAGGTTTTATAAAAAGAAAATTTTAAAATCTTTAATTTAGGATTAATATTGATTTATAAAAACCACCTACTTTAATTAGGGAAGCTCATTATCATAGACATTTCTATCGCTCAAGTGATCATAAATTTAAAAAAGATTGTAAATAAAGCATATTTCGTGCAAGCGGGAGACTGGTGAATCTACATCACATTTGGAGTCGACTTTGTGGTTTAACTTTATTTGATTTGAGCTTTCATTTTTGAGTAAATCAAGTCCAAATTTGGAATTTTCAGGGTTAAACTCAAATAAAATATACAACTCTAGGGTGGTAATAACAGCTGTTAACTGTTTTTTTGTAATCGCGTTGAAGCCTGGACCAGGCTCTGAAAGTTTTTAAACTCTTTAAAGTTTTATTTGGGTTCTCCATGTGATATAGATTCACGAGTTTCCTGCTTCTACGATGGGTTTCTGGACACCGTGTATAAACATCACTTTGTGTGGTTTTAATTAAACATAATTTCTCAGTTTTTAACAATTTTATTAAGAGCATGATTAAACCAATTGAAATCTTTTATATTTAGGGACATAAAAAAAAACTTAAGTATTAAGTATTACAGTAGACCGAGAGACCTCTCAACAATAGCGTGGGGCTGCCCCATCTGCTCCCTGAACTCGGCAGTGTTAAGGGTGTCCTCGAAACCGATGCGGAGGTCATCTCCGGTGAGGGAATCTCGGAGAGCATTGGAACTCTCCAGGAATGGCAGTCTTCCAATCTGAAAATGCAAATAAAATAGATTTATGGAGTGTATATGTTATATTAATTGAGGCATCCTGAGACAGAACCTATAGAATTTTAAGAAAATACCAAAGATATAGGCAAGCCTTCATTATGTTGATATTTGCGGCCAGTTGTTAAGCGTGTGATGTACTGGTAAATACAATGACTGGCATGGCAGTACTGTATCACTGCCACGATGTTGTGCGACATCACGAAACAAGTTCACTTTGAAAGAACTTTGTCATTTTTGGAGTTATCGAAAAAATAATTTAACCGTTGTTAATAACTTTTTAATTATAATATGTTTTCATTAAAAATAATCTCTTGAACATCGGAGTAGAAAATTAGGCAAAACACCGGGCGAGAATTGCAGAACTGTGCAAAAATTACCTTGAGTTTTGTTCAAATAACAAGATAAAAACTACAATTTTTTTTTGCAATTGTTTCTGTTTACAAGATAATGTATGTATCTTGGTATTCATACATATTTCGTATTTATATCGTAAGACATTTCTCCAGAAAAGCTGTTTATCTAAAAAAAAAACAAGAGAGAGACAACTACTGTTAAAATAAAAAGTTTTCTAGACAAGTCACAGAGCCATTACATTCATGAAATAAAAGTAGCAGCTATAGTGTTATTAACAAAATCAATTCTGATTTTGTCCTCTGAACAGTTTTCAAAGCATAAACGTTAAAATCGCATTGCAAAAAGTTCCAGTATGGATGATATTAGAGGGTGCACATGTGCGTGAGTGCTGAGCATGTTTGTAAAATTTTTATTACACAAAATTTTGCAAATCTTCTCCGATTCATTTTTCATAGGACAAAAGTCATCCTCTCCAACTTTCACATGAAGATTAATTTTGTAATTAGAACCCCAGTCAATTTTTAAAATCAATATTCACCTTCTAACTTACAAAAAGAACACATTTTTTGACGTTGTTTTCATAGTTAACATAATTATCAAAGATTGAATTTTTCAAAACCCGCCAAAATTATTGAAATCTGGAGAGGTATGCTGACATCACACATTGGTTGGTTTTGTCCCTCAAGTAAGGCTATTCCCAAATGGGTCAGTATGAAGCGAACAAATCCCAAAATAAATAATTAGCAAAACTCAAAGCGGCCAAAGTTCTGTCAGAACCCGAAGAGCAAAAGCAGGACGTTTAAATCACTAATGGTTTTAATACTTTAGTTTCTAGATATAATTATATAATAATAAAATGCGTATATTCAGAATCAGTGATGTTGTTATGTAACACACTTAAAAGTGCATTTGAACTTGCCGCCAATGAACCTAGTACGCAATCCCACCGTTCGGCGTTGCAGTAGCTACATAGACGTTTGGACAGATAGCCAAGCGACTCGGCGGTTGACGGTCATTGTTCTAGAATCCGTCCGGAAGCAAGCCGCGTTCAGCAGGATCGAGGGGCCTTTTTGCGCCATTTTGGTGTGCTTCAACGTGTGAGATCAACTATGCCCAGCAATGGCCGATGCAACCACAAAGTAAATGCAAATAGCAAGAACCCTAACCCTATCGAGTGTTAATTTCCTATGCTGTTAGAGTGGAGCAGAGAGAGTTTAACCTTTTTTTTGTTAGAATGTATTATGTTTCTATGTACAATCTCATAATAAACTGTACTTAAATGGTTCCTATGAGTTGTTATTGACCAAATCTGATGACGACAGACGAGAATGGAGATGGAGTGAGGTCACGGACTGGCCCAGATAAATATTGAGTATCCAAATGCTGAGCTAGCCCCCTGAGTGCCTTTGTGTTAATTCAGGGGATCTCCTATACCTTTCTACCTTTGGGTATTTGCAGCGCCAGGAGTGCCTCCATGGAGCCCTAGCACACCCTGGAGCCTAACCCCGGCGCCTCTAACATTGTACATAAATATATTTTTAAAAGCCGTAATATTTGGCAATGGAGTTAGTACTCCATTTACATATAAGCATTGACCTGCTTGAAGTTAACAATTCACTGCCAAATATTGAGAGTATGCGACAGCTATCTTACCGAAGGGCAAGATATATATTGTATAATACTAAAGGCTGAACTATGTGGCTGAATAAATTACCTTGTTCACAGCTCTTAATTCCGTAACCAGCTTCAAGGGAGCATGAAGACCTTGGAAGTTTCGGAGAATTGTAAGATCCATCGCACCTCGATTCTTTAAGAACTGAAATAGAATAGCAAATGGTTCATTAGCTATAATTAAAAAAAAGGGTTCTAGAGTGTTTTTAAGTTGCACAACATATAAACACAATTAAAAAAAGTACAGTATGTAAAAAAAAAAGGTAAATTTTTCACCACATTTTATAAGGTAACCACCTCAACTTAATTACCACGAGAAATAACATTATTTTTGTCTTATTGGTTAATACGCAATATTTCTTATTCAAACAGTTAGATTTAGTTTTATTATTACGAAAAGTGAGTATTTACGTCAGGGGAGACGAAAAAATATGCGTGTTACATATAAATTTTGTTGAAATTATTTCGTTCGCGCCGTGTACGCCATTTTTATTTTCATCATTTTTTGGTTTATATTTCATAGATAATCAATCATCAATCAATGCTGCCAATCATATAAAAAATATTATTGCCATATAAAACAATACTTTATTCGGGTTATGAAGTGAATGCATTATTAACAAGTTTGAACCCGTACAGGAGAACATGGAAAGAAAGGTATAAAAATAATTACACATACCAGTTAGACAAACAAATCATTCAAAACCTGGGATGTATATCTAAATTATGATGACATCCAGCTTTCGCAGCTTGAATCTCAACCCAGGAAAAATTCAAAGTAGGTACTTTTCTGTTTTTATTTTGATGAGAATTTATTTTATAAGGTTGGTACTTCCTACAAATGTCATATTTGATTGTCTATTAGTTAAAGAAGGAATATTCCGTATTATCCATGTATCGAACTTCAACAACACGAAAGTTCCGTATTATCCGTGAGGTGGTCTTATACAAATTTACCGCTAGGGTTAGGTTAGTATGTATTATGTATTACTATAATGGGGATGGAGAAGACACGGGTGGGGGGGGGGGGGGGGGGGGGGGACCACAAAATTTAGTAAAACATTGTGTTTGACCCGAGGAAGGAACAGTCACTCTGAAACCAGTCGACATAAATAAAATATGTTAGAGGTTCCAACAAAGAAATATTCTTTCATTATTTACACAACCACATAAGCCATAGCTACATTCAAAAGTATATGATTAAATTGCTTACATTTCGCTCGGAGGCCTCAAGAGGATGAGAGTTCCCCAACTTCGATTTTGTTCCTGCCAATCCATGGGAAAGCGGGTCCTGGACTCCAAAAGCTCCCTCATGAAGTCCAAAACTGTCGATATTCTCTGGTCGTACCTTAACTGATGGAAGTTCGAAACTCTGAAAAGGAATAAATAATGCAATGTCACGAATACACTTAACCTAAATATCAACAACTTCGATATTGCACAATTCATGCGCCACCGTCGTAGAAACTCTTGATATATTTACCATTTTGGGTTTTTATATCGTGAAATAAATCACCGAATTGAAAGAAAATAAACGTATTTATTTGATAATACCAAATTATTCAAACACAACAATTCACCGACCGCCAGAAACGTATTTTTTCTAAGCAGAAACTTGCGAATGCAGAGAAAACTGACAGTTTAAACCATAGATTTTCTTGTGTTGTGTTGCCATGATCATTTGAATGTGAATAACAATTTTTGTGAAAAATAGGATACAAAAAAAATAAAAATACGATAATGAGAAAAAGACGTAATCTGCCGGGGCTGATTATCTAATTCGAATGGTACAAAATTAATTTTAAGTAGAAATAATGCCTTCCCTATTTAGTCTGTGCAAACACTTGAGTAGCGTCCTTGAAGTGATATTTTACAAAAATGACACGGCATACATTTAAATTATGCAAGCATGTATAATTATTAATCAATAATAATTGAAATAAAACTTTTACTGTGAACTTTGATGCTTTCGTTAAAAATAATTAAATTTGGAAGACCTACGTAGGTAATAACAAACCAAACCCACCGATTAGGTACCTACCCACATGTTCACAGTATTGAATCTTTATTTAAAATTAAAAATTGTATTTGCTGAGGAATAGCGAAATAGGCAATACAATCACTCAAATTTAAATCACAAGATTAATACGAAAAATTAATTCGCAAACTTGAAAATGGCTCCTCCGAAGGGCCCACCGATGGTAAATTTAATAAAACCACTTTATTTTTTTTGATTGAATAAAATTTTTAGAATATTTTATTAAATTATTTTTTTCTTCCAGGATCCAGAGGAACAGGAGAGAATGAAATTTAGGGCGATGTGTAGATTCCGTACCATCGGGAGGTTGGCAATGGAAAATGCGGGGTGGATGAATGAAGGGTCTATAGTTCAAACATTAGTTACAAGTGATGTTTCCAAGAATGTTCGACAAAGTATTGTGCAAGCATTGCAGGAGAGGACATTGAAAAAGAAACAAATATTGTCTTTCGAAGTAAAACTACTAAATTATTGCTAATGATAATAATTTTTTTTCACAACTTTTTAGATTGTGCTATCAAAGACATAGTTACTTACCAACAAATTTGGATATTTGATTTGTTGCATATTTTTAGGATAAAGCCCTTCTTTGCCATCCATTATCTTGGCGTATTGATGAGGAAAAACGTTACCTTAATAGAATCATTGGAGGATTAAAATGCTTTCGGAGGTATCCAAAGGTTTGAAAATAAATAATAAAAATATTATGTTGTTTAGAGTAAAGTAGCTTTTTCACCTAGCGCATTTGATTTTAGGTTGATTACTGAAGTTAGCCTGATTACTTACAGGAGTTATGTAATTGACTCCGATGTTTTGTTGTAGCGTAATGTGTTAAGTTGTAGTTAAAAAAAGTATGATTCAAAATTATAAAAAAAATAATTTTTAAGCTTTTACATGGAAAATAAAGATCTAATATTTAATTATTTCTTTTTATTTCAATGCAGCCCCTATCAACTGACTATAATCAGTTAAAATAACACATAAAATGTATGCTATAACAATAATTTAATCATATTTATTTTTGGGGTCCTAGGCGACCCCGCGCGACACCACGCGTTATAAAAAAGATGCGACGGGCGGAGGGTTAAAAACACTTCTACTTTTAAGTTTAATTCCTATCCCTATCCTGAATATTTTTAATTTATTTAAACTTAAATAGTCTATTGAGAATAATTTGTTATATATCAGAAATAATATATTTTTCTCTTCAGCAAGTTCGTCGTGGTTTAGCTGCCGTTTCGTTCTTCAAGTACTATGGCCCGGGAAGGATGGTACTGAGGGAAGGTCACAAGCCCTTTGCAATGTATTTTGTAATTAGTGGAGAGCTACAGGAGACCCGTCATTATTTTGATGTGATCACACAACAGTGGCAAGAAACAGTCATTGGCAGATTGCTTCCCGGGGATGTATTTGGTCACGATTCACTCCTGCATGATATTCCTCGGTCTGAAACTGTTACAACCATCAGTAAGTAAATTCATAATATGTATACCTACCTTGTTCAAAATCAAATAATATTTCACTCATAGGACAAGTGAAAACAGAGAATTTGATTCATGAATAGTGAAACAGCATTTATTAGTTGTGTGAACAACAAGGGTGTAAAATATCCAAGAAACGAAAAAGGGTTTCCTTATAATAATTCTGCAGGATGGAGTATTGGGAGACTTAAAATTAAGGTGACTGAATAGTAGGATGTGTCAATTATTTCAACTTTTGAATTCAGAAACGCCCGGGGCCTCAAAAGTTGTGTCTTACAAAGAAAATGAGAACAGCATTTAAATAATTTTTTTAAAAAATGGTTATTAGCCCGCTAAAATGCATTGAAAATCAGAAAAAAGAACCTAAAGACTTTTTTTTAAATTATATAATTTTTTTTTTTCAATAATTTAACCTTTCAATGTTTATTTTTATTAAAAAATGACAAAAGCTAACAAAGTGAAAAAAAAATTAAGTTTATGAATACAAGTAAGTCAACATGAATACTGATTTTATCAAGAAAATGTGTTATTTTCCCCTTATTTATTTTTAACAAACACATCACATATGTTTGAAATATTTTTTTTTGCGTTCTTTGTACTGCGGTTATGGAATAAAAATTAAGTTTGGTACAAAATATAAAATACGGACGATTTGTTTTATTTTTTTTCCAAATAACGAAAACTATTTTTTTTCGAAATTTATATTTTTTCGAGCCATTTTAGCGGGCTAATAGTGAGCAATAATTTCATTTATTTTTTCGAAGAGCTACAGATCATATGCAACTTTTGCCTTGGGCGTTTAAAAATAAGGCCATTTTTTTTCTCTCTATGGAGAGCGACACAAGCTACTGAATAGTGCGGAAACGTCTCGCTAAAGGGTTTGATAAATGACCAAAAAAAATGATTAGCATCTTGCATGGGGCTGGTAGATTATTCAATAGAGACTAGCTGCTAACTCTGTACGCCCAACAATTGAATTTGGGTGTCAACTCTGGGTTTGGGGCCCCAAAATACTTGATGAGGCTACTTTATTCTGTGCAAAGGAGGGCAGTCCGTCTGATTGATAATCAGCCCAACCGCCTGTATAATTATAAAAAGTTTTCTTTTGACAAAGCAAACTTCTAAATTTGCTCATATACACTCTAAATTAACAGGCATGGCACTTCCACTCCGGCCATGTAGAGACTAACCATGATGAAATCCTAGGTATTGATTTGTAGTTCCTGGTTTCACCTGACCTTGGTGGTGGCATTGCTCATCATCCAATTTATTTTTAAAATCATAAATCTATCTGCATTGACAGAGATTCTGCTGTAAATTGGTATTTTGGTTTACCTACCGAAATGTATATTGTGATTGGTTATTGATCAAACATTCTAATCAAATATTGCAAGTAAAGGATTCATTGCATTTCATCTCTAGCTGGGTGTGGTCTTCTTTGTGTCATGAAGGAAGACTTCAGGCGAGTATTGGATACAACTATTCAGAGCCATTGGGATGATATTGCGCATGCAATGTCAAGATTCACATACTTCTCCACATTCAGTGAGGTTGGTAAAATAACATTTTTGTTAAAAAAAATAATAGGAGTTAAACAAACCATCACAAATTGTACCATTTCAGATAGCTATTCGAGAGGGATGTATGTTGGCTAAAATGAAATCTTATAAAATAGATGAAACTATAATGGGAGATGGAAAAGGCGTGCCAAATTTTGTTTACTTCATTCTCTCCGGACAATGCAAAATGATAGAAAATCTTTTAGTGACGGTTAAAAAACGAAGCACAAAAACTTTCTACACCCTATATAATCCAAAGGTAAAAATTAATTTATGTTTGCTTTAGTACCTCCTTACAAAATAAGTATTACGTTAAGAGCATTTATAAAATACGATTTCTCTATAATAATTTAGGAAATTATAACAGTAGAAAATGTTAAAGCACAAGTTGACAAAAAAAAAAAAGAATCAATAAAAATTGAAGAAGCTGATCAAGACGGCGCAGTTGCAGCTTCAGATGTCCAGATTATAGCGATACAGGAGTCACAAGACACTCAAAACAATGCCGATGACATTGAAGTCAGGGAAATTTTACAAAAGGATAGTGAAATGGTTCAGCTTGAAGAAATGGCGGCTGAAGGAAAAATCGCTGAACAGGGAGAGAATAAACACGGTGGAGCTAATCGCAATATGAAGCTAGGATCCACATCCACTCTAAGTGTAAACAGGGAATGGGATAGACGTTCAACTGCGCAATCAACTTGGTCCAGCAAGTCTTTGTCCTCAAAGGATTCAACCGTAGATGTTTCCAATAAATTATCCACAATCAGATGTTTTGAAAATCTTCCTAAAAATGTAAGGGTGTATTTTATGCAGGTGTGCCTCATGAGTGCGGGGGGCTGCTTTGGTCTGGGGGAGACTATGAAGAACAGGAGAATCATCGCCACGGGAGATGTTCACTGCCTCCTCTTGCCCCAGCACTGGCTGTGGCAGTGGAACCCTGCCAACATCTGGTCAAGAATCAAACATTTCTTGGACAGAAAGATCCCATCCACAGAGCAAGTCTTTGCAGAGTTCGAGCTCAACCAGAGATGGAACCTTTACAAAGAAAATATTATCAAAGAAGTGTTCATGGATAAAACAGCTGTTAACCCAACGTCTGTACACGATGTGCCGTATTCCATCAGAATTGACCAAAACTTTGACTTTGGGGAATGCAAAACTAAAAAGAAACTACAACACTAAAGATGTAATCGGTCAATTTTAATGAATTATTTTTTATACATACTACCTTTTATTTACAACATCATTTCGTTTTACATTCATTATATTATTGGTATAAACATTTTGATTAACAATAACATTAATAATATTTTTTATATGTGGAATATTGAAATACAAATACACTTTGGTTCTTTGATATTATATTTTTAACTACAGAGAGATAAAATAAAGCGTACACTTATTATACCTAAGCTAAACACATACCTATGATCTAATATGGCAACTTAGATTGTAAACAAAAATACGTTCTGACTCTTTACAAGTGAAGAAAATTAGTTATATATGTATTTAAATATATGTATTTAAATTTATGTATTTAAATTTATGTATATTTATAAAGTACCTTCCTGCCTGTATAGATTCACTGAAACATGAAGATAGGTACCTAATGTTGTATTTACCATAAATAATATCTAATATCTACATACTTACTAATTGGGTTCACATATTATGTCAGTTCAACATTAGTACGGTAAAGGGCATTGGTATTAGGCCGTTTTAATCACACAAAAGCCGTGACAACAGGTCAAGTTTTTCATTATTCCGACCTTACGTGTTGTTTTATATTTACGCCGCATTTATAAGTAAGGAGGTTGGTGTGTGTATACATTTATTTATACAATCAATAAAAAAGTTTAAAAAAATCAATATGTAAGTACTACAAGTTCGAATTGTGTCCTTTGGCATAATAATCAATTGAGTCCCAGGAGAGATAGGAGCCCCGTATTATTATTATAGATAATTCACAATTTATAAAAATAATAAATGAAAAAGAAGCAGAGCTTGACACATCTAGCTCTGCAGTCGTAGAAATTGCTAGTGTAGATTTTGTGATTACAAAATCTATGTATTACAAAAAAAAATTATTTTGTTTGTTACTTCCTTTTTTGGCTTCTTGCAAAGTTACTTGCTATGTCAAGTTATTACATCCATTGGTTAAAAGCTTTTTAAATTTGAATTTGAAGACCTCAAGATATTCAAGAGTGAGGGTATAATATATAAATCAAATTAAATAGATAATATTGAATTAGGTATCAGGTACCGACAAAATAACATTACATTTTTCTTAGTTTCATTATTTGTACTGTTCCTAAAATTCACCATATCTTAAGGTACTGTGTGCAAATTGTACAATCTTAAAACACATAATTAGAGTCTTTACCTTATAGTTACATAACTCATAGTTTGTCCGAATTCATCAATATATTACACCACTGTGCTTGATGGCACATTATTGTATATATGCGGCACTTTGTTCTTTGCATTCATTGCCACATAACTAGGATTAGCAAAGGCACTCGGAGATAACTTTGGATCTAAATTTTCACAAAAACCGCTGTCTTTTTTGGACATGTTCACATAATTGTCCTTTGTTATAATCAGGTCGTCTACTAGAACATTACCATTCGTGGTTGGAATCTTGAACATGGACTGATACGAGGGATTGGTAAAGCTGGTTCCATCTGGGGGACTGAGAGGAGATCGCGGTGAGGTGGGGTTGGACTCCCCCAAGTCTGAATCCGAGCCGGGCCTTTGTGGTTCATTATCCAAGTCGAGCATTGGTATCAACTCAACTGGTTTTGTTTTGTCTTCGTCCAGGAGATCTGGCATTCTCTTGGGCGTTGCTGTGTTAAAATTAAAAACAGGTGCATCTTTTGTTACTACACCGTTTTTAGCTGGACTCATGCACAAATAGCCTTCGGTATCTAAAATAAGAATTAAAAATTAATATTTATAATCATTAACAAGTTTCATGAAGGTGTAATGGCTCTACTGGGTGGGATGTGTAGTAAGGTTGAAAAGAAGATGCATTGCTGGGTGAAAGGATATTTTTTAGAGAAAGATCTTTGGGCCGCACAAGAAAATGGTGTCTGTGGGTAATGTACAACCTAGAGATGAAGAGATTTATAAAATTAGCTCTGCTTGAAAGGATAAAAGTAGACCATCATCAAAGAGGCCTCTTTATTAAGTTTGCAGGAAGAAAGGAGTTTTGGTAGACCTATACCTAAGATTAGGTCCCTATAAGAAATTGAAAAAGGAGCTAGCAGGAGGTAACCATGAGGAGTGGTGGTATTTCCTAAAGGCGGCTAGGTCACTTATTTACAAAACCTGTACCATTTCAACCATGGTGATGTCTGTAATAGAATTGTTTTTATTTGTGCCAAATCATTTATAAAACCTGTACCACTTCAGTTGTCATGACAACTATACTGAACTGCCATCGTAAGCAAAAAGGCATCTAGAAATTAGCAAAAGTCTCATATATTGTTGGACCCGACATTTAGACTACATTAGACTTACTAGACTTTGATATCTTAATTTATCTTTCAACTCATTAATAAAATAAAGTTTATGAATTGAAATGGTAAAGGCTTTGTAAATAATTTTGCCCAAACAAAGCTACTCTGTTACGTCACCATGACTGAAATGGTGTAGGCTTTGTAGAAACTTGGCCAGGACTGTCCAAAGGTTATGGCACTGATGATGAGAATATTTAAATAAAGATACAATTTAATGTGAACGCGCCTGTAAACTTTCAAATTACACAGTGATCATTATTAAACTTGAGTTGATAGTTTACCCATATTATCAGGAGAAAGTGGATTTACACTTGTAGGTCCACCGAATGGATCATTCACATAGTCATGTGTGGCTGTAGGTGAGACCAGGTTCCCATAGTCCGGAGAGCTCATCATGGCGAGATAGTCACTGTCACCTCGCTCTGCTATCCATCTGCTGTTCATGTCCATGTATGGATCGTTCAAGTCTATGTAGTGCTGTAAACATAATAAAGTTCATTCATAAAAATATCATTTAGTGAGGGAAAGTTGTCTTGTATCAATGTCATATCTATCACTAATATATCGGACAGTAGCGATGAGTCGGTCCAGTCGGAATGGGCTCTTGAACTCGGTTCCTTTGCGGGAAGCGGTTCCTACTCCCACTCCTTTTTCAAATCGACCACTCCTAGAGAACCCTGTCCCGGACTCGATGCTCGGAGCGCGGACTCGGGCCCAAATGCGGAATTCGGAACGCGAACTCGAACCCGAAGCCTCTACTCGAAACCCGAATGCCTCTACCGACCGCCGGCGGCGACCGGTCGGCGGTAGTCCGGTAGAGGCATTCGGCCCGTGTCGGCGGTCTAGGCAGCACGCGAGTTGCGTGGTCCTGCAGAATGAATGAGTGGCGGGTCCGTGAACTTCGCCAAAATGTACGTTGCGGAACACGCGGACGGGTGCGGTGCGAGTCCGCGTGCGGGTCCTTGGGCGCTGTCGGGTTCTAGAGTAGGTCCTGTGTCCGTGTTCTTCTGCGGGCTCTATCCGAGGGCGGGTCCGAGTTCTTGTCCGAACTCATGCGTCCCGGCTGCGTATTTCCAAAACCTATACCGTTTCAGTTGCGGTGGCGGCAATTTACATTTTAAATACACCACTATATTGGTTATTTTTTGTCACTTATCAAAAACAAAAATTGTTCTAAAATCTTGATAAAATAATCTTTCTAATGTGTATATTAGAAATTTATAATTTTATTTCTAAGTACTTAAATTTTGATATTATTCCCATATATTGTAAATACACCATATCACTTTGCAAAAATAAAAATTGCTCTATAATCTAGATAAAATAATCTTTCCAATGTGTATATTAGAAATTGATAATTTTGTTTCTAAATATTTAAATTTTGATATTTAAAATGTAAATCGTCGCTTCTGCTACTGAACCGGTATAGGGTTTGGAAATACGCGTCCCGGCTCGGTGCGCCACAACAGCGCCCAGTACCTACTCAGTCCGCAACCAAGAACTCGAACCCGGGACCCACTCCTAGAACTCGAGTGCTTTTAAAACGAAGCACTCCTCGGAGGCCTCCGGCAAAATGCAGAACTTACTCATCTCTATCGGACAGCAGATGGATGCACCATCACACTTTCTACGACGACTCATCCTGATAATATTCTTATCTCCATACATGTGACTTGTTTTGTCTTTGCAAGTTTAAATTACTGGAACGACAAACCGTGGGAATTTAATAATAAATTTTCTACACTATGATGCATATTTTATTCAGACTCCACTGCATTTCTTTCAGAGATAAAAATAGCTAACCCTATTAACACATTTAGACGGTGTATACTTTTAGTCCAATAAATAGAGAAGCAACAGGCCCAAGCAGTCAGTTGTCCAACGATATTCGTGAAGTCTGCGTTTTATTTACAAATCCTTACCAAAGGTACCTCAAGAGGAAGCCGGCAATTTACAGTCGACGTCACTGCTGTGAGGGTCCAGTACAAGCATCTTCTTAACGTTTTAAAAATCATGTTGTGTTTGAATGATTTAAGATTAGTATTAAGTTGTTGAACTTTTAGGGTAATGAGCCAATTCTATCCATCAATCACCAGGGTGGATGAGTTATATCACAATGACATCAAGGCTATTCAAAATTTCGGCTCAATTGGAAGGAGAAAAAGCTTACTGTTTTTTTTTTAAATCTAGATTGGGTAGGTACTGTCCAAGTTCTTAAATCAATTCAAAGAAGTATTTCAGGTTTCACACCCCATTACAAAAGGTTCTTACTTTTCTGACACTGTCCTCCAAGAGGTATCCAAGTCTTTCTGCCAATTGCGTGAAGCTTGGTCGATGGGTCGGTATTGAACGCCAACACTCCAGCATTGTTTCATAAATCTGCTTATTTGCATACTGGGGCTTTTCCATTCGATATCTGTTAAATAAAGAATAAACTGGTTACATATCAACACAATGCTAATAATACACACAGGAAAGATAAATAATACTTCAGGCGCAATACTGGAACCAACTAGGAATTAATGGCTGCAGCATTTCTTCATTATGATAAATTTCTTGTAATAATTTATTTTTAATTTTTCAATAAACTATGGATATTCAAAAAGATAATTTTAAATTGAAAAATTATAATAATAATATTTGAAGTCAAGATTCCCCCAAATAAAGTGGTTATTTCTTGGACATAATCATCTACTTGTAAATTATTTATTTCAGGTTTGAACTTTCTCTTACAAAATAAAGATTTATCTTTATCAAAAAACCTTTCTTACCCTTCAATGATCCTGTTATAGAACTTTTCATCAGCTTCCATCCCTGGGTAAGGTGTACTGGCCAGCGAAAAGAGTTCCCATAGCACTATGCCATATGACCACACATCTGACTGTGTCGAAAACACCCTGTCTCTTATGGATTCTATAGCCATCCATTTTACTGGCAGAAGCCCCTAAACATATAAATAATAAATTTAACCACTCGGACCCATAAGCTTGTTTACACGACAATGTAACATTACTAGACATACATGTGACGTATGAGGCGTACCTCAGTTATTAAAGTTGATTATAATTTTTGAAATTAGCTACTAGCCAATATTATTTGTTGACACATGCTTGATAAAATGCTGTTATTGATAATGGTGGTACTTACATCTCCTTTCTTTTTGTAGTTGTCATTCTTATACATACTCTTGGCCAACCCAAAGTCACAAATCTTAACAATGTTGTCATCAGCCAGTAAAATGTTTCTAGCAGCTAAATCACCATGGAGCACCTACAATAATTAATTGAACAGTAACAATTAATTACATAATTCGCATAATAAAAGGGAGTAGTACAGTCAGGTAGACAAATCTATTAAATCTGAGAGAGCTAGTCATGCAAAATGGACCACCAACTGTTTGCCTAAAGCCGCATACTCTCAGCACGCTATAACCGTAATCATTGCAGACAGAGTAACCAAGCTCTAGTGTGTATGCAAGGGCTGTTATACAAACATCGGCAACATCCATTTGTATTTTACACGTTACAGTTATAGCTTGCTGATGAGTAAGCAGCTTAAAACGTATCCTAATATTCTTTGGGACACATTGCTCATCAAATTGAGAACTTGAACTTAGAAGTTCATGGTCACTGGCAAAGAGGAAGTCAGGAAAAGCAGAGGAAGATCACTGATGCTTTGAAGAGATCAAGTGTCACGGGCATCTGGAATGTCGGTGTCCACAGAAATATATGCAGCGCAGCACTGTGAGTAGTGAAGAAGCCTTGATAATCAGGGCAATTAGAGTGGGAGACACTTTCCCCAGCAATATGCAACCACTCAAGAAAAAGAAGCAAAACTTGTATTGAAAAGGGAGTACCTAAGCTTTGCACTGCGAGTATCGAACTCAGCTTGTCCTACTGCTAGTTAAGGGTCCTGCCCAACTGGCTATCGACCACTTCAATGGATTGTGCAATACTTTACCTTTCTATTAGCCAGATATTCCATGCCTCTAGCCACCTGGAAGGACCAACAGAGGAGATCCTGGGTGGAAATGGGGCGAACGTCTCGATTGTAGTTATAGTCCCCTCGATAGTTGGAGCGCCAATCTGGCTGGACACTTCCGTTGCTCACTATGACGTCATCTATGTCCCCTGAGATAAAGCCAAACCATTGAAGGTATACCCTTACTGAACATAATATTATCATGTGATACCTATTCATTATCATTAAAAAAAACTTATAAATGAATCTCTCACAAGACTTTGAGGTCATACATAATATTGTTGCAGGAAAGTTATTCTTCTGTGAGCAAAAAAGTAAAAAAAATATATTGGAGTTGAAAAATCTAACATTTAGAAAAGGAAAAAACAATTAAAGCTGTGTACACACACAGCTATAAAATATAAAAGATCATTGCAGGCCAAATAATGCTCTGCATACAATCCCTTCAGACCATTTTAACCTAAGCGGTTTATGCGCAGATCAACCATATTATTAACTAACTTAACTATTTCACTGTAACTAGATGCTGAACCAACAGCGAACACATTTATGATGTGTTTTTATCTTGTAAATAACTGCAAATGTAAGTATGCATACATTTTTCCTTTTACTAACAATCATGCATGCAGGGACATTGGAGGGTCTAGATTCGTTTAAAAATAAATGTAGCTTCCTTTTTACAAAAAAAAATTAGAGTCCTGAAGTGTGCGGCTAAGGAGGTTAAACAATCAGTTTCCTCACACAGCCGTTGGGAAAGTGGTGGGGTCCCCTCCAATGCCCTGAAAAAAGATCAATCATAGGCAATACACATCTTATGCCGTAACCGCTCCTGAGGCGATATACGAAAAGTTATGCGCCCCCTTCTCCGCCGAGGGAAAGAGGTCATCTTAATTACGGAGCTGCCTAAACCGGCGGATGACAGATTCAGTACAAAGAAATTTGCTTTCCATGGCCGCTCCCTAATACATCTGACCCCCTCTCCTATCTTAGGAAGAAATATTTGATAGTGTTGGGTGGCCGAACAAAACATAAGCGCTCGCGGTTCAACAGATATCTGCTCGCGGTTTTATAGTTGTGTGTGTACACAGCTTAAACCAGTTGTTACATATATACAGACACACATTTGACAAAGTTTCCTACGAAATAAAGAGTAAAAAGTTAAGATAAATTTTTTAAATATTTTTTCTAGAGACACACATTTGACAAAGTTTCCTAAGAAATAAAGAGTAAAAAGTTAAGCTAAATTTTTTAAATATTTTTTCTACCGTGACTACTTTCCGAACCCTAATATTGTGTTACTTTTCGAAGTCTTTATGTTTCATCTACATATATAACATATATAACACATTTATATGTGTTACTTTCTAAAATGATAAATTGGTAATTGAAAACATGAAAAATTTAAAGGAATGAAAATATTTACCGTTGGGTATCATGGATATGACTGTGTTGTTGGTGTCCAGTCCCGGAGAATGTAGGCCACTGCTGTTGAGTCCAGAATCCCCGTGGGATCCGCTACGCAAAAGGGGCAGAGCTGCATACTTATTGCCACTTTATATTGAGTTAGCAAACAAGCCCAAACCAAGAACCAAAACCAAACAATGAGTTAGACACAGTGTGCATTGTTATCAAAAGCATTAATATATTATCAGCGGAAGAACCTTTTTCACGGATTTATAAGGAAAATTACAAAGTTACAGCTTTTTAATTTGCTGCCGAAACAATGAATATTATGTTAGTGTATAAGACGGCTGTGGCGTCATGCCGGGCGACCTCTTTAGATGGTCTCGGTGATAATTTTTGTTAGCTGCCGGTGTGCCGCGAAGGTGTGACCTACGTCATAATGCCGTAAGATAAATGATTTTAAGAATTTGCAGTATTAGGTAGATAGTTTTAAAATCAATAAATTTATTACCACAAACACACAATTTAGTGCTATAATCACAATCAGAATAAAGTTCAATGGGGGGTAATTTTATACTTGATAATATATGTAGTTCCAAAATATTCTCTCGATTATGTGTCAGACGGCCGGCGTAGTCCAGCGGTAAGGCTCTTGACTAGCATTCCGAAGGTCGCGGGATCGAATCCCGGCGTGGCAAATAAATTTTATTTGATTAATTTGTGTTATTTCACAATTTATTCATTTAAAATAATATATAGTATATTTGCGGCACGTTCCAGAGTGGAAGATACTCTCAGTATCGTCCTGGTGTAAGACCACCATTCAAAATTAAAACGTTGCTTGAAATGGCTTTAGCCGTGTTTGGTGACCAGATCTGAATAGCCAGAAACTTTCCACCTTCCTCTTCCCATCTCCTTCCCCTCCCCACTACCTTCAGCCTCACAACATACCCTAATTGGGGATGCCATAGTCTCCCTGGCTCCAGACGGGAGCAGTTGGGACTCTTGTGCGGTATTCATATAAAAAAAAATATATGTTATAGATTTAAAAGGAAATATTTGATGAACCACAGACATGAACATCATAACACTATGGTCTAAAGTTTGACTAAATTAAGCATTAAACTAATACCAATACATTAATTATTAAACTAATAACGATCCAAATACACACAGAACATTCTATCTAAACGGTTATACAAAAATGATAGCACCAAGACGGCCGTACTTACCGACTTGTCCGTTCCCAAAGCAACTGAATAATATCTCTTGGTAACCATGGAATTGAGGTATGTTGGCAGCCATCTTGGCCGCCATTTTCGTATAACCGTTTGTCAAGTCCTCTCTTATTTTATTTAGTCTTAGGACGGGTTGTTTCAAAAAATTTGATGGATTCATCAAATATTTGAAGTTAATTTTCACGTTCTGCGTAAGTTCTATTCAAGTTCTGTGATGATTTCAGTTTTGTGAATCAACTGGTCTATAATGATGTAATAATAGAACTTGAATAGAACTTACGCAGAACGTGAAAATTAACTTCAAATATTTGATGAATCCATCAAATTTTTTGAAACAACCCGTCCTTAGAAAGACTGTAATTTAAAAAAATATATTTCAACTGCATGTAGAAAAAAAGGGTTTAATTTCAATTCGTGAACTTTCTACAGAAAATATTGGTATAAAAAAATCCTAAAGTCATTTTGGAAACTATAATGAAATATTAAATGACATGATTTCGGACCATAGTTGCGTGAAACTGCAGTAGTCGATGACGTTATACACCGTCATTGGCAGTATTATTTTATTATTCTTGTTATTTCATAATATAACATGAAAAATGTGCATCATTAATAGATCATAGTTAGATTTTTCATAAATATACCCAGGTTATTTCTGAAATAAGCTTTGAACAATTAATATTTTTATTGGATGTAATGCACACGGCATAATATTCAACAGTCTATGCATTAATAAATTAGTTTTTTTATGTTCAACAAAAGCAGCATAACAAAAGCTTTGTTAAAATAATATAACATATAGCAATCTATGATGTATGTACTACAAAATTCTAACATAAATTATATAATTTTTATTTTTATCATCTTATTATTTTTTTCATTTTAAGACAGAGAGCATGGAAAACATTATTAAAACTCATGTTCCTATATTTTCAAGGTAAATAGAATAATAAACTGTTCCCATGATTTCAAGGCACATTATTCTACCGGAAGATATAAAACAAACTCTTGTTCCCATGTTTTCAAGACACATTATACTATTACAAGAGTAATAAATTCTTATTCCCATGTTTTAAAGACACTTTATACTATTATAAGAGCAATATACTGTTGTTCCTATTTTTTCAAGGACCATTATATTATTATAAGAGTAACAAACTCTTGTTCCAATATTTTCAAGTCACGTTATACTATTATGACAATAGTAGTCATGAAATAACCAATTTTTAAAATTGCATTAATGGTAGGTACCTACCCGCTTTTATTACTGCTGATAGAATATGCACGGTTGATCATTTCAATGCCAATGGTCGGATCTATAACATCTGTACTGCGCACCACTTGATCAATGAAGTTTCCCCGGTGTCTCAACAGATAGTTGTGGAGGTTTCCAAACCGGCAGTATTCTACAATGACGAACAACTCATCTGAAATAAAATGAAAAATGTTAAAACATAGACATCACTAACATTTGTACCCGAATGACATTTTCCACATGAGAATGAATTCATTTCAATCCACAAGAAAGGATTCATTCTTATATTTAACAACTCGGTTGTAGAATAATTTGTCATCTTCTGTTTTTCTGCCTTTTTTTTTTTTTTTTTTTTTTTTTTTTAATCTTTATTTTTTCCCATTATTATAAACATTTCAAAATACACATATAAGAAACAAATAAATCAAAAGTTAGGAATAATTAAATCTACGTAAAGTAAAAAGTAGGTGATGGGAACCCACAAAGGCACTGCCTGTGCGTGGGTAATATAAACAAAAATGCATACATCAGTAAATACAATTAACAATAGTTATAAGTTATAAAAAAGTTATATGAGTTAGAATTAAAATGAAAAGTGATGTATTAAGGTTAACATAGAATTTATAGCAAAAGTGTTTTAACATCATCTTCCTCACTCCTTTTTCTCAAAATGACTCTCCAAACAATATGCCCAAAGACGACATAGGCCCTGAGGAAAAAGATGTCCACCTGTGTGGAAATCAGTAACACTATGTACATTGTACACTGAATATTTTTTTCACAATTATCATTATGAACTAATTTTTCTAAAAAAAAACAGGTTAAAATTTTTTTTTTTTTATGAGTTTTTAATATTTTTGACCACTGAAATAAGAATATGTATGTCCACAACCAGTAAGTGGTCAGAGTAAATTTTTCAATTAGGGTACGTCATCTATTGTACTCGCCCTACTCTACGATACAACCCACATATAGCTGAGGACTTGCTGTTAAAACAATCTTTTAAACAACAAGCAGGATCAGATTATGATTATTTTGTATGAATATGTACGAAGATTTTGAACGAAGATGAAGATGTTTGCCTGAACATTGTCTTTAAAAAGTGGTAATAATAGTATTTTCCATTACGTTTTGTGACATTTTTGGTGCAGGCTCCCAGTAAGTTGACAACATTAAGGTGTTTGCCGAGATGCACCATGATCTTGAGTTCGGATGCGAGGGCCTTAACGAATGTAGAGTCGGCTGTCTTCTTCACCTGCTTCACGGCCACGATGGTTGTTTCCTCTCCATCCACGATGTTCTGAGCCACAGCTTTCATCACAACGCCATATGCTCCAGAACCAAGCTGCTTGCCTACAAAAGTAACCATCAAATTAACCAGCAGACAATCAATTTGTTCATCTCAGAGAAAATTCAACAAGACGCCATTTTGCTTGTTCAATGTTAAATTTTTCATATGTTGAAAAGAGGTTTCGTAAAAAGGGTCTTGAAACTTGGGCAAAACTACTAACATTGTCAAACATTAAAGAAAAAATTGTCAAAAACTACTAACATTATCCAACAACAATCATCTTTTGGAGATAACAAAAATATTTGTAAACAATTAATTTTTAAATATTGAGCCCCAAATTGAACACTGGCCCACAAACTGAAACTTCGGTAACTCGGAGATTAAAAACCATTGAAGTGTCAGTTTTTCAAATTAGTTTGAATTTGGTGGAATCAATAATTAATTCGGATAAACTCATTTAAAACCACTGTTACCTATATCTGTCCCCAAATGACACATCCTCATAAGATTTACTTACAGCAGTGTAGCGTGCCTTGGAGGGGCCCTGTATCAAAATCAGTAGGGGGGCCCAAATGAAGGGTAAAGATTTCTCACAAAACAAACAAAAGCCCGGGGGGCCCGTATCATTGATACGGCTGATACGGCGGTAGCTACGCACCTGATTACTTATCTTACATACTGATCTCCTTTTCTATTATGGTCAGACATAATAATAATATAAATTGGTTAGAAAGAGACAGCACTATGCTTTTTTTGCATTTAAAAGTTTACCACAGCCCTCGTATACTGTGAAATAATTCTATAAAATAGAAAACTTCCAAACAGAACCTGGTCAAGGCATAAATAATTATTTTTGAATAAAATGAAAATGTGAAGTAATAATAACATTTACAATATTAGGTTTGTCTAAAGGCTAGTCTCCTCGTGTTTCCGAGGTAGTTTCATATAAAGTGGTAAAAACCACCAGTAAGCGATTTTAAATCTTTGAGAAAATATATAATTTCTTTATCCACTCGAGTGATGGCTACCCAAATTTAGGTAAGTGATTTTTAAAAATGAAAATTAATTATAATTTAAAAAATTAACTTTTTTTTTAAAACCTCAAAATAAAGATAAACATTACAATCTAGGTGGATTCACAGGTTTTAAACCGTAGCAAGCAGTTCATATATTTTCGTATTAATATTTGAAGGCATGATTTTACATAAATAGAATGGCCGAATCGAAAACTGAACACCCCCGAAATCCCCATCGCTTGAGTGGTTAAAAAAATCTACTCAAGATAACCTTGCCATTATTAGCACTGATATTAATTTATCCATTTCTAACCAGGAAGTATGTCTTGCAGTCTTTATAGGCTAGAGGCGCCTTTGACAATGTTTCCATCCCAATCCTTAAAAAAAACTTTTAGGCCTTGGCCTATCTCTCATATTTGTCCAATCGATTATCAATCTATTTCTTGATAGAAAAATTTTCATTGAGCTACCAGATGTTACTCCTCAAAGTAGATCTATTTGGAAAGGTTTACCCCAAGGCGATGTATTATCCCCCTCACTGTATAATATATACACATACAATATGCATGTCACTATTCCTCCTCAAGTAAAAGTTATTGAGTTCGCAGATGACATCTTCTTATCATCCAAAATCATCCCTCCCGCCGTCAAATATCTTAATGGATTCCCTTTGCACATGGCTCACTTTAAATGGTCTTGAACATTCAGTGTGTCACCTTCTCAAACTGTCACTTCTCGAGGTGCATTCGGTGCCGGTGTATCTCTTGTGAATTGGTAACACACCATATCCGAAAATTTTGCTTGTTCGCATATCCATTCATCCAAAAATGAGCCTTGTTGCTAAAGATGATTTTATTGCCATTGTAATTAACAAGTCATTGAAATTTGGGTCAACTTCCAACTGCTCCAGAGCCCAATCAGCCTATGGTCTTTTAATGCCACGGTACACTTGCTATACATAATATACTTTCAAATAATGAAAAATTGAGTGGATATCTCACACACAACTTGTTTTATTTACATTTTAAAATCGAGCATCCTTATTGAAAGACCCTGTATTTGAAATTGATTGTCGAGCAGGAATATTTTGGTAACGTGTTGTTATTTTGTCTAAGGGGTTAAACTATTTACCTAGTTTCAGCATTTCTCTGGGAAACTCCCACTTCTTATCGTAAGGAAGAAGTTCAGCTTGTTCATCAAGTCCCAATTCGGGATTGAGGCATTCTGTGGCTCCTTCCTCGAAGTGGAGTAGACCATCAATGCAAAGTTGCTTCCTGATTCGCTTCTCCTTCTTAATTTTCAAGATCAAGTATGTTATAAGCAAGATGAAAATAATGGCCAACACAATGATGGTTGCAATATAACCGGCTTTAAAATCTCCATCTGAAAGATCAAAATAACAAATCAGAAAATTGGATAAAAAGGTTTTTTTTACATTAGCTCCACACAGGAGGGACTGAGGAAAAAAATACCCAGGGCCTATCCTCATGGCCTGGGGATACTGTGTGGAGGGTCTTTTTAGGAAAAGGAAAGAGAGGCAGTTCTGAAAAGGAAAAAGGTATGAGAGGTGGGTAGAAATCTGGTGGTCAATGTGTCCAGGAGTGATGGATGTATGAATCCATCCCTCTCACTGCGGAGCAAGGCGATAGATCGAGAGAGTCCAGCTGGAAAGGTCTAGGTTAGATCTCACTCAACCAGTCTCCCTCGATCCGCCCATGCGGTAGGTGGGCAAACGCATTTGCTGCCTAGACCTAGACAAACCTCACCCCATGAACCTGGGCACCCCTGCTAAGTTACCAAACCAAAAAAATAGCAAACCACTTGCAGGGGTGTTGGTTAACCAATAAATGGTTCCAAGGGCGGCAGTACACGCCTCCCAAATTGGGGTATGCATAATTTAAACACAATGTTTTGATTTCCGCCAAGAGATGTCACTCATCCAAGGGCTCTACTTATCAACAAAAATGCACAAAAATAAAGTATGATTATTATAGACATCCTGCTGATGGATACTGTGTCTGAAACAAATGTTGAAAAAATCAATCATCCTAATTCTTTTGACCATTGTGTTCAAATAGTGTTCATACTTAGTAAGGCGATGGACTGCGATCTTGCTGCTTCTCCCACTCGACTGGTGGCCTTACAAGTGTACTTTCCTCGATCTTCTTCCTTGATGTGGGTAAATTCCAGCCGTTTTCCTTTGTCGGTCAATTTTATCCGATTATTCTTATCATCTGGGTTAATATCATTAAAAACCATCAAAACATCATCCTGGAAAATAATGTGTTTTTATTTTATTTTTTATTAATTCATAAAACAGACTCTTTCACTAACAACTTTAATAATTGTGTTGAAAATGCAGTAAGTCTGTACCCAATATGAGTATCAAATACCGATGACAACAAATATTTTCTGTAAGTAAGTACACACAAATTGGTCATTTACTAGTGCATTAAATTCGGGAGGTGATTTCTACATGACATTATTGTATAAATACTGCAAGTAAAAAAGACTAAGAACTTTTTTCAAAATTCCAGTCTTTGGTAAAAAAGTTGAATTGTACAGAAATATTTTATCTTTTATGGAAAAATATTTTTGTATGGTAAGAAACAATGATGTTTAACTTTTACCATTGTTTAGAATCAACTCCCAAATTAGTGCATTGACCCCCGGATACTCTGTATAATAATGGATTATATGAAAAAAATTGAGTTATTGAATGTTAGAGATTTTCAGGAAATATGTACATAACTGACAAAAATGACAGTATGGAAGGTTCGTTAGCATAACGGTAGAGCGTCCACCTGCAAGTGAAAGGCTCAGAGTTCGATTCTCGTTCGCACTCAAATCGATTTTCTTTTCTCTGTTTTTCTAATAAAAATTATTGTTTCAATAATAATTTTGTTTCAACCCGTTCGTTTTCATAATGTCGGGTCTCCAGCGACAAAATGTTTTACAAAACACCTGACAAAAACGAAAAACTTTGGGGTAGGGCCATAATGTTTTTGTTTACCGTGGCCGAAAGAAAACGAAAAAAAAACATTGTGATCCTAACCTAAGCATCCACAATAGGTTAATGTGTTTTTGTCAGAGGAGACTTAATATATCCAATAATCTGCGCTTCCAGTACTATCCGCAATAAATCCATGAGTTTGTTGGAACAATGATTGCCAGAGGTTCCATGCATGCACATTACGTATACATTAGGAATATACAGTTAAATTTTGAATCCGATTTATTATTTGATATTTTAATGTTGGTACAAGCATTACAAATATTTACCAAAAGCATGTGAACATACCTTGTACCACTTTATTTCCGGAATGGGGATTCCCGAGGCGCGACAGTAAAAGAAATGGTTTTGTTGCCCAAGGGATAGTTGAATTTCACTAGAATTCATGCTTGAAGAAGTAATATTTGGCTTTATAGCATCTGAAACAAAAATAGGTTAACACTCATGTTTACATCCACCCAAAAGTAAGTAAGTACCTAGTTATATTTACATCTTGTACAATGTACACATTTTCTACGACACCCTGCATTTCTTGTTATTATTCAAAATTTGGGTGCCAATTCGGACATTACCAAAAAATATTTTTGTTTACAAATATGTAAACTCATTTAGGTAATCGACATTCACAAAACCCAGACCAAAAGTGTCTACAATTTTATGAATAGAAAAAATCATGTTTGACTTCAATGACAGACTGAAGATCTGCAAGATGAAGCAAGGAATAATATCCGAGCATCTCCAGCAGAAATCGCATAGAACCTTATATAGAACAGTGGATGGTGGCCACACTCCCTCTTGGATCATCGCAGAATACTCTACCTTGTGGGGATTTTAAATTTCCTAGTAATTAACGTAAGTAATAGAGTTCAGTGGACTTGTATCTTCTCGCTTAACCAGGCGAAAGGTTGGTTTAACTGTAGATATACATCGCTATTCCACAAATTTTATGCGCCATACAATTTTTACGTTTATAAATAAAATAGATAATGTGTTGTAATGTTATACCCTGGACAAGTAACTTCATCTTCCGTTCCACGGTAGTTCCTTCTTCCTCTGTGGTGTGAGCCCTGCAAGCGTATGTGCTGGTGTGCGATTTTGTAATCTTGGGAATGGACATTATCACTTCATTCGAAAGTTCTGTCCGTTTGCGTGTTATAGACACTCCTAAAAAAAGATAATTTATAAAATATTATTGCAATTACTAAATATGCAGATTTTCTTGTTCAATCTTTTCTTGCTTTAGCACTCATTAATAATTGCCTAGAACTAATCTTAGAATATATTAAAAAAATGGTTTATGATTTTAAATAAGTATTTCAAGCATTAAAGAAAACGTTTCTTCGCTGGCAGTATGTGTGCGGTGCATTCGATGTGTATCCGAACATGCAAATATATATTACATAATATAATATATACGCATCCGCATGAAAATATACTAACAATAAACTTGCCTTATTTATGAATCTCTAGTAAGATATTATTGTGATTATTTTTAGGTTATTATGCCCTGCTGCGCTACCTTGTTCTAAGCCAACGTTTTGGATGGCATTACACATTACGAGTATCCACCATCAGAGCAGAAGTGTAATCAAAGATTGTGGTGATTTTTTTTTTGATTTGCTGGATTCTTATACGTCTTGAAGAGGAGAAATCTACTATTCTTCATGCAAACCTCGCATTTGCGCCTTGCAATTTTTATCTCATGTGGGCATTAAAAATATTACCTGGCTATTATAGACTTAGAGATCTCGTGTTTCATCGGAAGGGAAAAATTGTTACCTAAAAACCCTACTAAAGTTGCATGTTTTCATCAACGTCAGCAAACATCAACACCAGCAACCTGTGAGTGGGAGGGAGGCGGTCATATCCTTTTTATTTGGAATTATTCCGCATTCGCCTTCGGGAATAAGATTGTGGTGAAGTATATGCTTGCTTGTACGTAAATGCGATACCATGTTGCAGTGGCGGCTCGAGCACTTCTTTGATGATGGGGATCGAATTTTTTTACATACTGTACCGTAATCTCACCACCCGTCGAATATAATATAAAATTCAACTCAAAAAAAATTTTTAAGGTCTAATCATGCTAATCATATATTTAAACAAAAAATAATATAAAATCTCTATAGATATATACCAATTTACAATATAGTATAATAAAAATAACTCTTTATCTTACAAGATTATTATCGAACTTAATTTAAACGCGAGCGATTCGCGCCCAACACTTCACAAACAAATGGTTCAATAGTTTGTCGTGGGGATTTAGTGAATGATCCTTACAGTTTGATTCCCCACAGTTTGAAATTCACAAATGCGCAATGGATTCTGCGCACTGAGAAATGAACCCATAGGTTCGTGCGCTCAGTTCGCTGTCGGCTATCATTCCACTCCCGCCGGCCAGACTGGGCGGTCGTCGGGCCGCATTAAAATGATCCGGAATGATCTTTTGTATTTTATTTCTGCAAATGTTAATTACTTTTATTTTAAAGAATTCTTTCGTTTAGTGAAGACAAAGCATCGACTGTTATTTCCTTTAGTAGGTTTCAGGTGTAACTGGTGGGGACTGTCCCCATTGTCCCCCCGTGAAGAACCGCCACTGCCATGTTGCCAGTTCCAATCTGGTTGGTTACTTTTCGCCGTGAAAATCTCAAATCTTACCCTCTAGTGAGATAGTATAATTTATATTTTTTGTAATTGCATACAATATTTAAAAGTAAATTTAAAATCCCATTTATCTGATTAATGTAATAATTTTAATTTTGTAATAAATGTTCTATTAATCTTACCATTAACACTATAATCATCAATGATTTTATTTTCTGGCAATTTATACCAGTTGGTTCCAGTGAAATTGGTATAAATCGAGGCTATACATGTTAAAGTCACATTGTCTCCAACAGCTATAGGATTCCCTTTATCATTGCCAATGATTCCGAAACCATCTTCTATATCAGAAACATAGAAAACTGACGTGGATTGATTGGTTCCCTTAATATTGCGGGCGGCGCATGTGAGGAAACCTGATTGTTTGACTGGGATTTTTAGTATGGAAGTTTCTGTATATCCCCCCTCCACCGTCAGCTCACCCTAAAAAAATAACAAGGAACAAATAGGTTGGTTAGGTAAGTACATAAAAAACAAAGATTTTTTCTTAATCATCTGTACAAAATAATGCATAAAGGTCTCTAGTATCTAGGATCTGGTGAATTGTGTGAATGTGGACTTATATCAACTACAAAACACATCATCGAAGAATGTTCCTTTCACCAGTTTCCAGGAGGAACTTTTGAATACTATGATTTCCGTTGCCGTCGACTGACTGAATAACCACATTATCCCATGTCAACTTCCACCGACTATTCGCCACCATACAAAAACAATGAAAAGAAACCAGATAACTTATCGATAAAGCTTGGCATGGTGGTTCCATCCTCTAATTAAGTCCTCAATCACTGCACAAGTAACCTTAACCACTTATTACTGCGTGTGGAGGAATTAAAACATTTTTAGGTTATTAATTTCTGTGTTAAAATGTTTTTCTTACCTTTTGCAGAAAAAAAAAAAAAAAAATAGTTCCACTTACTTTTTTTTCTTCCAATGGTACACTACAATTTTCTAAACATGGTTGGAAGGTCCACTTGACCTCAGGCAAAGGGTAACCAGTTACACGGCAAGCAATGCTTGCTATTGTTCCATGCATGAAGAACTTCTTTGTACCCAAATCGACAGTTGGCTTTTCTTAAATCGTAAACAATTATTATTATTCACAGCAATTAGCAAAAAATATTATTTTAAACATGTGTCTGACATAACTTGCCATACTTCAGAGTATTAGCAAAAAATATTATTTTAAAAATGTGTCTGACATAATTTGCCACACTTCAGAGTGACCTACTGGCCTGTAAAATGTGTCTTATATCAAAGTGGCTCATGCAACATGCCACACTTCAGAGTGGCCTGATCATGTAACACTTCAGAGTGGCCTGTACAATGTACAACATGCCACACTTCAGAGTGGCCTGTACAATGCACAACATGCCACCATTGAGAGTGGCATGTACAATGTACAACATGCCACAATTCAGAGTGGCATTTATATGCTCAACATGCCACACTTCAGAGTGACTTGTACAATGTACAACATGCCACAATTCAGAGTGGTATGTACAATAGTGTGGGCCGCAATTGTATGCCAAAAAAAGGTCTTATTTCCTTAAGCGCTAAGAAAAAAAAATCGGCCCACACTAATGTACAATATACAACATGCCACAATTCAGAGTGGCACATACATGTTCAACGTGCCACACTACAGGGTGGCCTGATCAACATATACAGGCCTCAGAGTGGCCTGTGTAACAAGCCACACTACAGAGCATCCTGTACAATATGCCACACTTCAGGGTGGCTTGTACAACACGCCACACTTCAGAGTGGCCTGTACAATATACAACATGCCACAATTCAGAGTGGCACATACATGTTCAACGTGCCACACTACAGGGTGGCCTGATCAACATATACAGGCCTCAGAGTGGCCTGTGTAACAAGCCACACTTCAGAGTATCCTGTACAATATGCCACACTTCAGGGTGGCTTGTACAGCACGCCACACTTCAGAGTGGCCTGTACAATGTACAACATGCCACAATTCAGAGTGGCACATACATGTTCAACGTGCCACACTACAGGGTGGCCTGATCAACATATACAGGCTTCAGAGTGGCCTGTGTAACAAGCCACACTTCAGAGTATCCTGTACAATATGCCACACTTCAGGGTGGCTTGTACAACACGCCACACTTCAGAGTGGCCTGTACAATGTACAACATGCCACAATTCGAAGTGGCATGTATATGTACAACATGCCACACTTCAGAGGGGCCTGTTCAACATTCCACACTTCAGAGCGGTACATGTAAAACATGCCAGACTTGTTTATTGTGTAAACCTGTCAAATGTGCCACAATTCAAAATTGCCCGTACCTACTATATTATGCCACACTTCAAAGCGGCCACCACTACATTAATTTTAGAGTTACAAATAGCAATTTTTCATTTCTTAAAATCGTCATATTGATTTTGTAATTATTTTGGGCCTAACGTTATTGTACAGGTAAATGAGAAATTTCATAAAGAAGTATTTTTAAATGGTACCTGTGACAACTAGGGTTAGATTTAAGTTCTTTGTTTCATATGCATTCTTGGCTTGAAGTCGGTAAATACCGCCGTCCGCTAATGTTAATCTGTTTATCCGAATTAAAGCCTCTTTGTGCGATAATTTCACTTCATGTTTTATTAAATGATCGTTGGACCAGTTGGGACTAAGTTCATTATTGTGGTTATCAAACCTAAAATTATAGAAAGATACGATAAACTTAATTACATACAACTATTACACCATTTCTCCACAAAGTTAGGTTGAGAAGATGGACTAATAATAGATGAACAATGGCAAATAAAAATAAAAGTTTACCATGTGAGTGTGGGTATTGGGAAAGCGTCTACCGGGATGGCCCATACAGCCAGTTTTCCACTTTCCTTAGTAATAGTGTATATTCCAGCAGGTTCAGACAGGTTAATGTACGATGTTTCCTTCTCTGTAAAAACGAGAAAGAATAATTTGTTAACATTCCATTCAATGGGGGTCAAACACACAACCCTAACTAAGTATACTCTCTCGATCAAAACTTTATTCGTGCTTTGACTTTATATTATCTTCCTAAAGTAGATAATAATAAAAAAAAGCATAATATAATAATATTTTTGTCATAGCTTCATTCATAACATAGACACTAAAATTTTAAAATCTACTAATTTTAAACCACTGTCGTGGGGCATTCGTAACAGACTGGCGAACGCGGTCGGCATTCGAGCTCATCCTCAATGTCCTTTTGCGCCCAGTTGATTTATCCGGCATTGTGTTCCCAGTCTGTTCAAACCCAATGCTTGATTAAATTCGCACTTGACACATTTTTCATAGTGGTTAATTAAAAATGTGTCCTGTAGAGACGTCGAACAATAGTGCACAAATCATTGTTTTTATAAAACGCTCGCACGCAAAATGCGCGCTGCGGTCCCGTGAAGCGATCCATTACTACTAAACTAAACAAGCCCGCCAAGCGTTTGAAACCACTCCCCCCCCCCCGTTATCTGTGTTTGGCACGTAACAGTCAAACAAAAAACGAAAAACACTATGAGATACCCTTTAAAAAGATAGAAATACCTGTGACAAAACATTGAATAATATTATTTTCGAAATGGTTGTTGAGGGATTGACTCCAGTAGATATAAAAATAAGACCTTCAGAACCATGGACAAGAAGAAATTAGGATTAGTGATGAAAGCAAAAAATAATTGAGACTAATAAGGGAAAAGGACTTTGTATGCCAGTTCTTGTAGTTGTACAACATAATTTAAAAAGAAAACGAGCAAGTAATTTTACTATTTCGGAGTAAAATCACCATGAAAATAAAATGATGTCAGAATTAAATCGGAACAGTTTAAGACTTGGTGCATGGTGCATGCGAATCGGATGTATAGTTTGTTTAATATATTATGTTGTCAATCAGGTTGAAAAACGTGTTAAAAAATAGAGAAAAACGCATTCAAAGTTTTGCTGAAGGATAATTCAACATACAAACTGTTTCACATAAAATGCTGTATCTCCGCCAATTTTCCGAATTTCTTTAAAATATTTGATGAGAGCATTCTTAACAAGTGCATCTTTCAGAAAATGAAATAAAAAAATTTAAAAAAATCGAGTGCAGCTTACACGCGGTAGAAGCAAAACTTTACCAAAACAATCTCAACCTATACTTGAAAAGTGAGGTCATAATCAAACCGACCAATGAGCGCAGACCTCATGTAATTTCCGTTTCAAATCCCAACCAATAGGAAAGCCTTTAAAAGTGACATCATTATGAAAGTGGCCGATGAGCGCAGTTGATGCGGCGCAGGTGCAGTAATCGTCATTTCCGTTTCATCCAAAATCCAAATCACAGCCGTGCTATAGAAGTTTCACTTCAAAAATGACATTTTTCTACAGTGTCCTGGTGTCTTAAAGCCTTGTTTAGAATTTGCCGCCCCCCCATAGTCCGAAACTGCAATGAAGCTTTGTTTGTGCAGTGAAGTGCAAATAAAATAAGGTTTATAAACCAGTGTTAAAAGTCATAGATTTGAGTGGCCAGTGGTTAGTTGATTAGTAGTTGTGAAATCAATTGTCAGCAGTGATTAGAAAGCTGAAAATAAGAATAAAATGTAATGCAGGTTACTTACGCAAGACTTTGATAAATTTTTTATCAGAATTTTGATTTTTGTTCGCATCAAAAACTTCACACTCATACCATCCAATGTCCTCAGCTGTTATATTACTTATAATGATGGTACTCTTTCCAATTCTTGTATTAGAGTCATTATCACCATTATTCCAAATTGTTGTCTCAGTAATGTTAACCCTCTTAGGCTGGAAATATTACAAAACAGAAAATTAAAAGAATGAAAAGTAATAATATTTTTTAAATCTATGCTTATTTTTGAGCTGGCGTGGGTGTTATAGACCTCATTGCAATATTTAAGCAATGAAAAATATAATATCAACAACTCTCAACGAAATTTGAAATATAATTAGAATGAAATATATAATTTTGAATACATACCACTTTATCATAGGTATTTTATTAGAAAAGAAATTAAAAAAGTAATAGTGTTTATTTGTTAGTTGCACCTGGGGCGCTTGCAAAGTTACCTGTGCAAAGCAAAGTATTAGCAAATACTTGGTCAGACAGATAGTAATATTTATATTTTTCACAATACTTAATCCCTTAATAATGTTGAAAGTCAGGATTGTGTCCTAAAAGGAATTAAGGGCACTCCTGGTGGAAAGGATTCAATACTTTTTAATTTATGGAATAAATAAATTATTTTACTCACATCAATGTATTTTTCATTTGGATATTTCCATTTGACATGAAAAGGAATCCCTAGAGCAATGCTTACAAAGCAGTCCAGGTGTAGATGCCCTCCCAGTACGGTGTTGCCATTAAAGGAATCATTTATTTGAGGTTTAGGTACTGACATGGTGTGCACTATAAAGACATATAAACCAAGTTAGGCATTTTGAGCATGATCAGAAATCAAAGAAATAAAGGTTTGATAACTAACTTTCCTTAAACTAAAGACAGAAATTGATTGCTATTATATATCATGAAAAACTGATACTTTAGGAGCTGCATCTAGTTTTTAACCCTTTTTGACAAGAAATAAAAATGTATTAAGCGACTAGCAAGCACTTTTTAATCAATTAGAAGAAATGATAACCCCCTGTAACTTTGTATTTTTATCAGTTTTGGGCAAATTTGAGTTACGAATGCCACACTTTTGTACATCTCCTTGGACATCGAATGGTATATTGAACAGCCTTATAAATTTATTATGAATTTCATAAATGAAAAATACTATTAAAAAAAAAAAATTATAAGTTGGTTTCCCTACAACAACACTTTTATGGCGGAAGAAGTGTTATTCAAGTTGGCCGACGCTCCTTCCGCCAGGCTTTCTCAGATTAAAAGGGATCTCAAATGATTATGGTTTGTAGGTATTCAAATATATATCTAGCAAAGTCAATTTGATATTCATAAGTAAAGTAAGTAATATGTAATATTGGTTAATTTTATATTATTATCTAATTCTTTATGTCCTGATCAGAAATTCTGGTATTGGCAAACTAGAATTCATGATCAAAAACTCAATAACTTATTGTGTAAACGAAAACCCATTACATACAGAAACACTCCAGACTAAAAATATAAGACCTCGTACCAAAAACACCAAAATACGAACAAACGCAATGTCTTCAAGGAAAAGAAAGTTAAACTATAACAGTATGGCCAACTTTTAAACTTTCATTTATTTATTTAAATAATCGAAAATATCACATCTTGACAAGTGAAATTAATTTATTGTTTATCTAGTTTAATTTGTAGAAATCTTTTCGTTATTTATTTTTGGGGTGTTGTGCCGTGTTAGCCAACATTTAAAGGAGGTAGCGCAATACGGCATTACACCCCAAAAATAAATAACAAAAATACTTTTGGCCGTGAAAACTAAAATCGTACCGGTAGAAACTTTTTTCTTTTTTCATCTTTATATATGTTCAATTGTTATTCAATTTATAAAAAACGGTTTATTTGTAAACAAGTTCTGCTGTATAATTATTATTTCGCGTGATAGCTGTTTCGTCTTCTGAAGGCATTATCAAATTGTCAAAATAAATAAACCGTCTTTAGAAATTGAAGAAAAATATCTTTGGATACATAAAAAATAAAAGTAAACCAAAATACAGAAATATTATTTTTAAGGCTCTTTGTTAACTCTTTTAAACTTTAATATTTAGTCATTAAAGATAATATTAGCAACCTTGAAACAAAAAAAATCAGAAAAAGATACGGTTGCATCCAGGAATTGAACCAAAGACCTTAACATTACTTGGATTCTGCTCCAACCACTGAGCTAATTCCATCCTATCCCCTTCGGTCATATTTAACTGTAACATACTTCGACTAAGAACTACCAACATTTATGTATGAATATTCATCATTTTATAGATATTTTATCTTGAAAATTTTATAACAAATTTATTGAAAAATCATTAAGTATGTTTGTTCAAATCATTAAATATGTAAGTACTTGTAATATTTGGTTAGGTTTATTCATAAAATATAAATATATAAAAAAAAAAAAAAATTGATGTCAGACTGTATGCCGGAGTGCCTAGATACATTTATATCTAATATATTTTATATCGAAAAGTAAACGCGAAAGGAGAGTGGAGGTATTTTGAAATGTTATTTGGGGCCAGACTACATAAAATATCTATTCTTTGTCTACCGCAAACTGGGTCTGGTGCTGATGTCAAAGTAAACCAGATCAATAAGAGGAGAAACACTAAAAGCAGATGCTTCATTTTTACATTATCTCTGTGAAGAGCTCAGAAAAAGGAATCTTTAAAAATTAAAGTAAGTATTTGCACTTAAAAATTGAACATTTTGATGTTAGATCGGACCCCAAAAATCTTTTGAAATGTATAAACTTAATATTGAAAAGTTTCAAAATACCTCATTTTTCCACGAAAACCATTTTTAAAATTAGCTAGCACCACTAAGTCTAAAAATAAGAGAACAGTGTTAAAGCCAAACCACACATGCAATTTCCATTAGAGAAGAAGAAGACATGAATGTTAACACAAGAAGAGAAAAAGATGATGTAAAGCGTGAAATTAAAGCCATAACAACACTCAAGACAAGACAAGACAAAACAGAGAGAGAGGAAAGAATGGTTGTGACCACTAACCCAGCATTTAGAGCACCAGATCCAAAGCTTCACATCAAAATAATAGTACTTACTCACAATTTACACTAAGATACATATCGTGTTCATTATTTGGAACACCTTCACGAGTTGCAACGCATGTGATAGAATTTTCAGTAATACTTTTGATAACAATTTCAAATCCTCTGTGTGGGTCGAATGTAACACTATCCGTTACCTGCAAGTTTTTAAAATGTCACATCTATAAATACTCGGCGTTTTGCACAGAATCACCTAAACATTAGCATTGATCCCTGTTTTCATTGAATAAACGGACTCAACCTGACAGAATTGATAAATAGTTAACAGAATTTATAAAAATATAAAGTTTGAGTCATGTTATCTGGGGGGTTCTTGTAAACATTAGATAGGAGTTATTCATATTCGACAGTCAATGCTAATGCTTGGTGAGAAACATACTCAATACTGATAGGGTGAAAATGTGACTCTCGTTAACCCCGTCCTTGAAGAATCTGCACTCGCAATAGTACGAGGAATCCCTCATTTCCAATTCTGGGATGGTGAATCCATTTCTCCGGTCATACTGCACGACTCTGTCATTCATTTTTTCCAGAGTTTTATTGGGTACAATCTAAACAATCCATCAAGATTTTATGTAAAATTATTTATGTGGATATTGCATTTTGTATATCACTTAAAAGTAATTTAAAAGACAAACATTTTTGGTTGTTTTTTCGTATTTATTTTTTGCATTGGGATGAAGTGAATGTTTTTGGTAAAATTGTTCCATTTGTTAAATAATACTTCTAAGTAGGTACAGGCAAGTCATTTTAAATTGTGCAAGTGTGAATGCATCTATTTGTGCACACTGATAGTATCGAAAGATTAAAAAAAGTTATTCAAACTAGTTTTGAACTCCTGCACTCAGTTCATTCATCCCCTCAAATGATCAAAGTTACTGTCTGCTTGACGACTTTATCAATGCGATTTAAATTTACATTCACAACTCAATACAAAGATTTCATCAAACCAATTTATACGTATGCATTTCCAATGGTACGATGTTGATTAATGACCAAAAACTGCTTATGTTATACTGTGCCCTACTTTGCGCACAGGAATTTCTAGTGAGACAGGCGTAGCATATCACTAAGAATTCCTGTGTGCAGAGCAGGGCACAGTTTAAAACATAAGCAGTTTATGTTATCAATACAAATAATAACATAATATTACACTTAAAATAACAGACAACAATAATCGTACATTGGACTTGCATGCTTCTAAGTGGAGGCGCAGTTTATAACAAAATTACAAATAACAACACAGTGTTAAGTTTAAAGTAAAAGACAATCAACATCGTACTATTGGAAATACACACGTATAAATTCATTCATTTTAAACTGTGCCCTGCTCTGCACATAGGAATTCCTAGTGAGACAGGCATAGCATATCGCTAATAATTTTAGTCTAGAATTAATAATAGATGAATAATAATAATTTGAAAGTGTTTTTTTTATGCTTTTTTGCATCATTCTTCAGTTTCCTAACAAAAATAAAATTATTCATAAATAGAGTTATATATTTTTTATCCATCCATAACACTTCACTACACAAGTAATAATCTCTTTAAATTGTTTTATCTGAACCTACATAGAATAAAAACTCATTCCGAAATACAGGAAAATTTTTATCTGAAAACTAGGGAAAAACATTTTTTAATCACAACCACTCTGAAGAAAAACATGCGCACACACAGATGAATTCTGCGCAGAATATCCATCCCTTCCGGAAAAGTCCCACAATGCACAATGGACTGTTATCTTGCTTTAGCAAACTTTACTTTTCTGCAGTACTGTCCTACACTGCGGGAAAAAGCCTGTGGGTGCCACATGGCATATATTATACCGCTTTTAATAGAAAAATGCAGCAATGTGGCCTCTGGCCTTTTTCCTAAATAAGCTTGGAATTACTTGTAGTCTGCCGGATCCCGTTACGCCCTTTGTAATAACTTATTGGTGGGTACTACAATGAGGTGGAATTATGATTCAGGAGGTCTAGCACAGTGAAATCTAATTTTCAAAAGCACCGCCGCATTGTTGATAGCCAAACCGGTATTGATGGGGAATAAATAAGAAATCAATGTACGCTGGCAACACTGGCAGATGCACCTATGGATTTACATTCCTTTGTCAAACCACTACATAAAAATACTAATAAAAGACCAATTCAGATTGAAATACTAATCTATACATTGGCACTTCGCACAAACTTTTTGAGATTAAACGGAAGTTAATTAGTTAATAAGGTCCTACATTAGTTATTTATTTATTTCCTACATTAGTCGTATTTAAACCACTTTGTTTCTTTAAAATCGAAAGGAATAAATTGATTGTGTCTTAGACAAATTAATTAAGTTTATGGATTGCTGATCAGAATATCTCTTATCAATTGTTGACCGTGCTCGCAAATATTGACAACTGACCATATGAAATATGTATTAATATTAATACGCTAATATTGATAACTGACCACTGACACTATGAAATATTTAGTCAATATCATGTTGATATAGGGTTTTATCAATTGTCCATGCTAGACCTCGTGGGTCAAATAACATTCTTTACAATGTTTTCTATGGATGGTTAGAAAGGAAGGAGAAAAATAATAACAGTTTAATCAAATAATGTTATCAAATATACAATGATTTGAGTACCTCGGAGCCGTCTCGATACAGGTTAACGCGCACGGTGGGAGCTGTGGGTCGGCACGGCACGATGAGGGAACTGTACTGGGTGCCTGTAACTACACCGACCATTGGCACCATAAGGTGTTCGGGATCTAAGTGCCAATACGTTAAAATAAAAATGCTGGCAAGACAACATTCAACATGAAGCGTTACATAAAAACAATAAAATATGAACAGGCGGCATATCTACAGAAAGAGCGTTGATTCACAAACTTTTTTGTGCAGGCAGCTGAAACTTGAACATACGCACAATGGTTTTGCCGGCCAGTTTTCGACGGCCGGTGCTAAATTTGTACATGGCAATAAACACAAGATCGTAAGCTTAAACCGGCCATTTTGACACAATTTTTGGGTCCATTTTTATGCAAACCAGCACAGACCGTCAAAAACCGATCGGCAAAACCTGTGCAAGAAATTACAAAAGCGGAAAGAACTAAGTTTTTTTGTTGTTGCATGGATAATTACTATACAGAAGTTACAGCCACCTGCACGTGAAGTTGCATGTTTTAAGATCAATGTATTAAATTAAAGTCTTTGATTTAAACAACTGCATTTATTTTAACTGTCGACTTCGTTAGGACAAAAGTTTAAACAGCAAATGCAGGATACATACATTTTCTCAAATTCCAACTTTTTATACTGGTCGTTTATTAAAGAAAAAGAAAACGTTCCAGATGGAACGGGTGTTCAATTCCGCAGTGTTCACACTGCATAAACCTTAGGGGTTCAAACAGGATGAAAAATATGAGGTGCAAAATTGTGCAATGAAAAATGAATTGGTTTTCATTATCGATAGAAAGCAGATCTTATAATATTATGTACTTGTCAAAACATTTTGCATAGATATTTTTCAAAATGTGATCAGGTACGTGCAAACTGCTTCCATGCAATAAAAAACGATTTGTTGAATCTGTTATTTTTTAAATTTACATGATGGTCTTCTGTACAAGTGAGCATTTAGTAAAAAAGTATTTTGAAATCTAATATTATATCATCGATCTAAGATCTAAGCCATAAATCGCAAAATTATCAAAAATGAAGTTTTGCTACAACATGGAAAATACACTATTCTAAATATTTTCATTAATTTATTTTCGCTAAAGACCTTATTACTCCGAGGTAATCGGAAAAAGTTGCCAAAATGTACATTGCACGGTATTTAGTGAACTTAAACGATAGACCTCACAATGTTGATTATTTGGATATGACAGCTCGTCACGCTAACGTCACAAAAAGGTATCATCCAACACGGCTATCATCTTCGAAGGATTGACTGGATAACACAAACAAATTTAAAGACAGATGAAATGCAAAGCGCTCAAGTTAAAACAGGACTTCGCTACGCTCAGTCAATTAGAAATTTAACATTTTATACAGGGTGTAACATCATGCACCCGAAGGATTTTAACTAGCGTTTCCTGAGCATGTTTTGAGTAACAAAACGTAGATGTCATTTTGCCATCTGATGATATTTTTTTTATTAAAAACAAAACATAGGTATATGTTTCTAAAACGGGACCTTGTCGAATTCGCTCTTTTTCCTATGTTACCGTGGTGGTAGAACGAGACGGAGTGCGTATCACGTGACCCATGCTGTCTGCACCCAACTACTCAGTTTGCGACGCGTGATGGAAAAATATTTTTTTTTGTTTAGAATTGAAAAAAAATGTCATCCGACAGCTAAATGACATTTACATTTTTAACTCCAAAAATGCTCAGGAATTGTTGGTTAATCTTTCGTGGACGTGCTGTTACACAGCAGAGTTGAATTTTAGATTTTATTGCAATTTCTGACTTTGATCTTCATTTAAATTTAATATTACGCAAAGCTTTCACAAGAATTTTGTCACTAATGTGAGGCGCCGTAAAAACTACAAAGTAGATATGTACATAAACTTTTTCAGGTAAATTAAATTTCAGAAAGTCTTACCGTCCACGTAAACATAGGTTCTTTGAGCCTGTCCGGTGGCTACCAACTCATTCATGTCGCCGTCATAATTTTCTGACGTATTGAAGAGGCAAGTGTAGAATCCTACATCGATGACAGTGAGATTGAAGAGCTCGAGCCGAAGCTTGTAGGGATACTCGGCGTGGGGGTCCACTGATGTGCTGATGTTACTGGTGGCCTCTTGCATATCATCTATCTCCTGGTTCGAGGGCACGTCCCAGGTTATCGGTTGCTTGGCTTCGCACTCGAGGGTCAGGTTTCCTCCAGCAGACACCACATACTCGTTTGCGGGTTTCAATCTCGGAGGATCAAATTCAACACGTCCTGAAAACAACGGATTCAATTTCGACACGGAAATATGGGCAGTCACTATTGTGTAATGGATATTTAGTAATTTCATAATGGAACATTATTAAATTGAAACATTTGTTTCTTTTTGCGAGTCACTTTATACATACAATACGAACGTGTTAGCATATTTCGGAACAACCGTTCCTTTGTCAGACCATTTAATAAACTAAACACCTAGGGACTTATTAATAAACTTGGTTTAACTGTTACACACCTGATAAACAACCATTAATGTATCTTAAATAGTTATTTATCAGTTGTGAAAACTTAAAATGCGTTTATCGGAAAGGTGGTAAATATACTTACTGCTAATAAAGGAACCAACAATATTATATTTAACACTTTTATAACAAAAGAAAAAGACTAGGCAACTTGGAAGCAATGGAAAATAAGATTGTGATTAATCTATTTATAAAGAAGAGTGTTTGTGGCGGGCGGCGTAAATTTCATTTTGATAGACTTTCGAAATCACTGGACACACTTAAAATATGAATATTTTTTTAGAAAAAACCTTTAGATTCACCTCAATTGAAAAAATGTATCATTGATAGGATAACTTTCGGTAACTTCTCATCGTTCCCTACGACAACTGCGGATCGCTAACGCATAAATAACGGTTCAATGACAACTCGAAAAGTCCTGAAAAGCTATGAAAAAAAAAAATTTAAAATTGCCCATAACCTAACCTAATGTAACCTATTTAATCAATTTTTTATATATTTTTTCATTAGGTACTTTTAATGAATTTTCAAAGGAGGTGTTGGGTTGAATTCGTTCGTTGTGGTTGAATATATATTAAGAACACTTAGTCATTGTGAACTGTTACTTATTCGTTGGCGATCTGCATGTGTGTGGTTTGGTATATTTATGATCTGCATTCATGCTAGGGAACGACGAGAAGCTATCGAAAGTTATCCTGTCAATCCTTATCGATCGATCGTGCCAGGGGGCGTCCATGATTTTTAAAAACCCTTTTAAAAAATCAGTTGAGTTGTTTCCGATAATGAGGTTAATTTATACCAAACCACACACAGTTTTAATGTTATGTTTTAATGTAATAACATAACGTGCTGTCACGTGATAATAAAATTGCCATGAAATAATGAAAGCAGATAGGTAGAGGTAGGTACCTACCTACCTACCTACCTAGGTACGCCTAAATTTTCAGACAAAGCCATATGAATATTACTAGGCGAGAACAAACATGAGAGGGGTACATACCAACTAGTGGGACGCGAAGGGGGGAAGATGACTGTGATGTATGTGATTCGTCAATAAATCAATCTGACAGTATATAGACATCTCGCTTTATAATATCACCATTTAGTTCTTAAAAGTAAAATCTGCTTTTGAATGAATAGACCTTTTTACATGGGAGCGCGAATTGATCGCCATGTTATGAACAAATTTGGAAGTCCAAATACGGCAAAGTAAAGTTCACCTGTTTTCGGAGTTAAACAGTGACGATCGACGAGAAACGCCTACATTCGTTTTGGTGATAGATGGTTACTAAAACTGATCATATTATATGATCTGAATAAGCTTAAAATAAAGTAAAATAATGCTTACTTATGAAATTAAATTGAGTTTATTCTCCTTTTCACTTGTATTTTTACACGTTTTCATAGAACAAGCCACCATTTTTTCCGCGTTATTTCGTAAAATTTTCCGATGAGAGCTCGACACTGGTTCAAACAAGAATGATGACATCACATTTTTTAGATTCGCTCGAGGCCATTTGCGAGCCCAGCCGGCTCCAAATGGAACCGGTATGGGGAGGGGGAAATAATACGCTCTTATCAATTAGGGCAGGTCTAGTAATATTCATATGTCTATGGACAAAGCAAAAAAACGCGCTTACAGTAGAGTTATTGAATTTTGAATGTCGAAATGGGAAAACTGTGGAAGAATTGAGAAGAACATATTTATTTCATGAGAATCTTGTAAAATATATCTAGTTCAACTTTTTTTTAGCTACATGTAACCACAATGGCCTCTGTGGTCGAGGGGCAAGGCTCTCAACTGGCTATCCGAAGGTCGCGGGTTCAAATCCCGACGGGTGTAGATACATTTTATTTGATTGATTTGTATTTTCACAATTTAACCATTTCAAATAATATAAAGCATATGTGCGGCACGTTCCAGAGTGGAAGATACACTCACTATCGCCCTGGTGCAAGACCACCAATCAGAATTGAAACGTTGCTTGAAATGGCGTTTAATAATAAGGGGTCATCCATAAATTACGTCACACATTAAGGGGGGGGGGGCGAGTAGAGAAATGTGGCATTGTGTGACAAGGGGTATGGGGGGGTCATCAGTTCTGTGACATCACATGTAAAAATCTAAATTATTAAAACGCAAATTTGCAAAATATGTTAGGTCTTTTGTGAGAAAATCACCTCGTGTTTGTGACTAGATCTGAATAGTCAGGTCCTTCCGCACTTCCCGTTTCCACATCTCCTTCCATCTCCACTTACCTTCAACTACACAATACACCCCAATAATTGGGGGATGCCATAGTCTCACTGGCTCCAGACGGGAGCAATTGGGACTCTTGTGAGGTATTCACATTAAAAAAAAACATCTAGAGGATTCCGAAAAACATTTGTCAGGTATTAATTTCTCCTGGAAACTGTTTTTTTTTTAAATGCTTGCCAACAATGTGTTTGTTTTGGATTGGAATGTGGATAATGCAAATTATAATAATTAGCGTGTCCTGCGGTCCCAATACGGGATCTGGGTCTTAAATTTGTATGTGTTCCTTTATTTATTACCCACGATAAAATTTAGGATAGAGCCATTTCAATAATAATAGTCCTAATAAATATTTATATTGAGGGGTCAGTAGGATTTATCGGTCCAGTTAGGAGTTCTATCGAGCCGAACCCTCTGATATGAAAATATCTGGAGTCGGTGAATTACTTTCCCATTTGGTCTGTGGTAGGTTGACATGTTGTTCTTGAATTGTTTTGAATTTATTATACTTATACAGTGCAATTGCATAGCTTGGATTGACTAGACATTTGTGGAAAAGTGTGTGGAAAGGTTAAGTTTTTCCTGTGGGGAAGATTTAACCCGGACATAAAGTTTAGAGAACAATAAAAGATGTATGTACATTTATGAAGGAATGAATTATGAAAAGTCCGGGGATAATGCGACAGATGCCGTCAATTCAAATTTTAACAGTAAACCACAAGCCGAAAATGTATATATTCTTGATGTGCCTTAAATCGCCATGAATACAGGTTATAGGCATAAAAATCGCTTGGCAAACGGAGTCTAATCTCGATTTCAAGCTCAAAAGTAATTTTTATTTGTTTTGTGAATAATTTTACTAGAAAGAAAAATAGTAAATCAATGGAAACTGTCACAGATATTTTAAGCCATAAAATAAAATTTAAAAAAATTGGTTTCTTGTACGCGCTCGTATATTTCTAACGAAAAAACTATTTTTTTAGTTTACACTTTTATTTTTTATAAAGTAATTAACAAATTTATTTTAATTCTATTCAACGTAAAACGCTATAAAAAGCTTCAATTTATCCAAATAATATTTTTTTATATTTATAATGTAAACCGATTAATAGTAAAGGTCAATCTAAAATAGTGATTTAGCATTAATCTTCGCGTTTACAAGTAACACCTGCGTTCCGGGCGCTTGAATATAATCAGATATGCTTTGAGATTTTCACGGCCAAAGTATTATCGCACTGATCAGGGCAGCCCTGTTGATGGAAACTGCAAGGATGCCTGAAACGTTGGTTTGTAGAGGAAGAACCAAAACATGGCATAAAAATAAATCACGATACTTAAAATAATTAGTTTCGACACTTTACATTCGAAATTAAGTAGATGTTTATACAAAGCCAAAAATAACAAACAAGTCAAAATGTTTAGCATGTTTGATGCTGAGTGGAATGTTGTTTAGAATTGTACTGAGATTAAGCACGCCACCTATTAATCAGAAAACAATAGCAATTCGCACAGCTTTTCACTATGAATATATTTACTAACATCATCAGTATCTTCTGCTAATAATATTCTAGTTACAGAATTCACATGGTGGGGTGTTCGACTGAGGGGAGGGGGGGGGAGAGGTTTGATCATTAGGGGGGATTCGATAATGGGGGGGGGGGGTTCTAAAGGGTACGTAGGGGACCCTTACTTACTTACCACAATTTATTATTTATTACATAATATTGATGAGATAGTGCAAATAATATTGATATTTTTTAAAAATGTATGAGGGGGGGCGGGGGGGTTAAACCCCTTTTGTATGTATTTAAACAAGTATATATATTTTTTAATTAGCTCCACACAGGACGCCCTGAAAAAAAATCCTTCAGGCACTTTGTCATATTTGGGGATGCTGAGTGAACGCATCCGCCGCCAAGACCTGACAACTTCACCCCACGAACCCGCGCACCCCTGCTAAGTCGCCAAACGTAGCGAACCACTTGGGGTGACCTACGGGGTGTTGGTTCCAATAAATGGTTCCGGGGCGGCGGTACCCATATTCGCCAACCAAATTTACGCCCTTGCATTCACATGGAAAGCTTAAAATGTTGTACTATAGCAGAAAGCTCTGTTCGAGTGATTCATGAAATTCGCACAGTTTTTCTGTCTGGAATTTCTAGCTCAACGTAACTAATTTCGATGAACGTATGTTCGGCCCATTTCATACAAATCTTATTTCTGGATTTGAATATATCCAACCAAAATGAAAAGTTATTTTTGTAATCAAAAGGTATATCAAATATCTAGTACGGATATGAGCTACTTTATTTATTTTTGCTTTATTATAAGATATAAGGCCTTTAAAGATTTTAATATTTCATGATTTTAGAGGCGATTTGGGCAATTATTTGCGAGTAAATGAAAAAAAAACTTTATTTGTGATATAAATATGATGAAAAATAAAATTTCAAAAAAAATTTAAAAAAAAATCATTTCGATGGGTGTAAAGTTAAATGGGTGTAAAGTTAAAATACAAATTGCCTTTTTACGGCGGAACAAAAATTTGTCGTTTATATATTTAAATTCTACCCAAAAAATGCATTTTTAACAGGGTTTTATTTTTCAATTTATTTTTCTTTGTATTTTTAAAATAAATATAGTAAATTTTTTTTTTATTGTTTTCATTTAATCACAAATAATTGCCCAAGTTGCCTCTAAAATCATGAAACACTAAAATCTTTAATGGCCTTATATATATCTTATAATTTACAATAAAAACAAATAAAGTAGCTCACATCCGTACTAGATATTTGATATACCTTTTGATTAAAAAAAATAATTTTAGCTGTTTGGTTGGGTATTTTGGTCTCAAATCCAGAATTAAGATTTGTATGAAACGGGCCGAAATGGGCCGCGCATACGTTCCTCTTAATGCGGAATATTATGGGAGCATTGCAATATCTATTTAACTCTCAAAATAGACTAGACCTTTTTAGATACATTTTAATAAATATTTTCCCCAGGGCCTCCTATGTGGAGTTAATGTAAAAAAGGCCAAAGAAATAGGGAGAATTTCGATATTTTACCAATTTAGTTGGTGGTTTCTCACCAGGTGAGATAAACGAGATTACCTCCCACTCTGGAATAAGGTGCAAATATACAATTAAAATTATTTACATTCTAATTTTATGTAATTGCGTAAAAGAGTCGGTTGATAGTAAAATTCTGTTTAAAATGTAATTACTTACAGAGTATGTTTTCGTACTTAGAACACTGTACCTATTTAGAAATAATTTCGGTAATTTTTGGATATTGGTGGCCACGGCTATTACGAATAATTTTTAGAAAAAAACTTTAGATCTGCCTTAATCACTATAAAAGGAAACTTATTGCATCACGGCTGGCGGAAAATAATGCATTTTAATTTTCAATATCGTTAAATAAAATTTCACTTCGCGAATCGATCAACGACAGCCCGCCCGCTGCCGCTCGCCATTCTGTCAACTGTTGTGTTGTTGGTATCCTTGACTTCACACAAACGATTGTAGTCGACTTCGCGGGATAAATAATAAGGCGCGTAGGTACTGGAAGCGCGTAGGTACTGGAATGGAGACAAACCATTCAAATCCTGGGATGTTTTTTAAAATAAAGATAATATACACAAGCCCGCTACACAAACCCTGCGTAGCCAAATAAACCATTTAAAAACGTAGGCTGTTTTTTAAAGTAAAGATAACATACACAAGCCCGCTACACAAACTTTGCGTAGCCAAACAAACCATTCAAAAACGTAGGCTGTTTTTTAAAGTAAAGATAACATACACAAGCCCGCTACACAAACCCTGCGTAGCCAAACAAACCATTCAAAAACGTAGGCTGTTTTTTAAAGTAAAGATAACATACACAAGCCCGCTACACAATATTTATTACAATTATTATTATACACATTTTTCATAATTACGCGCCCATCATGTATCACGCGAAGTTGCCTACAATCGTATTTAGTTGTGAGGTCAGGGATACCAACAATGACAAAATGGCGGGCAGCAACCGGCAGCGGGCGGGCTGTCGTAGATCGATTGGCGAAGTGAAATTTTATTTAACGATATTGAAAATTAAAATGCATTATTTTCCGCCAGCCGTGATGCAATAAGTTTCCTTTTATAGTGATTAAGGCAAATCTAAAGTTTTTTTCTAAAAATTATTCGTAATAGCCGTGGCCACCAATATCCAAATTTTACCATAATTTTGATTGTTCTATGAAAAATTCTTTACAAAGCAGTATTCTATAGGGTTTTCCAATAAGAGGTGTTATTTTGATATTCAAAGACCCAATCAGCAAAGACATGACGTTGTTGATGATCGGCCGGCTTGAGTTCTTGTGTTAACTGAACTTTATAAGCCTTAAGACCCAAATCTTTATGCAAAATACGGTGTAATGACGTTTGTGGAATGCCTAATTCCAAAGAACGACGAGGAATGGACAAACCTGGGTTTTCTTCGACACTTTCGGCTACAGCAGCAATATTCTCGGCTGTTCTTGAGCGACGTGCACGGGTTTTATTCTTCACATCACTAAGTTGTCCCAACAGCTCGAATTTTTCCACCAATTTCTGTATTGCGGTCCGACAAGGTGCTTCACGACGACCCAAAAATGTTCGAGTTTTACGAACCGTCTCTGCCAAATTTTCACCATTTTTATAGTGAATTTTAATAATTTCAATGCGCTGTTGAAGCGCGTATTGTTCCATTTTTATTAATGACGTAGTTTCTACTTGTCAAATGTCAAAAAATGACAGCTTCAAAAGTGACATCTACCGAAATAGCAGGCTATTCAAAATAACACCTCTTATTGGAAAACCCTGTATAACCATAATATTATCTCATACTTTATTTATACACATTAATGTTTTTGGTCTCTAGCTAAGAAAAGCTGGTTTTCATTTGTAATATGGACTTTGTACCAGGAAAGTCTATCAATATCTATATATATATATATACTAATAATATTTGTCACTGGCTCTGGTACTGTGAAGTAAAATAAAATAAAAAACATTTACATTTGCTTTTACGAGTTTTGAAATGAAACATTGAAGAATTGGATACCCTATGACAAGAATTTGGTATGGCTTCATTACTTGAACAATTTTTATAGCAACAATTTTGTGCAATATCACCTCTAAAACCTTCGAAATAGTGTTTATTAAACGACGTTCTTTCAAATAGATCATAGGTTCTCGATGTGGGCGATAACGCCTCCTTGTGAACGTTTGAGACTTTCAGGTGGGCAGTAGAAGACCCAGAGAAAATTAGGGGGTGTTGAGATGGCACAGTGAGGGGGAGTGGACAGGTAAAAAAATGACCCAAAATGACAAAAAATACGCTAATCACGTACTTATAATCTTACATGAATTATTATTTTTATTAAAAATTGACTGAATAATTGAACGTAGGACTGTTTAGAAAGGGATACCAAGTTCTAGCTTCAGAAAGAGATACCTCTGCATTATGGACTTTTTATTTTAACTTAACATCTCACAAAAGCGTCCTTGTCTGCACGGTGTAAAGATAGGAGAACTATATCACCACCGGGCTGTTGGGCAGCGTTGTGAGGCGGGTCAATGTAGGGCGGGATTTGTTAATGCGGGTCTTTAAGATACCGGAAGGAGCAATTGCAAGAAATAATAGTTTACCATCATACATCGTGGAAAAGAGGTCAAAAAGTTTGAGAACCTCTGCTCTAGACTTTGTCACGATGGTAATCAAAGATAAAATCTGAAAACAAAGAAACTCGAAAAACCGTCGTCGTAAAATTCTAACGGCACACTTTTTGGTTGAATGAATGTTCTCCTCGGTTGAAGATGACTAAAATCTGAAGAATCTTACGGTGTCTGTATCTACCCGGCATTCCACGGTCTAGACTTTGTCAAGAGAAACGTGTTGCATTATGTGACGCATTGGTGACTCACTGTAAGAGGAAATAAGAGGTTGTATGCTGCAGAGCACCTTGCTCATTTAGTATTGACGGCGAATGTCAAACTGACAATATCAGCCTTTTGCGGCGTGTTTACTTTAATTTGTATGCTTTGTGACCTCGCAGCTGTTGACACAAAAACTAGTACAAATAGGAGCTGATGAAAATATTCATTATTATTTTTGTTTGTCGTGCGGCTACCCGTGGCCTGCGGTTTTAAGTATTATTTTAGGCAAAAAACTTGCGTGTTTCCTTATTACATAAGATTACCAACTGGAGTCTGGAGCGAGTAGGACTAAGGCATCCCCACTGAGGTGTGTTGTGAGGCTGACGGTAGTTGGGAGGGGAAGAAGATGAGAAAGTACCTGGCTTTTCAGATTGGGAATGTACGGCGAGCGATATGCCGAAATACGCCAAGCCAAATGATCTTTTATCTTTGCGTGTGACACCCGTCTATTTAATTGATATAGTGCAGGTACATTGCACTTGCTTAAGGCAGCGCTTCTCGGCTGAAAAAGAAGAAGATGGAGAGATATGTAATTTCGAATGTTGGACAGAGCGCGCTAATATTTTAAGTGATAAAATCGCAGCGAAGATTGCGAAAAAGCTTAATAAAACATGACTCGTTTAAAATAGAGCAAAAATCTCGTGGAACGTATTTTAAGTATCATTTAAAAAAACGTGTTTTTTTTCACAAATATAACTTGTAAATAATAGAAATGGACTTGTTTTAAATAATTTTCGGAGCATACTTTGCGATTTTTTTCTATCAAGGGAATTTCATATAATTTGCGTTTCGGCATGGAACGTATCTAGATATTATCTTCAAAAATAACATATATTTTTTTAAGAGCTTAAAAACTTCAAATGTTAAAGGGAGATATGTAAGAAATCGGTCGAATTCGGATGGCGGCGGCTTAAATTCTGCTCCCTTAAGGGGCCGTTCAAATATTACGTAACGCAATTTGGGGGAGGGTTTTTTTTAAAACGTTACCTAACAACGCGTTACGTAGCATGTTTTTTTTATTTAAATAAAAAAAAAAAATAGGTAATTAAAATCTTCCAAGTTGGCAACCCTTTTCGTTTATGTTTTACGGGGAATTCCTCGATTGCATTGTTTGTCATTTTTATTTTGTTCTCCCAGATTGGCAACTATTTCCATTTATGTTTTACGGGGAATCCCTCGACTTTATTATACGTCACTTTTATTTTATTTTTGTTGTCAGTATTCGTTAGTGTTTTAAACTACACGAAATACACGTAAACACAAATTGTTGTAGGCAGTGTTGTTAAATGTTGTGTTATGAAGCGATTGTATTTATCGTAAGTTAGGTACTATTTTTTTAAATGCATTTTAATTGGTTAGGTTGGCAAACCTAGGGGAGTTTCGTTCAACGTGTCGGTAGGCGGCGGTTTAAGGGTAACAGTTGTTAAAGTTTGTATGTACTATAATGTCCTCAAAAGCGGGAGATTTACACCATCAGCTGTTCTTGGCCTACAAAGGCTCTCATGCTGACTTTTTCATGCTGACTCGTCAGCGCAGCTATGCCAAAAAAATGCCAACCAAATTTGGAAAATAGCAAAAGAAAAAAAAAATTTATGGAACAATGTTATATGAACAATGTATAAATAACTATATTTTCCCCGCGGCTTCGCTCGCATGGTATTACGGGAAATTACTGTAGCGCTTGAACTTATCAATTATCCCCCCTTCTCCTCACCCCCACCCCCTCCCGCATTCCATACATTCATTCCCTTACATTCAGTTTTCAAACATCTCGCCTGCCACCTAAATTTCATAAAGCTCAAAGAAAAAAAGAATTATCCAATTTTGTTAATTCGTTCGGAATTTATGCGCTTACAAACATTTCGGATGTTTATTTTTAATTAAATATTTGGAAGTTTGTTAATATAATTAAAAAATTACACTATTTATTATTCAGTCTTTATAATCGTTACGAATTATATTTTTAATGTAGGAACTCTTATCTGACATTTATTGCAAAACAGAAGCTTGTCCAAAAAAAAAAAAACGAATTCTGATATTTGAATTTTCTGTAGTAGTAGCTGACCGGTAGACTATCTATCAGCATAGAGCCCAAAAATATATCAACATTGTTTCCATAGAAAAGATTTTTTTCTGACGTTAGCAAAAACTCGCTTTTGTTAGCGACAGAAAACGTATAACAAATATAATATATTAATATTTATAATTTCATAACGCCACAGCTTACCATCATGTACAACCTGTAGTCTGCGCATATAATTTAGCTTTATATTGGTGAAAGAATTATTAAAGTCTTTATATTGTGTTATGCGTGAAAAGGTGGATGGATATTATACAAAAGTTCAAGTTGACGAAGGAAGAAGAAAGCAACAATGCTTTTTCGTTATTATACACAGGTAAATTTACTGCTAAAATGTAATAATATACATATGAGATATTTGCGCAACTTAATTGCGATTTTAAAACGTTAAACGTTACGGCGCGTTACATGGGGGGGAGAGAGGGTCGAAAATCTTCCAAAATTGCGTTACGTAATACTTGAACGCCCCCTAACCTGCGGATCTGTGTAATTTTTTGGCAAAAATTTGAGTAAGGAAATAAATAAATAAGTAAAAAACATACCATAATACAACTATTTTCAAATTGCCGTTTGTAAAGTCCATGTATTTTCAAAGGTGACCGGCCAACTCGGAATGAAACCAACTCAGAACCATCTCAGATAAGCCATTTAGAGTGATAAAAAAAATATATAAAAAATTGCTTGAATAGGTTATGTTAGGTTAGGGTTATCGGCTAATTTAAAATTATTTTTTTCGTAGATTTTAATGACTTTTCAAGGAGGTGTTGAGTGGACATTATTCCCAGTTGGCACGGAACCATTTTCAAATATACGTGCGGTCCGAAAGGGTTAAAATAAGTATCTATTGTAATAAGTACCTATTTCCGAACGTACGTACGATTAGTAAATTATTTATTTATTATGTGCATAATATTGCAAGAAATGAAGTCGTTGGCAAGTGGTATACCTGGGTATATTTGACTCATAAGAAAAATATTCAGATAATGTACCTAATAATTTATCGGAGTTATTCCAAGCGGATTTTATGGAAAAAATGCAGCTGAAGTACTATGACGTATATAACACAGTGGAAAATAATAAGTACCTTTGTGATATATAAATACAATAGTAGTATGCAAATAGTGGCCTAAGACATTTTTATATCAGCCATTTTGAATTCTTTTTATTGTCGCTATATAAAACCATAAGGGCCGAAGAAATAATCATCTACAGGCCCCGAAAGGTGACGGTGCGCTGTATAACCCAGTCTTTATCATTCCAGATAATAATATTTTTTGTAATGAATTAAAGATTCCTTCAAAAAATCTCTTTAAAAACTTGTCTTCAAACATCGATCGTCCATTTGATTAGTCAGACATCTCCAAGTACTGAGTTTTGAGATAATGAAGAAAACAATGCTCTGAATTTTACCGGGATGAGCGCCCTACCAATTAGGCGACTGCCACCTCTTATCAAACCGTCATATTTATCAATCTCATATTTCAAATTTTAGAATGAATTTTATCTTCTACTATTTTTCTTCATATTATAGGCAACTGCCTTTTTCATTGGAAACTATCGTTCTAAGAACTGGTTGGTAACCTAGATAGCGTCTCGGATAAATATGTCCGTTTTTTTTTGTATGGACCGTTTTGTAAATTCAATTTTTATTAGAACACCTCTCTTTTTATAACGATTGAATGTAATCCCATCAATGTAATATATCCATTGAAGAAGAAAATCTTGAACATTGATAACATAAAATTAAGGTATCTGACATAAAATAAAGGTATCTAACATAAAATAAAGGAAGGCGTGTTTCAATTTTTGAAAAAGGGGAAAGCTACTTGGCCTCGCTATTTAGTTTGCAGATGGAAAATTTAAGTTATTTAAACGAAGCAGGTATCTACATCACGAGAAAAAGATAAAACCGTGTTCTCTATTCTTGACCATGCATATTTACGATCTGCTAATGTACATTGTACAAATACAATGTACCAACTCTAGTGTACTCGAAGTAGCCAGAAAGTATTATAACAACTATTGCAGGTATGCTTGATTTGAACAGGTGTATGCATTGTTGAAGATATATTATTATACGAATAAAGTAATACCTAATACAGTTTTTCAGTTTTCTGGGTTTACCGACATTTTTACGTTTTTACATTTTTAGTAAACTCACGGATGTTTTTTAGAGAAATATGATTTGATAAGAAACAGGTGGGTAGTAGTGCAACGCACAGAGATCTGAAACGCAACTATAGCCGGACAAAAAAATTATTAATTATCTTTTTAATTTAGTTTTTTTATTATAAAATATCGTTTAACAGCTTCAACCACAACATCATGAAGAATATTGAAATAATAATTTGTAAAAAAACAACACAATTTTCACATTTTTTTAAGTTTTAATTTTTAAAAAAAATTCAATAGCTGGCCAAAAAGTTTCAAAAAGGTCTTTCCGGTATCAACAATTATAGAGTTACGCTTTCTTTCATTGAACTAATCATCTACATTAGCGTCTGTTCACCTTTTTAAGGGTCTACTATTCGTATTTCGACCGATTTCTTACATATCTCCCTTAAACATTTGAAGTTTTTAAGCTCTTAAAAAAATATGTTATTTTTTAAGATAATATCTAGATACGTTCCACGCCGAAACGCAAATTATATGAAATCCCCTCGATAGAAAAAAATCGCAAAGTATGCTCCGAAAATTATTTTTAACAAGTCTATTTCTTTTATTTTACAAGTTATATTTGTGAAAAAATTCACAATGTTTCTTTAAATGATACTTAAGATACGTTCCACGAGATTTTTGCTCTATTTCAAACGAGTCATGTTTTATTAAGCTTTTTTGCAATTTTCGCTGCTATTTTACGAATTAAAATATTAGCGCGCTCTGTCCAACATTCGTAATTACATATCTCTCCATCTTCTTCTTTTTCAGCGCCGTGCGTTTCAAGAGTGCGGCCTTAAGCCTCTTAAGACTCTTACTACAAATTTGTTGTTCCCCGTGCCTTCTCTCTATCTTGTGTACACGTGTAACGAAAGACATGTTTCAAATGTAATTTTTTAATACTCTCATTATCTGTGGTTTTTAATACTACCCCTTGGGGTACGCGAACCACAGATAGAAAACCGCTGATCTAAATGATAAAAAAATCAAAAACATAATAAAATATTATCTTGTATCCAAAACATACAAACATTCCCTATTACGATATTTCCGGTATCCGACGCGCAAATGCGATCAATGAACTGGCCGTAGAAATAAATGTAAAGTGGCGTGTTTGCGGTACCAGTACTAAAAAAGCAGTATATTTTTTTAAACACATCTATTTGAATTCAGATTTTGTTTTCTTGAATGAATGAATGTAGTGGAATCTTAGAAGTGGAAAAGTGGTAACCCATTTTCCGACATTCGGTCGAGCTGAAATTCAGCAAATGACTAGTTATCGATGAAAATGCATTCTATCAAATTTTGGTAGCAATCACGCATACATACATACGGACACACACGTATTTCTACAAAATTGGAAGACTACATCATTTAACATACATAGTAAATGTCAATCATATCCAATTGGGATTTTGCTCAATTTTTAGCGGCGTTGACTCCAGTATCTGAGGAGGAAGATTGAGTCCTTATTAAAAAAAATGTCTCTTTGAAATTGGCTGAAATTAGCCGGCCTAAGAGATGGCGTAATTAGGTCGAAAATTGAAGATAGACGCATTATACAAAAAAAATGTGATTGGTTAATTTTTTACATACACGATTTCTTATAATTTTCGATCATGCTATGCGATCAATAAAATGAATATTAACTATAAATATATAAAATAATTAATATGATAAGATTAAATCTATTTAATGCATTTTTATCCGGTTAAATTTGCATTTCCAATCTCTGTGCGAAGTGCGACAGTGGGTTTTGTCAGTTCTTCGGGAAATACCGACTTTCGATCCACACAGAGTATTGCATAACGAAGCCTGTTTTAAACGACGCGACTCAATGGAGGTATTGCGATATCAACTTACTGGCAGTTAGCGGTAAAGGTTGCCATTCCATTACATAATGGAAATCTAGATGTTTGTAATACTTATCGAAATATGCAAGTCAAAATAAATTATATTATTTAACCCGTCAGAAGAGCTATTCTCTATCTTTTGTGAGAACGAGATCGTTCTCCCGCGAGATGGCCTGTCAGATTTGTGTGATTTTCTACACCTGTTAAATGAATAAATAATCATACAAACTTGCAGGAATTCGTGTTTAAAACGACCCAAACTAAAATACGTGATAGTTCAAAGCTGAAATTTTGACATCGGCCGATAGAAAAAGCAAATAACAGGCGTAGAAAATCACACAAATCTGACAGGACATCTCGCGGGAGAACGATCTCGTTGTTACAAAAGATAGAGCTCTTCAGGTCTACTTGTTCGGTTTTTGGAAGAACTCATAGGTCTCATGGAAATCATTGTCTCCCTTACTATAATGGTTAAAAATATGATCAAAACGGTGCTAGAAAGAGAAAATACTACGCTTTATACCCAAATCTAAAAGTTTCCAACCGGAAATTAAAAAAATTTTTTTTGAGATTTTTAAAATTAATTATTAATTTATTATGAAACGATCAAAAGGTGCTTTACGGTAACATTTATAATGCATTTGTCTAATAAATTACGTTAAGTGTTTTATTTTTTTTCGTTATCAGTAATTTAAGTAAAAAAAAAAAATTTATGTTCGAATACAAAATTTTTATATTTAAAAAAATATATGTTTGTTTCAGATTAATTATTCATTCGAAAGCGTATTTCATCACCTTTTCAAAACAGTTTTTAGTTTTCAGATGCATTCAGAAATATTCCATTTATTTGGATTTTATTGCAAAACGGTAATATTTTGATACACTAACAAAATATGGACTAATTTAATAATGCTGGGTAATTCAAACATGTAATTTTATCAGTAAATCTGTTTATGTCTATTAAAATATCTCAACAAGTGAGCTTTTTTATAACGATTCTCAACTGCTCTGCCAGTGGGACTATGGCAATCGCAATTATGGCTATGTTATCTGGCTTAATGGAGTGGGAGGAGGAAGGCGATGGGGAAGAGGAAGTTTGGAAAGTACCTTGCTATTCAGAAATGATCTTTCACCGTGCTATAAAAAAACTTACTACCAATTAACTATTTTATTATTATTATTACTATTTTATTTGCGCAAGTCGGCATTTGAACCCGCGACATCCAGAATTTTTCGAAAAAAATTAAAGGAAAGTATTTTTAAAAAGATGGCTATTTTATTAAAGTAATGTAAGTAATTTCTGTGGACAACTCAACTAAGTGGCATTTTAACACCCCTTTGAAAACTAATGAAAAAAATAGCTCATAACCTAACCTCTCCCATATTCATTAATTTTTTTTCATCACTTTTAATGATTTTTTTAAGAAGGGATGAAGTTGCACATTATTGAGTTGCCCGATCACCAATTTCTGTATAACACAAGGCAATTGTTATTGACGACCACCACAACATAGACAGTTGCCTATCATGATGGTCAAAAAATTCTCAACAAAATGTAAAAAAACGATGCACTGAATAAAGAAAAATTAAAAAACAAAAAAAATTATATGATATTCTAGAATGTCCTAAGACGATTCTAAGCGCAACATGGAATTCAAAAGTTGTTATTAATTTACAACATCACGAATAACCTCAACAACTAGCTAAAAGTATGTAACTCGGCACTCAAGCGCTTGTTTGTAAGAAGGTCAACACTAGTCTTCCTACCAGAGCCGGAACAAGTCGGGGCGCGACACTTTGATGCCTGGAGCACTAATACACTTAGGCCCTCCGTTTATGGAGATACTTACAAACTACGTGATTGTGACACAACCACAAGTACCCTGCAGATACACTACTCTTTAAAGCTGGTTTCCGTACACGGCGCTACCCGAATTATACTGAACTTGATCATTTTTCACGTGCAGCCGTGAAGTTAACACGATGTCAAACGATGTCAAATGACTTTTTCTCCAACATTCATCTATGCCTTCTCCACTAAATCATTTCTTGCGTATGCTGGTAATGTAAAGTTATATAAACACGCATTTTTTTCCACTTCTAGAACAAATCTAACATTACTTTCATGTTCAGACGCCATTTTTGTCAAACTTCAAACGAAAGTAGTAGACACGAATGCTGCAATGCGTAGCGCGCTACCAGCACCGTCGGTAGCGTGCTACTGACCTCAACCCGACATCCGTTGCGTAGCGCCGTGTACGAGCACCAGCAAAATTGTATGGCGGGTACCCACGAGCGGTGCGCGTGCTACGCGCATGAGACTCGAGTAGCTTGTAAGTAGCTCCATGTACGGAGGCACTTAGTGAAAACGCGTCCTATCAAAAAGTCGTAGTTTTCTAAATTTTACATGGAATTACTAAAAATTCAAAGAATACGTAACTTCTCTGTTTTTTATATTTATAATTCAGTTATGAATTGAATTTGTTTTTTTGTAAATCCTGTCTTATGGTTATCAATAAATGACAACTGTGACTATAAGAGTGTACATTGAAAAAAAGTGTTATTCTGTGTTATTATCGTGGGCGAGTTTTTGTTTTTATTATTTTATGTAATTCTGCTTTAATTAATGTTGTATCCTATCTTATTTTTATTCTATCTTCTCGTCTTTAATGACATCTTCAATCTGTCGTAGTCCCATTAGCTCCGAACAATGGGGAGCAGTTGGGAGTCTTGTGCGATATTTACATTATAAAACATGTTATTTTAATTTATTTAGATCAAATAAACAAATAGCCGAATAACGAAAGTTAAAAAAAAAATTATTAAGGATAAAACTACATGTTTATACACTGTAGGTACAAATCAGCGAAGCTTAAATATAAATAAGTAAAATTTACAAAATTTTAAGAAACCCCCGACACAAAAAAGAGCTGATAATCTTGAAACGCCTGAACAGATTTTCATGAATTGTAGCTAAGAACCATTTCGATTACGTCACTTTCAAACAAAAAAAAACTGCATCATAATCGGTCCATTCGTTTAGGAGCTACGATGCCACAGACAGACAGACAGACACACAGACACGTCAAACTTATAACACCGCTCCATGCGTCGGGGGTTAAAAATTATAAATTCGTTTTATATCCATTATCAAAATTTTATTGGAGGTATTTTTGAATTCAATTTTAGGTTTACAATTGGCAAATAATGCACAAAAAATATAATTTTATAATAATTACAGTTTCGGGGGGCCAACTGTAGGGAATCAATTATCGGGTCACCAACATAAACAGCATCTCTCGCTCATTACGAAAATATTCTAGTAAGATGAAATTAAGTATTGTTAGGTTATTCGTAACATGATTTTTCTTTTTAATTTAAAAAATATATAAATAATAATACGTATATGTACTTAAATTTCTGTTGTTTAAAAAAATGCATACATACTTGTTTTGCTATTTAATTTGGGCGCTCTCCAAAATGTTGAGCCTCGGGTCAGTGCTTAAGATTTCCTGCCCTAGATTCGTCTCTGAATTTTTCTAAAACTAATGTATTAAAGATGATGAGAGAGTGAAGGTTGCCAATAATACTAGCTACTTATAGTTTACACCATAAAAAATCTCGCAATTTAAAAATAAATCGATGGATTAATATGCCATTTCAAATTTATCACAGATCGATAATAAGCGCGTATTTAAGGCAAAGATTAAAGCTTTATCGATAACTATTTTCGATTAATTTTTACTACGAATCAGATAATACAAAAAAGGCTTTAAATAAATTGAATCATAATAAATACAAAAAAGGCTTTAAATAAATTGAAGCTTTTTCTACCGTTTCCATTGAATACTTATAATTAAAATAAAATTCTTAATTTCTTTATAAAAAATACAAGTGTAAACTAGTAAAAAGTGTGTTTTGACATTAAAAATATACAAACGCAAATAAAAAAACATATTTTTAAATATCCAATTTTATGCCTAAAATTATCGGTTACAGTTTTTATCTTTAAGATAAAATTTTTCACTCGAAATTGTGACCTCTAGACTCTGTTTGCCAAGCAATTTTTTTGCCGGTAACCTGTATTTGAGGCGATATAAGGCTAACTAAGAATTCATACTTTTTTGGCCTGCGGCCTCCTCTTAAGTACCTACCCATATAGGTTTTGCAATCATGCAATATACAAGTGCAAGAATTTTCCTAGAAAATAAACACACCTTGTTCGTACCTGCATCATTCATGTGTTATCACGATTATTTAAAGTATTTAGTGATTGCCGAGTCAGAGAAATATTAAAAGGTAATTTGTAAAGAAATCTGAATGTTATAAATAGAATTATTTTATTAACATTGATTTTATACAATATCAGAGCCATCAAACATAAAATAAATAAAATGTTTTAAGTCATCAAACAATCATTGGTAAAATATCGGTTGTTCTAATTCTCAGAGACCAGGTTTCCTCTATACGCCAATTCTTTGCCCAATTTAGCTTTTGATCAAATTGATCAAACGAAACGGACTGAATTCGGCGATCGGGAAGCGTTCAAACGTTAAAAATTCAAAATCTGTTGGTCAATTTGATTGTCACCAAACGTGTTGGAGTAAAACACCATGGTTTTATTCCGAACCATCGGTTTTCCTTATTAGTCATGGAAAATATTCCCACCCATACCATAATCTTTAATAAAATATTTTTAAATAAGTATCTATTTCTCACGTAGATAGATATAATCTTAATATTTAAAAATTAATGTTTCTTTGTTTGTTCCTTGTGCCTTCCTATACCATTCATCCGATTGCGTTGAAATTTTGGGAATATGATGTCCGCATGCATGTTCGTGGTGGTTTCTTTTTTATAATAATGAGCTCTAGTGTTTCGAAATTATTTCCTATTTCGAGTGCGATGAAACTTAGGTGAGATATTTCTATATAAGCTATACAATTTGGGAGGCGGGAATGGGTACCGCAGCCACGGGAATCTTTATTGGATAAACAACACCTCTGCCGTAGGTCACCCCAAGTGGTTCGCTACGTTTGGTGATTTAGTAGGGGTGCCCGGGTTCATGGGGTAAGGTTTGTCTAGGTCTTGGAGGCGGATGATCAGGACACACTGAACCCCAGATTCCTACCCACCCTTCAAACCCTTTTCCTTCCCAGAACTCTCCTTTCCTCCTTTTCCTTAAAAAAAACCCTCCACACAGCATCCTCAAAGATGACGTAGGCCCTGAGGGAAATTATTTTCCTCAGGGCCTCCTGTCTGGAGCTCATGTAAAAAAAATATGCTGGTGAACTATGGCGTTATAAAATTTGTATAAAAAAATTACAACAGGTGGCGCGCGAGTTGTTTGAAAAATGAGTGTATTTCATATGGTTTAGCGGCAGGAATGTAGGAAGGGGGAGGGGAATCTGGGAGGAGGGAAGGGGAACGAAGGAGGGGGAAGGCGGGGAAGGTGGAAGGGAAACGTGGGAAGGAAGGGAAAGGCGGGAAGGAGGAAAGGAAAAGTAAGTATTCACTAGTAATTTATAAATATTTTTTTTAAGTTTAGAGCATGTGGGATTTAATATCTAACGATAAGAAAACCTTAATTTATTTGTCCCATCGCATTCCAGCAATATAATTTAAACGAGAAATGAGTGGGACGAATACAATTTTCATTGTTTTGTTTGGTCGTGATATTCGAACTACGAACCTTGTAACCACATAGTCGGTTTTAATGCCGTGAGTGATGTAATTTGTTATTTCGGGCAACGTTTCATAATTTGCATGGTGGTAAAATACGCGTTGTAAATTTTAATTTTTGCTGTGACAGTTCTACCACGAGACGTCGCCTTTATGATGGATGAACGAATTAATGCCATGTTTTTAAGTCATTTTAAGCAGATGTCAAACGTATTTTACTGGCTAACGGCTGTAATAACTGGGTGTTATCTAGTAAAATTTACATATTTATTATACTTTTCATATTACTTAACAATATTATCATTGGGAAGGGCTAACATCGATTTTACCTTTCGTTTTATAACAATTTTTTTCTGTGCATTACAGATTAATGTAATCCTATTACAATACACATAAAATATTCATAACTTACGAAAAAAATTGTAATAATACATATTTTAGAGTTGTTGATAAAATTACTCTTGAAACCTTCAAGGCCAATGTTGAAAATGTCAAAGGACCTAGAGATTTCATTTAGCAGCACCATACCTCTTGTCATGCTGTGCTTGGCGTCTGATCTGCCGTGTTGGATACAGAGCGAGTCGTGGTGACGACCCTGATAGTAGTTGTTACGGTACGAACAATTTATAGCATTCTTAGAGGTATGGGCTATCAATGTAATAATAGTTCATAATTTTATAAGCTGTTACTGGAAGGGTTCCATTCCTTCTAGATTGGAAACTTTCATAGCACGTTTCAGCAAATCCGGATGATGCATAAATTTTATAAATGTTCTGAAGTTAAATGGTTTAATCAATTGCCCTTACCAGTTAAAATTAGATTTGAAAAAAATTTTCTAAAATTCAAGGGTTACGTATCAATTTTTTTTAAATAATAAGTATTTTTCGACTATGAAACAAAATGAAATATTTCCAATAATAATATTAGATAAGCAGAATTTTTTTTCTCTTTCATATCTATTTTTTTCAACTATTTGTTATACTTTTTTGCACTCTTGCTCTTTCTGAAAACATTATTTTTCTTCGTTCCTCCGCCTTTTTCACACGACCGTTGCTCTAGAAAAAGGTTTAACACGATGTATTGTTGTATTAAAAACTTTATATCTTTTTATGTTATTTGCATCGTATTTGCAAAGTTAATAAAATAATTTAAAAAATATATCCTATTTTTTAAATAAATTATATCCTATTTTCAAGCTTTTTTTGGTGGCGATATCTATACACAAAGTTTGCGATCAAAAGCAAAAAGAGTTTGAAAATAACACAATTGTCTCTGTTAGGAAATTTATAGATACATTTTGAAAAATTATTATTTCTCTAGTATTTCACCACCATAAACTTAAGGTATTGCAAAATAGAAGTTGATGGGAACATAGTATTTACATAGATGCATTGCTTACACACTGAATATTTTAATTTTTTTTTGACATCGGAGAACAAGATTCTAGTGAAATAGAAAAAAAAGTAATTTTCAGAATAATAATCAAAAGAAATTAAAACTGTAACAACTTTTCGAATTTTCATTTAATTTATGGTTCTTTTGAATGGTGATCGGACATCTCATTAATGTACAACTTCGTCACTCCTGTGAAAAGCCATTAAAAGTGACGAAAAAAACCAAACTTGGTTAAATAGGTTACATTAGGTTAGGTTATGTTAAAGTTGTTAGGTTAAAATCCCTTTGTATATATATTATACGGGGTTTTTTTACAAGTATTAAATAATTACATTTTTGGTACTCAGCTGTCACCTAGGTTTTACATAATACGTTTGATTATTTTTGTATTTTGATTGAATGTAAATTTGGGTTTTATTTTGTGATTTTATGGAAACGGTGATGCGATGTTCATTTTAAAAAATTGAAAAGGAAATATTTTGAGAAGCTGTCTGCGTCGCGGAAACTTGTTTACCAACATATTATAAACATCTTTTCCCTAACATCATCATAAGAAACCACGTTAATATCGTCCACTCCACAGTAGTTAAACACACTTGGACATTTATACGTTTATGGGAGTGCCAGTACAAAGTTCAAATTGCATACTTATTCAATTCCATGTCGTTACGTTTTGTGATCTGAAAGATATTGTGCATAACAAATATTATAGTCTCAAGAGCTTTATTCATACGATGTCAAATTATTATTAATGAATTAATATACATTATTATGTAGCTGACTGACAACGAAAACGGCGATTGTTCATATCTTATAATTTGAATTCAGTGCAGCGTAAGAAAAAACACATATCCATTAAGAGGAACGTATGCGCGGCCCATTTCGGCCAGTTTCATACAAATCTTAAATTTGGACTTGAAATCAAAATATCTAACCAAACTGAAAAGTTATTTTTGTAATCCAAAGGTATAACAAATATCTAGTACGGACGTAAGCTACTTTATTTATTTTTGCTTTTAATTATAAGATATAAGCCATTCAAGATTTTAATTTGGGCAATTATTTGTGAGTAAATGAAAAACATAAAAAAATATTTTAACTATGTTTATTTTACAAATACAATGAAAAATATAAAAAAAAAAAAATCGTTAAAAATGCATTTTTGGGGAAGTAATTTTAATGTATAAACGACAAATTTTGTTCCGCCGTAAATAGGTAATTTGTATTTTAAATTTACACCTACCAAAATGATTTTTTTCTTAATTTTTATTTTATATTTCATTATATTTCTATGACAAATAAAGTAAAATTTTCCGGGCCACAATTCTCCCCGTAAACCGAAGGTTCTGGGTTTGAGTCCCAGATGTGACCGTATCCTTTTCTTATTTTTTGTTTCCAGATTTTCGATTGAGTTTCGCTAATAATGTCTTCATCTAATAATCATTTACACAAATAGATAGACTCACAAACGAAATTAGTTTTCTTGATTAAACTTGAATTTTCTGTTTCTCGCTTTCTGCATCCAATGAACCAATTCAATTCAAATGCATATGAATATTCGTATTTTATAATGGAATAACTTATTGAGTAAAACCTCAAATGATGATTCTTCATTCAGTTTTGGACATTTTTCCATCGGTGGTTTATATCGTTTTTAATCCATACGAATATTGATATTTTATCAGTTTATTTAGCACATAAGCCATCATAAGTAATTTTTGGACTTTTTGGGATACTTTTCTGTTTTTGGATAGTCATTTAGCTAAGTATTTTGAAATACTTAGATTACTTAATAAGAATTTAGAATACTTAATTTTTGGATAGTCATTTAGCTAAGTATTTTGAAAGTTATGGGTAAGTACTAGGTACAAAATCCTCAAATTGCCTTGACTCGCAGCAATAGCTTACTTCCATGACACTTTGTTTTTAAAGTCATCTGGCAAAACCGAAAATGTTTATTTTTAAATGTAAATCTATAATTTTAAGTCATGTGTTTATATTTCCAGCGCCCTGAGGTGATTTTTCATGAAAATGGCGCTTTATAAATAAGCCAATTATTATTATTATTAGTTAATACTAATAATAATTTACTATAAACACTTTGGCTATTTTCTGACTTTCCGCAGCACTCTTGAGGAGATATTTGCAACATCGTAGAATTAATGTTATTTCTTTTTTAATAATCAGTAATCACATATCTTTTAACTTTGCGCCTTCCGAAGATAGCGGCATAAGTGAATCAATTTTATGTAATCGTACTATGATAAAATGATAATCAATCGAGATATGTATATAGTAACTATATATATATTTTTTTACATGAATACCGCACAAGAGTCCCAACTGCTCCCGTCTGGAGCCAGTGAGACTATGGCATCCCCAATTGGGGTGTGTTGTGAGGCTGAAGATAGTGGGGAGGGGAAGGAGATGGGGAAGAAGAAGGTGGAAAGTACCTGGCTATTCAGATCTGGTCACCAAACACGGCTGGAGCCATTTCAAGCAACGTTTCAATTCTGAATGGTGGTCTTACACCAGGGCGATACTGGGAGTATCTTCCACTCTGGAGTATATTTACTTATAGCGGCACAAAAAAGCTTAAAGAGTTAGCCAATATTCTTCAGGAAAAAAAAGGATAAAGCAGAACCTAAAAGAGTTTATAGAGGTTATGGACATTAATAAATCGATTTTTGTTTTATGGTATTATGAAATTTGAACGAAGAATTCGTTGGAATAGCAATGGCTTAAAATTAAGATTAATAGAAAACGAATTTCATACGAATTAAAAGTGAGTGAAATAACAAGATTAAGTTCTTTGAAATGACAGATTTTTTTATTAGTTTAAAATGTAAAGTCCACTGACCAAATATATCAGACTATCGTGATTTATTTTTGGGCTTTAATGCCATGTTGCGCTACCTCCTTCTGAAGCCAACCATTCGGACAGCGTTACAAAGTCCATGATTAGTCCAAGTTAGGGCAGATGTGTTATCGATTGTGGTGAAGTCTGTGCCTATGTTTGTAAATGCGATTCCGTTTCATTACATTATAATTTAAAATGTTTTTTGTGTTTTGTTTTGGTGGAGCCGTCGATTACCAGATACTAAGAACTATTAAGCTTAGCTTCGTCGTCTTCATTAAGAGAAACGTATGTGCGGCCCATTTCGACCAGTTTCATACAAATCTTAAATTTGGATTTGAGATCAAAATACCCAACCAAACTGATTTTTTTTGTATAAAGGTATATCAAATATCTAGTATGTAGTGAACTATTTATTTATTTTTGCTTTAAATTAAAAGATATAGGCCATTAAAGATTTGAGTGTTTCATGATTTTAGAGGCAACTTGGGCAATTATTTAAAATGATGGCTATTAAAAATATTATTTGTTTTTTGTATTGCACCTAAAAAATACCTACAATTCATGCTTCAAGACTAGAATTAATCCCCTTAATGTTAATCGTATTTTTGTGAATTTCGCGTTCTCTATGCGTTTGGGTCTTCACAAGAATCCAGGAACAAATCCAAATAATAGCCGATTAAGTGTTTAACGGCATAATACCCCAAAAATAAATCACAATTATTATCAGCTCTGTGCGTCACATGTAAAAATCTAAATTATTAAAACGCAAAAAATTTTTAGATGTAAAATTGCAAAATATTTGACGTCACACTAGGGGGGAGGGGGTCTCACAAATGTGACAATGTGACAGGGACGGGGGGTTCAAAAATCATGAAATTCGTGCGACGTAATTTATGGATGGCCCCTAACTGTACGAATATCTACCAGAAGTCCTTCCCGAGTCCATCATTCAAGGTTTGTATATTTATACGTTTTGTACGTTCCAGAGTGGAAGATACTATCAGTATCGCCCTGGTGTAAGACCACCATTCAGAATTGAAACGTTGCTCGAAATGGCATTAGCCGTGTTTAGTGACCAGATCTGAATAGCCAGATACTTCCCCACCTTCCTCTTCCCTATCTCCTTCCCCTCCCCACTACCTTCAGCCACACAACATACCCCAATTGGGGATGCCATAGTCTCACTGGCTCCAGAGGGGAGCAGTTGGGACTCTTGTGCGGTATTTCATATAAAAAAAATTTCATTCAAGACATTTAAGTCTTTGATCATTGTATACATACTTCTCAGAACATTATTTTTTTTATGCGTGTACACAGTTGAGCTCCTAGAGCTCAACTTATGGAGTAGTAGAATAATAAAATTAATTATTATGTAAACCAAGGTAATAAATTATAAATGTAAATATTATTGTTAAAATAAAAAAAATAATAAAATTAAAATAATAATAATAATGTAATTCCACTCCAGCTGGGCTGTTGGGACTGTTGGAGGTCAGCACATGAAGCGATATTTTTTGCTGGTAATAAGAGTTACGTCACGCCTCGTGCGGCACTTGAGATGCTGTGCACAAGACTTGGTATGTATGACGTGTTCTGTGTGCTGTTCCACCTAATAAACGTGTATGGCGTATCATTACATCAGGAATGCTAATCTCCAGTTAATCGAAGGAGCATTATTGCGTTACATTTTACAAGAATGCAATCCTAGACAGAATCAGAACAAGTCATATTATTCTAAGAAGGAAATACATACAGATACCTTCACAATATTAATGAGTAGGAAATCAGGTACTTGCCAAATGGATGGCGCCCGTAACTGTCATTAAAACCAGTCATTTTTATCCCACAATATATTTTTCGTGAAGTATATTATGAAGGGACGTACTTGACTTCACTGGGACATTATTAGGACATAATTAAAAAATGTAAATGAAGTTTTGGTCTCCGGCAATTTTTTTTTACAAAATTTCACTTACTTTTTTTACTCCAAATAATGTCAGGGATCACTGGCTAAAACAAGTCAAGGACGTCCCTAATACCCTGCAACCCTTTTGCGAACAGCGGTGTTTGGCAAACTGTGTTTTAATTATTAACCATTAAAAATTTGGGAGGCGGGTGTGGGTACCATTTATTGGATGACTAACACCTCTGCCATAGGTCACCCCAAGCGGTTAGCTACGTTTGGCGACTTAGCAGGGGTACCCGGGTTCACGGGGTGAGATTTGTCTGGGTCTTGGCGGCGAATACGTCTGCCCACCAGCGGCACGGCAGGCCGTATCGGGAGAGAATGGTTGAGGGATGCCGTTTGACTTCTCCAGCCGTACTCTCATGGAACATTGTCTTTTACCGCAGTGAGAGGGATGGATTTTTACATCCGTCACCCCTGGACTGATTCCTGCCCACCACTAATATCCCTTTCCTTCCCAGAACATCATCTCCTTCCTTTCCTAAAAAGACCGTCCACACAGCATCCCCAAAGATGACAAAGGCTTTGAGGGAATTGTTTTCCTCAAGGCATCCTGTGTGGAGCTAATAAAAAAAGTAAAAAAAATTGCGAAAGCCCATAAAAAATCACGTGATATTATAAATGCATGATTTGTGATGTTGAAAATATTTATAAAAAAATATTTGCCTTCATTACGACATCTGTCAAACATTTAAACATAATAAATACACATTTCGAATAAAGAATTATTAACTGTTGTTACTACTACCTTATTTACTTTATCGCTTGTATTGATTGAATATTTAATTTAGATTTGAATATTTGATTTATTCTTATCAGTTCCATTTTTAAAATTGAAAGTTCATTGAACTGGAATGAATAAGGTTACGCAATACGCAACATGCATGCACCCACGCACCGACAACCGAAATTAGTAGATGTTTAATACTACCGATACCTGTCCTGTAATATGCACCTACCTTGAATCTCCCATTCATCTCATCTATTTCGATTTCTCTAGGACAATTATGTAGGTACTAATCTTAATATATATATTTCTTCTGCCCGTGTGTATGTCACTGAACTCCTCCTAAACGACTGGACCGATTTTGATGAAATTTTTTGTGTGGGTTCAAGGGGATTCGAGATTGGTTTAGATTCACAATTTGGTCCACTGGAAAATGTTCTTTTAATTAATTTTTTATTTCTGAGTTGTTGATTTTGGAATGTTTTACATTGGATCCGGCAGACTGCACTACCATCGCAGTATCGAATATTCAATATTATTCTATTTTAATTTTAGTTTGTCCCGACAGTTGTGTACAGGACAACGTCTGTCGGGTCCGCTATAAATAAATAAAATAAATTGTGGAACATTCCAGAACACTCTCGAATGTTGTCCTGAGCGAAGCCGGGTAACCCAGCTAGTAAATCCTTATAAATCCTCTTGAGGTCCTTTTTTATAGCTGTCTTTTTCTAAACAAAATAATTGATCAAACTGAATAATTATTGTTTTTATTAGGTATGGTAAATATCTAGTACTTATGGATATGTGCTACTTTACTTATTTATGACTAGCTGGTTACCGGCATGCGTTGCAATGCCATATTTGAAGAAATAAATTGTTTCTCTCTGCATGTCCTTTCCCGTGCGTCCCCGTTCCCCTCCCGTGCTCCCCTTCCACCTTCCCCGCTTTCCCTCTCCCCTCTCCCACTCCCCCGTCACACCAACTCCCTCCCGGGTTCCTTCTATTCAGTCCCAGTATATTCAGTTTTCAAACAGCTCGTGTGCCACCTATTACAATTTTTTTATTCAAATTTTCATTTTTCATGTATTACAAATACTTATTAATTTTTGTATATAAGAACAATCGAACAAATCAAATAAATTTGATACCTATTAAAAACATCTATAATTCTTGATTCGATTAGGTGAGTACTCCAAATAAATGCATTAACTTTAAGAGTTTCAAAAATTGAATTTTGATTTAACAATCATTGTTTTGTAAAATGTCATTCTCAAATTTCAACATTTTTGAGAGTTTCGCAAGAGTTTTTGTAATGTAATTGTTTTCAGTTGTATTGTCATGTGGTTTCTACAATCCAGAAATCTTCGCGGGGGTTTAAAGAAGATATTTTGAAAGTTTCCATGCTTAATATAGCAATACATAGACATCTCATATACACAATACACACCCCCAAGCAAGCACATTTTGGTTTTTATATATTATATTGATTTAAATTACAATACATAGGCCATTAGAGGATTCTATTTTTCATGATTTAAGAAGCAAGTTTGGCAAATGTTTGTGATTGAATATTAATTAAAAAAAAAAAATTCCCTACATAATAAATATGAATATAAAATTTAAAAAAAATTATTATTAAGGAAATCATTTGGATAGACTTGTTTATTTATTGTTTACTTGATTGTTTTATTTTTTTTACATAATATCATATTTACATGATTTTTTTATAATTAATAATTACCATTAATTCACAAAAAAGTCCCCCTCCAAAATTGAATTATTTAATGGTCAATATTACATAATTTAAATCAAAAATAAATAAAATCGTACAAATCCTTGAACAGAAATTTAACTAGAAATTTGCAATAATTTTCGATGAAAAATAATATTATTCTGTTTGATTAGGTATTTTGGCCTCAAATACAAATTTAAATTTTCGCAACAAGAAAATACGTAAAACGTAATATTTAAAATTTTCCTTGCAGAATCTATTTTTCTTGTTTATGTGCAGGTAAATCTTTGTGTTATTTGCAGCAAGAATTGTATGATATTAAATTGTCGTAAAACGAGGTACGAATAATTGCCGTTGGTACTGGTAACGTTTTATCGATAAATTGAAACAACAATGAATATTGAAGTCCGAAGTGTATATTTTGAAGAAACCTTTGTAACATACTATCGCTATACTATTATTTATTTTGTTACTCTACAAGATAAAACCTTTTTATTATTCACCCGTGCGTATGTTGCTCCACAACATTGCTCATACAATAATAAAACCGAATCAATCAATTGAATCACCATAAAGTTTGGTATGACTCATAAACTCACAACAAAACAAAAGAATTATTTTTTTACCTACCAAGTACACTAACTGTAGAGTGGAAGGATTGTCGAAATCTAAATAATGCTTCTTCGATCAGATTTGAATTGATAAATTTCCCTGTGCAATTTGCTTCCGCCATAACATTGCTCGAATTAGGTTGCCGTAAGGTCCTACAAACCATCTGACTTGCAGCATCCCACATGTCGTGCGGTAGAGTGGGGGAAGGCGGTCGATCGTGTGCATCCGACATAAACAGTTGGTTTACTGATCCGACAACGGAAAAACACAAATTCGGTCGGCGGTTTTCCCGACCGTCTTCCACCAGATTAACTCCCGACACGTCGAATGCGGCAAATCGGAGGTGTGTAGGAGTGAAAGCCTTTTAGTATTATTCGGTAGTCGGGCCACCATACCCCGACTTTTCCAACCTACATATTGGATGCTGCAGGTGCGTAGGGCTAAATCCCAATAGCTACGGCAATGGAACTCTCTTACCGTCAGATTAAATAACACAGAGAAAATATTTACCATTTCTCACAAAGTAGAACACGCCGAAGATAAACAGCATTTATTTAAATATTTGCTTTAAAATAACAAATAATAGAGATAAGACCGTTTATTTCTGCGCCCTGATTAGAAAGCTGGGATCTTCTGCTAACTGTCCTAAACTATCAAAGCAGTTTACCCACAGTGATTTTCCTACTGTACCCCCCACACTTGTCCCACGCCACTTTAGGCCGCCGCGTAGAAAAGTCTCTGGTGAACTGCACTGTAAACCGTTATCTTACTTGCTATTGCATACTTGGTTTTTGCTTTTCTGCGCGGCAGCCAGAAGGCGCCGTATCCCCGCTCAAAAAGAAGAAGATGTATTTATGAATGTTGAAGAGAGCGCGCTAATGTTTAAAACGATAAAATTGAAGCAAAAATTGTGAAAATGTTTAATGAAACACGACTCGTTTTAAAACGAGCAAAAATCTCGCGGGGTTGTCTAAAACAGCATTCAAAGAAACATTGTGAAATTTTTCATACAAATAACTTGTAAAATAACTGAAATAAACGTGTTTATAATAATTTTCGGAGCATACTTTGCGATTTTTTTCTATCTAGGAATTTCATATAATTTGCGTTTCGGCGTAGGGAATATATAGATATTATCTTAAAAAGTAACATATGTTTTTTTAAGAGCTTAAAAACTTCAAACCTTTCAGGAAAATATGTAAGAAATCGGTAGAAATTCGGGTGGCGCGGCTGAAGTGCCGCGGGGCGCGTTCGCTCCGAACTCTACATGTGGGGGAGTCAATATCCAAACTTTGAATGTACCTCTGTGATGGGCTAAGAATTATAAAGTCTAATTATAAAGTGTAGGTAATCATCACGAAAAGCAGTTTTTTGACAACAACAAAAATACAGATGACGTTCATCTCCATTTTTGCATTGCATCGCCACAATAAAAACACTGCATCAACTAGTTTTAAACCTACGTAATGTATCAATATGGAAAAAATATCTAATATAATATAAAACAACAAATCGATGTCATCATGTTACCATCACAATGTATTCGCATACAAAATCGTGATTCATGAATGATCTCATTTCGGTAGGTCCTATACTACCTATCCCTTATCCTTGACCTGAAAATCACGTTCTTGGTTAAGACCTCCCATGTCCCCCTGGAAGTGAATAATGTTCTGATTATATTTATATACATGAAAAAATATTATGGGCGATCTCTTTTCACATTCGGTAGCTACTTAGTATGTACCTGACCCATTCGGAATCGGGCGGGGTAAGCGATTTTTGGGCGTTGACCAATAAAAACCACAATCACAATGGATAGAATACTCCGCTGAAAGCGCGCGCCCAAAAAACACACTGGTAAAATTTGTCAAAATTGTCAAAATAATAATTAAACTAACTAGGATATTTTTTTCTCCATATTTCTGATTTATTATTTTATTCTAGCGATCAATAGACGAAGTATGCATAGAAATTGAAGTTTTGAATCCTTAGTTTGAGTATAATTTTAGTTTCCATACCTAAAGAAGGCACCGAAAAATTTTTGTAACATACATTTTTTTTAAAGAAAGACAAATTCCCGAAAAACCCGACAAATTACGAATAACCTGACAAGATTTGATAATCTCCTACTTCCACCATAGTAAGCGGAAAACGTTGCTTGTGTCGTGATGGAGGACTTAGCCAGCCGAGAAATCGAACACGCGACGCTTGGATGGGACCCAAATGCCATGCGAACTCAGCCACTGACCGGTCGGAGACGGTTTTTTTTTAATTTTTCTCTGAACGTTTTCTCCAACAATCTGCTTTATCGTAAAGTCAAAATTTTAGTTAGTTCATTATATTCGTTTTGTCATAGTGATTAAGAAAAAATAAAATACTAGAAAATACTGTAATTTAATAGGATGTTTTATTTTATTTTGGGAAGTTCATGCACACATATTCATTATCTATAAAACTTAATTTGCCACATAATTTAATAAAATCCATATCCGAAAAAGGGTTCGTAAGTAGGAAATTTTGCACTTCAAACAATTTTTTTCTAGGCCAGACACTTTATTTTTTTAAAGGCTTATTATAAGATTTATCAAAAAAATCGATAGATGTGTTCTAATTGCAGTATTTTATTAAAACATCTATAATATTTCTAAGCAATCAAATTTTCAAATCGTGATTTTGTATGATTTTGCATTACTTTGCATGGAACCTTAATCGGATTTTGTCCAGGTGGTCCTCCTGCCACGAATCTGGGTTTGATATCTATGGCAATCTACGGAATATGGAGTCATTTTGATTGTTTGTTTACCTCCTAGACGCACTTTCTTCGACTGATTGTGGTTTCTGCTTCAAAAGTAAAATGGACAAAAATAAAAATCATACAGGACTGTCTGAAATAATTATTTCTGACAAATATTTTTTACGAAATACAATATTGACAGATACATTTCTAATGACAATTTCATGATGCATTCTAGTTAAAATGTTTCTTAACATATAAGATTCTTTACTTATACATAAAGCATGATATTGTACTTTTTCTTTATACAGAGGGTTTCAATTGTGGTTTCAACTGACTAAAAATGAGAATAATAGACTACAATAAACGAATGGTTACTCAAATTATCTAAGGTTATCCACTTATCCATTATTTCGCCTTCAAATCTTTATGTTTGTTGGGAAACATTTGTCTATCCCTAATATTATACATTAGAACAAAACAAGTTAACGGCATTATTATGATGTTATGACAAAAACTTCAAATTCTCTCAAATGGCATAAAAAACATATGTGATTTGATAGATCTTCTATAATTCTCATAACTAATGGAAACGCCTTTCAGATGCTACCAAGTAGAGGCAAAAATGGTGCGAATCTAATATTAAGGTCAAAGGAAAATAACCAACTTGGCTACACGATTATTTTTAACAAAAATTATCAAGTATTTCAAACCAAATGCTTTTTAATTAATTAGTTTATTCAAAGGATACTGAAAATAAATTAAGATTACTATTTGTTATTGTTATTTGTCTGTTCCTCCTTCTTACGCCTAATTTCCAAACAAATTTGGTTATTTAATTCAATTAAAATATGCCATCTAGTAATTTTGCAAATATTAAAGAAGTGATTTTTATCCGTTCATTAAGTTTCGCCAAAGTAAATACCGCATTATGTATATTTCTATAGTTATAGAAATACTCGGTTATAGACATAGAATTATAGGCCCACTTCGGGCCTGTAGTTCCATATGAAAGAGCGCTTTCGAAATTCAAATGGGATGGAGATATACGATTTTAGGCGAGTGTAAGTGAGAAGGAACGCTGGAGGTTGGGTTTAATCACTAAAAGGAACAATTGTTTCCATTCAAATTTGTATAAGAGGCACTTCTAGTGTTATATCCTTCATTATATGGTTATAGAGGTGTTCCTGCATGCCACTGAAGTACCTACTCAATAGATAAATCTATTGAAGTACATTTTGTTGTGGGCGTTTCTCCAGTTTCTGTTTGTTTAGGTTAATTTTATCTGACTTCGGTGAAATATTAGTGTGCCAAAGCCACACTGGCCGGAAAGTCTGGAGAGATCTTCATAGTCAGGCCATTTCCAACCTTCTTCTTCGGCATTTTCTATGTATTAAAACCTTCCGGTTTCCTGCTTCAGCTTTCACTTACCGAATTACTTCAGCCTTACAAAATTACTGGAAAATTATTCTACGGGTTGTTGAAACTCTTATGACAAAATTAAAAATAAATATTTATCTGAATTTATTCCACGCCTATGTCTCTTTTGTTGCGGAAATGGATACCGCTGCAAATTCAACTTGTGGTCACAACTTATCAAGAACTTAACTTTTGTCAACATGTTTTCGAGAATTGCGCATTTCTAATGAACATTGTTGGTAATCCACATTAAAATAAACGTGATCGAATACCGACAAATAAAACCCAACAATCGGATACTTCTGAAGTCCGCTGTCGAGTTTCTTTCAAATCGTAAGGAGAATTACTTATCTTGAGTTCCCTTATCAGAAAACCAACTTTTTACAGGTTACTGTGAAAAAATGATTTAGACTGTTCGATTACGTATATGAAATAATATGAATGAAAGATTCAACGTGGTTCTTGTTACTATTGGAGTGTTTTTTGTATATTTTATTTTGAAATCCTTCAGTGTTTTTTTTGTTGTTGTTTTGTTTAGTTTATGATACAAATCTGTAAGAGAGGGAAATCAATGAAAAGTGATGCACGCTGCATCATTCTCAAGGTTCTAATATTCATGAACTTCAATAAAATCTATTAAAAGCTGTAAAATTGCAAAATAATTTCCCTCAGGGCCTTTGAAGATGCTGTGTGGAGGGTCTTTTTGAGAAGAGGAAGGAGTGAAGAGACCCACGTTGTAGGAGGGATGAAACACATGGACATAGCAAAACATTCCACAGTCGAGCTGCTGTACTCAGGTCGTAAAAGCGACCCATTTTCATGTGACAAATGTCAACCATGTACATATATGTCGGGCGCATTTTTGGCGTTTCCCGATTATACACCGGTGCCGAAGGGATCAGTGACGCTAGTTCCACGGAGCATCTTCCATTGTAATACCGGTACAACAAGGACAGCATACCCACCTGACGCCTGTGTTCTAAAGATTGCTATTCGCGTGTCAATATAAGGGAATCTGACAAACGCCTGTTTCTGCATAGAGTAATACTGAGCATACTTAAAATTAAAAAAATATCTTTTGTTACTTAATTATTATAACAATAATAATATTTGGTTGACTTATTTTCAATATCTCCACAAGTAGAGTAATTCAATTATTTATTTAATATTTTTAAATAGGTATTTTATTTAAACGAAACAACAGCCTACAATATGATTGGTTTTTTACTTATGCTATATACTTAATTGAGAAACTACTTAAATCCTTGTTACACAAAAAAAATTTACTTAACAAAACTATATAAACAAACAACAATTCTCACATTTATTGTAATTATGAATTCATATTTCGACTACCATTAAACGGGCATATGCCTAGCGTGGTAGTTGAATAACCTGTAAAAACTGTAAAAATAATTTATATGATGAATAAAGAAAAAAAAGTGTCTGCGGGTCCTGAACAGTACGCCTAGCTTCTGAAAGGCTAACGCATTGTTACGGGCTGTTTTAATTAATTTCCAAATTTATGCTGATAGTAAATACAATGAAATGGATAGTTTACGAATTTCAATCTTTTCAACATCATTTACTCTAAATTAAATTAGAATATTCAGTTAAAATAATAATTAATTTCAAATTAGTTCAGAGATTTATTTTCCACTTGTGTCGTATTACGTTGTGTCCACTGTGACGATGGCACCGACTGCAAATTTAGGTGTGTCGATCTGTTTATTGATTGATTCGCTACTGGATAACCTTGTGCTCAAGTCTAAGAAAAAGAATGTAACACAATCCCATCCCATACTAATAGAGTAGGTACAACTGCATTAAAATTGTAATATTAGTATGTATACATCCAAATCATGCTTGCATAAATTGTTACCATGAGTGAGAAAAAGATCCAGCCACAGAGAGTAGTTCAAAAAAAATTATCTTATTAAAGCTATATCTTATTAGTTTAAGTGGAAGTCATCATATACCACTTTATATGTTAATGTTTTTGCTTGCGAGCAGAAAAGGCAGGCAACCTAAGCTAAATCAATAGATTTTTTATTAAGTGTAGCTCAGAGCATTAATTTTATTGTTTGATGTTATTGGCGAATCCACGAAAGATCGCGCGTAACCTCAAAAAATCGCAGGCACATTTGATCGTGGACTCAAAATTATCGATAGATTATTGGTAGATAACTACAAAAAATACGAATGTTGAGTTAAAACGAGCTGTTTAAATTGTATCAAGGTGTAGCCAAGTACAGTAGTATAGTGTTCAGTGTGCATCTAATGAATGTTTGCAAACAAGTCTTCAAACAATTTATTTTTCGATCTAATCGTGTTTTCGATCCAAATGCGTTTGTTTCATAATAAATGATATAATATAGCATAAACACAATGTCAAAATGACTAAGTCAACTTATCAGTTGTAACTGAGAACACTTAATTATATAATGGATACAAAAGGGAATACACATCGCGTTTTTAGCGTTGAATTTACAAATATCACAAGTTGGTGTAGAAAATTAGTGTGCTTCTCCATTAATGTAGGTGGCCACCATACATCTTTATTCCAAAATAAACAATGTATCCACAACACCAAATTTGGCAATCATGATCATATTGTGTGCGATCGTCAGAGCACGCGATCTTTTGAGACGCGATCTTTTGAGGCGCGATTTCACGTGCGCGAACGATGGCTTCGTTCTGCTGTCATCAAGGATGCAAAATGGTTTAAAACTACTATAGGTGAAAACTAGTTAGAAATAATGTCTCACCTCCATAAGCGGGCACCAGTGCAAGACTAGCAGTCAACAGAACAAGAAACTGGAGCGAGACACAAGCGGATCTCTTCCCGCCCATTTTCTCGTTTTCTCTTATCAGTTTCCCTGTGGAGATCTCATTAACGCAGCTGACGACACGATAGCTAAAAGATCTCAACACGCCAACATTGTATCTTTCAATCTAAGTGGACGCATTTGATATTCTGGATCAAGGCTGCCAAGAAATATCAAAACACTTATTGGCACGGTTTTTTACACTTCACTAGTTATGATATTTCAATAAAGGTCTTCAAAAGTCTTGCCTTGAATTCGATTGAAGTTATCACCCAATAAACAAAACAAATTGTTATTGTTTATTTCGTAAATGGTTGTTCGAGCGAATCACTTGTTGAGTAGCACTGAGTTATTTAGTAATCACTTGCAATTAGCGTATTGAAATACGATATAAAATAAAAGTTTATGGTATAACACAAGTGGGCGTATTGTATCAGTGTGTATATCGCTAATACTACTAGCACAAGTTTATCTACGAGCTAAGTACATGATATGCCCAGCACTGTAGTTGGCTGGCGAACGACTCTGGGATATCGACTGGGACTGTACTGACTGCATCGACTGTAAATGGTTGACTCTTAGACTCGTCGATTGCCGACTGACTACGACCACTGACTCGACTCGACTAACGCGTAAAACACAACACTACGGCGCATAATCAGAAGCAGGGCGGGTCAACCACGGCCCGGAAAACTGAATATATTATTTTTATTGTTTTTATCACAAACCATCTGAGTCAACCTTGCTATGTACATCGTCGATACTTTGTTAATGCCAGATATGAATCTTAATAAATGCAGCGGTAGCAAACGGGAAGCCAGCCTCTCGGGAACCATTTATTGGATAATCAACACCTCTGCCACCTCAAGTGGTTCGCTACTTTTGGTGACTTAGCAGTGTTACCCGTCTCTCTCGACCCATCGTCTTGCACCGCAGCGGGATGGATGGATTAATACGTCCGTCACTCCTGGACAGATTGACTCCTAGATTCCCACCCACTCCTCATACATTTTTCCTTGTCGGTACTTCCTCGACTTCCTTTCCTTAAAAAGTCCTTCCACATAGCGTCCTCAAAGACGCAATAGGCTCTGAGGGAAATTATTTTATTCAGGGCCTCCTGGTGGGAAAACCCAGCAAAAAGTTCAATATTGAAATTAGAAACGAAAATGTCTACCTGCATTTTTTTTCCGACTTCGTCTACGATTTTAAATTTTTGAAAAAAATTGATGCTTTTTACAATAAAAAAAGAAGTGGTCAGTCATCACCCTCTGATTGATGTCCAATATTTACTTGTATATTGTGAAATATGAATCAGGACGTCTTACCTTACATTTTTACGGTGTGATAAGTCAGGTACGCCCATAGACCTAGTACTTGGTCGAAGGGTACGCCTCATAAACCATACACATATCTGGTAATGTTATATTATCGTGAAAACAAGCTTATAGTTTCGAATGGTTAATAGATATTTCAAAGTTCAATATCTCACGATGAAAATTGCTTTTTGAAACTAAACCGTTTAAAGACTCAAAAGGTTTTTTTTCTGAATGTTGCTTGACTGGTACGGATGTAGTTCCTCTAAAATGTTTCAACGTCGACAAGTCCTGGTAGGAGAGAGGACCAAACAAATACAAGGTTTATATTATTTAAAAATGCATGTTTTCAACGTTCAGGGTTTGCCTCACCTGGCAAGACCAAACAAGTGAAGATTTTTTTACCTTTTTTCCTTAATTTAACATTAAACAAAACTATCGTTAGAAGCAGCGGAAAATTGGGAAAAAATGCGCCTTGTTGATTAAATTATTCCAAAACTTTGGTATTAAAAAATTACGAAACATTAAATCTTATCCTTGAACTAAAAGCTCTGCAAAGAAGAGCGGATGAGAGTTAATTTGATTTAAAATAAAATACCTATAGATTTGTAAGCATTCCTAAACGTGTTTTGATTCCGAAGCTAATAATAGGTAAACATGCTTATTGCGTAAGTGTTACACTAAAGAGGCCAAACGCATAGCTAACTCCAATCTGTTTTATAGATAGATTGGGAAAACAGGATACGGTTTCCCAACGATAACTTCACTAATAAAAATAATTCACTGTTCCGCTTAAGTTTACATCAAGTTTTTCCGAGTTAAAATATAATTTATATTAAATTATACCGAGTTAAAAAACAAAAGTTATTATTATTAAGTATTAAGTTTAAATCAAATCATATTATATTTCATAAATTAGCATTTTTTATTAAGAAATCGTAAAATATTAAGTGTACCGAGTTGAAATAAAGTTTTTATTAAGTTATCGAGTTAAAAAATAGTTTATATTAAATCATTCTATGTTAAAAAAACAAATGATATTTTTATAAAGTACATTAAATTATATGTTTAATTTAATTCAAATCATATTATATTTGGTAAAGTTGCATTTTTTATTAACAAATAGTTAAAAAGTAAGTTTTTCGCGTTGAAATAAAGTTTATATAAAGTTTTTCATGTTAAAATATAGTTCATATTAAATTTTTTCGAATGAAAAAGCAAATATTATTTTTCTTTAAATTTTGTGGGTAAAACCTTAAATTGTACCTAATATTTAATTAAAAACAAATATTTTTATTATTAAGTAAATATGTTTATTTAATTCAAATCATATTGTATTTGGTAAATTAGCATTTTTTATTAACAAATCGTAAAATGTTAAGTTTTCCGAGTTGAAAAAAGTTTATATTAAGTTTTTCGAGTTAAAATATACTTTACATTAAATTATTTCGAGTTTAAAAACAATCGTTATTGTTATTAAGTTAATAAAATTACATGTTGAATTTATTTCAAATCATATTATATTTCATAAATTAGCATTTTTTATTAACAAATAAGTTTTCCGAGTTAAGAAATAAAGTTTATATTTAATTTTTCCGATATAAAATAAAGTTTACATCGTGTTAAGGTCATCTGGTTTATTTATAAATCATTGCAGGTAAAATAAAGTCGATTTTCCTCAAAGTATTAATAAATTAACATAAAATACACTGCTCTTGGAATCTATTAAACCATGTGTTATGTTCTTTATTTAAAAATTATCGTTGGTAAAATTTAACATGTTTTCCTCAAATATATTTAAAAGTGGGTACCTAAACTTCGTAGCCTAATCTAGTAGTTACTGTCTTGAAAACCAAACTATTACGTATCAATTTTCGGTTTTAACATTTTTATTGATGTTGTTTGTTTGGATAATTTGTATTTATAACTTCCTAAGATTAGATTAGATAAGATAAAATTTTAAAAGATATTTCGAAAGCCCAGGTCTTTGCGCCGGGAAAATTTTGAATTAAGGCGTCTATACAAAAATGAGAGAGATAAAAATATGATTATTTAATATTGTCTTGATATTTATTTAATATTGTCTTGATATGGTCAACCAAACTGAAGATTATACTGTTTTTCAAGTCTAGATACGTTTTTCTATTTGTAGCAGGTGGGGAAAGGAAGAGTATAAATAAACGCATCTAAAGAAAATGTAAACAAAGCCAACGTTTCGATAACGATTTGGTCTATAAAATTAACACATAAAAACAAGTTTTTTTTAAAGGATAAATCTTTCATCAATTTTCGACCCAGTAGCGCCATCTCTTGGGCCGGTTAGTGGCCAATTTCAAAGATATATTTTTTTGGTTTGATCGAGGATTGAACCTTCCTCTTCAGGGACTGGAGTCAACAACACTAACAACTGAGTCAAATCCAAATTGGATGGGACCAATATTGATTTCGTATAATAAATGCTATAATGTCATCCAATTTCAGAGAAATGCGGATATGTCCGCGTGTGTATGCGTGATTTTAATTTTTTTTTTTAAATATGAATACAGCACAAGAGTCCCAACTGCTCCCGTCTGGAGCCCGTGAGACTATGGCATCCCCAAATGGGGTATGTTGTGAGGCTGAAGATAGTGTAGAGGGGAAGGAGATGGGGAAGAGTGATGGTAATGGTCTTACACCAGGGCGATACTGAGAGTATTTTCTACTCTGGAACGTGTCGCAAATATACTACGAGTATATATTATTTTAAATGATTTAATTGTGAAATAACACAAATTAATCAAATAAGCCACGCCGGGATTCCATCCCGTGACCCTCGGATTGCGAGTCAAGAGCCTTACCGCTAGGCCACGCCGGCTGTCAGATGTATTTAAAAATACAGAAGATAATAAAATGATGACGTCACGTATCATCTCTCGCTGGACTTAGTATAAAGAATTCGATTCTTTTTCTCCCAGGTGAGTAAGATATTCAGACGGATGACGTCATCGTTGAGATGTTATCTAAGTTATCATGAGTCATCGCAGCCAGGTAACCAACTTATATATATTATAATAGCTTCTTATAGCGCTGTATTTTAATGGCGTCATACTTGGTAAACAAATTTTGTGCCACTTTTTTAATAAAGTGCAATTTTTATCTTTTGTTGTGGTTTACACAATATTTTCGCCTCAGCAATTTTTTTTATGATGCCTACCTGTAATAATTAGGTCTCTACTATATTCTGTCAGTAAGTCAAAATATTTACGTTTTTCATTTAAAAACAAATAAATGGAACGCATTCGAAAATTAAAGAATGTTTATAAAAGGAATGAACAACGCTTTTGGATTTTATGATTCGAAATAAACATTTTTTTTTAAGTATAAAAGTTTTGATTGCAAACATTAAAAAGTTTTAAAAATGGCTCACATTACGTTTTTTCTAACTAAAATTATTGATAACAAAAAAAATAAAAACAAATACATATTTTTGTGAAAATGTATTATAAACGTTATCGTCAACTCATTTTTCTGTCGTTTCATGTAAAAATAATTTATAAAAAATCCCCAAAGTTTCATAAGGAGTACATTTTAATTATTTTGCGGTTAACTTTAAGATTTTAGTATAAAGCGCGGTGTTTTCTTTTTCTAACACCGTTTAGATCACATTTCTAACCATGATAGTAAGGGAGACATAACGATTTCTTAATAACGACATAACGACTTATGCGAGTTGTTCCGAAAACCGAACAAATTAGTCTGGGGGGTTAAGTTCTTTCAGGTCATCAATTTCTGTGCAGACTGCCGAATGCCACAAATAATCAATGAATATTTTATAAACTGCGTGTTGAAATTTTTCAAATTTTAGGCTTGCATTTATTACCCGTCTGTATTATTCATCAATGACGTCAATCCTATTGAGAACCTTCCATTGAAATACCGGTAGAAAAAATACAATATTCTGCTCCGCCCGTCGCGTCTTTTTATTAAAGTGTCGCGTGGGGTCGCCAAGAACCCCGAAAATAAATATGATGAAATTGTTGTTATATAATACATTTTATGCGTCATTTAATTGATTATAGTCAGGTGATAGGAGCTGCATCGAAATAAAAAGAAATAATTTAAAATTAGATATTTATTTTCAATATTAAAGCTTAAAAATTAACAAGGAGCATTTTTTTATAATTTTGAATCAAATTTTTAATAGTTAGTGCCCCGCGCCACTTCAGGCCGCCGTGCAGAAAAGTCTCACAGCGAACTGCGCTGTAAATCGTTATCTTACTTTCGGTCTTTACTTTTCTGCGCGGCGGCCTGAAGTGGCGCGGGGCACGTCCCGCTCCGAACTCTGTGTGTAAAGGGTACTAATAAGGAAGTACCTACATATGTCACAAGAACATCGTACCTCTCTGTTACACAAGTCAGATTTCTTATTTTTAATGTTATCTTTGTCAAATATTGACAATCATATAATACTGTCTATGCGAAGAATAACCTTTGCGTAATATTACTGTCGATTAAATATTAATTTATCAAAGCGTTTTAGGTGATATAAGTCTGAGAATTGATCGAAAGCTAAGCATATTTGTATAATATGTGTGTATTGTATTGTATAATATGTGTGTAAAGGCGAGTTTTTGTTTTCGTCGGATGTTTTGACGTAATTTTGTTGCTGGAGACTCACTTAATGACCCAGTATTGGAATGCATAATATTATTTAGAAAAGCACACCTATATTGGAGAAGTTTCAATTGAAATCCCAGTATTTTATCATGTTTCTTTAACCCCTCAGGCTAATTTGTTCACTTTCGGGAACAGCTCAAATAGGTCTCATAGAAATCATTGTATCTCCCTTACTACTATGGTGAGAAATATGATCTAAACGGGTTTAGAAAGAGAATACGCCACGCTTTTTATAATCAATCTAAAAGTTAACCACGTAAAAATTAACATGTGCACCTCTTTGAAACCGCAATTCGAAAAAAAAATTGTGAATTTTTTATTAATCATTTTTTACACGAAACGACAAAAAAAGAAGTAAAAATAATATTCATAAAGCATTTGTCCAATAAAAAATGTATGTTTTTTTAGAGGTAATTTTAGTTTGAAAAAACGTAAGATGGGCCATTTTAAAACTTTATTACGTTTCCTTCAAAAAATTATTTTAATTATTAAATTTGAAACCACATTTCATCGTCTAAGTTATTCGACAAAATACGCTCGAGGTCTGAGGAGTTCATATATTTTTTAAATATTTCAATATTATTCACGATTTTCAATTTTTATAATTTTATGGGGCTCAAGAATTTAACCTGCTACACAAACAGATACGACAACCGAAAGTTTAAGAATAGGGTTGGAATAGGTTCTTAAAGTGATCCACAATCCCACATCTAAAAATAATCAAAATTCAGATTTTTGCATTACAGAGCTGTTGACACCCCCCCCCCCCTTAAGGTGTTACGCAATTAATGGATGGCTCCTAAGGTGAAACCAAATAAATCGGAGAATGAGGGGAAATGTAGATTTAAAAGTTACGGGAGCTAGGAACATGTACGTACCAAACATATTTTATTTTCTAACTAACTTAAGGCACGTCAATGTAAAACCGTTTTGGAGTCCATCAAATTTAAAAACCACTAAAGGGACAAGCCAACTGAAGTGTGTTTTGGGCGTGTCTGGTGTGTTCCCGTGGTAAGATCAATTTGATCTAATTTTCTGGGAATTTAGTCAAATATTTTCACAAATATCGAAATTCTTCACTGAAAATCCTGAGGAACTCCTTTAATAACCTGGAGGAGCGTAGGAGTGGAACTTCAACACCCATTCAACAAAGTGGCATTTCAACACCCCTTTGAAAAATCATTAAAAATCATTGCTCAGAACATAACCAAATGTAACTTATTTAATCTCGTTTTTTTCTTAATGACTTTTCATTAAGAAAAAAATTTGAGTGATGGAGTGCCGTATGTAGATCATACCGATATTATCGTTATACTTTTTTGGGGTGTTATGCCGTGTTGCGCTACCTCCTTCTTTAGCCAACGTTTCGGACAGCGATACAGTGTCCATCATCAGGGCAACAAATAACGAAAATACTACATCATACAGACAGATCACACATCTAGGAAATTTCTGTTCAGTGCTTAAACCAATTTCAGAATATTCACTCTTTCAGTGCAAATAGAAAAAAATCACACTGTTACTTATTTTATTTTTTTTTTATTTTAATGAAACATTATTTTTTTTTAGAAACATAATTTGGTAATGTGGGCCTCACCGTAATAAGGCCACAGTTTTACAATTTTATAAGACACAATATAAATATTTTAATGAAAAACAAATAACTTTGTGTGACACCACTATTTAATAAACAATTATCAACATGTTTCGAAAACTATGTTTTCTTCGTCAGGATAATAAGTTAATAAAAAATAACAAAAGACAAACAAGTATAGACTAATTAGAACAAAGACAAAATATTAGAAAGGAGAGGTGATTAATTACCTAAAATATATCATAAAAGACAATTATAAAAATTAAGCTAAAACATGGTTTTCGAAACATATTGATAATTGTTTATTAAATAGTGGTGTTACACAAAGTTATTTGTTTTTCATTAAATTAATAATGACGCCACAAAGTGATTTTGCGTATTTTGAAGAAACAATATAAATAGTTTTATTTTCACAGATATATGAAAAAAACATAGATTATTTACCGCATTTAAATAAAATAAATGAAGTTAAATAAAATTAAAAGAAAATAAATTAACTTACATAAAACATCATAAATATAGGCATTATTACGTAACACAAATTATTAAATTATTATTATAAATTTAAATAAAGACTGTTCAAATCTTTATAATTTTAATAGCGCTCTTGGGGTGATTTTTCAACTAAAACAACACATTATGAATTTCCGAAATTATTTTATTTTAAAAAATTAATTAAATAAATCCAATCAATAACAACTGATCGCCCCTCCTATGACGTCAGCATAAACAATGTGTTTTTTAAAAAAATATAAATAAAGAAATCTATGTGTTCGGCCAAATCATTCAAATCTAAAATTTCTGTTCTCACCGAAGAATGACAATGTAATTTCATGTAAATATTTCTGTTACATAAATATTTCTAAGAAGTTCGGAAGAAGTTATGCGGACACACAGAGAATCACAGGGAAAAACTTATTCATAATTAGAGCATAAAAATATAAAACCACAAATATCAATTATTCAGTTCTTACTTTTCCTGCTTTCCTCAATATGTCACTTTTCGTAGGTGGTGACATTAAAATTTATTAGGAAAACCAAAACTAATCTCACAAGTTAGGCCGATTACATTAAATGTCAATATTTTAAAGTGTGGTGACCTATCGGATCTAATCATCCTGTTATAGGTACCTATATATAAGTCTAACATAGAACTCGTACATGAGTTGTTCTTCTTTTTAACCTATATAGCTTTTACCACTCTGTCACATTTCTACCACTCTGTCACATTTGCACCACTCTGTCACATTTTGTTTTTACTATAAATGAATCTCTCTGGATCTCGGAGGGGAAATTGTAGCAAGGGGAGAAGGAGGCCTAAAATGCCTATTGGGGTGACAAACACGAGCTGCGTGTATACCCATTTCGAATGACAACCCACGTGACAGAATTGTAGTACGACATAAAAATTGTAGGAGACAATTTTTTGAGATTTTTTAAAATATTTTAATAAACATCATTAAAAATAATAATCGCTGTTATTTGATACGTTATACCTTTTGGAGATTAAAAATAGTTTTATATTTTATGTCGTCAATACACGCAAGGGTGGCAGAATACAACTGTGATTTGTATGATATACACTTCTATCACGAGGAGTTACAACTCTGTAACGTATAATAATATTGGTAATTCTGTTGAATTTTTCTCCACTATCTGGTGGAGACAAATTTATGCAGGTTAAAAAGAAGAACGACTCACATACATTACTTCCTCCCACAGATACATTATTTTATAAACATGTTAATAAAATTCGAAAATCAAAATAAGTTGTTTGACCGTGGAAAAATGTCACAAAAATATTATATTTTCGCAGCTCTATGGCTCACGAATTTGTTTTTACACATTTGACTGGTTAGTAATGTTTTTATTTTTTATGAAGTCGAAATTTATTCACGTTATCCGCCCTGGGTAGCTATTCTCCAAGCCCTCGTCGCTCGCAATCGCCGTCGAAAGTACGTTCATTGGTCGACGTGGTTATTCTTGAGCCAGTCGACGGAACATTTTTAGACGCCAAACGCCAAAAGTCATTCGCCACAACAACGAGTGGGGTAGACCAGTAGAAACGGAGAAGCGAGTGGTTGTTTATTTGCGTGTCTATGCAATTGGCTGTCAACATCTAGTATTATCGTTTTCCCGCGCGAAATTTCGCACCCGCAAGACGTCGAATATTGTTATAAAGTCGTTTTAAGGTTACATATTGCAATGGCTAATTTTCCGCTCATTATTGTTGATCAGAACTAACTAGTTCTATGAGCAGTTGCTTTTGATTATTAGTTATATGGCCATTTCGAAAATTATCAACCGACCCAACAAACTTACCGTTTCACTGTTTGACGTTTGACATTTCAAAGTTACACCATAGAAATCTCAAAAACATCAGGAACATAGACAACATTTACAGGGCTACCAATATAATCATCCTTGCGACCGCTCGCCGTTCAAGAATACGTAAATATGAAACATTCGAAAAAGTTGGTCGCGACGACGAGGAATTTCCGCTCGCAGCTGGCGCATGGCGATTAACGATTGATCGTTGCTCGGGAATAGCTACCCTGGGTGCTACCGATGCTAGCTACGCTACCCAGCTCTACCTCTACCGTGCCCCTGCACCGGCATCTGTACGTAAGCCTTCACCGGTAGGAGCATCTACCCATACAAATAATACATTTTGTTAACATAACTACCTAATACGAAAAAGTACTCGGTTAATAATTTGATATTATTACGTCATTAAAATTGTATTGTAAACAATAAATAAAATAAATATTTGAAAGAGAGCTGTGATTTAACACATGTTAAACGCCCCTTTAGTTACCTAAAAGCTAATAATAATGTACGGTGATTAATAATGGGTGGACCGTCAATGCGTGGGTTTTTTTTGGAATAATCTTGCTCACAGGCCTATCAGAAGTTGCGTATTTCTATTTAGTTTATAACCTAATTTAATTTTTAATTATTAAGCCGCCGCTATCCGAATTTCTACCGATTTCTCACATATCTCCCTTAAACATTTGAAATTTTTAAGCTCTTAAAAAAATATATGTTTTTTTTTAAGATAACATCTAGATACGTTCAACGCCGAAACGCAAATTATTTGAAATTCCCTCGATAGAAAAAAATCGCAAAGTATGCTCCAAAAATTATTAAAAACAAGTCTATTTCTATTATTTTACAAGTTATATTAGTGAAAAAATTCACAATGTTTCTTTAAGTGATACTTAAGATACCTTCCACGAGATTTTTGCTCTATTTTGAACGAGTCATGTTTTATTAAGCATTTTCGCAATTTTCGCTTCATTTTTATCATTTAAAATATTAGCGCGCTCTGTCCAACATTCGTAATTACATATCTCTGCATCTTCTTCTTTTTGAGCCGGGAAGCGCTGCCTTAAATGAAAAACGCGCTTTGTAATACATGACTTTATAGAATTAAATATATAGTTAGCCAATGCAGTCAGGGCTTACATATCAACTAATTTTTGATTAAATGCAATTTACAAGATGATAGATTACTATAAATTAATTAAATTATATAGGAAATTAATACAATGAAGGAAAAAGAAATGATAATAAGACTGACGTAATTAATAACACTACAAAATTTAACTGACATTCACTGATATATTTAATTTGTTCTGTTAACCTCCGCTGAAACTTTTCCCTTCCCTTAACTATCTCGTCCTCCCTATAGTCTACTTGTGTCTCTCCCTTAATTTTATCCGTAAATAACGAATGAATTTAATGGCCTCCATAGTAGGACTGGGGGCCGGACAACTCAGAATGAAACCAACTCCAGAGTGGAAGATACTATCAGTATCGCCCTGGTGTAAGACCACCATTCAGAATTGAAACGTTGCTTGAAATGGCTTTAGCCGTGTTTAGTGACCAGATCTGAATAGCCAGGTACTTCCCAACCTTCCTCTTCCCTATCTCCTTCCCGTCCCCACTACCTTCAGCCTCACAACATACCCCGATTGGGGATGCCATAGTCTCACTGGCTCCAGACGGAAGCAGTTGGGACTCTTGTGCGGTATTAACTGTAAAAAAAAAACAAAAAAAAAAAACTAAGAATCACCTTGGAAAAGTCATTAAATGTGATGAAAAAAAAAAATAAAAAATTGTTTCAATAGATTACGTTAGGTTAGGGTTACGGGCGATTTTAAAATCATTTTTTTCATAGCTCTTAATGACTTTTCAAAGAGTTGAGAGTTGACTTTATTCTCAGTTGGCATGGAACCAGCAGGACTCTCGACTAGTAATCCGAAGTTAGCGGGTTCAAATCGAGCAGAGAATCAGAGGGAAAGTTATTATCATTTGATTTGTTTTGTTATTTCACAATTTAAAAATTAAAGATAATATAAGGTATATTTGAGGCACGTTCAAGAGTGGAAGAAACTCTCAGCATCGCCCTGGTGTAAAACTGCCATTCAAAATTGAAACGTTGCTTGAAATGGCTTGTGTTTGATGATCAGATCTGAATAGCCAGGTACTTCCCCACCTTCCTTTATCCAATCTCCCTCCCCTCCCTAATACCTTCAGCCTCACAACATACTTCAATGGCTCCAGGCGGTTGGGAGTAGCTGGAAGTCTTGCGCGTTGTTCACATAAAAAGGAACTAAGAACAGGCAGTTAAAAAACGTATCTTTACATTTTTAACGTTAATAGTATTCGAATGCGCATCGCCGACATGACTAAAGATGGTAATAGTTTTGACGGCCCACGCGTGTGTACCTACTGTGAACTGTGAACTCATGTATATACGGAGATGTGAAGTGTACCTAAATTAGTAGAAGATATTTTGTCAAACATTGAAATCAATGTACTTTAGTACAATGTTTGTTATCGTAAACTTTTCTGGGAACATGTGGTAGGACCGGGAAATGTTATTTTTTTTTATACTAACATTCATTATCAATACCGCAACCATCCTGTCATCAATATGGCCAAAACATTTTTGTTTCGATAGCAAAAATTATCACACTCTGCTTAGAATAAGGCTGGTTAACTTGTCAGAATATATTTTAGAGATCTCACAAGATTGAGCTTAAAGAATGCTGCATCGATCTTTCTAGACAAAATAATAATAATTTAATATACTATTATTATGTAAACTTGAAGAAAAGACTAACGTGTTGCAAAGCGCTAAAATGAAGACTTATTCACATTTGAAGTAAAATGTTCGGTGCCGAGATTTTGGCGCCGAACGTATCACGGGGCAATTCGTAAGAATCGTGCTCCCGGGTATTAATTTTATGCACGCTTAATTTAATCGAAATAGTTGTTTGTGTATGTTAAGTCGCTGAAACAGAAGTCCTTCATAAATAATACTCTGGTCTGTTGTTAAATTTATTACATTTGACTTCCATTTAAGCTTATAATTATAATAAATAGTTTATCCCAAAAAGAATGCAGGGATAGTGCAAAACAATACATTCTATATTCTAAAGGTAAATTCAATATTGCAGGGCACACAGAGAACCAAATAGAAAAAGAGTAAAAAATATTTATTATTAAATATTCATTTTGGGGCAAAATGTTAATGTAAATCAAATGTTTTTCTTACGCTATAAATTAAACACATCATAGGCCTCGGGCATATTCTGACAGAAGATCAGAAAATTTCCACTTTGCAATAAAATCCACTTAAACGGAATATTTTTGAACGTATCTGAAAAATAAAAACTGATTTTGAAAGGTGATGGAATATGATTTCGAATGTTATTGTTGGAAATTTACACATAATTTCTGAAATATTAAATTTTTTAATACAAACTTAAAGTTTTAAAAATGGCTCACCTTTCGTTTTTTCTATCTAAAATTACCGAACGAAAAAAAAAACACACACACACTTTATTAGCCAAATATATTATAAACGTTATTTCCATCTCACGTTTTATCGTAAAAAATAATGAATAAAAAATTCTCGAAATTTTATACTTTCTCTGAAATTGCTATTGTCGGTTATTTTGTAAAATAGTTGTGAATGACGAATTGTATATTTGGGAAGTATGTTTACGAGAGATGGAAAGACTGATAGAGATATCGAAAGACGGTAAATACCGGTAACTCCATTAATGGAGGACTGAACGCCGTTGGCGCCAACAAAAATCTGTCAAAAGAAGCGAAACTAGCCGTCCATAATGGAGTGCTGGTACCTACTGTGATGTATGGCAGTGAGGCATGGAACTGGCAGAGAAAGGATGAAAGTAGATTGAATGCTGTAGAAATGAGATCCCTGAGACGTATGTGTGGTAAAACCATGTATGATCGTGTGAGAAATGTGGAGATCCGCAAAGAATGCAAGGCTGATGTAAGCGTTATGAGTAAGATTAAGAAAGGGACGCTCAGATGGTTTGGGCATGTAGAGCGAATGAATGAGGAAAGGAGTGTAAGGAGAATATATGACGCAAATGTGAATGGTAGACGAAGTCGGGGACGCCCGAGGAAGACATGGCACGACCAAGTGAATCAGATACTTGAGTCGGGCGATGTCAAGAGTCAAAATAATAGAAGAGCATGTATGAGACGATGTATGAATGTGAACGAAGCAAGGAGTGTGTGCCAAGATCCAGTTGTTTGGCGGTCTGTCCTCTCTGCCTACCCCTGCAGGGAAACGGCGTGATGGTTAGTTAGTTAGTTAGTAATTTTGAATTCGTAGAGATGACATTTAAATTTTTCTATGGTTGAATTCTGCATTTGAATATAAGTCGTGGAGTTTTCCCTTTATAACACCGCTTAGACCATATTTCTCACCATGTAAGGGAGATACAACGATTTATATGTTTATAGTAATAATAAGCCAAATTAGTATTAGCATTCTTCTGTCAAATTTAAAGCATATTATATTATATACATATATTTATTATTTACAACTTCATCGTTAAAACAAAAACAAAAAAAACTTTTATTTTTTACTTTAAATCAGTCCTCAAAAAAATGGTCACCCTACAAAAGTCTACATGTTTACATGAATGTACTACCTAGCGCCAGCAGTTTAGATTTAATCTCAACCTGTAAGAAATGCAACAATATTGTTCTTTCAATATCTGTATAATTTTGTGTTATTTTGTTAATTGTAGAATTGTTAACCTCAACACAGGCTTGTCCTAGTGAGGTTGCAAATTGTTTTGTAAACATTTTTACCTGCAATGTAAAGATACAATAAATAAAATAATAAAAAAAAAAAATATGAGACCTATGTGTGCTGGACAAATTTGGTCTCCTGTGGGTATATTATTATATGGGTAAATATCATTGACATAAAACACAGTCAATGAAATAAAGTATAAAAATATTGCCTTCGTATTATTAGAAGTGAGTAGGTACCTGAATTTTTAGGCGGATTAAAAAAGACAGAAAATATCTAGATAACTCCAAGATATTTATTTACTAAATGGAATGATCATTACTTACACGAAATAGTTATTTAAAAAAATCGATTATGCAATTCAGCGGTGTTTATGGTATTGTTGTAATTATAATTATATTCTATCCATCATATTCTAAAAAACCGCGCTTTTAGTATAACCGTTGTTATATGTAGGTATATCATGGAATATTATAACGTTACAAATACTAACACTTTATTAATTACACGTTAGTTAATTTCGTTTGTTTATCATAAAAACTAACGAATATGATATCAGTTATAATGTAACCAGATCAGGGCTACGCCCTTACTTATTTATTTTGCTTTCTTCCGAGCAATAAACTCGACTAATAGGCGCACAACACAACATAAAGTTCCTGATACAATGAAACGAGATAGATAATAATATTTTATGTAGATACGGCTACGAGTTAGTCGGTATCTTCCACAGCAGTTATTATAATTGACTGGAATACTCGCAGATAGAAAGCAAATGGTAACTGTGAAAGAGATTAAACCTCCATGTTCAATGTTTTCCTTTATGTAGCATAATCGTGTATTCTTATATGCGGAATTTGCTTGCAGTACTTGTCCAAAGCTTTTGGAATGTGATTATGATGTTGTGATAAGCTTGTATATGTTTTTGTTGTCAGTGGTACGATTACCCATCGCCTTAGGTTTGAAAGGGAACATCAACCAAAAGGGGACAAAAACCAATCCGTGAAAAACAAAGTTTTTTTTTTAATATAATACATATTTTGATACTCAAAAAAATAAATTTGGTTTGATTGAGATTTGAACCTTCCAGCACCTGCAAATCCATTTTCAAATTTCTTCTAAAAATGTTTTTTTTTTGGTTTGACTGGTTCAGATTTTTTTTGTTTTGAAGTTTGAACCTTCCTACCCAGTGATCGGAATCAACCGTTCTACCGACCGGTAAGATCGACATTTATTTCTGCTTCAATTTCTTAGAATTTTAGAAAACTGCTCAAATGTCCACATATGTGTGCCTGATTGCCACGAATAGTTGATATAATGCATTTGCCATCGATGATGAGTCTATCTGCTAAGTTTCAGCCAGATCGGATGTCGAGAAGTGAGTTAATTTCCACTTCCAAGATTCCAATTCATTCATACAATAAAGAAAATACGATAATCTTCATAAACAGTTGTAACCACACAAATATGTCACGTAGAAGATAACAAATTTAGAACACACACAGTAAATGAGAAATGGTAAAAAATATTTATAAACGAGCCGTTTTCCCTCTAACAGTAGAAATAAGTACATAACATATGCGTTGATGATTTTAAACAATTTTAAAGTCAACAAAATCAAATCAAAGTGTAAGAGGTAGACATTATGCTACGAAATAAGCAAAGTAGAAGTATAAAAAGATCATGGGGACAGTTTTACTATTTTGGGTACGGCGCATTTTCATCCCGCAACAAAATATCCCGTACAAAATATCTACTGAATTCTAACCTAACCTAACCTAACTTTATTTTACATTTTAATATTTTTGAACAATAATTTATTGTCTTTACAAGATGTCTGTATTATTTTTGTCCCATTTTACTATTTTTGAACAATAATTTATTGTCTTTACAAGATGTCTGTATTATTTTTGTCCCATTTTACTATTTTTGAACAATAATTTATTGTCTTTACAAGATGTCTGTATTATTTTTGTCCCATTTTACTATTTTTGAACAATAATTTATTGTTGAATATTATTGAAGAAGAAGATAACACTTAAAATCTAAATGAAAATATGAAAGAAAACAAGACAAAGAAAAATAGAAAAAGACAATGGTCGCAACTGGGACTCGAACCCTCTCTCCCGGTTAGACGAGAGGTCGACTGCGGAGAGGAGAAGTGTTATCTTCTTCTTCAATGATGTATTACGTTGATGGGAATAACCTTCAACAGTTATAAAAAGAGAGTTTTTCTAAAAAAAATTGAATAATTTATTGTCTTTACAAGATGTCTGTACTACTTTTGTCCTATTTTTTGTTAGGTTGGGTTAGGTGAGTTTTAGTGGATATTTTGTTTTGGGATGTTTTGCACGTAGGACATTTTGACGGAGATATTTTGTCGCGGGTTGAAAACGCGGAACCACTATTGTGTGACCTGCGTCAGAAGATACTAATATGTCTGCAATAGACATCCATACTAATATTATAAATGCGAAACTGCTCGAGTTTGTTTATGACCTTTTCACGCATAACACAATATAAAGACTTTAATAATTCTTTCACCAATATAAAGCTAAATTATATGCGCAGACTACAGGTTGTATATGATGGTAAGCTCTGGCGTTATGAAATTATAAATATTAATATTTTATATTTGTTATACGTTTTCTGTCGCTAACAAAAGCGAGTTTTTGCTAACGTCAGAAAAAAATCTTTTCCATAGAAACAATGTTGATATATTTTTGGGCTCTATGCTGGTAGGCACTCAGTCTACTGGTCAGCTACTACTGCAGAAAATTTAAATATTAGAATTCGTTTTTTTTTTGGACAAGCTTGGAATAAATGTCAGATTTGAGTTCATGTATTAAAAATATAATTCGTAACGATTATAAAGACTGAATGATAAATAGAGTATTTTTTTATTATATTAACGAACTTCCAAATATTTAAATAAAAATAAACATCCGAAATGTTTGTAAGCGCATAAATTCCAAACGAATGAACAAAATTGGATAAGTAATTCTTTTTTTCTTTGAGCTTAGGTGGTAGGCGAGATGTTTGTAAACTGAATTTAAGGGAATGAATATATGGAATGCGGGAGGGGATGGGGGTGGGGTGGGGGGGGAGATAATTGATAAGTGCAAGCGCTACAGTAATTTCCCGTAATACCATGCGAGCGAAGCCGCGGGGAAAAGCTAGTAACATATAAATGGTCAATAATAATGCAATAATTGTCTCTCTGTTGATTGCTGCGTTCAGATATGCAGAAGTTCTGGCTTTCAGAGAATTCAAAAAGTGCACCGGATCTCCCACGAATATTATGTAAGATGTAGATACTATCTAGATACTAGATACTAATAGATAGATCTAGATACTAATCTTGTACACGGTATCTTCGGGCTTCTAACTTGCTAAATCTAGCATTATTCTTAAGACCAAGGATGCACACAGGATTGTTATTGCATTGTAATGTAGGTACATCTATCTAAAAACACGCTCAATGTTTTTTATTGACTTGTAAACGTACATAGGTAATTTTGTACGTAAAACTGTTTGGAGAACACCAAAAAAAGATTCACAGAAATGTATTGTTTTCCGCCTTTCCTTTACCATCCTTGAAATTAATGCTACCTTGAATCAGTTGTTAGAAAACTGCCGAAGAATTATTTTCGAGTTCTTGAAATACGTAGGTATTACAAAAATTAAAATGAATTACTTTGCGAGTCATTTAAAAAAATGTACATTTTTAATTAATGTACAAGTGTATTTTAATGTCAATTTTTTTTCACAGAATTCATACACCCGAAGGACTAAATAGTCACATATTGTCACTAAAATTTACATAAATTACTCTACTGTGTAAAATAATCATAAATAACTTGCTTTGTTTTTCCTACCCATAATTATCGCAAAAATAAACGGAATATTTTCAATGTAATTCTGGCGCGGTCGAGAGGTTATTTATAATTAATTAGTTTGTATTGGGTGTGGTTAAAATTACATGTCACGGGTTGTCCAGAGAAGAAAAGCACATTATAACACTATAGTTTATTATCATTAAAGTGCTTTCATTGCGGTCATTCTAAACAGGTTTTAATGGTATTATCTTTCATCACGCACATTGACAAACTTTCCTGAAAGGATGGGATAACGAACTGTTATTAGAAGGATTACAACTTGTCTAAAATACAAAATGATTTGTTCGAAGAAAAGTTGTTGGTGTTTACAAAAAAATCTGGCAAATAAGATAGTCTGTAAATACTGTTTTTGTTATTATTATATAAGGGTTTTCAATAAGAGGTGTTATTTAGAGGAAGATTGCGCTATCGAGAGATTATTAATGATTTTGATGGTATTGATCTGGACAACGTTTACTTTCAACAAGACGGCGCTACGTGCCACACAAGCAACGAAACCATTGATCTTTTACGGGAAAAGTTCCGGACCGTAATATCTCTCGAAGAGGTGATCACAATTGGCCACAGAGATCTTGTGATTTAATACCTTGCGACTTCTTCCTTTGGGGCCACGTGAAAGAGAAGGTCTACGCCAACAGCCCAGCGTCGATTCAAGACCTCAAAGATGGAATTCGTGAGGCTATCGAGGACACAGGGCAGCCACTTTGCGATTTGGTTATGGAAAATTTCATGAAAAGGATATGGTCCTATAAGCGTGGTCGTGGTGGTCATTTGCCTGATGTTATTTTCCACTATTAACGGCATACCTTCCTTTTTATAATGAAATAAACATCCGATCATTTATATTAAAAAATGGCATTTTTCTTTGAATATCAAAATAACACCTCTTATTGGAAAACCCTATAGTTACCGTAATTCCTCATTGATCGTATACGGGTTCATCAGGCAGATATCAATATTTTTACTGTAATAGAGAGTGTGTTCTAGAGTCAGCTGTTGTCATTTTAATATTCCCGTCGTGGTCTGCTTCGGTCTCCGGTCGATGGCTTGTCGCTTGCCACTTGTGACGAGATTCACAATACTTTCACTTCTTAACTAACTATGTCTGCCATCATAACTGGTTGGCTGACACTTCTTACATTATGATCCGGATATAATTATATTTTTGTTGGTAACTCTATATTATGACAATTTATAGATGAAAAAATAATTATGAAAATAATTAATAATTATAAAAATAATTATTAAAATAATTAATCAGAGATGCTTCATGTGAAAATCCTTTGAATATAAATAGACGATTTGATTGCTAATGATTTAGGCAAGATGGTATCTAAATCCCTAGGGAATCAACCTGGTAATAAACAATAAAAAAATAATGGACTTAAACATTGTGAAAACTTGTTTTGTGGAACGTTCGCGAGTAACCGCTCCTCAAAAAACAGCTCTTTCCTGTTTTATAGAAATACTAGCTTTTCCCCGCGGCTTCGCTCGCATGGTATTACGGAAAAATACTGTAGCGCTTGTATTTATCAATTATCACCTTTCCCCCAATCCCCACCCCATCCCGCATTCCATACATTCATTCCCTTACATTCAGTTTTCAAACATCTCGCCTGCCACCTAAATTTCATAATGCTCTAAAGAAAAATAGAATTATTCAATTTTGTTCATTCGTTCGGAATTTATGCGCTTACAAACGTTTCGGGTGTTTATTTTTATTTAAATATTTGGAAGTAAATGTAATTAAAAAAAAAACACTTTTTATAATTCAGTTTTTATAATCGTTACGAATTATATTTTTAATGTAGGAACTCTCACCTGACATTTATTCCAAAACATAAGCTTGTCCAAAAAAAAAAACAAAACATATTCTAATATTTGAATTTTCTGGAGCAGTAGCCGACTGGTAGGTAGGGGACCGAGTACCTACCAGCATAGAGCCCACAAATATATCAGCATCGTTTCCATGATAACGATTTTTTTTCTGACGTTAGAAATAACTCGATTTTGTTAGCGACAGAAAGCGTATAACAAATATAATATATTAATATTTATAATTTCATAAATCCAGAGCTTACCATAATATACAGCCTATAGTCCTCGCATATAATTTAACTTTCTATTTGTGAAAGCATTTTTCAAATCGTTTTATCGTTTTACGCGTGAAAGCGTCATAAACAAACTCGAGCAGTTTCGCATTATATTATAGTATATAGTATAGTATATTATATAGTAAATAGTGTATAGTATATAGTATATAATATATAGTATATAATATATAGTATATAGTATAATATAGTATAGTATAGTATAGTATAGTATGGATGCATTACCTAATAATATTATGATTAATGATTAATGCTAATCTTTAGATTTAATAATTTGCCAACATTTATTAGCATTCATACCCAATCATTTATTATTAATTAGGGTCCGACCGAAACAGAATTTTCCGCCGAAACCGAATCTTCGGTATCTGTCTCAGTTTCGGCCGAAACAAAAACCGAAACCGAAACTTTTTCAGACATGTTAAAAATCTATTGTTTAACGAAATTTGGCCTATTTTTTATTCTAATACAGACAGTTAACACGTGTTAAATGAAATAAACAATAATTAAAGTATATGAATAAATTGTAATGTTTTTATTTTTATGTTAATGCATAAAACAAATAAAAATTATAAAAATTAACAAAACATGATAACTACTTCTTGGAACCAAAATTTGTCAAAAACCAACATTTACATCATAAAAGAAGGACCTCATTAATTGAGTTTTTTTATTAATTGCGTTTACAATCACAACAGCCTTATTAAATATGTTAAATGAAATAAAAAACAATAATTGGAGTACGTGAAAAAATATTTATTTATTTTAATATGATATTTATTACTGCTGTAAAACAAACAAAAATTATTAAAAAAAAAACAAGTGCAGTTCACACGCGGTAGAAGCGAAACTTTACCAACCAATAAGAACAATCTCAACCAATAAGAGCCTCGAAAAGTGAGGTCATAATCAAAGCGGCCAATGAGCGCAGTTTGATGCTTCGTTTGTAATGTAATGCGTCATATTTTTTTCATATTTCAACCAATAGGAGCCTTGAAAAGTGAGATCATAATCAAAGCGGCCAATGAGCGGAAGTTAACGCTTTGTAGATGCTGTAATGCGTCATTTCCGTTTGATCCGAAATTCAAATCATAGATAAAGAAGTTTCACTTAAAAAATTAACAAACAAGCTTCTTGGATCAAAAATCTGTCAATAATCAACACCTGCATTATAAAGGAAGGACCTTATTAATTGAGTATTTTAGCTGCGAACTCAGCTGATGACGGCGGGTGACACACGAGCCGTGAACTCACCCGAAGTCAGCCGAACGACGCGCGATAACTCACGAACGCAGAGTTTCGGTGCGTCCGAAGGTTCGGCAGATTTTCTGCCGAAACCGAAACTAGATTTTTTTTTGCCGAAACTTGCCGTAACTAAAACCGAAACCGAACCTTCGGTCGATCTTATTAATTTTACGGGTTTCCAAATACATACTTGGAAATTCCGAACTACGATAGTTTTTAATGTAAATTAATCAAAATAATGAATAATTTAAATTGAATTTTCACAAACAAACACCTCTTTCGATTCAATTGCCAACTTTATTTAAATTTAATGATTTCGTTCAATGATGTTACTAACATCATGGCGATAATGTCCACTTCTAGTATCTCAATTGCATACGTATCGCTGACCCATCCTAGTAAATGAGTATTTCCGACTCTGGTATTACTCACATCGTACCCTATTACAAACAACAGTTATACACCAGAATATTATGGAGAAGATTACAAAATTTAGTGAAAAAAGTGTATGGGGGGCAGTTTCACTATCTTGTGACGTGTGTCAGAAGATAGTTACTGAACTCTCTGTAGGTGACATTGAAGATGTCGATGCTCAATACAGATTAATTTAGCTGTTGAATTGCTTTGTTTAATGGCGCATTTTGATAGGAAGAATCTCCCACAACTGTATACGCGTTAGGGACATACAAGTTAATCTCCTTCAACATGGGCGGTTTCAGTATAATGCCGGAGATTAGCTTAAAAAAGTGTTTACCCAAAAATATTTTTCGGCGGGCTTCTAATGTATTAAGATCGAGCATTCCTGTTAAAATATACACACCCTTAGCTTGTCCCATTGTGCTACCGAGCATTGTGTCCACAATCAGACGTGTACAGGGCAGTGCATTGTGCAGTATGTCGAAATTTTCTGACATCGTCGTCACAGTGGTAGAACCGCCTTGAGAGAAATTGCTTCTCTTTACCGTTCCTTTTCTTCTATATCTTTCATATCTTCTATGAAGATGTACCCCATGAATTTAACCTGTGAGGTCACAAATTCTTTTCTTTCAGACAGATTGGTGGAATATTTCTTGTTATGTTTGAAAACGATGATGACTGAATTGTCAGCAAGTTATGTGAGTTTGCGAACTCTTCACATATTTGCACTAAGAGTGCGATCAGATCTGAACAAAAAAAATAATTTTACGTCCCATCAAAACTCTTGAAGGAAGATTCTGGCTTCAAGAAATTTACACAGAATTCTCTGTCTGAAATTTCTGGCGCAGTACAACAACTGTAAAAAAGACAAGAACCATGTAGATTAAAAAAAAGGCTTACTTAGGTATTTATGAAATTATTTCCGAACTGTTGAAAATCTAACAAGCCCAGCGACAGTGCTTTTAGCTCTACGCAGTACCGGTCGGTCGATTTGTATAATTATCTTAAATAATAGGTCCATAGCATGAAAAGCCGAAACAGAATTTTCCATTCTATTTTTGTTGCTTCTTGTTTACATTACAATTATCTTTAGCTAACTTCGTCACGCCACGCCTAAAAAATGTACAAGCAAGATCGTTTTACCCGAGGGTAAATTATTAGGCTAAGAAGCTTCTTCTTATAATACTTGATACATACAGCAAATATACACAAAGATAGTTTCACATTAATTAGGCATCAGCGATACATTTAAAAATCTTAACATCTAACGCAATATTTTATAACGCAAGGGGTAAGCAGATACGACGCGCGACGTTACGCCAGACATCTCTATCGTACTATCTGGTCTGCAACGATCTCCATATCACTTCTAATTGCTCTGTATTTCCATCTCTTGACAAGACAACTAACTGATTCAGCTTGGATTGGAGACCAGATGTGAATAGCCAGGTGCTATCCAATCTTCCTCTTCTCTCTCTCATTCCTACTGTTTTCTCCGTCATTTCCTATACGATTCTATGGGTGACCGGCCAACTCGGAATGAAACCAACTCAGAACCATCTCAGATAAGTCATTTAGAGTGATAAAAAAATATAAATAAAAAATTGGTTAAATAGGTTAAGTTAGGTTAGGGTTATCGGCTAATTTAAAATTATTGTTTTATCACTATAAATGACTTATCAGAGATGGTTCTGAGTTGGTTTCATTCCGAGTTGGCATGGAACCGATTCTATGCAATATACACTTGATTTCTCAAAATTATTTACATCGGACATGCATCTTCTTGGAAATCCAGACCAAGAAGACGCATGCAACAATTTAGGAGGCGGTTATCGGAACCACCGCCGGGGAACCATTTATTGAATAACCAACTCCTCTGCCATAGGTCACCTCAAGAGGTTCGCTACGTTTGGTGACTTAGAAAGAGTGCCAGGTTCATGGGGTGAGATCCGGGTCTTGGCAACAGTTTGCGCCAGCCCACCTACTGTCCGAGACACTGGTTGAGGGGGATCTTTTGGTCGGGTTGAATTCATAATCCGGTTCTCCTGTACACACTGACCCCCAGATTGCTACCCACCCCTCATATCCTTTTCCTTCCCAGAACTTTGTCTCCTTTCATTTTAAAGAACAACCTCCACATAGCGTCCCTGGGAATTATTTTCTTCAGGGCCTCCTGTGCGGAGCTACAGTAAAAAAAACCCATGTGCCTAAGGAATCTTACATATTTTTTACAATTTATTTCATACTTCTTCTTTCGTATGGTGGGGGGGTCAGAGAGGGACATCTAGGTCTGCGAGCCATGTCTAGGGCCTCAGGCGTTGCCCTGTGGACCTCATCAATCCCGCCGGGGAATGAATGAAGCAGGCGTTCGTTGACCACCACATGTTCGGTGGTCTGCACCTCACCGCATTCACACATCTCCGACTCTTAAGGCCCCACGACTATGGGAGCACCTTATCCTATTGATGGCGGACCAGAGTTTGCGAGGCAATGAGAAGCCAGGCTGTCTCTCAGTGGGGTTTTGTACGAGATGGGCATTTTTCAGTGAGAGGTGAATGGACGAGTCTTTATCCTTCTGTCCAGAAGTGTTTCAAACTGATCATTAAAGATGATTTGAAATTTCGACGAATAGGTAATAAAGCTATTTATTATGACTTATTTATTTATTTATTTCTATGTATTGCAGTATTTGCCTATTAATTAACATTTTTACATAATAGATCAATTTGGAAAACATTTTTACATAATATATTTTGCAATTTTATTATGTTGGGTGTAAGGTCGGTTTTTGAAGGTGAAACTGTGGATAGGTATTGTTGACTATGAATATATTTTTATGAATAGCCTAGGTATGGTTTTTAGAGACCTCCACGGAAAATAATGGTACGAATGTATAATTTAATATATATTTTGTACGAGAGTAAATTAAATGCATTTGATTATATACGTACTGCAATTATGCACTCGTTGCGGTAGGTAAAGACATGTTTATATTGCAACGAGGAAAACTGCTGACGAATAACGCGTTGCTCATTAAAAAAATTGATGTGATAAATATTTGACCTTTTGCACGGAAGTGGTATTGCCATAAGTGAGGAAGATTTTCACACGTTTACAGAAAGTGACCAGATATGATTTATTTACAGATTCCTATCTCGTTGGTTAGTAAGTTAGTGAGACACCTACATGTCTTATGTACATGCACACATGCTAATAATTATCATCTGATTATTTTGTATTTTACCTACCGGAGTTGTGTTTTACCTACCGCATGTATCCACCATTTTTAACACATTTAAAAAAATATATTAAATACATTTTCTTGCATTTCATTTAAATCTTGTTTCTTTAAATTTTATTTATTTGATTAAATAAATTATCCTGCACTACATTTAAATCTAATTTATATAAATTTTATCACTCGCCATCACATAATTATTACAGTAATTAATATTTTCAATAAGGTTATGGCGATGATTCCAATTATAGGTGAGCACGCCATTCTTCATAACATTCTTTGGGCGACAATAAATTTAAATTACATGGACTTAAAACATAGATGACCAAAAGCAAATCATCGGTACGTGGAGCAAAAACTTTGTATCCCTTTTTATGAAAATTGCGTGTATAAAATATTTTTTTTAAATAATGCATAAAAAATACATTAAATCAATAAAAAAAACATTACACGTTAAATTAATTATGGTCGAATTTCGACCATTGAGCGACCACTAGTATTAGTAAATACATATATACACGTTTACAGATATATAAATATATGTACTTACACAAATGAATTCATATATGCATAAGTGTGCACGCTGCACACTGTACACGTATGCACATGAACATGCATATACAAATATACTTGTCACCTTGGAACAGGCTCAGCCGAGGTGGTATATACCAAAAAAAAAGGGAATTGTATGTTTTGTAATATTATCTTAGTTAATAAATAATTAAAAATATATCTATATACATTTATTATAGAGCTAATGTGCAAGTAGGTGAATGATTCAACAATTAAAAAGTGACTCTTATGGCCACTTTACACACAGAGGTCGGAGCGGGAAGTGCCCGCGCCACTTCAGGCCGCCGCGCAGAAAAGTCTCACAGTGAGCTGCGCTGTAAACCGTTATCTTACTTTCGGTCTTTACTTTTTTGCGCGGCGGCCTGTCGTGGCGCGGGCACTTCCTGCTCCGACCTCTGTGTGTAAAGTGGCCATTAGGAGATCGTCAGGTATATGCAAGTATAAGTTCCATCTGAAGTTATTGATTAAATTCGAAAATATATATCCAAAATATGATTGTACGAGTACAAGACCATTTTTGTTTCCCTTTTACTTTCCGCCGCTGAAGGGTCTACTATTCGTATTTCGACCGATTTCTTACATATCTCCCCTTAAACATTTGAAGTTTTTAAGCTCTTAAAAAAATATATGTTATTTTTGAAGATAATATCTAGATACGTTCTACGCCGAAACGCAAATTATATGAAATTCCCTCGATAGAAAAAAATCGCAAAGTATGCTCCGAAAATTATTTTAAACAAGTCTATTTCTTTTATTTTACAAGTTATATTTGTGAAAAAAATCACAATGTTTCTTTAAATGATACTTAAGATACGTTCCACGAGATTTTTGCTCTATTTTAAACGAGTCATGTTTTCAGACTTCAAATATTAGCGCGCTCTGTCCAACATTCGTAATTACATATCTCTCCATCTACTTCTTTTTCAGCGCCGTGCGTTTCAAGAGTGCGGCCTGAACAGAAAGCACCAAGAAGTGCCATCAATACCGAATTGAAAGAAAACTGAAGTTACAAAATGTATTATTAGATCTTCTTCTTCCTAGGTCCGAGAGAGTGCGCCAATTCATACAAATCTTAAATTTGGATTTGGGATCAAAATCCCAACCAAACTGAAGAATTATTTTTGTATTCAAACCGTTTATCAAATATCTAGTACGGATGTGAGCTACTTTATTTATTTTTGCTTTAAATTATTGGATTTGGGCCATTAAAGATTTTAGTGTTTCATGACTTTAGAGGCAACTTGGGCAATTATTTGTGAGTAAATGAAAAACATAAAAAAAATAATTTTACTATGTTTATTTTAAAAATATAATAAAAAATAAATATAAAATAAAAAATCATCAAAAATGCATTTTTTGGGTAGTAATTAGGTATAAACGACAAATTCTTCTTCCGCCGTAAATGGGTAATTTTTATTTTCAATTTACACTTATCAAAATGATTTTTTTTATTTTAATTTTTGTTTTATATTTCATTATTAATCATTATATTTCTACGATAAATAAAAAAGAAAATTACATGTTTTGAAATATCACGACCAACGGGTTGGATTTTCAACATGCTGAGATTATTCGTAAGTATGTATAAATATATAAGTACGATTTATAATTATTCGTGTATATAAGAGAAAAAATCACCGCAGGAGAATTTTTTGAAGTGGTCACATGTTTTGAAACATCACGACCAACCAGTTCGTAGCATTGTACAGGGTGCGGCAGCATAACTTTCTTTTTTTAAATGCGCGCCATTCAGTCGGTTGACGTCGTAGCGGAGCGCTAGTGATCTCGTTCGAGAGGCGGAACTATAAAGTTTTGTCCCGACACAGTTTAGTTGCCATCATGCATTGGAACAGTGAGGAGCGTGCGTTTGCCGTTGAGACGTACTTTTCGAACGGAAGTTCTGTGATCGCAACTAGGACGTCACCTACCTAATTTGATCTTCAAAAACTAAGTAAAAACAAAACTTTAGGTATGTGCCTCCATCATAAAAAACAAATTTAAAAATTTCTGATTCATACAATGGGTTTTATTAAGTTTTGAAAAAAGGAAGTTATGCTGCCGCACCCTAAAGGCGCGCTGGGCTGCGATCACAGAACATCCGTTCGAAAAGTAGGCGGTGCGGTGCAGACCACTCCATTCATTCCCCGGCGGGATTGATGAGGTCCACAGGGCAACGCCTGAGGCCCTAGACTGGCTCGCAGACCTAGATGTCCCCATACGAAAGAAGAAGAACCCTCAGTATCGCCTCGGTGTACTACCACCATTCAGAATTGAAACGTTGCTTGGAATGGCTTTAGCTGTGTTTGGTGACCAGAACTGATATCTTTCCTCTTCCCCATGTCTTTCCCCTCCTCACTATCTTCAGCCTCACAACATACCCTAACTGGAGACACCATAGGCTCCAGACGGGATCAGTTGGGTCTTTTGTGCGGTATTCACATTAAAAAAAAATCATTTCTTCAAACACAGCAAACTCATTTTGTGGCACCATTTTAATTCAATATCAATAAAATAGTTCGTTTTTACCGCTTTTATTGTTTATAAAACCAACATGTTTCATGATTTATGCTCACTTCTTCAGGGTTTACTTAACTAATTATAAATAATAGATAAAGACAATGGTCATAGACATAGACAACATAATTATAAATATCATTGGAACATCGAAATAACGATAATAATTTTCTCAAAAATATTTTCAGTTGAAGAAAAACATTGATTCAAATTTATAGAAAAAAAGACCAGTAAATTGATACAACAAATATTTTTCGCATTTCGTAAGCCACATTCTGTCTTTGTGTGTTGAGGCTTGGTTTTAAAATGCGGTTATTAGGCGTTAGTAAAAGTTAATGTTTACGTCAGCTTGCGGTTGAACCTTGACGTTGTGTTAAGATTTTAATAAAATATGAGTATAGCGATAAAATAACCATAATATTTTCCGCAAACGAAAACCTTTGCGGTAAAAAATTATCATGTAAACATAAAATAATAACAATATACCAAACGGAAAATGTCACTTTTAAAAACTTGGTCGTTAGCGCCATCTATTAGTCATTTATGAAGTTACATCAAACGAAAAATATTTTTCTTTTCTGAATGAGTTAAATATATTCAGATCTAAAATTAAAGACATGATCTAAAGCCCGGGCAACGCTAGGTATTAGTACTAGTACTAAATAAATGTGAGAGATTTCTAAACTGTGCTTTATATTTTACTAGCTTTTCCCCGCGGCTTCGCTCGCATGGTATTACGGGAAATTACTGTAGCGCTTGCACTTATCAATTATCCCCCCCCACCCCACCCCCATCCCCTCCCGCATTTCTTATATTCATTCCCTTACATTCAGTTTTCAAACATCTCGCCTACCACCTAAATTTATAATGCTCAAAGAAAAAAAGAATTACTTATCCAATTTTGTTCATTCGTTCGGAATTTATGCGCTTACAAACATTTCGGATGTTTATTTTTATTTAAATATTTGGAAGTTCGTTAATATAATAAAAAAAATACTCTATTTATTATTCAGTCTTTATAATCGTTACGAATTATATTTTTAATATAGGAACTCTCATCTGACATTTATTCCAAGCTTGTCAAAAAAAAAAAAAACGAATTCTAATATTTGAATTTTCTGCAGTAGTAGCTGACCAGTAGACTGAGTACCTACCAGCATAGAGCCCAAAAATATATCAACATTGTTTCCATGGAAAAGATTTTTTTCTGACGTTAGCAAAAACTCGCTTTTGTTAGCGACAGAAAACGTATAACAAATATAATATATTAATATTTATAATTTCATAATGCCAGAGCTTACCATCATATACAATCTGTAGTCTGCGCATATAATTTAGCTTTATATTGGTGAAAGAATTATTAAAGTCTTTATATCGTGTTATGCGTGAAAAGGTCATAAACAAACTCGAGCAGTTTCGCATTTATAATATTAGTATGGATATAAGAACTCTCATCTGACATGTATTCCAAAACATAAGCTTGTCCAAAAAAAACAAAACATATTCTAATATTTGAATTTTCTGGAGCAGCAGTCAACCAGTAGGTAGGGGGCTGAGTACCTACCAGCATGGAGCCCAAAAATATATCAATATCGTTTCCATGGCAACGATTTTTTTTCTGACGTTAGCAATAACTCGCTTTTGTTAGCGACAGAAAACGTATAACAAATATAATAAATTAATATTTATAATTTCATAACGCCAGATCTTACCAGTATATACAGCCTATAGTCCTCGCATATAATTGAGCTTTCTATTTATGAAATAATTTGAAAAATCTTTTTATTGTTTTATGCGTGAAAGCGTAACAAACGAACTCGAGCAGTTTCGCATTTATAATATTATGAAGATGAAGAATATTACAATATCGTTATTTTTAATCATGTTATCACAAAATTGCAAGGTATAATAATAATATACCTATAGGTATGCAATTTTAATTTTGAGATCAGGGGTATTTGAGTGAAGATACAGAGTGGAAGATACTCAGTTCCATTCCAGAGTGGAAGGTACTCTCAGTATCGCCCTGGTGCAAGACCACCATTCAGAATTGAAACGTTGTTTGAAATGGATTAAAAATCAAGATATTAACTTTATACAAAACATTATTATTCCCAACCAAACATAACAAAACTATAAAAAGTATAAAATTAAATAAACCTAAAAATTAAGTAGTTTTTCAAGTATCCAATAACTATACATACACTTACAATTTATATATGTGTGTACATATATATATGTGTATGTGAATGTCTATGCGGATGTATACGTATGTATATATATATTTATATGCATGTGTGCAGGTACATGTATTTATATGGATGTGTATGTATGTGTATGTTTATATATATATTTTTTTTTTTTATATTCCTCTAATATATTTAAATACTTTTTTTCTCTTCTATATAACCAATGTACAATAACTGTTAAAATTTGAAAAAAAAAATACATATAAAACTTTATATTACAACACATAAATACTTGTCACACATAAACATAAATAAACACGTAAACACCTCAGCACAGGTTCTCCTAGTGAGGTGTTCACGAAACATACAACAAAACCTATCCACAGTTTCACCTTCACAAACCTACCTTACACCCAACATAATAAAATTATAAAATATATTATGTAAAAATGTTTTCGAAATTGATCTATAGGTAAATACTGTAATGTATAGAAATAAATAATAAATAGATGGCTTTTGCCGTTTTTGGTGACCAGATCTGAATAGCCAGGTACTTCCCACCTTTCTCTTCCCCATCTCCTTCCCCTCCCCACTACCTTCAGCCTCACAAAATACCCCAATTGGGGATGCCATAGTCTCATTGGCTCCAGACGGGAGAAGTTGTGCGGTATTCATATGAATTCGATTTTACGCCTTTTTAATTTTTCTTAAAAATGTAGGTTACACAGCTTTACATTAAACACCATGAGTTATATGTTTAGTATTGCCATTTGAACAACAGTGGCTCCCTTTTATGTTTTCTAATCTTATTTGATATTTTGTTCGAATTATCTCCTCGATGAAAGTTTTCATGGATCCTCAAGTTTCATGGAGATGAATAATTAAATGATTGCTTTTTTTAAAGTCTTTATCAATTTTAATATTTTGTGAGGCAATTCACAGGTTACCACTAAACTGATCGGGATCGGGATCCTCTCTATTTTCATTAAAATGTTTGCAGGGGATTGATCTTCTTAGAACTCCGTCCTACAGTCCCTTCTGTATTCTAACATTTTAAGTTTCCTTCAAAAGTTATAAAAAGAGAGTTTTTCTCGTAAAAAATTGAATATTCATTTAGACTTTCATAAAGTCAATAGTTCCAAATGAATAAATTCGGATACATTTATCCGAGACGCTATTCAGGTTACAAACCAATTCTTTGAATGATTGTTTCCAATAAAAAGAGTAGTTGCCTATAATATGGAAAAAGAACTAGTTGAAGATAATATTAATGATTCTAAATATTTGAAATATGAGATTGACAAATATGACGGTTTGACAGAAGGTGGCAATAGCGAAATTGGAAAACGCGCCGTCCCGGTAAGACGAGAGGTCTGGGTTCGAGTCCCAGTTGCGACCATTGTCTTTTTCTGTTTTTCTGTGTCTTGTTTTCTTTCATATTTTCATTTAGATTTAAAAGTGTTATCTTCTTCTTCAATGATATATTACGTTGATGGGAATAACCTTCAAAAGTTATAAAAAGAGAGTTTTTCTCGTAAAAAATTGAATATTCATTTAGACTTTCATAAAGTCAATAGTTCCATATGAATAAATTCGGATACATTTATCCGAGACGCTATTCAGGTTACAAACCAATTCTTTGAATGATTGTTTCCAATAAAAAGAGTAGTTGCCTATAATATGGAAAAAGAACTAGTTGAAGATAATATTAATGATTCTAAATATTTGAAATATGAGATTGACAAATATGACGGTTTGACAGAAGGTGGCAATAGCGAAATTGGAAAACGCGCCGTCCCGGTAAGACGAGAGGTCTGGGTTCGAGTCCCAGTTGCGACCATTGTCTTTTTCTGTTTTTCTGTGTCTTGTTTTCTTTCATATTTTCATTTAGATTTAAAAGTGTTATCTTCTTCTTCAATGTAATTTATTATTTAACTGATTATTTATATAATTGGAAAAATCTTGCAGTAGTTTTTCAGTGTTTTTTTTTCTTTGGAAGCCATATTGATTTGGATCTATGATAGCGAATTTTTCAATGTAATTATTTAATTTATATGATAAAAATTTTTCAACATTTTTTTCTAATGCTGGTAGAATACTAATTGGCCTATAATTTCCCAGTTCAATGTGTTTTCCACCTTTAAATATTGGTCTAGTGATGCTACATTTAAATTCTTGTGGAATTTTTGCTTGCTTTATTATCATATTGATTAAATGAGTTATTATTGGCCCAAGAGTTTTTATATTTCTTTTTAAATCAAACATTCTTATATTGTCAATACCTGTGCTTTTAGAGTTTTTCATTTTTTTAACGATATTTTCAATATCAGTTATAGTTGCTCTTGGTATATTTAAACTATGAGGTAATTCTTCCAGTACTATATTAGAAGCTTTGTGATTGCATTTATGTAACATGTTGCTGATGCTATCCGAGAAGTAATTCACAAAATCATTTGACACAGAATCCTCAGTTCTATCTTTTAACATGTATCGTGTTATAGTTTCATCACAATCGTTTTTGGGTTTACGTCCTAAAATATTATTTATCTCATCCCAGGTTTTTTTTGTATCATTAAAACAGGTTTTAAATTTATTATTATAGTATTTAGTTTTATCTTTATTTATAAGTTTATTGACAAGGTTTCGTGTTTTTTTGTATTCTGTTTCATATGTTTTGTTTGTTGGTGTACTTTTCCATTTTTTATATAGTTTATCCCTTTTATTTATATTACATAATAATTCACTGCTTACCCATTCATTTATTGCATAAGGTCGTGTTTTCGGTTTTTGCACTATCGTTTTTGAACTACTATTGTAAAATTTTTTAAATAAAGATTTTATTTTTTCATATAATAGAATACAATCCTTCTCCTCCATAAGTTTACTCCAGTTATAATCTCTGATATATCTATCAATAGCCTTTTGTGAGATGATTTGAATATACTTATTTGCAAAGTCTATCTGACGTTTATGAGATTTTATATTAATAGCAGTGATAAAATGATCAGCAATATTATTTTCGCAGACGCAAGCAGTTGTACTCGTAAGTTGTAACCTCTCTATAAGAAGCTTCGATTAAAAGTTACGTAACTAGGGAGAGATTATAACAGTGCTCTTAGTGTTACTACTAATTTCTTATGTAGGTTTTGCAAACAACACATGAACCATGCTGTTTGATGTGATGTCTATTGAAATCGTAGATATGAAAATAGAGATGAAAATAGCGATCGCTTTAAGCGAAAATTATTGTCTTTGGTCTCTAATACAGGAATCGGGCCGAAAAAAGAGATGTTGTAAAACCTACATTAGGCAAGGCCAGCCCTGTGCAGGTGCAATTGGAGCATTCCGCTCCGAGTGCAGTCTTACCAAGGCGCCAAGGAGCCAAGACGCTGATTATATCTAACACTTGAGGTTTTTACTAGCGCCAGGCGCCGTTTGGCTCCAGGACCAAGGCGTACATGTGTAAACGTACACACTACAGCTAACTGGCAGTGGCTCAATTAATATTTGGTTATTTTTAATGCGCCATTATTATTTTTTTTTAACATTAGCTCTACGCAGAGCGCCCTGAGGAAGACCATTTCCCACGGGGCCTTGAGGTCTTAGGGGTGCAGTGTGGAGGGTCTTTCCGGGGAAAGGAAGGAGAGGAAGTTCTGAGAAGGGAAAAGGTACGGGGATTGGGTAGGATTCTGGGGATCAATGTGTCCGGGAGTGGCGGACGAATGAATCCATCCCTCTCACTGCGGTACAAGGCGATGGATCGATCGATCAAACGCTTGTAACATCAAGACCTAGAAAAACCTCACCCTATTAACCCAGGCACCCCTTCTAAGTAACCAAACGTAGGAAACCATTTGGGGTAACCTATGGCAGGGATGTTGGTTATTCAATAGATCCACGGGGCGGCGGTACCCATACCCACCTCCCAAATTATAAATGGTCTCAAGGTGTTAGTTGTCTACTTGTTCCTAGTCTATAAACCAGTGGTTTCACAAAACCGACATTATTACAACGACATCAGTATTTAAAATATACCTAGGTTCTTTTTGTGCATAGATTAGGCAATATATTACATGTTGCTAAAACATTACAAAAATGGACAAATATTTAGTAAAATTGCAACGCAGCATGATGCGTTTAATAGAAAGAGGTTGATAACTTCAAACATTTAACATCTTATCTAAGTTTACCATAAAAAAATAAGCTCTGTCAATAAGGTATTATCTCAGTACCATTTATGCAGACCATTTTTCAGTGGCGCGTAGATTAGAGAATAGAGATTGTAAGCAATGATATTGCAGTACATTAAATTGTCAACATTTGTAAACAGTAAAATAAACCGTACATAGTTGATTAAATATTAATTTTATTATTTATCTTGCTGGGGAATTCAAATAGAATAGACTCCCCCACACGTAGAGTTTCACAGTGAACTGAATAACTGTAAACCGTTATCTTACTTTCGGTCTTTACTTTTCTGCGCGGCGGCCTGAAGTGGCGCGGGGCACGTCCCGCTCCAAACTCTACGTGCGGGAGCTACTATTATTATTTCACGTTAGTTTCCTCATGTAAAAGTGTCTGCTGCAGTTACAGTGCTTTGCTTTTGCTTTTCAGTTATGCATGATTATTATCTTTATAATTCTTCTGGTTGTCTTGTAGGGCCGGGGACCCATCGCAATGACAAAGTGCCCCTCTGGGGCGTCCTTCTCCTTCGCTACTAAGCAGGCCCAGCCTCTCCTTGCAAAATCTCTTTCTTCCAACTATATCTGGGGCGGCCTAAACTGTATTGATATTGGAAATCTTTTGTAAGAATTTTATTTGATATTATTGATTGAGATAAATTATATATATATTTTGTTATTTCAATTCTCTCACATACAATTACAATTTGGGAGGTGGGAATGGGTACCGCCGCCCCAAGAACTATATATTGGATAACCAACACCTCTGCCATAGGTGGTTCGCTACGTTTGGTGACTTAGCAGGGGTGCCCGGGTTCACGGGATTCATTTGTCTGGATCTGACGGCGGATGACCCGGAAACACCGAACCCTACCTACTCCTCTTACCTATTTCCTTCCCAGAACTTCCTCTCCTTCCTTTTCTTAAAAAGATCCTCCACTCAGCATCCCCAGAGATGACAGGCCTTGAGGGAATTTATTTTTCTCAGGGCCTCCTGTGTGGGGCTAATGTAAGAAAAAAATACAGTTTACATAGATAATAAGAATAAGATAATAACAGTAACGCAAACAATGTTAATAATCGGTATCTGTATGTAAATGGGATAGTAGTAGTGTTTTGTGAACACCTCAATAGGAGAACCTGTGCTGAGGTGTTCGCAAGTTTTACACAAGGTGTTATTCTGCCTCTGTTATAAGTAAAACCAAAGCTACATCCTTCAGACTCTCGAGGAGGATATTTTGATTCCACCCGTGGCGGCAGTATTGTATATTAGATTAATAGCAGTTAAAGAACAACATATTTTATGTATGGACACAGCTCAGTGAAAAACGAAAAGGATGGTTACTTCGAAAATATATATAGACAGAATAAAACCAAAACCATTCTACCGATTTATTACATATGTACCTTAAACACTTTAAGTTTTAAAGCTCTTAAAAATATATATTTTTCTTGAAGATAATATCTATACGTTTCCCGCGCCGAAACATATGAAATTCCCTCCATAGAAAAAAATCGCAAAGTATGCTCCGAAATTTATTATAAACGCGTCTGTTTCAGTTATTTTACAAGTTTTACGTAAGAAAAAAATCACAGTATTTCTTTACGCTGTTTTAAAACAACCCCCGCTAGACTTTTGCTCTATTTTAAACGAGTTGCGTTTTATTAAACATTTTTCACAATTTTCGCTTAGATTTTATTGATTTTAACATTAGCGCGCTCTCTTTACATATCTATCCATCTTCTTCTTTTTGAGCGGGTATACCGCGCCTCAAAGAAGAAGATAACACCAATTAATCTAAACGAAAAAATAAACAGAAAATCCCGGTAAGACAAGAGACCCCAGGTTCGACTCCCAATTGTAATCGTTACCTTCTAATCTTTCTGTGTCTTGTTTAGATTTATTAGTATTATTATATTTTTTGTGAGTACCTTACAAGAGTCCCAGCTACTCCCGTCTGGAGCCAGTGAGACTGTGGCATCTCCAAACCCTCAAATTAAAAATAATTAAAAATAAAATTAATATAGTTTAATTAATTATTTATTCATTTACATTACATTTTGGTAACTGGAAATGATATAAGGATAACAGAATTATTGGCAATCATATCTTTCTAAACAGTGAGGGCAAACTACAAAAAGTGTAGTTATGTATGTAAGTAATTGAATATTTATTTAATATAAGTTGCAGCCATTGTAAAACGTTTATCTCGATAACTCGTTTATCAGGCGGCTCCGTTTTCCTGTTTTTATGTCAACAAACAAACAGAAAACTACAACATTGTAGTTAGTCCTTCGATCTTTAAAATGTTTTTACCAAACCACTGGAGCGACAGCGCAATTTATAACTTTTTCTCCGATTGCTCGAGATTTTTTGGTGTTTTTTTTTCCGCCCACATTAAAAAAATTATACCTTCGATTTTTAATACGGAGACATAAAAACTGATTATTGTTCTATATAGACAATGAATTCACCTATATTTTGTTTATTATCACATATTCGTAGAATTTATAAAAAAAATATTAAGAAATCGTAAACTTCTACTTAATTACTTACAAATAATGGAAAATTTGCCAAAATTGGCAGCAAAGCAATCCGAGATATTTTAAATAGTGCCATATTGTGGCAAAAAGCGCTCCAGTGGTTTTTTTTAAAATTATTTGTGTGAATACCTCACAAGAAGCCCAGCTGCTCCCGTCTGGAGCCAGTGAGACCGTTGCATCCCAATGGTTCATAGGGGTATTTTGTGAGGCTGAAGGTAATTGTGAGAGGAAGGAGGTGGGGGAGATGAAGGTGAGGAAGTACCTGGCTATTCAGATCTGGCCACCAAACACGGCTAAAGCCATTTCAAGCAACGTTTCAATTCTGAATGGTGGTATTACACCAGGGCGATTCTGAGGGTGTCTTCCACTCCGAAACGTGCCGCAAATATACTATATATTATTTTTAATTGAATTAAGTAATTGCAAATAACACAAATTAATCAAATAAAATTTATTTTTGCCCCACGCCGGGATTCGATCCCGGCGCTTCGATTGGGATTGCGACCCAAGAGCCTTATCCCTAAACCACGAGGTATTTTAAATGATGTATATTTCTTATTTTTGAAATCCTCATAAAAAGATATGCCGTTTCGGAAAACAAATAAAATTATCTTTCGTATTTTTGTCTTTAAAATAAACATTGACATATCTAAATACAAACCTGAAAATGTTAACAAAAAAATATCGGAACATTTTTGATAGAATTCGATATTTAGAAAACACATTCCTTTTTTGTAGGTACATAATGGGGTATTTCCACAATTTTTTTTATTATTGAAAAAATTAAGCAAAAAATTACAATGATAACGTAATTTTTATTTTATTTTTATGACGACGACTTAACTTTCTATAACGTTTTAAAATACGCCTTTTTAAAATGCCACCAAAACGATGTTTTTGCCCCCGTTCAAACTGTGACGTCACAGGCGCCTCTCATCATGCGATCGCCGCCCGTAGGTGACTGTAGTGAGTTCATAAGTTGTACTTGGTGTTATTTATTGACTTCCAGTTTGCTCGAATTTTATCTTTATATTTATCCTATATTTTCCCACTTGCAAAACATGTATAGTTTGGTACACACGTTTACAAATACTACAAGAAAAACCCAAAATAAGATGTTTAAACGACCCTTTCTAAGGCGACAAAAAATGTCGACCGTGTACAAATGTTGGGCGTGCGTTTAATGTGTGCGCCGAAGGGTTCAATGACGCTAGGTCCTCGGAGCATCTTCTATTGAAATACCGGTAGAACAAGGACACCATTCCAATCTGAAACCTGCGCGCTAAACATTGCAATCCGTTTGTTTGAGAGGGAAATCTATCGAACGGACCGCCCGTTTGTGCTTTCTGAATTTTCAAGTATTTTGGGACTCTAGACCAAAGGTGGCTGCCAAATTCAACAGGTGGACTTGCTATTTGTACAGGGTCAGCAGTTGTGTACCATCTGCAGAATATATTGGCCCTTAGTACAGTAAGAAGAAGAAGGAGGCTTCGATGGAGCCCCCTGCCTTTTTTTTCAGATTTAAATTTTAAACTACAAAAAAAAACCTTTCGTTTTTGACTATTTAAATTCATAATTTAAACGTGGAAACACCTTTATATACAGTCGTGAGATGGATATCTACACACTAATGACTGCCTCCGTGGTCGAGGGGTAAGGCTCTCGACTAGCAATCCCGGCGCTTATATGTATAAAATACACAATATAAATTTTATAATAAACGTTTAAAAAATATTTTTTTTTACGAGTTACGAATGATCTGACATTATGTGAAAATCTCCTACTACCACCACATAGGAAACAGGATAATGTTGCTTGTGTCGTGATGGAGAACCCAAACGCGATGCCAAATCAGCCACTGACCGGTCTTTGAATAAGTTTTTTTGCATTTCACAATTTATTCGTTTAAAATAATATGTACTATATTTGCGGCACATGAGAGTCCAGAGTGGACGATACTTTCAGTAACGCCCTGGTGTAAGACCACCTTTCAGAATTGAAACGTTGCTTCAAAGGCTTTAGCCGTGGTTAGTGACCAGATCTGCATAGCCGGTACTTCACCACCTTCCTCTACCGCATCTTCTTTCCTCCCCACTACCTTCAACCTCACAAAATATCCCAAATGGGATGCCATAGTCTCACTGGCTCCAGATGTTTGGGAGCAGTTGGGACTTTTGTGCGGTATTCACTTAAAATAAGGAAATTTACTTGTAGAATGGCCAAAGTCTTAAACGTCATTTTATGACAGGGAAGTTATGTAACGAACTGACACTTGCTGTTTTGTTCCAATTTAATTTTAAAAGGGCCGGAATTAACTTTATTTTGTCAAAATATTGAAACCATTGTATAACGTATATAATATGACGGTTTGTTTAAATAAAATGTTTTCATTACCAAATCGTCTTAGAATCCCGAAATTTAGGGCTTAGAAAATTACTGTTACTCATTGTAGCGTCTATTTTAGGCAAGTTGGCAAAAAATACTACTGTCAGTCATTACAACTGGACAATATTATATAAAACTGTAGAAACAACACAATCATCTTAAATATGAAATAAAACCGTCCATAACCCCGAACAAGTCGAGAATGTTTAGATGTTTGATAGTAACACGGTGATAAACCTCGGAACGGCGACTCTAGTGACTTCATGTTGCGTACAAGCAGTCATGGGCCGTTTTCGTTTCGTTCCGTTTACGCGTATTTTGAAATCAATAATTATGAATGAAAATATTAAAATTAAACATTTTTAATGCGATAATCATGTTCAGAAAAATAATGTTTAAATCTTCCACATGTTTTTAGCGGTATACCTGGTTTGTGGAAATACCCCATTAGTAAGAAAACTGTTACTTCACCATTTAGGCCGTTATATATTATATACTTATAATATATATATATTTTTTTTTTTCAACTGTCGTCTTTTAGATTTTGCCCATTTTTTTAAAATTTTTTTTTATATTAACTCCACACAGGAGGCCCTGAGGGAAATAATTTCCCTCAGGGCCTATGTCATCTTTGAAGATGCTGTGTGGAGGGTGCTGTTGAGGAGAGGAAGGAGTGAACATGGGTCTTGAAGAGACCCATATTGTAGGAGGGAGGAAACACAGAAGCCGGCAAATCGTTCCACAGCCGGGCTGTTGAACTCAAGAACGAGTCGTAGAAACGACCCGTTCTCATGTGACTAATGTCAACCGTGTACAAATGTTGAGCGCGTGTTTGGCGTGTTTCCCGACTATGCACCGGTGCCGAGGGGATCAGTGACGCTAGTTCCTCGGAGCATCTTCCATTGTAATACCGGTAGAACAAGGACAGCATTCCCACCTGACGCCTGTGCTCTAAAGATTGCAGTCCATTTGTTAAGTTAGGAGAATCTATCAAACGGACCGCCCGTTTCTGCACAGAGTCGAGGGTTTTTTTCAGGTATTTTGGGACTCCAGACCAGAGGTGGCTGCCAAATTCAACCGTGGGGCGCACTTGCGATTTGTACAGGGTTAGCAGTTGTGTACTATTAAAGTATCTGCGGGCCCTGTACAGTACGCCCAGTTTCTGAGAGGCTAACTTAACTCTGGCCTCGATGGAGCCCCCGTACCTGAGCTGGTCACTTAGAGTTACACCAAGCATATCAATGGAAGGCCTGTTCGGGAGATTGCTTCCGTTGAAGGAGACTAGATTATCATTCCGATCCCTTTTAGACGTAATCAGACATGATTGGGTCTTTGAAACATTAAATTCGACGAGGTTATTCTTACCCCAAGAGAAAACGCTCTCGAGGTAACCGTCCATTCTTTGTTTCAAAGCCCTCCGAGCCATTGGGATTTGTGAGCCCTTTGGAGGCTTGTCAAACAAAAAGCTATCATGGACTGTACTGTCATCCGCGTAACAATGAATCAGTGCACATGTCAAGAGGTCATTGATGTGCAACAGAAACAAAGTCGGAGACAGAACCGATCCCTGTGGGACGCCAGCATTTATCGAATGCGAGGAAGAGGTGAAACCATCAGCAACCGCCTGAATCGAAAAGTCTCCCTCAAAAAGTCGGCAATCCACGTACACAAGGAAGCGGGAAGTCCGTAAGAAGGCAGTTTGTTGACAAGCCCTCGGTGCCAAACCCGGTCAAAGGCCTTGGAAATATCCAGTGCAACGGTTTGGGTCTCACCAAAGCGTTCCAGGCACCGCCCCCAAACATGTGTCACATACGCGAGAAGATCACCGCACGAGCGGTTCCGCCGGAATCCGTATTGACGGTCGTTAATAATTTTGTTCTTCTCGAGGTATGTGAGTAGTTTGTCGTTGACCACACGTTCCATCACTTTTGACAGAACAGATGTGATCGCTATGGGGCGGTAGTTGGCCGGGTTAGAGCGGTCACCTTTCTTTGGAATAGGGTGAATGATCGCTTTTTTCCAACCAGAGGGCACAGATCCAGACTTCAGGGACATTTTGAAAAGCTTCGTCAAAATTGGAGCTATTTCTGCAGCGCACCTCTTCAATACCAGGGCATGTATTCCGTCAGGCCCGCTAGCTTTATTAACATCAAGCCCTCGTAAGACTTGGAGTACATCCCGATGCCGAATCCTCAGCTTTTTCATACGAAAACCGCAGTGAGGAACCGACGGCGGGATAGCACCTTGGTCGTCGAGGGTCGAGTTTTCCGCGAACATTTTGCCTAATAAGTTAGCCTTTTCGGCGGCGGTATTTGCTAGAGAGCCGTCAGGTCTGGTAAGAGGTGGCAGACTGGGTTTGCAGAAATTGCGACCTATAGAGCCCGCAAGCGACCAGAACGCTCTGCTACCATGCGGGCAGGCAGCCAGCTTTCTGCTGACCTGCAGGTCGTGCTCGAATTTCGACCTATTGATGATTCTCTTACTTTCCTTTGCCCATGGAATCAAGTAAAAATATTTGAGACAAACTGAGAAGAATGATTATTTTTCTTTGAAACGACGAACAAATCACATAACTCCGCATTATAGACAAAAATATACAAATACTTTTGCAATGCATGAAAGCCTTGGTCAGATCTGTCATTCAGAGGCTCTACTGGAGTTTGAGGTTTGTGGCTTGGAATGTCCTTTCTAGGCTTGAGGGGTTAACATCGGGTTAATAATTTTTAATAATATTTTTGCAAATCGTATATGAAAACATTACAGAAATTAGTGTTCGGGTTATTTGATTGGAGCTGATTATTGCATTTAATTAATTTATGATTTCTGGCATCCTCTCTGTCCAGCGTAAAGGATTCACTAGTTAACTCTACACAGTAGGCCCAGATGGGAAATAAGTTTACTAAAGAATAATAATTAATTAGTCTAAAAATCTAAATATTGTTGAAAAAATAAAAATCAAAATCATTCATTGGTTCGCGCTTCGACCTTGAATTTTTTTCGCCTGTGGCGCCTTTTCCGTGAATTTGTGAATGTAATGTAATAATTCATATTCCACTCCCTTCGAATTTCATAAAATGTAAGCGGTGACTTAGCTCTGTCTACCACCCTCTTGGCATAAGCAAAATACCTAGTAAAACACCTGTAATATGACCCCTGGATAAACGAATGATTGAATCTTATCAAACCTATAAATAATGTAACTCGCCCATGACATTTTATTAAATTCTCTGTCTACCCACCCGGAAAACAATAGTAATACAATCCACTATCTGATGATGAGGTAGTTAAGTTTGCATTACTACCTATAACAATGACATAATCTAACTTACCAAAAAACTCAACCCTTCACATTTTACTAAATTTCACACTTTACGACTTCTCTCTGTCTACCCACCCGGTAAACCACATACCTGGAAAACACCTGTAATACAACCCCTAGACAGACAATTGATTTTGTTTGCATTAGTTAGACTACTCAGGTTAATTAACACGGCAGGGGAGGGGCATACGGCCTGAATTACGCGACTGTGGAAGAATTCAGAAGGCTGTCGAGGGTAGGGCAGTTAATGTACTCACAGTATCAACTGGCAAACGGAGGCTTGATTTACAAAACATTACCCCATGAGGTATGCCATAATTCATTAGCAACTGAGGATTTACAAATGTGATTTTCCACTAGGCGCTGTTATCTCAGGCTCAGAAGGCTCAGGCTTCAACGTTTTAAAAAATTAAGTATTATATGTATATACTAGCTGGTATCCGGCATGCGTTGCTATGCCATTTAATAAAGAAATTGTTTCTCCCTGCGTGTCCTTTCCAGTTCGTCCCGTTCCCCTTCCGCCTCCCCTTCCTCTCCCGCGTCCCCTTCGCCTTTCGTGTTGCCACTCCGCCTCCTCCACCTTTCCTCTCCCCACTCCCGTCCCTCGAACCCCCCTCCCAAGTTCCTCTCCCCCTCCCAGGTTCCCCTCACCCCTCGCGAGTTCCACCCCTACTCCCCTCTCCCCCCCGCATTCCAGACATTCATTTCCGGTGCATTCAGTTTCCAAGCAGCTCGCGTGCTACCTATTGCATTTTTTTTAATACAAATTTCATAATGCCAGAGCTCGCCCAGCTGGTGGAGCGGGTTTTTAACTGCTATATATTATACATATAGTATTGTTCAGTTTTTCGAAAAACTCACTTTTGTAATTTAGGCAAAAAACGACCTAGCTGCCCCTTAAGTTTCATACACCTGAAGGACCACTATCGCGTGACAGGAAACTAGCACGAATTTCTTATTTGAGAAACGCAAAAAGTCAACGGAAAAAACTGATACAAAATCAGCGGCGATAACTGGAACCTCCGACTGAATCTCTCATCGACGAAGAAATCGGCCTGGTTATATTTCCCGCCGACAGGTTCGCATTTGCAAAAAAGATAAGAAATCTTAATCGCATTTCCTTTACGCGAAACGAATTTGCTAGAAATTATTTTAATGGCGATTCTGCTAAAAAATCACATTTTATAGGTACGACACGCAGTTCGAGATATCGTCGAAAAGGCGCATTCTGGCGAAGATGTCTTTCGATAAATATGAAGAATAGAAGTTAAGGAAACTTTTAAAATCGACAAATGTGTCGGTCACCATTCAAAATGTTACACGATAGCGCGCGGAAAAATGATATTTTCTGACGTTTCGCAAAATCGCACTTTGCTCGAGGGTGCATAATTTAGCTGGCCAGTAGAATACCTAATTTTCTTACAAATAAATTCAGGTTGGGTAAATTTTCTCACACCTTGGAACACTCGATTCTGAAATTTTACAAATGGCGGAGAGCTTTGCCTTCGCCAACTAAAGTTTTCATTCAGGCCAGGACAGCGTTGTTTGTATGGAAAACGTTAAAAACAACTCGATTTTCAGGCCGTGCTCGAGGTGGTGAAGACATTATTTCGTTTCGGTCTTGCCAGCGATGAAAATATAATTGCAGAATATTGTACGTCTGCGAATGACGAACTAAGTAGGTACCTGATAGATGGGCTCGAGGCATTAGGATTCGTATTATTTATAAATATAAATACTTTGCGAACTCTTTTTCATTGAAATGATTATTTGATAATAAAATTCTGAATATACATTTTAATGGCGTGTTTTTTTTTACGCATGTGCAGGTGTACCAACTGAGAATCTGAGTAGGTAGGTACCTGCACATAACAACTCGGAATCATCAAATAAGAATTGCATATGTTTTTTTTTTTGGAAATTTGTAATGAAATTATTTGAAGTTGATAATTATATTTTTATAGGACCGTTTTTGTAAAAAATGACAAAAAGGGTGACGTACAATATTGAAAATCTACCAGGAGCTCATAATACGCAGGAGTAAAATATTACAGAGGGTACATTTATTTACTGGGCTACTCAGACCACACTTTTCAAGTATTAGTTGAGATTGTTTTGGAAAAGTTTCACTTCTACCGCGTGTAAACTGCACTCGAATTTTTTTTGACAACGTACTCGGACACTATATATTCTGAACATTTCTAATAAAATGAGTAAATTTAAATAAAGATGGTCCATTTTTTTTTGCGAAATGGTGTAGGTACCTTTTGAATACTGTACGGGAACTAATCGTTCGTACATTTTACATTAAATTTCAATGTGAAAACCGCACAAGAGTCCCAATTACTGCCGTCCGGAGTCAGTGCGACTACGGCGTCCCCAGTTGGGTTTAGTTTTAGTTTCTGAAAAATTCTGAATAATACATTTTTATAGTGCCGTTTTTTGAAAAACTACGGTAAGCGGCACTCGAATTTTTTTTGACAACGTCCTACTCGGATACTATTTATTCTGAACATTTCTAATAAAATGAGTAAATTTAAATAAAGATGGTCCAATTTTTTTTTGACAAATGTTGTAGGTACTTTTTGAATACTGTACGGGTTCATACATTTTAAATTAAATATCAATGTGAATACCGCACAAGAGTCCCAATTACTGCCGTCCGGAGTCAGTGCGACTACGGCGTCCCCAGTTGGGTTTAGTTTTAGTTTCTGAAAAATTCTGAATAATACATTTTTATAGCGCCGTTTTTTGAAAAATTACTTTCAGTTATAAGTTCAAAAATTTCCGAGATCCAACAATTTTTTTTTTTCCAAAATTAAAAAATTTCCAGAATCCAATAATTTTTTTTTCCAAAATAAAAAAATTTCCAGAAACCAAAAAATTTTTTTTTCACAGTTAAAAAATTTCAAGAAACCGAAAATTTTTTTTTTCAAAATTCAAAAATTTCCGGAAACCAAAAAATTTTTTTTTTCAAAATTAAAAAATTTCCAGTATCCGAAATTTTTTTTTTCCAAATTTAAAAAATTTCCAGAAACCAAAAATTTTTTTTTCAAAATTCAAAAATTTCCAGAAACCAAAAAAGTTTTTTTTAAATTTAAAAAATTTCCAGAATCCAAATTTTTTTTTTCCAAAATTAAAAAATTTTCAGAATCCAAAAAATTTTTTTTTCAAAAACAAAAAATTTCCAGAAAACAAATTTTTTTTTTTCCAAAATTAAAAAATTTCCAAAACTCAAAAAATTTTTTTTTGAAAATTCTAAGATTTACAAAATCCAATTTTTTTTTTTTTAAATTCAAAAATTTCCAAAATCCAAAATTTTTTTTTTTTAAATTACACCCTATAGTACCCGAGATGGATATCAAATTACGCGTCTCGACCTACACAATCCAAAGGGCTGACTGAAAAAATTGAACGATAAAATCCGAGGACCCTTTTAGGCTCTATTGGTTTTTCTAATTTAAATTAAATGAAAAACTGAACGCCCTGAGTCGGGCGGCTAGATTGGTTCAGTACTGAATTGAGCGGTAAGCTCCTGGGCCGTTTTAAAAGTGTCGACGACCAAAGTGGCACTGTGGGAAGAGTCTTTTCGACAGTAAACTATACGTTTCGGGTAACAAATTACGCGTATCGACCTGCATAACCCAAATGGCGCAGTGAAAATTTGAGCAGGAAGCTACTTGGCCTCCTTTTGCGAGAAAAGGCCCGTACTGAACGCGATGTACGAAATTGGGCTGTCAACTGCCTGTGCCCTTTGTAGGCGCACACAAATTATTTTAATGGCGATTCTGCTAAAAAATGACATTTTATAGGTGCGACACGCGGTTCGAGATATCGTCGAAAATACGCATTCTGGCGAAGATGTTTTTCGATAAATACGAAGAATAGAAGTTAAGGAAACTTTTAAAATCGACAAATATGTCGGTCACCATTCAAAATGTTACACGATAGCGCGCGGAAAAATGATATTTTCTGACGTTTCGCAAAACTCGCACTTTCTCGAGGGTGCATAATTTTGCTGGCCAGTAGAAAACCTAATTTTCTTACAAATAAATTCAGGTTGGGTAAATTTTCTCACACCTGGTAACACTGGATTTTGAAATTTTACAAATGGCGGAAGGCCAAGCTCTCCGCCAACTAAACTTTTCAATCGGGCCAGGACAGCGTTGTTTGTATGGAAAACGTTAAAAACAACTCGATTTTCAGGCCGTGCTCGAGGTGGTGACAACATTTTTGCGTTTCGGTCTTGCCAGCGATAAAAATATAATTGCAGAATATTGTACGTCTACGAATTACGAACTAAGTAGGTACCCGATAGATGGGCTCCGATGCATTAGGATTCGTCTTATTTATTAATATAAATACTTTGCGAACTTTTTTCCATTGAAATGATTATTTGATAAAAAATTCTGAAAATACATTTTAATGGCGTGTTTTTTTTTTACGTATGTGCATGTGTACCAACTGAGAATCTGAGTAGGTAGGTACCTGCACATAACAACTCGGAATCATCGTATGGGAATTGCATATGTTTTTTTTTTGGAAATTTGTAATGAAATTATTTGAAGTTGAAAGGATAATTTCTTTTGTAATTATTTTTGAGCTGTTATGCCGTGTTGCGCTACCTTCGTCTTTAGCCTAGATATTTAAGGGATCTATTTTTTTTAATATTAAAGTTACATAACGCTTTTTTTGTATTTTGCTTCTTTACGATAATTATTCAACGTAAGAGGCGGGCATTGGCACTGCCGCCCCGGGAACCATTCGTCGGATGAGCATTCTGAACATTTCTAATAAAATGAGTAAATTTAAATAAAGATGGTCCAATTTTTTTTTTTGCGAAATGGTGTAGGTACCTTTTGAACACTGTACGGGAACTAATCGTTCGTACATTTTACATTAAATTTCAATGTGAAAACCGCACAAGAGTCCCAATTACTGCCGTCCGGAGTCAGTGCGACTACGGCGTCCCCAGTTGGGTTTGGTTTTAGTTTCTGAATAATACATTTTTATAGCGCCGTTTTTTGAAAAACTACAGTAAGCTGCACTCGAATTTTTTTTTGACAACGTCCTACTCGGATACTATTTATTCTGAACATTTCTAATAAAATGAGTATATTTAAATAAAGATGGTCCAATTTTATTTTGCCAAATGGTGTGGGTACCTTTTGAATACTGTACGGGTTCATACATTTTAAATAAAATTTCAATGTGAATACCGCACTAGAGTCTCAACTACTGCCGTCTGGAATCAGTGAGACTACGGCATCCCCAGTTGGGTTTAGTTTAAGTCTCTAAAATTTCTGAATAATACATTTTTATAGCGCCGTTTTTTGAAAAATTACTTTCAGTTATAAGTTCAAAAATTTCCGAGATCCGACAATTTTTTTTTCCAAAATTAAAAAATTTCCAGAATCCAATAATTTTTTTTCCAAAATTAAAAAATTTCCAGAAACCAAAAAAATTTTTTTTTCAAAATTAAAAAATTTCCAGAAACCGAAATTTTTTTTTTTCAAATTTCAAAAATTTCCGGAAACAAAAATTTTTTTTTTTAAATTAAAAAATTTCCAGAATCCGAAATTTTTTTTTTCCAAATTTAAAAAATTTCCAGAAAACAAAAATTTTTTTTTTCAAAATTCAAAAATTCCCAGAAACCAAAAAAGGTTTTTTTTTCAAAATTAAAAAATTTCCAAAACTAAAAATTTTTTTTTTGAAAATTCAAAAATTTACAAAATCCAAAAATTTTTTTTTTGAAAATTCAAAAATTTCCAAAGTCTAAAAAATTTTTTTTCAAAATCCAAAATTTTTTTTTTAAATTACACCCTACAGTACCCGAGATGGATATCAAATTAAGCGTCTCGACCTACACAATCCGAAGGGCTGACTGAAAAAATTGAACGATAAAATCCGAGGACCCTTTTAGGCTCTATTGGTTTTTCTAATTTAAATTAAATGAAAAACTGAACGCCCTGAGTCGGGCGGCTGGATTGGTTCAGTACTGAATTGAGCGGTAAGCTCCTGGGACGTTTTAAAAGTGTCGGCGACCAAAGTGGCACAATGGTAGGAGTCTTTGCAACAGTAAATTATACGTTACGGGTAACAAATTACAAACATCGTTTTTTTCTTCACCTATTTTATTTAACACAATCTCCTCGCTTCATACGCGTTCACACGTCAAATCGCGTAGTGTTTAACCCCTTGGTTGCCTCTGCAACAGGCAAAGCTAGTACATATAGTATTGTTCAGTTTTTCGAAAAACTCACTTTTGTAATTTAGGCAAAAAACGACCTAGCTGCCCCTTAAGTTTCATACACCTGAAGGACCACTATCGCGTGACAGGAAACTCGCACGAATTTCTTATTTGAGAAACGCAAAAAGTCAACGGAAAAAACTGATACAAAATCAGCGGCGATAACTGGAACCTCCGACTGAATCTCTCATCGACGAAGAAATCGGCCTGGTTATATTTCCCGCCGACAGGTTCGCATTTGCAAAAAAGATAAGAAATCTTAATCGCATTTCCTTTACGCGAAACGAATTTGCTAGAAATTATTTTAATGGCGATTCTGCTAAAAAATGACATTTTATAGGTACGACACGCGGTTCGAGACATCGTCGAAAATACGCATTCTGGCGAAGATGTTTTTCGATAAATACGAAGAATAGAAGTTAAGGAAACTTTTAAAATCGACAAATATGTCGGTCACCATTCAAAATGTTACACGATAGCGCGCGGAAAAATGATATTTTCTGACGTTTCGCAAAACTCGCACTTTCTCGAGGGTGCATAATTTTGCTGGCCAGTAGAACACCTAATTTTCTTACAAATAAATTCAGGTTTGGTAAATTTTCTCACACCTGGTAACACTGGATTTTGAAATTTTACAAATGGCGGAAGGCCAAGCTCTCCGCCAACTAAACTTTTCAATCGGGCCAGGACAGCGTTGTTTGTATGGAAAACGTTAAAAACAACTCGATTTTCAGGCCGTGCTCGAGGTGGTGACAACATTTTTGCGTTTCGGTCTTGCCAGCGATGAAAATATAATTGCAGAATATTGTACGTCTACGAATGACGAACTAAGTAGGTACCCGATAGATGGGCTCCAATGCAATAGGATTCGTCTTATTTATTAATATAAATACTTTGCGAACTTTTTTCCATTGAAATGATTATTTGATAAAAAATTCTGAAAATACATTTTAATGGCGTGTTTTTTTTTTACGTATGTGCAGGTGTACCAACTGAGAATCTGAGTAGGTAGGTACCTGCACATAACAACTCGGAATCATCGTATGGGAATTGCATATGTTTTTTTTTTGGAAATTTGTAATGAAATTATTTGAAGTTGAAAGGATAATTTCTTTTGTAATTATTTTTGGGCTGTTATGCCGTGTTGCGCTACCTTCGTCTTTAGCCTAGATATTTAAGGGATCTATTTTTTTTAATATTAAAGTTACATAACGCTTTTTTTTTGTATTTTGCTTCTTTACGATAATTATTCAACGTAAGAGGCGGGCATTGGTACTGCCGCCCCGGGAACCATTCGTTGGATGAGCATTCTGAACATTTCTAATAAAATGAGTAAATTTAAATAAAGATGGTCCAATTTTTTTTTTTGCGAAATGGTGTAGGTACCTTTTGAACACTGTACGGGAACTAATCGTTAGTACATTTTACATTAAATTTCAATGTGAAAACCGCACAAGAGTCCCAATTACTGCCGTCCGGAGTCAGTGCGACTACGGCGTCCCCAGTTGGGTTTGGTTTTAGTTTCTGAAAAATTCTGAATAATACATTTTTATAGCGCCGTTTTTTGAAAAACTACAGTAAGCTGCACTCGAATTTTTTTTTTGACAACGTCCTACTCGGATACTATTTATTCTGAACATTTCTAATAAAATGAGTAAATTTAAATAAAGATGGTCCAATTTTTTTTTGCCAAATGGTGTAGGTACCTTTTGAATACTGTACGGGTTCATACATTATAATTAAATTTCAATGTGAATACCGCACAAGAGTCCCAATTACTGCCGTCCGGAGTCAGTGCGACTACGGCGTCCCCAGTTGGGTTTAGTTTTAGTTTCTGAAAAATTCTGAATAATACATTTTTATAGCGCCGGTTTTTGAAAAACTACAGTAAGCTGCACTCGAATTTTTTTTTGACCACGTCCTTCTCGGATACTATTTATTCTGAACATTTCTAATAAAATGAGTAAATTTAAATAAAGATGGTCCAATTTTTTTTTGCCAAATGGTGTAGGTACCTTTTGAATACTGTACGGGTTCATACATTTTAAATTAAATTTCAATGTGAATACCGCACAAGAGTCCCAACTACTGCCGTCTGGAGTCAGTGAGACTACGGCATCCCCAGTTGGGTTTAGTTTAAGTCTCTAAAATTTCTGAAAAATACATTTTTATAGCGCCGTTTTTTGAAAAATTACTATCAGTTATAAGTTCAAAAATTTCGGAGATCCAACAATTTTTTTTTCCAAAATTAAAAAATTTCCAGAAACCAAAAAATTTTTTTTTCATAATTAAAAAATTTCCAGAAACCGAAATTTTTTTTTTTCAAAATTCAAAAATTTCCGGAAACCAAAAAAATTTTTTTTCAAAATTAAAAAATTTCCAGAATCCGAAATTTTTTTTTCCAAATTTAAAAAATTTCCAGAAACCAAAGTTTTTTTTTTTTAAAATTCAAAAATTTCCAGAAACCAAAAAAGTTTTTTTTAAAATTAAAAAATTTCCAGAATCCAAAATTTTTTTTTCCAAAATTAAAAAATTTTCAGAATCCAAAATTTTTTTTTTTCAAAAATCAAAAAATTTCCAGAAAAACAAATTTTTTTTTCCAAAATTAAAAAATTTCCAAATCTCAAAAAATTTTTTTTTGAAAATTCAAAAATTTACAAAATCCAAAAAATTTTTTTTTGAAAATTCAAAAAGTTCCAAAATCCAAAATTTTTTTTTTGCAAATTTCAAAATTTCAAAAGTCCAAAAATTTTTTTTTCGAAATTCAAATATTTCGAAAATCCAAAATTTTTTTTTTTTTTAAATTACACCCTACGGTACCCGAGATGGATATAAAATTACGCGTCTCGACCTACACAATCCGAAGGGCTGACTGAAAAAATTGAACGATAAAATCCGAGGACCCTTTTAGGCTCTATTGGTTTTTCTATTTTAAATTAAATGAAAAACTGAACGCCCTGAGTCGTTGCGGCTGGATTGGTTCAGTACTGAATTGAGCGGTAAGCTCCTGGGACGTTTTAAAAGTGTCGGCGACCAAAGTTGCACAGTGGTAGGAGTCTTTGCAACAGTAAATTATACGTTACGGGTAACAAATTACAAACATCGTTTTTTTCTTCATCTATTTTATTAAACACACACTCCTCGCTTCATCCGCGTTCACACGTCAAATCGCGTAGTGTTTAACCCCTTGGTTGCCTCTGCAACAGGCAAAGCTAGTATATATATTAATGCACAGTTTTCGAAAACTCACTTTTTTTTCGTCATTTAGGCAAAAGACGACCTTGCCGCCCCTTAAGTTTTACCCGTTTCGAGGTTCAGTTTCGCTCGAAACACAGGGCTTTTTTTTTCAGTGCAGGCCTCCCACGCCAAAATGACCTCTCCGCTCTTCGAGTTTGACCGACCTCAGAGACCACTATAGCAAGACAGGAAACTCACACGAAATTCTTATTTTAGAAACGCCAAAAGTCAACGGAAAAAACTGATACAAAATCAGCGGCGATAACTGGAACCTCCGGCTGAATCTCTCATCGACGAAGAAATCGGCCTGGTTATATTTCCCGCCGACAGGTTCGCATTTGCAAAAAAGATAAGAAATCTTAATCACTATTTCCTTTACGCGAAACGAATTTGCTAGAAATTTATTCTTTTATTTTAATGGCGATGCTGCTAAAAAATGACATTTTATAGGTACGACACGCGGTACGAGATATCGTCGAAAAAGCGCGTTCTGGTGGAGATGTTTTTTAATAAATAGGAGGAATAGAAATTAAGGAAGCTTTTAAAATCGACAAATATGTCGGTCACCATTCAAAATGTTACACGATAGCGCGCGGAAAAATTATATTTTCTGACGTTTCGCAAAACTCGCATTTTTCTCGAGGGTGCATAATTTATCTGGCCAGTAGAACACCTAATTTTCTTACAAATAAATTCAGGTTGGGTAAATTTTCTCACACCTGAGAACACTGGATTCTGAAATTTTACAAATGGCGGAACCGCCAACTAAAGTTTCAATCGGGCCAGGACAGCGTTGTTTGTATGGAAAACGTTAAAAACAACTCGATTTTCAGGCCGTGCTCGAGGTGGTGAACACATTATTTCGTATCGGTCTTGCCAGCGATGAAAATATAATTGCAGACTATTGTACGTCTGCAAATGACGAACTAAGTAGGTACCCGATAGATGGGCTCCGATGCATTAGGATTCGTATTATTTATAAATATAAATACTTTGCGAACTCTTTTTCATTGAAATGATTATTTGATAAAAAATTCTGAATTTACATTTTAATGGCGTGTTTTTTTTTACGTATGTGCAGGTGTACCAACTGAGAATCTGACACTGAGAAACTGCACATAACAACTAGGAATCATCATATGGGAATTGCATATGTTTTTTCTTTTGGAAATTTGTATTGAAATTATTTGAAGTTGAAAGGATAATTTCTTTTGTAATAATTTTTTGGGCTGTTATGCCGTGTTGCGCTACCTTCGTCTTTAGCCTAGATATTTAAGGGATTTATTTTTTTTAAATATTATAGTTACATAACGCTTTTTTGTATTTAGCTTATTTATGATAATTATTCAACGTTAGAGGCGGGCATTGGTACTGCCGCCCCGGGAACCATTTGTTGGATGAGCAACACCTCATAAAAATGGGTATACAAAAAATTTGAAAATTATATTTTTATAGGGCCGTTTTTGTGACCTCACTTTTCAAGTATTAGTTGAGATTGTTTTGGAAAAGTTTCACTTCTACCGCGTGTAAACTGCACTCGAATTTTTTTGACAACGTACGTAGGTACCTACTCGGGCACTATATATTCTGAACATTTCTAATAAAATGAGTAAATTTAAATAAAGATGGTCCAATTTTTTTTTGCCAAATGGTGTAGGTACCTTTTGAATACTGTACGGGTTCATACATTTTAAATTAAATATCAATGTAAATACCGCACAAGAGTCCCAATTACTGCCGTCCGGAGTCAGTGCGACTACGGCGTCCCCAGTTGGGTTTAGTTTTAGTTTCTGAAAAATTCTGAACGATACATTTTTATAGGGCTGTTTTTTGAAAAACTACAGTAAGCTGCACTCGAATTTTTTTTTGACAACGTCCTTCTCGGATACTATTTATTCTGAACATTTCTAATAAAATGAGTAAATTTAAATAAAGATGGTCCAATTTTTTTTTGCCAAATGATGTAGGTACCTTTTGAATACTGTACGGGTTCATTAAATTAAATTAAATTTCAATGTGAATACCGCACAAGAGTCCCAACTACTGCCGTCTGGAGTCAGTGAGACTACGGCACCCCAGTTGGGTTTAGTTTAAGTCTCTAAAATTTCTGAATAATACATTTTTATAGCGCCGTTTTTTGAAAAATTACTTTCAGTTATAAGTTCAAAACTTTCCGAGATCCAACAATTTTTTTTTTCCAAAATTAAAAAATTTCCAGAAACCAAAAAATTTTTTTTTCACAGTTAAAAAATTTCAAGAAACCGAAAATTTTTTTTTTCAAAATTCAAAAATTTCCGGAAACCAAAAAATTTTTTTTCAAAATTAAAAAATTTCCAGAAACCAAAAAAGTTTTTTTTCAAAATTAAAAAATTTCCAGAATCCAAATTTTTTTTTTCCAAAATTAAAAAATTTTCAGAATCCAAAAATTTTTTTTTTCAAAAACAAAAAATTTCCAGAAAACAAATTTTTTTTTTCCAAAATTAAAAATTTTCCAAAACTCAAAAAATTTTTTTTTGAAAATTCAAAGATTTACAAAATCCAAAAATTTTTTTTTTTAAATTCAAAAATTTCCAAAATCCAAAATTATTTTTTTTTTAAATTACACCCTACAGTACCCGAGATGGATATCGAATTACGCGTCTCGACCAACACAATCCAAAATGCTGACTGAAAAAATTGAACGATAAAATCCGAGGACCCTTTTAGGCTCTATTGGTTTTTCTAATTTAAATTAAATGAAAAACTGAACGCCCTGAGTCGGGCGGCTAGATTGGTTCAGTACTGAATTGAGCGGTAAGCTCCTGGGCCGTTTTAAAAGTGTCGACGACCAAAGTGGCACTGTGGGAAGAGTCTTTTCGACAGTAAACTATACGTTTCGGGTAACAAATTACGCGTATCGATCTGCACAACCCAAATGGCGCAGTGAAAATTTGAGCAGGAAGCTACTTGGCCTGCTTTTGCGAGAAAAGGCCCGTACCGAACGCCTTGAACCGGGTGACCGAAGCGGCCAGAGAGCAGGCGTACGCAATTGGGCTGTCAACTATCTGTGCCCTTTGTAGACGGACACTCCTCGCTTTAGCCACATTCAAACAACGTTTTTTTCTCTACCTATTTTATTTAACACACACTCTTCGCTTCATCCGCGTTCACACGTCAAATCGCGTAGTGTTTAACCCCTTGGTTAAAATGGACCTTTTGAATACTGTACGGGAACTAATCGTTCGTACATTTTACATTAAATTTCAATGTGAAAACCGCACAAGAGTCCCAATTACTGCCGTCCGGAGTCAGTGCGACTACGGCGTCCCCAGTTGGGTTTAGTTTTAGTTTCTGAAAAATTCTGAATAATACATTTTTATAGCGCCGTTTTTTGAAAAACTACAGTAAGCTGCACTCGAATTTTTTTTTGACAACGTCCTACTCGGATACTATTTATTCTGAACATTTCTAATAAAATGAGTAAATTTAAATAAAGATGGTCCAATTTTTTTTGCCAAATGGTGTGGGTACCTTTTGAATACTGTACGGGTTCATACATTTTAAATTAAATTCCAATGTGAATACCGCACAAGAGTCTCAACTACTGCCGTCTGGAGTCAGTGAGACTACGGCATCCCCAGTTGGGTTTAGTTTAAGTCTCTAAAATTTCTGAATAATACATTTTTATAGCGCCGTTTTTTGAAAAATTACTTTCAGTTATAAGTTCAAAAATTTCCGAGATCCAACAATTTTTTTTTTCCAAAATTAAAAAATTTCCAGAATCCAATAATTTTTTTTTCCAAAATGGAAAAGTTTCACTTCTACCGCGTGTAAACTGCACTCGATTTTTTTTGACAACGTACTCGGACACTATATATTATGAACATTTCTAATAAAATGAGTAAATTTAAATAAAGATGGTCCAATTTTTTTTGCCAAATGGTGTAGGTACCTTTTGAATACTGTACGGGTTCATACATTTTAAATTAAATTTCAATGTGAATACCGCACAAGAGTCCCAACTACTGCCGTCTGAAGTCATTGAGACTACGGTATCCCCAGTTGGGTTTAGTTTGTCTCTAAAATTTCTGATTAATACATTTTTTTAGCGCCGTTTTTTGAAAAATTACTTTCAGTTCAAAAATTTCCAAGACAAAATTTTTTTTTTTCCAAAATTAAAAAATTTCCAAAACTCAAAAAAATTTTTTTGAAAATTCAAAAATTTACAAAATCCAAAATTTTTTTTTTTGAAAATTAAAAAATTTCCAAAGTCCAAAATTTTTTTTTCAAAATACAAAATTATTTTTTTTAAAATTACACCCTACAGTACCCGAGATGGATATCAAATTACGCGTCTCGACCTACACAAACCGAAGGGCTGACTGAAAAAATTGAACGATAAACTCCGAAGACCCTTTTAGGCTCTATTGGTTTTTCTAATTTAAATTAAATGAAATACTGAACGCCCTGAGTCGGGCGGCTGGATTGGTTCAGTACTGAATTGAGCGGTAAGCTCCTGGGATGATTTTAAAGTGTCGGCGACCAAAGTGGCACAGTGGTAGGAGTCTTTGCAACAGTAAATTATACGTTACGGGTAACAAATTACAAACATCGTTTTTTTCTCTACCTATTTTATTTAACACACACTCTTCGCTTCATCCGCGTTCACACGTCAAATCGCGTAGTGTTTAACCCCTTGGTTGCCTCTGCAACAGGCAAAGCTAGTTAATATAGTATTGCACAGTTTTTCGAAAAACTCACATGGGTCATACAGGCAAAAGACGACCTTGCCGCCCCTTAAGTTCGCCCACCCTAAGGATCGCTTTCGCTTGAAATGCGATTCAGTGCAGGGCCTCCCACGCCAAAATGACCTCTCCGCTCTTCGAGTTTGACCGACCGCAGAGACCATAATCGCTAGACAGGAAGCTAAAAAAAAACCATGAAACCGAAACACCAAAAGTCAACGGTAAAAACTGATGCAAAATCAGCGGCGATAACTGGAACCTCCGACTGAATCTCTCATCGACGAAGAAATCGGCCCGGTTATATTTCCCGCCGACAGGTTCGCATTTCGAAAAAGTCGGAGAAAAATTAAGCACTATTTTCATACAAAACGAATTTGCTAGAAATTTTTTCATAATATTTTAATGGCGATGCTGCTAAAAAATGACATTTTATAGGTACGACACGCGGTACGAGATATCGTCGAAAAAGCGCGTTCTGGTGGAGATGTTTTTCAATAAATAGGAGGAATAGAAATTAAGGAAGCTTTTAAAATCGACAAATATGTCGGTCACCATTCAAAATGTTACACAATAGCGCGCGGAAAAATGATATTTTCTGACGTTTCGCAAAACTCGCATTTTTCTCGAGGGTGCATAATTTGTCTGGCCAGTAGAACACCTAATTTTCTTACAAATAAATTCAGGTTGGGTAAATTTTCTCACACCTGGGCACACTGGATTCTGAAATTTTACAAATGGCGGATAGCCGAGCTCTCCGCCAACTAAACTTTTCAATCGGGCCAGGACAGCGTTGTTTGTATGGAAAACGTTAAAAACCACTCGATTTTCAGGCCGTGCTCGAGGTGGTGACTACATTATTTCGTTTCGGTCTTGCCAGCGATGAAAATATAATTGCAGACTATTGTACGTCTGCGAATGACGAACTAAGTAGGTACCCGATAGATGGGCTCCGATGCATTAGGATTCGTATTATTTATAAATATAAATACTTTGCGAACTCTTTTTCATTGAAATGATTATTTGATAAAAAATTCTGAATATACATTTTAATGGCGTGTTTTTTTTTACGTATGTGCAGGTGTACCAACTGAGAATCTGAGTAGGTAGGTACCTGCACATAACAACTCGGCATCATAATATGGGAAATATATATATATTTTTTTTGGAAATTTGTAATGAAATTATTTGAAGTTGAAAGGATAATTTCTTTTGTAATAATTTTTTGAGCTGTTATGCCGTATTGCGCTACCTTCGTCTTTAGCCTAGATATTTAAGGGATCTATTTTATTTAATATTAAAGTTACATAACGCTTTCTTTTGTATTTTGCTTCTTTACGATAATTATTTAACGTTAGAGGCGGGCATTGGCACTGCCGCCCCGGGAACCAGTCGTCGGATGAGCATTCTGAACATTTCTAATAAAATGAGTAAATTTAAATAAAGATGGTCCAATTTTTTTTTTGCGAAATGGTGTATGTACCTTTTGAACACTGTACGGGAACTAATCGTTCGTACATTTTACATTAAATTTCAATGTGAAAACCGCACAAGAGTCCCAATTACTGCCGTCCGGAGTCAGTGCGACTACGGCGTCCCCAGTTGGGTTTAGTTTTAGTTTCTGAAAAATTCTGAATAATACATTTTTATAGCGCCGTTTTTTGAAAAACTACAGTAAGCTGCACTCGAATTTTTTTTTGACAACGTCCTACTCGGATACTATTTATTCTGAACATTTCTAATAAAATGAGTAAATTTAAATAAAGATGGTCCAATTTTTTTTTGCCAAATGGTGTAGGTACCTTTTGAATACTGTACGGGTTCATACATTTTAAATAAAATTTCAATGTGAATACCGCAGTAGAGTCAACTACTGCCGTCTGGAATCAGTGAGACTACGGCATCCCCAGTTGGGTTTAGTTTAAGTCTTTAAAATTTCTGAATAATACATTTTTATAGCGCCGTTTTTTGAAAAATTACTTTCAGTTATAAGTTCAAAAATTTCCGAGATCCGACAATTTTTTTTTCCAAAATTAAAAAATTTCCAGAATCAAATAATTTTTTTTTCCAAAATTAAAAAATTTTCAGAAACCAAAAATTTTTTTTTTCAAAATTAAAAAATTTCCAGAAACCGAAAATTTTTTTTTTCAAAATTCAAAAATTTCCGGAAACAAAAAATTTTTTTTTTTAAATTAAAAAATTTCCAGAATCCGAAATTTTTTTTTTCCAAATTTAAAAAATTTCCAGAAAACAAAAATTTTTTTTTTCAAAATTCAAAAATTCCCAGAAACCAAAAAAGTTTTTTTTTCAAAATTAAAAAATTTCCAAAACTCAAAATTTTTTTTTGAAAATTCAAAAATTTACAAAATCCAAAAATTTTTTTTTGAAAATTCAAAAATTTCCAAAGTCTAAAAAATTTTTTTTCAAAATCCAAAATTTTTTTTTTTTAAATTACACCCTACAGTACCCGAGATGGATATCAAATTACGCGTCTCGACCTACACAATCCGAAGGGCTGACTGAAAAAATTGAACGATAAAATCCGAGGACCCTTTTAGGCTCTATTGGTTTTTCTAATTTAAATTAAATGAAAAACTGAACGCCCTGAGTCGGGCGGCTGGATTGGTTCAGTACTGAATTGAGCGGTAAGCTCCTGGGACGTTTTAAAAGTGTCGACGACCAAAGTGGCACAATGGTAGGAGTCTTTGCAACAGTAAATTATACGTTACGGGTAACAAATTACAAACATCGTTTTTTTCTTCACCTATTTTATTTAACACACACTCCTCGCTTCATCCGCGTTCACACGTCAAATCGCGTAGTGTTTAACCCCTTGGTTGCCTCTGCAACAGGCAAAGCTAGTATATATATTATTGCACAGTTTTTCGAAAAACTCACTTTTTCCTTTACGCGAAAAACGACCTTGCCGCCCCTTAAGTTCGCCCACCCTAAGGATCGCTTTCGCTTATTTGATTTTCAGTACACCAAGAAATTAAGATTTTTAAGATTTTTTAAGACTTTTTTCTCATACAAAGTGCAATTTGCTAGGGATTTATTCGTATATTTTAATGGCGATTCTGATATAAAATGACATTTTACAGGTACGACACGCGGTTCGAGTTATCGTCGAAAAGTCGCATTGTGGTGGAGATGTTTTTCAATAAATAGGAGGAATAGAAATTAAGGAAGCTTTTAAAATCGACAAATATGTCGGTCACCATTCAAAATGTTACACAATAGCGCGCGGAAAAATGATATTTTCTGACGTTTCGCAAAACTCGCATTTTTCTCGAGGGTGCATAATTTATCTGGCCAGTAGAACACCTAATTTTCTTACAAATAAATTCAGGTTGGGTAAATTTTCTCACACCTGGTAACACTGGATTCTGAAATTTTACAAATGGCGGTAGGGCAAAGCTCTCCGCCAACTAAAGATTTCAATCCAGAGACATCTAGCGGTGCGGAATATAAGTACGGATCGTTCACGCAATACAAAATCAAATTTCTGTCGAACACGCCTGTAGTTCTATTTCAATCCGTTCAAATCGGCAGGTTCGTCTGTATCGAAAGAAATTTGCTCAATTCACGAAAAAAGATCTCCGTATCGAGTGTTGCTAGGCGCTCGGTTTTGAAATGCCTATTTTGAGTAGGTAGGTACCTGCACATAACAATTCGGAATCATCAAATAAGAATTGCATATGTTTTTTTTTTGGAAATTTGTTATGAAATTATTTGAAGTTGAAAGGATAATTTCTTTTGTAATAATTTTTTGGGCTGTTATGCCGTGTTGCGCTACCTTCGTCTTTAGCCTAGATATTTAAGGGATTTATTTTTTTTAAATATTAAAGTTACATAACGCTTATTTTTGTATTTTGCTTCTTTATGATAATTATTCAACGTTAGAGGCGGGCATTGGCACTGCCGCTCAGGGAGCCATTCGTTGGATGAGCAACACCTCATAAAAATAGGTACACAATAATTTTGATAATTATATTTTTATAGGACCGTTTTTGTAAAAAATGACAAAAAGGGTGACGTACAATATTGAAAATCTACCAGGAGCTCATAATACGCAGGAGTAAAATATTACAGAGGGTACATTTATTTACTGGGCTACTCAGACCTCACTTTTCAAGTATTAGTTGAGATTGTTTTGGAAAAGTTTCACTTCTACCGCGTGTAAACTGCACTCGAATTTTTTTTGACAACGTACTCGGACACTATATATTCTGAACATTTCTAATAAAATGAGTAAATTTAAATAAAGATGGTCCATTTTTTTTTTGCGAAATGGTGTAGGTACCTTTTGAATACTGTACGGGAACTAATCGTTCGTACATTTTACATTTAATTTCAATGTGAAAACCGCACAAGAGTCCCGATTACTGCCGTCCGGAGTCAGTGCGACTACGGCGTCCCCAGTTGGGTTTAGTTTTAGTTTCTGAAAAATTCTGAATAATACATTTTTATAGCGCCGTTTTTTGAAAAACTACGGTAAGCTGCACTCGAATTTTTTTTTGACAACGTTCTACTCGGATACTATTTATTCTGAACATTTTTAATGAAATGAGTAAATTTAAATAAAGATCGTCCAATTTTTTTTTGCCAAATGTTGTAGGTACCTTTTGAATACTGTACGGGTTCATACATTTTAAATTAAATTTCAATGTGAATACCGCACAAGAGTCTCAACTACTGCCGTCTGGAGTCAGTGAGACTACGGCATCCCCAGTTGGGTTTAGTTTAAGTCTCTAAAATTTCTGAATAATACATTTTTATAGCGCCGTTTTTTGAAAAATTACTTTCAGTTTTAAGTTCAAAAATTTCCGAGATCCAACAATTTTTTTTTTCCAAAATTAAAAAATTTCCAGAAACCAAAAAATTTTTTTTTCACAATTAAAAAATTTCAAGAAACCGAAATTTTTTTTTTTCAAAATTCAAAAATTTCCGGAAACCAAAAAATTTTTTTTTCAAAATTAAAAAATTTCCAGAATCCGAAATTTTTTTTTTCCAAATTTAAAAAATTTCCAGAAACCAAAAATTTTTTTTTCAAAATTCAAAAATTTCCAGAAACCAAAAAAGTTTTTTTTCAAAATTAAAAAATTTCCAGAATCCAATTTTTTTTTTTCCAAAATTAAAAAATTTTCAGAATCCAAAAAAGTTTTTTTTTTCCAAAATTAAAAAATTTCCAAAACTCAAAAAAATTTTTTTTGAAAATTCAAAGATTTACAAAATCCAAATTTTTTTTTATTTAAAATTCAAAAATTTCCAAAATCCAAATTTTTTTTTTTTATATTACACCCTACAGTACCCGAGATGGATATCAAATTACGCGTCTCGACCTACACAATCCAAAGGGCTGACTGAAAAAATTGAACGATAAAATCCGAGGACCCTTTTAGGCTCTATTGGTTTTTCTAATTTAAATGAAAAACTGAACGCCCTGAGTCGGGCGGCTGGATTGGTTCAGTACTGAATTGAGCGGTAAGCTCCTGGGCCGTTTTAAAAGTGTCGACGACCAATGTGGCACTGTGGGAAGAGTCTTTAAGACAGTAAACTATACGTTTCGGGTAACAAATTACGCGTATCGATCTGCACAACCCAAATGGCGCAGTGAAAATTTGAGCAGGAAGCTACTTGGCCTGCTTTTGCGAGAAAAGGCCCGTACCGAACGCCTTGAACCGGGTGACCGAAGCGGCCAGAGAGCAGGCGTACGCAATTGGGCTGTCAACTATCTGTGCCCTTTGTAGACGGACACTCCTCGCTTTATCCACATTCAAATGACGTTTTTTTCTCTACCTATTTTATTTAACACACACTCTTCGCTTCATCCGCGTTCACACGTCAAATCGCGTAGTGTTTAACCCCTTGGTTGCCTCTGCAACAGGCAAAGCTAGTTCTTATATTATTGTTCAGATGGACATGATACTGGTCTACGGTTCTAAGGCGTCTACGCATTTTTTCTTGCGGAAGCGCAAAATGCATGTTTTTTTTTTAATCTCTTTCTACCTTTATAAACATGGACTTACGAAAGTGCTCTCAATTTGGATATTGTGATGATGTTTTCAAGGTTTCATAGAAACGTTAAAAAGGAAAGGAATTCATTCTGATTCAGGAAACTTTATATTTTCACGAATTTAACAAAAAAAATAATTAATTTTAACAAAGTATTATATTTATTAATAAATAATATAAATTGAAGGGAGTCTCATAGATCAGTATGAAGTCAGAAGAGGTTAGCTCAGAGAAAAGGAACGTTTCGCAATCAATCCTTTACGTTCGTGATCATTTCACCCTTTGAATTATGTTAATGCTCGTCTTTAATCGAATTAATTATATCGATCGCATCAATCGCATCAATCTATCAATCATATCAATCATATCAATTGTATCAATCGTATTAATTATTGCAATAATCGAATGAATTGGACTAATCATATTAATAAATGGCTTCGTATTTTAGTAAAAGCACCATTGTTTTCCGAGGTTCAGGTTTTTCAGGTTCAAAGTTCCGTCATCGAAATATTTCCAGGAAAATTATTTATTTATTTATGAACCGTATAAAAATACCATAAAAATGGATTACCTATCACAAAATCATAGTTAAATAAGAAATAATAAAAAAGAGTACAACAGTTAATTGTGGCTTTTGATTAAAAAATGACAATAGAGATACAATTATATATAAAATTCTATAGTGCAAATAAAATTAATACTCATTGAAAATATTTGATATATAGCCTTCTTGTGCTTCCATGCAGTTAAATAGATCTGCCACATCAGCATATCTATTAGTAACTTCATATAATCTAGGTACAAACGAGTGTTTCGTAAACTATTTCGTATTCAGTCCGTTATTGAATCATTTAAACATGATTTTAGAATGAGTGGTTCTCGTGGGTACATGAAATTCAATGAGCTTATTTAAATCAGGACTGTCTATTCTACCATTTACAATTTTGAACATAAATATGAAGTCGGATATAATTCTTCGATAAGTGCGTCTTTTGAGCGACATTTTAAGAGGGTTTTTTTCTGAAAAATTAAAAATTAATTTAAAACTGTTATTAAAAAAAATTACAAAATTATACAGTACTCTGAAAGATCTATTTAATGTTTTTTTTTAATAATAAGAATTCAGAATTGTTGGTCTGCAAAAACAGGATATATGATTTAAAAAAAAAAATCTTTCTTTTCGCTCTCCTGAACAATTAATATTTAATTTTTTATGAGAAAAACTCTCTTTTTATAACTTTTGAAGGTTATTCCCATCAACGTAATATATCATTGAAGAAGAAGATAACACTTATAAAATAATATTAATGATTCTAAATATTTGAAATATGAGATTGACAAATATGACGGTTTGACAGAAGGTGGCAATAGCGAAATTGGAAAACGCGCACGTCCCGGTTAGACGAGAGGCCTGGGTTCGAGTCCCAGTTGCGACCTTGGTTTTTTTCTGTTTTCTGTGTCTTGTTTTCTTTCATATTTTCATTTAGATTTTAAGTGTTATCTTCTTCTTCAATTAATATTTTGTCGTTTACAGCATTTTAAATTTTCGTGATCGATATGAATATGTAAATGTATAAATACATTTTTTTAGAGAGCCAAACATTCCCGGAAAATGTTGCTCGTGCATTGTTGGGGGACTTTTAAAAATTTAAAAATTCCAGCTATTTCAATGACAACCTTTGTAATTTAATTTCGGCGAACATGAATAAAAATGGGGAGCGTTGGTAAAACAATAGGCTAACAATATTTATGACTAGGTGTGGCACGTCTGTGATAATCACACGTGTATAAAACGACCCGTACCGTATAAGTTTAGTAAGCCACCGTAGTTATTATATTTCTAAAAAAATAACATATTCTGGAACAAAATTTAAAGAGTTATATTTTTGCCATTTCTGAATGATAGATAATATATTTTGACTTCATTCACCTAACAATTCTTTTGCATACGAAGCGTTAAATTAAACTGCCATTCCCAATTCCCACTTCTCGAAATAGACAAATTCATTCATTATTAGCAGTCGCTTTTATAACAAACAAGTTTCGATTTTATTCAATACTAGCTTTTCCCCGCGGCTTCGCTCGCATGGTATTACGGGAAATTACTGTAGCGCTTGCACTTATCAATTATCTCCCCCCCCACCCCACCCCCATCCCCTCCCGCATTCCATATATTCATTCCCTTACATTCAGTTTTCAAACATCTCGCCTACCACCTAAATTTCATAATGCTATAGCTCAAAGAAAAAAAGAATTACTTATCCAATTTTGTTCATTCGTTCGGAATTTATGCGCTTACAAACATTTCGGATGTTTATTTTTATTTAAATATTTGGAAGTTCGTTAATATAATAAAAAAATACTCTATTTATTATTCAGTCTTTATAATCGTTACGAATTATATTTTTAATACAGGAACTCAAATCTGACATTTATTCCAAGCTTGTCCAAAAAAAAAACGAATTCTAATATTTAAATTTTCTGCAGTAGTAGCTGATCAGTAGACTGAGTACCTACCAGCATAGAGCCCAAAAATATATCAACATTGTTTCCATGGAAACGATTTTTTTCTGACGTTAGTAAAAACTCGCTTTTGTTAGCGACAGAAAACGTATAACAAATATAATATATTAATATTTATAATTTCATAACGCCAGAGCTTACCATCATATACAACCTGTAGTCTGCGCATATAATTTAGCTTTCTATTGGTGAATGAATTTTTAAAGTCTTTTTGTTGGTTAATGCGTGAAAGAGTCATAAACGAACTCGAGCAGTTTCGCATTTATAATATTATGAAGTAAATATTAAGTAAAAGTAATTAAGTAATTAAGTAATTAAGTAATTAAGTATTAAGTATGGATAATTTGAAAAAAGGAATTAATCGGATTTTTTGGATTCAAACTGAGAAGGATCTTTGGATCCCGAGAAGGAGAAAGAGAAGTGGAGTCAGGGAAATTTTAAGACTACAAGAAAATAAGGAGTAGAAATAATAAAGATCGATAGCGAAAAGTTGGGAAGTACCAGGCCGAAAGTAGATCTGCTCTCTAAAATTTATTTTTGAACTGTGATTTTTCACTAGGACGACACTCATATATTATATTGTCATCCTTCGTAGTACTTAGTTCAAAATAAATAATATATCAGTACAATTTAATGTGATTCATAAATTATGCATGCAATATTAATAATTCGCACGAATTTTCTCACTGCACGAGTATTAAGTTCCCGGAAATGTACATTATTAATTAATTTATCTAGTTTAATTACAGATAGTAATACCATGTTAAATGCCATGTTAAATGTTACCGTAAATGCCAATTTATTGAATTAATGAGAATGGTGAACGGCGATTGGTGTGTTAGAATGGAATTCCCTGAAAGATAAGATGGTGGTAATGGTGTGATGACGCGGGCGGGATGATTGGTAGTTAAGGGTGCGGCCACCCCCTTCCTCCACTCCTACACTCCAGTCTCCCCCCCCGCATCAAACGATACTTGCCTTAATTAGCTATCACTTAACCTTTGTAAGCTGTCGTGAATTTCTAAAAAGCATATGTGTTTATTTAAGATGAAGCCATGCGAAATAATGCAAAATCATACAAAATCATGAGTTTTTGGTTTGAAAATTTGATCGCTTGGAAATATTATAGATGCTTCAATTAAATACAGCGAGTAGAACACATTTTAGCCTTGGAAATAATCGAGTATTTTTTTAATAAGTGTTTTTGTAAGTCCGGAAAAAATAAAGTATCAGGCTTCTAAAAACCACTATCAAGTGCAAAATCTCCTACTGATGGATCCATTTTAGGATAAAACTTTATTATATAACATAGCAAATTAAGTTCTTTAGAAAATAATCGATTTTTTTAAATATTTGTGCCTCAATTTTACAAAATAAAACAAAACAATGCAATTTCGCTCTTGTTTTTTTGGCATGAATGAAAATCGACGGCATTCAATGTATTTGTGCCTTTTGTATCAGTTCCACCCTGTCTGCGGTGGCGAATAGACGTCCCTGGATTCTGCGTCGCCTAGTTTCGTAAAACCAGTTTTAATTTTCCTTGTTATTATAATAAACAATGCGTAAGAAAGGACAAATGTTTTTTACAGGCCTTTACGAAATCAACCTGATAAAAACAACTCTCAAATACCTTTTCCAACCTTTCCAAGACATTCTTTTCAAGTCTTGTCAATATTTTTAAATCCCTCCCAAAAAGAGGCGGGGATTCCGATTTCAAATTTTTTCAGAACTAATGGATCACCTTAAGCCCGTGAATTTCAACTATCTGGGGCCAATAGAACTACGGCATTTTGAGGCTGCAGGAAGATGGGAAGGGATGAGAAAGGTTAAAAAAATTACCTTGCTCTGTTAATCTGATCATTAAATATAACTAATTTAAATAATTATAAGCCATTTCAAGCAAAGCCTTCATTCTGGAAGGACATTTTTCAGCAGGGCGATAATGAGCGTATCATCATTTTACTGGTGTGCGCAATATAACACACAATTTCACAATATGAATATTTTTAGCAATACCCTTCAGAAATATCGAATAGAAGTAACGCATATGATCGAAAATTAATACAAGAGTGGGAACACCTCCCATCCTTATCCTATATTCCTCTTCATCTCCCCCTCACCTAAAATTAATTTTATGATACAATAAAACTTTATCTCTAAACAACATCAACATAAGAAACTTTTTGGCTTGACTTCAGTTAACTTAATACACAGGGTGTTAAGGGACGTACTTCACTTACTTTAACCAGTGATTCCTGACATTCTCAACACCCTTCCCAGTCCAGGTGTAATGTCTTTACTTCTGTATTTTATATATAAGCTGTTTTGTTTTTTGCAAATAAATAAATAAACCCTGGAGCGCGGCGGAAAAATATCCACCGTAAAATATTTTTTTATGAAATACTTAGAGACATGTTATTATAATTACCTAAGATAGATATAATTACCTTAGATTACCTAAGTACTTACTTTTTTGTCTTCTCTCTCTTTTGTACTAATATTATCTTGTACTTTTTGTACCATTATTTGTACTATTTTTTACTTTTTTACTATCACATTATAAACTTGTTGAACTCATCTGTATAACTTTTCAAGATATTGCAACTCATGTATTTTTTATTTATTTTTTCTATGTGTAGGTACTATTTATCGCTGCGTTAATTTTGCTGAATTGCTGCGTTAATTTTGCTGAATAAAATCAACATAGTAAATACCTACACGTTCCTCAATAACTACTTTTAAAGTACCTTAAGCACTCTTCTGTTTTCTTCTTCATTATTACACTTTGTAAACTTATTAACTCCTTTGTACAATTTTCATGATAACGAAACTACATACCTATGTACATATTAAACCTGATTGTATCCTTAATGCACAGTTTATAATGTTATATACTTCATGCTTACAACTATACTCTTGAATAACATGTGTAACTTTAATAATATGATACTGTAAAAGCCTTCAAGGCGTGTATGAATGAATAAATAAATAATTCCTCGAAGTCCTATGGCACGTCTGGGGATGCTGCGTGGAGGGTGATACTGCTTACCGCTCTGTCACAAATATTTTACTATCTCCTGTTGAGAAAATATCGCATTTTAACAAGTAATAAAATAATTTTGTTTTTTCAAAAGCTTTTATTAGTAACAAAATAATCGCCATATTTTGAATAAAATCTTATGTAAAAATTAGGTAACAAAGTTCTGATAATTTTCTCAATACGTCGATGCACTTATTCTAAATGGTTTGTGAACTTAAAATAATTGTGCGTGGATTTACTTAGGTAGATACCTACTAAAGTAATGTTGTCATGTTATGTTTTATTCGATTTTTTTTTCGTTTTTTTTTCTTTTCTTTTGGCAGTTAGGGGAGGTATTGTTATTGAAAGGAAATATTTAAATATAAAAACAATTAAAATAATATGAAAATGATAGCTCTCAAAAATATTAAATGTAATGAGAAGCAAGGAAAACTGATCCATTAATAACATAAATAGATATAGGAATATTTGCTTCAGTCATGGAAATTTCCGATATCGAAGCCTGCAAATGACGATGCGTAAGTAGTAATGGTAAAAAGGTTATTATATTGTTAATTTACATAATATAATGTTATAATTAATGTCGTTCGCATCAATAGAAGTTTTTTAAAACGAAAGCTTAACGTTAATTACGCGCAAATGCTTTTCTGCACAACAGTTCCATTCTGGGTTTGTGTTTTGGACTGAGTTTGCGATCTGACTTGAGTCTGTTGAGCTTTGACGCTTTGTTGAGTGGATTGGGAAGTAGTAGAAGTCCGGGAGACTTGAGTGGGCTGCACGATCCTCTGAGTGGTGATTGTCTGCGTCTGATTTGGTGAAACTGAGTAAGTCTTGACGGTTCTTGTGACGTTGTTTTGGGCTGGTTGTACTTCCGTGCTGTATGTTTTTGTCGTCCTTGTGGAAGATCCATTCACGGCTGGCAGAACTTCGTATGTTGTGGTTGTCTTAATGCCGTTGCTTGGTTTGGCTGAATTGTAGCTTTCAACTGTGCGAGTCACTGTGGTTTCGCTGCTTGGCTTCACTTGTCTGCTGAAAGTTGCGACTTGATTGTTTTGTGAAGTATTGTTATCCGTCCTCGTGTTCCTGTCGAAGGCATTTCCATTCATAACTTGAGTTGGCGTAACAGGACGAGTAACATTCCTCACTTCTGTGATTTCCACAGAAGACGGAAGGCTTTTGATTTCCTCTGGTTCCCTGACGGATTGGACAGTGTAGGTTGTCTTTGTTTCTCTGGGTTCTACGTACGTTGTTGTGGTGCGAGTCTGTTGCAAGTGTGCTTGTGACTGTACTGTTGCTTGCCGTATGTCTTGGGTTTCGAAAGTGGTTTGGTCTGGCCTGAGTTGACTGACGTAAGGAGAGTGACGGATTCCAAAGCTGTGGGCTGGATGGTTGTCCAAAACGACCTATAATAATACAAAAATATTAAAATTGTTGAATTTGTGGATTTTTTGTGGATTTTTGCTGGTGTTCAACTTTTGGTGTATTAAAATATAATGTTCTGGATTGCTGACCTTTTCAGGGGAGTAAGTGCCCGCTCCAGGTACTTTCACCCTATCGTCTTCTGGCAACTTGGTTCTGCCTGAGATGGTGTACATGGGGGTGTCCAGAACTGATGGAATGCGGTACACATTTGGCGCTGGGAAAAAAGATATCAAATTAATCAGAGGAAATTAATCAAGGAACCGAAATCCTACAAGAAATGAAGAAATTTGAACATTTTAGTCCAACATTAATGTAAACCTATCTACTAAACTAAAAGATGTTTATAAAATTGTGGGCACATAAATGGGTTCCACGACGACTCAACAATGTGGAATTTCAACACCCTTTGAAAATTCATTAAAAATGATGATTTTTTTTTTGAAAAATAGCTCACAATCTAATCTAACATAACCTAAATATTTTAAAATCATTTTTCATCATGTTTAATGACTTTTCAAAGGAGGTGTTGAAGTTGCATGATAGCAGTGAATATTAAAAACGTAGTTGAAAAACACTTTGACACCTCAGTACGTATTCGCCTAGTAAGTGTTGGCGAAGCAAAACAACGTAATGCCACCTTTACAAAGTTCACACGATTATCTCGCAGTGCAAATGTAAATCTTATCGTAGCAGTGTGTTGTTATGAAAATTCACTGAACGGATGTCCTACATTTATGCTCCTGGAGTAAAGGAAACAAAGCTAAAATTGGTTTACACCACATTCTGATAATAGTTATTTCTATTTTTGTAAATAGTTTTCCCACAAAGTTTGCAAAATGCGACGAACTAATTCGTGCGTTCTACATCCACTGCGTAATAAATTAATATATTTAGATATTTTCCGGTTTAATATTTTTGCTGTGCAGTATAATGCGTATAATGCAGTACAATCCTAAAATACACGATTGTAAAATGCGTACTTTTGATTAACTAAGGGGGTATTTCACAGTCCTCGTGATAGCTTATCCATACGATAACGAATATTAAGAAAAAAAAAAAAACAAATAAATACTCGCAAAAATTCGGCTCACTTGTCATTTAAATATGGCCACTATTCAAAGGTTCAAGTACAACTCAGACTTTCGAAAATTTACGTTATCCATTTACTTCCTTCTTACTTACTCATCCATTGGATAATCTATGAGTAAGTATATATACCCCCTAAGGCTTCTTACTCGAGTATTTATCACTCTACCAGAAGGTAAAGTGAGGTGAAATTGTATGGAGATAAGTTAAACTCGTTTCATAAAAATCTTAATTTTGAATTTAAGGTCCAAAATATCCAACCAAACTGAAAAATTATTTCTGTAATCAAAGTGTATATAAAATATTTAATACAGTTATGTGTTAGGTACTTGATTTATTTATGTTTTAAACTATAAAATATAGGCCATTAAACATTTGAATATTTCATGATTTTTAAGGTAACTTGAGCAATTATTTATGAACAAACGAAACACATAAAAAATATGACAAAATAAAAAATAAAGCTAATTAAAGTAAGGCATTTTGATGAAGCTAGTTTGTCGCATATAAATTAAAATTACTACCCAAAATAACGTATTTTTAACAACGTTTTATTTTTATTATTTTATTGTTCATTATATTGACACAGTAGAAAGGTAAGATATATATTTTTAATAATTATAAATAACTCAAAAAAAATCCAGCTTTGCCCCCAAAATGAAACAATATTGAATTATGTAATTACGTACATAATTTAAAACAAAAATAAATCAAATAGCACGTATCCGACGTAGACATTTAATGTAACTTATGATTGAAAAGAATTATTCAATTTGGTTGATTACTTTGGCCTCAAATCCATAAATAAGTTTTGTGTGAACAGGCCGAAACGGACCGTTCCTCTTAAGCGATTAGGTTTATATTAAATTTTGATTTTCCTAAAAAAAATTCAAAACACAATATCTCACTATCGAAACGACGCGACGTAGCGAGCTGAAAACAGTTGTGTTAACCTCCAAAATCCAACAGACAAAGTTGAGGAAACAAAAGCGGATGCTGTAGACAGATCCAATTTTTAATGGTATAGGTCAGTGGTCGGCAAACTTATTAGCCCAAGAGCCAAATATGTACATTACAATGATTAAAAAAAATGAGAGCCAAATCTGTTTATTGATTTAGCAAATATTAATTATAATTTTAGCACTTCACTAAATTACGGGTACACTGAATAAAACTTGATTTCAATTAAGATTTTATTTATTGAAAAAAAAATAAAACGTAATTAAGGAATCCACAAATTTAAATCATGACAATCACTGACACACGCTTTATGCGAACACTGTCCTTGAATCTCCTGGGAAAGTTTGAGTAAGTCAGGTTTGTATGTTGTTATTCTTAATTTTAGGCACGATTCCTCGATCTCATCTATAAGACGACTTCTCAAATTAATCTTGATAAAGTTCACGATTGAAAAAGATTTTACGCATGAATTTGAAGAACCGAAAAGGGATAGAGCAATAAAGAGCAAATGCGTTCAGCTGATCATAAGAGTCAGGAATACTATTCCAGGCGTTGAGGATGATCATGTCTTCCTTCTCCGGGTCTTTCAAAGCAGACCACTTGTGTTGTGAACTAAGCTCACATTTGTTATTTTCCAATATTTCCAAATCAACATAAAGACGTTCAAATTTAAACTCCATATTTCCTTGTTTTTTAAATCCAGCAATTGTATTTCAAAGAGCCGCACATAAAGGGCCAAAGAGCCGCATGCGGCTCCGGAGCCGCACTTTGCCGACCTCTGGTATAGGTGAACTACAAATAATAGTTAGTGGCCCATCTCTCTTGTTTCTACCTATGATTTGAGAAGAAATAAGTTATTTTTCAAATATTTTATAGATTTTCTGCTGTGTAGTTTGTTTTTAGTTAGTCTTTTTTCATTATATGTAGGTAGCAGCTCTGGATCTAGAGGGGGGCAAAACGGGGTGCCTGTCCCGGGCGGCTGTTTTAGGAGGCGCCAAAATCGTAATTTATATGTTTGACTGAAAAAGAAACTTTATTCACAAAGCGCCTGGTATCCAGCGCATGTTGTTCTATCGATTAATCATTTGATTTTAACACCCTATTGGTTTTTGAACACATCCTAAGTTAATTTATGAACGTATTCTAAGTCGATTTTGAACGCGTGCATAGTGTATGTCACAGGTTCTCAATGTGGGCAATAACGCCCCCTTGCGGGCGTTTGAGACTTTCAGGGGGGCAGTAGAAGACCCAGAGAAAATTAGGGGGCGTTGATGACGGCATTGGCAAAAAAATATGGTCTAGAAAAGACAAAAAACACGCAAATCACGTACTAATAAGGCAAAGTAAAATTTAACATTCGTTAATTTTGTAATTATTTTAATAATTGTGCAAAAATTCACATATTTCGGTAGTTCGACGGCCTCCGTGGTCCCGAGGCAAGACTCTCGACTCACAATCCGAAGGTCGCGGGTTCGAACCCGGCGTGCGCAAATAAATTTTATTTGATTAAATTTGTTTTATTTCACAATTTATTCATTTAAAATAATATATAGTATATTTGCGGCACGTTCCAGAGTGGAAGATACTATCAGTATCGCCCTGGTGTAAGACCACCATTCAGAATTGAAACGTTGCTTGAAATGGCTTTAGCCGTGTTTAGTGACCAGATCTGAATAGCCAGGTACTTCCCCACCTTCCTCTTCCCTATCTCCTTCCCCTCCCCACTACCTTCAGCCTCACAACATACCCCAATTGGGGATGCCATAGTCTCACTGGCTCCAGACGGGAGCAGTTGGGACTCTTGTGCGGTATTAACTGTAAAAAAAAAAAAAAAATTCGGGAAATGGATGAAAATTGAACTGAAAGATTCCATTATAAATTGGATGATATGAAAAAAAAAGTTAAATTATAATATTATCATCTTACGTATGTTATATTATTAAGAATTGACACTACATCATGAATAAAAAATAAAAATAAAGACTACAAGATGAAAGGAGTCAGCAACCCGGTACTTAAAATACAAAAGAATTGCTTTTTTAACTTGCTAAACAAAAACGTACAAAAATAATTTTAATCGAATTATTGATTCCGTGACAATTGATAGGGGCGCCCACCCCCCCTCATGTTCCTTCCCAAACGCCGGGGGGGGGGGGGGGGGGATCCGGGGCAGGTAGTTAGGTACCAATCGCAACATTTTTCATACTAATTTAAACTAGTCAATTCTTCGGGTTTGTACGAATATTACTTTCGTGGTATTCTTACCGGGGGTTTCAGAAACCTTTTCCGTTTGTATCTTGAGTCCAAAGGAGTGCTTGGGGGAGCACGTGAGCACGAACTTCTCGGGCGAGTAATTGCCAGGTCCGGGCATCGAGATCCGGTCGTCGATGGGGATCTTGTGCCTCCCGGATATGGTGTACAGGGGCGTATTCAGGACGGAAGGCATTGTGTATACGTTTGGCGCTGAAATCCGTTCAATTTTAGATTTATTTGCCAATTTTCGTTAATTTGTCGTTATTCTTTACTCTTTCGTTAAAATTGTTTACCATCCCCACTGGTGGTTATTTAATATTCGCGATATAAATTAAGTATATTTCAAATAACCTTAAGGGGTTATTATCGCTAAGCCAACATATTAAACTGTTGTTATGGTAGCGTTATTCATTATAACAATATTCCTTATAATAATCGTTACTTATTCGTTATCGTTACCATCCCCATTGGCAATTAGAGTGTGTCATATTAATAAACATTTAGGTAAACAACTGATTATTATTGTTTATAAATTGTCACATACATTCGATGTAGTTGCGGCTGAGTTATTATTGTTTCTAAATATTGTTGTTTTTTCCGATACTTATGCGTTTTTAATTATGCGTTATCGATACTATCCCGTTGGGAATTATCTACGTTTATGGCATAAACAAACATGTAAGACGTTATGGGTTATTACAATAATGGTTTCAAAAAGTTAAATAGATTGAACCATTCACCCACATTGTTACAGATGCGTTATTCGTTAATGATATTCTTACTTATTGCTAAATATTGTTAAACCACCCCCTTTCGTAAGTTATTTGACGTTCGTGATAAAGGTAAACATGTACCCACTGACACCTAAAAATAACGCCACTGAACTTGAACTCCCCGTCGATGTTATTATGGTTGCGTTGTTCCTAATTATTGCTTTCTGTTAACTTTTTGAACTTTTTCGTTATTCGTTATCCTTAAAGGCGTTTAGAAAAATAAACCTACAATATCAATGTTAAGGGGTTATTTTTGGTTATATCATGATGAATAAATATAACTATTGGCCTTTTATTACGGCAACTTTATTAGACGTTGTTCAATGTTCCTAATTATTGACTTTTTCGTTATTTGCTGTTACCATCTTCATTCCAAATTAATTGACAATTACAATTTACGTTATGGGAGTTTGATTGGTTATAATTGGTAAAATTGATTGAACGATTCTGTCCTGATGTTTTTCATTTACGTTAGGTACTTTTGTTCCTATTGATTAAAGATTTCATTGCACTGACAGAGTTTCACTAATATTTTTAGATAGGTTAGCATCTATGTGGATATCTGCCTCCGTAATATAAAGATGAGATACGATAAGAAACCAAGTAATTTCATTTTAAAGGCGAATATTCAAAAAACCGCGGAGAGACAATTGTCAGCACATGACCCTAAAGAGCGATGTAGTATTAGGTTAAAAAACACGATTTCTCCGAAAGAAACATTGATGGATGGATCGTAAAATTTTGAAAATTGTCCCTCTAATAATCTACTATCAATAGAAGAGGTCAAAAGAGGCTCCGTGAAAATTGGTTTTTAAATTGTTTTGGGTTAGAGTAAAAGACCGTTGAAAGTTTGCTATGAAGTTTGAAGTTTCACTGTGTGATGAGATGTATATAGGTTCGAACCAAAAACATATCTCAACTCGAAAGGAAAGATGACCAATTGGTTACCCCAGGCAAATCTGAGGAAAAACGAACTCAAAATAATACGCCATAAGTAGTGATTCGCGGGATTGACCAATATCGTTTTAGTGACCGCAGCCCTCCACGAGCAGTGGAGGAGTCTTGTCCATCATGAACATTGGACTGTGGGTCACGATCATCAGCAATGAGGAGAATAAGTTTAGAAAATCTAAGAAAGGAGTAAACCCGCATTTTCTTCAGCATGTCAACATTCCCAACATTAGGGATATATATAGTTCCACAGCATTTGGCACTCTTGTGCTACCAAATAAAACATCTCGCTACAATAATACTAATATCTTACTGCGTGTCCTTATGTTATTATTAAAATATTTACCACTAACGGAACGAGGTTACGGATTTTAAAACAGCGCAGTTAGTGCGTAGTCTCACAATATTGTGGTTTATTTGACTTATCAACAGGAAACAGTTTATCTTTTCGAGTGATACGAAGCAGGCGAAACATTTGTATTTATATCTGCTAACAGATTTTATTATCGTTTTATAATTTGAGAATGCGGCAGACTTCATGTTATGTTCTGATAAACAGCTTGTCGTTTTCACAAAAATAACAAAGGGTAGATAAATTTGAAAGTTTTTTTCGTTTATGTGGATGATAAAGAAAGTTATAATCCATTGCACCCATACAGAAAAATAACTAAAGCCGATTCAAGCAATCAAGTGTTTTTCCACCAGCTTCCGCATGCTTCTACCATTGTCCTTAAAAGTAATACCTACAATAGGTCCATACCACCGATGTGTCTGACAGAATGATATTCTAACAGTCATAATAGTTAATAAATATAATTTTTGAATGTATCTATTTTGATATTTTTGGATAAATACAAGATTCCCGGTTTAAAGGCGATTTTTTTATACAAAAACATATCCCGTCTAAAACGCCAGTGCCCCTTGCCACATATTAGTAGATAGGAACGGAATGTTCAATGTTTTTAATTTCTATAGGAAAATATCATCGTCGCACTATGCCTGACATCTAGCGAAGTTTTCTCAAACTAATACCTATTTTTCTTCAAAAGCACCACTATCATTTTTTGCTTGTTCTGCGACAATTTTATTATCGTTTGGGTTCTGTTCGCATGAAGCTAGTCGGTATATTTTCTAGACTGTGTGTTATTTGTTTTATTTTACTTATCATTATTGTTTTAGAAAGCGTAAATTAATCTATGTTTTTTATAATCCCATCCCAAACTCCCAAATCAATATCTTTTTTTCTTCAATAGATTCTATGCAGATTTGCATTCTGTTAGTGAGAAGTAGTAAAGTCTCTTTGCTGATTTGTGAATTATTTTACTTACCAATATTACCCACCTACCTGAGAAAGTTATCAATATGCTTTTTGGTACAAACCTGGGGTGTTGAATGCTGCTTCTGGGAAGCTCTTGATTCCAAATGTGTATTTAGGAGCTCCATCCATGGTGGCATTGTCTCCTTTCTCTGGGCTGTATGCATTGGGTGCAGGGTTATCGATAGGTTTGTCTGGATGTGCTTTGGTAATGAAGCTGTAGGCAGGGGAACTGTCGAAGAGCTTGTCAGCGTTTTCAGGCTTATAAGCATCAGGGCCAGGGTTGGAATTCGGTTTTTCGTCGTGTCCTTTAGGCCTCATTGTATAGGCTGGGGAACATTCACTCATAACTCTGTCAGCTTTCTCTGGGTTGTATGCATTTGGTCCAGGTGTATCTAATGGCTTTCCATCAGGTCCCTTTAATCCGAAGGAATACTTAGGAGTGTTGTCTAATGCTAATGGATCATAAGCATTTGGACCAGGATTTGAGTTTGGTTTATCATCGTGTCCTTTAGGCCTCATTGTGTAAGCTGGGGAACCTTCACTCATTACTCTATCGGCTTTCTCTGGGTTATACGCATTTGGTCCAGGTGTGTCCAATGGTTTACCATCAGGTCCCTTCATTCCGAAGGAATATTTGGGAGTATTGTCTAAAGCTAACGGATCATAAGCATTTGGTCCAGGATTTGAATTGGGTTTATCGTCGTGTCCTTTAGGTCTCATAGTATAAGCTGGGGAACCTTCACTCATTACTCTATCGGCTTTCTCTGGGTTATACGCATTTGGTCCAGGTGTGTCCAACGGTTTACCATCAGGTCCCTTCATTCCGAAGGAATATTTGGGAGTATTGTCTAAAGCTAACGGATCATAAGCATTTGGTCCAGGATTTGAATTGGGTTTATCGTCGTGTCCTTTAGGTCTCATAGTGTAAGCTGGGGAACCTTCACTCATTACTCTGTCAGCCTTCTCTGGGTTATAAGCATTTGGTCCAGGTGTGTCTAGTGGTTTTCCATCTGGTCCTTTCAATCCAAAAGAATATTTAGGGGTATTGTCAAGCGCCAATGGATCGTAAGCATTTGGTCCAGGATTATTGTTGGGTTTATCATCGTGACCTTTGGGCCTCATCGTGTAAGCGGGAGAACACTCACTCATAACTCTGTCAGCCTTTTCGGGGTTATAGGCATTTGGCCCGGGTGTGTCCAATGGTTTGCCATCCGGCCCCTTTAATCCGAAAGAATATTTCGGTGTGTTATCGAGTGCTAATGGATCGTAAGCATTTGGACCTGGATTTGAATTGGGTTTGTCGTCATGTCCCTTGGGCCTCATTGTGTAGGCTGGTGACCCTTCACTCATAACTCTATCAGCTTTCTCTGGATTATAGGCATTTGGCCCGGGCGTGTCTAATGGTTTGCCATCTGCCCCCTTCAATCCGAATGAATACCTCGGAGCTGAGTCTGGAACATCTCGAGAGTATACATTGGGCCCAGGTGTGTTGTCAGGTTTGTGATCTTGTCCTCTGATTCTGAATGAATAGGACGGTGCGCTGTCTAGAATTGCCTTGTCAGCCTTATCATGATTGTAGGCGTTGGGCCCAGGGGTATTAAATGGCTTCTCACCCGGGGTTCTTGATCCGAATGAATACATTGGCGCTTGATCTAAGATTTTATCACATTTCTCGGGATTGTACTCATTGGGTCCTGGTGTATTAAATGCCTTTTCCCCTGGAGTTCTAGATCCGAAAGAATACATTGGAGCACTGTCCAGAGCGTCAGCCTTTTCTGGGGCATACACATTCGGTCCCGGGGTAACGAAAGGTTTTTCACCAGCGGTTCTCGAACCAAAAGAGTACATCGGAGCAGTGTCCAGAACTTTGTCGGACTTTTCGGGAGCGTACACGTTTGGTCCCGGTGTGTTATCGGGTTTATGATCTTGCCCTCGGATTCTGAAGGAATATGCTGGAGAACTTTCAAGAATGGCTTTATCGGCCTTTTCGTGGTTGTACGCGTTGGGAGCTGGAGTATCAAACGGCTTCTCGCAAGCTGCTTTAGTACCGAAAGAGTACATCGGCGCTGCTTCCAAAACCTTTGTGGCTTTCTCTAAGTTGTAAACATTAGGACCTGGATTTTCGTTCGGTTTTTCTAAGTTACCTTTAACTCTGAAGGAGTAAGCGGGAGTTCTATCGTGCTGGGCTTTATCGAAATTATCCATGGAATATGCATTAGGAGCGGGTGTTTCTACTGGCCTTTCAGTAGCCAGTTTGCAGGCGAAGGAATACTTTGGTGCATGGTCGAGCATTACTTTATCAGCCTATTTAAACAGAAAAACAAAATGATATACGAAGGTATTAAATTTATTTAATACTTGCATTTAATATCTAAGTACAAAATTCATTCATTTAAACAACAACGAAAACGTTATACAATAACTAAGGTTATACATTAATCAATGATGGAACAGTTAGTAATAATTGATAATATTATTTTTTATACATTTTTAACATAGAAACGTAAATAATTGTGTAATTTATCATATAATATCACAAACACCTTTACTAATATTGAAATGGCTATATTAGTAGATGATGCACAATCACAATATTTTAACAGTATTAATGGCATTAAACATACTAATTAAAAAGTTAATAGATTAAGCTTATGTTCATTCCTGAAACCCATCGTAGGCGGCAGAAGTTAGATGTCAGAGAAGAGTTTGGGTTAGTAAAGATGAAGCGGAGAAATGTTGTAGGTTTGCACTGAAAATGAAATGATTGATTTTAGACAGCGAAAAAGCACAAACAAATCGAAAATATTACATATACCTACGCAGACCAGTGAAAAATCCCCAAATATTATCATTCAAATTTTGAAAAAGACATTTAGAATATTTTTTTGTTAAAATATTTCACAAGCTACTTCAACGCTTGTCTGAAATAATATTCATACAAGCAGTTCTAATTTTGAAAATTTCAAACAAATTTGAATTCATTTAACGTGAATAATTTGACGCAGGAATAAATCACATTTCAAGTACATACAACCGAGGTTAATATGTTTGGTGATATGCAAATCCATATTAAATTATTAAAAAAAATCGAACTTTGTGGAGAATTTCTATAAAGTTTACAAAACAACAAACATTTTTCTGAAAGTTTAAATGTATCTTGAATTGCATTGCGTTATTATTAAAATAAATATGTTTAGGTAGGTGTTGCTTAAAAGTTAAACAGGGTGTAACGGCACGTACACGAAGGATTTTAACCAGCGATTCCTTAGCATATTTGGGGTAAAAAATGTTGATGTTATTTTGCTGTCCGATCATTTTTGTTTTCAATTAAAAACAATAAAAAATATTTTGCCATCACACTTCGCAACTCGGTAGTCGGACATAGCCCAGTGGGTCACTTGATAAGCATTCCGTCTCATTTCAAGAGCACGGTATCATACGAAACAGCATGCATATCAATATCACTTAATGAGCAGTGACAGCAAAGTGACATCCACTTTTTGGACTCCAAATATGCTCAGGGACTGCTGGTTAAAGTCTTTTGGCACACGCTGTCACACCCTGGTTACAACGTAAGTAATAAACAGATATTTCTTTTAAATTGCGAATGTCAAAGAAAGAGTTTTTTCCGCATCATTTCCTCTTCTCTTTAGAACTGGGATTACAACTAATTCTTCACACGGATAAAATAAAAACAGCCTACTAGAATAAAGAGCTTTGCCCTGTTCACTAACCTGTTATGTTTAGCAAAAGCTAATAAAGCTCAGCCTCAGTTGTCAGATCTGATATCTGAGTGCCGAGGTAGCAAGAGTGTTTGATACCAAACGTATGGGCGGGAGAAGACCTCGTGTTTACATAAACCTGAAGCAAGTAGTGTCAACAGCCCTGTTAGTTCATGCAATACATTCTTATATAGAAGATTCTTATATTCATTCAAGAAACCATAATTTATGAATTTTATTACACTGTCCACTGGAGCGTTTTTGACCGAATGCGAAACACCCTCGAGCGTCCGCTGGCCGAAAATTGGCCAATTTGAAGAGATATCTTAAAACATTTATTGGAATTATTACAAAGGATCCCGCGCATTTTAATCTTCGATTAATCATAAGAATGACTCAGTAGTTTCACTTTTTAACAAGAGTTGTCTGGCATCTCTTCTGAATTATTCGTTATTGTCATTCCGAAAACCGAAATTATTGAAATCTTTTTGTTACAAATCGTTGATCATTATTAACTATTTCATATACAACAAAGAGTGTCATAATGTCACAATTTCATAATATTTGATATCCTCCAAATAGATATTACGGACGGCAATTTCGAAGTTTTGTGTGCGTTTATAAATTTATCGATTTTTTAATATTTTTTTTATTAGTCCCAAAAATATGGAATCAACGGAAAAATATAGGTGTATTCAATGGCCCACTAATACTATATGCAGTTATATGTTGTCGTATTTAAATTTGGAGGTATGATTTTTTGAAATAGGGCGAAAAATATCTAAGCCAAACGCAAAAAATATTTCGAGCGCTCAAGGGTGAAATAGATTATTTATCGGAACGTTCCAGTGGTCACTGAAAAAATAGGGACACCGCAACAGAAATATGCCGCATCTATCAGTGCAAATATTGTTAAAAGAAGGGAAAAATACGTTGTTTACATAGCGCGTACGGCTGCGACGCCCCTAGATATTTCAAATGATAAATTTTAGAAAATGGTTCAGATGAAGTTACCATTACCACTGATTATATAGTTTCTTATTACGTTTGCGCGGCCTTTTTCGGCCCGTTTCATACAAATCTTAAATTTGGATTTGAGATCAAAATACCTAACCAAACTGAAAAATTGTTTTTGTAATCAAAAGGTTTATAAAATATCTAATACGGATGTGAGCTACCTTATTTATTTTTGCTTTAGTGTTTCATGATTTTAGAGGCAACTTGGGCAATTATTTGTGAGTAAATGAAAAACAATAAAAAAATATTTTACTATATATTTATTATAGAGATATAATGAAATATAATAAAATAAATAAAAAATCATTTTGATTGGTGTGAATTTAAAATACGAACTACCTATTTACGGAGGAACAAAATTGTGTCGTTTATACATTAAAATTACTACCCAAAAAATACATTTTTAACTATGTTTTATTTTTTATTTTATTTTTCATTGTATTTGTAAAATAAACACGGTAAAGTTATTTTTTTAATGTTTTTCATTTACTCATAAATAATTGCCCAAGTTGACTCTGAAATCATGGTACACTAAAATCTTTAATGGCCTATGTCTTATAATGCAAAGCAAATTTAAATAAAGTATTTCACATCCGTACTAGATATTTGAAATACCTTTTGATTACAAAAATAATTTTTCAGTTTGGTTGGATATTTTGATCTCAAATTCAAATTTAAGATTTGTATGAAACGGGCCGAAAAGGGTCGCGCAAACGTTCCACTTAATATAAGTAGATAATATAAATTAGGTATGCATTTTTTATGAAACATCCTTTTTGTGATAAATTCCTGCTTTGCCATGCAGAAAGCTTACCTCCGATAAAAGAGGTATATTTCGTTAGTTATTGAAGATGCTAATTTGATTAAAAAAAGTAATTGACTATGAAAAGCAAGTTAGTTATTGATAAATAACATATTTTATTCGATTACTACAGAAAGTATTAGATAATTAGATGTACTTAGATTAAATTTAAATCATAGGCATTATTGTGATTTATGTTATAATAATATATTTTAAGATAGTGCATTCCTAATTAATAAATGTATCAGCCACTAATAATATAACAATAATATTTTTTAAGGCATTCATGCATTTTACAATACGAAACAAGTATGATTTTTTTTCTCATTTACATCCCTTGTTCACTGATTAAAATGATTATTTTCTACACCCATATAATTGATATTAATATTTCATGAAAGTAAATTGGTAGAATGGGGAAAATAAATTATTTTTATACAGTATTCGTAGATCTATTATTGAAAATTAATTTATTAACTGTACAACGAACCATAAAACTTATTTTCATTATCAAACTTTTAGTTCTAAAGTGCGTTGAATCTTAAAGATATTCTTCATTGGAATTCCTCATTGAAAATCACCCCAAATAGATGCTTTATACAACAAAATTGGTAGATGATTATGAATTAAACAGAATTATTATTCTGGAATGTTATTACATCACAAAATTCTTAATTTTTTTTATTCAAAAAGAAAGACAAACATTCCCGGGTTACGAATAACTAAACAATGTTTGAAAATCTCCTACTACCACCACACTAGGCCGAAAATGTTGCTTGTGTCGTGATGGAGGACTTAGCTAGCCGAGGAATCGAACGCGCGACGCCCGGGTGAGACTCAAACGCGATGCCCACTCAGCCACCGACCGGTCGATTGACGCCACTTTTACATTTATAGATACATTCATCTCATCAATTTTAGGGTGACAATATGTGTGTTTTATTCATAAGGCTGCTTTTTGCAAGGAAATGAATAGAATTGAATAGAAGAAAGTGCACCCCAAAATATTAAATTAGCAATTGTTACCTTCTCGGGCGAATAATTTCCGGGCCCCGGCGTCTGAGTGTCGTCCGTGCGCTTGGGGCGGGACGCCATGGTGTATGAGGGCGGGCGTCGGTTGACGGCCTCGAGACACGTGCCCTCGTACGTGCCGGGGCCGGGCAGCAGCGCGCCGGGCGGGAGCGCCTCGCGTGCGCGCCCGCTCATGCTGTAGGCGGGCGAGCCGCCGCCGTTGCAGCTGCCCACGTGGTACACGTTCGGGGCTGGAATTCGTTGAAGGAGGGTTGGTAAGCAACTTTGTAATTGATGTTGTAATCAACGATTGTAATCAACACCGTAATCAACATTGTAACCAACATTTTAATCAAAATTGAAATCAATATTGTAATCAACACAAACTAAAAAATGTATTAATTAGATTAGAAGAATGTTATATAAGTTTAACAGCAATAAAGGCCAATTTTATTTTATTTTAATCGAGATAATCAAGATTGTAATCAAGATTATAATAAAGATTGTAATCAACACCGTAATCAAAGTTGTAATCAAAATTGTATTCAACATTGTAATCAACATTGAAATTAACTTTGTAATCAACATTGTAATCTAGATATTCAAGATTTTAAGTTACATTGTAATCTACGCTGTAATCAATATTGTAATTAACATTGAAGTCGATATTGTAATCGTTACCGAAATCAACCTTGTAATCTAATTTAAATTAACCAATGATTTAATTTATATTCCATTCTAATCGACATTGTAATGAGAATGTTCATTGTAGAATTAGGTTTATTAATAGAATACAATGAAAATGTTATTTATAGAAGAAGGTATAATTCTTCAAAACTGACACTATTCGACAAACGAAATCAGCCAAAAAGAAATTGTAAATGATATTGCAATTTTTTGCGTATTCCATGTCGCAAGTGACATTTTTATTTATGCAGTTAATTGAAAACGTAGTCTATGTTTTACATGACATTGTAGTAATTCACCTGTAATATTCAAATACCACACAATAATGCAGGCGTAAAATATCATAATGTGGTTAAAGAGTGCATTGGCAGGTTATTATTGTTATATAATGCATTTTGCGGTCATATTCTCTTTAGTTATAATTCGTTCAACATGCCAGTTATCTGCAATTAAGTAATTTTCCATCACCAATTATCAAATAATGTCCTTACGAGATCGACCTTCGATGAATTGATTCGAATAAACGTTTGTACGGTGACAAATACACAAGGTCTTGGCCAGGCGTGGATTCTGACCATCAAACTGAGTGTGGGATCCACGACAATCAGCGATACAGTTTTTTTCTTCATTCGTGGGAAGTGTTTATGACCTTAGACTTATTTCCGTCTATTTACCGTCCGCATACACTCAAATGATCGCCACATTTTTAAAGAATAACGCCCAAATTTATGTGGGCATATTGTACATAATCTTGCATAGATACATCTATCTTAATCTACCTGTTTTGTCTGGGATCGTGTTTATAAGAACCATAATTTCATTCGTACTCAAACAATTTCCTACACGTAAAGACATAGTGCTTCAGGCTAGCCTAAAAATTGAGATAAAAACGTTGTGCTAAGGCAAACAATTTCTCAAAGGGTAAAAAGATCATTTACAAAATTGGTGATCTGAACTATTCAATTATTTCAAGCTTGAGCATGAATAATATCATACATCTAAATAGGAAACTTGTTTGATAGGTTTTAAATCATGTGGGTTAATTTGATTTCAAGCAATAATACTGTGCGGGAATCGAACCCGTAACCTTCCGACTCAAGTCAAATGCGAGTATTATAATGACTGTTAAACGAATAGAACGGAACTACAGCTGTGCTATGAATTACGAAGTAATTTGAAGTACTTACCTACTCGTGATATAGAATAAAATGCATTGCCTACTAATGCACTTACTGGTGACCCGACAATTGATCCGGAACCTTTAGCTCTTTTTTTGCTAAGCCGACTGCAAGAATGTCGTATTTTGTTATCCGGCCGTATAGCGTCACCGAATGTATAGCGGATTTTCACTCAAGTCGCCTATTAAATTAAATCGATTTTGGTTGTACTGTTTTATATCCTATTTGCATACTTACTTGATCTTTTAGGGCATCGACTGTCCGATGGATCAATTGGCGGAGGGATACACTGTCCAGCGGATCAACTTTCCGGGGGATCAACTGTCGGCGGGCCAATTGTCGCCGGATCAATTGTCATCAAACCGCACTTACTACTGCTAAAAGCTACACCCTATGAATCTGGAAAGTATCTAAAATAATGAGTCTAATAACTTTTATTTGTGTAACAGACGCCAAAATGTATGATTAACTATTGGGGTTGTGTTTACGTTCGCAGAATCTGGTGTCTTTACTTAAATATATAGCTTCCTACCGGGTGATTGCGACGCCACCGCTCTCGCTGGAGGCTTGATGCCGAAGGTGTATTTAGGGGCTGCCTCCTTCACCATCTTGGATGCCGCCTGGGCCTCGTAGTCCCCGGGGGCGGGCGTGCGCGTGGTCTTTGGCGAGCGTGGGCGAGCGTGGAGTGACGCGCTCGTTCCGTTCGCCTTACCTGCCCGCCAAAACTATAAGTAAAATCCCACTAAAACCTAGGGGTAACATTCCAGTGGCTAGGAGTAACATTCCAGACTAGATGATTTCAGAGACCAGTTGTGGAATGTAGAAACCAATCGTTAATGAATTTTGATTTGCTTGAATTGTTTCCTGACCGATCTAACTAAGCTTCATGGGTTGCGATTGAATTTGATGATTCCACAGATCGCAATGGTGACCTCGTGTTCTCCTACCGCTGATAGCTCCATTGTGAGAGATAAACCATAGCCTATGAGAAAGGTAGAGAGGATATAGGATGGTGACCGGACAACTCATAATGAAACCAACTCAGAACCAACGCAGAAAAGTCATTAAAAGTGATGAAAAAATAAACATAAAAATTGGTTAAATAGGTTACGTTAGGTTAGGGTTATGGGCTATTCTAAAATTATTTTTTTCATAGCTTTTAAGGAATTTTCAAATAGGTGTTGAGTTCACTTTATTTTCAGTTGGCATGGAACCATAGGATATAGCATAGGTATCAAGGTTAGTTCGGATAATGTATAGGAACAACTTACTTTGGTCCCACCGCTTCTCTCTATGTTACCACGAGGAACGGTTGCGCTACCTTTTTCATACAAAACTTAATTTTGGATCTGAGACCAAAATACTTGACCCAGCTGAATAATTATTTTTTAATGCAAAGGTATTGCAAATATCTAGTATTGTTATGTGCTCTTGAAGTGAAACTTCTTTAGCCCCGTTGTGATTAAAAACTCGGATGAAACGGAAATGACGCATTACACACGAAGCGTCAAACTGCGCTCATTGGCCGCTTTGAATATGCTCTCATTTTTCAAGGCTCCTATTGGTTGAGGTTGTTTTGGTGAAGTTTCGCTTCTACTGCGTGTGAACTGCACTCATTTTTTTTTGTTTTAAATTGTAAAATAAAGATTAATAAAGAAATCTTTTTTTCACGATTTAAGAGGCGACTTTGGCATCTTTTTGTAAGTTAATTATAATTATTAAAAAAATTATATTACTCTAACTTGTGAGATAAAATGACAAATAAATAATTAAAAATTAAACAAAAATGTCAATTTGCTTTTTTATTATTTTAATTTTATATGACATCATATTATAGTATAGAAAACAAAATTATTTTCTTTATAATTATCATTAACTCGCAAATAAATGCCAAAGCCTCTAAAATCATGAAAAATTGATTTATTTAGTTACCCATATTTTATAATTTGAAACAAAAATAATTAAAGTGGCACACATCCTTACTATATACTTGCCATACTATATATTATATATTTTGGTAAAGAAAATATTTTTTAGTTTAGTTGATGAAAATTTCGATTAAAAATTTTGAAGTATTTTGGCCTCAAATCCAAAATTAAGTTTTTTATGAAAAGTGTGCACAGCCGTTCCCCTTAAGAAAGAGGAGGTGTTACAATGCAGCTCTCAACGGTATGTATGACTATTTTGTTTATTGTCTATGAGATCACTATTGTGATCTGTTGAATTAAACAAACCAATCACAGCTCAGATTAGGTTGAGCAAAGCTCATGGTTATAGGTTTTTATTTGTGTTTTAAAGTAATAGTAATTGTAGTACAATGTTATTGTTAACATCTGATCATTTGACCTACACCCATTAAGCTCGCTAACATAATCTCATTAGACATTATTAGATCTGGTAGGTTACGATTGGTTAATACATTCAGGGCCTTACCAATAAAAGTGTTTTAAATTTTACACTACTGATAAATAACTATAAATGTGGGGTTAATGACTGTTACCATTTGTGTAAAAATTAAAACGCGTTTATAATTAAGGGGGTCAATATTTTGGGTTAAAGAAAGCTTTTGTTTGCCATTTTGGAAAGCTCTAAGATTTTATTAGAATATCAAAGAAACTGCCATCAGTTGTAAAAGGGATGCATAACAATGGCGTGGAAATATAGCAAAGTGCAAATTTTCTAGATTTCGACCCTTTGGAATAACAAGGTTCCATCTGTTGCGGTAACGTCATGCGATAGTGAACTCTAAAGTAGCTTACTATAGATTCCATTAACGCATCACGTTACAGCGACAGACGGAATCTTGTTATTCCGAAAGGTCGATTTGTGGTTCGAGTATAAAAGATATTATTATTATAATAAATCATCTCATATAATATCTCATACAGTAGACTCTCACGTACCGTCATATGTAAATAATTTATAATAAATATCATACCTATGTTTATATTTTTTCATTCACACCACATACTTAAAAAAAAAAAAAACTTTTAGCGGAACAGTTTTACAGTCTCGACTCTAGCATCAAAATAATATAAAAATCGATGGAAATGGGTAACAGAATTGCACGATTAATTCTTCTGCAGTCTATGCGAAACTTAGATTGTCAAATGAACCTTAGGCCCAATTGTTTCGCAGAAATTCAAATGTGACATGGTCATCAAATGGTAGCTCAGGGCCATTTTGCTTTTTTTGGCAATTTATTGAAAGGTCCCTGTCAAACGCCGATACTATGTGAGTTTCAGCTTTCCATCAAATTGTAATAAGCTGACAAGCTTAATAACATGATAGCTCTTCTCTTCTACTAATTATAATTTGTTCAAAAGCTAAAACAGACTTAGAATGGGAACCTTTCAACTGTCAAAACAACAAAATGGCGCTATGGCCATTTAATGACTTTGTCACACGTGAATTTCTGCGAATGGGCCATAGTATTGGTAAAACATAAAAAAATAATTTGGTTGGAAGTGTAGAGAGCCGTTAACAGCATCTTACAAAACTCTCCTACAAAGAAACATTTTTTTTCGTATTTTTAAGCAACTTCGCAATAGCGATCGACGAAAATTACACAATGATTTTATCTTCTTCGCGATTTGCTTTATCGTTTTAATTTATGGCGTCTTCGAAGATTTCGCCTAAGTGATTTATTTGAATTCTACATCAATAAATCCATTGGCAGCGCGACTTCCAATTAGGACATGATCCACCATATGCCGTGATGACGGAGCAGGGAGGAGTTGAAACTCGGAGCAACAACTGTGGGCAGACCACAATAATCCAATAAACAGTCTCCGTCCCAGCCGGTTGCCGCATATGGCCCGGCTCTAATAACCGCCAGTGACTCCTACGTCTACGTTTCTCGTTACTTACGGTGTCGATTGATCCAAACAGCGTCTCGCTAACAGCACGAAGCCTGCCTGCTGCCTTTGCAATGCAACGGATCAAATAATGCCGGGTTTCTGTTCTGTTGCCGATATCTGAGTCATTTGCATAGTGCATGGACAGATTTGGGCAAGCGGGAAATGTGAAAATCGAGGCAAATGACGTCACTCAGAACAAGAATAACAACAGTTATATTTTGGAACGCGGTAGTAAACGCCATAAAACCACAAATTAACTAAAGAAAGGGGCAAAAGATCAAATATAACAGATCATGCCGACATTTTAAACACAAATTGATTTATTTGCATAAAAAATTGATTGAAAAAAGATTGTACGATACGGACAACCCTTGCCATTATGATATTGTTATTGATTGGCAAACTATGTAGTGGTATTGAATTTACGTTCAAATTTGATTTGACATTAATCTTTTTTATTTGGATTTTGATACTATAATTAAATTAATGATTCAAGAAATCAAAATCGGAAAATTTGGAGACATTTGAAGGACATATGATTTGTGATTTTCATGGCCAAAAGCATTATCGTAATATATATTTTGGGGCGGTATGCCGTGTTTCGCTACCTCCTTCTTTATCCAATGTTTTGGACAGCGTCCAAAGCGTCAGCGTTGCAGTGTCCATAATTACGGCAATTCGAAGGTGTGCAACAGAGATGTAAAGTGATTTCACATCTGCCCTGATCATGGACATTATAATGCTGTCCGATACATTGGCTGAAGAAAGAAGTAGTATATATTATAACTGTTCTACCGGTTATCGGTTTACTATGGCAAACCATTAACTATTTTATAAAAAGTTTTAAACACCTACACTGAATTTGTCCATCATTGATGCTTTTGACGTGATAACGTCTTATAAATCGATGAGCGCCGGCTGCATGCACGAAAAAGCATGACTCATTGTCACATTCCGCCTGAGCCGAGCGTGCGAACAAGCGATAGAGAGGCACGATCGGCCTAAGCGTTCGGCTTGTGACGCATCTAACTCTCTTCCACTCTATCGTTATTATATGACGTTATCAAGTAAAATTATCGTCCGTAAACCGACTTTACAGACAACCAATTTTTTTCGTGTAATATCTTAATTCAAACACAATTAAAAAATGTATTTCTAATGAATAAGTAATATTTTAACGTGCACAATGAAACATGCAACCATTCTCTTTCTTACATGCTTCTAAAGAATGAGATCTGAATATAATTGCAAACAAAATAAGAAAAACCATACACTATTTCAGAACGATACTAAACATTCTCAGCTTAAAATCTTCGACCAAGAAGCTTACAATACTTGAAAATGATATATTTTGCAATCTGTCAATTTATTATTGGGTATGGTATCACAGCTTGGGAAAGTGGCGCTTCATTAGCACTAGACCCAATCATAAAGCTACAGAAAACGATTATAAAAATAAATGTTTGACTCCCTCTAATTACAGACTCGAATTTAAACTTTAATATTATGAATGTGCTTAATGTTTGGCAGATTTGTGCGAAAACAATCCTCACTCATCTATCCAAAAACATAAATAAATACTAAAAAAAAAAAGATTAAATTCTCGTTGTACTCGAAACAATAACAAAGACTTACTACAAATTCCCTAAACCCGTGCTACTTTTGGTCAACGAAACTTTAGATACCTTGCAACAAGACTTTAGAACATGATTCCGGATAATGTGATTCACAAACATTTTTTAAGGACTACGTAGAAATTTGGATCAAAATTCATGATTCGTCTTTACCGATATACTCACCCAATTAAAGTTATTATAACCAAACTATTGAGTGAATATGTTTTAATATTAGTGATTGTATTTAAGGTACTATATAATTAACTTGTTAAATTACTGCCTCAACACAGGCTAGCCTAGTGAGGCGGGTTATGAGAAACCTCAACTTATAGCTACAAATATTATATTACCTAAATATTTACATATTATTTAATGTGTTTATTCAATTTATCAGCCGATGAACTTCATATTTAGCCAACATGTATTTTTTGTGTTATAGTTGCAAATTTCTTAGAAAAAAAGATTTATTATTATTTCTTTCTATTGGCTAAATACAATCAATCATTACCATCTGACTAGTTCTTATCTAACTAACTCCTTTTGTGTACATTCACTCCTAACACGTAATGTTGTAACTTGTAACATGTCTGGTTAAATATATTTCACCATTCGTTTCACTCGTTCGTGCCATATCCCATATTAGTCTTGGTCATTCAATACCTGTCAATTATTTGCTTTTAGGCCGTCCATTTTTCCTCTCCTTTCAACACTTCAACAGCTAATTATTATTACATTTCAAAAGCCGAAATATACTGGACAATTTATAGCTTTGCTACGTGAAACCATCACACCTTTTTAAAATTAATTGATTTTAATGGTGCATGGTTGTGTAATATAAAGCATAACATGAGAGAAACAAAAATACAAAATATTTTGATTAGAAAATTTTACAGATTTCAGTTAAATATCTAGAAGGTTTATTCAGTGCTGTCATCCAAAATGGCTTTTCAATGGTTTCCAGAAACAGGTTTTTCAAAACGACGGATTTTTAAGTTTTGCAGTAGAGCTGTTTATAGTTTCGTTTCTGCATTTGTACTGTTTTTGAGATAAAAAATGTAGCGTTTTTTGATATTTTGCATTTCATTTAAAATTCTGAAAATACAGACATTTAAATTAACAAAACAAACCAATAATTAAGCCAACAAAACGATTTTAAATTTGTCGGACAATTGTGGAAATATTCAAATCTTCTGAAAAAGTCATCAAATTATTCATTTTCACAAAGTTTGTCAATTTATGATTTTAAATGTTTTTAACGTGTTTTATATTGCATTCGCGCACTTGCAAGTGATTTTCGAAACCACGAAATTTTTGTTAGATTTCTTTTGGTTGGAAACCCTTTGTTTCGGAAATTGGGTGACATCACCGGTTTTGGAAGCTCTTGTACCATAGAAGGTGTAAAATATCATCTATTACTGATTCGACTACTCAAAGCACTTTTGAGGTGGTCCTACTTATAAACAATAGATGATCAGAAGTTGATCTGAGAGCTCCGATGTAACCTCTCGTTCTGTTAGATGGTTCATGCGTCGTTTGTGAGAAGGAGCGGTTACAACGGAGCTATCAGCGGTATCTCTTTAGTTATTTTTTAGTAGTCCGAAGCAGGGATTTGTTAACTTACCTTTAGCGGTCATGCCCTCGGTGTTATAGGAGGCAGGCCCCGGTCCTTGGGCCTTGTCGCTGTTGGAATACTTTCCACCGAACGTGAAAGCCGGTGCGCGCGCCCTCTGAGATTCGTTTGGCGTTTTGCCTGGAAAGTAGGGAACGTAAAACATTTAGCCAAGTTTCAAACCATTAAGAATAAGAAAATGAGCATTGAGAAAATAAATAAATAGTATAGACAACCGTATCAAATGTGACATTTGGAAAGCCTGTCGCTTACGATTACGATCCGTCGTGTTAACAATCGGTAAGGTCGAAATTCTTTGACGATGTTATTTTGATCTTCGATCGATATATTTTATCGGTTCCAAGCCAAATCAGAATCAAGTCAACTCAACACCTCTTTGAAAAGTCATTAAAAGCTATGAAAAAAATATTTTATAAATAGTAAAACATATCCCAAACCTAACGTAACCTATTTAACCAATTTATATATATTTTTTAAAGGAGGTTCCGAGTTGATTTCATTCTGAGTTTGTGAAAAAATTGTGAATATGTTAGAAGGTAGGCTTTTTTCAATGACTTGTGTTTTTTTTATAATTTATAATAATATCATACCGGCGTGACAGAATATCCCCGAAGATTTTTAACCAGTGATCCCTAAGCTTATTCATGACAATATTTCAATTGAAAAAAGAAATCATTCACACATCGCCACTATTATACTCCTAGCGTCGCGACGGGATCACATGATACGCGCGCTATTTCATGTGTTACCCCGCTGCTGGAACGAGACGCAGTGCTTATCTCGTGACCCGCTAGGCTATATTCGATTACTGAGTTGCGATCTGTGATGGAAAAATGTTTTTGGTTTCGACTTTGATTACTTTTAGCAGAAAAGTACTTTTAAAAGTGGAAAAGTTGTAAAAGTAGCATTAATTATCTAAAATACTTTTTTTTTACATGAGCTCCACACAGGAGGCCCTGAGGAAAATAATTTCCCTCAGGGCCTATGTCATCTTTGGGGATGCTGTGTGGAGGGTTTTTTAAGGAAAGTGAGGGAAGGAGAGTTCTGGGAAGGAAAAGGGTTTAAGGGGTGGGTAGGAATCCAGTGTCCAGGTCATCCGCCTCCAAGACCTAAACAAACCTCACCCCATGAACCCGGGCACCCTTGCTAAACCACCAAACGTAGCGAACCACTTGGGGTGACCTATGGCAGAGGTGTTGGTTATCCAATAAAGGTTCCCGGGGCGGCGGTTCCCATTCCCGCCTCCCAAATTGAGGTTAATTTTAAATCCCGCGTAACTCTAGTTTAATGAACTCTGCATTTATTTTGAATTTCAGTGTCAATTCCAAATTCGGAAATGTTTGTTCGAAGAATTCAAACAAGCGATTGGTAAAGTTCCTATCCATATTATAATATTTGAACAGAAAATTATTTTTATTGCCTTTTTTAAAATTGGAATTGTAATATACTCGTGACGTAGCTTGCAGTCAATTTTTTACGAGGAAATTTGAATAAACTGCAATAAAAGTGGCAGTTTTATACTTCAAGCTACGTCACGCTTTCGAAATTTCGAAAGCCGACTGTCGAGTTTTTTTTTCGAAAAAGGCAGACATGAGCTTAACTTGTTAAACGCATTTTCTACGAACCTTGGGTCTCCTCCGCTAGTTAAATCTAATACTTATTGATATTTTTTGCACTAATTGCACACGTCGAATCTTCTCGAAGGTTATTCAAATTCCTAGAAGGAAAGAGATAATTTCATTAATTTTGATTTACCTACAAAATCATTATTATTTGCAAAGATATTTATTAATAATTAGTGAAAGTAAATTTATGACACCGGTCCTAAAATTGCTTTGCCTACACACAACATGTCTCCCACGCTGAAACAATAATTACAATAACGACAATATCTCCATTTTATTTCCAGTGTGAAATTGCTGTGTTTGTTTGCCTATTGAATGTGTTGTGAATGTATCTACCCATCGCGGTGTAACTGTGTGTCGAATGATATTGTGTTTTACTAGCGTTTTTAATGCCGGGATCTCGAGAATCGGTATCCCGGGAATTCTGGACCTTTGTCGGTGCCGTAATACCGATGCTGCTTCGTCTCAATCCCGGAATCAAGGGATTTTTGTTGATTCCACGACCTTGTTTCAACCTTATAATATTTTTTTTATTGCACAGTTATGAATTATTAATTATTTTTATAGATTTTGGGTTGTATTATAGGGCTATTTCTTAGAAATAAGGAAAGCTTTCTGTGCCCGAAGATACAAAATTTAATTTTGTATCGGGCATTTGAACAAAACTACCGTATTTCCATTTTTTAATTTTATTTTTGGGGTATTATGCCGTGTTGCGCCACCTCCTTCTTTAGCCAAAGTTTCACACATCTGCCCTGATGATGTACACTATAACGCTGTCCAAAACGTTGGCTAAAGAAAGAGGAAGCGCAACACGGCATAACGCCCCAAAAATAAATACTTTAGGCCGTGAAAATCTAAAATCATAACAAAACTACCATAATAATAATTGGACAATTTGTAGAGCGCCGTTTTTGTGAAAATCACCTCTAGGGCGCTTATTTCAATGGTTGCAGACATGTCTAAAACAGCTGAAGAAAAGATGTATTTCTCAGCGCTGGAGTTAGACTATGTCTGTAGGAAGTCCATTTAATTCTGTCTCTACAAGAAAATTTCGACAGAGCAATTGAGCGTGGATTTAATTCCAAAATCTCCTCAAAAATAAGAACAGCGAGTTAAGTGGAACGTTTGCGCGGCCTTTTTCGGCCCATTTCATAAAAACTTAAATTTGGATTTGATATCAAAATACCCAATCAAACTGAAAAATTATTTTTCTTATCAAAATGTATCAAAGATCTAGTACGGATGTCAGCTATTTTTTTATTTTTGCTTTAAATTATAAGATATAGGCCATTAAAGATTTTAGTGTTTCATGATTTTAAAGGCAACTTGGGAAATGATTTGTGAGTAAATGAAAAACAATAAAAAATTATTGCAGCGTAACAAACAAACACATGCAGTTTCGCGTTTATAAAATTAGTAGAGATTTCACCTGGAGCAAATAATGTAATAAATATGCAAAGCAAAAAAAAAGTTCAAAATTAGGTCAACTTAAGTTTTTTAAAACTTGATTTATGTTATATATACGCTCATAAATAGTCAATCGTTTTGAATTATGTCGCCAACATAAATTCTGCTTGCAACATTTAGTTTTATATCAGAATTATTCAGGGAAATGCGCGATAAAACTCGGATAAAACATTCAAATCTATTCTTCGGGGCCTGAAAGGAAGTTACCATGGAAACTGAACAATCAATGACGCCATTGAATTTCTGAGTGAAACTACACAATTATTTATAGAGACTACGTAGAGTGGAATAACGGTGATGTTTCTAGTTTCTATACATGTTATGTGTGCGTGTTTTAATTTCGTCCGAATGGAAATGTTACCTCATGGTAGAAAATAGAATAAAATTGAATGAAAAAAAACCTACGTACAAACCTACGTTTACTTTTTTTTTAATGTGGAAGAGGCAGGTAGGATCAGGCTATTCGGATATGGTCACCAAACATGGTTAAAGCCATTTCAAGCAACGTTCCAATTGTGAATGGTAGTCTTATTCTGTGAGATACTGAGAGCATCTTCCACTCTGGAACGTGCCGCAAATACACATTTTATTATTTTGAATGACTAAATTGAGATTTTTTTTTTTTACATGAGCTCCACATAGGAGGCCCTGAGGAAAATAATTTCCCTCAGGCCTATGTCATCTTTGGGGATGCTGTGTGGAGCGTTTTTTAAGGAAAAGGAGGAGAGAGGAGAGATCTGGGAAGGAAAAAAGATTAAGGGGTGGGTAGGAATCTGGGGTTCAATGTGTCCTGGTCATCCTCCCCCAAAACCTAGACAAACCTTACCCCATGAACCCGGGCACCCCTGCTAAATCACCAAACGTAGCGAACCTACGTTTGTTAATTTAGCAGGAATTGTGATATTCAGCAACTAAATATCACAATTCAGCCAAATAAAATTTACTTGCGCCGGGATTTGAACCCGCGACCTTCAGATTTCTAGTCGAGAGCCTTAACCATCGACCACGGAGGCCGCCATTAATTTAAAGTACAGGAAAAATATATTACACGCATTAGAAAAATCAAGTGAGAAATTAGGTTGTTTTAGTGTAACGAGGTTTTGAATGCAGGGAAATTGGCAACTGTTCTAATTACTAAGCTATTACAAAGAATCAAAACCTACCAAAAGGATTATAAGTAATTGATAAACGTCGCTATTAGCAATCAGTATCTTTGGGCATTTGCGGAGTAATAGGGGAATACAGGCAGATGTCCAAAATCAGTTCAAAAACTTTTTTAAAACTTTCGATACTATCAGTGGGCATAAATTCATTAAAAAACCTGCCATATTTAAAATGATTTGCCTGTGCAACCAGTAGCCGAGAATTTAAATATCGTCGAACAGTGATCTTGGGATCGTATCATTGCAACGGTACAAGGCGGTTACGATGAGAAAGATTAATTATTCTCCACACCAGCATTTTAACATAATAACACAATATCGATTTTTTTCATTCCAAATTTTCTTTCATAAATACCCACACTCAAAAATGCTTAAACTCGTGATGATACAACAATTAAAATTATGTACTTTTTGTAATTATTTTTTGATCATAAGTATTTATAATTTTTCAACAATGTCTAAGCAAAATAAGAATGTAATTTTTTTAAAATACATTATATATTAGTTTGTAAGACCGTAAATAAATAGACAAACTGAAGCGTTTTCGTTACAAAACAAGGGCGCGGATCTTATTTTTATGATTTTCTTAAAACTAAAATAAAATTTTGAAAAGTAGCTTTACCAAATAATTTATTGATTTATTTTACTGCATATGATTTGAAATGTATGTTGCGTAATACAAAATTTTGTTTGAAAATTTAACAAATCTGTCAACGACCTACGGTAAAACCTTGTTGTACTAAAAATAAACACATTTTCTCAAAATTTAAAAAATAGCTTTACTACGTAAAAAAACAGTCTTTCGAAATCAATTTATATTTTTTGTGGAAAGAGTCAATACGTTTAAAATTTGATTTAAAAATGATGTATTTCCGGCGTTGTCTGGTTATTATTGTGTATTATTTATTACCTATTAGAGAAGGTAGCGCCACGGCCGCTGGGCCCGGGCTGCTGCTCTCCGCCGCTATAGGACCTCGCCTCTTCGTCGGAGTCCAGGGGTTCTGCTTTATTCCCACCATCTTGTCTGCTTAACCTATGGTAACCTCTGGGGGCGCGGACAAGTGCTGATCACTGAGGGTCTTGGTATTAGCCTTTTACCGTCTCGGGTGAAGAAGATTCTGGATAGAAAAATAAAATTGTTAGATTACGGATAAATAAATCATTTACAGTAAATTGGAGGGAAGGGGACTGTCAGATCCAACATTAAAAATTGAAAAGTTACTTCAATTTGTTATTTACATACATAAGTATTACATCTCATTTCTTGTCATCTCAAACATAATATCTTCTCAAAGATACTATTGTCCTATACGTACCGAAATATTAAACCCTCGGGACTTGACCATATTTAATCAGAGGTTCAAAATATTTCCGCTTTGCGATAAAATCTAAATAAATGGAATATTTTTGAAAGTATCTGAAAACTAAAAACTGTTTGTAAAAGGTGATATAATAGTCTTTAAATTTTATCATTCGAAATAAACATACCATTTTTGAGATGCAAAAATTTTAATGTAAACATGAAAAAAATTTTTAAATGGTTCACTTTACGTTTTTTCTAACTAAAATTACTGATAACAACACAAATAAAAACGTACACATATTTTATTAAGAAAATTATTATAAAGTTATTGTTAACTCACTTTACTGACATTTCGTGTAAAAATAATTAATAAAAAATTCCCACAGTTGCAATGTCGCGGGATCGAATCCCGGCGAGGCAAATAAATTTTATTTGATTAGTTTGTGTTATTTCACAATGTATTCAATTAAAATAATATATAGTATATTTGCGGCACGTTCCAGAGTGGAAGATACTCTCAGTATCGCCCTGGTATAAGACCACCATTCAGAATTGAAACGTTGCTTGAAATGGCTTAGCCGTGTTTTGTGACCAGATATGAATAGCCAGCTACTTCCTACCTTCCTCTTCCCCATCTCCTTCCCCTCCCCACTACCTTCTGCCTCACAACATACCACAATAGGGGATGCCATAGTCTCACTGGCTTCAGACTGGAGCAGTTGGGACTCTTGTGCGGTATTCATATAAAAAAAATTCATAAAGGTGTATAATTTGTCGTTGAATTTTAGATTTGAATATTAAAAGTGGCGTTTCTCTTTTAATCGTGATAATAAGGGAGAGACAATGATTTCCGTGAGACATACAGAGTTATTCCGAAAAGCGAACACATTAGCCGGAGGGATAAACGTCCATAATATCAATAATTTGACAGAAGTGTGAAAAAATTACAGCTTTATTTGTTTATTTAACAATGACCCACCGCTAAGTGTTTGTATGTTTTAAAATTTAATCTATTATGTACCTACCTAATACATTGTTTGCAATTCCATAGATGATCGCATAAGCCAAACATTTAAAACTCGAAATACTTAGGTCACTGCTTGACATTTAAGTGTTGGAAAAAACTCTCACAAGTCACATGATAATGTGATTATGGTAATAGACGTGCATAATATTGACTGCAGTACAATATGACATCATTCTCTCGCAATAATTGTGTTATATCTCTAACCTCATATTGTTTTATCAACAAGTTATCAACGGTCCAAATCTGAACAAAAATATTAATGTTGAATAATTTTTTCATTTCCGAAATAAAACATTGAAAACTCACACTAAGCCAACTACAGTCTTAAATATTTCTATTTTTGAAACTGATAATTCATGGTGGAATTCTATTATAATATATTATAATAAAATTAAGGCCACCCCGCTTCCCCTCCCTCATGTTGTGTATATAAACCGTAGACTAAGAATATTTTGTACCAGTCTGAAGATGGCTCTAGCGAGCTGAAACCGGTTACGGTCAATAAACTTAAAGTGGAAAAAAGTTTTATATTTGTTTTTATTATAATATATTATTATATTAGTCTATTTTTTGATCACTTAGAAAGTATGAAAACTCTAAAAAAGTTGTTATTTACGCTATTAAAAACTTTGTAATAAAATATCCGTCTTACTACTAATACGCCGCCAGGTTCAACGTTGGTATGGTAAGGCGACCCGACAGTTGATCCCCCGACAGTTGATCCTCCGACAGTTGGCCCCCGGAATTATAATTATTTTGAAATTTTATTGTTTTGTGTATTATTTACCAATTTCAAACCTAAAGTCGACTTCAAAAATACCTTTAATAATAAGTTGGTATGGATATCAAACGAATTTGTTAACATATATCGATGTTTTGTACTTATACGCAGGTATGTTTACTACAGTATACAGACAAGTAGTTTTATCCTTGATGCATTTGAATGAAAATATATTTTATACTTTTGTTATTTGACGATCTGCACACCCCTTCGGAGACACTTAGTAAAATTTTGTTAAGTATATATACGTATTTTTCCTACTGCGTATTGTATATAAGTATACCGGTGGCCAACTGTGGGGGATCAACTTCATGCAATCGTTTTAATCGTACAAATGCCGTGGTAGCAAGTTAAGTTTTTCAATCTTACGACCTTAGGGTAGAAACACTTCGACCAAGTATATCTACTAGGTCAATGTAGAAACACGTAGAACGCGGGTTTCGTATTTCAGATTACCGGCGCCCAGCGCCCGAGCCCGCAGGCGGCAGATTGTACACGAGTTGTGAACATCTGAATCTGGCTTCATTGTGTGCGGTTTCGTACGTTTACATACAAACATTCTTGCGGGCGCCGCTGCGCCAGTCGGCCGCCCAAGTACCGACTCTGAAACCCGCGTTCACTCTGTTTCTATCCTAAGGCATCGCGTTATATATATTTACACCGGGTTCACAAAAATACCAGATATTTTCAATAAATTCAATAAATTTTTTAAACCTCTGAATAATGAGAGACCCCGCCCCAATAACATTAAGCGTTGGCTAATAAGTGACGAATCTATGTATCTCTGAGTATCTCAACGTACCTGCCTAAACTATTTGTATTTAGGTAGGTACATTGAGACAAATTATTTCATATATAATATTTTGCTTACATATATTAAAAATTTAAAAAATATATATATATATTATTTTGGTAGAACTTACAGACAAGCCGCCATGTGACAGCTTTGTGGGACTACTTAAAACTTGTATTAAAAATGCTTTTCTTGTATTAATAAATAATTTTAAAAAAAGAAAAAAAGGAATATTAGAGATTAAAACCTGTACTATCTTTTGTGGATACAAAACAAGTCGTTCTTTCATCTTTTGGCCATAATATAAAAGTGCGTCAAGCTATGTAATGTTCCCTTCAAAAACACACAAAACTAAAGCCATGTATTATTTCAAATGGTTCAACTCAGAATCATGTAATTTTAACACCCCTTTGAAAAGTCATTAAAATTACGAAAAAAAATTTTTTTTCCTCATTTTTAATGACTTTTCAAAGGAGGTGTTGAAGTTGCAAGATTATGAATTGACCGGTCACCATTTCAAATAATAATGATAATATAATCGTTTATTCATCAATAGATTTTAAAAAATTTTCACATTTCGTTTATGTATCATTGATTCTATTGACAAAAAGGTCACTGCTCAGCTATGCATTCAGGATTTCTCCTGGAATGTAGCTAGTTTTCAGCGGTGCCTCTAAATAAACAAAGATTAAATCAAAATTTGCCATGCATTTCAATACTTTAGAATCGATTGCCACAGTTCCCGCCTGTTCAAAATAAGAAAAATTAAAGTTAACACACAGACATTATTTTCAATTTATCATCCTAAAGTAATACATCATCAAATTGTGAAATATTCACCAAAATATGTTCACTGCTAGTAATCAGTAATCACATGTAATTAGATGCACTTACCAATTATGATTCCGTAACCATCTTCAAGGCGTGCAATTTATTTTTTAACAATTTTTCGTATTTAATTTCACAACAATCACTTTTGTAAGAATTAACACAAACAATCCTTCTTCAAAACACATAGAAGACTGACTGGTGACTGGTTTGGCGAGATTAGGTCCAACATTTATAGCGGTATAAACAAGTAGTGTGTTTTGCGTCAGTGTTATCGTAAAAGTTGGCGAAAAGAGTTACTTTTATTATTTGTTTATCGAGATAACACAATAATAAAAATGTTTACCGCATAAACTTTAAAATTTGACAAATTGGCAATACTTTTAATGTTTCAATTTGGAAGGCGGGTATGGGTACCGCCGCCCCGGGAACCATTTATTGAATAACCAACACCCAAAGTGGTTCGCATCTTTTGGTGACTTAGCAGGTGTGCCGGATTGGGAGAGACTGGTTGAGGGAGACCTAACCTATATTTCTCCAGCCGGACTCTCTCAACCCCATCGCCTTGCGCCGCAGTGGTAGGGATGGACGCATAAGTCCGTCATTCCTGGACACATTGACCTCCAGATCCCTACCTACCTCGTCCTGCACTTTTCCTAAAAAGACCCTCCACACAGCATCCCCAATGATGACTTTTTGATGAAAGGGATTTTGTTTCCTCAGAGCCTCCTGAGCGCAGCTATCATTCTCGAGTTACGAATAAACCAACAATGTTTGAAAATCTCCTACTATCATCACAGTAAGCGGAAATGTTGCTTGTGTCGTGATGGAGGACTTAGCCAGCCGAGGAATCGAACACGGGACCTAAACGCGATGCCCACTCAACTACTGATCGGTCGTTCGAAATGAAAAATACAGGTTTTGAATTTTGAAATGATGACCTGTAGGATTTTTTTTATTTTTTATAAATTGGTTTCTGTTAACTATCTGATAGATAGACTAACGCAGTAGGTACCTACCTATTAACTGCATCATAAAAGTTTCTCTTTAGTTATTTTTTTATACTATTATAATAATTATTGTCTCTGTCAACATTAACCGCAAGACTTTCTAACTGTCTATATTAGTAAGTTTGTGAGATTTGCAACGTACAAAACAGCCTTTCCTACATGATTTTTCTTACAATCAATGTTAATTTCTGCATTATAATGTAGTTGAAATTATTGTTTGCCGCCCGGGGTTACAAATTAAACTGCATACAATCAGATAACAAAATAATGATAATATTTTCAACTTTAAAACTTGTTATTTTAACTATTGAAATTATTGTGCTTATTATTGAAGATAGCTATAATCCACATAATAAGGTAAGACTTTGCTAACATCCGAAATTTCCTAAAAGTGGTGTATTGTGCACATGTCACTTATTATTCACGTAGTTGCCAAGTTGACATGAATAAATCAATTCAGTTGTAAGTGTTTAAACAAATCAGTCTGAAAAACAAGGTAATTAAGAGTTGTTTTGCTTGCATACGTAAAGCTCATCGGTGTACACACATGTACACAAAGATTATATATGCTTCGAATAAGAACTCGAACTCAAACAGCTTCACAGATCTATAAATTACCGTTAAAGTTTTTAAAGCTCTATAGCTTATGATGAAAGTGATAATAGAAACGACCTTAAAATAGTTACGCTGACATTGAAATTGTAAATCTACGCAAATCATTAATTAACTGTTTGCATAGATATTTGTGGGATATAAATTAATATCTCATAGAATCAATGATATTATGATGCATGTTGACATGATAATCCAACCATTTTTAATAGCTGCATTGTATTTATGCCAACCATCGCATATTATCAGTTCACGACATATTCGAAGCTTCGAGCAGGAAAACTTTGAAGGGAAAGTCCTAAAAAATGAAAGCCTTTAAGCGCCCAGTTTTCGCGACGTGACTAGACTGGTACGGGGGTAGACAGAGCCTTCTAGACTAGCAAGTAGCTACTTGCAACTTCCACCCTCAACCCCCAACTGCAGGCTGTTCTACATTTAAATCGATACCCATAGAAAGCTCCGTCCTATATCTATATACATAGTTTGATGTCTGTGCTATTCTGTACCTGGCCATTTCGTGAAGTTGCACCGTCTGTTTATAATATTTTCGTTTCAAGGAATCTGACTATTGCAAACTTGTCGTGTCTTCGTATAATCAAGTGTGCCCTATATATTGCAGGGTATATTGATGTTTTCGTTTATTGGACGATTGGACATTTTGGATGGGGGTATTTGTTAAAACTCAATATCAACATTTAGACGTATTGACTCTTTTCCACAAAAAATTGTAAATTGATTTCAAAAGACCGTTCTTTTATCTAGTGAAGCTATTTTTTAAATTTTGAGAAAATATGTTTATTTTAAGTGCAATAAGGTTTTACCGTAGGTCGTTGGCAGATTTGTTAAATTTTAAACAAAATTTTGTATTATACAACATACATTTCAAATCATATAATCATGCAGTAAAATAAATCAAATTCAATACAGCTCGACATGGTTAACTTTGCAGGCGATAAAACAAATTCTACGCCACCGACTGCAAAAGCGTGTCGAGCTGTAACTAGTAACTTGAGGATCGATATAGTTTTCAGCCGTCCAACGCTTCGTCTGGTTAGTTTTTTTTTTTGGTGAATTGAACGTACGCCTAAATAAATAAAATAAATAAATAAATAACTATGTGTAAGTACCTACAATTCCAAAATATTGATTAACAGTATCATAATGTTTCGTTCAATCACAGTTTAAACTAAACATTTTTGTTCTAAGGTTTTTATGACCTTACTACTAGTTTAAAAATTCTTCCTCCAATCAATATTTTTTTTCAAATAATTGAAAGTAAATATATTTATTTGGAACACACAATGGTTCAATTGGTGGGATTGATGATTTTATTGTTCCCACATTTACGGAACAAAAAAGGGAATAAACATACGTTTCTTATCACAATAATGCTGCAGTTTTTCCTTACACATTAAATAATAGTGAGACAAAAGATGAAACACAATCTACGTACGTCTGCTTCCTCCAAAGCGCTACTTTTTTCCTTTGGTGGAAACAGTATACGTTGGTAGTTCTTCTTTTTAACCTACATAAAGTTGTCTCCACCAGTTAGTGTAGAAAAATTCAACAGGATTACCGATATTATTATTTTATAATTACTTTAAACCTACTGTACTAAAGACGTAACGACTGTGTGCGTTTAAAAAAAAATGTGTTTAACTCCAAAAGGTATGACCTATCAAGTAACAGGGGTCGATATCGGGGCCTACATGTTATATAATGCAAGTAAACAGTCTACCAAACGTAATAAAACGTTGTAAATGCTACATGTTTGCAGACGATACTTGCATTATATGTGCTGACAAAGATCCACTAAAAATTGAGGAAATTTTACAAACAGACCTAAATAACATAATTAAATGGTCCCACGACAATGGCATTATTATTAACGCAAAAAAAAAAAACAAATATATGCTTATACACTCACCATATGCAAATTGTTAGGAAAAGGAATTACATATAAAAAGTCATTCATATGATTGTTTGTACACAAAAAACCAATTCCAGCAGTGTAATTGCCCGAATATAGAAAAAGTGTACCAATATACATACCTTGGTCTTACAATAGATGTCAACTTTAACTGGTCAAATCATATTGAAAATGTATGTAATAGATTAAGATCCATATTAGGAAAATTTTACCACCTAAAAAATTTTGTTAATAAAAATATATTATACTGTATATACAACGCATTAGCAGAATCAATTATAGGATACGGAATAAATAGTTACGGATTGACGTACAAAACATACTTAAATAAAATAGAACAATTACAAATCCGTTTCCTAAAATTGATATCAGGCAAAAAAAAGGTCCAGTTATGTGAAGGTGATTATAAAAAAATGTTCTCCTTGTGTAATGTCCTCTCTATACACAGTAAGGTAAATTACCAATTAACGCCAGATGAATTCTGGAATACAGAATTCAAAAAACCTGTAAACCACAACTACCCTACTAGGCATAGAGAAGCACAAATGTTTATTGTCAATAAATCTCAAAATGTATACGGAGATAGAACAAAAAGTCATAAAATTCCGGAAATATTTAACGCATTACCTGAAAATATCAAAAATGAGACATCTTATTCAAAAATCAAAACAAAAGTTAAATCTTTCTACCTCCGAAGAACATGAAATCAAATAAAATAGTTCCTATCTATTTATTTTCTCACCGTATGTTTGTACTGTGTAAAATATTTTTACTACAACGCAATTCATAAACATTAAAACATTATAATAATTAGTTTATCGTAATAATTAGTATTTTAATATTAAGTATTAAATTTAGTATATACTATGTAAAACTGAAGTATACTGTATTAAATAATTAGAAAAAATGAGAGATTTCTTACAATCAAACTGATTGATCAGTTTCGTAAGATTTGTAAAATAAAATATTGTAAAATTATAACTGAATAAACATATTTAAAAAAAAAAATATATTTTTTATGATGTTTAATAAAATATTTTTAAAAATTTCAAAAACTTGTTGTCATTCGAAATAGATATACACGCAGCTCGTGTTTGTCACCGTCAATAGGCATTTAGACCTCCTTCCCCCTTGCTACAATTTCTCCTCTGAGATCCAGAGAGAATTCATTTATAGTAAAAACAAAATGTTACAGAGTGGTGGAAATGTGATAGAGTGGTAAAAGTTATGTCGGTTAAAAAGAAGAACAACCCCCGTGCATTGTGTGTTTCATCATTTGTCTCACCATTATTTAACATGTAAGAAAGAGCTGCAGCATGATTGTGATATATAACGTATGTTTATTGCCTTTTTGTACCGTCGTCGTTCCGTAAACATGAAAATGTGGTCGATGGTTACGTAATCCAGCTCGTGTTAATCCGTGTCATTTTTTTGTCGCTTGTCTAATTATAGATATATATATATAGGTTTGTATAAACGCAAATTAATTATTTTGTTTCATCAGACTTAAGAAGGTATGTTCATCAAGTATAAGTAGATAAATTGTAATTGCGCATTCTGTCATTGCATTTGCAGTTGCAGTAGGTTCTATCTACGAATGGAAAAGCAAGTTAAATTAATATTCTTGCACAAGTTGCATTAAAATCACACTGCATTTTCTTGCACTCTAGATCAATACTTTAGTGACCAGTCAAGGAGTGTGGAAACTGGAAACTATGATTTATACAACTTTTGTTATTTATGGCATTATTTAATTTAATTAATTATGGAATCATAAACTGAACAAATATGCAAAATACCTGTAAGAACGTGATCATATTTTATTAGAATACATTTAAACATAACAATAATACTAGCACAGATATTGATTTTGACTGATGATTTATAATGGTTGTAAATTTGATTAACACTCTTAAAAAATCACCAAAGACTTTACTCATTGCTGTCAAGATTGTTCCTAAGACATTTAAATATGCATTACAAATATATAATGAAAATATTTTTGCCGTAAAAAATATATATATATATATATTTGCGATAAAGTAAAAATAATTTTTTTTTTTTATTACTTTATCGCTTTTCTGGATTCTTGACACATCAATTCCAATTTGGCAGCCACCTCTTTTAGAGCCCCAAAATACCTGAAAAAACCCTCGACTCTGTACAGAAACGGGCGGTTCGTTTGATAAATTCTCCTAACTTAACAAACGGATTGCAATCTTTAGAGCACAGGCGTCGGGTGGGAATGCTATCCTTGTTCTACCGGTATTTGAATGGAAGATGCTCCGAGGAACTAGCGTCATTGATCCCTTCGGCTCCGGTGCATAGACGGGAAACACGCCAAACGCGTGCCCAACATATGTACACGGTTGACATTTGTCACATGAGAACGGGTTGCTTCTCCGACTCGTCAGCAACAACAGCTCGGCTGTGGAACAATTTGCCGGCCTCTGTGTTTCCTCCTTTCTACAACATGGGTCTCTTCAAGATCAATGTTCATTCCTTTCTATCCTCAAAAAGACTCTCTACACAGCATCTCAGATGACATAGGCCCTGAGGGAAATTATTTTCCTCAGGGCCTCCTGTGTGGAGTAAATGTAAAAAAAAAAAATTGAAAATAACAACTAACATTTTTTTTTGATAAAATATTATATCACACGTAGGTACTTTGTCAGTCGCCTGAATTCTTCACATGATCAATTACAATTTTTAAATGACACTTAAATTGAAAACACACCCGATTGCATTGAACCGCAGTTACAATCAGACACAAGCGAAATTTGATGATGATTTTGTGTCAGACCATGTCAAGAGTCAAGAGAGAGGGAGAATAACAGATGAGTATCTGAATAACAGATGAGTATGAGACGATTTACATGCATGATAGTGAATGAAGCAAGGAATGTGTGCCGAGACAGAGTTGTGACGCAATGTGTCTATTCTCCGTGCCCGTAGAGAAACGGCGTGATTGTTAGTTAGTTATAATGTATAAGATAGATAAAAACACACCGAGTTTTATTTCGAACTTGAATTGATTTTACGAAACTTGTAATTTATTTCATAACCCCTTATCGAATATCCAACCAAACCACAAGTAACATGATATAAGAATTATTCATCATCACGTGAGGACCAGACTTTATGTGACAATCTAGACTAGATTCTACATAAATGCAGCCAGGTACGCTTGACCAAACAGGCGGCTTAAAAGCAAACGAAATAACAAACGTACTATTAAAAAATGACTTTATGCATTTAAAAGATTTTATCTTCAAAACATGCCAGAGAATTTCAGGGATGAGAATTTCCTCCATAAATATAGACTATTTTCGCCTATAAAAAGACCATCAGAAACAAAACTCTCCCGTTTCGGGGCACTCCATGGAGAGCCATAGAGCTACAAAAATATAAATAACTTTGTGGAAATATCCTTTGTAATTTTTTTTACGGTCGGGTGTCACCCCCCGTCGGGTGGCACCCGGGGCGGACCGCCCTCCCCCTATGGTACTGTGTACCTACCTACCATAAGATTTACGATCTCAGTGATCTTGAAAATAACTTCTTCGATAATCGGTGTTGCAATCAGGAAAAAACCGATTTCACGATATCATTCTACAAAAACTCTTACGAACCTGTAAAAAATGTCACAATTTGAGAATGACATTTTGCAAACCGTCGATTTTTAAAACAAAATACAATTTTTGATAAACTTTAGCACTGTTGTGATTTGAAACTCGATGAAACGAAAAAGCGACCCTAAAAAAGGACAAACGCACACATCTACAAGATTTAGCCTGCAAGAGAACGAGATAGAATAATCGGTCTCCTCTTTGTGCGGTGCTTCGGAGCCTCTCCACTCTTGTCTACTTTAGTTTTCTGAAGGTTTCACCTCCACCACGCACTGCACACTTGTATTTTTTTCTTATTCAATAGATACTCTTTTGTACTTAGAATGCATGCAGTTGGCAACACTTTCTCGGAAGTGTTAAATGTATTCAACTGCAGGAAATATACATATAAGAAGACTAAAATAACATACCTCGATAATTATAATAAAAGTTAGCGTTATACTATTCTTTTGCATGGTTTCTACGTACCTAATTGAAGGCGACGCTTCCCGGCTCAAAAGAAGAAGATGGAGAAATATGTAATTATGAATGTTGGACAGAGCGCGCTAATATTTTCAATGATAAAATTGAAGCGAAAATTGTGAAAATGCTTAATAAAACATGACTCGTTTAAAATAGAGCAAAAATCTCGTGGGGGTTTTCTAAAACAACGTTCAAAGAAACACTGTGAATTTTTTCATGCATATAACTTATTAAGACAGGCTTGAAAATAAAAATTTTCGGAGCATACTTTGCGATTTTTTTCTATCGAGGGAATTTCATATAATTTGCGTTTGGGCGTGGGGGTTGTATAGATATTATCTTCAAAAATAACATATTTTTTTAAGAGCATAAAAACTTCAAATGTTCAAGGGAGATATGCAAGAAATCGGTAGAAATTCGGGTAGTGAAGGCTGAAATAACATATTTAACTTCATGTTTACTGTTCCACAAAATTATTATGTATGAATATATCACATGTTTGTAGAAGCGCGTACTTTGTATAATAATACAAATAAATAAATAATTGAAAAATGTGCCTACCTAAGTAAAAAGCAGCCGTTATGTTATTTGACACAGTTCCCCGCTGTGAGTAATTCTAATCACTAATCACAATAATAACTTAACTGTTCCGAGCTCGTTATTTCCCAGTAGATATAAACATTACATCACATAACGGGGATCAGAGATCGTCATTGTTTATAAATAACATGTTTGAATAACCATCCGGCTACATATGAATGTAAATGACAATAAACGAGCCATGGGCGTAGACTAGGTCATCTGAGATAATTCCGACTTTTGAATCAAATTATTTGATCAAAATACCACATTAAATTCTTGGAATTGCTCCGGAGGCGGTTTGCTTGTCTTGCTGATTCTTATCATTGAGTTAATATTCTTTAGTGAACGTCTCTGACATAGTTTTATTGGAGTAATCAGATAAGTAAGGCTTTGAACTAATGAACTTGATCTACAAATTAAATAAATATCACTGATTTTGAAAACAATATTAATTTAACGAGAGAAAATCACTTTGTATACATCAAAATAATCGACGTGTTTCAAAACCAATGGTTTCTTCATCAGTATTTTTTTTTACATAGCTCAAATAAATATATTGCGAAATTCAGGCACAAATGTTTAAATATAGTTTTCCACATTATTCAATAAAACCATAACAGAAAAGGGGTTCTTAAGTAGGAAATTTTTAACTGTAAAGCAGTTTTTATATGCAAAATAAAACAAGTTCTTTGTCTAAAATCACTTTATTTGGATTTATATTCGTCGACCGGTTTCAGTTGTACTCAACCTTCTTCAGGACAATAAACATATAAAATAAATTTTAGTACAGAGGAAGTTAGGAGGTAATCATAATAGAAAGAGAGAGCGTATGAGAGGAAGGTAACATCAGAGACTTGTTGGTGGAGGGGAAGGGGGAGGGGCAAAGGGAGGGTGGGGATTACTTAGGAAGAAAGGGAACCTGAACTTGAACCTGAACTTAGCTGACCAGGAGTCCAAAAAACATAAAAATAGAATAGGCATAAGCTTGAATAATTTAGAAGCATAAGAGATATTAAAATCAAAGAAAAATAATTGCCAAATTTAAAAAAAAGCAGATAGAATTAATCGATAGTCCAGTTTTAAAGTTATTCCATTTCTCCCCATGTAATCCCCACCTTCCCCTTTGCCCCTCCCCCTATCCCTCCACCAACCAGTCTTTGATGTTACCTCCCTCTCATATGCTCTCTCTTTCTATTAAGTTTACCCCATAACTTCCTTTGTACTATAATTTAGTTTATATGTTTATCGTCCTGAAGAAGTTTGAGTACAACCGAAACCGGTCGACGAATATAAATTCAAATAAAGTGGTTTTAAACAAAGAGAAGTTGTTTCATTTTGTATAATGTCAAGCCACAAAGTGTTTGTTTTCTTCGATAAGTTTTTATATGCTTTATATTAACTTTTTTTCTTGGCTAATAAAAAGAATTATCAAAAAAAATATTCGACATTTAAAAAGAAAAAATATGTGTGCAAAAGAATCAAAAATATTTCTAAGCGATGTAATTTTCAAACCAAAAACACACGATTTTGCATTACTAGTAGCGCATCGCCTTAAACCAATCTATGTTATTTTTTACTTGAATATTTACGGCGTTAAGGTACATTAGCGTTGTTCATCGGAAATCGGTTGATTAGACATTGCGCCTAACCCGATAATATATCCCGAAATGTTTCCTGTTATTATCTTGGGTAATTGACGAGCAGACCATTTGGTGAGTTCATTATTATAGCTCTATGTAGATTCTTTATCTCCATGGCCTGTCAATCCAAGTTAGGTAAAACGGCTTTCTAATATGCCTTTATGGGGAAATAAGCGCCAATTTCTAGAACGTCAAAGCACTGTGGTGTTTTTTATAACTTCCTAGGCATTTGCTTTCCTGCTCATATTTTTTTAGGAATTACCATTAATATTTCATTAGTATGTTACAAAAAGGAATTGTAAAGTTACTCAGTGCGTAGATAGAAAACCTAAGAAGTTAAGTAGATATATGTTACCAATTTCACCGGGAGTTGTTTGGTTTTGTTTTACAATCATTACTCATTAAAAATAATTATTGTCCAGATCTGGTGGGATGATGGAATCCCAAGTCGAGGAATGTTGTGAGGGTAAAAATGGTGAGGTGTGCTAGACGATGCAGAACAAGGTCTTTATTTATTTATTTATTTAAACGCCCATAGGGCTTTAACATATAGTTCAGTACATGTTTTTGATAAAATATAGGAAATAACATAAAATATAAGAAACAAACTAAAGATAACATAAAATATAAGAAAGAAAATATAGATAACACCAAATATAAGAGTTGACACAAAGCAGGTAACATAGAATATATGGTAAGTAAAAATAGAGATAAATATGGTTTAAGAAGTAGAAATAAATAGTTGGCACATACGTCGTTTAAAGTTTGATAAATTTAATTTATTATCAAATACATCCATATTGTTTAAATATTGGTTACCAAGGCTACCAAGGTTACCAAGTTACCAAGTAAACGCTGTATTGGAGAATGCAAACTATAGTTGGAATGAGATGTGTGTATATGAAATGTTAATATTTGTCTAGTCGATCGTGTAGGTACGTGTAGATTTATAAATTCAGCAGGAGTTCACAACTGTTGAATTTAGAATTTAATAATTTTAATAAAAAGGTTAGGTCGTTAATTTTTCGTCTGTTTTCTAAAGTTGGAATATTTAACATATTCATTAAAGTCTTGAAATAACTAGCTATTCAGATCTGGCCACTAAACACAGTGAGTTAAAATCAATTGGAATTTTTAATGATGGTCTCTCACTAGTACAACAGTTACTGTAAGCATCTCCTATAGTAATGATAATATTTGACTGATTTATATAGTTCCGTTTTCGTGAGAAATCACCTCAGGGGGCCTGTACAAATAAATAAATAATAAAAATTTCAAGTTTATACAAAAAAAAATCCTTTACCGCTGTTTAAACAAAGTGTATAACTTTTTATAGTTGTTACATGCCATATCAGTTTAGTCAATTTTAGTTTATTCTTAAGGTTTTTGCCAAGACGGATCTAACATCAAAGATTTTATCAAAACCAATTTATAAGTATGCATTTCCAATTTTACGATGCTTTTGTCTTTTAATTTAAACTAGCATTGTGTTGTTATGTGTATTTTTGTTAAAAACTGATTATGTTATTAACTGGGCCTGCTCTCAACCCAGGAGTTTCTAGTATGCCATGCTACATGCTCAGCACGTCACCAATTGTAATGGAATTAATAAAGATGAATTAAAAAAATAAACATACACAGTTGTTTATCAATTGTATACAATTTAGACTCCTTTCATTAGTAAGACTTTTTTAGTATTTTAAATTCTATGTGTAAATATCCACAATAATTTTTGATTCTTCCACTACCTTAGGGTCCTGAGACAATAAACTTACTCCTCTGAGGGAGTTTGTCATCCTTTGTTGTGTCCAAAAAAAGGATTCTTAAGACTCAGTTTAGATCCCTCAATGACTTAACGAGTAGACACGTAGAAAGTTTTGTGGAGTCCAGGAACTTAGCGTTATTCAATCTTGGGTCTAATTTTCAGTATCTACTCCACAACCAATAAATTCTTACATACTTAACTATTCGAAAAACATGAACTCGTCAAGGAAGCTCTAGGAAAATAAATCAAGAAAATTTATCGTATGTTTTTGCACAAGCTATAAATTTACAGCTATCTTTACAAATTAAATCGCTTTTCATAATTAAATATTGTGATTTTTACCAGTCGATTGCTATTTTACTGTAAAAATATGCAAACTGCCCATTTCAAATCATGAAATGGGCATTTGATGAGCTATAAGAACGTCTGTTAATGATCGGAGGAAAAGTTTATGACTGGTTGATTTGCACCTGAGTTCAGAGTTTGATATTTTCATCACACTGGCATCAAGAGCGTGGGATGTTGTTGATTGTTGACTATACGGAACAGCAGTATTAAGTTATTCGATTTATGTTAATTTTATTGGAAAGGTACAAATCAGAAGAATTGTTCGTTTGAAACTGGATTGGTCGAGAAACAGGAGCCGTATTTGCTGATTTAAACGTGTTTTTAGAAAATAATTGAAGACGTGAATGAATTTCATTTTTATGTGTAAAATAATAAGAAGCATTATTTACCCAGAAAATAATAACATCAAATCAAGCATTACGAGTACAACAACGAACAGCTAAAAATATAAAATTTACTTATTCAAAACGTAAAACTTTTGACAAAAACACTGCGTCAGAAATTTAGACATTTTTCTAGCACAGACACCAGAACAGGTTTTCCTAGTAAGGTGTTCACAGGTCAAAACAAACATTTTAAGTAATTTAAACAGCATGCTTCACTTAACTTCAAAATAATATAATTTATATTGGTTATTACTGAAGAAAAAAAATTTAATTAATATCGGAGGTTAAAATCTCATGATTTCTAATGAATTTATTGTATATTTGTTTGATTATCTTTTTTTTCATTGTAGAAATAAAATAAAAGAAAATGGTTAAATAATTTAATTTTGAAAGGTTTTAATGTAAAATTTAGCAAATATTTAAATGTTTTAAAACTAAAATTAAGCAAATATTTAACAGTTTTAAAAATATAAAATTGTAAATTATCAATTGGATAGCCTTGATACATTAATTTTGATTCACTATGTTCCTACCATTAGATCAAGGTTCCCTGAGATTCAACCGGGGGTCCCTGTGACAATTCTACTATGGTCTCAGATTATAATTCTCTTATAAATAGATTACACACCATTGGTAACTTTTATGCTAATGCTGCTGATTTTCTTAATATGCCTCCATTGAAATATAAAGCTATGGGTAGGTACTAATTAAACATTTTCGCAGTACATAAAATACGTTAACGAGGTCACAGCAAGAGAGTTTTTTTTTTGTTTTTGTTTCTTCTTCACTGCTTCGATGCAGTATTCTAGTCTAGGAAAAAAAATACAATTTTTTTTTTCAAAAGTTTAAATATTCAAAAATATCTCCTCAAGGATTTTTAGAAATTCGCACTATTTTAAAAGTTATAACCATTTTAATGTCGCGGTTTAGACGGAATCTAACCAAATCTAAATAGAACAATTTTTTTTTTTTTAAAACATACCTTCATTTTTTTTTTTCAAAATTACTTTTTTCGAGACGGTTGACACGATATCTCAAGTTCTACCGAACCAATTTGCTTGAAATTTGGTGTGAGCTTTCTCCACATATTACTCTATCGCTCCTACTAGAATTATAACAAATTTCAAATTTTACTTTTTCTTAAAAATTCCGAAAAGTCAAAAAAATTTAATGACAGCAGTCATTTTGCGAAAAAAAATATTTTTTTTACTTTTCCGAGGTACGGGCCATAGCAGCATTAATTTGTCTGGATTAAGAATTAATTTGGTTTTTTTTTTCTGATTACTAGGAGGGTTGCAATCGTGACAACCATGGGGCGCCATTTTTTGAGACCCCCCACTTCAACTTTTTGAATTATGAATTTTTTCGTTTGATATTTTTTTAATATTTTATAAATATTTGGTTAAGTAATGGCTGCTAAAAATATTATTAGTTTTTTATTGCACCTGAAAAAACACCTACTATTAATGCTTCTAGACTAGAATACCCCCCAAATGCACCGTTAATACTAAACAAGTAATTATGTACCTTTAATATATTATTATTATTATCGTAAAATTATGGTATGTTTTAAATAGAATGGTCTATCATATTATGAAATCATTAATAGCGCTTAAGATTAAAGATCAATGAAAATGTGACTGATGTGCGTGTAGGTTCATACAACTACAAAAATAAAATAAAAAAATCTTTTTGGATAATTACATTGAAGTTATTCCTTTATCTAATCGTTACAGATCGGAACAATAATCTACACCGTAGAGTGTTTGAACTAGATACTGTAGAATCTGTTAGTATTCTGTAGATTCTTTAGATTAATCTAGTTAGAAGGCATAGGTACTGTGAAGGTAGAGGTACTATTATATTTATGGTAAGTATCTACAATCTACATACGACAATTCAGCATACGGAATAATCTCAGTGCATTACTAGTCAAGGACAATGCAGTTGCCTGCAATCTGCACTCCCACGGATCTAGATTCTAGATGAAGACAACAGATTGAGTGTCGCCCTATTATTGTAGCTTGCCACCGCAACTTTATCTGATCGCACAAATAAGATATGGACCAATGATCATTCCTCCTTATTATTGCCCTGTTTGCGAGCGATTCGTGCATTAGGAAAAACTGCGTCAGAACTCTTAAAGTTCTGACGCAGTTTTTCTGCACTAAATAAAATTGATTACTCGTCGCATTGCATTTTGAAAAATCTGATGAATTCTACGAAGCATTGCTTCATGAACGAATGTTTTAGTATTATTAACTCGAAACGTGCCCATTCCTAAGCTGCTTGAGATTTCAAGAATCATCTTCTGACCTCAACACGTCTATACGATCTCAAATTTTTTCGATAAAATTCAAATAACATGCATACATTTTTAGTTCAGGAGAATCGAATAATGAACTGATACATCAATATAACAGGTAAGCCACAGATAAGTAGGTACCTACGCATATTCAAAATGTATGCTTACAAAGAATAATTATTGATACAGTAATTTTAAATTATTTGTCAGAACATAAGTAAACAGGTATGTAGGCATTTGAAAGAAAATGAGCAAATGGATAAAAATAATATTTGCTCATCGACGCGAACACAATTCTAAAGACATTAATCATTTAGTTTTCTAGAAAACCGTTTAGTAGGTACTATATCACAAAATATAAATAATAATAATTATGTTCTTATACGTTAAGGTCCAGTAGTAAGCGCTTACTAAGAAGGGGAGATAATATATGTAAATACGAATGTTAGAGAATATTAAAAACGATAATATAAAAAAATTTTAATAAAACACAACTCGTTTATAATAGAGCAAAATTTTCGTAGGAAATGTCTTCAAAAGCATTTAAAGAAAAACTGTGAATTTTTTCGTACATACAAGTTTCAAAAGATTTCATACAATTACCGTTTCGGCGTGGCAAAGTGTAGATGTTATTTACCAAAATATCAAAAAAAAATTCTAAGAGGGATTTCATATAATTACCATTTCGGCGTGGCAAAGTGTAGATGCTATTTTCCAAAATATCATAGATTTTTTCTACGAGGGATTTCATGTAATTACCATTTCAGCGTAGATGTTATTTTCCAAAATATCATAGATTTTTTTAGAAACTAAAAAACTTAAAGTTTTCAAGAGAAATTTGTTAAAAAACGGCAGAAATTCAGAATTCCGCGGCTTTGAAATAAGTATGTTGGCAGCACAGCGTTTATAGAATATCAACTAATAAATCCACATTTCTCCTTCTAACTTTCTGCCATCAATCATATCTGTTACCATTTCTGTTTTCTCCACTTTTTTCCTACAAACATCTTCATCTACAAATTTCATTCATCAAAACCAAGTTGTTATTTCTTGCTGTTTCTTCTTTAAAAATGAGACGCATTCAAATCTGAATGAATTTCGTCATAATACCTATGCCAATTTTTTGAAACACATAAACATATTTGCTGGTATTCACAAAGAATGACTAGCGGCCGCTTTTAGAAAATAAATATACAGCTTTGCAGTCTGTGGCATCACTGGTTAGATTTTGTGGATACACGAAAACTATAAATTTATAAATATAATTTCTCCTTAATAAATTAGTTCCTCATTTGGCCGACTGATAAATTAAGTGTGTCAAGCTGTACCTACTCAGTTTAATTTTTTTAAACAGTTTTTAGTTGATCGCTCACTCAATGTACAACATACCTACAACGTCAAAAGTTAAGTCAAATTAAAACATTAAATTGCTAATCAAGTTAAAGAAATAATATAGGTACTTTATAAAGTTACTTAGAAAAACGTTTTGGTCCCCCCGCTGTCATTAAGGCCGACCTGCAAAAGACTACAGATTGACATTGTATATATTGTATTAACCCGTCTCATAGAAACCGCTGTGTCTCCCTTACCAACATATTCAGAAAAAAACGGTGTTAGAAAGTAAACAACATCACGCTTTGTATTCAAATCGAAAAATGAACCACAAAAGAACCAACGTTTCGGATCGCAATTTGAAAGAAAGTTACGAGATTTTGGGAATTTTTTATTAATTATTTTTATATGAAACGACAAAAATTGAGGTGATGATAACGTTTAAAACATGTTTGACTAATAAATTATGTATGTGTTTTTTCGTTTTCAGTAAATTTAAATTGAAAAAAGATAAGGTCAAAAAAATCGTTTGAATGCAAAATATTTATATTTCAAAAATTATGTTTATTTCAAATTATAAAATTTCAAAGCGTTTTTCATCACCTTCCAAAACAGTTTTTAGTTTTTGGATACGTTCAGAAATATTCAATTTAGTTCGATTTTATTGCAAAGCGGAAAATATGGCCGAGGCCTGAGGCGTTAAAACCAAATTGTTTGAAGTACGAGTATACGGCTGAGCGAAAATTGCGTTGTTGACACTGAGATTCTGCATTTGAGCCAAATTCAACAAAGTTTTCGCTCAGTTTGATTGGTGAAAGCCGTCGTCAATAACTAACAGTCAACTTTTCACACATGGTTTTCTTAAATACAGTTGTCGAGCCGTTGGAATGCCAAGCACACACGTGACACACTTTATATTTATAGAGCAAACAAAAAAATGATGTTCATAACACGGTGAAGAACGCACTCGTCATGATTAAATATATCAGTGGTGCATCAGAAGCGTATGAATACCTGTTTTGCGGCTTTGCCAAGTGGATTTACAGTGATCTCAAAAACACAATGTCTATTGAGAGGAAAACTAAGTACGTTTTTGAAAAAAGTGATTTAATTTGCGTAGTGTAGTTACCTGCATAATATTATGTACGGTATTATGTTTTGCGCTGAAAACGGTGCAAACTGCAAATATGTGTGTATACATTTATCGATTTGTCCAGTTGATTAGTCAGACTTCTCTAAATGGATAAAATGAGGAAGGCAATATTCGAATGCTCACCATAAATCAAATATTTTTTACACGTGTTTGTATTTTACATATTAAATATGCTATAAAATAAAACCGGGAGGCGTAATGGTCCGGTACATTTGTGTAACATTTTTAAATATCTTACTATTGACCCGGAAAACATCATCATTTTGTTCTTACTTTTAGTTTTTTTGAAATATAATTGATTTGCCGAAAAATATGTCTGGGTAAGCATTTTTTAATCTAATCTCCGGCATTATACTGAATCCGCCCATGTTGAAGGAGATTAACTTATATGTACCTAACGCGTACACTCGTGGGAGATCCCACACACTTTTTTATGCTCCGAAAGCGAGAACTTCTTCCTATCAAAATGCGCTATTAAACAGAGCAATTCAACTGCTAAATTAATCTGTATTGAGCACCTACATTTTCAATGTCACCTACAGAGAATTCAGTAACTATCTTCTGACATACGTCACAACATAGTGAAACTGCCCCCCATACACTTTTTAAATTTTTTAAATCTTCTACACTTTTTTATTTTTTAAAAAATCTTTTGGTGTATAACTGTTTTATGGAGAACCTGATAAAGTAAATAAATAACCTAAATAAAATGATATAATATTTAAGATTTTGTTTCAGTTGAATTTATTTAAAAAAATTTAAATGCTGACATGATGTACGTTCGCCAAGCCACTGTGCTTGATTATTAATATAATACATTAAATCATCGTGCATACATACCTTCCCAAAGATCAACAATATTGATCATTACTAAAAAAAGAACTACTTAAAAAGTGTTTAAGAATTTTGCACGATCACAACATACAACATGTATACAACAGTTTACAAAAAAACCCTGTGCTTCTATTATTGTTTTGAATGTATTTATTTTTCCACGCCACGATTCAGCGATGATATAAACTTGAAACTGTGCAACGTGTTAATTGAACGCATGGACCTTTGTGTTTCCTCTTCGACGAATATTCTCGAATAGTTGATTAATTAAAATAACATTTGATACCGTCCGCGATCAGGTGTCGAGAGAGGTCAATCAGATTAATTCTATTCACGTCGCAAAATGAGTGATGGATTTTTTCATTTCTTGCAGCTATAATGTTTATGTAGGTAGGTCATCGTGACATCAGAAAGAATCTTGAACTGTTAAAAGATATAATACTGAAAATTGTACAATTTGATTTCCTATTATGGTGATGTCATTTTGGTACGATTTTTTTTAGATTCTTTTCTTCTTTGTATATTACGTCACGCTGTAGTGGCCACGAAATATGGAAATCATTGGCTGATGGCCTCCGTAATGCTATGGTCTAGGAATCGATGGTCTAGAATGGTCTAGACTCTAGATTGTCTAGAATGTCATTTGGTACGAACTTTTTAGACTCTTATCTTCTTTGTAAATTACATCACGCTACAGAACAGAAACATGGAAATCATTGGCTGATGGCCTTTATAAGATTAAGGTTTAAGAATCGATGATCTTGGATGGTCTAGGATGTCATTTGGTACGAACTTTTTTAGAATCTAATCTTCTTTGTAAATTATATCACGCTGCAGTGACCATGAAATATGGAAATCATTGGCTGATGGCCTCCGTAATTCTATGGTCTAAATTGATGGTCTAGTCTAGAATTTCATTTGGTACGAACTTTTTTATACTCTTATCTTCTTTGTTTATTATATCACGCTGCCGTGGCCACAATGTATGGAAATCATTGGCTAATGGCCTCCTTAAAGTTATGGTCTAGGAATCGATGTATCTCCGAAAAATCGAAAATTGAGTTGAGTATGCAGTAATGTGTAAAAGTGTTGTCTCTATTTAGTACAATTTTCAGATTATACTCATAAACAACACAAAATCAAATATAATGTAAAAAAATTTGTAGGGAAATAAAAATATGATGTTTTCTGTATTAGTAGTAGGAAATTTCAAAAAGTCATACTAATGTACCGGACCGTTGTTCCCCCTGTAAAACACAGACACGTGTAAATAGTAATTGATTTATGGAGAGCATTCGATTATTGCTTTCCTCATTATCTCAAAACTTAGTATTTGGAGATGTCTGACTAATTAACTGAACGATCGATATGTCTAGATTTTTAGTTGGGAGATTGTTGGATTCAATTTTGCGATTTTGAAAATATGTTTTTCCAAAGAAAAGGGAAAAACATTACAAAATCCACAAAGCATGATAAAAATAAAGGTTTTCACCTTCATTTAAAATGACACACCAAGCCAAAAAACATCAAGGGTTTAGTAGCTAGAAGCTATTTCGAAGACGTATTTTAGGATAAGATTAAATTAGCTCGACCAGATTAGCTTTAGATTCTTAACCACTCGGACATACCACACCTTCATTTAAAATCACACACCAAGGCAAAAAACATCAAGGGTTTAGAAGCTAGAAGCCATTTCGAAGACGTATTTTACGGAAAGATTAAATTAGCTCGACAAGATTAGCTTCACATTCTTAATCACTCGGACCCATAAGCTAATGACAATGTAACATTACTAGACATACGCATGACGTATGAGGCGTACCCGACTTATTGAAATGATTGATGTTTCACCGTGACGCCTGAACGCTTACTGTTTTTTTTTTCGATTAATGCAATGTTTCAGAATTGGATATTTTGAAATACTTATTTTACGTACATCGCCTTTACGATACAGCTTCGAAAAAAAATAAGAGTGTGCTTTAGTCCACACGACTGAAGTAAAAATTCTATGAGAGGAAGAGTGAAAGAAAATGTGCGCGCGCACTACTCTCTCTTGCTCCTACAGTGTGATACATACAATATGTCTGCACTATGTCTTAGATACGAAACGTAACTGGATATGAGAGAAAGAGATAAAGAAAATGTATGCTCGCACCTCTCTCTCTTGCCCCTACAGTAATAGGCCTGCACTGTGTCTTAGATATACGAAACGTAACTGGCTATGAGAGGAAGAGAGAAAGAGAGAAAGATAACGTGTGCTCGCACATCTCTCTCTTGCCCCTACAGTAATATACGAAACGTAACTCTCTCTCTTTCTATCTTCACTAACTTATATCTCCCTCTCAACTTCCGTTCCGCACACACTTTTCGTAACGCACTCGTCACGCATTCACCAGCTTGCTTCCCAAGTCAAGCGTGGGTAAAGAAGCTTTACTTCAAAAATCCAGCTTGCTGTAGAATATAACAAACATTTTCAATGTCTCATCGAGGTAAACATGTGCGTGCAATATTTGATGTTATTAACTCTTATATTACAGATGAAGAGATTTTTCACATACTAACAAATTTCGTGTAATTGGGTTTTTTCCTTTCTGCCCTTTCACAATCGGCAAATAAACATAAATACAAGCGACGTTTATTATGAAAGTTTGAGGAGTTCCGAGATAAACAAACGACCTGCAATATTCACGGCCGCCATCGTAATGTTTATTTTAGTCTGTCTTTGTCTACAAAAAGTAAAATAGACTAACATGACCGTATTTCTGAATCTACCGGGTACACCATTACGCCATTGTGTGTTAATACGGATTATGTAGTAATTATTTAGTCGTTATGTCCAAGTTATTAAGCACTTTAAACGGATTTATTTATACCGCTCTTTCGCCTGAGGGCAGATTCATTTTATGTAAATCTACAATTTATTCTAACAGTACGTCTAAATAATTGAACAGGAAATTTACATGGAATAACTATCTCTCAATGTAGCAACATTTAAAACTGTTGCCAGTGGCTTACGTTTAATTTTTTCAAAGTTTACAATTGTTCAATTTTTTTTTCAGATATTTAAGAAAATAAATCTTTTTTGATAAAACACGAACGTTCAACCTTAAGCCTGGTAACGCACACCACTGTATATTACCCATTATTAAGTTGGTGACCGGACAACTCGGAATGAAATCAACTCAGAATCTCCTTTGAAACGTCATTAAAAGTGAAGAAAAAAAAATTATTAAATAGGTTACGTTAAAAAAAAAAATAAAAATAGTTAATTAGGTTAGGGTTAGGGGCCATCCATAAATTACGTCACACGATTTTCATGATTTTTTTACCCCCCCCCCCCCCCCCATCCCTGTCACACGCTGTCACATTTGTGAGACCCCCTCTCCCCTAGCGTGACATCACATGTTTTGCAATTTTACATGTAAAAGTAATAATATTTTCAAGTTTTTCGTCGCGGTCATATTTACTATTTACTACAGTAAAGCTTAAAAATAAATTTAGATTTTGTTATTTTCTTGAACATTGGAACACTGAAAAAGGAAAGCTTTGCCAACACCAACTAAAGATTTCAGCAAGGCCAGGAGAGCGTCAGCTCTCAAGTTTAGTATTGAAAATGTTTAAAAAAACCAGGCGCTAATCGATTTTCAGGCTGGGCTTGAGGTGGTATTCACAATGTTTGCGTTTCGGTCTTGCCAGCAATGAAAATATAATAGCGATGTTAAAAATGGTGTTTTCTACACTATTCAGAAATTAATTTTGAAAGGAACACGGATAGGTATATGAATACATACTTCTTGATTACAATGCGTCATAATTGCTATTTTTATAGCGTAGTATGTATCTACATACAAACGACGTAATAATATAGCACGGTGATGTGAAAACAGAATTATTTTTTAAGTGAGTAGAAAATTTGACTTCCTACGGGCCTCCTGAGCAGATCAATTTAAATTTTAGACTCAATTTTTGCTCTAAGGTTTATTAAAACTTTCAACTGACAGTGATTTCTAGATTGATAAAAAATATCTGAAACGAGACACCAGTGTAGGCAGAAATTCATGTTTGTTATAATTATTTTTCTTGATAGTACTTGATTGTTTCTTTTTCTTAAACGTAGATTTATGTTTGCGGTCATAAATAACGCCATTAAGTGAATTAGTAACATAGAAGACGATAATGAAATGAAATAACAATGTAAAGTGCTTCTATTGTCCGTCCTACACTGTTTTCCAATGTTACATTTAAACCATCAATAAATAAATTGAGTTGTGTGGGATGCGAAGGTTAAACGGGTTGACTTTCACGTCGGTGTTATTGCAAATTATTGCTAACACTTCGACAGGCTGTCTATAGCAACTGGAAAATAAATTATTGTCTCCAAGCTCTGCCTTTTAAGCTGAGTTAATTTTAAAATTGATGCAATTCCCTAGATTTATTACTAGCCAAGAACCTGCAAAAGGGTACTTATTCAGCTGATTTTATTTTCGAAATTCGAAATGTGTTATGATAAATTAAAAAAAAACACCGTATCTCCAATAGAGAAGTGGATCTAAATAATGATATGAATCTATGTTCTTTACACGAGTAATTTTTCAATTCTTCATCTTCTGCTGCTCTCTCTTATCGGAGATTAACACAGCCAAATTGATAGATTTGCCCTAAGATGAATTCCGGGAATAATTTCGTCAAGCTGGAGACACTACGTGACCATATTTTTGGCACCATGAGGGTTCGAGAATGCTTTGAATAATCTACGACATTTGTCGTACGTTGAACGCCGAAGATCGCACATTAAAATAACTAGACCCTGCACATAAAAGTAAAGTTCGCTAAAATAAGACAACGATTTGCTGTGTAGTCCATTGTGGGACTTTTCTGCCCAGGTCGTGTCAGGCCACGGTTAAAAAACCGAACCACCTTCAAATCGCGCAAAAAATTTTCGATTTTTGATATTTAAATTATGACACCTTTGTAAGTGTCTAACAAAATATTCAGTTTTGTTTACTGGATTTGGGATTTGTAAAGTTTGTTACGCAGCCAGCAATTTGCGCGCCATTGTAAAAAAGGGCTAATAATTCAAAAGCCGATTTTATTTTCACGCACTAAATGGTGACGTGCCTGTTTACTTTCAGATTCATTTGTTGACAAATCACCGAAAGGGACACGCCCACGCCATTCTTCCGGCTCCGCGCAAATTGGTTTGTTCCCCTCGCCCTTATGGGCATCTCTGTGTCTTCCTTACTCTGTAGAAACTAACTATCACCACAGTAATGCACAACAATGCAGACACAGCAGCCCGGAACAACTTGGTTTCCCTTCTACTTTCTATCTTAACACGTATTAACATCTTTTTGTCACATATTATTATTTTAAAATTTTAAAACTTTGTATCACTCATTTTTTTAACTGGACCGGTTTCCCGTGCTTCAGGCATGATAAGATTGGTCAAAAGATAGCTGTAAACGTGTGGTGAAATTCCACTACAAATTAACAGTCTCTTATTATCCGAATATTGTTTTATTACACACATATTACTAAGATTTTTTTCTTAAACTCATACAAGATTCAATCTATAAATGATCGCACAAATCCAAGTTTTAACGGCGTAACGGTAAACGCTTTAGACTTGTCTAAAAGATGATGAATCGATTCTTGCCGCAATTCTGAAATAAACAGTGTTGATGTATTTTTCAATTCTTATGTTGAATTTCATGGGTTTGCGTCAAAGATATTGAAATACAAAAGAGATTTTGCTATGATGTCCGCGCGACTACCTAATGGGAGTAATTTGCATACGGAAAGAATTTGCTCATTTCATTGATTTTTTGAAGGTGCGCAATAGTATTGGTTAACAATATAGTTTGAACACGGATATAATTCGTTCATTTAGTTTAACGTTCGTTTAGTTTATTCATTAATTATTCGTTCATTTAGTTTATTCGTTAATTGGTTAAGAATATCGGTTACACCAAGAAACACAGTGTCACCCAGTAAAAACTGCGGACAGCACATCTCTTATTTTTCAATATCTTTGGTTTGCGTGCTGTGATATTTATTGATTGTTCAGTTCGACTTTCCAAAAATAGTTTTCGAGCTTCCAACAGAAGCATTGATAAATTAATGGTGTTTTTATCTACGTAAACCGCATAGTTTGAAGAGCAATTTTCTGATAAAAAGTCAGGAAACGTAAATATCTGACAATAATTATTGCGATTGTTCGTTGTAGGTTTAGTTGCATCGGTGGGAAATCATAGCGAGATAAAAGAAAGTGGATTCAAGTTTCCATTTTCTCTTTTTAAAATGACATGGTATTATAACTGCAGTTTATAGATAGCTAATAATATGAATGTTACGGATATCCTTAATTGTTTTATCTCTTCCCAACAGACTGTTGTCTGTATGCTTCAATGGAATTAAACAAACAGTTGGTACCTAGTTGCAAAATGCTAATATTGAGTGCACAAGTGGCTCTCATTTGTTCTAATTCGACTTAAATTTTTAGAAGTCTTTGTGAAATATAATTTTACTTCATTTGTGATAAATTCTTAGATTGAAATGAATATAAATGACTGTCTTTCAATATGAAATATTAATAATTATAATATTGTATTTCACGACAGGTAATGATCACTTTTTTTCAATAGCCAATTAATTATCTTCATTCATTGAAACTTGATTGTAGAAAGATTGTTTCATTGTTGAATTAAATGTATAAGTGCTCACTGACTTCATGATTAATAAATAATCTATATTTAGTTGCATTACAGAATGCTTTCAAATAAAACACTTGATTTAATTTTTTGTTTCATGTTAAGGAAATTGAAAATATATGTTTTTATCGTAACTCTATACTAATGCATCTGCAAATTTTTTAACTATTATATTATTTTGTAAAGTAAACTTCTTCAATGATGTATTACATTGATGGGAATAACCTTTAAAAGTTATAAAAAAAAGTTATTCTTATAAAAAATTAAATAATATTTTACTTACACAAAAAAAAATCTAATTATAATAACACCATTTTCAACGTCATATAATATATCACGTTACAGAAAAAATATTTTCTTATTTAATTTCTCATTTTTACTTGGTAACGCATTATTTTCATAAGCACAATGTAAAAAAATGGTGGAAACATAAATTTTATGACATAAAATAAATAATTATGACATTAACAACAAATAAAATATCTTACCTTCGTGTTAAGTTCTCGTTATTCCCTCAATAATCCACACAAGAAGCACAGGTGCGCGAATTTTAGTGCGTTTCGTTCGAAAACTGAAAGAAAATCTGCCGAAGATCGCGTGAAAAGCTTCGTATTCGTTTGCGATTAGCGTTGGCTAGTTAGTATTTTCGTTTAAATTATGCTCTAAATTTCGGTGTCTTAAATGGAAATGGGTTTAATGATTAATGTATTAGATTCGTGTTGGAAAATGGAATGTTGGTTGAGATTTTAGAGCTCGGCGGCCGACCGCGCTGATCGAGTGTTCGTGTGACTCTGAACGGGGCTTACCGCGCGAACCTTCGGCCGGATGACTCGATGACTCGAATCGGCTTGAATCGAGTCATCGGATCGCGGGCGTCAAGGTGGATAAAGCTGGCGTTGTATGCAAAGGTGGCGATTTGGGATAAAACCACGACTTATCTAATTAACGAACAAAACATCAAAATTGAAATGTAGAGCGCCCTTGCGGCGATTTTATCATTAGAAAATTGACCATTACAAGACTAAAAATCTGACTGTTTGAAAATTGGTTTCGTTACAACCGTGGCCAAAAAAAAAACAAAGTAAACCGATAAAACAACTTTTAATATATAAATTTGTGGACAAAGTACCTACCCGTGTTTCATCAAACATACTAATTTCAGCTGTCGGTGCGTGGGTGCATGCGTGAAGTGATGCGTATTACTGCATAATGCGTAAAAATATTCAACTTCAAAGAATCAAAATTGGAACTGATAAGCATAAATTATAATATCAGAAAAGCGGTTTAGTAGGTAGAAAAAATATTTTATTAATTATTCAATTAATTGGTGTGTATTTCTTGTGTATAAATGTTTGACAGATGTTGTAATTTTTCAAGCTAAATTCGAAAGGTAATTTTTTCAAAAAACTTACTTAAATGAAAATATCCCATGATTTTTCACGTGTCTGCGGTAGTACATATAGTATGTTAATTTTTCAACTTGAGTAATATTCTTCAAACTTCGAAAATTCACTTTGTGGCGTCATCATTATTAATAAATGAAAACAAATAACTTTGTGTACACCACTATTTAATCAACAATATCGACATGTTTCAAAAACTACGTTTTCTTCGTCAGGATAGTAAGTATTTCGTATTTCTAATATTTTGTCTATGTTCTCATTTGTCTATATGTACTTGTTTGTATTTTGTTATTTTTTATTAACTTATTATCCTGACGAAGAAAACATAGTTTTTGAAACATGTCGATATTGTTGATTAAATAGTGGTGTACACAAAGTTATTTGTTTTCCTTTATTAATTGTCATGACTAGGTTAATGCAATATAGCTTGTACAAACATAGAAAGCAAAACCGATATTAAGTACCTGGGCATAACAATAGACCAACGCTTAAAATGGTCCCCACATATAAATATTCTGAACAACAGAGTAAGGAAACTTACATACATATTTAGATGTTTAAGAGATATTTTAAAAGAAAAATTACTTAGAACTCATACTTCGCTTTCTGTCAATCAATTATACAATACGGCATTATAGGATGGGGCGGTACATATAAAAATCAAACACAAACAATTTACATATCACAAAAACTAATATTAAAAACAATTTTTAAAAAAACCCTATTCATATTCATCAGAACTTTTATTCAGACAATTTAACGTCAGAAAATGAAATGCATTATACTTCTACCATGCAACATTACAAATTTATAAAGATGATATTGAAAATAAAGTAGCACACTTTAAAAATAACAGAAATCTTAGACAAACGTCAATACTTCCAACTCTAAAATGTAAAAAACAATAGGACAGCAAAATCATAAATATCTCGGTGTCAAATTTTTTAATTCTTTACCAAAAAGAATAAGAAACATGAACACTAACATAAAAGAATTTAAAACACACCTTAAAAATTATAGTGAAAATATGAAAAAAATGAGTTATACCAAATAAAACTATTATGATAACACCCCCCCATACACACAAGCCCTGCTTATATATGGGGGTACATCAAATATATATATTATGTAACTAATTATTGTATAGAATCTATTTGAAATAAAAAATAAAATAAAATAAATAAATAAAAATAAAAAATGTAGGTTATTGAGTAAAATTACGCGAGCAGGTACCTACCTATATTTTCTTTTTGACCATCATTTTGTTGACTCTAAAGCATTTTATTACCTACCTAAAAGGAAAATTCTGGAGGATATTCTAAATGTATTCTTTTATACACATATCTACGTACGAATATATGAAAACTATTTTCAATATTAGAATACATCTTATACCTACTTGGAGTAGGTATTCTAATTTCATAGCTCATGATAACTCAATGATATTTAGATACATAGTGCATATCCTATGATAGAAATAATGACTTTATGACTTTTTATTTATCTGTTAAATACTTGAATTATTATTACAATGTCTTGTGCGTATTGCTTATTCTAGCTGAATGACATAATCTTGTATCTTTCTTCTTCAAATTCAACTAGTTCCTACCTTCGAGCTTTTCTGTAAGTGGGCGGTCACAGACTTGGCTTGACCCGAAAGAGTATAAGTAAAACAACAGAGCACTTAGACAAAAAATCCATCCATTTATACCGAAGGACGAGATCGAGCATTGGGTTATCTTTACATACTTCTACTTAGTAGTACAATTTACTTGAAAGTAAGTAAGTGGACTAAAAACCAAGGCACTTCATCTTGCAAACCATCCGTTTATATTCAGATATTAGATCAAACAGTCCGTCATATTTGGACTTTTTTCTCAGTGGCACAGTTTACCTGAAGTATTTGTACTATCCTCTGTTTGTATGTTTAGTAAACTAGTTGTGCGACAGAGGGGCCTAACTAACGGTAGAATGAGATGCGACAGCTCGATTATTATTGATGTGTTTGTTTCTAAACTTTCGTGTGGGACTTTAATGCCCTTGTTTCTTGTTTCGAATAAATGAGTTTTTAATTGGTTTACTAAATAACTTTGCTAAAATTATTGCGGCTAATGTCTGTTGTTTAGAGGGTTTTCATGCTTTCACCTTTTACGACCGCAAATTTTTTATTAAATTTACATTAATTACTTGATTTTTAATGTTTTCGGGGTACACATTTATTTATTTGTGATTTTTAAATACATTAATGGATACCTACCTTTGTCCTAGTAACAATTCTTATATACTTCTTACTTTAACTTGTAATTCCTGACATTATTTGGAGTTAAAAATGAAAACTCCGGTGACAGTTTTGATGTTTAAAATAAAATAAAATAAAATAGGTGTGGGAGAGTTGGAGGTGAGGTTCGAAATTGGTCGGTTATTCGGCTGAGTGATCAGTGACGACATGCAGAAAAAAAAGCTGGATTTTGAAGATTTTTTTTTAAATTCCACGAAAAAGTTGTCGGAGACCAAAAATATCATTTACATTTTTGACTTCGAATAATGTCAGGAATCACTGGTTAAAATAAGTCAATTACGTTCCTCAACACCCTGTACACATATTATATTGTTTAAGAAATATTTTTTAGTATGAATCATTCACATATTTTCATAAATTAATTTAAGATTAAATTTATTTATATTTTCTTCCTTTGGTAATTTTGTTTATAAATAAAGGTAGGTTAGGTTAGGTTAGGTTACCATTACAACAAATTACTTTATGTCTTACTTTCGTACATCATAAAAAAAATTCCCATCGATTATCGAAATGTATTTAAAACGTAAATATCACCCAAAGGTTCTCGGCCTCTGCCAGTCACAAAAAACGTATCGATGGTTTACCACAAAGGCTATACTGAAAAAATCGTTTACTTGATCTGTATAAATTTATAGTAGTTAATACCCGGTATAACCCAAGTTCCAACACTTTTTTGTGAAATCTTTCACTTATCAATTATTTGGAATATTGAAAATTGATTGGTAGGCACTATAATAGGGTCTTAGTCATAATTTTGTCTAATTTTATTATAATTGAATGATTCCTCACAGCTCATGAAAGAAATGACGTTTTAAATTGAACTTACACACGCATTTGACAGAAAAATATGTGCAATTTCGTGACTTTCGTGACGAGTTTACCATTTGCATGTTTACAGTGGGACACACAAACAGTTTTTCTTCCCTATTGTAAAGATAGTACGATGCACGTGTTATGAATCCAATTAATTTTATCTGTGCTTTGCCGGGTTTTGAAACCGCGACCTCTTGGCTCAGAGCCAAGGATCTTACTGTTTTGATAAGGAGGATGGTACTGTGCTGTAAATGTTGATTTTGCATTCCTTAGCAATGTTCTTTGTCAAACTCTACCTAAACGCCTCAATTTTGCAAATACAAAGGTTTGTGAATTTGACGAAGATACCGATGAAGGAGTATGATTGGGTTATGTATTTGAAGGTGGGCCCAAGTGAAACGTTGCTTGAAATGGTTTTAGCCGTGTTTGGTGACCAAATCTGAATAGCCAGGTACTTCCCACCTTCCTCTTCCTCATCTCCTTCCCCTCTCCTCTACCTTCAGCCTCAGCCTCACAACATACCCCAATTGGGGATGCCATAGTCTTACTGGCTCCAGACGGGAGCAGTTGGGATTCTTGTGCGGTATTCATGTAAAAGTGAAATGGGGAAAACCAAAAATTTAAATAACCAAACATTTAAATAAAAGGTAGCTTTTATTTAAAGAAGGTGGGTCCCGTCAAAGCCCAAACAATCTCTCACAAGCCAAGAAGAGCGTAATAAAGTGATTCCCAAACAGAGCTCGTACATCATCATGGAGCATTCGGAAAGAAAACGTACTGACGTCGTAACTTGCTTCTTATAATATTGACTGGTGTAAGTGACCATTCTTCTGCTATTGACGGATCCTTTATATATTTTTTAAAATTATTTTTTTTAACAACATGTTTTACATGAACAATTAAGATAATTTTACGTCTTAGAATTATTTTCTACTCTTCCATTAGAAGCATTTGCTTGTGTATGGAAGGGGAGTGTACATACATGTAGTTATTAGTTAGTACTTAAATAATGAATTGTACATGTATGTGTGCTGTAGTAAGTACATGTTGGTGTGATAGAAAATAATAAAAACATACAATAAATTTAATGTAGTAATAAATTGACAATTATATTTAGTGTAAGTGTTGTTATAACTAAGAAAATATAAATAAGTGTGAAAACATGATTTAGCAGGGGTGCCCGGGTTCATGGGGTGAGGTTTGTCCAGATCTTGGAGGCGAATGACCAGGACACACTGAACCTCAGATTCCTATCCACCCCTTAAATCCTTTTCCTTCCCAGAACTCGCCTTCCCTTCCTTTCATTAAAAAACCTCTCACACAGCATCCCCAAAGATGACATAGACCCTGAGGGAAATTATTTTCCTCAGTGCCTCCTTTGTGGAGCTCATGTAAAAAAAATGCACGAAAAAAAAACAATATTATGGAGAATAAATAATATTTGTAAGATTAATTTAGGTGGCAGTAGTTTTTTTCTTAAGAATGTCTTATGAGGTTCGAAAGGATGTAAGTATACATGGTGTTGATGAACTTAATTGAAAAAATGTAAATTAAATTTTCGTCTCGGCGACGTTTTAAACATTTCTGTATTATTTAAAATTAAACGAATATGTATTTCTTCCACAGGTCACCCAGCCGAGTAACTAATCAACACTTAACCCCGCTCCCTCAACCCTAACTCTCCAATACCTGCATAATTTTTTTATTTATTTTAAAAACATCTAAAATGTCACCGGAGACCAAAATTTCATTTACAAATTTTCCTTCAAATAATGTCAGGAATCACTGGTCAAAGTAAGTCAAGTACATCCCTAACACCCTGCATAAGTAGAGACACTTTATGAGGAAGGGAAGAAATATGGGAAAAATATCCATTCTCATCATATCTGCCTGTCGTCGTATTAAAGGAGTTCAACTCGGGAAGAGGCGGTGCTGATGACAGAGAATTAATGTAAGGAGGTGTCTTGAAACAGTATTTTCTGCTTTAATGTTTATAGCGGCCATTTATAACAACAATTCATAAAGCACTTTGTATTGTTTGCAGTTTGAATGATGTAATTTTCAGTCTTCATTGTTTTGCGATTTGTGTTGGTGTTTAAAGTCTTTCAAGTAAACGTTTAATTATGTACAGTTATACAAATTTCATCAAATAAAATATTGTGTTTTTTAAGGAAAGAAACTAGTATATATATATATATATATATATATATATATATATATATATATATTGGCCTCTTCCCGTAGTGTGTTGATCCAGTAAGAAGTTATAAGCCAAGTTGATCCACCTTTAACACCATATAACTTGGCTGTGATGGAATACATCTGTATGATTTTGCAACATTATTACGTTAGTTACTAAGGTTGCCAGTTTGCAAGTAAAAATATTTGATGTACTCATCATAAAATTTTAAAAATTTGTATGGGAATCGCTTGCAAATTAACATACTATGTTGATCTGTCGCTTGTAAATAAACATACTTCGTTGATCTACAAAATCGTATAACTTATGTACCTATATGTCGTTTTACAGTTCTTTTGCTGATCCGATTTAAATGACCAATCAGAGAGGTTGTGAAGGAAGCCTTCTGATTGGTCATAAAAAACATGTACCTATATGGAGTTTTACTGTTGATGTGTTGATCCGATATATAATGGCGCGTTCTAGGGCTGCCACAGAGTTGTGGGATTATTGCAGGGCTGCTACATACTCTAAATTTTCTATTATTATCATTTGACAATAAATATTTTCGGTAGTACGAAATGCGGCGAAAAATTTCACGGAGAGGGAAGAACGAGGGAGGGGGAAGGCGGGGAAGGTGGAAGGGAACGGGGCGCACGGGAAAGGACTTGCAGGGAGAATCAATTTGAGTGAGTGAGTGAAGGAGGCGTTATCAATTATACCGCCGCCCCGGGAACCATTTACTGGAAAACCAACCTCTGCCATAAGTCACCCCAGGGGGGAGGGGGGCGGCGGCGTCCCAGAATTTACTAAACTACCGTCTTCATCCTTTTCTAAAAAGATCCCCCACACAGCATCTTAAGATTCAAAAAATTATTTCACTAATGAAAATTGTCTACTTAAGTTTTCTGAAGGTTTCACTTCTACCGCTACCGCTACCGTATCTCGGCGATACCCCAAGCTAACTTGAAATGACTTTAGCCGTTTTTGGTGAAGTAGATCTGCCATAGGTCACCCCAAGTGATTGGTGTCCGGATTCAAGGGGTGAGGTTTGTCTTTGCAGCGAATGCGTTTGCCCACCTACTGCGTGGCGGGTTGGATCGGGAGAGACTGATTGAGGGAGACCTTACTATGAAATCTCCAGTTGGACTCTCTCGCCCCGTCACCCAAATGGGATTTTCAATATTTCTGGGGCGGGTATGTGCGCCGCCGCCCCGGGAACCATTTATCGGAAAACCAACTACTCAGCTAAGAATTCAGAAGTAGCAAGATCAAATTATGGCGTGAGTAAGTAAATTTTTTTTGATAAGTTTGTATTATTTTACGACAATGTGTTGCTTTAAGTCGCAAGATCAAATTATGGCGTGCGCAAGTAATTTTTTTTTTGATAAATTTGTATTATTTTACGATAATGCGTTCCTTTCTCCGATCTTTGACTAAGAATTCAGAAGTCGCAAGTTCAAATTATGGTGTGCGCAGGTAAGTTTTTTTTTGATAAATTTGTATTATTTTACGATAATGCATTGCTTAACGTTCCTTGACTAAGAATTCAGAAGTCGCAAGTTTGATTTACGATTAATTAAAAAATATATATAAAAATTCCTTATAAAAGATATAAGGAAAAAATCTGTTATGGGCGGGCGGTGTGGATTTGATTTGTATGCAAATCTATAGTTTTACTCCGAAATTGAAAATTACGAAAGAGAACAAATTTTACCAGTCCAAGGACATGTAAAACATCTGAGTTAGCAAAAACAAAACATTGATGCAATAACCCACGGAGCGGGTTTTTAACTGCTATACGAATGTCGCAGATTAGATGGACATATGAATCCATCTCTCCCACTGCATTGCAAGGCGATTGGTTGAAAGAGGAATTTAAGAACCAGACTTCGACTACATCTCAGGTACTATCATAATTAAATTTTACATCTTGAGTACCTACATCATAATTAAATTTTAATGTGAAATAGTGGTCGCCCAAAACGTGGTCGAAATTTCATCATAATTAATTTAATGTGTAATGTTCGTTTTATTGATTTACTGTTTTTTTTTTAATGCATAATTTAAAAAAAATATATTAGATTAATATTGCAATAAAAAAATTTGCTTTTAAAAAAGTTAAAGACAGAAGTTTTAAAACTATAAACTAGAAAAAACTTTAGTTCTGAAGCGGGATTAATTGGACTGAATGCTGTAGAAATGATTTCTCGTTTGCTCTTTTTACAATGCTTCGTAGCTCCCCACACGGGGAGGCTACAAAGCACCGCACAAAGAGGAGACCCATTATAATATCTCATTCTCTCGCAAGCTAACTCCTTTAAATGGATGTGTTTGTCTCTTTTTCGCTATTTTTCGTTTCATTGAGTTTCAAATCGCAACGGTGCTAAAGAAGTTTTCACTTAAAAAATGTGTGTTCGGACTAGGGGAACGAACTTATATTAACGAGAGTTTTATGCTAAATCTAAGTTATTTTTTTAAACCAAATACTGAATAATTTGGGTAATTCTAGAAAAACTATTTGGTTATCGATCTGCATTAAAAGAATTAATATCGCATTACTACTTTTCTAAATACTACATAATTTATAGCAAATTTCTAGCAACTTCCTCGCAAAGTTGGGCGGGACAGCAGAATTTGTCCCGCTTCCCCTCAGTTCGGGCAATACCCCGGAAGTATCTGCTCAGGAACAGTCGGCACAATTCTAAACGATAGCAAGTAATTTCTAAGTTCTTAGTGGAAAGGATTAGATCTCGTTTGTTTACACTGAGCATCTCGTTTGCTCTTTTTACAATGCTATAATAATATATTCCTAATATAAATGGAATGACTATAATAATCAGTATATTAAGAGAGCACGAGGGATTTTCAATATTTTATGTTGTTTGCGTATTTTTAAAGTCATCCGTGCACATAACAGAGGCAAAAAAAAAATTATAGAATACTATTTTAGTTACAAGTGTGTTTTATACCACCAGTTAAAATTAAATATTTATATAAAATACTGTCTTACTTTTAAAACAGTTTATAAAATGTCCGTTTTCAATAATTCGTCAATCGACCTTTAGATTTTTTTCATCTGCAATCATATACAATATGAAAAAAAATTAATTGTCATAGAAAACATCTCAAGCTTAATAATGACGAATATTATTTTTTTTACACTACGTAAATCAACCGTCTTTAAAACCATTTTTTGGTAAATAAAGCAAAACTTTAACTATAAAATTAATAAACTAACTTTAAAAAAAACGGTGATGTATTGGGTATTATTTAATTTTTCTATGTATCCAAAACACATAAAAACGATGACATCTTCGATTTACTTCCATTACGCGCACGTTCGCTTCTTTGTAGTAGGAGACACTCAGGCGTGTTTTAACATATTCCTTGGGCAAAACCGGCGGGTTGAGGGGCCGGGGGAAAGGGCCCGCCAAGCCGTCATCGCGTCATCACGTGATGCACAAGAGCCTTACCCCTCGACCACGATATAAATACTTTATAACTAAAAATATATAAAAGTGAACAAAACTAGGAAATAAGAAATAAATTTATGTGAATAACATGACAACATTTCAATAAGATTTTTTTTTAAATAATTGTTTGCCGCCGAATACATTTTACGCATATTAAAATTCTTATATAATCGTAAAATAAATTATTTATCATAAAAATTTTTTTAATTGTCATAATCATATAATATTAAATTTTAGCTTTGAATATCCCCGGATCTCTCCGCCGTGTGGGATTGACCGATATCGCACGGGCGCGCCCGTCCGTATATTGTTGATACAAATTGTAAAAAAGGGTGATTTGATAATTCTGCCGATGTATTCAAGTCTAGTAAATGACCGACCTTTTGGGTGATTCATCTTTTACTTAAATTACCGCGTCCGTGCGACCATTGTCATGATATGTCTAGTTGTCTAGGCCATTCATGTTCGGACGTGTCTACAGGCCTCATAATGATAATATAGTACCCTTTACACACAGAGTTCGGAGCGGGACGTGCTCCGCGCCACTTCAGGCCACCGCGCAGAAAAGTCTTACAGTGAACAGCGCTGTAAATCGTTATCTTACTTTCGGCCTTTACTTTTCTGCGCGGCGGCCTGAAGTGGCGCGGGGCACGTCCCGCTCCGAACTTTATGTATAAAGGGCATCCACGTAATAATATTTGGATGTTTGGTAAACTAATACCGTTTCAGTCGTAGCGATAATTGACATTTTGAATATCAAAATTTTAATATTAAGAAATAAAATTATTAATTTCTAAAATTCACATTGGAAAGATTATTTTATCTAGATTCTAGAACAATTTTTGTTTTTGCATAATGATTAAAAATAACAAATAAAGAGGTATATTTACAATATATGGGATAGTATCAAAATTTTAATATTTAGAAATAAAATTATTAATTTCTAATATACACATAGGAAAGATTATTTTATCTAGGTTCTAGAACAATTTTTGTTTTTGCAAAATAATAAAAAATAACCAATAAAGAGGTGTAATAACAATTTAAAATGTCACTACCGCGACTGAACCGGTACAGGGTTTGGAAATACGCAATCTGGCCTGCCATGCAGATGGTGGGCAGACGCGTCCCCCGCACAGACCTCCACAAACATCACCTCATGAACCCGGGCACCCCTGCTTAGTCACCAAACGTAACGAACCGCTTGAGGAGACCTATGGCAGAGGTGTTGGTTATCCAGTTAATGGTTCCCGGGGTGGCGGTACCCCGTACTCCCAAATTGGAATTACAAAATCATTAATAATTATTCAATTAGTCCTTATTCAAGCCATCTCTATCCCCCCCTCTCCCCTCCCCCCCGGAAGGAGATGGAGAGAGGACGGTGGGGAAGTACCTGGCTATTCGGACCTAGTCACCAAAAACGGCTAAAGTCATTTCAAGTTAGCTTGGGAGCTTGCGTACCGTCATCCCGGGAACCATTTATTGGATAACCAATACCTCTGCCATCGGTCACCCCAAGTGATTGCTGCTTTTGGTGCATGATAAGAGTTGCCCGAGTTCATGGCGTGAGGTGTGTCCAGGTCTTGGTGGTGAATGCTTTTCCTCATCAATTGCGTGACGGTGACGTAACCAAATAGTTTTTCTAGGATTACTTAAATTATTGAGTACTTGGTTTAAAAAACAACACAGCGTAAAACTCTCGTTAGTATAAGTTCGTTGTGATTTGAAACTCAATGAAACGAAAAATAACGAAAAAGAGACGAACACGTCCATTTAAAGGAGTAACCTTGCAAGAGAATGAGATAGTATAATCGGTCTCCTCTATGTGCGGTGCTTCGTAGCCACTCCGTGTGTGGAAATTTGCTAGAAATTATTTTATGCTAAGAAAAGTAGTAATGCGATGTGAATTCTTTTAATGCATATCAATAACCAAATAGTTTTTCTAGAATTACCCAAATTATTGAGTACTTGGTTTAAAAAACAACACAGCGTAAAACTCTCGTTAGTATAAGTTCGTTCCCCCGGTCCGAACGCACATTTTTTAAGTGAAAACTTCTTTAGCACCGTTGTGATTTGAAACTCAATGAAACGAAAAATAGCGAAAAAGAGACAAACAAATCCATTTAAAGGAGTTAGCTTGCGAGAGAATGGTATAGTATAATCGGTCTCCTCTTTGTGCGGTGCTTTGTAGCATCCCCGTGTGGGGAGCTACGAAGCATTGTGAAAAGATCAAACGAGATATCATTTCTACAGCATTCAGTCCACTTAATCCCGCTTCAGGACTAAAGTTTTTTCGTAAGAATCCAAAATAATCGTCCTGTTTGGTGCCATAGGGCTAGAGTTGTGACCGATTCCAAGTGTAAAACGTGCCCTGAAAAACGAAGAGTTTTAAAACTATACTTTTGGAATTTTTTTTGAATGATTCGTGTACAAAACGTGCTTTTAAGTAAGAATCCAAAATAATCGTCCTGTTTGGTGCCATGTGGCTAGAGTTGTAACCGATTCAAAGTGTAAAACGCGCCCTGAAAAACGATGAGTTTTCTAAAAACTATATTTTTGGAAGATTTTTTGATTGATTCGTGTACAGATCGTGCTTTTAAGTAAGAATCCAAAATTTCAGTCTGTTTGGTGCCATAGGGCTAGAGTTGTGACCGATTCCAAGTGTAAAACGCGCCCTGAAAAACTATGAGTTTTCTAAAAACTATATTTTTGGAAGAGTTTTTGATTGATTCGTGTACAGACCGTGCTCTTAAGTAAGAATCCAAAATTTAAGTCTGTTTGGTGCCATAGGGCCAGAGTTGCAAGTCGATGGGTCGAGAGAGTCAGGCTTGAAAGGTTAAAATGCCTCTCTCAACCAAGCTCTCTTGATCCGGCCCGCCACGCAGCAGGTGGCCAGGTGGCCAGACGCATCCACCGCCAAGACCTGAACAAACCTCACCCCATGAACCCGGGCACCCCTGCTTAGACACCAAACGCAACGATCCGCTTGAGGTGACGTATGGCAGGGGTGTTGGTTATCCAGTTAATGGTTCCCGGGGAGGCGGTACCCCGTATTCCCAGATTGATCCCCCCCCCGCCCTCCCCACTCCCCTGCAATTACTCGTCTACAATTTTACAATAAGTCCTTACTAAAGCCATTTATTTACCCCCCCCCTACCCCCCTACCCCCCCCCCCACCCCGCCACCCCCTACCACCGTACTCCACTACCCCCTTCCCCCCTGGGATGACCTATGGCAGAGGTGTTGGTTATCCAGTAAGTGGTTCCCGAGGCGGCGGTGAAATTCACTCACTCAAATCGTTTCTCCCTGCATGTCCTTTCCCGTGCACCCCGTTCCCTTACACCTTTCCCAGCTTCCCCCTCCCTCGTCTCTTCCCTCTCCGTATAATTTTTTGCCGCACTTCGTACTACCGAAAATATTTATTGTCAAATTATAATAATATATAATTTAGAGTATGTCGCAGCCCTGCAATAATCTCACAACTCTTTGGTAGCCCTAGAACGCGCAATATATACTAGATCAACGAATTAACAGTAATGTTCCATATAGGTACATGTTTTTTTATGACCAATCAGAATGCTTCCCTCTCTGATTGGTCATTTATATAAGATCAACATAGACAAAACGTGTAAAATGTATATGCCACCGAAAAATGGGCGTGGCTTACAGCAAAATCTCGATGACTTAAGTTGATCTATAAGGATCCACATATGTATGCCAGCTTCGGTAATAGATCAACTTATCCGTTTGGATCAACAAGAGCAAACGGATCAACTAAAAACTGGTCTACCGTCACGAAAGATCAACTTAGTACGAGAGGGTATAAATATATATATATATATATATTGGCCTCTTCCCGTAGTGTGTTGATCCAGTAAGAAGTTATAAGCCAAGTTGATCCACCTTTAACACCATATAACTTGGCTATGATGGAATACATCTGTATGATTTTGCAACATTATTACATTAGTTACTAAGGTTGCCAGTTTGCAAGTAAAAATATTTGATGTACTCATCATAAAATTTTAAAAATTTGTATGGGAATCGCTTGCAAATTAACATACTATGTTGATCTGTCGCTTGTAAATAAACATACTTCGTTGATCTACAAAATCGTATAACTTATGTACCTATATGTCGTTTTACAGTTCTTTTGCTGATCCGATTTAAATGACCAATCAGAGAGGTTGTGAAGGAAGCCTTCTGATTGGTCATAAAAAACATGTACCTATATGGAGTTTTACTGTTGATGTGTTGATCCGATACAAAATGGCGCGTTCTAGGGCTGCCACAGAGTTGTGAGATTATTGCAGGGCACTTTAAATTATGTATTATTATTTGACAATAAATATTTTCGGTAGTACGAAATGCGGCAAAAAATTTCACGGAGAGGGAAGAGACGAGGGAGGGGGAAGGCGGGGAAGGTGGAAAGGAACGGGGCGCACGGTAAAGGACATGCAGGGAGAATCAATTTGAGTGAGTGAGTGAGTGAATGAAGGAGGCGATATCAATTATACCGCCGCCCCGGGAACCATTTACTGGAAAACCAACCTCTGCCATAGGACACCCCAGAAAGGGGGGGGGGGGGGGGGCAGCGTCCCAGAATTTACAAAATTACCGTCTTCTTCCCTTTCTAAAAAGATCCCCCACTCAGCATCTAAAGATTCAAAAATTGTTTCACTGATGAAAATTGTCTACTTAAGTTTTCTGAAGGTTTTACTTCTACCGCTACCGTATCTCGGCGGTACCCCAAGCTAACTTGAAATGACTTTAGCCGTTTTTGGTGAAGTAGATCTGCCATAGATCACCCCAAGTGATTGGTGTCCGGGTTCGAGGGGTGAGGTGTGTCTAGGTCCTTGAGGCGAATGCGTTTGCCCACCTACCGCATGGCGGGTCGGATCGGGAGAGACTGATTGAGGGAGACCTTACTTTGAAATCTCCAGTTGGACTCTCTCGCACCGTCACCGAAATGGGGTTTTCAATATTTCTGGGGCGGGTATGTGTGCCGCCGCCCCGGGAACCATTTATCGGATAACCAACTACTCAGCTAAGAATTCAGAAGTCGCAAGATCAAATTATGGCGTGAGTAAGTAAATTTTTTTTGATAAGTTTGTATTATTTTACGACAGTAAGTTGCTTTACGATCCTTGACTAAGAATTCAGAAGTCGCAAGTTAAAATTATGTTGTGCGCAAGCAATTTTTTTTTTTGATAAATTTGTATTATTTTCGATAATGCTTTGCTTAACGTTCCTTGACTAAGAATTCAGAAGTCGCAAGTTCGATTTACGATTAATAAAAAAAAATTATATAAAATATAACGAAGAAAATCTGTGATGGGCGGGCGGTGTGGATTTAATTTGTATGCAAATCTATGGTTTTACTCCGAAATAAAATTTGTTCTCTTTCATATTTTTCAATTTCGGAGTAAAACTATAGATTTGCATTTTGAGTAATTCTAATTTGGGTGTAATACGGGGTACCGCCGCCCCGGGAACCATTTATCGGATAACCAACTACTCAGCTAAGAATTCAGAAGTCACCAGATCAAATTATGGCGTGAGTAAGTACATTTTTTTAGATAAGTTTGTATTATTTTACGACATCAAGTTGCTTTATGATCCTTGACTAAGAATTCAGAAGTCGCAAGTTCAAATTATGGCGTGCGCAAGTAATTTTTTTTTTTTTTTGATAAATTTGTATTATTTTACGATAATGCGTTCCTTAACGATCCTTGACTAAGAATTCAGAAGTCGCAAGTTCAAATTATGGTGTGCGCAAGTACATTTTTTTTGATAAGTTTGTATTATTTTACGACAGTAAGTTGCTTTACGATCCTTGACTAAGAATTCAGAAGTCGCAAGTTCAAATTATGGCGTGCGCAAGTAATTTTTTTTTGATAAATTTGTATTATTTTACGATAATGCGTTTCTTAACGATCCTTGACTAAGAATTCAGAAGTCGCAAGTTCGATTTACGATTAATTAAAAAATATATATAAAATATAAGGAAGAAAATCTGTGATGGGCGGGCGGTGTGGATTTGATTTGCATGCAAATCTATGGTTTTACTCCGAAATAAAATTTGTTCTCTTTCATATTTTTCAATTTCGGAGTAAAACTATAGATTTGCATTTTGAGTCATTGCAATTTGGGTATACGTAATACGGGGTACCGCCGCCCCGGGAACCATTTATCGGATAATTAACTACTCAGCTAAGAATTCAGAAGTCGCAAGATCAAATTATGACGTGAGTAAGTACATTTTTTTTTATAAGCTTGTATTATTTTACGACAGTAAGTTATCAGTTAGATAACCAACTACTCAGCTAAGAATTCAGAAGTCGCAAGATCAAATTACGGCGTGCGCAAGTAATTTATTTTTTTTATGAATTTGTATTATTTTACGATAATGCGTTTCTTAACGATCCTTGACTAAGAATTCAGAAGTCGCAAGTTCAAATTATGGTAGGCGCAAGTACATTTTTTTTGATAAGTTTGTATTATTTTACGACAGTAAGTTGCTTTACGATCCTTGACTAAGAATTCAGAAGTCGCAAGTTCAAATTATGGCGTGCGCAAGTAATTTTTTTTTGATAAATTTGTATTATTTTACGATAATGCGTTTCTTAACGATCCTTGACTAAGAATTCAAAAGTCGCAAGTTCGATTTACGATTAATTAAAAAATATATATAAAATATAAGGAAGAAAATCTGTGATGGGCGGGCGGTGTGGATTTGATTTGCATGCAAATCTATGGTTTTACTCCGAAATAAAATTTGTTCTCTTTCATATTTTTCAATTTCGGAGTAAAACTATAGATTTGCATTTTGAGTCATTGCAATTTGGGTATATGTAATACGGGGTACCGCCGCCCCGGGAACCATTTATCGGATAATTAACTACTCAGCTAAGAATTCAGAAGTCGCAAGATCAAATTATGACGTGAGTAAGTACATTTTTTTTTATAAGCTTGTATTATTTTACGACAGTAAGTTATCAGTTAGATAACCAACTACTCAGCTAAGAATTCAGAAGTCGCAAGATCAAATTACGGCGTGCGCAAGTAATTTATTTTTTTTATGAATTTGTATTATTTTACGATAATGCGTTTCTTAACGATCCTTGACTAAGAATTCAGAAGTCGCAAGTTCAAATTATGGTAGGCTCAAGTAATTTCTAGTTTTTATAAATTTGTATTATTTTCGATAATGCTTTGCTTAACGTTCCTTGACTAAGAATTCAGAAGTCGCAAGTTCGATTTACGATAAATTAAAAAAAATATATAAAATATAAGGAAGAAAATCTGTGATGGGCGGGCGGTGTGGATTTGATTTGTATGCAAATCTATGGTTTTACTCCGAAATAAAATTTATTCTCTTTCATATTTTTCAATTTCGGAGTAAAACTATAGATTTGCATTTTGAGTCACTCCAATTTGGGTATATGTAATACGGGGTACCGCCGCCCCGGGAACCATTTATCGGATAACCAAATACTCAGCTAAGAATTCAGAAGTTGCAAGATCAAATTATGGCGTGAGTAAGTACATTTTTTTTGATAAGCTTGTATTATTTTACGACAGTAAGTTATCAGTTAGATAACCAATTACTCAGCTAAGAATTCAGAAGTCGCAAGATCAAATTATGGCGTGCGCAAGTAATTTTTTTTTTTTGATGAATTTGTATTATTTTACGATAATGCGTTCTTAACGATCCTTGAATTAGAATTCAGAAGTCGCAAGTTCAAATTATGGTGTGCGCAAGTAATTTTTTTTTTGATAAATTTGTATTATTTTCGATAATGCGTTGCTTAACGTTCCTTGACTAAAAATTCAGAAGTCGCAAGTTCGACTTAGGATTAATTAAAAAATATACATAAAATATAAGGAAGAAAATCTATGATGGGCGGGCGGTGTGGATTTGATTTGTATGCAAATCTATGGTTTTAATCCGAAATTGAAAAATATGAAAGAGAACAAATTTTATTTCGAAGTAAAACCATAGATTTGCCTACAAATCAAATCCACACCGCCCGCCCATCACAGATTTTCTTCCTTATATTTTATATATATTTTTTAATTAATTGTTAATCGAACTTGCGACTTCTGAATTCTTAGTCAAGGAACGTTAAGCAACGCATTACCGAAAATAATACAAATTTATCAAAAAAAAATTACTTGCGCACACCATAATTTGAACTTGCGACTTCTGAATTCTTAGTCAAGGATCGTTAAGAAACGCATTATCGCAAAATAATACAAATTTATCAAAAAAAAATTACTTACTCATGCCATAATTTGATCTTGCGACTTCTGAATTCTTAGCTGAGTAGTTGGTTATCCGATAAATGGTTCCCGGGGCGGCGGTTCCCAAGCTCCCAAGCTAACTTGAAATAATAATAATAATAGTGCAACTAAAACCTATAACACATTTTCGCATGTTCGTTACACCCTCCATGCTGTACTTTCTTCAAGTTCAAATATAAATTAAATAAATGTCTGTCTACCTACCTAATCTGTTTGTATTTCATCCGAAAAATAGAGACCTACACCTATTCAATTTCAATTTGTTCAAATAAGTGTTTCTAGAAAAAGCACCGGATGTAACCTAGACGGAACCATCTTCGGCCAGCAAATGAATATCTTAGCGTTGCAGAAGGGCATATGAGATGCACAGTGTAAGCGACCAAAATTTTGCCCTTTCCAGTAATAACCAAGAAATTAGTTGCCGCCGAATAAAATTGTTTGGTTATAGTACCGCGCTTTTAAACTGAAGTCAATCATTGAGTAACGCAAAATGATAAATGCAATAGTAGGAAAGCGAGCCTGACTCAGTTATTACAACACAGCCCTTTCTATTAAATGCAGTTTTTACCGACCGGCTTAGTGGAATACGGGGTAACCTGGGCTAGTACGATCACGCGTTCGTAGTGACGTTTTACATGTTTTGAATACAATGATCACGTGATCGTTTGTTTACAAGTTGAAACACAAGTTTGACATTTTCATTTTTTTTTGGCTGCCTTAGAAAGTATTCAGATTTGCCAAGTTTTTAGCGTTTTTGGTTTCAATATTTCAAACACTCATTTAACTATAATCTAATAATATATTGCATAAATATAATATGATATAATCATTTTTTTATAATAAATCAAGGAAAATAATTCTCCTCAAGGCCTTTGTCATCTTTGGGGATGCTGTGTGGAGGGTCTTTTTTAGAAAAGGAAGGAGAGGAAGTTATGAGAAGGCAAAGGGTATTAGGGATGGGTAGAAATCTGGGGGCAGTGTGTCCAGGAGTTACGGACGTATAAATTCATGCCTCCCACTGCGATGTTCCGAGAGAGTACGGATAGAGAGGTCAAAGGAACTCCCTCAACCACTCTCTTCCGATCTGGCCTGCCATGCAGCTGGTGGGCAGACGCATCCGCTGCCAAGACCCGGACAAACCTCACCCCATGAACCCGGGTACAGGGAACAAATCTTATTATTATCTTCTTCTTCTATTTTATTTTCTTATCGGAGGTTGGCTATAATCAATAAATCTTCACCCTGCAGACTGCTAGTCTTCCTACTATTATGTTATTCTTCTGTTACACTTTCTTGTCGGAGGTTGGCTAACATCAAACTTGGCAAAAAGACGTATGAATCCACTCCTCTTTTTGCGTTGCAAGGTGATGGGTCGAAAGAGTCTGGCTGGAGAGGTCCTGATTATAGTTTTTCTAGGATTACCCAAATTATTGAGTTTTTGGTTTAAAAAACATCTTAGATACAGCGTAAAACTTTCGATATTAAAAGTTCACAGTTTTAAGTGAAAACTTCTTTAGCATTGCACAACACGGGCATGTGCCTAGCATGGTGGTCGAAAATCATAAAATTCATGTAACAAACATTTTAATGAATAAAGAAAACAAAAAAAAAAAAATTGTTATGATTTGAAACTCAATTAAATGAAAAATAGCGAAAAAGGGACAAAAACATCCATTTATAGGAGTTGCGAGAGAATGAGTATAATCGTCTCCTCTTTGTGATGGCTCTACACAAGGAAACATGTTGAAGCATCTCTGAGTGTCTCCAACTACAAGAAAGCGGACACATTGCGTTCTTTTTGAGTATATTTCTAGTAATAATTTATTTTAGTAATAAGTTATTTTGTACTAAGTTATTTGTTGATTACAATATGTAATCAATGTGTGTAATAAAAACATAATTAAATAAATCCTTCGTTACCGGTAGAAGTGAAACCTTCAGAAAACTTAAGTTGACAATTTTCACAAGTGAAATAATTTTTGTTATTATTTAATAGTAAGATAAGAAGTAATGCGATATTAATTCTTTTAATGCAGATAGATAACTTAATAGTTTTTCTAGGATTACCCAAATTATTGAGTATTTGCTTTAAAAAAACAACTTATAAACAGCGTAAAACTCTCGTTAGTAAAAAGGTACCCCAAGTTAACTTGAAATGACTTTAGCCGTTTTTAGTGACTAGGTCCGAATAGCCAGGTACTTCCCCACCTTCCTCTCTCCATGTCCTTTCCCTCTCCGCTTACCTCCATACCCGCTTTGGCGGGCCCTCTCCCCCCAACTCCTCAACCCGCCGGTTCTAAAACAAGGAAACATGTAGAAACATATCTGAGTGTCTCCAACTACAAGAAAGCGGACACATTGCCTTCTTTTTGAGTGTATTTCTAGTAATAATTTATTTTAGTAATAAGTTATTTTGTACTAAGTTATTTGTTGATTACAATATGTAATCAATGTGTGTAATAAAAACATAATTAAATAAATCCTTCGTTACCGGTAGAAGTGAAACCTTCAGAAAACTTAAGTTGACAATTTTCACAAGTGAAATAATTTTTGTTATTATTTAATAGTAAGATAAGAAGTAATGCGATATTAATTCTTTTAATGCAGATAGATAACTTAATAGTTTTTCTAGGATTACCCAAATTATTGAGTATTTGCTTTAAAAAAACAACTTATAAACAGCGTAAAACTCTCGTTAGTAAAAAGGTACCCCAAGTTAACTTGAAATGACTTTAGCCGTTTTTAGTGACTAGGTCCGAATAGCCAGGTACTTCCCCACCTTCCTCTCTCCATGTCCTTTCCCTCTCCGCTTACCTCCATACCCGCTTTGGCGGGCCCTCTCCCCCCAACTCCTCAACCCGCCGGTTCTAAAACAAGGAAACATGTAGAAACATATCTGAGTGTCTCCAACTACAAGAAAGCGGACACATTGCCTTCTTTTTGAGTGTATTTCTAGTAATTATTTATTCTAGTAATAAGTTATTTTGTTTAAGTACAATATGTAATTATTAATTAATAAATACATAATTAAATAAATCCTTCGGTACCGGTAGAAGTGAAACCTTCAGAAAACTTAAATAGACAATTTTCATAAGAGAAATAATTTTTGTTATTATTTAATATTAAGAAAAGTGGTAATGCGATATTAATTCATTTAATGCAGATCGGTAACTTAATAGTTTTTCTAAGATGGCAAAAATTATTGAGTATTTGCTAAAAAAAAAACAACTTAAATACAGCGTAAAACTTTCGTTTGTAAAAGTATACTTTTGGAAGATTTTATGATTGATTCGTGTACAAACAGTGCTCTAAAGTAAGAATCCAAAATTTCAGTCTGTTTGGTGCCATAGGGCTAGAGTTGTGACCAATTCCAAGTGCAAAACGTGCCCTGAAAAACGATGAGTTTTCTAACAACTATATTTTTGGAATTTTTTTTGATTGATTCGTGTACAGACCGTGCTTTTAAGTAAGAATCCAAAATAATCATCCTTTTTGGTGCCATAGGGCCAAAGCTGTGACCGATCACAAGTGTAAAAACTAATACCTACGAACGATGAGTTTTTCTAAAAACTATACTTTTGGTAGATTTTTTGATTGATTCCTGTACAGAACGTGATTTTAAGTAAGAATCCAAAAGTTCAGTCTGTTTGGTGCCATAGGGCCAAAGTTGTGACCAATCGCAGGTGGCCAGACGCATTCGCCGCCATGACCTCTACAAACCTCACCCCATGAACCCGGGCACCCCTGCTTAGTCACCAAACGCAACGATCCGCTTGAACCTATGGCAGAGGTGTTAGTTATCCAGTTAATGGTTCCCGGGGAGGCGGTACCCCATATTCCCAGATTGATCCCCCCCCCGCCCTTCCCACTCGCCTGAAATTCTTCGTCTACCATTATACAATTAGTTCTTACTAAAGCCATTTCTTCACCCCCCCCCTACCCGCCCCCTACCCCTCACCACCTACCCCCCTACCCCCCCACCCACCCCCGCCCTTCCCACTCCGCTGCAATTACAATTATACAATTAGTCTTTGCTAAAGCTATTTCTTCACCCCCCTACACCCCCTCCATACCCCCCTACCCCCCTACCCTGTATTCCCAAATTGTAATTCCTCATTTTTAATTTTCCAATTAGTCCTGACTTAAGCAATTTCTATTTCCCCCCCCCCCCTGTCCCCCCCCTCCCCCTACCCCCCCCCCCCCCCCCCTCCCTCAGGAGTGACCCATGGCAGAGGTGTTGGTTATCCAGTAAATGGTTCCTGGGGCGGTGGTATAATTCACTCACTCACTCAAATTGTTTCTCCGTGCATGTCCTTTCCCGTGCACCCCGTTCCCTTACACCTTTTCAGCCTTCCCCCTCCCTCGTCTCTTCCCTCTTCGTAAATTTTTTTGCCGCACTTCGTACTACCGAAAATATTTATTGTCAAATTATAATAATATATAATTTAGAGTATGTCGCAGCCCTGCAATAATCTCACAACTCTTTGGTAGCCCTAGAACGCGCAATATATACCAGATCAACATATTAACCGTAATGTTCCATATAGGTACATGTTTCAGACACCAATCAGAATGCTTCCCTCTCTGATTGGTCATTTATATAAGATCAACATAGACAAAACGTGTAAAATGTATATGCCACCAAAAAATGGGCGTGGCTTACAGCAAAATCTCGATGACTTAAGTTGATCTATAAGGATCCACATATGTATGCCAGCTTCGGTAATAGATCAACTTATCCGTTTGGATCAACAAGAGCAAACGGATCAACTAAAAACTGGTCTACCGTCACGAAAGATCAACTTAGTACGAGAGGGTATAAATATATATATATATATATATATAAATCTAGCTATATCAATGAATATATATGTAATATACACACTTTAAAACAGAAATATTTCCGTGTAGATTGGAATGAAAACTAATGTGCCACTGTCACAGTGCCTTTTCATTATTATAGAATGAGACTGCTAATCAGTATTGCGTACCTATACTCTATACTGCCTAGTATAGAGTATAGGTACGTACGTACGTAGGTAGGTATTATACTGCCTGACATCATATTCCTCCTTTATTCGTCATTCCTTTTGATTTTGAATTTGTACTGTGCGATTTTGAAATTTAAGCGACGAATGGTCAGACTTTTGATTAACGAAAATCGCCCACGTTGCGTTTCTTGAGACTGAAGATTTCATAAGACTGTTCATGTTTTCAACCTTTTTTTTTCAAAATAATGAAATGAAATCAGTTTGTTTTATATACGCGAAGTTTAATGTTAGCAATAAACCAAAAATATTGGTGTGGGTGAATAATATTTGGTCTGGAGCCCCAAAATACCTGAAAAAACCCTTTACTGTGCAGAAACGGGCGGTCCGTTTGATAGACTCTCCTAACCTAACAAACGGATTGCAATCTTTAGAGCACAGGCGCCAGGTGGGAATGCTGTCCTTGTTCTCCCGGCATTACAATGGAAGATGCTCCGAGGAACTAGCGTCATTGATCCCCTCGGCACCGGTGCGTAGTCGGGAAACACTCCAAACGCGCGCTCAACATTTGTACACGGTTGACATTAGTCACATGAGAACGGGTCGTTTCTACGACTCGTTCTTGAGTTCAACAGCTCGGCTGTGGAACGATTTGCCGGCCTCTGTGTTTCCTCCCTCCTACAACATGGGTCTCTTCAAGACCCATGTTCACTCCTTCCTCTCCTCAAAAACACCCTTCAGACAGCATCTTCAAAGATGACATAGGCCCTAAGGGAAATTATTTTCCTCAGAGCCTCCTGTGTTGAGTTAATGTAAAAAAAAATATTTATTTAACTGTACGTCAACTATTTAACGCAGATGTTGGGGTACATGTAATGTTTTTAGTATGTTGATAGATATTTTAGAGTGGAAGATACTGTCAATTTCGTCCGTGTGTAACACCATCATTCAGAATTGCATGAAACGGCCTTAGGATAGGCCGTTTCAAGCAATGTTTTAAATCTAATAGCGGTGTTTGGTGACCAGATGTGAATAGCCAGGTGCTTCCCTGCCTTCCTCTTCCCGTCTCCTTCCGCATCCCACTACCTTCAGCCTTACAGCATACCATAATAACTGGAAATACCGTAGTCTCACTGGTTTTAGACGACTGGGAGCAGTGGGGACACTTGAACACAGTTTTTTTGAATTATTACCATCAGCTGGTTTATGTAACTTATCACATGCCACTTGCAGCATTACCGATAGAATCTAGTTACCTTACGAAGTGCGCGGTTTATCCTTTTATAGGCGGCCTCTATTTGTAGCCTGTTATGGTTTTTCTTAGGAAATTTCACGATAGTGCTCATGTCATTTTTTTTAAAGAAATGACTCGACTAATGAAACAATTTCAAAGCAATATGTAGCAGGTGTTCTGCTACTTGAAAATGTCACAAAAAATAACAATAATATATTCTATTCTATTATTTTTTCGTGGGTTGAAATTTGATTCATGCAAACATACTTCCGTGCTTTATTAATCCCGTGATAGTACTATGTAAGTAGGATGAGAACTACCTACCGCCTACCTGCAAAACAGATTGTCCACGTCATATTTCCTGAAGCCGTAAAAGAAAACAAGCGTTATGTTTTAATCAACCAAAAATAAGTACTTGTCAGTAATATATACATTCAGTTTATACAGGGTTTACAGGACGCACTTGTCTTACTTTAACCAGTGATTCCTGACATTATTTGGAATAACAATGTAAATGAAATTTAGGTCTCCAATGATAGGTATTGGATAGGTAGGGGTCGGGGTGAGCGGTTATTTGTCCACTCGGCTGAGTGACCAGTGATGAAATGTGGAAGGAAAATTATTTCACCGGAGACCAAATGTTATGAAATCACTATTTAGATTAATCTTTACAACGAATAGGTTTACATTACGAACATCAAAAAATATGCTACGGATAAATTGAAACCTTTACTACCCTTTGCATTGATTGGAATTACAATAAAATTATTATTTATGTAACAAAAAATATAAGCGTAAACTAGTAAAAAAATGTTTTTACATGACTTAACTATGAAGTGATATAAGAAACAATTTTTAAAAAATGCCCCTTTGTGGCTAAGACTGTTTTTGATGGTTTGTGTGATCTACCTTTTTTTCATTCTTGTAGAATTATGCAAAAATAAATAAAAATCACTTTTTCGCTTACTTACCTCGTGCAAATAAGACGCTCGATTATGAATTTTGAAGGCATGAGAATCGAAATATATCTAGCGTTTATGTTCCTCTTAAATTTTTTAAATAAAAAAAAATTCGAAAAAAATAAAATTCATAATCCTTTCAATTTGGGAGGCGGGTACGGGTACCGGCGCCTCCATTTATTGAATAACCGTAGGACCCCTGCCGTAGGTCGCCGCAAGTTTTAATTTTTTTTTTAAATACCCCTTTATGGCTTAGACTATTTTTGACGGTTTGTATGATCTCACTTTTTTTCATTCTTGTAAAATATGCACAAAATAAATAAAGACCACTTTGGCGCTTACTTGCCTCTTGCAAATAAGACGATCGGTTTGAAATTTTGAAAGCGTGAGAATCGAAATATTTCTAGCGTTTCTATTCCACTTAAGTACATTTTTTTACTCCAAATAATGTCAGGAATCACCGGTGAAAGAAAATCATTCTACGTCCTGTAGAACCCTGCCTACTCGTATTCAATTTCTCACTACTGAACTACTGATGTAATATTTTTTATGCTTACACTATTCACGGGGTATTTATTGCAATTTCATTATGGTCTCGTATAATCAATCAGATGGGAAAAATTATTGATCCACATTTGGTCGTGCTTAGATCAAAAGAGCACTTGAAAATGCTAATCGTATCATAATTCATTATATCGACTTTTCTGTCCCTTGGCAAATCTTTTCAAGCTACATTTTTATCTTTATTATCATTTAAGGCCCGGTAGTAAGCGTTAAAAAAGAAGAAGAAAGGTATGTACATACGAATGTAAGAGGGAGCACGCCAATATAAAAAAAACCGATTATAATTACGCGAAGATATTGAAAAAAATTAACACGACTCGTTTAAAACAGAGCAAAACTCTCGACAAATGCTTAGGCTGTATTTAAAAATACATGTGATTTTTTTTCATAGCTATAACATGTTAAATAACAGAACAAAATATTTTTGTTATTGTTTTTGGGGTGTTATGCCCTGTTTCGCTACCTCCTTCTTTAGCCAACGTTTCGGACAGCGTTACAGTGTCCATCATCAGGGCAGATGAGCGATGTCCATCATCAGCTGGACACTGTAGCGCTGTCCGAAACGTTGGCTAAAGAAGGAGGTAGCGAAACACGGCATAACACCCCAAAAACAATAACAAAAATACTTTTTGGCCGTGAAAACCTAAAAACACACCAGAACAAAATATGTTAATAATAAATTTCGGAGCATTCTTCTCCATTTTTTTCTATAGGGGGAATTTCATATAATAAGCGTTTTGGCTCAACAAATGTACAGATTTTATCTTTAAAAATAACATTTATTTTTTATTAACTTAAAAACTGGAATTTTTAAGAAAAAATATTTTATAGATAGGTAGAAATGCGGAATGCGGGGGCTTAAACCTGCTTTACTATTTTTGTAGCTTGGTAGCAGGTACATATTAACAGTTTATATAATAACATGGTACATTTTCAAACGGTATACACACATGTTTAAAAACGTTGATGAGAAATTAACAGTTAGACATTAATCTAAAAATTCCTAGATATCAAATTAACAGATGGATCAATAAGTTAGATCAGAGGTTCCCAAACTTTTTTTTCTCGTAGACCACTTTCAAAATTTCACTGGTCACGGTGGACCCCCTGCTGGTACATTTCTACCATATTCCCAAAACTTGACATGCGTTTTTTTTTTTACACCAGCTCCACACAGGAGGCCCTGAGGAAAATATTTTCCCTCAGGGCTTATGTCATCTTTGGGGATGCTGTGTGGAGGGTTTTATTTAAGGAAAAGGAGGGTAGGAGAGTTCTGGGAAATTGGGGTTCCCGCCTCCCAAATTGTACTGAATATAAAATGGCGAGGTTATGGTCTGTCACAACGGAGCAGTACCGGATCTACGACTTTTTCAAAGGGGGGCAAAATTTTTTTTTTTACATAAACTCCACATAGGAGGCCCTGAGGAAAATAATTTCCCACAGGGCCTATGTCATCTTTGGGGATGCTGCGTGGAAGGTTTTTTCAAGGAAAGGAAGGAGAGGAGAGTTCTGGGAAGGAAAAGGGTTTAAGGGGTGGGTAGGAATCTGGGTTTCAGTGTGTCCTGGTCATCCGCCTCCAGGCCTAAACAAACCTCACCCCATGAACCCGGGCACCCCTGCTAAATCACCAAACGTAGCGAACCACTTGGGGTGACCTATGGCAGAGGTGTTGGTTATCCAATAAAGGTTCCCGGGGCGGCGGTACCCATTCCCGCCTCCCAAATTGAAAATGGACCAGTATTCGAGATTATATTTGCCACGACGAAGGGGGCGTAATGGGATATGGGACACGGGGGGGGGGGGTTGAGTTCCCATCCCAGAACAGTACACCCATATCCCATTACGCCCCCCCCCCCCCGCCTAGTTGGGCGTTTTAAGATCTCAGGCATAACTGGTATGGCGTGCGCTGTACGTCAGTCGCTCTGTTATGGAGGGGGCGTAATACGATATTAGACCGGGAGTGGGGTGGGATATGGATTTGGGGCACGGGATGAGTCTCAATCGAAACCACTTACAGCTTGTGAACCCCCATTTCTTTATCGCGCCTACGTGGATCCCCGTCGGGTCTCCCATGGACCCCTGGGGGTCCATCTGGACCACTTTGGGAATCACTGAGTTAGATTAACCTTAGTCAAGCAAGTGGTACATTCCCAAACAATTATAAAAAACAATCCCAACCCAAACCATAAAATGGAATGCCGTAAAGACCCACAACATTGCCCAATCCTTAAAATATAGCAAATGATTTTAGAAATAATTGTAAATAATAAAATATTAGTAAAGAACATTTTTTGAAAAAAAAAAAAATTTTTTTTTAATCAATTTGACTTATAAAAACACAAGCACCCAAGATGATATCGCGCAGTTAACGAATCACCTATACATACACCGCCCTAGATTCCGATGAAAAATGTCTAGGAATATTTATAGACTTAAAAAGGCCTTCGACAGTGTATCACATAAAAGACCGATACATAAATTAGAATCAATTGGAATAAATAGAAAAGTCTCAGCATGGAAAACTAGTTACCTAACTAAAATTCCCCAAGAAGTCAAATAAATTGATCAAGTTAGCGACTATGAATGTGGTGAAATCTCAATACCTCAAGGTACGGTATTAAGCCCTTTGCTATTTATCACATATATCAACGATATATTTAATGTCTTTAAATATGAAAAAATTACCTCCTACATAGACGACAAATTGATTCAACGCTAAAATAATGATGGAAATAAATAACATGGCGAACACAGACATCAATAAACTAAAAAAGCGGTTTTACATAAACTTGCTAACACTAAATTTAAAAAAAAAAAATATATATATATATATATAAAATACCGTTTTCTATTAAAAAAAACACGAACCAAGGAAATAAAAATAATAAACCACTTTAGAACAAATAAACAAAAATATTACTACAATATCTCGTGTTAAGTGATATAGAGCAAAACCGAAATAAAATATCTAAGCATAGTGGAACAATGCCTAAAAGAGTCCACAAATATAAATGTACCCGAAGATAGAGTGAGGAAACTGATGTCTAAGATATTTCCTTTCCAAATCTGTAGATGTCTAAGATATTCTAAATAAAGAGTTACTCAGAATGACGTACTTTGCCTTCTGTCAATCAATAATACAATATGGGATTATAGGATGGGGTGGAACTTATAAAGAATACACACATACGCTTTACATAGCACAAAAAGTGATATTAAAAACAATTCTACTTAAAACATATACGCACTGATTAGAACTCCTGTTCAAAGAAATTAAAGTCAGAAAACTAAATACTCCTACCGTGCAACATTACAAATTTACGAAGAAAATATCTTAATGCATAAAAATTTATGTTTCCTTATTTGTCCCTTATGTATTCCTAAACCATTCATCCAAATACGATGAAACTTTGGTAATTTGTTGTATGCATGCCCGCGAAGGTTTCTATGTAATGGTGAGCTATGTCATTATGAAATTATTTCCTATACCATTCGACCGATTGCGATGAAATTTTGGTGAATTGTTGTGCGCACCCGGGAAGGTTTCTATGTATACTGGTGAGCTCTGGCGTATGAAATTTTTAAATAGGTGCCGCACGAGTTATTTGAATTTTTTTCCTTTTTTTTAAATTTTTCTTTATTCATTGATTTTAAGATTATTTTTCGACCACCATGATTGGAGGTGGTCAATGAGTGTATGTTGTAAAAATAATGGAAAACTCATAAAAACAACTCCCAAGTCCAAAATGTAAAAAAAAACAATAGGGAAACTCAATTATAAACATCTTGAAGTAAAGTTATTTAACACATTACCAGAAAGTATCTGAAATAAAAATAACAATTTAAAAATTTTAAATTTCATCTTTACACATAAACTGAATAATTTCAAATATAAATAAAGAAATAACGAACGTCAAAATACATCACCATACACCCAAGCCTAGCTTTATTATGGAGGTACATATCGTACACAAAAATGTGTGAAATTATTAGTGGTATGTAAATCATAGCATATTTCTGTAAATGATTTAACTTTATTTTTTGAATAAACATATAAAAAAAACAGTTCAGTTATAAATACAGATTTATATAAATATAACAGTTTAACATGAACAACTCGTTAACATGAACGGTCACATCAATAGTTTCATTTTATAGATTATAATAAAATTATAAGTATGTGAATTTTAATTAGAAATGCAAAGGCTTCAGTAGGGCTTCAATAAAAAATCATCTATATCTAATATCAACTTCGTTAGAATATATTTGACTTTAGCAGTATAAACAGTATTGTTATTAATTGACATATTTTGGGTCCAATATAATTTAGGGTTTTTTTTACTGTATTTATTGGTAAATTTTTGAACCACCAATTCTTCATTTTGAGTGAAGTGTATCTACGTTAATTATTATCATTATGTTTAGATTTATATGTTATCTATGACGTGATGCTCTGGAAATATGATTTTTTTATAAGTTACCAGTTTTACAATCCGACTTCGCCCAAAGGCACTCTTTCACGAAAATTATTATTGAAAATTTGAACCATAATACATAAATCTCTTGCTGACTTATTTTTGATTAGTTAAATGGAAGTTTAATGAAGTAAAATCAATCATTGTGAAAACGATGTTGCAAGCTCAACCCGTCTTTTAGGAGAATTTGCTGCTTTGGAAAACAGATTTTTGGATTATAATTAAGATATAAAATAATCTAATTGAAATTATAATTGATAATAAAACATTCTATGAAGTCGTTACGCATAGAGCCTTGCGCAATTGTGTATTTTGCAACCTGCCAACAAGAGGAAATCAAAAAATCTCCAACCATTCCTGTTGAAGGTTCTATTGAATTTTCTTTCGAATAAAATGGGATTCTTTCAAATTTAATGCACAGCTGTTGATTCAGATCGGAGGATTAGGTTTGGGAGATCAGGAATTTGATACGGCATCTATTTAATAATGATCCCATCGAAATGCATAGGTCTATGTTCTTCGAGGGAAATATCATGAAGGCGATGAATATAGAAATAGATAAATGGCATCAAGTAATGCAAAAGCATAACTCTGGAGTAGCTGAAGTGGTCCGTAGATGAGAGAAAGACTTAGAGAAGAACTTCAAAACTGTTGTGATGGCCAATGGCAGATAATTTCACCATACAAATACGCCAAAAAATTGAACTGACAGTGATGTAACCAGAACGTGTAGTTCAGAGTCCTCTCTTCAATTTATTCAGCTTCACAATTCACAACATTTCAGAAACTGGGGTTGGCGTATATGCTTTAGTTTCGTCGACTCTTGTATGTGTATAACCACGTTAAAAGAATACCATTTTTTCATAACAGTTTTCGTTTTGTTTGAGGGAGACACGTTTCCAGTATTGGAAAAGTTAAGGAGTGTTGATAGTTATATCACTTGAAGAATAAATTATTAAAATATCAATGATTATTATATTGCCTTTTAAATGGAATACTTTATGCATTATTTCATGCCATTAGATACAGGTAAATGTCGAGAGATATAATGAAAGCATTAAGCATTATGCCTGATTGCTACTTGAAGTAATGCTTTTAATTGGTGATTACCGCCATTAATTTACTGCAAGAACCTTGTCAGGAAGGCTTTCCCGCATTGTATCGTAAAAATTACGACTAATGGCAGTGATTTTGTGTGGGACACAATTCCTCGCAAACCTGTGTTAACCTGATGAACGCGGCTATATTATATTATATGAGATATTGATAGCGGGCCCCTTACGTGACTTTCGCAAATGTGATCCAAGGAGTTCAACAGTAAAACAAGTAAAACAAGTAAAACAGCCAGAAAAAAATTAGCCAGAAATTATTTTTAATCTATCTTAATAATTTTAGCATTAAATATTTCTGATACCTACCTAAAATGCCTCACCAATCAATTTGGGAGGCGGGAATGGGTGCCGCCACCCCGGGAACCTTTATTGGATAACCAACACCTCTGCCATAGGTCACCCCAAGTGGTTCGCTACGTTTGGTGACCAAGCAGGGGTGCCCAGGATCATGGAGTGAGGTTTGTCTAGGTCTTGGAGGCGGATGACCAGGACACACTGAACCCCAGATTCCTACCCACCCCTTAACCCTTAAACCCTTTTCCTTCCCAGAACTCCCCTTTCCTCCTTTTCCCTAAAAAACAAAACCCTCCACACAGCGTCCCCAAGGATGACATAGGCCCTGAGGGAAATTATTTTCTTCAGGGCCTCCTGTGTGGAACAGCAAGCACATAAATAAAAATAGGGATTATCAAAAAAATATTGCCAATTTGCGGAAAGGTTTTAAAATATGTCGGTACAAACATGAAATAAAAATATTCATGAATAAAAATAGGCTTGAATAGTATTATTTAAACGCTCTACGTAACCATTTACTGCACAAAACAAGCTTGGCATTTTATTGCTATAAATATCCTTCTTTTGTTTGTTTTTTTTTTTGTTAATGTGAATACCGCCGGCCTGGCGGCCTCCGTGGTCCCGAGGTAAGACTCTCGACTCACAATCCGAAGGTCGCGGGTTCGAACCCGGCGTGCGCAAACAAATTTTATTTGATTAATTTTTGTATTTCACAATTAATTAATTAAAAATAATAAATAGTGTATTTGCGGCACGTTCCAGAGTGGAAGATACTTTCAGTATCGCCCTGGTGTAGGACCACCATTCAGAATTGAAACGTAGCTTGAAATGGCTTTAGCCGTGTTTGGTGGCCAGATCTGAATAGCCAGGTACTTCCCTACCTTTCTCTTCCCCATCTCCTTCCCCCCACCATTATCTTCAGCCTCACAACATACCCCAGTTGAGGATGACATAGTCTCATTGGCTCCGCAGTTGCGGTATTCATATAAAAATAAAAAAGCACAAGATTCCCAACTGCTCCCAACCATTTGGAGACAGTGAGAATACCTAGGGCATCCCCAATAAAATCCCCACGTGGGTGAAGGTAGTGGGGAGTGGAAGGAATTGAGAGATATTAAAGTGGGTCAGCACCAGACTACATATTTAGATCTGATCGATCTGAACAAACACCGCTAAAGTAATCAATAATGCGTTATGCGCTAACTAACTAATATCCTAACTTTTTTTTTTTTTAATGTGAATACCGCCGGCCTGGCGGCCTCCGTGGTCCCGAGGTAAGACTCTCGACTCACAATCCGAAGGTCGCGGGTTCGAACCCGGCGTGCGCAAATAAATTTTATTTGATTAATTTGTTGTATTTCACAACTAATTAATTAAAAATAACATATAGTATATTTGTGGCATGCATATTTGTGGCATGTTCCAAAATGGAAGATACTCTCAGTATCGCCCTGGTGTAAGACCATCATTCAGAATTGAAACGTCGCTTGAAATGGCTTTAGTCGTGTTTGATGACCAGATCTGAATAGCCAGGTGATTCCCTACCTTCCTCTTCCTATCTCCTTCCCTTCACCATTATCTTCAGCCTCACAACAATTTAAAAAAAATCGCACAAGATTCCTAGGGCATCCCCAATTAAATCCCCATGAGAGTGAAGGTAGTGGCGAGTGGAAGGAATTGAGGGATATTAAAGTGGGTCAGCACCAGACTATTAAGATCTAATCAATCTGAAAAAACACCGCTAAAGCCATTTCAAGCAATTCTGAATGGTAGTCTTACAACAGGGCAATACTTAGAGAATCTCCCACTTTGGAACGTGCCGCCAATACACTATAACACGTAGATATTGTTTGTTTGCTAAAATCTTAGTTGTGGTCTGAATGCTTTTGAAGCAGGGAAACAATTTGGATCAATATGTTATTATTTTTCACATTATATCAAACATAGCAATAACTTCGTCATCGCCTTGCACCGCAGTGGGGAGGATGGATTCACACTTCCGTCACTCCTGGAGATACTAATTTCCTGATTCCTAACCACCCTTTATACCCTGTTCCGTGTCAGAATTTATTGTTCTTTCCTTAAAAATACACCGCATACCCAAAGAAGGAAATGTTTTTCCTCAGGGTCTCCTGTGCGGAGCTAGTGTTAAAAAAATATGCATATATATATCCAGCATTGATTGGGTTAACAACTGGTAATAATATGCCTCATCGCCCACGCATTTCTGAGTAAAATTAATCGAGTATACGGAGGCGTTTCAAGAAAAGACAACTATCGAGAACCAAACCAATCCTTTTTACAATCTTAAATCACGAGTATTGCTAGTTCCTAGCTATATATATTCAGGCACACTATCGTAATTATCACTAACATAATTGTTCAAACTTTTATTAACCCTGTGTACTATTGTATAACAAACCTTATTTTTATGCGCTTAGGTATTAGCTACAAATTTTTGTCGATTCGGTTACGCGTTCTGATAAACGCATAAAAATAATAAATTGAAAACGAAGTGTTTCCGTGATAAATTCGTATTTAATTAGTCAGTGGTTGAGTGGGCATCGCGTTTGGGTCCCACCCGGGCGTCCCGTGTTCGATTCCTCGGCTGGCTAAGTCCTCCATCACAACACAAGCAACATTTTCGGCTTTCTGTGGTGGCAGTAGGAGATTTTCAAACATTGTTGGGTTATTCGTAACCCGGGAATGTTTGTCTTTCTTTAAAAAAAAAAAATTAATAAGGTTAAACGGAACACTATACCAACATTGGAACATACGTTACAATCTACTAATTAATTACAAGTGCTAATTTAATTATTTAAGAAGATATAAAATGTTATGCTATGTTAGATAAAGCCTAACAATCCCATTTCGTATCAGTGACTCAATGCAATACTGTATTTGTTAGCCCTTCTTGAAATATTTGACTTGAAAGATTGGCGAAATTATTTATTCATATTCGTATTGAATATTTACGGGTGCAAACAATCAATTCATCTTAATATTTTTAAGCATAACTTGCAAAAAGTATTTTAACATAAAATAATTAAATTGACGCCATCTGTGAATGCGTCGATTATAACCTACGTTCCGTATAATATTTAGTTTAATCAACATTAAAATAACACAAATGTATGTTTATCGAAACGCCCGTGGAAGAAATGGCCCGATCAAGTGAACCAAATATTTGTGCGTGATGGTCAGTCAGTCAGTCAGTCATTATTTTGAAATTTCTTAATTTAAATAGTGTTTATAAAAAGAACCGAAAAATTAGTAAAATTTATTTATCAAATGTGAATTATTTGGACTTTCTTATTCGCATATTTTCAATATTATGGTACCCATACGCTGAGAGAAAATTTTCACTATCATTGAGATAATGACCCCACCTTCCTCTTTCCCATCTCTTACCTCCCCCCCTCACTACCTTCAGCCTCACAACATACTCCAATTGGGGATTCCATAGTCTCACTGGTTCCAGACGGGAGCAGCTGGGATTCTTGTAAATGTATTCCGATTAAAAAAAAAGTTACTTTTTTTGGACACTTTGCATAATTCCTTGATTGAAATTTGAAAAAAGTTAAAATACATGGTTTGTTGACGCAATTATGTATACCTATCTATATACCTTGTTCCATTTCTCTACCCATCCTTTTTGTACCACAATTACCTGTCCCTACTGACAATATTACCTACCGTACAACAATAAATCTATATGTCAGTGAGTCTGTTAAAAGAAACTGTGCAACTAACACCATTATTCTCTCAGTTTTATATAACATCGACCAGTTTATGGAAGCTTGTGCAGTGAGTGACTTAGTGCTCCCTCAGACCATAAAATTGAGCCGAACATCAACCATAAGGGGTAAGTCAGTTTCCTTCCCCATTCATCTGTTTACCATTCCCCATAAGTATTCACAAGCATAACATTTTTTTAAATATATTGATACAGTCCACTCCACGCATTTGCGATACCATGGTTCATAAATAAGTAGGTAAGTATTTAAGTCCTACTTGCAAATCTTATGATTTAAGAGGAAATTTTGGTTAGATTTTATTAAATGAGAGCAAAATATGCACATACTTTATTGAACACGAGGTCTTCTGCAGTAGCGGTCGGTGACTTTTTGTATAAGGGATGCTGGAGAATACCCACTTGCAATTATCGACACGATGCCTTTATCGACAAAAAACAGTCTGTCAAATAAGCTTTATTCAACCTTTATGCTTCCCATTAAATATTACAGTTCCCTAATTAAATGAATTAAATAGGTATTACGAAAGATATTCAATATATCAATCGGATTCGGCAGACAAAAAATAACTGTCGAAAGGTGGTCAGGCAAACAAATTTATAATGGTCCTATTTAAAATGTTGGGGTTTATAACTAGGCTAACTAGAAACTTTAACAATATAAAGTGTATTAAAATGTTATATTTTGCTTATGTTAGAAGCCAACATGAGTACAATTCTCCTGTCTGGAATCCTCATTATAATATGCACGTACAAGCTGTTGAAAGAATACAAAACAAATTCTTACGTTTTCTAAATTTTAAAATGGGTATTCCAGCAAATATGTTAAACTACAACACAATTTTAAACGATATGAATATGCTTAAATTGTCAGACAGAAGAATTTTCACTGACTTGGTATTTTTATATAAAATTCTAAATGATTTAGTTGATAGTCCGGTATTACTTGAATTGATAAGCTTCCGAATTCCACTTCGTAATACTAGAAGTCAGGATTTATTTCAGTGCAGAAATTCTGGGACTAACTACCATGTGTATTCCTCTTTGCCCAGAATACTAATGGAGGGAATCAATTATACCAAGTCAGTGGACATCTTCAATTTATCTTTGAATAAATATAAAATATTGTTATTGAGGCAGTTCAGTTATGTACAATAAAATGTTTTTTCTATGCTATATATGTAAAAGCCCCGAAAAAGGGCGTTTATTTATAAATAAATAAATAAATCCACTCGCTCCGGTTAAGCTATTCTGTGCACTATGCCTATAAGCATTAAAGTCGTATTCTGTGCGTTGGATGCTCCTATGGAATCCGTATTTGCTCTTACTTCAACGATCGCAGGCTTGACTACACGCGCATGCGCGAATATCAAAAATATCACACTCGTTTCTGCTTCGGGACGCGGAATGAACGGAGAATTCACTGTTTTGCTTGTGTTGGTGAGTTTACGCGACGTTCGAGCATCGAGAATGCATACATATTACATATTATGTATTTTGATCTGCTCCGTGTGTCGTGTTCGTGTTAGTCTCTGAAGTCGTTATTGCAGTATCTAGTTTACGGCTAGAAAAAAATTCAAGTCTTTTAATTCGGAATAGAAACACAATAATTATTATTATACTTATTTTAAACCTAGAAAAGAAGGGAAGCGCAGCATCCACAGTATCTATGGACGGACCGCGTCTGTTCACAGAATAATTATTGGTTATAGATGTCAAATAAGATTTAAAATTATAAAAAAAAACATCTGTCAACGTGTTAAAAAATACGACATTCGTGCTTCAGCATAGTCAATTCGATGTGTTTGTAAAGCTGTTTTGCGGGGAGAATATTGATGATTATTGCATTGAAATGCAAAATGCACGTGGGAAGATTGGAGCTGAGAGCTTTGGGATTTTAGGTCAAAGGATATCAACAAAAATAATTCGAAAACCGGTCCCAAACGCAATGAACGAAACAGGAAATTATTATTGTATCTGGCAACGTAACACTATGCAGCTTTTGCAATCTGACTGAAAATCTTTTATGCAAAGCTTCGTGCTTTTTACCGAGAATATTTCTGACAAATCAATTTAAGGTGATGACGTGATCGTGTAAAATTCAGGATCAGGCCGCTAACAATAACACTCCTTATGCAGAAGGAAATAAGGTTTAAATTCACGTTTATCACCAGCCGCCCGTTTTGATGTATTCACTAAAAAAACACCGTACCTATTTATATTGATAATGATTATGATATTTTGACATTCGTTGCAACAAATGGATTTATCAATTCAGTAGGTTTTCCCAATCTTATATGTACATAAAAATCAATATTTGCTCAATATTTGCTCAAAAATCAATATGTACATAAAAATCAATGTTTGTTCGTGTTTAATGCACTGCCACACTGTTCATCCGATTGCGATGAAATTTTGGTGATATGTTATGCGCACGCCCGCAAAGGTTATAGACTATATATAATGGTAAGTTCTGGCGTTACAAAAATTGTATAAATGAAAATGTGTGTGCTTCATATATTTTAGGGGCAGGGAGAAAAGGCAGGAGAGGGAGGGGAACGGTAGAGGTGGGGTTCGCGGGAGGGGTGAAGAGGGAGGGGGAAGGCGGGGAATGTGGAAGGGGAACGCGGAAGGGAAGGGAACTCGGGAGATGAACGGGGGCGCACGTGAAAGGACATGCAGGGAGAATCAATTTTTTTAAAGGCATTGCAACGCATGCCGGGTACCAGCTAGTTGACAAGTAAATATTGACGACCTCCGTGGTCTAGGAGTAAGGCTCTAGACTGAAGGTTGTGGGTTCGAATTCCGACGTGGGCAAGTAAATTTTATTTGATTAATTTGTGTTATTTCACAATTTATTTATTTGCAAATAATACATGGTATATTCGTGGCACATTTCAGAGTGGAAGATACTCTCAGAATCGCCCTGGTGTAAGACCACCATTCTGAATTAAAACGTCGCTTGAAATGGCTCTAGCCGTGTTCAGTGACCAGATCTAAATAGCCAGTTACTTCCTCACGTTCCTCTTCCTCATCTCCTTCCCCTCTTTTTTTAGAATTTTTTTTAGGTTTTAAAAAAAAAATGTGAAAAAAGTCTCCTTAAAAATTCATTCATATTTTTAACACCAAATTATGTCTGGAATCACTGGCTAAGTACGTCTCTTAAGGTAACGTTTCCCGGCTCAAAAAGAAGAAGATGGAGAGATGTGTAATTAAGAATGTTGGACAGAGCGCGCTAATATTTTCAATAATAAAATTGAAGCGAAAATTGTGAAAATGCTTAATAAAACATGACTCGTTTAAAAAATAGCAAAAATCTCGTGGGGGTTGTCTAAAACAACGTTCAAAGAAACACTGTGATTTTTATCATAGATATAACTTGTTAAATAATAGAGACAGGCTTGAAAATAAAAATTTTCGGAGCATACTTTGCGATTTTTTTCTATCGAGGGAATTTCATATAATTTGCGTTTCGGCGTGGGGGTTGTATAGACATTATCTTCAAAATAACATAAATTTTTTTTAAGAGCTTTAAAACTTCAAATGTTCAAGGTAGATTTGCAAGAAATCGGTAGAAATTCGGGTTGTGGCGGCTTAACATCCTGAATATGTTTTGTTATTAAGGCGGCGCTTCCCCGTTCAAAAAGAAGAAGATGGAGAGATATGTAATTACGAATGTTGGACAGAGCGCGCTAATATTTTTAATGATAAAATTGAAGCGAAAATTGTGAAAATGCTTGAAAATAAAACATGACTTGTTTAAAATAGAGCAAAAATATCGTGGAAGGCATCTTAAGTATCATTTATAGAAAAATTGTGATTTTTTTCACAAATATAACTTGTAAAATAATAGAAATAGACTTGTTTTAAATAATTTTCGGAGCATACTTGCGATTTTTTTCTATCGAGGGAATTTCATAAAATTTGCGTTTCGGTGTGGAACGTATCTTGATATTATCTTAAAAAATAACGAATATTTTTTTAAGAGCTTTAAAACTTCAAATGTTTAAGGGAGATATGTAAGAAATCGGTAGAAATTCAGGTAGCGGCGGCTGAAGGCGGCTGAAACCAGTTATCAACGCAATTCGAAATTCGTGAGCGCTACCATGGCAACCTGTTAACAAGGCAACTGAAAAGCAACTGCGACACAGTTTCACTGTGAGCGAAAGCCTTTAGAGTAGAATTTTCGCTAGACAAAAAGTCGATCGGTACACAACATGAGCATGTACGATGAACCTTTTACAAAACGAGAAAATTGTCGACAAGAATGAATGATCACCATTCATTATTCCATACAAAACAATTGTAGGTAAAACGCATTAAACAAACAAGGATGTGGGTCAAGATTATCTGTAAAAGGGATTGAAACACGGATGAAAATTAAATGTCATCCATTTCGTAAGGTCAGTACTTTGAATAATCCATGTTTTTTCTCCAACAACTGACTTTACTTGTCCCAGCGACGGATCGTAAGTGACATCATCATTCTAATATCTTCCGTCTTTGTCGTTTTCAAACAAGATGCTTGATAAGGAAGAGAACAAAGCTCTCGCTGGGAGTAGTTTAACAGCGTGGGTGAAAAGAGGCTGCTTTAGTTTACCATCTAAAAAGGCTAAAGGATACTCTCAGTATCGCCGCAGTGAATTTCTAGGGTCAATCAAAAGGTAATGCCTCTTATTTTTTTTTTCTCCTTTAATTGTCAAGAAATAAAAAATGCTATTACATGGGTTGACACCACACTATTGACGATTAATTTGTTACTGTTCAATAAAATTTCCATTTCCACAGCTTTGATCCATTTTTTAATAAGGGCGTGTATCACAGTGTTGTAAAAAGCACGATCACATCCAGAACACCATCGCCATAACTTTCCCCGCCGATCACACAGTTTTGAATTTTTTGTCCTTGGTGAGTTTGTGTGTTGTCATTCCATTGACTGCCTCTTTGATTCAGGTTTAAAAAAATGAACTCATATTTTATATCCGGTCACATTTTTTTCAAGAAATCAAGCGCTGCAAGTGTTGTGAGGATATTGTTTTTCTTGTTTCTTTATTCTGGCCGGTTTACTTTCTTGGTACCCATCTTGCAAAACTTTTGATTCAAATTCAAATTCAAAAACCATTTATTGCACAAAAAAAAACACAACTACAAAAGGTGTAGCTTATAGACGAATTCTATTTCTTACAGCTAACCAAAAAATACAAACATTATAAACCAAACAATTACATATGAGAAAATAAAAACTAAAGATAAAAATTAAACATAGTTATTTTATTTCTTCAAAATAGGCATATTTACTTTGGGGTGTCATCATTAATTTAATGAAAAACAAATACCTTTGTATAACACCACTATTTTATTAACAATATCAACATGTTTCGAAAACTATGTTTTCTTCGTCAGGATAATAAGTCAATTAATAATTGACTTGTTGATATTGTTAATAAAATAGTGGTGTTATACAAAGATATTTGTTTTTCATTAAATTAAAAAAATAAAAAAAATAGTTATTTTACATAAGGTATTCATTAAGAGTAATGACATTTGTTTAGAAGAAATGTTTTTAGTGATGATTTGAATTTGAGTGTATCTTGTATTTGTTTAATGTTTTGTGGAAGGTTGTTATACACTTTAATGGCCATGTAATGTGGTCCTTTTTGGAACATTGTTTTGTTTGCTTTTGGTATTAATAAGTTTTCTGTGAACCTTGTAGCGTAATTATGTGTTGAATTTTTTTGTGGGAACTTGACCGGAGATGATCGCACTATCGATCATATCACTGATCGCACTAACATGGACAACTCTATTATATATTTGTCTGTGACTGTCAGAATTTTCAGATTTTTAAACAAATGTCTACATGAATCCAGATGAGCAGAGCTTGCTATTTTTCTTATGCATCTCTTTTGAATGATAAAAACATCTTTCGCGTTAACTGAATTTCCCCAAAAAATAATTCCGTACTTTATTACTGAATATACATAACCATAGTATGCAGCCATTACTGAATCGATGTTTAATATTTTTCTAAGTGTACCTAAAACAAAAGAAAAGCTACTGATTTTTGCTGCTATTTTTAATACATGTTCTTTCCAGATTATATATGTATCTAGTTGTATTCCCAGCAGTGAACAAGTTTGGGAAGATTCGATAATATTATTATTAAAGTTTACATTAATGTTTATAGGTGTAGCTTGCACTGGACAAAATTTTAGAACTTGTGTTTTGTTCGTGTTGAGTGACAGATTTTGTCTTTGTTGTGTTGAGTGACGTCGTGTTGAGTGACGATTGTCGATTGACGATTGTCGACGAGTGTCGATTGTGTTGAGTGACGATTTGTTGAATAATCCGTTGTCTTTACTTACTACTTTATTGAGGGAGAGAATGCGACATCTGTAGTTATCTGGGGTTACCACGAATGATGTCATCAACCCGCATGCAGTCACAACGACCTGCGCCTTTCCGCTTTTTGTCAGCCAGCTGTGTATGTCTTTCAGCTTCGTTACACCGACAAACCCATCATCTAGCAGTGCTGACATTCACTGTTGCATAATATTTTTTTTTCAGTCTTTCATGAATGCGAATGGGCGTTTCACCTTCTATAGCCAAGAATCAATCACAGATCTGCCATTTTGCAAGCGACTGCATTGCTGCCGCATAACTTTACTATTGTAATAGATTGTAAAAGAAGGTTTGAGGAATTGCACTAAATTCAAATTTTTCACTTAACTAACTTTATTTAAGTAGAAAAAATAGGAGGCATTACTTTTTGACTGACCCTCATATATATATTCGCATGTCTTCATTTTATTTTCAATGGTTTTACTGGTTTTACCTATGTTTAGCGTTTAACAACCAAGTTCTGCCAATCTCATGAAACTTTAAAATTATATAAGTAAAAAGTATGTACGTAAGTAAAAATCATGGGATATTATGGTCGTAGGATTGATAAAAATGGCATGATAGCTAAAAGTGAAGACCCTTGAAAAATCACGAAAACTGAATTTAATTGTTGAAATTTAAACAAAAGAAATAATTATTTCACAAACGGAAACAAAATAGTTTTCTGTTAAAAATATATCATTCATACTATATTTTTATGCATTTAATCGCTTGCCTGAATAGTTAGAATTTGGAAAATGACGATTAATATAATTTTCTGTTAAAATATTGTATATGTAGGTTAGGGTGTCCCAAAAAAATGAAAGTTGTTATTTTTCAACGCATACCCTCTAATTTTGTTTGAATAATGACAAAACACTTGTAAAAAAAATTTCGTTTACGTAGGACCACGGCAACCCGTGCCGACTTGCATCGAAACATGTCAGTACCTTCTTGTATAAAGACGCCCGCCAGCAAACGTGTTGATGCGCTTGTAGTAACTTGTTTTTTTTTGTTAGTAAACGCATATTACTCATTTAGGCAAGAAGTCGTGAGTTTAACGCAGTTTTAAAAAGAGTATAATTTTAATTGGAGTCGTAAAAGACCAAATATTGGGTTCTAAACTACCCTCTGATGGACAAGTTCTTGAAGCTTTGTTCTATAATATCTGGGAAGTGAGTTTAACTGTCAATGAATGTGCTCATCTCATTATTTGCGAGGGTGTTATCTATTGGGAAAAGGCGCGTATATCAACCAAATCTTTACCTAATTGTGTGAAGAAACTTGTAAACTTATATCAAGTTTGGAGCAACTTGCAAAAAATGCGCAGAAAACGCAAGACAAATTTGAACAACGTCGTCGAGAGTTTGTCAAAAACTTAAATAATTTATTTGATATTGCACACGCCGATGCCTTTGAATTAATAAAAATAAATGATTGAAGAATCTTCTCGCAGCAACAAACAGATCCAGGTCGTCCTGGCTACTTAGAGGGGTGGACAAAAAACTGATAGATAAAGAGGGGAGAGCGCGCCTTAGAACAATCGAGGAAGAAAAGCGGCATATTAAATATTTATCTGCGCCAACTCCTTCGGCATCGTCTTACAAACCGTTACAAAACGTCTCTTCTTCTGATTCTAATGAAGACACAGATTTAAAAAATCAGTCAAGTGACTACAAGCCCTGACATCCCACTCTTCAAAAAGTTTCGAGATAACTGGAAAAATGTTGATCCCGATAAAATTCAGTGCTACGGAGAAAATCTCACATTGCACCTAACCGCTTCCGAAATCGATGATTTGCTTGACTTTACCGTACTGCACTGCACTGACAACAAAAATACTTCGAGATGACTATCGAAAGTTTTTAGAGCTCTGTGATATTTTTGGACGGAGATACAGAGAGAAAATTTAAGATTCGGCCTCCAGGTGCTATGCACCAAGCTCGATGGACGGCAAGGGTGCTTTATTCGTTGAAAATTTCATTACTTAGTGCGCAATTTAAAATTACCGATAAGGATAAGGCGACACTCTTAGACGTTTGCCTGTTTACAGTAACATCCTATGTCAAGCCATGGCTACAATGTATTGTAGCTGTTAAAGCACCTTTCCAGGACTTGTACTTTTTGAAATCTTTGAAGGCTTATGAAAAAATCCTTGAAATCATCTCATAGGCAGCTTTACAGAAGTTCAGTAAGCATTTGCGTATTTGACCGGTGAAGTATCTATTTTTTCGCTGTTTGACAACGCTGTGGATCAAACAACTAAAATAAAAATGCTTGAAAATATAACCCAAAATAATTTATCCACCCATGACAATTAATTTAACATCCCATCGAAAGAAGATCTTGATGGTAAATTGTATGATAAGTTTAATAAGTAGTTACATTTATATTTTGTATTGAGGTTTTTGATCATATCATAGTTTAGTGAATTTTGTTTCAGAGAAAAATATTTACGACTGAATTTCAGTCAAAAGCAAAGTTTTTTTTTGATCGTCTGAAAATAGATGCCAGTTTTAGAATGCCCTACAATGTGGTCAAATAATGCTTCGTATCAAGAAGCCAGAAAGAAGGTGTCATCGCTGAGGGTAGTGAATGATACAGCTGAAAGAGCTGTTAAGTTAATGCGAGATTTACATGGCTTAATCACGGTCGAAGAGAAACAAAAACTATTTTTATTACGATGCATTCAGGAACACCGGAAGATTTATCCTGACTGTAAAAAACAAACTTTGAAGTGAAAATTCAATCAATAAACCATTCTTAATTATAAAATACTACACAATTGAACATTTGTGAATTTTTTAGTTTTATTTATCCGACAAAAAATATGGTTTAAAATCCTTCCATATTAACTCAGTACAAATTTTTGTACCATATGTTTGGTATCAAGTCGGCACGGGTTGCCGTTGTTTAATCAAAATAATATTTTTTATACGAGTTATTGGGATCAAATGGAATAAAATAAGAGGGTATGCGTATTTAAATTCATTAAAAAAAATTTCTTCCTTATGTCTTGGGACACCCTAATGTAGGTGGGGTGTTGCAGATTTGTATCACAATATGCCTCTGTTTCGATATGTAGGTACGAAGAAGACGAATAGGAAGGAAGTTTATAAATCATCCTACTTTATCGCTTGTCTTAATTCTTTACACAATCAGTTCCACTTTTGAATATGACATACACATTCAAAGCAAATTTGAGTTCACTGAACAAGAGTCACAATCACAGACGCACAATCGAAATGAGTACCTACTTTTGGTGATAGCATAAAATTAACACAAGAATTCAAATAATAATGCATATTAAAGTGGGAAAAGAGATTTATAGTAGGTATGTATTTTTATCTTTTGTACCTGGAAAAAAAGTAAAAGCAATTTCTGGATTATGAACGCGTTTACATGCCCGTGAAAAAACTTATTGTAAAAAATTAATAAAAATTGCAAAGATCTGTAATTTTTTTTCATAACTCATATTATCATAACATACTTCAAATTGGAAATGCTATAAACAGTTACGGGCAGTTAGAACTCTTGGCAACCTAAAAAAGGAATCCATTCAAATACGAAGATATATTATAAATTTTCTACCCGATTTTTAAACACTATTTCATCTAAATTGTTTAAATCGTTAGTGCGTATTTAGTGAGGCTCCTTGATGACCCTATTATTAATCCAGATGCTGTAGGGCCACTGGTAGCCCTCTAAGGCTCTATCTGTAGACTCGGCCATGACTCGTACTTCTCAGAGAAATAACACCATGACTCACAACATCATCAACATCTCTCAACCAGGTGTATTAAGCCTGACCATATTAGGGCCGCAGGTAGAACGAGGACCCGGGAGCATTACTCAGCCTAACATCACGTTATCTTGCTGAACACGACGTACAAAATCAGTTAATATTTTTGTGTGTGTCTGCTCTTCGGTCCAAAGAGAGGTGGTGTCATTCAAGTCTGTTCAGAAGCTGTGCCAAGATATCCCAATAATATTATGATTCTGTTGAATGCAGATTTATACTGTAATTGCATTAATTACTAACTTGTCTAAGGTTTTTGAATTACGCTTTTGAAGGTTAATTTTCTTTCCCAAGAATGGAAGGTGAGAAGATATGATGTACCTATTGAAGATTTATTTTTACGTCAGCGTTCAATAACTCTACTGGACAAGTTGCAAAGAAAAGAAAAGATTTTCTTGGAGCAAATCTGAAGTAAATGAAACTGAAGTAACTATTTTGTTTAGTAAATTAAAGAACAAAATTCAAAATCGAAACATGACTTTAGCTGTGTTTAATAGCGAGATTTGTAAATCCATGTACTTTCTATCTTATTGATCTAATGTCTTTTCCAATTAAGTATTGATCAAGATCCTTATTTGGGTGTGGGGGTGGGTTATGTTTAAATGTTTATGTTTATGTTAAAACATATTAACAGAATGATTGCCATTAAAAATTTTTGCAATTGAAAAACAATCGGGCCTAATTGAAAAAAGAAGAACCCATCACGTTTTTTTTTTTTAATTTGTTTTTTGAAAAACGGAAAAATAAACGAATTTGAATGATGGTAATGACGAATACAATATTTGTGATATCTTAGAAATTTCAGTCAGGGATATCTTTGTAATTTTCATAACGCTAGAGCACGCCATCGGTAGGAAAATATTTTCTTTTTCATACACACAAAGCTTCTGTTGTATAACTAGACACGCTGACATAATTCATTCATTGGGTGATTGTGTTCAGGTCTTGGCGGCGGATGCGCCTGCTCACTAGCTGCATGGCAGATGGCCGGATTGGGAGACGTCGGTTTGGCGAGACCCTTTGACCGCTCGGGCTGTTCTCTCTAGACCCATCGCCTCGTACCGCAGTAAAAGGGATGAATTCGTACGTCCGTCGCTGCTGAACACACTGATTCTTCATACCTTTTTTCTTCCCAGAACTTCCTCTCTTTCCTTTCCTTAAAAATACCCGCATCGTTAAAGATGATACAGGCCCTGAGAGAAATTATTTTACTCAGGGCCTTTTGAACTGGGTGGAGCTAATATAAAAATATACATTTATATACAATTACTTATTAGCTATTCCTAAAAAAGAGAAATTTAAAAAAAAAAAAACTGAGTGAGCAATTCACACGCGGTAGAAGTGAAACCTTCAGAAAACTAAAGTAGACAAGAGTGGGAAGACTACCAATCACCGCATAAAGAGGAGACTGACAGGCTACGAAGCACCGGCAGCATCGCAAAAAGAGGAGACCGATTATACTATCTCATTTTCTCGCAGGCTAAATGCCATAGATATAGATGTATGTGTTTGTCTCGTTACAGTGTCCCTATTTTTCGTTTCATCGAGTTTCAAATCACAACGGCGCTAAGGAAGTTTTCATTTCAAAAATATTTACAACAGTTTACAAATTATTCAACATTTCGTTGAATTTGTAAACAAACGTCGTGCGGAACTAATAAATAATTAATTTACCTACGCCATCTACAAAAACATACAGAAAGCTTTACGATCGTTACTTACTTTAATGTGTTTTGTAGAGATACAGTTTCCTGCTGAAAGAACTAAGTAGTTACCTACTCGCTATTCAACAAATACTTTTATTTATTATTTTTGTACTATCGAATTCTTCTAAAATTAAAATGCTATTGATTTCAGATAAATAATAAACTTTTTTAACATAAAATGACACTTTCTTCCAATATTTACATTGGTGAATTTGTGAGAAGCACGGAATATGTTTCAGGTTCAGGACATGGGTTGTAATTTTCGAAATCTAAAAATTTTCTGAGATTTTTTAAAAATATTTTTAAACCGACGTTATATGAAGAAAGTTATTCTCGCTTTGGGCAACTCCTTTTTTGAAAAAATTATCATCGTTAATCAATGAATAGTGGATAAATGATATTGTTATTTGTAGCACGACTATTCCATTTCACTTTCCATTATGCCTATTATTCAGTACCTACACTATTTAGTATTGTTCCTAGGGGGTATTTCACCTTCCTCTTCATAGCTTATTCATACGATAACATTTTCGATTAATTGAACAAGATTTATTTATTTAAAAAATCTGAGTATACTTTTCGGTATTTGAACCTACGGATAGTGGCTATATATAGGATAAGTTTGCCGAGCTTTTTACCTGTTGGAAGTATTTATATGTTTATATATTAATATTTGTTATCGTATGGATAAACTATCACCAGGAGGATGGTGAAATACCCCGAAATCAATTATTATGAACGCATATCAAATCATTATGACAATTGAAAACAACGTGTCTGATATTTTAAACTATATTGAAAATAACTATTCAGAGCTTTCAAAAGAACAATAAAATATTTGCACATTTGATTTCGTAAATTATACCTTCCAAGGTTCGTAGTAAATGCGTTTAAGGCGTCGTATCCTAGCTCGAAAAGAAGAAGATGGAGAGATATGTAATTATGAATGTTGGAGAGAGCGCGCTAATATTTCAAACGATAAAATTGAAGCGAAAATTGTGAAAATGTTTAATAAAACACGACTCGTTTATAATAGAGCAAAAATCTCGTTGGGACTGTCTAAAACAACGTTCAAAGAAACACTGTGAATTTTTTCATAGATATAAGCGCCCTTCAGGTGATTTTTCACAAAAACGGCGCTCTACAAATTGTCCAATTATTATAATTATTATTATTATAACTTGTTATATAATAGACAGGCTTGAAAATAAAAATTTTCGGAGCATACTTTGCGATTTTTTTCTATCGAGGGAATTTCACATAATTTGCGTTTCGGCGTGAGGATTGTATAGATATTATCTTAAAAACTAACCTATATAATTTTTTAAGAGCTTAAAAACTTCAAATGTTCAACAGAGATATGCAAAAAAATCTGTAGAAATTCGAGTAGCGGCGGCTTAAAAAGCTTAGTTCATACGGACCTTTTCGTAAAAAAACTCGTCGGGCCGCTTTCAAAATTTCGAACTCCTGACACAGCTTGAAGTCCCGAAACTTGTAATTAATTCCATTCTTCCAGTGGATCATAGACTTCAAGCTAAGTCACGATTTTTTTAGCCAATCACCGCTCTACCCCTTCGATGAGCTAACCTTGATAAACACATTTTCTATAAACCTTGGGTGCCTTCCATTCAAATTTGAATGCAAAAAAAATGTCCCATTTAGCCCAACCGCCCAGCGTTACGCCCCACTTACATTCGCCTGAAATCGTAGATGTCTATCCCGTATGAATTTCTGTAACTCAGTTTTGTATGGAAATATAAGTCCAAATTAGGCAAATATGTGGATCACGAAGCACGCCCAAAAGGTATTTCTTGTGTTATTCTTTATTCTATGTTGACAGCATTCACCCAGGAGTTACAACCTTAACTAGTTTTAGTTTTGAATGATTAAAGGAATTTTTGGTTAAATAAGGCTCTTATTTATTAGTCAGTTTGCAACGATTAATTTACTTACTCGAAAAAAAAAAAAAAAAATAAAATAAATAAATAAATAAATAAATAAAAAAAAAAAAATATGCGTTAAGAAAAAATGAAGATAATATGGGTGGTTCTTAGTCGAAGTATGGTACAGTTAAAAGTGACCGAATTTGATATCGACACCTTAGCTCAGTGGATAAGAGCGCCCAACCCGGAAAGTAGGGAGGTCCTGGGTTCGAGTCCCAGAGGTGCCAATATCTTTTTCTGATTTTTCTGTTTCCAGATTTTCGATTGAGTTTCGCTCATAATGTCTTCATTTAATTAAACAATAAAAAATGTTAGTTTGTTAATTGGGTGAAGAATACCTGAGATACCTTTGAGATACTTGCCTACTTGTTAGGATTTTTTACAGGGAATGGAATGGACGAAAAATACCGAGACGCACGAGAAAAATATGGCACGATCAAGTGAAAATTATTTTATTTCTTTCATAATGAATAAAAAAAATTTCATTATAAAATAATGTTTATACTGCTAAAGTCAAACATAATCTAAGGAAATGGCTATTAGATACTGATGATTTATATTGGTGCCCTAAGCCTACCTAAGCTCTTGTATTCCTAATTGTAATTCACTTTCGAAGGAAATGGAAAATAATTTTAATTTTGTAATACCTCATGTATATGAAATGATATGAGACTGTTCATTTACTAGTTGATTATATTAATTTGTTCATATTTAATTAATTTGTACTCGTTTATTATTTATTTATTTATTAACGCCCTTTTTGGGGCCTTTGGACATGAAAAATAAGAAATATACAGTATTTATTGTACACAATTGAATGGCCTCAGTAACAATATTTTATATTTGTTTAAAGATACATTGAAGATGTCCACTGACTTCGTATAATTATTTCCCTCCATTAGTATTCTGGGCAAAGAGAAATACATATGGTAGTTAGTTCCAGAATTTCTGCACTGAAATAAATCCTGACTTCTGGTATTACGTTGTGGTATCCGGAAGCTTATTACTTCAAGCAATACTGGACTATCAACTAAATCATTTAGAATTTTATATAAAAATACCAAGTCAGTGAAAATTCTTCTGTCTGACAATTTGAGCATATTCATATCATTTAACAGAGTGTTATAGTTGAACATAATTGCTGGAATACCCATTTTAAAATTTTGTATTCTTTCAACAGACTGACATGAATTACTCATCCATTATGTGCATACCATTTGAAACCCTCAAGGTTTATGTTGAAGGTAATATTAAGAGTTACATGAATGATATAAATCGAGTACAAAAGTACCTCCCCTTTAGAATGGAAATTATTGGATTTTCAATTAAAAAAGGTGTAAATATATTATTGAAGATTTTTCCTAAATCTGATTGATCAGTCTTCAATTATTTGCAATCCTGCAGCTGTCTGGTGCTGGTTTATAGTTTTTGTTTATAATTATCTTCATTCAACCAACGCCTATCTTCATGGATTATATTCAAATTTTTTAAAATAACAATTTTGTTTACATCATTGGGCACATATTTAGAAATTTCAGTTTGATTTTGCAGGCAATATTTTTTATACAAGATAAATTGTCTGACTTAATGTTTATTATAGTACATAGTATTAGTATTAAGCCATTTTCTTGGTTTCATTTTATTTTTTATGAGACATGTATTTATATTGTTTACTTCTATTTTTACTAGAATGATTAATTTCTATAAAAGAATAATGATTAAATTTAAAAAAAGAAGAATGATTTAATTCTATAAAGTAGCATGATTAAATTCTATAAAAGAAGAATGATTACGTTCTATAAAGTAGGTAGAATGATTAATTTATGTGAATTTAGAATGATTAAATTCTGTAAAGTAGAAAGATTAATTTCTATAAAAGAAAAATGGTTTTTTTTAAAAAGTAGAATAATTAAATTCTCTAATGTAGAATGATTAAATTTTAAAAAGTAGAATGATTAAATTCTATAAAGTAATATGATTAATTTCTATGAATGTAGGATGGTTAAATTCTTTACAGTAGAATGATTAAATTTTATGAATGTAGAATGATTAAATTCTTTTAATTATATATAATTCTTATAATAATTACAATAGTGTATTCGGGCCTTTCTATCAATGTTCAGGTATCTAGACACTTGGCGAGAGAAAACAAGGAACCCGTTCGAGAAAATGGAATTTGTTAAAAACTGATATATCTTTGAAAATAATATGTACATTTGAATGATTTTTTTATAGAATATTCACCACACTTCAACTGTAGAAGTATTGTCCAAAATTATAGTCTACTTTATAATGTGACCCCATAAACAGAAGTTAAAGTCAAATTTGTGTAAAAAATTAATATATTTTGTGACATTAAAAAAAAATGATTTTCACTTTGGTACAATTCATTACAAAAACAAAAACATTTTGCGCACCTCGAGTACCAAAGTGTAAGTTTCCTTTTAATAAATTATTCTTCCACTCAAAAGACAAAGAGATAAGAAGATGGGGAAGATTTGTATCACATATAAATATAAATTATTATATTATAGGGTTTAGAACGACAGATTATGAGCCTTTTTTTTTACATGAGCTCCACACAGGAGGCCCATGTCATGAAGGAGAGTTCTGGGAAGGATCAGGGTTTAAAGGGTGGGTAGGAATCTGGGGTTCAGTGTGTCCTGGTCATCCACCTCCAAGACCTAGATAAACCTCACCCCATAAACCCGGGCACCCCTGCTAAATCACCAAACGTAGCGAACCACTTGGGGTGACCTATGGCAGAGGTGTTGGTTGGTTAAACTCAACAGTTTGTGTTTTAACAAAAAATATAAAAATAAATGCGTACTCGTGTAATGGTTGTGATAAAAGAGAGCACTCTATATAAACAGTATGAAAATATGTAGAGAAAGGTAACTTGATAGCAAGTATAATCATTCAAAATTATCAACATCACTTCATAAATTAGCATTATTATTTGCAAGTCTTTGAGTTTTAGTATTGGCTTCTAAATAAAGTAATTAAAGCATTGAAATTATTGTTACCTACATTTAAAATTATATTTGCTTGAAATGGTTCTGAAAGTCGGCTCTCTCAAATCAGGGCTGTCAGTTAGAAGATAATTTGGAATAAAAAATAATAGTTTTGAGTAAGATAAAACATTTATTACTTAACAATCTTCTGACTGATAGTTAAGATATCTGAAGTAAACTATGATATATGTGTGTATTGCATGTATAACATGCCGCCATGCAGGAAAATAGTACCATGCCTAACATTGATTATTGTGCTTGAGGTATGCCATTATAGTCTTCTTAAAACTATATTCCGTGCAGTTGAATACATCTACTATTTCTGAGAAAGCATTGCCAACTGCATGCAATCTATATAACAGTCCTGATATTATTGTTGTAATTAAAAAGAATTTTGGATCGAGTAGTTCTTTTAGGTAATTAGGCTTAATAAGTCAGGGTTGTCTATAATACCATTAAGAATTTTGAAAATAAAAGTCCAATAAAGGTTCCCGGGGCAGTGGTACCCATTCCCGCCTCCCAAATTTCTAGAATCTAATACAATTCTCTCAGCTAATCAATTTGGTTTTAGAACTAACCTATGCACCGACAACGCTGTATTTCGTTTAATCAAAAACATACATATACTATAATCTAGACTCTAACCATTTTCTTCGACTAAGAAAGCATTCGACACAGTCAAACAAAGCATTCCATTAAAGAAAATCTTGAACGTTAAAAAAAAGTGTTTTTTTGAACAAATCTGGGGTTTATAAATTAATTTGTAATGATTGTAACTCTTTTTTATATTGGGAAGACTTCTAGAAATTTTAACATTAGAGTTAAGGAACATCTAAGATGTTTAAATAATAATAATTATTCAGAACTTGCCAACCAAACTTTAGAAACAGGTCATTCTTTTAATAATAAAGGTTAAAAAATTTTGCACACTAACACAACGGGTATACAATTAGATAATTTAGAAATTAGGAAAAGTGTTAATAGTAAATTAAATATTATAAATAACCAAACATTTTTAAAAATAGCCATCTTTTAAATTTATTTTTGTATTCGTACTTATCTTTATTATAATTTATTTTGTTATTTAGACTTCATGTTTTGTTTTAAAAGATTTTTTATTATGTTAATGTAATTTTTTACCCACCCTAAAATAATTTTTAAATTTCATTTTATTTAATTGTTTTTTATGATATTTTAAGTAATTAATCACCTCTCCTTTCTAATATTTTGTCTATGTTCTAATTTGTCTATACTTGTTTGTCTTTTGTTATTTTTTATTAACTTATTATCCTGACAAAGAAAACATAGTTTTCGAAACATGTTGATATTGTTAATTAAATAGTGGTGTACACAAAGTTATTTGTTTTCATTAAATTAATAATGACGCCACAAAGTGAATTTGAGAAATTTGAAGAAATAACTAAATTAATTTAGAACTCCAAAAGTCAAAGCTTGTCCAGTCAATTTAGGGTTTTACCTCGGAATGAAACGGAGTAAGCTGAAAATTTGTATAAACCTTCATTTTGGTATTCTAAATTTTGTCTCAAGAGCGCGGTATTATGGTCAAAGGTCGCGAAAATCAGTTTTTGGAAATATCTCGCTTCCTTTGCCTCGACTCGTATTTGCATTCAATATAAAAGTTGTAAAATATAAAATTTTCTACAAACTTTGTCGTAAATTTTTTTTACGAATGAATATCTTAGGACGCTCACACGTGACCCTACGAGACTTCTCAGTCACCATTTAGAATGCCAAAATAAAGATTTACACAAATTTCAGCTAACTGCTTTTAATTTCGAGGTTGACTCCTTTTCCAAGCTTAAGGGTGGGCGTACGCTGAGACATCGGTCGCGCAGCATGTTCAGCGCAGTTGTGGAGTGTATGAGAAACATACACGTCTCAGTGTATGTCGCTCCATACGCTTCCATACAACACAAAAACCCGAACTGAACATTCTGCGCGACCGATGTCTCAGCGTACGCCCACCCTAAATGACTGGACGATGCAGGTCTTTTTAATAAAGATTATATGAATATAGAGGTCACTCAAATTGCGTGCGACTGTTTAGAGTTTAACTTTATTTAATTGCTCGGATTCATTAATTATGAAACCTGCCTTTGGCCTAGTAGCCACAGCTTAAATTTTGGGTAATTTGGGATATTAAGGGAATGAATATATTTTTCAAGTACCTATTTATAATTTTCGAATTTTTGACTCGAGTGTACTCAAAGGGGTAAAAATCTGCGATCGCCGGTTGCTAATGGAGAAGTGACATTTATAAAGATTACATTCTATTGTAGATAGGTACCCAAAAAACCATAGAACCAATAGAACTAACAAGATAAATTTAGTTAAGTTTTGGTTTGAAATTACAATGTTTTATTTACTTATTCAACGAGCGGCAATGTGCTCGAGTAACCGTGATAATTTATCTTGGTGTTGCTTCATTTCACTTTCGCCCAGTAACTGTATAATGTTTTCGTGAGACTTTCTTATTATTAACTTTAACTATTATTGACTTTAACTTATTATTACTTACTTGTGAAGAAAAGCTCATCAGCTTTTCTTCACAAGTTAATAATTTAACTTGGAGTTGCTTCATTTCACTCATCAGCTTTTCTTCACAAGTTAATAATTTATCTTGGAGTTGCTTCATTTCACTCATCAGCTTTTCTTCACAAGTTAATAATTTATCTTGGAGTTGCTTCATTTCACTTCCGCCCTCTTCTCTCTCCGCGATCAGTTTCTTAGCAGCCTTGACTATGTCCGGGTCCATTTGTATTTGGTTGTATTGTGGCAGGCAGCAAAGAGCCAATTGAGAGTTGTCAGAGTTGTCAGAGTTCACATTTCGTGCATCCATAGTGCATACTTCAACAAGACAGGCTCGGTTAATCTTAACAACAATTTTTGCCACGGGCAAGAAATTTGGGAACAAACAGACCCGTCGCGCCAAAGGTTCAATTATTGATCGTACGAAGTTGCTCCCTGGACAACAGACGGCGTTTTTACATGGACCCCCTAAAATTACTCTTTCGAAATAAGAAACTAGCTTAATCCTTAAAATGTGACCTTCAAGCTCCGCGTTTGTTTTGATGGTTTGAGTATCACTGACTGCTAAGCCAATCAGTAAATTAAACAATACGATTGGAATCATGAATACAAAAATCACAAATATTATATGGCTGATAATAGGAAAGGCTTCAAATTTAATTGATTCGGCTTCAAATTCTCCTGTCAACATGACAATTGTTTTGAAAATTGAAATTACAGGATCCTGGAAGAAATTTGGTTTCGGTTCGTTGGGATCACACGCAACTTTTTCACCATTCACATCACCTGTTTTAACTGCTCCGAATAGAGTGTAAAAGCTGAGTGCAAATGCAATAATTAAAACGCTATAAAAAGAAAGAAATTTAAAAAAATTCCAGGACACTGTTTTAAGCATGACTATATATGTGGCAGACCATGGAAATTGGCCAATCAATAAGACAAATTCTGCAGACGAAAGGAGTATAGCAATGGCTGAGAGGTTTTGCTTGATATAATATCCTAGGGTTTGGTCACTAGTCGGTTCATAAAAAACTATTACAGCTGTAATGGCGATCACCGCTATTTCCAAATAGTTTTCTTTGCTTTTAAAATATACTTTTGGAGATAAAATTGTTTGTAAAACTTCTCTTATAATTAACAAGATTAATAGAATGATCGATATAATTCTTGTTATGTAAGCGGTGGTCAAAACGCTATCACTCTTTTCTGCTGGTCCTCCGTATCTCCATACGATATGCTGAATAAGAAACACATAGAACACCGCGTAAAAAAGTATATTGGCAATTAATAAACGCTCAATATGTAGCCATTTTAAGAAAAGAAAACTTGTAATAACCGGATGTTTTAGAAGTGGTTTTAGTTCGGGGCATTGCGTCATGTATAATAGAGTTACTGTTTCGGGAGCAAGGAAGCGATCATTGGAACTAATTGTCCCGTCTGAATCATCCCTTAGAGGTACTTTTAGGAAACTGTAATCAAATTTCAATGCGTAATCCTCATCATTCGGTCGTTCATCATTAGTTGTTAAACAGCTGTCCAAATAAGTTTCCAATGTTTTGGCCGACATGTCAGCGAGTGGTGTTTCATTAAATTTATTTCTGATTCCGATGCAAGCACCGTTCTTCAGTAAAGTCAAAACAGTATCTTGATAACCGCTCCTTGCCGCATAATGAAGAGCTGTGTTGTCCTTGAAGTCTGGATAGTTTATATATGTTTTTATTTCCTCATGTTCAAGCAAAATCTTCAAACACTTTTCGTAATCGCTTTCTGGTTTTTCTTTCAGGTGTTTAGCTTCTTTAGTGACAATGTGTATGAGAGATTCTTTATTTACTGGTTTATACGAGGTTCTATTGTCGTTTAAGAGAATTTCGAGCACATCTGAGTACCCATTAGAACAAGCTAATTCAATAGGTCTCCCATTACTCCCAGAAGCCATATAATTTGGATCTGCTTTATATTCCAATAAAATTTCCGCTGCTTTGACGAATCCGATTTCGCAAATTTTTTGAAGCAAAGTTTTACTGCCATCATCTGCAGAAAGAATCTCTGTTAAATCTACTCTCTTCTTAATGTTATTGAAATCTGCAATAAAGCCGTCTTCATCGTGGTTACTAAGAAGGGAGAAAAGTTTGTCAATAATTTCATCATAATTTTCTGGAGATGGCGGCTTTGACAGTGGATGCGACAAAGTCTTCAAAGGATCAGGGTCGGAGGAGGAACTTCCAAGACTAACGCCGCGGTCCTTCAGCTCGTTATCGCCTTTATTCATGTTGACTCAGGATTCCATCTGAAACAAAAATAAAATCGAAGATAATATCCAAGTGTTTCAAATAATCAACATTTATTACATATTAATTATTTGAAACACTCGGCAACCAACAGACCGTGTACGGGAAGTCTGCTGTGTAACATCATATATATGTATCTCATACACAGGTTAGTACTAACCCAACTACTAACATATTGCGACTTAACTAAAAATAAATTAATTTAATGAATCATTGATGTATCTACTTTCGGTAAACGTATAAGTGTATAATCATCAAACAGTATTAATACCCTTGCATCTGCGTGGTTGAATTTCAGAACCCGACTTCGATTGCATATCTGACGCCACGCCTTACGCGCCGCGCCACAAATAACATCTGTGTTCGTGAAATTTCAAGCAAAGATACTGTTGTAATTCGGTTTTTAATTCAAGAATCTGTCAAAAAATGTATCTACTTCCGTCATCAGCTCGCATGTGGAAATTCCCCCCTAAGTATATGTACTACGGATTTATAGAATTAAAGCATCTTTCCGGATAAGGAAATATGATACTTGACGAGTTGTGAGTATCACGCGGCTATATGCTATGTATTACACATGACGTCATTGCGTGTCTCGGTTACTTTGTCACGGTTACTTTGTCTCGGTGACTAACTGCCACTCGATCACAGTGGATCCGAGGAACTGGTTATTTTTGGAAACAGTTCCTATTGGATTTATAAAATGTTCACCAACACTCAAACTAACCTAACCTAACCTAACCCTGCGGAGCGGGTTTTTAACTCCTAGTTGGAGATTATTATACTAGTAAGATTTATAATATATATCACCACACGTTTCACATGCTTTTTCATTAATCCTTTCATTTTTTAAATGTACCTACGAACGTTTTTCATGTTTGCGGATGCGTGTGCGTACCAATAAAACGCGCATAGAGCGAGAATGCCAAGTATTTGTTTAAATTTATGTATTTCTAATCATAATTCACCGGAGATCAAGTAAAGAAGTTACAATTTTAATACGTACAAGCTCGAATAAATGCAATATTCTTCTAATTTTGGAATTTTTTAAAGGATGTAAAATTTGTAGGTACCTATGTTTTCTTTTCAGTTGAAAATTTTTAATAAATCGAACACAAGAAAATATACAATTTTACTTTTTATTTTACCACTCCCAATTTAGAGTTTGAACTCACCGCGACGCAAATTTCCATCGTTAGATCTAATCTTCACACTTTTTGATGAGTTTTAGGAGTATGGCAGAAATGTAGCAACAGAATGTGTTTTCTGTTTATTTTTTTTTTAAATATCTAAAAAAAAAAAAAAATTAAAAAAATTAAAAATCAGTATTTTTTTCCATATTTTTATTTTATTTTTATAATAGCTGAAAAAAAAAACTTTTTCACTTATTCTACCAATGCAATACTAACTTTTTATACTAACTTTATATTTTATATGTTTTTTAAGTCTATTTTATACTTTGGGTACTTGGAAATATAGTATTTTGTTTTAATATTACCCACACTCAGGCAGTGCCTTAGTGGGTTTTCATTTCTTGTTCATACTATTTGTTATTATATATTATGTTATTATATGTATACTATGTGCTATTATACATTATATGTACAAAGAAATAAGAATAAATAAGTTTATAAAAAAAAAAAAGATCAAGTTACATTTTTACTTGCGCCCTAGGAATATGGCAAGACATTTCGATGAGTATATCTTTTTTGTCAATTCATAAATCGCATGCTTAGGTCTTTACGAAAGCCGTATTGGTTTTTCGATAGAATTTTATATTTTTCTAAGTGTTAAATGACTCTAAACTTGATGCATTTTTCGAATATTTTCGAGAGGTTTGAAACAAGAGATATTGGTCTATAATTGTCTAATTTATTCATATCTCCAGACTTATGAATAGGTATTATAGTGGAGATTTTAAATTGCTCTGGAAAATGACCATTTTTGAGGCATAAATTAAAAATATGTTGCAATGGAGTTAGGACATATTGTTTTATTTTTTTTAACGTATCATAAGATAATCCATCATTTCCCTTAGAGTTGGATGGTTTTAGGTTATCAATATATTTTTCAATTTCATTAAATGTAACAAAAGAAAAATATTCTATAGATTTAATTGTATCATTATTTGAATCTAATTGAGGAGATTTTTTTTTTTTTACATTAACTCCACACAGGAGGCCTTGAGGAAAATAATTCCCCTCAGGGCCTATGTCATCTGGGATGCTGTGTGGAGGGTCTTTTTGAGGAGAGGAAGGAATGAACATTGGTCTTGAAGAGACCCATGTTGTAGGAGGGAGGAAACACAGATGCCGGCAAATCGTTCCATAGCCGAGCTGTTGAACTCAAGAACGAGTCGAAAAAACGACCCGTTCTCATGTGACAAATGTCAACCGTGTACATATGTTGGGCGCGCGTTTGGCGTGTCTCCCGACTATGCACCGGTGCCGAAGGGATCAATGACGCTAGTTCCTCAGAGCATCTTCCATTGAAATTCCGGTAGAACATGGATAGCATTCCCACCCGACGCCTGTGCTCTAGAGATTGCAACCCGTTCGTTAAGATGGGAGAATCTATCAAACGGACCGCCCGTTTCTGCACAGAGTCGAGGGTATTTTTCAAGTATTTTGGAGCTCCAGACCAGAGGTGGCTGCCGAATTCAACCGTGGGGCGCACTAAAGATGTCTCCATATAAGCATCATTAGCATGAATGCGGGATGATTCAAGTACTACGTCTACTACATTTGTAAAATAGTTATTAAAGCTTTCTGCAATGTTCGATTTGTTAGTTATTATTTCATTATTTATTATAACCTCATTTACAATATTTGAAGACATACTTTTTTTGTTGGCAATTTCATTAATAATATTCCAAGTTTTTTTAGTATTATTTTTAGCATTTTCAATTTGTATCTGATCTGGTGAATCGATTTTCGTCGTACATGTGTGAGGCAATACTTAGTTGGATGATCAAAACATTTAGTTATTTAAAAATGATAAAGGATTACCTTGTGTTCTTTCACCAGGTAGATAATAAGTATTTGCACACAAGGTAATTCTTGATCATTGCCAAGAATGAACTTCAGAAAAGTAACTGCAGCATCTGCGCCTTTTCATTTATTAAGGTTTATGTTTGGTAACAAACATAATTTGAAATTACAGAATAAAAACAAAATTAAAAATAATGAAAAGTCCTTCCTTAAAACAATCGAAATCTTCGATTCGACATATCATTAAAAATACGGAGTACTTCATTTAGATCAACTGACTTAGTTCGTTTCTTTTCAAAGGCTAGAAACACCATGCCTGCCATTCTTTCATGGCCCATTGACAGCCTCTGAGGCCTATTGATTGCAGTCAATGTTGAAAACGTAGATTCGTACACAGCAGTGCTGCAGCCTGTTGACGCCGCAGATGTAAAAAGTTCATACGTATCTCTAAACGCCTCTCGCTGCTTGTACAAAACTTGCATTGTGTTTTCCGTCTTATCCTCGCGATGACTCAAATAAACTTTGACTACAGCAGCCTTTTCTCTTGATGGAATTGTTAGATCTGAAATTTTTTTTTAATATTATCATAGTCGGTGGTATTTTTTAAGGTAGGGCGGAGGTATTTTAAGGTAGGGCGTTGCCCCATAATGCCCCCCCCTAGCTCCGGCCCTGGCGGTAACTCGGTTACATTTACCCAATTTATAACTTCAATATAACCATCTACCAAAAAATCAAAAACATGCACTTTGATGGTACGAACATGGTTGCAACATTGCCGTGTTCGACATTCATCACGATTCATTGTTGCCGAAACCAGGGACCTTTAGATGAATCGTGACGAATCACGGGGTCAGAATGCCTTGGTAGGGCCACTCTGTGCGATAATCCGTCTAGTTCAACCAAATAACAGTACAACATAAGTCAGAAATACTCACGGAAGATATGTTTCTTCATTGGTCGTTCCTCGTTCTTTGGTCGACAGACACGGCAATGTTCACTGTTTTTATGAGCCACGGGCACCCGATATTGTTGAATGGATCGATGGAAATAAACATGGAGCAACGATAGCAGACGATTGGGTTTTGTTCCATGCGCGAGGTACGATCGATTTACGATAAATTGACACTTGTGGTGTGTCCTGATGGGTCCGATCTTCAAACACAAGATTTTAATTTCGATTTTAACCATATCATCCGAGGAGAGTGATGTGCAATGTTTGGTTAACGATAGAATACGAAATTCGATATGGTTGAGTGGAAAATCCAAAAGACGATAGGCTTTGTTATGAAAGTTTAGTACGAAAATATAACAGTAACCGATAAGACGTTGGAGTTTCCGAAAACGATATGATTTATTTAATAAAAAGTCCAGCATAATTTCATTATATTGGACTAATGACGATTGAACTCGTTCCTCAGAGTGGAGTTTCGTTATGATAACATGGCCATCTAAGATAGGCCAAGAGTCGTTTGGCTGGACTAGCCCGGAGGGCTTCGCCCACCATAACACGTTATGGTTTAGATCAGCCGGAGAATGGCCACCTGAAGCGATATCCGAAGGATTATCAAACAATGATGCTTGTAGCGAACGGTTAGATTTATTTATTTATTTATTTGTTTTATTTTAGTAAATTGTACATTTAAGTTTACAATTTCCTAATTAATTATATCATTTCATATTTCAAACTATATTTTTTCTTGTTCTATGTATCTCCTACAATAAATTTTGAACTTTCCAATTGGTGCGGCCTTTAAAGTTTCTGGTAGAGTGTTGTATAACTTCATCCCTTTGTATAGTAAACTGTTCTGCGTATTCGTTTTGTCCTTTTTTTGTAGTCTGATTTCCTTGCAAGTCCTTGTATTATGTCTGTGAATGTCCTTGTTGTATATAATTTTGTTTGAGAAGTATTTTGGTAACATGTTGTTCACTATTTTATGGATAAATATCATCGTGTGCAGGGTCAACATCTGTTTCACGGTTAGCCAATTTAGTTCCTTCAACATTTTATTTACTTGTGAGAATCTATTTCGTCGAAGTATTATTCTCATTGCCCTGTTTTGGAGAATTTGAAACTTATTTTGTTCTCGTTCATTACACAGGAAAAGGATAGTTGAGCAGTAGTTAAAGTGTGGAGCAATAATTGAATTATAAATAGTGACTGCAGTTTTTCTAGAAAGTTTTTGCCGTATTCTTCCCAAAAAAGATACTTTTTTTCCAATTTTCTTTTGGGTATATTCAGCATGTTTGTTAAAAGTTAGTTTGGAATCTAATATAACTCCTAGGTATTTCATTTCAGTCACACTTTCAATAATTTCACCGTCAATTTTAATTTTGCTCTCACTGGATGTCTTCTTATACCCAATTACCATACATTTTGTTTTTTTTTTGTATTTAATTTAAGCTTATTTATTTTTAGCCATCTTGATACATTATTTAGTTCATTATTAAAAATATTTATTAGTTCTTCGTAGTTATCACCAATTAAGTATATTAGTGTATCATCGGAAAATAATCGTACTTTGCATTTTGAAAATATTTTCACCATGTCATTAATATAGAGTATGAACAATAGAGGTCCAAGGACCGATCCCTGTGGTACTCCTAATTTATTTTCCATTGGTTTAGAAAACTGATTATTTATTTTTGTTACCTGTTTTCTGTCTTTCAAATACTCTTCTATTAATTTAATGGATACAGATGAGAAACCAATTTCTTTAAGCTTTCTTATCAGTATATCACGATCTATAGTTTCGAATGCCCTTTGAAAATCCAAAAATATTGCTAAGATAAATTTATTACTATTCATTCCTTCCTTCCACTCTTCGACAATTACGTTTAGTGCTGTTTCACATGAGTTGTTGGATCTGAATCCTGATTGCTCTTGGTATAAAATATTGTGTTTATCTAAGTATTGCAAAATTTGTTCTTTTATTATCACTTCAAGAATCTGTTCATATTTCGGTAAGGTGTTGATTGGTCGAAATTCTTCACATTTTCTGGTATTTTTAACCTTTGGGACCGGTATAATAGTAGATAGTTTCCATGACTGTGGAAATTTTCCCTCTTCAATTGTCTCATTAATAATATTTAAAAGAGTAGATCCAATTACTGGAAAAGCATCTCTTATTAAGCCAATAGTTAATCCATCTGAACTATTCTTTGATTTAATTTTGTTTAAAATGTTAAATAAATATTTGGCATTTATTTTTCTGAAGACAAATAATTCTTTGTTTGAGTCGTTACTGTCATTTGTGGGGTTAACATCAATGTTGGGGATTAATTTGTTAATTTGAGTGATGCTTTCAATAAAATATTTATTAAAGCTATTAGCCATGTTTTCTTCATTTATCTCTTTTGGAAATATTACTATTTTTATGTCGTCTTTGTTTTCGCCATGTACTAATTCCTTTATGCTTTTCCAAATTTTTTTGGGATCACCTTCTTCTGAGTTTATTTTATTTTTTATATACTCATTATGCGTTCTTTTTATGTCTTTAGAGTATTTGTTTCTTGCTTTTTTGTAGTTATCCCAATCCATAGTACTATTAGTAAGGCATGCTCTTTTGTAAAATGTATCTCTATCATGTTGCATTATGCGAAGTTCTTTTGTATACCATTTATTATTGTTTATTTTATGTATTTTCTGTTCTGGAACTACTTCATCAATAGATTTTTTTAAGTTTAATATCATCTGATCAGTTTTTTTGTTATATTCCATTTGATTTATTTTATTCCAATTAACAGTCTCTAAGGTCTGAATAAAATTTTCTTTATTGTATTTTTTGTAATTTTTAAATGATATTACTTGTGTTTCTTTACTGGACTTGTATTTTTCTCTGTCATTTAGTATAATTTGAATGATGCTATGGTCGCTAATTTTAGGGCTATCTAGTACATTAATGTTTAAGTTGAATTTATTTGACATTACCAGATCAATCGCTGTTTTTGACGTATTAGTAATTCGTGTAAAATCTTTGACTAATTGTTTCATCCCTGCGGCTTGAATAATAGATTTCAGTTTTTTTGTGTATATGTCTGCATTCGCTTTGACATTTATATTAATATCTCCAGTTATAATGTTAATATTTTCATCTTGTAAATTTTCCATGCACCATCTTTGAAAATATGTTAAAAATTCGCTCTTACTTGTGTTTGGCGATCTATAAACAACAGTGTATACACCTTTCTTATTTCCTGGTTTAATGGTGATGGCTAAGATCCAACACTGTTTTTCAAATTGGTGATTTGATATTACTACATATGGAACTTTCTTACTCAAGAGAATCATCACTCCACCCGTATGTCGACTATGTGAGTCGCAGCGGATGGTATTATAATTTTCAAATTTAATTTCACTATCTTGGATATCTTCAGTCACATGTGTTTCACTCATCATAAGCATAAAAGGTTTCTTTTCCTCTAAAAGTATTTTGACCTCTTCGTAATGTGCTATGATGCTTTGTATATTCAGGTATATAATTTCATCTTGATCGTAATATTTTTTTATAAAAAAGAGATTCTGCTCATTTTTGCTTCTAGTTTTCTTTTATAAATTGGGCAGTCCTTACTCATGGCTGAGTGACTGCTATTTAGTTTCAGTCCTAATCTTTTACTTGTCATTATACAATTGATGCACTGGAGATCTTCATCGGTGCACTCTTTTACATCGTGATGTTTTGCGCATTTTTGACAAGATTGTAGGTTTCTGCAATCTATAGCCTTGTGATTAAACCCATTACATTTAAAACATCTCATGACATTAAGATTATCGAAAACTCTACATCTGTCCCAACCAATATTTATTTTTCCTTCCTTTAACATCCTCTCGAATGTCTTTCCGTCAACGTCAGCAAATATGGTGTAACTGATTTGATTTTTAAGATTTTTCGTTTCTTTTATAAACGTTACTTTCAATTTTGAGTTTGGTTCAAAAATAAACTCATTTTGAATTTTCATTTTCTTTTCTACTTCTTCAAATGAGTATTTTTCAGTTAAGCCAATAATTTTGACCGAAGGTTTTATTTCTTGTGGGATTTTTATATCGTATTTGTCTCCCATCAATCCAGTCACTTCATCATGAATTTTTTTTATATTGCTGGTATTTTTGAATTCTACTATTACCCCCCCATCTTTTAAATTTCTCATTCCTGTTACTCCAAAGTTTACTGGGTCAATATTTCCTTTAATTTCATTTTTTGTTTCAATATTTTCTTGATTTTTCTTTTTTGGTTTTATGATTACAATTGGCTCGTGTTTTTTTACCTTCTCCGCATATGTTTCAGGCATTATTATTTTTTTTATGTCTTTTTTGATTTCTTCATTTTTAGTGTTCATGTTATTGAAAAGCGATTTATTTTCCTGCATTATTTTTTTCATCTCATTAAAATTTTGGGTTATTATTTTTGTGAGCGGCCGGAGAATTTTCAATTCGCCCTTCATTTCATTATTTTCTGCCACTAAATGAGCTATAATGTCAAATAAATTATCCATTCCTTCATTTATTTTTTCTTTTTGGCCCATGGATATTTTTCCTTTACTTTCTGAGAGTGTTGTCTTCACGGAATTAATTATGATTCGTGAGTTAGTAAGGGCATTACTCACTTGGTTTGTCTCTATCAATATAGACTTTTCTTCTTCATCATCTCTATTGTTTTCCGAATCAGACGATAAGTTATCGTCCTCTTGTTCAGTTGGGGATCTTGGGGTTATAAAAGATTTCGTAAACGGGTCTGGATTTTTTACTCTGGGTGTTTTATTTCCTTTATCCATTTTTTGAGAATAAATAATTTATATTTTATACACCTATTGCCATCTATTAAAGAATATCGGAAAGTAATATTTTTAAATTGGTGTATTTACCGCCATCTATTGTCAACTAGAGTAAAGTATTAATTTATTTTTGATATATTTATATATCTACTGCCATCTATTGATGAGTAGGCAAATGTATCATAATACGTCGGTAGTGTTTATATCACAGTGATTTGGCTTTTTTCAATTTGTTTTTCTTATTTAAAAAAAAAAAAACACTCACATACACAGCATTTACTCCAGCTTTACTGCAACACTGTGATGCCACTGTTACAATCGGTTTGTATATTATAAATAGACTTTTTTCACAGATTTTAACTATTTTAACGGAGCAGAATAAATACGTGACACCTGTCAACGATGATCATAGAAATAACGCGATAACGATGATCATAGAAATAGATGCGATAACTGTCAAAAGCGATAATTGTTCAGTGTAACGATACCCGTAACGAATGTCAGCGGGTGGAGTGTCTGGTGGCCTCCACTTCCATCCTAATACCCTGAGAGTAGGAGAATGATCAACATTCTTGAAGCTTATATTAGTGAGATAGTAGTCCGGCGGCAGAAAGGCGCGAAATTTCGGTTTGTTATAATCCCATCTCTGCAGTTCAAGTTGACCTCGTTTGGTATATTCGATGACTTCGGATTGCGTTTGTTGAGCTTGTTCCAGATCGGAACAGCCGGTGACGATAGAGTCGATGTTCGTATCCGAAGTGAGCGCATGGCGTGTGAGCGTTAATTCGTCACTCTCCTTTTCTGTCAACGGTTTGACAATACGATAGGACAGAATATAGGCAGAGAAACCATAAGTCACAAGGTGTAATGAGTAATCCGGGATGGGTTCAGACGATTGGTGTCGCCAAAATATTCTTTGAATAGCGCGATTTGGCTCTTGAAGAAATGTTTGGCGATACATTTGCCGTACCTCAGCAATGAACATCACAGATGGTAAACGAAAGTTTTGCAGAAGTTCAGCAAGTTCGTTGGAAGCTTGAGAACGAAAAGTAAGGTATCTTTTGACGATGATTCATTCACCTCCGTCACCGAGGCATCGAAGACCACTCGCATCTTAGTGGTAACGGTGCTCGGATGAAGAATGCAATGAAGAAGTATGTGATGCATTTCCTTGAGTAAATCTTTCCCAGGAGCACGTGTCACGTGACCACTGTGCAAGTAGTCAGTCATGAAAGCGGAGTACGGTTCACGTAAACTGAGCGTCGCTGTATGTTTACGTTCGAGTGATAGGATGTTGCGCGAAGAAGCTTCGCGCGAACCTGGGAAAGCGATATCCTTGTCCTTTTTTCCATAAGGTAAGGCTACGATGAGTTGCCCCGAAGGGTCACGTGAGTGATCAGTGTGGTACACCTGGTCATCACGTTGTTCTTTAAGGGTGAGCTGTGAAGACTGAGGAAATGTGTCCAACTCCCTCAGTCTCTTGACTTCTCCGGGGAGACGGTACTGGTTGGTTACGATAAAGGAGTTCGTTTGACGATCGGTAGCAGAACCAACCGAACCCAGAGGAAGCCAACCGAATTGTGAATTGACAACTGAAGGCTGGTAAAGATAACCCGCTAATTGGGGTCTCAAAAGCGATGGCAAGATCTCAACATCTTGAAGTAAGTCAGTCGGTCCAGTGTCGGTTGTCAGTTTGTGATAGTCAGGGTCGGCATGAGGTATGTCTCGGAATTGATGATAGGATAACTGGTCGAATTGAAACGTTGGCCATGGAAGTAACTTCGTGTTGACGATAATTTGTCTCATATCCTTGACATCTAAATTGGTGACATCTGACGCGATTGTAGAAGATTGGCCTAAGCCACGAATTCTCTGAGAGCTGACTGGACGCTCGGCAGTGCGATCGGTTGCGAAATGTGCTTGACTGTCTGGATCGGTCAACGCACGAAACGTTTGAAATCTGCAGGATGGATTACGATTACTAATCTGAGCAGTTGGCAAACGTACGACGGAGCTGTCACCGAAATTAGCGAGGAAAAGAACTGGGGGATCAGAACTAGAAGCTCCTTGAACCGTAAACGTGGTGGGTCGTTGGTACTCCTCTTCAGTAGGAATGTTGTCTTCCGTGTGAAGTAGAGTGTGATGTTTGCGATGACATTTCTGACAATCAAACAGATTTGCACTTCGTGAGAGAATGAGAAGGCGTTAGACAATTCAAGCACCAACGGTGTGCCTTGGCGAATTGAGCGCGGTCCTGAATGGTGTTGAGTGCAAATGATTTGCACTTAGAGATCGAATGAGTTCCCTCGCAAAACGAGCACTTTGAGTAAGTGAACGCAGTCAAGGACCCTTTGGTTTTGGTTTCAGGTTTTGCCTTCTTCATGTCACAAAGAAGCGATGACGTTGTTTGTGTTGTGACAGCTTGATCATGAAATGTTGAAACGTTTTGGTTCGATACGATAGTTTTTACGGGTTCCGATTGTAAACATTTATTCGTTAATTCCTTGTGAATTGCGACGATTCGGAAATGCACGTTATCAAAAGCTTCGCGAACTTGATTCTCCACTTCCGTGTTTGCCTCATCTGAGAATGAGCATTTTGAAAATCACCAACGATATGTTCCAGCCTCGAAAAATACGCAAAAAATAATTTATGGTTGGCTGCATTTTGCATAACCGTTGTTTCGATTTCGCTAGGGTTGGTCGTTTCTTGCGAAACAAGATATTGTTATGGATCGATGGAAAGAAACATGGAACAAAACCCTATCGTCTGCTATCGTTGTTCCATGTTTCTTTCCATCGATCCATAACAATATCGGGTGCCCGTGGCTCATAAAACAGTGAATATTGCCGTGTCTGTCGACCAAAGAACGAGGAACGACCAATGAAGAAACAAATTCTACCGTGAGTATTTCTGACTTGTGTTTTACTGTTATTTGGTTGAACTGGACGGATTACCGTATCGCATCCGCGGGCGCTGTATCGCACCAAGGCATTCTGACCCCGTGATTCGTCACGATACAAATAGCTTTAATTATTTTTTTTTTGCAATCAAAATCATCAGGATGACGATTTATTGTCAATAACTTCACGTTTTTTGAAATATGCGGGTTCAGACCTCATCGCCATTTTTCGATCCAATAAGAAATTTTGTTCTTTGATAGGAATTTTTCGCTTCTTTTCAACACGAACACGAATTAAAACGTGTGGCTGCGTGTCGCTATATCAAAAAGAAACTGTGTTTTTTCTCTGAAAAGTTTTTGACAGTAAGCTGTAATATTTTTTCTGCTTTTGTACGACGTCTATAAGCTAAAGTTCTTATTATAATTTGTACGTTTTTTTCTCGCAATGCTCACACGGTTTATAATGGGAAACTACGCTTTATCCCATATATCCTCCAACTTCACAGAAATTTATTCATGATTCTTTAAATTATTGTTTTTTAGAATGGTGCACCATTAAAACATCGTAATACATCTTCACAAGTAGGCAAAACATTCAAAAGTAATTTTCATTCAGATGCCACATTGCCATAATATTCAAAGTTACGTAATAAGAAACTTTTAAATAGTCTATCGAAAATCATTTGATTATTCTACTGCAGTACACAATTAAAAAAATGTTACGTAAACTGTAATTCTACCGACGCGCATTTGACCGAAGAGACAAAGGTCTAATACATAACCATATTGTGTTTATACACAATCATTCTTCGAGTTCCCTAAGAAGGAAGGAAACCCCAATCTGCTAGATATGATGGAAAAATCATCAAGATCAAATTGCTTTGTTTGAAACACGTTTGGTGTGGGAGGATTGAGTGCTCTGGGGGGAATAGTTTAACTGTTGCTATGATGTTACTTTATTATTACATCACGGGGAAATAAACAAACACAACATTTTTTTTACTTAAATATGTTTTAAGAACTAGAAGAACATAATTTATGTTTTCAGTATTTTTATCAAAAATTAAAAGTGGTGGCGATGTCCTAATTATGAATACATATTTTTTATATTTTTTATTTAGGGTAAGTACATATCGGAGCACCAATCCTGCGTATGCCGAATTCTATATTACGAAAAAAATTCTCCATACTAGACCGCTCCACCCTAATGTTGACGCCACGCCGCACAGTAGTCCCAAATCCCATTCTACCTAGACAAAAATATTTTTCCACGGAATGTGATGTAAAAAGGGTTACAATATGAATAAACAAATAATTTTAAAAAATTACTATTATTTCAACCCTGTTCCAAAATGTTAAAAGTAATAAAATAATGTTCAAGATGTAAACTGTTGATTTCCCTAAAAATGAAATAAATAAATATAAAATACGAATAAATTGCGTGTAGTAGAATGATTCAAATTAGTCATAATAATCTGTTTATTTTTTTATTTTTTTTTAATTTTTTTTATTTAGAATACATATAACAGATTTAAGGGTAAACAATATGGTTCTTAAAAATAATTACAATATATTAATTTCTTGTTAACAAGCTACTCAACTCAATAGAGAAAGAATTTCTCGTGTTTGAATTTTGGAGTAGTGCCGTTGTAAAAAAAAAATAGTTACATAAATTATGTTATTTTAAGTAATTAAATTACAAAGAAAAAATAAATAAACCTTTATACATGATAACCGGTCTATATAATGTACAAGAATAGAATAGGAGTTAAAATTTGACATACAATATAGATAAAACAGGTATAGATATGTAGCAGAAATAAAAGTATTATTTTTGCATTTGATTGTAGGTGGTAAGTACATAGAGTTGGTTTAAAAACATTGATATTTGAAATGAGAGAGCTGAAAATATTGTAAAGTAGGTACATCATAATTAGTTGTTACAATTTGGGTGCATACAAATAAGTACAAGTTGAGTTCGAAAGCTGATGAAATATTTTTAGAGGATATGTTCTGAAAAAAAAAAAATTTTTTTTGTTTATAAGGATATTAAAAATTAATTGCGAAGTAGAAGGACATATTATAATTTGCACTTTATCAATTTCTACTAGTGGGTACATGTAATCATAAGATAAGTAAACATTTGTTCTATGAGATTAAAACTTATAATTATTGTTGGGTTGGTCTAGTAGTTTTTTGATTTGGGATTTAAAAACTTTATAATTTTTTTCGGATTTGATTTTATACGGGAGGGCATTAAAAAATTTTACACCTTGATAAGCATAATGTTGGTGAGAAGCACTTGTTTTATATTTTGGGATTTCTAAATTGCCACGTGATCTTGGTCGGTTACTTAAGTTTGTGATTGTTGTTGTTGTTGTATTGAAATGATCTTTGTGAATTTGTAATAGTGAGTTCTTTTTGAAGATTTTATTTAGGCTGAGAACCTTAAAAGAGTTAAAAAGTTGAGTTGTAGGATATATAGATGGTTTTCATAGGATGACTTTTAGAATCAACCTCTGTGCCCTTTCGACAGGTAAGAGGTTAGTTTTGAAAGTTCCACCCCATCCGATTATACCGTATTGTAGAATAGATTGGGCAAGAGAGAAATAAACAATTTTTAATCATATTAGATGATAGGATGTTTCTCAATCTAATGAATATGTAAATAAGTTTTCTTACTCTGGTTACTGTATTTTGGACTTGTTCGTTCCATTTTAAATGTCTATCTACTATGACACCCAGATACTTTATATTATTTTTGCCTGTTATTCGTAAATAATTTGAATTTTTGCATTCATTTTTATTTTCACATTGTGATGAATGGATTTTAATAGTAATATTGTTTTCGAATTTTTTTTCTTTTAAAGAGAATGGTATAAAATATGTTTTTTCGGTATTAAGTGAGAGACAATTTAGGTCGAACCATGTTTTGAGCATGTATATATTTATATTTGCGTTACTCATTGTTTCTTCCCAAGATTTCCCTTTAGTGATAACTACAGTGTCGTCTGCATAGGATATGATATCTCCAACTATAGGAAGAGTGAACATTTGGTTTACATAAATAATAAAAAGGATTGGACCGATGACAGTTCCTTGTGGTATACCAAATGATGAGGTCTTGGGTTCACTTAGGGTATTATTTAATTTGACATATTGAAATCTCTCTTTTAGATAACTTTGGAACCATGAAAGCACTATTCCGTTCAATCCAATTTGCATTAGTTTCTCATTGAGTTTGGAATGTGATATGCTATCAAATGCCTTGCGGAGATCTATGAAGATACCAAGACACTTTTTTCCCTTATCTAACTTTTGCATTATTGTTGATGTTAATTTAGCAATTGCATCTTGGGTGCTAAGATTGTCCCTAAATCCAAACTGGTTTGGGCTCAATATCTTTTTTTCTTTTATGTAGTTGTTAAGTTGTTTTTTAACAATTTTTTCGTAGATTTTGGCTATGTTTGATGTGAGTGCTATGGATCGATAGTTGGAAATATTTTTTTCGTCTCCAGATTTAAAAACAGGGGTGACAACAGTCTTCTTATAGTTGTTCGGGAATACACCCTTCTTCAAACTTACATTGATTATATGAGCAATTGGTTTGCAGATTATCTCACGTACGGCTTTCAGTGTTTTTACGGTAATATTGTCATAGCCAGGGCTTGCTGATCCCCGTAAACTTAATATAGTGCTTTCAACTTCTTTATCGGTTACTGAATCAAATGTGTGAAAACCTTCTTCAAAAATAGAGTTTTGCTCTGGTTGGGGAGTTTCTTTGTTATCTGGTATAATATTACGAGCAAAATTAGTGCCGACAATAGCAAAATACTCATTGAAAATATTTCCACAAAGTTTGGGATTTTTTTCAGTGTCGGTGTTGATTCCCTGATGTGTGATTTCTTTTGGTGATTTTTGTTTTGTGCTTTTGTTCATTATTGTATTTATGATTTTCCAGAACTCTTTGCTGTCTTGATCAGCATTTTTTATTTTATCACGAAAATACTTTTCTTTTGTCAGTCTAATTAAAAGCGCAAGTTTGTTTCGGTATTTCTTGTAGAAAGTGGCAATTTTTTCATCATTTGGGAATTTTTTAAACTGGTGATAGTATTTTTCCTTATTTCTGATTGAGATCACTAGTCCGTGGGTTATCCATGGATTAATTAATCTGTGCTTAGATTTTGGTTTAGATACAATTTTTTGTGTAGACAGATTTATGTGGTTTAGGAAAACTGTTTCAAAATTCTCAGCACAGGTATTTGGATTTTCCGATTCGAATATTGATGCCCAGGTTTCCATCTTAAGATTTGCTCCTAAGGTTTCCATATTTAAATACTTTTTTTCATGTTTTTTTTTGTCGTTGTTGAGGTTGGTACTTCTTTTACCTATGTTGTTAACGAACATACAGGTGTAGTGGTCAGTAATGCTGGTTTTCCATAATATTGACATGTTTTTTTCAGTGTTGATTGAATTGCACCATATGTGATCGATACAGGAAGGGATTTGTCCACTGATATTTCGTGTTGCATTATTTATATATGATTTATAATTTAGCGATGTCATTACATTTATATAATCATCTTTTATTTTGCTTTGTACCCAAGGTGCAATATTGATGTTAATATCACCAATTACGATATTAAAGCTACCTTTTAGATTAAATAGTAATTGTTCCGTTTCTGTAATGAAATTTTTGGGATTCGATCCATGTTTGCGGTACATAGCAATAACACGGTACATAAATTCATTCACTTTTATATTGAGTTCTAGGCAGTTCGCTAATTGCATTTTAATTTCAGTGATTATAACATTGTTATATTTATTTAGAACAAATACCGCAATACCACTGCTTTTATTGATATGGGTAGTGGTCGAATAGTATGTGTAATTAAATAGTATGTGTAATTCGGAATATTATATTAAGTAATTAGTTAAAAATATTATTTGTAGCATAATATAAGAATAAAACCGAATGACATTTGCTTATGGTCGAGTCACTATCACTTTTGTAAAATAATAATGTTCCTATGTGGCACTGTCAACAGACTTCTGCAGTTTCTTCGCCGGTACTTCCGAAATCGACAATAATTTTAAGTCATCACTAGATAAGACATTGGGATGTTTTCGATATTGTGGTTATTTCGGATATTACAGCTTCCCGTTTTCCATCTGACCTCAAGCTGATTTAAGCAGGATGAAAGAGTTCTTTTGGACTTCGAGAATTCAGAAAACATTTAATTTTTCTTGTTTTACATTTTAACGAGCATAAACCGATTATTTTTCTGGCTTACCACGTAGTACATCATCACACGTATTAATAGAAATGAAGCTATTCTCCTTTATTAAATTTTCCTCGAGACCTACAAAATTGTTTTTCTCAACCAAAATTTTCCGTGTTGCAGAATAACTCGACTTTGATGCGCCTTTTGCTTCTAACATCTCCAAAATATAGATCAAGGGTACAGGACTGTAAAAGTCAAAATAGCACGTAAGAGCAGATAAATTCTAAAAGAAAATATAGATAAAGAATGGTTTCATATGAAAATTGTTTAGTTTGAAGGTACAAATTGGTACACGATTTAAAAATTTTATGAAACTTTGGCAAATAATTGTAAAAATTGATAATGGTTTCACGATTTTTAATGAATTCTAAAAGTAATATGGAATAGGCGAATTATTAAATACTTTAAATAAATTTGAAAGAATATACCATGGACTTCAATTTTTCTCTCTTCGTAATTTCTCTCCAATTTCAAATAATACCTCTAACGACCGAACAACGTGTACACCCGAAAGAGTTGGCACTGGCCTGACACATTCAAAGTGTCGTGTTTACGAACATGATACTATAGACTGTTTTCTATGCTGAGTATGTTTTTGTACATAAATGAAAACATCGTTTAAAACTTTTTGTCTAGCTGGTTTCCTCTAAGTGAACTATCGTGCGCCGTACGCGTCGCGCCACAAATAACATCTGTGTACGTGGAATTTCAAACAAAGCTACCGTTGTAATTCGGTTTTTTTTTAAATTCAAGAATTAGTCACAACATGTCGCCACTTACGTCAGCAGATCGGGTATGGACGTGTCTCCTTTAGGTATAAGTGCTACGAGTTTGTGAATATTTAGTATCTCTCCGGATTTGGAAAGATTGACAGTAATACATAGTCGTAACAAGCGGCTATATATGGTGTCATTGCCCCTATCCCCTGTCTCGGTTACTTTGTACCGGTGTCTGCCACTCGATGACAGTGGATCCGAGGAACATGCTATTTTTGAAACCGGCCCCTACTGGATTTAGAAAATTGTCACCAACACTAACTGGGCGAAGCCGAACCAAAAGCCACCCGCAAGGCCCAGCAGTTAAAACCTGCGGAGCGGGTTTTTAACTGCTAGTACTGTATAATTATTCTTAATACCTAAGTAAAAGCCCTTAAAAAGGTCGTTAATATATAAATAAACATCACATGTAAAGTTAAGATTTGGCACAAATTACACAATTGACGATTAAAGATTATGTTGGTTGTGACAAAAACTGTAAGTTTTCCAAAATTATATTAAAAACTCTCGCCTTAATTTAGCTTTATCGGTGTAGAGCAGTCATTCTTGTGACCACTATCTGTATCACCGTAACCACAGCTTTTTTGGCATACGGGCTTTTTGTGGCAAAAAATATGTTCAACTGATTGTTCCAATTAAAATTATTATCACTCTAACCACAGTTCTGAGATATGAGAGCTCAAACTTTTGAATAAATTTATTTTATAATTTGACAAATCTTCTGTATTGTTTGCTATTGCAAATAATAATTAATTTATTTATTAGGGTATTAAGCAACTAAAACTCATAATATAATGTAGATAACCATTTATTTGCTGTACCTTAAATAGCAATTAGAACTTTTCTACTGCAAAACTTTAGAATATAGTGGTTTCGAAAAGGTTTTATATATTTTTTTATCAAGACCTGTACCACACGCGCAGATAAAAGATATGGCTTGGCGTATTTCGGCATATCGCGAATGTGTGCGAGCAATATGCTGTAATAGGCCAAGCCGTATCATTTATTTTCGCGTGTGGCACCGCTTTAGGGGTTATTTTAGTACTATTTAATTCAATTAAATGAAAATACTATGAGCGAAACTCAATCGAAATCGAAATCTGGAAACAGAAAAATCAGAAAAAGATATTGGCACCTCTGGGACTCGAACCCAGAACCTTCCTACTTTCCGGGCGAGTGCTCTGTCCACTGAGCTAAGGTGTCGATTTGCAATTAGGTCACTTTTAACTGTACCATACTTCGACTAAGAACCACCCATATTTTCTTCATTTTCTTAACGCATATTTTATTGGCTGCCATCTTTATGTATGATTGCAAGATTCAAACCTGAACTAAATGCAATCTAGATGGTGTCTGAATAAATTTTTATCGGTTTTATTCAATATGCGACATCTATTGACTTTTTTAATAACTGATTTGACTATTTGCCCTACATTATACGTCAATATGATGAAATATAAAATAAAAAGCCAAACATCGTACAATTCGTAACAAATTTATGTTTGAATGTAAGTCGCTCGTCTGTAAATAATATATTTTTTATAAGGTTTTTTTAGTAGTAAAACATTTTTATAAATAATTACCATGAAATCGCAAATGATTAATGCAGTTGCCTCTAAAATGTAAATAATCTTAAATAGCCTATATTACATAATTTAAAGCAATAATGTACAAAATTGCCTGAAAGACGTAATAGAAAAATTAGGAATTAAATAAGAGAACTAATTAGGCCAAAGTATGAAATCTGCAAACATGACGTAGATATTATCTGGAAAATTTAATTACTGTATCGGAAAATCGTAAAATAATAAATTTCAATTTTAAATTCGGAATTTGCGAAGTTTGAAGAAATAATAAATTTCACTTTGTGTTTGTTTCGTTTGGTCGACTATTATTATTTGTAGTTGTAATAGTGCAGATATAGCATAGCTATATCAAAATATATAAGTCACAATACATCGTCCATCATATAGTCACAACTTTTATACATTAATTTAACACCAATTTTAGTTAATCAAAACTAATGTTAATCTTACCTGAATACAATGAAATTATGCGTATATATTGCTTATTCTATCACGTCCAAGAACTGTTCAGTCACCTGTTTTCACTGTTATATATTTTTCCTCGTTTGGGATTCGAAGTTGCGCCAGCCTTTGGATTTTCATTCGACCAGCGTTAAACGATAGACGCCTCTGACACTCTAACTCCGCACTGGTAACTGTGGGTGGTTGTGTGGGAATGGTTCGTATTGGAAGTTGCAAGCGTGCTTCGGGCTTCGGAGGGCTCAAGCCATTCCTCTCGCACTTGTGGGAGTGAAGAGGTTAATGCCGCGGTGCGTTGGTGTTGGTTTGATGTTGGGTTGAGTGTGTTGGTATTGTGTTGGAGTAGATATGTTGGTGAGAGGGATTTCCCTCGATCTATGGAACATTTCTAGATAACCTCTGCCATAGGTCTTCCCAAGTGGTTGGCTACGTTTAGTGAATAAGCAGAAGTGCCCGAGTTCATGAGGTGAGGTTTTTCCAGGTCTTGGCGGCGGATGCATCTGCCCACCTGCTGCGTGGCGGACCGGATCGAGAGAGATTGGGTGAGGGAGGCTTTTTGATTTTTCCTGCAGGACTCTGTTGCACCGCAGTAGGAGGTATGGATTCATAAGTCCGTCACTCCTGGACACACTAACCCCGAGATTCCTTTTTCCTTCCCAGAACTTCCTATCGTTCCCTTCCTTTAAAAAAACCCTCTACACAGCATCTCCTAAGATGATTTAGACCCTGAGGGAAATTACTTTCCTCAGGGCCTCCTGTGCGGAGCTAGTGTAATTTTTTTTTTATCGGACTAGCCTTTGCTTGCATCCGCGTTACGCCGATAGATGTCACCAGTTATTTAGATTTTAAAAATAAATTAATAAAAGTTACCACACGCTTCACTATTAAAATGCAATAATTATTGTATTTAAAAAAATGTTTGTAATATTGTTTACACCATTGATGACAATGATACCTATACACGGTGTCCGGAAACTCGAAGTACAAGCGGGAAACTGGTGAATCTGCGTCACAAATTGGATTTTTTTAGCACAAACTCGTAACGGGCCGATTTGAATTTAGCAAATTCAACCAATCTCCACCGATCCAGCCCGCCATTCAGCAGGTGGGCAGATGCATACCTGCTAAGTCACCAAACGTAGCGAACCACTTAGAAGGTAACCTATGACAGAGGTGTTTGTTATTCAATATTCCCGGAGCGGCGGTACCCAAATCCGCCTCCCAAATTGTAACAGTATGCTGACATAAAGTACACAAAATACACCATTCAGCAATGACCACTCTAATCTTTTGCCCAACAACTCTTTTACAATTATTCATTTGTACCCTCTTTGTTGTTGACCAACCTTCGATAAGATACTTTTTAATCTGATTCAACGTGTTGTTTTTTCAGTTTAATATTTTATTAATTCAAATTAAAAAAATTATCCTTATTATCAAAATATTTTATGTTATCTAATTCCACCTTATCTTCACAATTACCTTTAATTAATGATAATTTAATTAATAATAATTAACTTTATTCAATAATAATTTGGGAGGCGGGAATGATAATTTGGGAGGCTGGAGTGATAATTTGGGAGGCGGGAATGAGTACCGCCGCCCCGGGAACCTTTATTGGACAACCAACATCTTTGCCAAGTGGTTCGCTACGTTTGGTTAATTTTGCAGGGTTGCCCGGATTGCCCAAACTACTAAAAAAAAATTTTTTTTCATGACTTAACTATGAAGAAACAATTTTTAAATCGTATCGTATGATCTAGCTTTTTGCAATCATAAAATTATGCACAAAATAAATAAAAACCACTTTGGCGCTTACTTGCCTCATGCAAATATTCGATTTTTAATATTTAAGAGGAATATAAAAGCTAGAAATATTTCGATTCCCATGCCATACAAAATTTTAAATCGCGCGTCGTATTTGCACGATGCAAGTAAGCGAAAAAGTGGTTTTTATTTATTTTGTGCATAATTTTATAAGAATGAAAAAAAAGTTAGAACATACAAAACCTCAAAAATAGTGTAATTGTTTCTTATATTACTTCATAGTTAAGTCATATAAAAAAGGGTTTTTGTGCTTTACGCTTATATATATTTTTTATGTAAATAATAATTTTATTGTAATTCCAATACATAGAAAAGCTTCAATTTATCCGTAGCATATTTTTTGATGTTCATACTGTAAACCGATTAGTCGTAAAGATGAGTCTACTAGTATATAAGGAAATAAATAAAGTATAATTAATCATATAGGCACAAATGATTCTATGACGAACCGGTGGCGATTGGCCCCCCAACAGTTGATCCCCCGACAGTTGACCCCCTGACAGTTGATCTCCCCGACAGTTGATCCGGTGGACGGTTGATCCCTCCAATAATTTAACCCCTAAAAGATAATTTTTTCAAGTATTTTATTTTTTATTTTTGTATGAATACCGCACAAGAGTCCCAACTGCTCCCGTCTGGAGCCAGTGAGACTATGGCATCCAATTGGGGTATGATGTCAGGCTGAAGGTAGTGGGAAGGGGAAGGAGATGGGGAAGAGGAAGGTGGGAAGTACCAGGCTATTCAGATCTGGTCACCAAACACGCTAAAGCCATTTCAATCAAAATTTCAATTCTAAATGGTGGTCTTATAACAAGGCGATACTGAGAGTATCTTCCACTCTGGAACGTGCCACAAATATACTATATATTATTTTAAATAAACAAATTGTGAAATAATACAAATATGTTACATGCCGAAATTAAAAAATGTACAAATGGTAAAACAAATATTTTGTTTAAAAATTGGCTTGCCGAAAGAAATAATTTGTATTAGACTAACACAAAAATTGTAAAATAAGTTTATATATATCTCCAAAGTAAAAGTACACATCGAAAAACTGCTAAAAAGTAGTTTATTGGGACTTTTCTTTTTTCTGTATAATATTTTATGTCATATTGTATTACTTTGTATTTATAATATATAAATTAAACCTTGAAAAAAAAAAAAAAAAAAATCAAATAAAAGCCGGGATTCGATCCCGCGTCCTTCGAAATGCGAGTCAAGAGCCTTACCGCTGGTAAGGCTCTTGACTCGCATTTACGCCTGACTACGCCTGCCGTCTAGTATGCAAAGATACGGCCGTACAACCAAAGTCGATACACTTATAGCTGAAAATCCGCTGTAAAAATATTTTGAAAACAAAAATTTCGATTCTTCGAAGGAGCAAGCGGTAATAACAAAATACGACACACTTAAGCGTGCATTCGGCTTAGCGAAAAACCGCTAAAGGTTTCAACTTGCATATAAAATAATTTTTTTTTTATCAAATACAACACAAGAGTCCCAACTGCTTCCAACCGTCTGGAGCCAGTGAGACTACAGAATCCCCAATAATATGTGTTGTGTGGCTGAAGGTAGTGGAGAGAGGAAGGAAATGAGGAAAATGTACCTGGCTATTCATATCTTACTTGAATAAATAATCTTTTAGGGGACCAACTGTCCCACTGTAGGGGAATCAACTGTCGGCGGGCCAATTGTCGCCGGATAAATTGTCGGGTGATCGGTACAAATATATCAAAAAGCTCTTACACGCGGGAAGTCACAGAATTATGTAGCTATATTAGAGCATATATGGCACAGTTAATGCACATAAAAACAAATCATAATATAAACCAAACTTGGTATACAAAAAAATAATTATTTAACAAAGAAAATACTAGAATGTTTAACAATTACTTACCATGTACATGTTGGTAACCGCTGAAATCATTCGAATCCATTAATGACAGTTACGAATATTTCATTTATGAAATTAATAATGGGCTGAAACTTTGTACCCCCTTTAAACAACTTAAACATCCCCAAAAATGACAAATAAATTGGTGACCACTGGGTATTCAAATATCCAGGCAAAAAAGACATCTGTACATAAAAAATTAAAAAAATGCAAATGACATTTCAATCCTAAACCACTACAAACAATGCAAAAAAAATCTCGGTAAAGTAAAACATCTTGCTAAATAAAATTACAATTGTCAACGTATTCAAAACGCGCCGAACAAAGCCAAAGTATCATGGAATATGGAACATAATAAAAGAAAACTTAAAAAATTCAAAATCTAAAATGAAACCAAAAATCTGTCTTAAAATATATGATAACATCGCAAATGAATATAAAATTTTCTTTGCACCACCGCCACAACCACAAAATACATCACAACATCCACAATAAGTATGCAAAAACTGACACAAATAAACATTCTCGAACGTTTTTTATAACACCTGTAAGCAAAGAGGAAAGTTTCAGAATTATCGTAAATTTGAAAAATAAAATAAATACCAAAAAACGGGGGTACTTTCCATCATACGGGAAAACTTTGCATAAAAAAATGTATTGAACCCATCTGTGGTCATTGCTATTAACGTAAGCGCGGCCCATTTCAGCCAGTTTCATACAAATTTTAAATTTGGATTTAAGATAAAAATACCCAACCAAACTGACAAATTATTTTTGTAATAATTTAAAAAAAAATTAATTGCAAAATTCAAGTTAAATGTTAGAAAAAGACCCTTACATTATATCCACTTAGAAATTTCAATATTCATAATTTTTAAATTGTTCTCTAGATTTTATGTCCGGGTTAAATCTTCCTCACAGGAAAAACTTAATCCTTCCACACACTTTTCCACAAATGCTAATCTAGTCAATTCACGCGATGTAATTGCATTGTATGTATACTAAATTCAAAACTATACAAGAACAACACGTCAACCTACCAGAGACCATATGGGAAAATACTTCACCGACTCCAGATATTTTCATATCAGAGGGTTCGGCTCGATAGAACTCCTAACTGAACCGATAAATCCTACCGATCCCTCAATATAAATATTTAAAAAATCTTTCGTAATCCTACATGTATTTAATATGACTGATTTTTGCATTTTTATATAAAGATTCTTTGACAAATCTAATAAGACTAAATTTTTAATTAGAGAGCTAGGTATAATGCCAGTAGCCGAAATAACAAATGGTAATATTTTTATAGTCCGAGAATGCCAAATTCTTTTAATCTCATTTCCTAAATCTGTATATTTTCTAATTTTTTCAGAAACAGATTTTTGAATATTACAGGAATTTGGAATAGCGACATCAATGATATAAGTTATTACATGTGACATTATTATTACCTATTAATTTAACATTTAACATGAATTCTACTAAAATGATTTCTTTGAGCATTTTCACGACCTTGAGTAATTAATTTAATTTAATTTAACTTTAGTTATTAATTTAACATAAAAATAAGTCTCATGCTATATTATTATTTATCAATAAAAAAATAACAATTTATAGTATATTTGCGGCACGTTCCAGAGTGGAAGTACTCTCAGTATAATAATAATAATAATAAGCCTTTTTATTCTGAACTTCTGTTAGGTTTGAAATTCGGCGTTCTTATTTTTTATAATATATCCCGAAGCTCAGTTTGCCTCTTGGCATAGGCCTCCTCTAACATTTTCCACTGGGACCTGTCACGCGCAACTCTTCTCCAATGATGTCCAGCCGTGAGTTTTAGGTCGTCTTCCCATCTTATTTGTTTATTTGTTGACGTCCTCTACTTCTCTTGCCGTCTCTGGGATACCAGTCAGTGACACTTTTGCACCACTTCTCTTGTGGATCGCGGATCATGTGACCTGTCCATCTCCATTTTTGTTGGTTTATTCGGGTAACTATATCAGCAACTTTAGTTTTCTCCCTTATTATGCTACATCTCACTCTGTCCTGTTTCCTTATTCCTGTCAAACCTCTCTCCATGGCTCTCTGCCAGCGTTCCAACTTTTCTCTGTGGCGTTTGGTGAGTGCCCAAGTTTCACATCCGTAGGTGATGACTGGAAGTATACATGTGTTGAAGACTTTGCTTTTTATTTGCATACTTAGCTCCTTGGATTTCAAGATTTCTTTCAAAGACCAGTATTTCTTCCATCCATTTGCTATTCTTCGCTCGATTTCTTTAGTGGTTTGATCTTTGTGAGATATTATCTGTCCTAAATAGAACATGACATATATTCGAGTGGTTCGTTGTCAATTTTTATGGTTACTGGTTCAGAGTTTGTAAGCAATTTTGTTTTGTCTTTGTTCATGCATAGGCCGACTTTCACACTTTTGTTTAGTGATTCTATCATTCTATTTAGGTGCGTTGGGTTTTCCTCGAATAGGACTATATCATCTGCAAATCTTAAGTGGTTCAGTTTTGCACCTTGCACGTTGATACCATATTTTTCCCAATCTAGTTTGCGGAAGATACTTTCTAGAGCAACCGAGAACAATTTTGGTGATAGAGGGTCTCCCTGTCTTACTCCTATCTCTCAGTATAGCCCTGGTTAAATTCAATCGAATCGAAATCGCCCCACCATTCAGAACTGAAAGTTGCTTGAAATGGCGTTAACCGTATTTGCTGAACAGATCTGAATAGCCAGATACTTCCCCAACTTCCTCTCCCCACTCCCAGCTTCACAACAAACACCACTGGCTCCATACGGGAGCAGTTGGGATTTTTGTGAGGTATTCATATGAAAATTAAAATAAAAGTTGTCAAATGTTGGGAGAGTACGAGCCGTTTTTCAAAATGTTCGAGTGAAAATAATTTGTTTGCATCTGTGACTGAATTATACATTTTAAGGTGAATAAAGTTTTTTATCATGTTAAATATCATTGTGAAAACAATTTGGGAGGCAGAAATGGGTACCGCCGCCCCGGGAACCTTAATTGGATAACCAACACCTCTGCCATTGGTCACCCCAAGTGGTTCGCTAGGTTTGGTGATTTAGCAGGGGTGCACGGGTTAACGGGGTGAGGTTTGTCTAGGTCTTGGAGGCGGATGACCAGGACACACTGAACCTCAGATTCCTACCCACCCCTTAAATCCTTTTCCTTCCCAGAATTCTCTTCCATTTCCTTGCCTTTGAAAAACCCTCCACACAGCATCCCCAAAGATGACATAGGCCCTGAGGGAGATTATTTTCCTCAGGGCCTCCTGTGTGGAGCTCATGTAAAAAAAATACGTAAATATTTTACTAAATGTTAACATTAATATTTTTACTAATTTATTTCTTGATGCTGTCGCGTTTTCAGTAAATTTGGGGTGACATTGCACCAGATGTAATGTTTCTATTGGTAAGCTGTAAAATGTTTTTTTTAAGATCTATCCGCTATCCGAATTTCTACCGATTTCTCACATATCTCCCTTAAACATTTGAAGTTTTTAAGCTCTTAAAAAAATGTATGTTATTTTTTTAAGATAATATCTAGATACGTTCCACGCCGAAACGCAAATTATATGAAATTCCCTCGATAGAAAAAATTCTCAAAGTATGCTCCGAAAATTATTTAAAACAAGTCTACTTCTATTATTTTACAAGTTATATTTGTGAAAAAAATCACAATGCTTCTTTAAATGATACTTAAGATACGTTCCACGAGATTTTTGCTCTATTTTAAACGAGTCATGTTTTATTAAGCATTTTCATAATTTTCGCTTCAATTTTATCATTGAAAATATTAGCGCGCTCTGTCCAACATTCGTAATTACATATCTCTCCATCGTCTTCTTTTTGCGCCGGGATTGTTTTTAAGCATGGGTAGAGTAGTAGGAAGGCTGGAATTCGGCGATCCATTTTTCCATGTCGGATATTTGTTGGTGACATAAAATCGTCAGATGGAAAAAAGTAACCCATGGAAAAACATCCAATGGAAGAAGAGCAATCAATGGAAATAAGAACAGCCTATAATCTTCAACGAATGAGAGCAAGTCAGAGTGGCTCAAGTGACGTAGCAAGTGAATCAAGGGTAAGAAGCCATACAGGAAATGATATAGCAAGATTCCTCAGATGACAACCAAGGAACTTATTTTAGAAAGCTGTCCAAGAAGAACCTGACGAGGAAAACGAGGAGTAGTTACCCGTTTAGTATATATACCTTTAAGCCCGTTAATCGGCAGATTGGTATTATACATTTGTAGTATTCACATTCGGAAAATTTTAATGATGATGATGCAACAATAAGTGTGATGACGAAATCTTTAAAGGCTTGGAAGTAACCAAACATTAAAAAATGATTTGTTCTATTATAGAGCTGATATACTTGGTGGTGTTAATCTTTCGCAGAGAACTTGAAAGCTTGTATTTTTCACAATACCAGAATTACAAAATATTGGTAGAGGAATCAATTAATTACAGTTTCGTTATTATTTTATTTTATTAGTTCAATGTTATGAGCAACTATCACAAAATGTGGCAGGTCGCAGATATGATGGTAGAAATACAAATTAATAACATATTACGACATTCCATTGTTTATTTTCCATTCAACAATCAACTTTTTACACATAAACCTTAAAATTTTGGAATTTCGACAAAAATTTATCTGACAAATGATGGCAGAAATACAAATTAATAACATATTACGACATTCCATTGTTTATTTTCCATTCAACAATCAACTTTTTACACATAAACCTTAAAATTTTGGAATTTCGACAAAAATTTATTTAGCTTTTTTACATGTACCTACCCCCGGACACCCTGTTCAACTTCGTACTCTGTTTATTCCCTGTAATCGTCACTCTTGTGAAAATAGCTACCTACTCTATTTTATTTTTCTGTTTTAATTCCAAAATTTTTCTTTCAAACAAATCTAAATTTAAAATAGCTGTGCATTTTCATTATTAAACAATAAATTTTATTTTCTGTCGTTATAATAATGTAATGACTCTGAGAGATCCCCACAATATTTTATGGGATTAAATTACATTACTAGGCGATATCCAATGAGAAATTACGGAAATATAATTGTGACGCAGTAACTCCCTTTTATGACTTAGTTTACAACATTTAAAAAAATGTATAATTAATTTATGAAATTGATAAGTACTCTTAAATCCACAAAACAATATTATTTAAGATTCGTAATACCTTGCAACTTAATTTCAATGATACTATTCGTTCCCGATAAAGATATTTAATTTTTTTATGAAAAGTGACAAAAGTGATGCAAAGAACCCCCGGTTTACGATAGTTAAATTGTACACATTTATGAAACCGAAGTTTCCGATTTGATAAAGAATTATGAAACATATATGTAAATATTTTTACACGAAATAACAAAAAATGAGGTGGTGATAACGTTAGTAAGACATTTGTTTAACAAAATATCTGTTCGTTTTTATTTTTTTTCGTTACCAGTTATTTTTGTTAGAAAAAACGTAGGTGAGACATTTTTAAAGTGAGCAAAAAAATTGCATGTAAAGAATTACGTAGTAATTTCTTATAAAACAATTGGGTATTTTATCACCTTTCAAAATCAGTTTTTGGTTTTTGGATACTTTCACAAATATTCCATTTGTTTCGATTTTATTACAACTCGGAAATATTCTGACATATTGTCAGAATTTGGTTGAGGCCTGAGGGGTTAATTTTACGTCAACGTTCAATTAGGACAAGTTGCAAATAAAATAAAAGATTTTCTTACAGTTTCCACATAATGGAAGACGTAGAAATAATTAAATCAAAATATCCCGATGCCAAATTTATTGTCGTAGATGATTACAATCTTCCTAATGTAAAGTGGGATTTGCACGACCCCGAATTATAGAACACTTGTAATACAACTATCTCGAAAAGTGAAAGAATAATACTCGACATGTCAATATACTTAAACTTAACTCAACATAATCTTCTTAGAAACATTAACAATCGCGTATTGGATCTCGTATTCTTCAATTCTCACTGTATCAAAGTAAGTAAAGCCGTAGAAGTTCTAATACCTCCTGACATCCATCATCCTCCACTAATACCTCCTGACATCCATCATCCTCCACTAATACCTCCTGACATCCATCATCCTCCACTAATACCTCCTGACATCCATCATCCTCCACTAAATATTTGTATTAGTGACTTTGGCGAAAAAATTCTTAAGCCTATGAGATCATGCTACAATTTCAGAAAAGCAGATTATTCGGGTGTGTGTGACTCTCTTACATTGGTTGACTGGTCTTTCTTAGATAATGATGATTTAAATCATAATACTGAATCCACTTAATTCTAAGTAATCATATAAATCGCTTCGTCCCTTATACTCAATATAAGGAATCTAAACATCCTCTCTGGTGTAATAAAGAGTTGATTAATTTAATTACACATAAAAAAACAGCTCACAAACTATATAAGGATCAAGGAACGTCGAACTTGTATACTCTAAAATTAGGAGTGATTGTACTAAACTATATACTAGACTATATTAAACAGACAGAGAATGATATTTTCAACAATGTAAAACGTTTTTGGCGATTCAGTAAAACATTAAGAAGTAGTGACTCTGATATACCAAATACTATGTATTTTGAAGATAGAAAGGCTGATGGTGTTAAAAATATTGTCGATCTTTATGCAGATTTCTTCAAGAACGTTCACGATAAAAGTCTACCAAATCAGTTCTCCTTACCTAACTGTACTCCCAGTTTCGAAATAAACCTTTCACATGTGCACATCGAACGAAACGACATCATAAAACAAATCAAATTTCTAGATCCCAACAAAAATGCCGGCCCTGACAACATTCCACCATTACTCTTACGTGTGTGTCACCGTTCTTGCTAATCCCCTGTACACACTCTTTAGTCATTCTTTGTCGAAAGGTATATTTCCTGATCTATGGAAACATAGTTATATAATACCTATCTTCAAAAAAGGGGATAAAAACGAAGTAACTAATTAAAGACCGATATACATACTATCAACTATTCCTAAACTCTTCGAGAAGCTGTTTCTGGATAAAATAACTAACTCATTTAAAGATGTTATATGTCCTGAACAGCATGGTTTTATAACTGGCAAATCAACACTAACTAACCATATTCTATATCAAAATTTCATTTCCAATGCAATGGCGAAGAAGCTTTAAGTTGACTCAATTTACACTGACTTCAGCAAAGCGTTTGATAAGGTTTGTCACGCTTTTCTTGTAGAAAAACTGCTTAAAGCTGGAATTCGTGGAAATATGTTGCTTTGGTTTATAAGCTATCTTTCAAACAGAAAACTTAGTGTTAAACTAAATGGGGAATCATCATATGATTTTTTTGCATCCAGTGGTGTACCGCAAGGTTCCCATCTCGGACCTGTATTACTTATCTTTTTTGTGAATGACATTTGTAATATTTTTAAAGACATTGACGTACTTATGTTCGCAGATGACTTAAAACTTTTCAAAGCAATTCGAAGCCTGGAAGACTGTTATATTCTCTCAGCAAACTTGTCAAAATTAATTAGTGGTGCAGCGTTAACAAGCTGTACCTTAACGTTAATAAATGCATAACAATGAGATTTTTTAAAATAAGAAATCCAATTTATATCAATTATACAATCAATAACATCATTCTTGAATCTGTTGCCGAAATGAATGACTTAGGTGTTACTTTCGATACTAAACTTAGCTTCATACCACACATTGGAAATATCTCAAAGAAGGGTTTAAAAATGTTAGGCTTTGTATTAAGAGTGGCTAAAGATTTTACGAACATTAAAACATTAAAATTTTTTTACACATCACTAGTGAGGAGTCAGGTTGAATATAACTCAACTGTGTGGTCTTCTCACTACAACGTGCATTCTCAAACAATAGAAAGAGTACAAAAAAAATTCCTAAGCTTTTTAAATTTTAAATTAAAAATACCGAAAGAACAATTAAACTGCACTTATCTACTGCGATTATCTAATCTATTAAATTTGAGTGACAGAAGAACAGTTTTTGATCTAGTATTTTTATTTAAAATCTTGTATAATATAATTAACAGCCCTGAATTATTGGCGCTCATAAATTTTAATGTCAGAAAAATGAAAAATGAAAAATAAACAAGGTCAGTTTTTCCGTTTATTGTGGCAGTACTGCGACCATGGCCCATTTCAATATACCACTACATAGAATTCAAAATTTAGGCAATATGTATTCGCATATAGACTTATGGAATGTGTCGCTTTCAAAATTTAAACACGAAATAATGAAATCATTTATCCATAATTCAAGTACTCACTAAGGAATTTCTTTGGTAAATTTGTGAAATAAATTTATCTAGTATATTTATATCATAATATCTCTACGTATAGAATCGTATTATTGCATATTAGTGATTAATTGTATGATTTATAGTAATTTTATAAACCATCATAATTATAAAAAAAAAACTTTTTCTTTTCTATTCATCATTGTTACCAACTTACAAATATTGGTACTACCTTACAATTGTGGCTATTCTTATTATTTTGTTCACAGATTTTCTTAATTTTATTGTTTCATTGGAAATAAGGTTTGTTTCCTATCTTGTAATATATTTGACTTATTACTTACCTACCATTAAATAAAAGTTATTTGCATACCTATATATCATATTCAAATGTATTTTTTCAGTGTTGCAATATTGTAATAATTTTAAATATACAAGCTCACTTGAGCTTTTTTTCCATGTTGTTGCTATACCTTATCTATGTTATTATGTAAAAGCCGAATGGCGTTAATTTATGAATAAATAAATAAACAAAAGTCAATTATTTTGAATAATAAATGAAAGATCAAAATTCAATAACGAAACATTGCGTTCTTGAAATGGCTTAAGCTGTGTTTAATTGCGAGATTTGTAAATCCACGCACTGATCTAATTTCTGTTCCAATTGGTCAAAGAATTGCTCAAGGCTTCTTATTTGGGTGTGAGGGTGTGTTATGTTAAAATTTTTGCCATAAGGATTTTTTTATTAAAGAACATTCATTGGAAATTATTTTCCTCAGAGCCTTTAAAAAGAAATGCCTTTAAAATCTAATTTAAAAATAGACATTTATATGTTATTATTAGCTATTCTTAAAGAGCTTTTGAAGAACTTTTCCAAAAAAAAAAAATGTAACTTGAATTCCGAAAGTTTACAAATTATTGAACATTTCGTTGAATTTTAAACAAACATTGTGAGGAAATCATTTAACCTACGCCATCTACCAACAAATACGGAAAGCTTTACGATCGTTACTTACCTACTTTATTGTGTTTTTTGTTGATATACACTAATACAGTTTCCTACTGAAAGAATTAAGTAGGTACCTACTCGCTGTAACCATTAAATGGTCACCATAAATTTTATGGTGACCGGACAACTCAGAATGAACTCAACTCAACACCTCCTTTCACAAGACAAGGGTGATGAAGCAAATACATACAAAATTGCTTAAGTGGAATATAAACGCTAGAAATATTTCGATTCTCATGCCTACAAAATTTAAAACCGCGCATTTTAAAGGGGTATTTTTTTAATGGTTTCTTATATTGACGGTCGGAGTAGTCCAGCGGTAAGGCTCTTGACTAGCATTCCGAAGGTCACGGGATCGAAGCCCGACGTGGCAAATAAATTTTATTTGATTAATTTGTGTTGTTCCACAATTTATTCATTTAAAATAATTTATAGTATATTTGCGACACGTTCCAGAGTGGAAGATACTCTCAGTATCGCCCTGGTGTAAGACCACCATTCAGAATTGAAACTTTGCTTGAAATGGCTTTAGCCGTGTTTGGTGACCAGATCTGAATAGCCAGGTACTTCCCACCTTCCTATTCCCCATCTCCTTCCCCCCCTCCCACTACCACCCCAATTGGGTAGTTTTTACACCTGGTGTAATAATAGTTTTTTTTGGTTATGGATGGAAATATTCCCTTTAAGCCTATTGTTTGTGATACACGTAATAATTACGTAATATGTCATAAACAATAGTCTTAACTTTTTGAAGAAGCCAAGACTTTTTCAAAAGTTAAGATTTTTTCAGGTTTTCAACAGTGATCGCATCGAAACCTGGTGCTGACTCAGGTAGGTTCTTCACTATATCAACAATTTCTTGTTCATTTACCGTTTCGAATTTTCCTACGGTGTTTTTAATGATGTTGCTTTGTTTTCTAAGGTAGAGGTTGTATTTATCTAAGATATTAGTTATTTTATTTGCGAGATTTTTTCCGACATTAGAAAAAAATACATTAAAAGTATTCGCACATTGTTTATGGTTATCCAAAACTTGTACCATATTATTATTAATATGTAGCTTTAAAATGTCACTAGTATTTCTTTTTTATTATTTCATTTTTAGTTTTCCAAATATTTGTATTGTTGTTTCCTAAATTCAATACCTTTTGTTTATAAAATTCCTCATTAATTAGTGCTGTTAGTTTATTTCTGTATTTTTTAAAGTGTGATATGATTGATTATTTAGTGGATATTTTTTGTAAGTTTGAGTAATTTTTCTTTTTCTCTTATAGAAACAAGGAGGCCATGAGTGATCCATGGTTTAAGTTTATGAAATTTTTTTTTTTGGTATTTCATAGCTTGAATATTTCATAAGTGTTGAAAAGTGTCATGAAATTTTAATGCACTTATAATCACATCTTCTGTGGTGAGTACGGATTCCCACGTTTCGTGAGGTAGTTTCTCATATAGTTCTTGTTGATTTGTCTTTATTTTAGGAATGGCTGAGTCATAATTATTATTATTTTTCTTTTTTTCCATGTTGAAGTCAAGTATACATGTATACATGTCCGTTATGTTGTTTCTCGGTATTGTTGTTTGAAGAATATCAGTGTAGTTGGAATTACACCATATATGATCAATACACGATGGCATTTGATTATTAAATTCTCTTGTTTACTTATTTATACAGGGTTTAAAGTTTAAAGCGGTCATCATGTTGATTAAACTGTCTTTTTCAATAGAATGGTTATTTTCAGCAATGTTTATATTAATATCACCAATTAGATAATTATTTGCAAATTTATTGTTTAAGATAATATTATTCAGTTCTGTTATAAAAGTTGGTATTACGGCTGAGTGTTTCCTGTAGATTTTTATTATTTGTAAAGGTAGTTTATTATTAATGTTCAATTTTATAATAGTACAGTTTGCTTTGGTCGTATTTATTTCAGTAAAGCATACGTCTTTATATATAGCCTTAGTGTACATTACAATAACAATATTCTTGGTAATATGATGTGAACTTTGAAGGTTAATTTAATTGGGGAGAAATAGAATGATTGAGTTAGTGTTTAAATGGGCATCAGTCAATATGATTATGTCTGGATTTTTTTTTATAAATTTAGATTTACCAGAAAATGGTCAAATACCGAATGTACGAGACGAGTGGTGGCATTTGCACAAAAATACTTTATTCGATAGGAAGCCGGACAACTTGTCACGCCAAGAGCTTTTTGAATGAATTTATTACTGACAATTATTAAAATTGGACCAAACTGATTTATTGATTTTCGATAGGACAAATCCGGTTCGGAATCTTTTGGCACAAAAACACCCCATTATTTGTGGGTAGTGTTAGTTTGGTTTTCCTGAGCGCTATGTCCTGCGGTCAGATACCTTAAAATTGTATGTGATGGTTCTTGCCAAGTCAGTTCAGGTCTCCAAAACGACACGAAGATCACACGATCCCCCCGCTTGAGAATTTAGGCGGCTTAGGCTGTCACTCGAAGAAAAGGCAAACGCGCTCGCCGACGGATACGAAAGAGCCTACGAAGCCTCGGACGGCCTATGTGATCCGGAAACCAACCGACTAGTAGAAAAGTCTCTACTCGACCTCATCTCTTCAACATTTTTACACACGACATCTTCCAAGACGAGAGATGCAACCTGTCTATCTATTCAGATGACATCAAGCTTTGCGTTTTCTCGCTGAAAGCAGACAGGGCGGCCATATACCTACAGAGAGCGCACAATGGCGCCTCAAACTCAAAGTCATTATGTACACGAGGAAACGCACAAGAAGAACAACATTTATCCAACTGAATGCCATTAACTTTGAAATAAGGATTAAATAACATATGAAATCTTAATAACTGTCTTTCAGAGTTCGCCAATCATTTTATTAGAGACTAGTAACACTTTTGACTTCAGTAGTGGAATTGAATTGCTAAATTCTTATTTCAATGGCATTCAGTTGGATAAATTAGAAATATTAGAGATTAGAAAGAGCGTGAATGCGAATTTGAATATAATTAATAACCAAAAATTGTTTTTAAATGACCCAATATTAAACCTGTTTCCTTTGTAAACTGCTTCCTATTGCCCCGCTTCCCTCTACTCATTCTTACCTTTCCATTTGACTATTATTTATAATTATGTTGTCTATGTCTATGACCATTTTTTGAATCTATTATTTATAATTAGTTAGTAAACCCTGAAGAAGTGAGCTTAGCTCACGAAACATGTTGGTTTTGTAAACGATAAAAGTGGTAAAACTAATTATATTATTAATTGTAAATAATTTTTCCATACCTTTGAAATACAAGACCTCTAAGTCTATAATAGCCAGGTAATATTTTTAAATACCCACATTAAAAATTACGAGGCGCAAATGACGCCGTTCTATTTGTATAAAGAACAGTAGCTTTAAATTCAGTAAATTTAAATGATTCACCTCTTCAAGGCACATAAGAATCGAGAAAGGAAAAAAAAATTCAGTTGCTTGACTCATATGCTTTCGTGGACTCGTTCGATACAAAATATTATAATTTCTTCAGATATATCGGTTTCTTTGTATTTTGTACCTACTTTTAATTTAATTCATTGTTACATATATATTATAAACATTACATCATAATTTATAGTCAGACTAAGAATTTTGAGATGAATGGTGTGCTCACCTATAATTGGAATCATCGCTATAACCATATTGAAAATGTAAATTAATGTTACAATAATAATATGATGGATTCTGTTGGCGATATATACGTATTTATGAAGGTATTAATAAACACAAGACATATTTATTTTTTACAAAGTATATAATTCTTAAATTAAAAAGTTGAAAATAATATTTGACGAAGGGTCTTAGTTCTTGGTGCTTATTTGAAAAAAAAACCTTTCCCAAGAACGAGTCTCACAGACGCACACCAAAAAATTGAATATAAAAATGCTATGTTTTTCTTCTCCTTGGCTTCTTGACGACAATTTCAGCCAATTCGAATTCACATTGAAGACGTTACAGTGTTTTAGCGAATTTACAGAGTCCAAAAGAGAGTCATATTGAAGACGTTAAAGTATTTTAGCGAATTAACAGAGTCCAAAAAGATTCATATTGAAGACGTTAAAGTATTTTAGCGAATTAACAGAGTCCAAAAAGATTCATATTGAAGACGTTAAAGTATGATTACCAATTGAAATAAGTCCATTAAATAAAAGTATTTAACTAAATTAATTCAATGCAGGTATTTTAACTAATTTAGAACTCCAAATATCAATGCAGTTAGTGTTACCTTTTTTCATAGCTCGGATTCTTTGAATTACAACTTATTATTTGATTATTAATACATAATGAGCGGTTAATGTCCTCGAGTAATTTTTCAATTTTATTGTGAGACTCTTCGAAGCTCAGTAGTTTTCTTTCAAAAGTTAATAATTTGTCTTGGAGTTGCTCCATTGCACGTCCGCCCTCTTCTCTCTCCGCGACCAGTTTCATAGCGGCCTTGACTATTGTCCGGCCCATTTGTATTTGGTTGCATTGCGGCAGGCAGCAAAGGGCTGTTTGAGGATTTTCACGTCGTAGACGATCGAAGTATGCGCTACGATTTGATGCGCATACTTCAATACGAGAGGTTTGATTAATCTTAACACCAATGTATGCCCGGGGCAAGAAATTTGGGAACAAACAGACCCGTTGCCCGAAGATTACAATTAAAAGTCTTGATCGTATGTAGTGGTGTATCGTATTAAGCCACCATAGGGCCTTTTGTACGCCCGAAAAGCCTTTTTTATACGAATCCCCTAAAATTACACTTTCGAAATGAGAAAAAAATTTAATCCTTGAAATGTGTCCAACAAGCTCCGCGTTTGCTTTGATGGTTTGAGTATCACTGACTGCTAAGCCATTCAGTAAATTAAATAATACGATTGGAATCATGAATACAAAAATTACAAATATGATATGGCTGGTAAATGGAAAAACTTCAAATTTAATTGATTCGGCTTCAAATTCTCCCGTCATCATGACAATTGTTTTGAAAATTGAAATGCCAGGATTCATGAAGAAGTTTGGTTTGTCTTCGAGAGCTCCTGCCGTTTTGTTGGGATCAAATGCAACTCTTTCACCATTCAGGTCACTTGTTTCAACTGTTCCGAATAGAATGTAAAAGCTCAATGAAAACGCAAAAATTAAAATGCCATAAAAAAGAAGAAATTTTAAAAAATTCTTAGAAATTGTTTTAAGCATGACTATATATGTGACAAGGCATGGTAATTGTTCAAATAATAAGAAAAAATCAGCAGACGAAAGGAGTATAGCGATGGCTGCGAGGTGTTGCATGGTATGGCGACTTATTGAGTTATTGAAAACTATTACAGCTGTAATGACGATCAATACTATTTCAAACCAGTTTTCTATGCTTTTAAAATATACTTTTGGAGATGAAACTATTTGTAAAACTTCTCTTATAATTAACAAGATTAATCCAATGATCGCAAAAGTCCAAACGATGATCAAAACGAGGTCACTTTTTTCTGCTGATCCTCCGTATTTCAAAACGATGTACAGAATTAGTGACAGATAGAACACCGCATAAATAGATATATTGGTATAAAATAAACCACTAATCCGTTGCCATTTTAAATAAAGAAAGCTTGTAATAACCGGGTGTTTAAGAAGTGATTTCAGTTCGGAGCATTGTGTCATGTATAATAGGGGATCTGTTTCGGAAGCAAGGAAGCGATCATTGGAACTAATTGTCATGTCTGAATCATCTATTAGAGGTACTTTTGTTTCAAGGTCATGAATGTTACTGGGAGGTGCAAGGAAACTGTAATTAAATTGCAATTCGTAATTCTCATCATTCGGTCGTTTGTAGTTAGTTGTTAAACAGCCGTCCAAATAAGTTTCCAATGTTTTGGCTGATATGTCAGCGAGTGGTGGTTCATTAAATTTATTTCTGATTCCGATGTAAGCACCGTTCTTCAGTAAGGTCAAAACAGTATCTTGATCTCCGCTCCTGGCCGCATAATGAAGAGCTGTGTTGTCCTTGCAGTCTAGATAGTTTATATATCTTTTTGTTTTCGAATTTTCCAGCAAAATTTTCAAGCACTCTTTGTAATTGCTTTTTCTTTGCAGGTTTTTAGCTTGCTTAATGACAATCTGTATGAGAGATTCACTATTTACCGGTTTGCATGAAGTTTTACCGTCGCTTAAGAGAATTTTCAGCACGTCTGAGTACCCACTATAACAAGCTAATTCGACAGGTCTCAAATTACTTCTAAAAGTCGTCAAATTTGGATCTGCTTTATTTTCCAATAAAATTTTCGCTGCTTTGTCCATTCCGATTGCGCAAACTGATTGAAGCAAAGTTTTACTGTCATCATGTGCAGAAAGAATCACTTCTAAATCTACTCCCTCCTCAATGTTATTGAAAGCTGCAATAAAGTCGTCTTCATTTTCAACTTTTCTCCCTTCTCTAAGAAGGGAGAAAAGTTTGTCAATAATTTCCTTATATGCATAATTTTCTGGAGATGGCAGCTTTGGATCAGGGCCGGAGGAGGAACTTGCAAGGCTACCGTCGCGGTCCTTCATCTTGCAATCGCCTTTATTCATGTTGACTCGGGATTCCATCTGAAACAAAAATAAAATCGAAGAATATTTACATGGAGACAAATTACGAGAAAGATGATGCTTTATAATTACCACACGTTTCAAATGTTTTTTCATGAACTCCTAAAATTTTAAGTTTACCTTCATACATTTTTCGTTTTATGTGTGTGTGTGTTTGTTTTGGTTTTACCAAAAAACGCGCATATAGCGGGAATGCCAAGTATTTGTTTTAAGTAATTTTTTTTACATTAACTCCTCACAGGAGGCCACGATAAAAATAATTTCCCTCAGGGACTACCTATATTATCTTTGAAGATGCTGTGTGAAGTAAGTATTAATACTTATAAGCTCACGTAAGTGAACATATAAGTATTAATAATGAAGTACATAGCAGAATCGGCAACATAATAATAATATATTAAATAGTGGAAAAGAGCAAACCTCGTGAGTATATTTGGTTCGAATGGTTCAAATGGACTGGGTGTGTATAATCACAGGATATAATAATGGCAATAATAATAATAGAACATTCATCTTATAATCGTTGTCGGCATTAGGTACACCCGATGTTACTTTTATGGGAGGAGATTCGTGTCCATTTATAAGTACTAACTGTGTTCGGTTTTCCAGGTAAGCCATCTAAACAGATCACCGTGAATAACTATTTGGTCTAGCTTCTGTAGTATTATAGAGTGGTTAACTTTATCAAATGCCTTCTGAAAATCTGTGTAAATGGCATCTATTGGATTCCTTTCATTATAAATATAATCACAAAAGTCGAGAAGATTTGAATCTATGGACCTGCCGGGAACAAATCCGTGTTGATTGATGCATAATTGTGGTTTAAAGTGTGAAAATACAGAAATATAAATTATAGATTCGAAGACTTTTCAAAACATGATAAAATACTGATTGGTCGATAATTTTTCACAAAAGATTGAACACCAGATTTATGTATTGGAACAATATGTGCATTTTGATCTAGGAAAATACCCGTAGATAATGATTCACTATATATTATTATTATTATTATATATTATATATAATTAATACGTGAAGCCAAAACTTTGTACCCCTTTTTACGAAAATGCGCGGACGGAGGAGTATGAAATTTCGCACACTTATAGTTTATATAGAGGAGGAGTGCAGAATGCTAATACTTTTCAAAAAATATGCATAAAAATACATTAAATCAATAATAAAAACAATACACATACTACCATGTATTTGACACACACACACGCGTCTTTACTCTATTGTTTATTGTTAAAGTCTATGGTCAAATTGCGAATAGATTAATATTGTTTGTCTTTAATATTATTTGTCTATGGTCTTACTGAATGTCAAACATGAAAAAAAACATTACAATTATGGTCGAATTTCGGCCATTGGGCGACCACTAGTATTATATAAAGTGGCTTAATCAACGCGCTGGAACAACATCTTACAAACAAAGAAGGTATTTTATCTAGTCCTGAGCCTTTGCATGTATCAATTTTTTCTAAACAAGATTTGATAAAAAGGCCAAATATTTTACACGGGGATTAGTGCGGGCCGCTACTTTTGGTGACTTAGCAGGGGTGCCTGGGTTCTTGGGGTGAGGTTTGTTCGGGTCTTGGAGGTGGCGGATGCGTCTGCCCACCAGTTGCATGGTAGGTTGGAACGAAAGAGAATGGTTGAGGGAGTCCCTTTGACTTCTCCAACCGTAATCTCTCGGAACATCGCCTTGCACCGCAGTGGGAGGAATGGATTAATACGTCCGTCACTCCTAAACACACTGACCCCCAGAATCCTACCTACCCCTAATACCCCTTTCCTTCCCAGAACTTCTTCTCCTTCCTTTCCTAAAAAGACCCCACACAGGCCTTGAGGGGAATTATTTTCCTGTGGTCTCCTAAGTGGACCTAATGTTAAAAAAAATACCTTAAATATTTGTGCACAAATATTTTAGTTTTAAACATAAAACCCTAATTGTATACTACAAAAACCTTCACAAACCTACCTTACACAAAACATAATAAAATTGCAAAATATATTATGTAAAAATGTTTTCAAAATTGATCTATTATGTTAAAATGTTAATTAATAGGTAAATACTGTAATACACAGAAATAAATAAATACTTTTACTACATTTATTGTTGTTAAAGCAATGAGATTTTTGTGGTTGCATTTGGGTCGCAAAGTTGTTTTTATATTAGCTTGTATTTTTGAAGTAGAGCCGCGAAATATTGCGTCTAAATATGAATCCGATAACCGAGAACAGTGTTGGTTTTTTCGATAATTCAGAATTGAAAAAGTTTGCTCACAAATAGATCTACAAAACATAGTAATTATTTGTCGAGTAAACCTTTTTAACTCCTTGTAGTTTTCAGAAGGCCAATCTATCACGTTGATTTGCATATCGTTTGGTACATTATCGATATGCACTGTGAAGGGGTTTTCGAAAATCTCCGTTTTGCGTGAGATCTTTTTGAAATCAGCAAACCGGTTTTCAAACTCAGTTTGAAGTTGTATCGCTATACGTTTGCTCCTTTTATCGCTCCCGTTCACTCTGTTGTATATGATATTGTCTGTCCCATGCGTTGCGGCGAGAATCTTGCGGGCCGCACCAAGACGCCTCGCGGGCCGCATGCGGCCCGCGGGCCGCTGGTTGCCGACCCATGGTTTAGAGTAACATTCGGCCTGGCAGTATATAACAAGGGATCAGAATGAGTATAAAAGGATGCAAAATAATTAGAGAAAAGATTGGCAATCTGTTATCCATTATCTGCAGATATAGAATCCAGATGCATTAATTTGGGAATACAGGTGGTACGCAATGATTTTGAGTATGCCCAGAAAGCTTTTACATTTTCCTTTATGTCTTGTTCTACAGAGATAATGTAGGACAAACAGCATTTTTTTGCATTTTTTTCGATCTTTTTCTTAAGATAACAAACTCAGCATAGTCTAGTGAGTTTTTATATTTATTAGCCCGCAGTCTTACCTTATTTTTCTCTTTGAGGAGCCTAATAAGAGACTGACTAAACCACTTGGGATAGTGATTTCTTATTTGTGTTTTATTTTTTGGAATGCGTTTATCAATAATATCACACAAAGTATCGTAGAATAATAGCACTTTATTGTTGACATTCGAGTTATTGAAAAGTGTGATTCAATCAATAGTTGACAAGTCTAGACGACATCCTTCATAATTTCCATTTTTTAAATTGTATTTAATAGGGCAGAGATTATCTTTTAAGTATTGCAGGTTTTCAAGTTTTAAAATTATTTCAAAAAGGGGATGATTATTGTCAACATTTGATAACCCTGTCGCTCTCGACAGATTAACATTGGTTTTATCACAAAATAATAGGTCATGAATATTACAATTTCCATTAACAATATAATTGAATTGGTGAAAGTTAAACGTTGGCCAAATTGACAAGACAGTGAGATTTACAGTATGTAGCTATGTCAGGTGTCCATTTAATCTCGGGCAAATTAAAGTCACCAATAATTATAAATTGATATTTGGGATTAATACGTTGTAAATACATATCCTGAATATTTTTGTTTCGATTACAGTAATCATCAACAGATAAATTGGGACGAATGTATGGTACGCAAATGTAGATGAATGAGTTCGAATATTCATGCGGTTTTATCTCTATCCATAAATCTTCACCATGGCTTTCCCAAGATGCTTTACTTATTGCAATCAATTTTTTTATCGACTGCTGCTAAAATCCAACCACTTTCTTCATAAATAGAATTATTGGATTTGCAATCTCTTCAAACAAATTAGGTAACACTCGTCAAACAATTCATTACTGAATATTGAAACTGGTGTGGGCTCAAAGCCGTGGTTTAGTCGGCAATGCTCTGAAGCAGTGCGACGGAAAAACGCGGCTTACCGAGCCTACAACACATCTAGAACATCCGAAAACAGAACAGCATACAATAAAATGGCAAAGGAAACCAAGAGAGTCATAAATAGGTCAAAATTCGATCACGACTTGCAGATCAGCAAAAAGCTGGCTGCATGTCCGCATGGCAGCAGAGCATTCTGGTCGCTCGCGGGATCAATAGGTCGGAATTTCTGCAAATCCAGTCTACCACCTCTTACTAGACCTGACGGCTCACTAGCGAACACCGCCGCCGAAAAGGCTAACTTATTAGGCAAAATGTTTGTGGATAATTCAACCCTCGACGATCAAGGTGCTGTCCGGACGTCGGTTCCTCACTGCGGTTTTCGTATGAAAAAGCTGAGGATCCGGCATCGGGATGTAATCCAAGTCTTACGAGGGCTTGATGTTAATAAAGCTAGTGGGCCTGATGGAATACCTGCCCTGGTATTACAGAGGTGCGCTGCAGAAATTGCTCCAATTTTGACGAAGCTCTTTAAAATGTCCCTGAAGTCTAGTATTGTGCCCTCTGGTTGGAAAAAAGCTGTCATCCATCCTATTCCAAAGAAGGGTGATCGCTCCAACCCGGCCAACTACCGCCATCAGTTTTGTCCAAGGTGACGGAACGTGTGATCAACGACAAACTGCTCACATATCTCGAGAAGGACAAAATCATTAACGACCGTCAATACGGATTCCGGCGGAACCGCTCGTGCGGTGATCTTCTCGCATATGTGACGCATGTTTGGGGGCGGTGCCTGGAACGTTTCGGTGAGACCCAAACGGTCGCACTGGACATTTCCAAGGCCTTTGACCGGGTTTGGCATCGAGGACTTGTCAACAAACTGCCATCTTACGGACTTCCCGTATCCCTGTGTACGTGGATTGCCGACTTTTTGAGGGAGAGGTCAATTCAGACGGTTTCTGATGGTTTCACCTCTTCCTCGCATCCAATAAATGCTGGCGTCCCACAGGGATCGGTTCTGTCCCCGACTTTGTTTTTGTTGCACATCAAAGACCTTTTGTCATGTGCACCAATTCATTGTTACGCGGATGACAGTACAGTCCATGACAGCTTTTCATTTGACAAGCCCCCAAAGGTCACACAAACTCCAACGGCTCGGAGGGCTTTGAAGCAAAGAATGGATGGTTACCTCGAGAGTGTTTTCTCTTGGGGTTAGAATAACCTCGTCGAATTCAATGTTTCAAAGACCCAATCATGTCTGATTACGTCTAAAAGGGATCGAAATGAAAATCTAGTCTCCTTCAACGGAAGCAATCTTCCGAACAGACCTTCCATTGATATGCTTGGTGTAACTATAAGTGACCAGCTCAGGTATGGGGGCTCCATCGAAGCCAGAGTAGAGTTAGCTTCTCAAAAACTGGGCGTACTGTACAGGGCCCGCAGATACTTTAATAGTACACAACTGCTTACCCTGTACAAATCGCAAGTGCGCCCCACGGTTGAATTTGGCAGCCACCTCTGGTCTGGAGCTCCAAAATACTTGAAAAATACCCTCGACTCTGTGCAGAAACGGGCGGTCCGTTTGATAGATTCTCCCATCTTAACGAACGGGTTGCAATCTTTAGAGCACAGGCGTCGGGTGGGAATGCTATCCATGTTCTACCGGTATTTCAATGGAAGATGCTGTGAGGAACTAGCGTCATTGATCCCTTCGGCACCGGTGCATAGTCGGGAGACACGCCAAACGCGCGCCCAACATATGTACACGGTTGACATATGTCACATGAGAACGGGTCGTTTTTTCGACTCGTTCTTGAGTTCAACAGCTCGGCTATGGAACGATTTGCCGGCATCTGTGTTTCCTCCCTCCTACAACATGGGTCTCTTCAAGACCAATGTTCATTCCTTCCTCTCCTCAAAAAGACCCTCCACACAGCATCCCAGATGACATAGGCCCTGAGGGGAATTATTCTCCTCAAGGCCTCCTGTGTGGAGTTAATGTAAAAAAAAAAAAAAAGTATTGATGACTTTAACCAGGTTTCTGTGAAGCAGATTAGATGGTAATTATTTATCATAATTTCGTTTTTTTATGTCATTTTTTTTAGTTCAAACTCACTTAAAGTTTTGATAGAAAAGTTTTAGATCCATTTTGTTTTGTTGAAAATTTGACAAACAGTTAAATTAAATTATGTGGATAAATTTCAATAGGAAAATTAGGTGAAAGAAACCAAGAAGTTATGATCACGGATCCACACGCGCGCAGAGCTATCATCTTTAGGTACTAGGGTGGATCCATTTCGTATATAGACTACCAAAACATATTCTGATGGACATATATCACATCTGGCATGAACTAGATTCAGACGCGGACGATTAAGCGAGCAGTAGGTATTTCTTACTTCCAGACTCCTTACCTTATAACTTATGCTTAAACATCTATTTACACATTTATATAATATGTATTTATCTGTATGTTTATTCTTTACAGTCCCATAAAGTATGTATTTACGTAAAAACTGATACACACCCCACATTACAGGATTTCATACACTGATATCACTGAAGGCCGTTCAGTTTCACTGCCGGCCGGATCTTCCGGATAAGGTTTTTTTATGGTTTCCTTATTCCAAATAAAGGACATGACCGCCTCCCTCCTAATCCCAACATAACACAATCAGACACGTATGTATATATGGCTGTCGGCTACTGGTCCTGATGATGAAGATTGATATTGATGTTGAGCAAAACACGCAATTTTAGTAGGGTTTTTAGAAAACAATTTTTCCCTACCGATGAATTACAAGACCTCTAAGTCTATACTTACCTATCAAATCGCTTTTCGGCAGTAGAACTGGGAGGAGAAATGAGTGATTTGGGTAAAATAGTATGTGGAGTGCCACAGGGATCAATTCTTGGACCGTTACTATTTCTAATCTATTTTAATGATATAACAAAGTGAGGTATTAAAGGAACTCTACAACTTTATGCGGACGATACGGTAATTTTTTATAACAAACTGAACCTAGCGGAGCTTGAAACGGAAATGAATGTTGATGTTTCTAAACTCACAAGCTGGTTGAGAATAAACAAACTAACTCTTAACGTAAAAAAAACTCATTATATACTTTTCGGTAACAAGAAAAATTTCAACCTATTGAGGTTATCAGTTAGCAGTTATCACCAACTTTCATATTGATCAAAGTTGGTGATAACTGCTCCGATAAGAAAATGAGCACAAAATATTTGGGCCTGATCGTAGATTCCCACCTCTCGTGGGATCTCCACATAAATCACGTAAAGGAGAAAATTATTCCCATAACTGGTGTACTTTATAGACTCCAAGGATTACTAACTACTCCTTTACTATGCCATGGTACATTCACACCTTTCCTATCTCTGCTGTATCTGGGGATTTGCCTCAAAGAAATTGATAGCTGATCTGCAGGTGGTTCAAAATCGTGCCCTCAGAAATGTTTTTGGACTTCCATGGGATACCCATGTCAGAGACATCTATTCGGTTTCCGGTATTCTTCCAATCACAATCCTTCCTAAATATGAAATCACAAGCACCATCCTACAAATTACTCAATAATCAACTCACACTAACATCAAGCCACTTTACAATCAAGATATCCACTCTCACAATCCTCGAAATAGCAATAAAATCCGCGTACCTCAAATACATACTACAAAATATGGGATAAAATCTCTGAACTACATTGCCTGTACTCTTTATAATTCGCTTCCCGATAAGTACAAGGGAATCCAGCAAAATAAAAAATTCAGAGTAATGCTTTAAAAGAATATTTTTTAAATAGGTTTAAGGATGAAACTATGTAATTTTCTTGTCATGTTCAATTATGTCTTTTTTCCCTTTCTCTTATTATCTTTTTAATTTAGTTGTAATCATCCATATTTGTATAAACTTGTTCCTTTTTTCTTTAGTCGGGGGGTCACCTAAAATGTATAACTAGTACATATCGCCTCAAAAATGTAAACATTTCTTAAAATATAGTAAATGCACGATTCAGATTTTGGTTGATCCATTATAAATTTGCCAATTATTAAAATAATTATACACGCAATAGAAGTATTTTGTTGAAATACGGGAATAAATTCACCAACACAATCAAACGCCTGTTAGTACCTATGTCACGTGTTCTCAATAAAACGATTCCAATGCATTTGGGCAAGCAGAATATAAGGGCGGTGACTCACGTCTCACTCAAGCTCTTTACGTTATGTATGCTAGTGCGCAAGATGGAAGCGCAGTCGTGTTTTTTACTTCGAAGGTTGTCGGTAACTTGGGATGAAGGGGTTCTCAACCGAATAATAATTTTTTGAGGATAGTTATAATTTTTTTTTTTTGGGAATGATCGATATTTTTAACGTATTTTTTATCCTTAAACAGGGCCTTGGGCAGCCTGGTACCATTTGATCCACGGACCGGTACCGGTCCGGAGGGGTTAGGGACCACTGTTTTACACCACAAAACCACTGCCATCTTGCTAGCCGGGCGGACTCCAATCGGCTCACTGCAAGGCGCCCGCGCCCCCAACTACTTTTTTCAAGACACCCAAGAAGACGCCCTGGCCCCACCGAGAGGAGACTACAGGACCATCTTCATCCTCAAGAGGAAGTTCAGGACGCTGGAAGCTGCCAACCCGGACAAGGACCCGTCACCCGAGCGCGAGTTGTGCAATGTACATTTTGGCGAAGTTCAACGAAATTCATTCGTGTCTTAGCCTAGAAACAGAGTGAACGCGGGTTTCGTATTTCAGATTACCAGCGCCCAGCGCCCGAGTGGCAGTTTGTACCGAGTTGTGGACATCTGAATCTTCACTGTGTGCGGTTTTGTACGTTTTCGTACAAACATTCAGGTCGACGCACCTGCGCCAGTCGGCCGCACAAGCGCCGACTCTGAAACCCGCGTTCACTCTGTTTCTACCTTATCGTGGTCCACTTGACTGCTGAAAGCTGACTGGGCGACGACTAATGCGTGGCGGTGGGTTGTAGTGTTAGGGTAAAAATTCCTAACAGTGTCAGATATGAATGTATAAAGACTGTTTAACGAAATAAAAAAAAAATGTTGCTGTGTTTGAAGAAGTAAAATAAAAAAGATTCGACTGACAGGGGACTGATTTTAATAGCATTTTAAATAAATAATTTTTTTTCATTAGCTCACCACAGGACACGTTGAGGAAAATAATTTACCTCAAGGCCTATCATATTCAGGTTACTGTGTGGAGGGTCTTATTAGGAAAGGAAGGAGAGGAAGTTTTGGGATAGAAAAGCTATGAGGGGTGGGTAAGAATCTGGGAGCCAGTGTATCCAGGAGTGATGGACATATGAATCTATGCCTCCCACTGGGATGCAAGGTGATGTTCCGAAAGAGTCCTGCTGGAGAGGTCGAAAGGTCTCCCTCAACCAGTCTCTCCCGATCCGGCATGGGAGTTGGTGGACAGACGCATCCGCCACCTTAGTGGTCTTAATAATCTTAATTCAGAAAAATCTCACCCCACGAACCCGGCTCAAGTCACCAAAAGTCTCTGCTAAGTCACCAAACGTAGCGAAAAACATGGGGTGACCTACGGCAGAGATGTTAATTGTCCAGTGAATGGTTCTTGTGGCGGTGGTACCCACACCCACCTCCCGAATTGAAAATTGTACAATTAAAATTGAAAATTTTTTGCATTGATAAATTTTCGGATTACATTCGAAATGCTAGAAATCGGGATTTACTTCAGTGCACAAATTTTAGAACTAACTGCTAATTGTATTCCACTTTGGGAGGGGTATAATTCCAGTGTTAGTGGACATTTTTAATTTATCACTAAACAAATACAAAATGTTGTTACTGAAGCAGTTCAGTTACGTGCGATAAATGTTATGCAATTATTCTTAATATCTAAGTAAAAGCCCCTAAAAAGGTTGTTAATATATAAACACATGTAAAGTCAATCGACGATTTAAAGATTATGTTTTTTGTGACAAGAACTGAAAGTTTTCTCAAATTATATTAAAATCTCTCGCCTTAATTTTGCATTTGTCGGTGTAGAGTGTAATGCTTGTGATCATTATCTGTATCTACCACAGCTTTTTTAGCAAAATGGGTTCAACTGTTTACCCCATTATTATCATTCATAACAACACTCATCCTAGTCGGGACTCGGGACTGCACAATGTGCCCAACCGATCTAAACGCTAACCCGTGAGACTATATTTAAACGGGTGACCGGTCAACCCGGAATGAAACCTACTCAGAACCATCTCAGATAAGTCATTTAGAGCGCTTAAAAAAAATATATATAAAAAATTGGTTAAATAGGTTACGTCAGGTTAGGGTTATCGGCTAATTTAAAATTATTTTTTTCACAGCTTTTAATGACTTTTCAAGAAGGCGTTGAGTTGACTTTATTCTCAGTTGGCATGGAACCGATTGTAAAAACTGTAAACGTGACATATTACCGGAAAGTGTTGGAAAAACTCAAGTTTGTAAATAAATAATAAAGTAAATCGAAAAATAATTTGTTTTTCCTTGTAATTTTGTGTGCTTGCTTCACTTCTATAGTTTGGATTGTATTTTTGTTGAACTAATTAGGAATTAGGCCAAAGTTCGAAATTTGCAAACATGACGTAGATATTGTATCGAAATTTCAATTATTGTGTCTGAAAATCGTAAAGAATTAATTTCACTTTGCATTTGTTTTGCCTGGTCGACCGTTATTATTTGTAATTGTAATAATGCAGATATATCATAGCTTTATCAAAATATATATCATATAGTCACAATTTTTTTACATAAATTTAACTCCGATTGAAATTATGTAAAATAATGTTCATACCTGCATGCAATGAAATTGTGTGCAAATAATCCTTATTCTATCACGTACTAAAACTGTTTACTGAGACAGTCACCATGAATTCAGATTTTTTGTTTGGTTTTCACAGTTATTTTTCCCCGTTCGGGATCCTCACTCGACCAGCGTACGATAAACGCCTCTGATAACTCTGTGTGGTTGTGTGGGAATAGCTCGGGCTTCACTAAAGCGATTTCTCCCGCACTTGTGTGAGTGAAGAAGATAATGCTACGGGGTTGAGTGTGTTGGTATTGGTTTGACGTTGGGGTGAGTGTATTAGTATTGTGTTGGAGTAGATATGTCGGTGAGAGGGATTTTCGTTGATCTATGGATATAATAACGGACTTGCTTCCGCGTTACGCCGATTTTTTTAAATGTGAATACCTCACATGAGTCCCATCTGCTCAAATCTGGAGCCAGTGAGACTATGGCATCCCCAATTTGGGTAAGTTGTGAGTCTGAAGGTAAGTGAAGAAGGAAAGAAGTTGGGGAAGAAGAAGGTGAGGAAACGCTTAAAGCCATTTTAAGCAACGTTTCTGAATGGTGGTCTTACATCAGGGCGATACTAAGAGTATCTTCCACTCTGGAACGTGCCGCAAATATACTATATTTTATTTTTTAATTAATTAATTGTGAAATGCCACAAATTAACCAAATAAAATTTATTTGCGTTCGCAGGGTTTGAATCCGCGACCTCCGGATTGTGTGTCGAGAGTCTCACCTCGGGAGCACGGAGGCCTTATTTATTTATTTTTTAGAGACAAACAGCTTATACACAAAATATAGAGATAAATATATACATAAAGTTAAATGAATTCAAGCCAAAACAGTCCATGTTAAAGTTGCTTGTAAGTCTTAAAATTAATTTTAGGTGAAGAGGAGAGGAAGATGAATAAAGGATAAGGATAGGACAGGAACGTGTGATGATTGGTTTCTTTCTTTCAAAGAGCGAAGGATTCATACCACTTGGCTATTCAGACCTAGCCACCAAATACGGTAAAGCCATTTCAAGCGACGTTTCAATTCTGAATGTTGGTCTTACACCGCGCCCTTCTCTACTTCTTCCTTATTAATCAGGATTTTAAATAAATTGGATGTTTTTGTCGCTCATTTTTTAATTTAACACGCATGTTTACACTATACTTCATTCAACGTAACTATCCTTCATGAAAAGGCTCTGCCTAGTATGGTGATTTAAATTATCTCCTCTATGTAAATGACTAATTTATGTAACATGTATTTTATAAATAAATAAATAAATTGTAAACAATTTTTTTGAACTGGTAAATTATTAATTTTTGGTAATACGAAATACGAAGATGACATTGTAAATTGTTAAAATAATCGTCCAGGATATTTTGAGGATGTGCCTGTACATAAAATTTTCAAAGGTTTTATAAATAATTAATTTTATTTTTAAAATTTTATTTATAAATAATTAATTACATAGGTATGTGTGTGTGTGTGTGTGTGTGTGTGTATACATGTATAGGTGTGTGCACCTATGCATGTGTGCTTGCGTGCACCCACACTAAAAAAAGGAAAAAAAGTTTTTACATTATTACATTACAAGTTATTACATTATTACATTACAAGTACATTTTTATAATCTAATGCTAATTTACTTCTATTCTCCTTTCTATTTTCTACTTTTTGTATAATTTCTACTTTTTATTATGATTTTTACTTTTTATTTTAATTTCTTCTTTTTATTATAGTTTCTACTTTTTACTATAATTTTTCCAATTTTTAGCGTCATCTATACTAAATCCGTATGTTCACACTAGACTTCATATTTCATACAACGTAACTTTTCTCCATTGGTCACCATGAGACAGGCAGCCGCCTAGTATAGTGATTTAATATATCTTATTTATGTAAGTGTCACAAATATGTAACATGTGTTGTATAAATAAATTTAAAAAATTAACGGCCCCCTTGGTTAAGTGGTTACGATCCTTGTCTTCGAATCCGAAGGTCACAGGTTCATATACCGGAGTGCGCAAGTATTTTTAATTTGATTAATTTGTGTTATTTCAGAATTTATTCATTAAATATAGTATTGATCACATTTCGCAGAGTGGAAGATACTTTCGGTACCTACCTGGTGTAAGATCACCATTCAGAATTGAAACGTTGCTTGAAATGGCTTTAAAAGATTAAATAAATTAAAATTTTATGTTCCAATATGCACACTTCGAATAATTTATCTATCATTCGCTGAACGCTGAATCTATTATAAGGTATGGAATTACTGTTTGGGGACTTTCCTGTAAAACAAATGTAAATCGTGTTCAATCAGTTCAAAATTCATTTGTTAAATTATTAGCTCATAAAAGTTTATATGAACAAAGGCATAATGTTTCGTATTTTAACAGAATCTCAAAATTCTCTCAGGAAGAGTAATTCTGTGGTATAAAATTATATTTCAGCGTATGAATAGCCCTATATACATAAATAAACTGGATCACGCTTACAATACTTGTTTTACGTTAAATATAGGACTAATCGTACCTAAGCATTTAAACAAATATGACAAACGTGAAACAAATATGAACGCTGGACTACATGATACTTGACAACTTAATAAAAATTCATATTCCGACAAGATCAACAATCCAACTTGTTTTATTTACCCACAAGTAGAACTAATATTAGAAAAAATTCTCCAATTCCCCGTATATGTGCGCAATATAATGAAAAATTCTACAATATAATTTATCAATATATATCTTTAACAATACCCTTCAGAAATACCGAATAGAAGTAACGCGTACGATCAAAAATTGATACAAGAGTATAGAACGTACAGAAAGCATCTCCTATCCTTATCCTATTTTCCTACTCCTCCTCTCCCCCTCACCTAAAATTAATTTTAAATTGTAATAAAACTCCATCTCCAAGTAATCTAACACAGGAGACCTTTTAGGCTTCATTTTAGCTAACTTGTTTATTATGTATCTCTATATTTTATGTACTTATAAGCTGTTTGTCTCTTAAAAATAAATACATAAATAAATAAATACCTAATTGCTTAAATATGTTACCTGCCGAAATTTAAAAAAATGTACAAATGGTAAAACAAATACTATTGGTTACGCCCATACACGCACCTACACTTATACATACCTACATAGCACACATACATACTGTCACTGCTTGGGATTTGGTAGTAATATTGTTGCGAATTCCTTTTTTTCCTACCTATCCATTGCCTACCCGTCATTCCTTATTCAGTAGTCTGTATAAAACGCCCGCCGCAACAACTAGCCATTTTCCGGCATTTTCTAGCTCCGCTCCGCCTTTAAACTAATTCCGCTGTGTTTTATGAAATAAAATAATTCGCGCCTATCGCTGTGTATGCATATTGGATGGAGAGAAAGCAGACGAGGGCCAGCCTACAAATTCCTTTCGGTGAGTCCTTTCCTTTCCATGCCATTATTTTTACCATTTTTTCAAGCAGTGATAGTAAACACAATCAAGGTCCTTCGCCAGTCATTTTTAATACACAGACATAACAATTCCACTCTGCACAATCGCACATCTCATCCAAATATGTAGAAGAATAAAGAACTCCAGTCCATTTTTTTAAATGAATAATGACCTTCTAACTTAAATAACTGCATTTTTTTTTATAAAGTGAGTTTTAATAGTTAAAATAAATGTCAAAGTTTTAATTTTTCAGGATCCCCCGAAAACCACCGAATCTAGTGTGACGTCATCATGGCCAAAAGTTTTAATTATTTTCAACAGATGTTGTTATTTTGTATGGAAAAAGCTATGAAACTATTCAATAAGTAAAACGTTATTTAGGTGGAATTATTTATTTATTATATTTTTCAATATTTTTAAGGGAGAGTGGTATACAAATTGAAATTATTATTTTTTTAGCTTTACGAATCGAAATTAATATTATTGAAACCGAAGCACCAACTTTGTAGGCAATTGAAATCAGCTGTTCGTCGCCGGCCATTTTAAAAATCAGAATTGGAGCGCTGCGACAGGCATTACATGATGTTTTTAAACAGTTAAAGTTTTTGAATATTTTAAATAATATAGATAAACTAATAGAGATACTCTATTTTTGATACTGAATTATTAGGCCTAAATAATGTTTCAATTAAAACAATAATTATTATATGTCTAAGCCTCTATAAACCAATAACACGGAATGTTGAATGGCTTGCCATTTTTTAATACAAATATACCAGGTGACTGGAGAATTTGGACGCGGTGACGTCACGCCGCACAAATTCAATGATACCAACTTGACAGAGTTTTCTAATGATGCCTTTTAAAATGTACTTTTTAATAATTCTTTTAAAACTCTACATTAAATATTATTTAATAAAACTTATATATTCAGAATCAGCGTTTATTGGTCTATAGTCTATATGAACATAAAGAAAAAGAAAAATATTTTTTAAAGCCATAATATTTTTCACTGGAGTTCCTTATTGGCTCTCCGAAAGAAATAATTTGTACAAAAATTCTAACTGCATAATAAAGTAAAATAAGTTTATTTATATCTTCAAAGTAAAAGTACCCATCGACAAACTACTTAAAGTAGTTTATTGGGACTTTTCTTTTTTCTGTACAATATTTTATTTTTGCTGTCATATTGTATTACTTTGTTTTTATAATAAATAAAAAAAATAAATAAAAAAAAACCGTGTTTGGTGACTAGATCTGAATAGCCAAATATTTCCCAACATTCTTCTTCTCCGTCTCCTTCCCCTCCCCACTTACGCGGTCGCTGAGAAACTTTAACGATAGGTATTTGAAAAAACTGTATGTTTTAGACTGTGTACACATACAGCTATAATATACGAGTCTTGGCGTACTTCGGCATATCGCTCGCCGTACATTCCCAATTGGAATATATGGAGAGCGATATGCTGAAATATGTCAAGCCACAAATATTTTAGCTGCGTGTGTATACAGAAGTTCTAACGCCGCCGTCGGGCAAAGCGCTACAGATGTGTGGGTATGTGTAGCTCGCACACTCCGTCTAGGCATGACCGCCAGCCGAATTATTAATAATACTATTCCCTTGCCGGTTGATAGACTTCCCCGTATCTGCATGCGTGTGGGGGCACGTTGTTTCTTTTCACGGAATTGTATTGATGATTATAACACAGGAGTGTTATCAGCACTCTTTATCAGCAGAGTGTTATCAGCACTCGTTATCAGCAACGAATAGCATCCGAAAACTGTTTTTGAAAGGTGATGAAATACACTTTCAAATTTTATAATCCGAAATAAACCATAGCTTTTTAAAATATGAAAATTTTGAACGCAAACATAAAAAGTTTTAAAAATGGCTCACCTTACGTTTTTTCTAACTGAAATTACTGATAACGTAAAAAATATACATACAAATTTATTACACAAATGTATTGTAAACGTTTCCGTCACCTCACTTTTTTGTCGTTTCATGTAAAAATATACATACAAATTTATTACACAAATGTATTGTAAACGTTTCCGTCACCTCGCTTTTTTGTCGTTTCATGTAAAAATAATTAATACAAATTTTCATAAGTTTCATAATTTTTTTTCAATATGCGATCGGAAACTTTGATTTTATAAAGGTGAAGAATTTAATTATTTTGCGGTTAACTTTTATAATTTGAATATAAACCTTGATATTTTCTCTTTCGAAGCCCTGAATTTCGGGGTTTTAAGGCGATACGGTAATAAAACATTTTTTTACACAAACTCTCATTTATATACGTTATATACTGGTATACATTACAACATTTTTTTACACAAACTCTCATATATATACGTTATATACTGGTATATATTACAACATTTTTACAACATGCGCCCAAAATAGAGTTCTTAGTAGTTGTAAGTCCTTAGTTATAAATCGTAGTTATAAGACACTTGTAATATAAATAGGTTAGGGGCTATTTCACCAATCTCTTTAAATGTTGCTCTTAACTACCGGTCACATAACTTTATTGGTAGGAGAATCATGCTCAAAAACCCGTGCGCATTTCACCACAGAAAATATGGTGCCAAGTAGCTATTTTGGTCTACTGCCACGCCTGTCTTAGACACCATTGTTTCTATGAAATCACAAACGTCAAAAATGTCAACATGGTGTCAACACAGTGTTCGTTTATTGTTGTTTACGAACGGGATTGGTTTATTTATGCAAACTATAAGGTAAGTTCAACGGGTTTTTGTTATGTTTTATTGATTATTGAGTGATATTACTAAAGAATTTAGTTGAATTTGTAGATTTGTCTTAATTCATGCGTCACAAAATGTTTTACTCTTTCTTCTTTCCTCATTGCTATTTTTTGTGATTTTCTGCTGTTAAATCGTTTAGGTACAGTGTCTTTAACATCTATTGTGTATTTGTCTGCAGAGCCTTCAGGTGAACCAATACATTAAAGTGAAATATGAGGGACTGGAGAGACAAAAGTGCACCCTCATCAGATAGGGACCCAGCAACGCTGTTCCCTTGGACAACATAGAGACGATGATAAAATGTACGATCTCCCTCACCAGAGGCACCACCAGCGGCTGGAATATCGATGCCTCTGCTCTAGGTAAAACATTTACATTGCATATTTAAAAATCAACCTGTACATTTCCTATTGTATTTATTAAAACGCTTTTTAGGGACTTTTACACAGAAATAGTAAAAAATATACAATATTATGTACAACTGAGCGACTTCAGTAACAATATTTTGTATTTGTTTAGTGTTAAATTCTGGCTTGCCATTGAATTAAAATAATGCATGGTTTCATTGCGCTTTTACAAAAACAAGAAACTTAAATTTTGGGTCGCACAGTTTACAAGCGTTTCACACGTTGTGCAAGGGGGTCACAAAGCATCGGACCATCATAAATTGAAGACTCGGCATAATTATTTCCCTCCATTCACAAATCAACTGGCTGTTGATTTGTGAGCATGCTCATTGATCCACAGGTGGAATGTGGCAGGTGGTTAGTGTTTCATGAATGTTTTATCCATTATTATTACTTTCAGATAAACCGAATGCAATTGAGGAGTACACCGCTGTGCGTTGTGGATGAGGAAGACTAAAAGAATAGCCATCAGCCATCCAGAGTCTCCAGAGCTGCTAACATTATGATTATATAAAACAGAATGTATTTTTTTTTTTTTTTTATAGTTAATACCGCACAAGAGTCCCAACTGCTCCCGTCTGGAGCCAGTGAGACTATGGCATCCCCAATCGGGGTATGTTGTGAGGCTGAAGGTAGTGGGGAGGGGAAGGAGATAGGGAAGAGGAAGGTGGGGAAGTACCTGGCTATTCAGATCTGGTCACTAAACACGGCTAAAGCCATTTTCAAGCAACGTTTCAATTCTGAATGGTGGTCTTACACCAGGGCGATTCTGATAGTATCTTCCACTCTGGAACGTGCCGCAAATATACTACATATTATTTTAAATGAATAAATTGTGAAATAACACAAATATCAAATAAAATTTATTTGCGCACGCCGGGTTCGAACCCGCGACCTTCGGATTGTGAGTCCAGAGTCTTACCTCGGGACCACGGAGGCCGTCAAACTTTACAATCTAGAATATTCATTTAGTAAGGTGTTCCCAACACGAAGCTAGTTATTCTCTAGCTAGTTCTAGTTCATTGAAATTTTTGTAATGTTTGTAGTTGAACAAATGGGTGTAGCTAGGTATTGATTTAGGGTGGGACAAAAAATAAAAATCTAGAGTAGATACCAAAAACAGTAGGCTTCGACAACATATTCATGCTTTGGGCTCTATCAACATGAACGGAAGACGGAAAAACCGTCATTTGAAGTGCTGTAAATTTGAAAACGCAACTTGGTCTACAATCTAAGAGGTCATGCATCGCCCAGCCAGAGTTGGCAAATGCCCCACCTTGCCCCACCGTGCCTACACATGGGGCAACATCTACTAAATGACCTTGCGTGAGAATGATTATAAATAATATACAATCACTTGTCTGTACCATTCATATTCATCCATACAATATTATAAAATATTATGGCTGCCGTCGTCCCACTGACTCCTGATAATGTTGCCATATATTTATAAAAACTAAATATAATCTACCGTATTAGGTATGTTCTTACAAAGAAAAATGTTTTTCTCTCACATGATATTAAATAAATATATTGTACAGATATACCAAAATATTCTGAAGTTTTATTACAGTTTCCATAAAGCTAAATAAGTGTTTTTCACAATAAAAGTACAGGGAATCTACTCTTTAAAACACAGTTGTACAAAATTTCTAGGGTCTCATACAGAATCACTTCAATCAGCACGTCCACCTGGAGAAGACACCTTTTCTGTAGCAGTTACTGGTTAAGGTTACTTCGGCATTTTCTCCGTCTGAAAGAAGAAAGTCATTTCAGTACTTGGTTTTTTCAGTTGGGGAAATCGAATACTGTTGGAATAAGGAAATGAATACTACAGGTGTGTAGTGAGGATATAGGTACATTTTATATACCTTCCCTGTTCCTGTGAATTCATTGATAGTACAAATATTGATTGTAAAAATATCCGTTACAGTAGTATGATATTCAGAGGTACTTACTTGGTCACATTGCAACATGATTGCAGTCCATAATCCCTTGACCCTCGGGAACTGGGTCAAATTATAAAAAACCTTTTAAAAGAGCCGGGTCCAGAAGGAAGCGAATACACATTGGACAGCTATATCCAATAGCCTCCGACTATCTTTTTATAAATCTGCAAGCAGACACCAACAAAATCTCCGGCTGACAACAATGAAATTATTATTTGTTGGAAATTGTTGGAATGGAATTTATATGGTTATAGAATGACATAAAACCTAATATACTTGTTATTGTTGTTGAAATATGATGTAAGTACTACAATTCTGTATTATTCTTCAATACATATATATTAAAATAACACACCAAGTGGTTGAGAGTTTTTGTCTTTAGGCTGGTCATGGATTACAAGAACGGCATTTTCGTAAGTAGAAATCGTGAAAAATTCGGGTAATGCAAATACGATTTGACAGCAGCTGTCTGTCATATTTATTGAACCCGTGGTAGAAAACTTTGCTAATATGGTAGAAAACTTTGCTAATTTACCCGGTACCCGGTAAACGTTACTGGCTGGTCAAAGTACCAATTAATAAAAATAAACTTTATCTACCCACATAAGCATCCTTGAAGGATGGTGAAATCGAAAAAATGCTTTATCCTATTGGTAGTACTTGTGAGCAAGATGGTGAAATACCCCCTTAAACGTATAAATGAATTTGTAAAGCGCCCTTGAGGTGATTTTCTCACAAAAATGGCGCTATAGAAATCATCCAAAAATTATTATTATTATTAATTCTGGCCCTTTTAAATTAAATTGGAACAAAATAGAAAGTGACTGTTGGTCACCTAACTTCCCTGTCATAAGATGATTTTTTAGGCTTTGGCCATTCAACAAGTAAATTTCCATTTTTTAAGTAAATACCGCACAAAAGTCCCAACTGCTCCCAACCATTTGGAGCCAGTGAGACTATGGCATACCCAATTGGAGTATGTTGTGAGGGTGAAGGTAGTGGGGAGGAAATAAGATGTTGAAGAGGAAGGTGGGGAAGTACCTGGCTATTCAGATCTAGTCATTGATCACGGCTTAAGCCATTTCAAGCAACGATTAAATTCTGAATGATGATCTTACACCAGGGCGATACTGAAAGTATTTTCCGCCCTGGAACGTGCCGCAAATATACTACGTATTATTTTAAACGAATACATTGTGAAATGCAACACAACTTACTCAAAGACCGGTCAGTGTCTGAGTTGGCTCTACGTTTGGTTCCCACCCAGGCGTCGCGTGTTTGATTCTTTGGCTGGCTAAGTCATACATCATGACACAAGCAACATTTTCCTATTACTGTGGTGGTAGTAGGAGATTTTCGAATAGGTATCGTCAGATCATTCGTAACCCGTGAATAATTGTCTTTCTTAAAAAAAAAAATCTATATATTGATATGTGAAGCAAAAACTTCGCATTCCTTTTTACGAAAATTGCGCGGACGGAGGAGTATGAAATTTCACACATCTATAGTTTATATAGAGAAGGAGTGCAGAATACTATATATTTTTTTTTATTTTGTATAAAAAAAATCATTAAATTTAAATTAATTATCGTCGAATTTCGACCATTGGGCGACCCATAGTATTTATAAATATATATATATATAAGTACTTGTTGACGCCAGGATTGCTAGTCGAGAGCCTAATCCCTCGACCACAGAGGCCGTCATTATTGCGTAGATAACCATCTTACGACTGTATACAAAGGTGTTTCCACGTTTAAATTATGAATATAAATAGTCAATAATTAAACGTTTTTTATTGTCATGTTAAAATTCAAATCGGCAAAAAAGCAGGCACGGGGTCTCCATCGAAGCCAGAGTCAAGTTAGCTTCTCAGAAGCTGGAAGTATTGTACTACAGGGCCCACTGTTGAATTTGGCAGTCACTTTTGGTCTAGAACCCCAAAATACTTGAAAAACCCTTCACTCAGAAATCAGAAACGGGCGGTCCGTTCGATAGATTTTCTTCTTTAACAAATGGATTGCAATGTTTAGAGCACAGGCTTCAGGTGGGTGTCCTTGTTCTACCGGTATTTCAGTAAAAGATGCTCCGAGGAACTAGCTTCATTGATCCCTTTGGCACTGGTATCAAACACATCAAACGCACGCCCAACATTTGTACACGGTTGAATTAGAAAATTTTTTCATCGCATTAGGAAGAGTCTTAAACATTTTATTTTAGGTTTTTTTAATAGTATTTGTACGCATGTGTACCAAACTATATATGCTTAGCAAGGGGGAAGATTATAACGATATAATTCTAGCAAACTGGAAGTCAAAATAACACCAGCTACAAAACTTACTAACTGACTACAGTTACTTGCCACGGCGATCGTAAGATGTTCGGTGGAGGTGACGTCACATTGGGCGCGAAAACATCGTTTTGGTCGCGTTTTAAAAATGTGTATTTTAAAACGTTGTAGAAAATTTATCCGACGTCATAAAAATAAAATAAAAATTCCGTTATCATCGTAATTTTTTACAATAATTAAAAAAAAATCTGTGAAAATAAACTCTTGTCGGGTCACCTAAGTTTATATTGTATTACATGACACGCTAACATAAATTTCGTAAAAAGAGTATTTTCCTAAAAAAAAGTTTTTCAAAATGATTTTCTAAAGCCCTAAAGGTTACAGTTACAAATCATGCAACATTTCGTTGAATTTGTAAACAAACATTTTACTTACGCCATCTACAAGCAAATACGGAAAGCTTTACGATCGTTATTACTTTATTGTGTTTTGTAGAGATACAGATTCCTGCTGAAGGAACTAAGTATTTATTACTCCCTGTTATTTATTATTATTGATTGAATTCTTCTAAAATTAACGTGCTTTCAGATAACGTGATTTCAGATAAATAAAGAAAATATTTCCAACATAAAACGATACTACGAGTATCTTGAATCATTAACATTGGTGAATTTGTAAGAAGCAAAGAATGTGTTCCAGGTTCAGAACATGGATTCAGTCTCAACATTTAATTGTGCTTATGCTAATTTCACAATATGCGTTGTAATTTGCGAAACCTAAAAATTTTCGGAGTAATTTTTAATTATTTTAAATTAAAACGAACAAAGTTTTATGAAAAAAGTTATTCTCGTGATGGGCAATTCCCATTTTTGTCAAATTATCATCATTATATTAGATATAAAATGTTAGTTTTATAGCTAAATAAAATATACTTCAATGAAATAAATTAATCAATGGTGGATAAATAATATTGTTATTTGTGACACGATTGTTCCATTGCATTATGCCTGTTATTCAGTACCTTCACTATTTCGTATTGTACTAAATCAATTATCAACGCTTATCAAATCATATGACATATTATGATAGTTGATTTATTCCAGTGATTCCCAAAGTGGTCCAGGTGTACCCCCAGGGGTCCACGGGATACCCGACGGGGGTCCACGTAGACGTGATAAAAAATGGGGGTCCACAAGTTGCAAGTGGGGGTCCACGAAAATTTATCGGTTTCGATAGTAAAGAACAAAAATGTTGGCTTGACTTTCACTGTCAATGTAGGCAGATAGTACACTAGTGTTTCGGTGAAAAATGGTCATATTGAGATCCATCCCGTCCCCATATCCCATCCCGCCCCCTATCTCATATCACATTACCCCCCCCCCCCCCCGTTGTAACAGACCACAAATCAAGCGTTATATTCAATATTCAGTACAACGTTTGAGTTTTGGGAATATGGTTGAAATCTTGCAGCAGGGGGTACACCAAAACCCGTAAAATTTTGAAAGTGGTCCACGAGAAAAAAAAGTTTGGGAACCTCTGATTTATTCAGAGCTTTCAAATGAACTGATTATTTGACCAAATATGATTTTGTAAATTATAATTTGATGGCCATAGAACATAGAATATGATACGTACACTAAGGTACAACGAATGTAGGTGGGTTGTTCTTCTTTTTAACCTACATAACTTTTACCACTCTGTCACATTTCCACCACTCTGTCACATTTTGTTTTTACTATAAATGAATCTCTCTGGAATTCAGAGGGGAAATTGTAGCAAGGGGGGAAAGAGGCCTAAAATGCCTATTGGGGATGACAAACACGAGCTGCGTGTATACCTATTTCGAATGACAACACATGTGACAGAATTGTCGTACGACATAAAAATTGTAGGAGCCAAGTTTTTGAGATTTTAAAAATATTTTATTACATCATCAAAAATAATAATCGCTGTTACTTGATGGGTTATACCTTTTGGAGTTTAAAAATAGTTTTATATTTTATGTCGTCTTATCATTTTTTGTAACATTATAGAATATACGCAAGTCGAGGTGGCAGAAGACAACTGTGATTTGTATAAAATACACTTACATCACGAGGAGTTACAACTCACGTAATTTTTACTACAAACATATAAACACATATTTTTTTAAAACGCAGTCGTTACGTCTTTGGTGCAGTAGATTTTAAAGCAATTATAAAATAATAATATTGTTAATTCTATTGAATTTTTCTCTACTGACTGGTAGAGACAACTTTATGTAGGTTAAAAAGAAGAACGACCCAGGTGCCTTACATTCAAATTTGAATGGAAATAAATGTTCCACTTAGCCCAACCGCACAACGTTATGTCCCACTTACACTCGCCTGAAATTGTATATATGTCCATCCCATATGAATTTCTGTATCTCAGTTTTGAACGGAAATATAGGTCCTAAATATATGTGGATCAGGAAAGGGCCAACAAAGCAATTCTTGTGTTATTCTATTCTATGTTGACAGCATTCACCCAGGAGAGGACTAATTAATTAAGCCTGTTTTTAATTAATTAACGTTTTGTTATTACTTAGTCAGTAGGAATTGATTAATTAATTAAAAAGTATCAATTAATTATGGCGAAATTGTTAGCTAAAAAACTAACACAATTAAAAAGGTATGGTGGTTTGTTACTTGAATAAATTGGGTGAAGGAGGTTTGAGGTACCTGGCTACTTGTTTATGTATATCTAGTCACTAATGTGAATAGACATTTTGGACGAAGAGACGTACGAGGAAGACATGGCACGAACAAGTGATATTTATTTTTTTACTTTAATTCAGGTGTGTAAAGGCAGCAATCTCCAACATATCTGAAAAAAGTTGTAAATGCAGTTTCATAGTGATTCGAATTGAGAACCTAAATTCAATTTGCAAATCTGGTTGGTTACAAACTCAGCTTTCTCCCATCAAAATCAGAGTTTGAAAATATGTTTCAAAGGCAAAGATATCAATGTGTTTTTTGCCTTTTTTTCAAAAAAACGAAAGTGGAGATTGCTGCCTTTGCTTCTACACACCTCAATTTATTTTTTACTGTGCACATGAACATTATAGCAAAATGTTATTTCAACATAAAGTCAACAAAAATTACATGAATGGAAATTCATTATTTTTATGTCTTTTGAAACCCTCAAGGTTTTTGTTGAACATAATATCAAGAGCTACCTGAATGATATTTTTATTTAGCATATTTTTATAATTACTATAATTAAGGAGCACTTTGTTATATATTGTTCATCTGTAAATTTTGTATTATCTAATAACCCACACTATATTATTATTTGTATGCCATCCTTTTTTTCGTCTTTGTCTTTTCTTATAATATATTAACTTCACTTAATTTTACCTTTATACCTACCATTCATATAATGTTCATTTCTTTAAGTTTATCTTTTTTTATTGAAAATTGTGTCTTTGTATCATATACCAATCACGTAAAAGCCCATCAGGGCGTTGAAAATTTATAAATAATAAATAAAATAAATTAAACCAAAAAGAGAGATGTTATTTAGTAGTATCATACTTCGTGTCATGCTGTTTGACCAACGTCTGTTCTGCCTAGCGCAGGTTCAGCTGGAGTGGGCTCTTGAACTCGGGTTCTTCGCGGAAAGCGGTTCCTACTCCTACTCTTTTTTCAAATCGACTACTCCCAGAGAACCCGGTCCACTCGGAGAACCCGAGTACTCGCATTCAAACCCGGAACTCAGCGGCGCGGCAGTCGCTACGGTCCGAGCCACTCGCATATGAGACGCGGGTTCGCCGGCTCAGAAAAGCTATTCCGTAAAATTTGTGATAAGAGATCGTTCTCCCGCGATAAGTGCTGTCAGATTTGTGTGATTTTCTACGGCTGTTATTTGCTTTTTCTATCGGCCGATGTCAAAGTTTCAGCTGTGAGCTGTCACGTATTTTAGTTTGGGTCGTTTTAAACACGAATTCCTGCAAGTATTTATGATTATTTATTCATTTAACAGCTGTAGAAAATCACACAAATCTGACAGCACTTCTCGAGGGAGAACGATCTCTTATCACAAATTTTAGGGAATAGCCTTTCAGAAGAGTTATTTTTTGTGAGATCGAGATAGATCTCAGGCGAGATCTCCTGTCAGATTTGTGTGATTTTTTTACGGCTGTTGCTTGCATTGGCCGATGTCAGAATTTCAGCTGTGAGCTGTTTCGTATTTTAGTTTAGGTCGTTTTAAACACGAATTCCTGCAAGTATGCATGATTATTTATTCATTTAAAAGCCGTTGAAAATCACACAAATCTGACAGCAGATCTCGCCTGAGATCTATCTCGATCTCACAAAAGATAGAAAATGGCTCTTCAGGTGGGTCTCGGTCCGAGCCACTCGTGATTCAGGAGTAGGTCGCGCGTTCGAGTTCTTTTGCGGGCTCCGGGTCCGAGGTCCGGCTCCGGTGAAACCCTTTTTTATCTCATTTTCTACCTGACCCAGACATATCCCAAGGCTGGATAATACTGGTTTCGAGAACTAACCTCAAAACAGAAGTGATAAACAAAGAATTTTTTTTCAGATTTTGATATCGTGATGAAAAATGAAATATTTTTGATTATTTTATTATTCAGTCATTTTGAGATTTTTTAAATTTATCCAACTTCCACCAACTTATACCAACTTCAAATAATGATCTACGTTAACCGATTCTGGACCCTTCGGCGTTTGGTAAAATGTTGATGATCGTTATGCTTAAAAAAACAACACAAAAAAAAATACCAATCGTGACGGGCAAATAATCAATGTTAAAGACAGCGTAATAAAAAACAACAACAAAAAATGAGGATTAAAAAAAATAATAGAGGATTAAATCTAAAATAAAAATATAGGTTTAAAGCTAATATCATAAAAACCGTATATTTTATCGCCGATAAAACTGGACGATATTTTCAACAATGTTTATGTACATGGATGATTTTTACGAAGATCCATAAAAACATTGTTTACGTTATTTGGAAACATTGCTCCGAAAATAATATTTAATAACCCATCATCTCCGTATCTAACTCAGATCGTAATAAAATCTGTGATCTGAGGATTCCTGCTAATATTATCACAATGCAACAAAATACTAAACTCATATTAAATTGTAGGTAATAAATATACAGAAAAAAAAACATACACATATTTTTTTGTAAATCACTTTTATTTTATTAACACTCTACCGGTTTCGGAAGCACCCTTCCTTCGCAACTATCCCTACCCCTTGCTTACCTCCCACTCACACACCTAAATTTGTATGTCTGACAATATTGTATGTCGTAGATTAGTTATAATATTCTCCTGACGAAGGAAGGATGCTTCCGAAACCGGTAGAGTGTTAATAAAATAAAAGTGATCTACAACAAATATATATGTTTTTTTATTGTAAATTATGACGAGCCACAAAGTTAATGCTTTTTATTATACTAAATTGACATATCAACTGTCAATATTTTCGTCAACACATCGTCATAAACAACGAACAAGACACATTTCGTCAACACATCGTCATAAACAACGAACAATACGCATTTCGTCAACACATCGTCATGAACAACGAACAAGAAGCATTCCAAACTAACAAATAAATAAAAGGGGAAAAATGTTTTTTATTTCGTTTGCAACTATTGCTAGATACTTGGTTGCACTAAACTTGTCTAGCTCGTTCGATTAATTATTGACGAAAATTTTGACGTAGATAGAAAACGTAGATAGTCTTCGGAACGCAGAAGCCACCTAATATTTTATACATTTAAAAATCTAAATATTCTTGCTTATAAATATTTGCATGAGTATATGGGTTGTCAGGTACTGCTATATTAAGCATAGGAAATGTTTTGAAACTTTCAAAATACCTTCTTTCCAACCCCGCGAAGGTTTCCGGATTATTACAACCACATGACATTACATACAAAAAGTTTTTTAATCATTACAAAAAGTCTTGCGAAACCGTAAAAAATTTTGGGGGCAAAATTTTCCTCCGCCCCGGGCGGCAGATACCCACGCTACGCTACTGATTATCAGCTGTTCAGTGATTACATCATTTGGATATTGCAGTTTCATCATTTACCCAATTTCGGCTTTATTTGGGCTCATCCTACGCGAATCCTTCAAACTTGTTGCACATGCCATTGTGCAGTTAGCTAGCTGAAGTAAACATATTAAATTCACAGCAACAACAGGCACCAGGCACCAGGCCAAAGACGTGGGCAAATAATTATCTGTAAACCAGCCCGACCACGCAGACCTTTCTCGCGAGACAAGGCTGTAGGAGGGCTGGGATTAAAATGACAACGTAAAATTTGATACCTCAAGGGCGCCAGCAATTAATCGAGTGATCAAGTAAAACCATGCTAAATGCGGAGTTTTTTGGGTCACATCCGATACATATAATTTTTTATTTAAGGTTTATTCCAGCAGGACTGAGAGGGTTGTGCAATCCCAGTCTGCCATATTTCATAATCCGTCATCCGTCTGACTCCTGGATCGAGCGTAGAAGAATATTGGAGAAAGACACTGGCTCCCACAATCTCAGATCCGATGAACCAACAAGAACCCAATTAAAGATTTTATTATATTATATATGAATACTTATTATCTAATGATGCTTCTCTTTTTTTATTTATTTATTTGTCGATTCAATTTTTAATTTCGATTCTGTCCATATTTACTGTATGTACGTATACTCTATATGGAATGTGTGGGATTGCACTCACCTCCCCACATCCTGGATTAAAGACCATTATTATTATTTATTATTATTATTATTATAACAACTATAATACATGTAATAATATAATGAAAATGCATTCATTGTTTTGCTTGTCCGTGGAAAGAAATATGTAGTTGTTCCGAAATTTGAGAGGAGGGGATCGGCACTGCCGCCCTTGGAACCGTTTATTGGATACCCAACACCCATCCTGTAGGTCTTCCCAAGTGGTTCGCTACGTTTAGTGATTTATCAGGGTGCCCCGGTTCATAGGGTGAGGTTTGTCCAGGTCTTCACGGCGGATGCGTTTGCTCACCTACTGCGTGGCGGGCCGGATCGGGAGACTGGTTGAGGGAAACCTTTTGAGCTCTCCAGCCGGACTCTCGACCCATCGACTTGCATCGCAGTGGGCGGGAAGGCTTAAGAGCCATTAACCAGCGGCCGAGAATTTAAATTTTGTCGAACGATGATCTCCCGATCGTACCCTTGCGACGGTACGGGGCGGTTCCGATGAGAAAGATTAATTATTCTCCATATCAGCATTTTAACACAATAATTCAATATCGATTTTATTTCATTTCAAATTTGCAAAAAATTGCAAACACAATGCAAAAATGCTCAAACTCGTGATGATAAAACAATTAAAATGATGTACTTTTTGTAATTATTTTTAATCATCAGTATTTATAACTTTTCAATAATGCCTAAGCAAAATAAGAATGTAATTTTTTATTTAAATATAATAGTTTGTAAGACCGTAAGTATATAGACAAATTGAAGTATTTTCATCACAAAACAAGAGCGGGGATCTTTTTTTTAATGATTTTAAAATTCTGAAAAGTAGGTTTGCCAAATACTTTATTGATTTATTTTACTGCATGATTTTATGATTTGAAATGTATGTTGTATAACACAAAATTTTGTTTGAAAATTTAACAAATCTGCCTACCTACGGTAAAACTTTATTGTACTAAAAATGAACATATTTTCAAAATTTAAAAAGTTTTATTAGATAAAAGAACAGTCTTTCGAAATCGATTTGTATTGTTTTATGGAAGAGTCAATACACCTTTAACATTCTTTACCGTGAAGTCAGAGTAAGTGACATTCTTTACCATGAAGTCAATAATGTTAGTTTTAGATTGCTTTTTAAAATACCTTTTTTTAAATGTGAATACTGCACAAGAGTCTTAACTGCTCCCAAACATCTGAAACCAGTGAGATTATGGTATCGTCTAGTTAAAGCTGTGTTATGAGGCTCAAGGTAGTGGCCGATACTAGTGGGGAGGGAAGGAGTTAGGGAAGTACCTGGCTATTCACATCTGGTCACCAATCATGGCTAAAGCCATTTTAAGCAACGTCATGATTCTGAATGCTGAAAGTATCTACAACTCATGCTGCAAAATTTTCTTTATTTTAATTTTTTTTTGTGTGTGAATACCTCACAAGATTCTCAACTGCTCTCGTCTGGGGACAGCGAGACTATGGCAACCCCAATTGGGGTATGCTGAGGCTGAAGGAAAGTGGTGAGGGGAAGGAGACGGGGAAGAGGAAGGTGGGGAAGTACCTGGTCATTCAGATCTAGTCACCAAACACGGTTAAAGCCATTTGAAGCAGCGTTTCAATTCTAATTGATGGTCTTACACCAGCTGGCTTATTCTATGTCTTTTCAAGGATCTATTTTGTGAGATCTCCTGTCAAATTTGTGTAATTTTCTATGGCGGCCCATAGAAAAAGCCATAGAAAATCACACAATCTGACAGGAGATCTCACAAAATAGATCCCGCAAAAGATATAGAATAAGCCAGCAAGGCGGGACTGAGAGTATCTTCCACTCTAGAACGTGCTGCAAATTTTTTCTCAATACGTATTATTTTTGATGAATTCATTGTGAAATAACACAAATTAATCAAATAAAATATACTTGCGCACGCCGGTATACAAACCCGTTACCTTCGGATTCGTAAACAAGGATCGTAACCACTCAACCACGGAAGCCTATTTATAAAACCTTTGAAATATTTCATACAGGCACACCCGCAAAATATTCTGGACGAATATCTCAACCAATTAACAAGTTCATCGTCGTACCTATTACCAAAAATTTATAATTTATCAGATTGAAAAATTTGTTTAGGAGTTTATTGCTAATCCAGGGGGAAAAGTAGAGAAGGGCGCAGCGACGAGATAAACATGACTGTGAGTGTAGTTACGAGAGCAGGGTGAAGAAATTCCAAATGACAGTTAACTTCCGATAAGAGAGAGCACTGGAAGAAGAAGAATTAAAAACATATATACCTATGGAGATGAGACTACATGCGATGGAAAAATGAGAGGCAATTTTATTGACAGTTTGATAGGAAACTGGCCACGTCAAAGACTTAGTAATTTGCAAATTAATCCAAATGCTGATATATATAGACTGTTCATTCAAGTGTAATTGATCGCTTGTCTTTATCAAATAAAATGTTTATAAATAAAGCGTTAGATAAAAGATAAAAACCTTTGAATAAATGTACATGGATGATTATTTACATTCTCGTTAACTTCAGACCACCCAACCAGAGGCTAAAGAGAAAAGTGTTGCACTACAGGTCATAGGACAGCAGATTGAAAAAGAAACATCAGAAAAGAGGAGCTCTTGTGCGTGATAGGGGAGCCACGATTCTTAATTAGGTTGTAAGTTATAGCATACGTTATTACACTTATAATATCTGCATATTTACTACAAACAGTAATGGTAATGCGCGCTTTCATCCAGCGACAAAATATCCCCGACAAATATCCTCCGACAAAATATCCTAAGGACAAAACATCCCTCAACAAAATATCTACTAAAACTCAACCAAACCTAACCTAACCTAACAAAAAAATGGGACAAAAATAATACAGACATCCTGTAAAGACAATACATTATTTACATCAACAGAACGCAACTAAAAGTTAGAGTGTTTTTCTTTTCTTACAGATTTTCACCCCCTGAAGTGTCACGTAAAATATTACACGGAGTAAACTGTCTCTACTTTTGCCGAAAAACCTTATATTATATGCACGGTGTTTGGAAACTTGTAGTAGTTAAAAACAGCTAACAAAAGAGAGCACAATTTTTTTTTATTTTTTATTTGGGTTAAAAAAACTTTTGGAGCCGGGTCTACGCTTTGAAGCATTTTAAAAAACAACAGAACAGCTAATTTTATTCCCTCTAGGGTTTCTAAACCATTTCTTTTTCAAATTTGACCTAAAAATTCCATTTAAGGGCACGATTCACACGAAAACGAAGGCTCAAATTACAAAAGTTATTCCACAAAATCAGCTCAAAATGTGATGCACTTTCTACAAGCTTACGGGTTTCCGGACAGAGTTTATAGGTATCATTGTCATCAATGGTGTCAACAATAATTTTGTCATTGCAGTAATTATTGCATTTTAATAGTGATGAGTGTGTTAACATTACACATTAACAACCTTTATTAATTTATTTTAAAAATCAAAACAACTGACGGCATCTATCGGCGTAACACGGACCCAAGCAAAGGCCAGTCCTATATTATATCCATAGATCAGCGGAAATCGTTCTCACCAACATATCTACACCAGCACAATACCAATAGACTCAACCAAATATCAACCCAACACCAACACTCAACTCTGTGGCAAGTCCTCTTCACTCACACAAGTGCGGAGGAATCGCTTTAGCACTCAGAAGCCCGCTTGCAACTTGCAATACGAACACCATTCCCACACAACGACACAACCACCCAGAGTTACCAGAGTGCGGAGTCAGAGGCGTTTATCGTTTAACGCTGGTCGAGTGAGGACCCAAAAGCTGGCGCGAGTTCGAATCCCAAACGGGAAAAAAAAAACAGTGAAAACAAAACAAAAAAAATCATAAGTGCGTTTATAATTTCCATGGTGACTGTATCAGTGAACAGTTCTTCGACGTGTTAGATTAAGGATTAAATGCGCACAATTTCATTGTATTCAGGTAAGATTAACATTATTTTACGATTAATTAAATTCGGTGTTAAATTTATGTACAAAAATTGTGACTTTACGATGGACAGTGTATTGTGTCTTATATTTTTTTTTTCATAGCTATGATATCTCTGCATTATTACAATTACGAATAATAATGGTCGACCAACAAACACAAAGGGAAATTTATTATTTTACGATTTTCCGACACAATCATTAAAATTTCTAGGAAATTCTACGTCATGTTTGCAGATTTCATACTTTGGCCTAGTTCTTAATTAGTTTAACAAAAATACAATTTAATGTTCGACCAAACTATAGAAGTGAATCAAGCACACAAAAGTACAAGGTGAATCAAATTATGTTTCGATTTACATGCAAACTTGAATTTTTCCAACACTTGTCCGGAGATACAGTTTTCTAATTTACGATCACAAATCTACGATCACAAAAATGAATTGAATTACGGACGCACTCAGGATATTATTTATTTTGTTAGTAAGAATGTATACTGAGATACGTCACCGCTCAACAAGTGGTATGAATCCTTCGCTCCTTGAAAGGAAGAATCCAAACATCACACGTCCCACGGGTTAGCGTTTAGATCGGTTGAGCACATTGGGCAGTCCCGAGTCCCGACTAGGATGAGTGTTGACAATAATTTTAATTGGAGTAATCATTGAACATATTTTGATGACAACAGCCATTTTGCTAAAAACGCTGTAGCTGTGGTTACAGTCATGCAGATCGACGGTCTCGGAGAACGGTCGGATCTGCAAAAAATTGAAAATCGTTTCGTTGGCTTATTTTGTTGATTTAAAAGTTTGTTTTTGCGGAATTTTTAATAAAAATGAAAGAAATATCAAATATGAAACAAAACTGCGTTTCTTGATGTCAAAAACTATGAAAATGCAGGAATGAAACTTTAAACACCTCCACTGCAAAACTACAAAAACTATGAAAATGCAGGAATTAAACTTTAAACACCTCCACTGCAAAACTACAAAAACTATGAAAATGCAGGAATTAAACTTTAAACACCTCCACTGCAAAACTACAAAAACTATGAAAATGCAGGAATGAAACTTTAAACACCTCCACTGCAAAACTACAAAAACTATGAAAATGCAGGAATTAAACTTTAAACACCTCCACTGCAAAACTACAAAAACTATGAAAATGCAGGAATGAAACTTTAAACACCTCCACTGCAAAACTACAAAAACTATGAAAATGCAGGAATGAAACTTTAAACACCTCCACTGCAAAACTACAAAATCGCACATCCGATATTGTTCTTCGGAACCGTCGAGAAAATGGTCGCAAGAATTTTTTTTTTTTTACTTGAGCTCCACACAGGAGCTCCACACTTTCTTTGAGGATGCTGTGTGGAGGGTTTTTTTAAAGGAAAGGAAGGGGAGGAGAGTTCTGGGAAGGAAAAGGGTTTTAAGGGGTGGGTAAGAATCTGGGGTTCACTGTGTCCTGGTCATCCGCCTCCAGGACCTAAACAAACCTCACCCCATGAACCCGGACACCCTGCTAAATCACCAAACGTAGCGAACCACTTGGGGTGACCTATGGCAGAGGTGTTGGTTATCCAATAAAGGTTCCCGGGGCGGCGGTACCCATTCCCGCCTCCCAAATTGTTTGCTCTACACCGGTAAAGTCAAAATTAAGGTGAGAGTTTTTAATATAATTTTAGAAGTGAGGCGGATATAATAATAATAATAATAATAATTGGATAATTTGTAGAGCGCCGTTTTTGTGAAAAATCACCTCAAGGGCGCTGTACAGCTTATTATTAATTTCTAGGTTCTATCTAATTTAACTATTTACAAACAGATACAGAAACATACTTACCTGGCAGGTCACTTCCGAGAAATTAGAAAGTTAATAGATACGTTAAGATAGTTGCAGAAGATACGGTCTTGCACGCGGAGGGCATTATATTTAAAACACTGGACTTTGCATGAATTTACATTAAAAGATTAGTGGCAAAAGTATAGTTGTATTTATTTTGAGAGACTGGAGAATTTAGGAGTCTTTAGGGAATCTTCATGAAATGACCCTTACATAAAGCTTATAACTGATTTCTTTATTTTTTACGATATGGATACCGCCGCCCCGGGAACCATTTATTAGATAACCAACGCCTTTGCCATAGGTCGCCCCAAGTGGTTCGCTGCGTTCGGTGCCAGGGTTCACGGGGTGAGGTTTGTCAAGGTCTTGTCGACCGATGTGGTTGCCCATATGCTGCGTGGCGGGCGTCGAGAGAGACTGGTTGAGGAGATCTTTTGACCTCTCCAGGCAGAATCCCTCAACCCATCGTCTTGCACCGCAGTTGAAGGGATGGATTCATACGTCCGTCACTCCTGGACACACTGACCCCCAAATTCCTACCCACTCTCATACCTGTCTCCTTTCCAGAACTTTCTCTTCTTCCCATCCTTAAAACAAAACACCACACAGCATCCCCTAAGATGACATACGCCTTGAGGGAAATTATTTTTCTCAGGGCCTCTTGCATGGAGCTAATTTGTGTGGAATCTTGACTTTCCAAGTGATAGTTATTTATTTATTAACGCCCTTTTTAGGGGCTTTTACGTATTAAGAATAGTAAAAATTATACCGTATTTATCATTCATAACTCGACTGCCTCAGTAACAATATTTTGTATTTGCTTAGTGATAATTAAAAATGCCCACTGACTTGGGATAATTATTCCCCTCCATTAGTATTCTGTGCAAAGAGAAATACGTATAGTGGTCAGTCCTAGAATTTCTGCACTGAAATAAATACTGACTTCTAGTATTACGGAAACTTATCAATGCGATATACGATCAAATACATAATTTAAAATTATATATAGAAATACCAAGTCAGTCAAAATAATTCAGTCTGACAATTTAAGCATATTCATATCATTTAAAAAAGTGATTTTATTAAATACTACAGAAGCCATGGATTAATACCAGATTTGATTCATGGCTTTCATCGATAATAAAATTTTACGTTGATATATTTAATCGTACGGTAAAAATAGAATATTGATAAACCCAGTAGTTTCGCATACATAAGTATATACAGGTAAAAATAACAAATAATAACACAGGTATGTGAACCGCTTTGCCATATTTTTTGCCATTAGTTATTACCTCAAGCCGTGTAAATATAGATACCATTTTTTACATTATTAAATAATCTTAATAATTTATTTTTTTTAGATTGATAGATCAGATATGTTATATTTTTATCAGAGTAAAAAAAAAGTAACTTAAATATTAAAATGCCTTTCCAAGCTAAAAAAACATTTCATCGCTGCCATTACAACACGCCGTATTTCAATTTTTTTGTTTCTTTAAAAACTTCGCATGCGCCATGGTTTCAAACCGACGCATGTTTTGACAAATCACCGCTCCTTTTATACAAAGTTTTATTAGTTGTTAGACAGAAAATTATTATATATTTTTTAATGCTTTTATTATTATTTTTGTTTTATTATTTCTCAGCCTTGTTGTGTGTAAGGCCCTCCGTTCATGGAGATACTTACAAACTACGTGATTGTGACACAACCACAAGTACCCTGCAGATGTACTACTTTTTAAAGCTGGTTTCCGTACACGGCACTACCCGAATTATACTGAACTTGATCATTTTTCACGTGCAGCCGTGGAGTCAACACGATGTCGAACGATGTCAAATGACTTTTTTTCCAACATTAATCTATGCCTTCTTCACTAAATCCTTTCTTGCGTATTCTGGTAATGTAAAGTTATGTAAACACGCATTTTTATTCACTTCCAAAACAAATCTAACATTACTTTCATGTTCAGACGCCATTTCTGTCAAACGTCAAACGAAAGTAGCAGACACGAATGCTACAACGCGTAGCGCGCTACCAGCACCGTCGTTAGCGCGCTACCGACTTCAACCTGACATCCGTCGCGCAGCGCCGTGTACGAACACCAGCAAAATTGTATGGCGGGTACCCACGAGCGGTGTGCGTGCTACGCGCATCAGGCTCGAATAGTTTGTAAGTAGCTCCATGTACGGAGGCGCTAACACGGCGAATGTTATTTAAGATACCTAAGCATATTTTTTTTAATTAAAAAAAAACTTATAACCATAAAATATAATTATAAAAAAAATAACCGATCTCTAAATATTAGTTGACCTTTTTTTCAGAGATATGCTACTTTTATTTAATAAACCAAAAGGATTTTTTGTTCCTCCTGAAAAGCTTTGTAAAGTGAGAGACCGGTGTTACAATATAAGTAGACGATTTGATAATTGAAATAAACGAAGCGTGGATATAAAATTCAACGATTTAAACGAAGTCTTTTTTAATTCGACAAATTATTATTCAAAAACATAAAATGAAATTGGTGAACGGTGAGCAGAACCATATACAGAAGTATAACTATGATGGTTCTGCTGTTGCAACCTCTCTTTTTGTCACTTGCGTCTCTTACGAAAAAGAAGGAGAAGAAACAACGGAGCTATCATGGGTACACCTATAACTATTGTAGGTACTCCGGTATGTGTAGTTATGTGTTATGTATTAATATCTGTGTAACACTGAACAGATGATTTCTAGAAGTGTGATCTACAGCGATTTGAAATAAAATTGATTTACCAGCGAACTTTTCATTCTAAGGCACTAGAAAGGCTAATGAACAAAATTATCTGCTCAAAAAAAAATAGAATTTTTTCATCAATTTTCAGCAGATTACAGCAAAAATCACTTTACTTCTGGCACACGAACACGCCAACAACACACATACATCGGTTTATCTCTTCAGTGCTGTGTACATAGTACTGTTTTTGTTCAATAACACCGAGTTGCCAGGTTTTTATGGAAGCCACAAGAGCTAAAGTAGAGTTTCCAATGGCCCGCGGCCGGGAAGTGACGTCACGGCTGCTGTGCGCTGGACCACTTCCCACTTGAGCCACTGGCTGCTGACACTGGGTAGGTACTTAATCTACACAACTCCATAAAGCATTAAGCTAGCAGGGCACAGCGTGGAAATGGCTTAATTAAATGTCATCTGTTAGCAAACTGAAAAAAAACGCAACACAATATACATTTTTACTCGTTTGTCCGCTTTACGACGGTATTCTGCTGCCCGCATGATTCGATTAATAAACGCCCGTACTTTTTTAAAATTACGTTAACATGTCCCAAACACGTTGAAATTGTAAAACTACTTATTAAGTGCCATCTTTTCACAAAAATAAATCGAACCAAAACAGTTAAAATTATATTTATTTCATTATTTACCAATTTCAAACCTAAAACCGACTTCAAAATTATTTGACCCCGCATTCTAAATTTTTACTGATTTTTATAACATAATTCCTACAAACATTTTCAGTTCTTAAAAAAATAAATGTTATTTATGAAGACACTATCTGTACATTTGCCAAAATGGTAATTATGTGAAATTCCCTCCATAGAAAAAAAAATTATTAATTAAAACACATTTTTTTTCTGTTATTTAACATGTTAAAGTTGTGAAAATGTGGATACTTAAATGCTACTCTAGACTTTAGTCAAGAAATTTTTGTTCTATTTTAAGCGAGCCGTGTTTTATTAAATATTTTCACAATTTTCGATTACTTATAATCGTTTTTTTAACATTAGCGTACTCCCTTTTAACATTCGTATCTTTTTTCTTTTTTTCTTTTTTTCTTTTTTTTGTTTTAAAGAAAGACAAACATTCCCGGGTTACGAATAACCCAACAATGTTTGAAAATCTCCTACTACCACCACAGAAAGCCGAAAATGTTGCTTGTGTTGTGATGGAGGACTCAGCCAGCCGAGGAATCGAACACGCGACGCCCGGGTGGGACCCAAACGCGATGCCCACTCAACCACTGACTGGTATCTACATATTTATCTTTCATTTCCCCATTTTCTGCTTCTTTATTTAGTTTCTTTTTTTGTACTTTTTCTCTAGTGTACACAGTATATAGACAAGTAGTTTTATCCTTGATGCATTTGAAATGTTTTATATTTTTGTTCTTCGGCGGTACATTCTCTTTGCACACCCCTTCGGGGACACTTAGTTATATTTTGTGTATTTAAGTACGTTTACCATACTTTATTAATAGTTTTTGAGTTTAATTCGAAGAACTCTATTTAATTATTTTTTTAATTTAATTAAAATTAAATTTGATAATTCCCATTCTACAAGTATTCCAGCACTTAGTGGGGGAAACAGATTCTGAACCACACATAATCACTCTCAATTAGTGTAACAGCAAATTGGTTTAACCGGTAATAAATCAATATAGACACCTTAAAAATTGACATTTAAAATTGTATAAATAAGTCGTCTTACAGTGGATTAACCACAGTCAATGAAAATGGTCTTGTAAACTGAAACAGCTGTAAAAAATTGGCCATGATAAGTAATACAAACATTTATTTGATGCAGCTTATTCTTATAGCAATTGAAGATGTCATATTAAAACAACAAGACTAGACATCACATTATTAAAATAAGATAGGATATAACATTATATTACTGTTCTATAACATGAGTTTTTCAAAACGAGAGCTCACTATTTCGTCTCCTTAAAATTTACTAACAATACCCTTCACTGCTTCTCTAAAGATGACATGACAGCTCTGAGGAAAAGTCAGGGCCACTGGGGAAACCATTTTCTTCAGATTATACTAAAAAAATACCTTGGTCTTAAAGTCAAACAACAAAATAATTCAAGTTCTTGGAGTCAAACAACGTTATCTACAAAAAACAAGCCTATAATAATTGAGCCCTTTCCCGGAATAATATTGTATTCAACAAAACTATCAATATTGAGTTATTGATGGAATTGATGTTGGGCATATTAATATGCATCTTTTAAAGTAGGAATTATGGTAATGAATTTTTTTAGGCCTGTGGCAGGCTTTTAAAGTTTGGTTTGTGGAAAAATGTTGTACAACGCCATTTATCAAAATCAAGGCGCATGGTTTAATTTATGGGAATAAATGGAGAAAACGAACGTCTTATGGCTTCAACTAGAAAGTCTTCAAAGCCAAGAAGCTGAAGAATGCAGAAAAGTAGAATTTGTCCAGAAAAAATATTATAAATTCTCTTTTTTAGCCGTTGAAACAGTTTTATGGAATAATGTTGTATGTTGATCTCAAGGCAATATATCTAGAACGTAAATGGTTTCATTTATTCACTTCGTTTTTTTGCTTTTTAAGCTCAAAAACATCAATGACATGTGTTCATTTATGTTAGAAGCGCATGTTGCTTTCTGTAAGGTACGAAGAGTAAAAAAAAACGTTTTATGGAAAAACATTGTATGTGAAAGTGTTCATTTACAACATTATTACACAAATTCAGCATAAATTCTAGTAACAAACTCTAATTAATTTGCCTTTCTAGACGATTTTTCAATTAAAACTCTTAAGAATTGTATGTTTTATGTATTTTAAATATAAAATGTTGTGAAACATAACTGGTTTCATTTTTTTAATTGTTCTTGGATACAATATTCTTCCGGGCAAGGCTCAATTATTGGTATGTTTTTTTTGTAAATAACGTTGTTTGACTTTAATCCTTCGAGTTTTCTTTTTTTCTTCATTGTAGATATAATATGTATTTATACTCATTGGATCTACTTTTTCACCGTATTATCAAGAACACACTTACATGGTTCTTTCTGCTCGTATATTGCAAAAATTGTGATGTTAAATATGGTTCAAAGTCAACTTTTCTACAAAAAATACGATTTTTCAATTCGCATTTTATAAAATGCTATATTCGTGCAGACATGATCCACATTCGGATGAAACTGATCCAAATTGTACAATTGCCACAGGTACCTACCTCTAGTGTTCGTGTTCAATCAGCGAGATACGAGTATGCACTTAACTGCCCAGTGTACCCAGCAGCCTCAATCGGCAGTACCATCACTGGTCGTGTACTTGTAGGCAGTGGGTCTAGAATTACACCTGAATCGTGCTGGCTCCGAAGTCCTTCGACACACCTTGCTTTTGATTGAGACAGACAGTTTCTACCTTCAAATAATTACAATGTAAAACGGGGTCCGGATCTACAACATTTTGCGGCCAGTCAATAAAAAAATCCACTTGATCGAGGGCTTATAGTCAAACAACATACAAAAAATTCTTGGTCTTAAAATAAAAATAAAAACATACAAATAATCTTAGGTAAAAAAAAAATACAAATAATTCTAGATCTTAAAATCAAATAACATACAGAAAACACTCGCAAATAAGACCAACAACGTTTTCTAAAAAAAAGTCAATATTAATCATTGTATACTTTATTTGTAAATAAATTATTAATCATTAAGTTAATTAGTTAATAAGTTATTAATCATTGTATGCTTTTTTACTTTAAGCCCACGACTATTTATATATTTTTTTTGTAGATAACGTTATTTGACATTAAGCCCCGATATATAAATGTAGCCTAGAGCGGTAGAGGAGGCTAATTTTAGGGCATTAAGTATTTATCCCTCAATTAATACAATCTCACCAGTCCTGTAACAACTTGTCCGAAGCCTAATGAAAACCTGTAAATGATGGAATACCTGTGAATGATGGAATACCTGTGAATGATGGAATACCTGTGAATGATGGAATACCTGTGAATGATGGAATACCTGTGAATGCGGTCACCGTTCACACGGAATATATTATAAAATACATATATGTAATTAATATTCCTAGTTGAGATGACATAATTAAAATGACACATTTTTGTTTCATCATAGATTTATTTGAATAGTGATTAGAAAAGCGTCTATGTGGAATACGTTTTGATTATTACATTTCAAATTGTGATTTACAACTTTGTCTTTACGAACATGTGCATTACAAATGATTTCTTTAATGTTTCAAAGGCACCCGTCTACTACAATGGGATTTCAATTTTTTTTATAAGGAAAATATTTTTCGTTCTTGTTGAACATTTGTAGATCTGGCGCTGTGTAATCGTATCAAAGACAATTGCAATACAACTTTGATTGAAGTATACTATTCAAAATTTGGCAGGTTGACGAGGAAACAAATTATTATCCAGCTTTGAAAGCGTGAGGCATAGATATTTGATCCAAATACTATTGTTATTATTTATTATGTTTTGAATCAAAAGAATTGCAACATCAGTAATAAAACAATAAATTGTTATAGTTTAAGGTAGACCTTAATAAATTACAATTATGACCTTCCAGGGAGATCAGCAGATCAAAATATCAGACCAACTTATTTAAAGAAATCGTGCGTGGCGATTTGGACCAATTAAAAATATTACGTTCATTTTCAATCGTGATATAAGTGGGAAATCTGAAACCAAGGCACCTCTCAACTGAATGTAATCCATATCACCGTGTTTTAGAAAGGTAGTACATACCTACGACAGAACAACAAATGATATTATTAAGTTAATACGGATGCCTTATATATATAGGCAGAATGCGGAGGCAAAACGAAAATTCCAGAGCCGCTAATTATTAAAGACAAAACAATTAAACTATCGTTATTTGACCGGCCAAATTATAAATAAAATATATAAGCATGGGTTCATTTTAACATTTTTCTTTGAATTTTAATTTCACTAGAAAAATTCTGTGTTTTTCTTTGGTTCGTTTTTTTTTATGGTGTGATGTTTTCTTTCTGTCTTGTATGGAATGTATGTAGGAAGTCTTTATTTTATTTTAATTTGTTTCTAAAGTAAGTTGGTGTTTAATTATTAACAACTTTGTACGTAAAAATTAAAACGTTGTAGGAAATTCTTATGTCAAATTCCCTAAGCATTATCTGTTAGATTTATATATAGGTATATTACACTTCAAAATTGGTCTCATTGCACTATTTGGGATTATTTTGAGTTTTTTTAAGCTTATGTATATATTACTATGATATAGAATACTCAAACAGTAGTCGTGCAACAAATGTTTATAAATTAGTAAAATCGTTTTTTTTTTCTAGAAAATTTTCCTAATAAGGAACTCCAGTGAAAAATATTATGGCTTTTAAAAAATATGTTCATATAGACCAATATACGCTGATTCTGAATATATAAGTTTTATTACATAATATTTAACGTGGAGTTTTTAAAAAAATATTAAAAAGTCCGTTTTAAAACGTGTCATTAAAACACCCTGTCAAGTTGGTATTCCTGGATTTTGGCGGCGTGACGTCACCGCGCCGCGTCACCTGGGTCAAAGTTGTATAGAAATCAATAGAAATGTAAGCCGCAAGCCGTTCGACATTCCGGGTTATTGGTTTATAGAGATTTGGACATATAATAGTTTTTGTTTTTATTGAAACATTATTTAGGCCTAAATAATTCAGGATCAAAAATAAAGTATCTCTATTAGTTTATCTATATTATTTAAAATATTCAAAAACTCTAACTGTACAAAAAACGATCATAATGCCCAGTAAAACGCTCCAATGCTGAAATTCAAAATGGCGGGAGTCGAACAGCTGATTCCAGTTCCCTACAAAATTCATACTTCGGTTGGTCATGATGACGTCACACTAGATTCGGTGGTTTTCGGGGGATCTTAAAAAATTAAAACTTTGAAATTTATTTTAACTATTAAAACTAACTATAAAAATAAAAATAAATATGCATTTATTTAAGTTAGAAGGATAAAAAAAATTGGACTGGAGTTCTCTATTCTTCCGAGGAAAGATAACTTCTAAGCCATTTTTTGACAATAAAATCGTCGATTTATACTAATTATACGTAATTAATACGAGAAACATTGATGAGAAAATTGTGCTAGAAACTAAAGCATCGACGTAAACCAAACTTTTTTTTAATTTATTTTTATGTGAATACCGAACAAGATCCCCAACTGCTCCCGTCTGGAGCCAGTGAGACAATAACATCCCCAGTTGGGGTATGTTGTGAGGCTGAAGGTGTGGGGATGAGGAAGAGATGTGGGAGAGTAAGCTGGGGTACCTGGCTTTTCAGATCTAGTCACATCAAACATGGCAAAAGCCATTTCAAGCGACGTTTCCATTCTGAATGGTGGTCTTACACCAGGGCGATACTGAGAGTATTTTCCACTCCAGAACGTGCCGCAAACATAATATATTATTTTTAATTAATTAATTGTGAAATAACGCAAATCAATCAAATAAAAATTATTTGCGATTCGGGATTTGAACCTGCGACCTTCGGAATGCAAATCGAGAGCCTTACCCCTCGACCACGTAGGTCTAATAAATACTAACAGTTATAGCTACATAATAGTTGCCGCAACTTTCTTCGTTCTGTTCTCTATAAATTTTGTGTATATAAACAGAGATTTATTACATGTTTATAAACAGAGCAATATCGTCTTGAAATAAAACTTAGATGCCTACTGTTTATTTCACATCCTTTCAAATATTCCAAATTCCTCTATTTTCGAAGAATACAGCCTTAATCGTCCTTGTATGTATTTAAATTGTAACTCCTTGGTCGACTCCGGTGAATTTTAATTCGAAATTCTTAAATTTAAACAAATACTTGGCATTCCCGCTATGTGCGCGTTTTATTGGTATAACCAACACAAACACATACCTATACGTAAAGCGTACATTAAAAAAGAAGGAATTAATGCCAAACATGTGAAACGTGTGGTAATTATAAATCACCATTTTACTCGTATAATAAATAGTCTCCAATTATACTCTTATACGTATACCGAAAGTAGATACATTAATATTTCATTAAATTAATTTTGTTTTTAGTTAAGCCTTTCATTTCGAAATATGTTGATAGTTAGGTTAGTAGGTACTTACTTACCTGTGTATCAAATATAAGGCTGTGAACAAGTAGATGACTACATACTTAGATACATTTAAATATACCTCTTTACACACATTATTTTTTTAAGGAATTATTAAAACTAGCGGGTAAAAATCCGATTCAGCGGGAGAACTATAATATGGAATCTCCAATAGTTCTATTTGAATGTTATAGATGGCAGCACTTCCGTTTATATCTATTACGTGAAGCGAGTGTGTACGACAGACACTAGCGAATTAATAACATAGATAACAAATAATTGCCAAAGTTGCTTCTAAAATCATGAAAATTTAATTCTTGAATGGCCTATATTTTATAACTTAAAATACAAAATGTAAAGTAGCACATGTTTGTACTAGATTTTTTCTGTATCTTTGATTAAAAAAATATTATTCAGGTTGGTTGAGTCCACAAATCCAAATTTAAGTTTTGTATAAGGCCGTACAACCGTTCCTAAGTCTTAAATTTAACTATTTTTCAATATTATAATAGCTTGTTACATCTATTAGCAATAATTTGCGTTACATGATTTGTTTTATTGCGATAGAACAATCATTCAATTCGCCTGGGGCCTGAATCAAAGAATTGTGCCGATAGTCGTAGTAATTTTATTATGTTGTTAAAAAAAGTTTTTCAATTCAACCTTCACCCTTTACAAGAGAATTCCCACTAACAGTTGGTAGTGCTTGAGCTAAAGAGCTTTTGAATATTTGAATTTGACCACTTGAGAGTATTTTTGGTATCACGTAGCTGTTAAGCTATCCGAAGAAAGAATGTCTGATTAGAAGAGCATTTCAAGAGTCCGCAGCCAGTCAGGAATTTAAGATAATCGTTTGTTTTACAATATACATGCATTCGTAGGGATAATAATAATAATAATATTATAATGATTTGAATAATGCCGTTTTTGTGAAAAATCACCTCAAGGGTGCTGTACAAATTTGTAATATATTTCTAAAATATAAAAAAATTAAGATAGATAATGTTGTAATTCTAAAATTTGAAATGTGAGATTGAAATTTAAGTAAAAGGTCTCAGGAGCCAAATTCGTAAAGGCGTTTATATCCCAGTAAGATGAGAGGTTCTGGGTTTATTTTATTTTATTTTATTTTTATTTTATTGGAAAACCAACAATTATAATAGTTACAATGAAAGATAAAACATGTATAAATTACTTAACCAATAACAGGTTTTCACTTAAGTGTATTAAATTATTTAGTGAAAATAAAGAAAAGAAAGAAAAATAACATAAAGACCAGAGTTAAAAAGCGTCTGGGGATAGGATGGTGGGAGGGAGGGGAAAGGGATGGATCTATTCTGTGTACAAAGTGGTGTGTGTGTGTGTAAATGTTATTTATTCATTTTAGGTTTAAAAATGTTGGGTGCTGCGTTAAATATGTCAACTTCACTGTATAAATTGTTAAAGGTATGTGAAGCGCGGTGAATGAATGTATTTTGTTTAGAGTTAGTGTTGCAAGTGTTGTAAGTTCGAGTCCCAGTTGCGACCGTTGTTTTTATTAATTTTTCTGTGTCTTTTTTCATATTTTTGTTTAGGATATTAGTGTTATCTTCTTCTTCAATGATATATTTCTAAAATTCTCTATATTACTTCTAACTACAGACAAACTATTAGATATGACTGATGTATGATTTAAAACTTTTAATTCGTAACATTATCATGAATTTTATTTTTTAAGTTGTGTTATTTCACAATTCATTTATTAAATAGAAATAAATGTTTATAATATATTTGCGGCATGTTTCAAAGTGGTAGAGATACATTCAATATTGACCTAATGAAATACCAAGAAAACAGAAATTCAGAATCGAAACGATGCTTCAAATGGCTTTAGCCGTACTTGGTGACCAGATCTTCATCTCCTTACCCTCTCTACCATGCTCCGATTGGGAAATTCTTAGTCTTACTGATTCAAGACGGTTGGAGGCAGCTGGGACTATTGCACGACGCTCACATTAAAATCCTTGGGCGTATTTTGTCAGTACGTAAAAATATTTCCGCTTTGCAATAAAATCCAAATAATTGGAATATTTTTGAACGTATCTGAAAACTAAAAACTGTTTTCGAAAGGTGATGAAATGAGCTTTTAAGTTTTAACTATTAGAAATAACCATGTAATTTTTTAAATATAATTTTTTTTAATGCAAACTTTAAAAAGTTCTAAAAATGGCTCACCTTACATTTTTTCTAACTAAGATTACTGATAAAGAAAAAAAATAAAATCACCAAAATATTTTATTTGACAAATGAATTATAAACGTTATTGTTACCTCACTTTTTTGTCGTTTTATTTAAGAATGATTCTTAAAAAAAATCACAAATTTCTTTTTCAAATTGCGGTCTGAAACTTTGGTTTCATAAAGGTGTACATTTTAATTATATTGTAGTTAACTTTTAGATTCTGTGTTGTTTTTTCTTTCCAACACAGTTTAGATCACAGATTCTCAACCTTTTTTTGCCCACCGCCCACTTTGAGAACATTTTTATTTCTAGCGCCCCCTAACTGGGATACCACGAAAGGGTTACTTTTGCCACAACAGAGGGGGCGAAATGGGGTAGGAATGTCAAAAAATTGATAGTAATTAATTACTTACGTAATCACCTGTGATTTACATATGAAGTTCAGCTGTTTTTTTGCTATAAATAAATAACACATAATTGGTAATTTTTTAATACATGCCATACATAATTACACAAGAATAATGCCGATTTCTACAAAAGTCATGTACATGAGTTTGTGATGAATCTCATAACTAATTTTGCAACTTAGATTAAAATTATGAGTAGTACAAATAATTTTATCAACTCAGGCCTCGACCATATTTTGTCAGGGGTCAAAATATTTACAATAAAATCCTAATAAATGGAATATTTCTGAACGTATTCGAAAACTAAAAACTGTTTTTAAAAGGTGATAAAATACGTTTTCATCCATACTTTTAATATCATAAATGCGAAACTGCTCGAGTTCGTTTATGACGCTTTCACGCATTAACCAATAAAAAGACTTTAAAAATTCATTCACCAATAAAATGCTAAATTATATGCGAAGACTATAGTCTGTATATGATGGCAAGCTCTGGCGTTATGAAATTATAAATTTTAATATATTATATTTGTTATACGTTTTCTGTCGCTAACAAAAGCGAGTTTTTGCTAACGTCAGAAAAAAATCGTTTCCATGGAAACGATGTTGATATATTTGTGGGCTATAAGATAGGTTTTCAGCCCCCTGGTCAGCTACTGCTCCAGAAAATTCAAATATTATAATATGTTTTGTTTTTTTTTGGACAAGCTTCTGTTTTGGAATAAATATCAGATAAGAGTTCTTACATTACAAATATAATTCGTAACGATTATAAAGACTGAATAATAAATAGTGTATTTTTTTATTATATTCACAAACTTCCAAATATTTAATTAAAAATAAACATCCGAAATGTTTGTAAGCGCATAAATTCCGAACGAATGAACAAAATTGGATAAATCTTTTTTTCTTTGAGCTATAGCATTATGAAATTTAGGTGGCAGGCGAGATGTTTGAAAACTGAATGTAAGGGAATGAATATATGGAATGCGGGAGGGGGTGGGGGTGGGGAGGAGGGGGGATAATTGATAAGTTCAACCGCTACAGTAATTTCCCGTAATACCATGCGAGCGAAGCCGCGGGGAAAACCATTTTATAAATTGAAATAAACATTAAAACTGTGTTTCCAAAAATAAAATGTTTTAAAAATGGCTCACCTTACGTTTCTAACTAAAATTATCTAAAGATAACAAAAAAAATAAAAACACATAGGTACACATTTTATTAGACAGTATATAGACATAGTATTATAGACATTATCATCAGCTTACTTGTTTTCTTTCCACGTAAAAATATTCCCAAATTTCATTTTTTTTTCAAATTCCGATCCAAAACTTTGGTTTCAAAAATGTCTACATTTTGTTTCTTTTTTGATTAACTTTTATATTTGAATATAAAACGTGGTACTTTCTCTTTCTGGCACCGTTAATTTCTTTCTATAATAGTTAGGGAGACACAACGATTTCTATGAGACCATATGAGTTGTTCCGAAAAGCGAACAAATTAGCCTGACGGGTTAAAACTTTAAACATACGAGTTCTCGATCAAAGTGTGCGGAGTGATTTATAGTGTGTGTAGGTTTTGGTAGAAAACGAGATTTATTATAACACCAGTTTCGTTATTTCGATGAAGTACCTCTTGATCTGCTACCATGATTATTTATTTATATACGTCAATGATATGTTGAACGTAGGTACCTACATAATAATATGCATGATTTTACAATTAAATTTAACATTTACTGAAGTATGTTGTTGGTATTTTGAATGCAGTAGAAGATGTTTGTAATGAATTTAAATGCCATCATAAATTTAGGTATGCGTTAACTATATATTGAGTATAATTACATAACTGTCAGGGATTCGTTCAGCGGTTCAGAAGAAGTGTTAGTACCAACACGCTAAAAGCCTCACAGCGAAAATCTGTCGGCATAAACTTTGGTGTATCCTCAGTGATCAGTGTATTATCCCAGGGGCGCCGCATCCTTGTGTCATAATATGCACGGCGCACACGGGCGCGTGAACTAAAAGGCAGTCAATTTTTATTTGTAACTAGCGAGTTCCCGACATGCGTTGCAAGGTCACTTAAATAAATATATTCTTTCTCCCTGCGTGTCCTTTCCAATTAGTACCCGTTCCCCTTCCGCCTCCTCTTCCCCTCTCGCAGTCCTCCTCCTTCTTCCTCGCCTTTCCCCCTCCCCTTTTCCGCTCCCACCCGTCCAGCGAACTCCCCTCCTTCCGCCTCCCCCCTCGCATTCACTTTTCACTTACCTCGTCTTCCCCTCTCCCTCGACCCCCTTCACTCGATGGCTATTTGATGACAATGTCACATTTGAATTTCAGAAAAGTAGTTCATATTTCGAAAAATTTTTGGTTTATGTCATATGGCGTCAGTGTTGTGTTTTACATTTTCGAAGAATTGTTTGAATGCGTTGGGATAAATTATAACATATTTTTTACCTACGTATTTTACACTTGAAAATATGTATAACAGTTAAGTGCTAAGCACATTTTTTTAACTTAGGGTGGTCTATTATGGCGGTGACCGGACAACTCAGAATTATGTAACTGCAATACCAAGATTGATGAAAAAAATATGGTTAAATAGGTTACATTAGGTCAGTTTATGGGCTTTTATTTTTTTATAACTTTGAATGACTTTTCAAAGAGGTGTTGAAGTTGCATGATTCTGAGTTTTTCATGGAAACATTATGGCATTCAACTTTGCGGCGGCCCTGATCGTATAAAAATAATAATGACAGGAATCATCGTGAAACAATTCTTTTTTAAATTAGGCTAAAAATCGTATAGGGAAATTCACTTTTATTTAAACAGTATGTAGCTTGATTTAGTCAAACGACACGAGACAAACAATAGTACAAGATAGCCATTGTCAGAAATTTACATCACAAATGCTTTTAGCGCGAACTTTATTTTAAAGGAACAAAAGTAGTATGCAATGTGAAGAAGTAATGGTATTGTTGACGGTTTGACAGCGTTAACCACACAAGACAAAGGAAAAATAAATTCTTGGATAACAAAACTTAGGTCAGGCTCACCTCCTCACCTGGCACGCTGCAAACTGTTACAGTCATCTATTTGAGGTTAGGTAATGTTTCAACATTCTTTAAACAGCGCTTGAACAATGTTTCTACAAACAATTCAACTTGAATCTCACTTCAAATTACCTTTAGCAAATTTCAAAAAGTCGGCCGTATAATATAGTTAGCCTTAGTTTTTAATTGTCCAACCGACCATTAGAAAATTTTGCAGGAGGAGAAGGTTTTCTTTAATTATTTCAATGAAATATTATGATAGGTGTTTAAAATAAAGCTTTCCGGAAAGGTAAAGGTCTCATTGGTTTAAATAATTCTTTGTACTTTATTCTTAATTTTATAATTGAGATTGAACAAAAACTAAAATGGTCATTTGGACAATTAAGAATTAGGGCGACGATATGTCAAGCAAAAGCTTTTTCCGTCCGCAATTTCAAGATCAAAGCAGCTATTTTCACAACTTCGCATCATGAGCAAATGATTTTTTTTAATTATTTTAAATAGCAGACTGTTCTACGAGGAACAATTTCCTATACAAAGCAGTCAACTTTGAAAAATCCATTATTTAACTTTTATGACAATTGTAAAATATCCCACATTTTCAGTTCCATAATTTTTAATTCTATCAACACGTAAAAATTTTTGAAAAAAATATGTTCAAACTTGTGCGAAGAGAGGTAAAAAAACTTTTCCCGAATCAAATTAAAAAAGGCTGGAGTATGGAGCATCGAAAATTAATCAAATACCTATATTTATTTTGAAAGTGTTATTTTAGTTTTGCATTTTTTTTGTGTTTTTAGTTTTTTTTTTTTAGTTTTGCATTTTTTTTTGTTTTTGTGTTTGGGTTCAGCGAAGATTTAAAAAAGAAACCGGGCGTTTTGTCAGTACAAAAGTATTCCCCAATTCCTCTCTAGATTTTGACACAACTTCAAATACTTATATTTTTAATATAATATAGATATCGACCACCAGAGTGTCGGTATGTTATAATTTTTTGATAAGTTACTTCTTATAGGAGTCGGGACCCTCCAAAAATCGTTAAAATTGCCTGGTTTGAACGCAATCAAGAGACGTTCAATGTACATACTAGACAAAGTATTTTTTGAAAAAGCATAACCTACAGATATAACGTATTTTCTTCTAATTCAGTTAGCAAAAAAATCTTAAAAATAGGTCCAGTTTTGGAAAAGCAAAATGGGGAGTAGGTACAAAACATCGATTTTGGTGATTTTATTTAGGTATCGTCAACCTGAGATGCGGCTAGTATTCGTAGGAGAAAGAGAGATAGTGACGGCATCAGTTTGGTAATTGTTCAAATTTCTTGATGACCGGGTTTCCCCTAAAGATTCTTTCGTATTCATATTTCGTCGATTTGCAGCAATTTAAAATGCCCGGAATATTTAAATTAATAAAAATTAGGTAGGTACTTCACAGCGGTCGCAAGGGATAATAGTACTGACACACTTGCTCATTAACAAGCCGGCTTATGAGCATGCTCATTAATGACAGATGATGACAACTGCCCACATTTGCTTATAAATGGGCAGGCTTGGTTTGAGCTTTCTCGTGAATGAGCGTGCTCAAAGCCAACATTTGAATACACATGCTCTTTAATGAGCATAAATAAATCTCAAATGGAGTCAGTTCCATTCGCTCAAAACTAAACAAAATAATATTTTTTGCTTGCAATGCAATTATTTAAGAATGACGCAAAAAAATTAGACGGTTGATTTGGGTCCAAGATGTTAACACATCCGAAAATGATTGAATATTAAAAAATAAATGCTAATTTCAAAAGAATGTGGTTTCATTTTGGAGGTAAAGGAGCTTTTGGGGAATTCGCAAATCTATTGTGGGTATTTTAGTGACCTTGCGTTCCAAATATATTCGTGATTCCTATAATGAATCATGAAAAACGAGGTTTTTTCGTCTCCCCAGCGGGCTATTTTGACATTTGAAAAGAATTCGCAGGCGCGAACTGAGATCGGATTGAAATGAGCATGCTCATAAGCTAGCCTGTTCACACATGCTTAGAGGCTTCCCCTTTCACCCAATAATCCAACGAGCATGCTCATAAATCAAACGGCTGTTGATTTGTAAGCATAGGTACTCATTTAGCTTCAAATAAGCATGCCCATTACTAGCAACGTCACTGACACACATGCTACTAGGTAGCATGCTCTTTGGCTTCAAATGAGCAAGTGTGCCCGTAGAATAAAGCAAAAACCTCTTTTAAAATGGTCGCAGCTCCTGCCATGTAAGCATATCATGTATATGCAGTATCTTATTCGTGAAATTTAACCCGAGACAAAGGCAGAAATTAAATATTTATGTTTCATGTTATCAGACTCGAGGAATGCTTTCTGCGAGATAATAAAAAGAAAAGAACGATCATATTTGCTATAGCGAACCGGATCATCGCAGCCTGGAATCCAATGGACCGTAAGGCGATATCTTCATCTCTGGTAAACCAAACAGAACTTGCAAGGCTTATTTTATTATAGCCATTTCTTCTTATCCCCGAGTAAATATCTTACGCTACTTTAAGCTTCTTCAAAATGAAAAACGCTGATAATGTATACGGAAAGTTATAAGAACTTAGTAAACATTTATAATACATTGACGGCAATGTACATACATTAATAGATTGTATTTAAATACTTGTAAGTAGGTACTTACTTGCTTCAGTTAAATTCATCTCTGAGAAATCAAAGGAACAATTTTTATTTATAAATAGGATAGATGATATTACGCGAGTTGTAAGTATGGAAGAAATATTCTATTAGTTTGTTATATGGTAACATTTTAATGTAGAATATTATTTATTGTGGGTGTTTGATTGGTGAGACTGAACTAAATAAAAACTTACCTATTTTTTATCAAACCTTACATATTTTTGTCTTAAAATTTAAAAAATATGCTTCATTTTCAAATAATTGAAACCAGTTAATCTAGTCAATTTAAAGAGATCTTTGGGTGTGTAATGGGGTATTTAATGGATAAAAAAAATTTTTTTTTTCAACTTAATGAGTAAAACCTCAAATTGTAATATTTAATTAATGAAGCGAAACTCAATCGAAAATTTCAGATTTTCGATTGGATAAAAATATCATTGAAGAAGAAGATAACAATAATAATCTAAACGAAAATATGAAAGAGAACAAGACCCAGAAAAATAGAAAAAGATAATGGTCGCAACTGGGACTCGAACCCAGAACCTCTCGTCTAACCGGGACGTGCGCGTTAACCAATTCTGCCGTATTTTCGTTTAGGTTACTATTGTTATCATCTTTTTCAATGATATATTACATTGGTGGGAATAACCTTGAATAAAAAGAGAGTTTTTCTTTTAAAAAATTGAATAAAAAATAATTTAATTTAATAATTATTTGAACCTTTCTACTCGGTGATCGGAATCAACCATGCTACAAACTGGCCCAAATCCGGAGTTGGTAAGGCGGTAATTTATTTCGTAAAACAAGTGCTTTAATTTCAACGAACTTCAGAGAAATGCGTACATATGTCTGCGTGTGTGTGCGTGATCGCCACCAAAAGTTGATAAAAAGCATTATCATCGATAACGAGTCTATCTGCCGAGTTTTAACTCGATCGGATATCGTGTGTTAATTTTCACTTCCAAGACTCCACTTCATTAAACAATTTGTTTATCAAGAAAACAAGAGTGAAATTCAAATAGATGCATTTAATAAGAACATTGTCGATTGAATAGCGAATCTTAATTTGAACGGAATTTATATATCTTTGGACATTTGCAGGGTAAGAGGGAACCGCGGGCTGGTGTTCCAAACTAGGTCGATTTTTTGTTGCTTCTTAACTATCGATCGTAAAAATTATTTGCCTGTAAGCATCTAGAAAGAGGTCGTCCTTCAACGAAGTTATTTGGGTCATCGTCACAGAGTGGGATGTTCTCACAATATTCAGAAACCACTTTTTAACTTGAACTCTTTCAATTTCCTTTTTGTAGTTTGTGATTGTAAAATATTATTATAATATAGGTACGTTAGATTCACTATTGCTATTTTATTTTGTTATCTTTTTTTGACAAGCAGTTGTAGTTGTAACCCCTTTAAGGTTGTTGGTGATAAGTCATGAGTCAAGTTATTACAACACATTGATTACAAGGGCAAACGCAAATAGAATTATTCTACAAAATCTTTGATTTTTTTTCTGTATAATATTCTTGAATGTCAACATATCGTTGAATTTCATTTTAATTATTATAATATGTATTTACCTTCATGACGGCTTCCGTGATCGATGGGTGAGGCTCAATCCGAAGATCGCGGGTTCAAATCCCGGCGTACGCAAATAAATTTTATTTTATCATTGAAGAAGAATATAACACTTATAATCTAAATAAAAATATGAAAGAAAACAAGACACAGAAAAATAGAAAAAGACAATGGTCGCAACTGGGACTCGAACCCAGACCTCTGGTCTAACCGGGACGTGCTATTCAGGTTACAAACCAATTCTTAGAATAATTGTTTCCAATAAAAAGAGTAGTTGCCTGTAATATGGAAAAAAGAACTAGTTGGAGATAATATTAATGATTCTAAATATTTGAAATATGAGATTGACAAATATGACGGTTTGACAGAAGGTGGTGATAGCGAAATTGGAAAACGCGCACGTCCCGGTTAGACGAGAGGTCTGGGTTCGAGTCCCAGTTGCGACCATTGTCTTTTTCTATTTTTCTGTGTCTTGTTTTCTTTCATATTTTCATTTAGATTATAAGTGTTATCTTCTTCTTCAATGATATATTACGTTGATGGGAATAACCTTCAAAAGTTATAAAAAGAGAGTTTTTCTCATAAAAAATTGAAGTTTTATTTGGTTAATTTAAAATTGTACAGATTATTTTTCCGGCACGTTCCAGAGTGGAAGATACTGTGAGTATTCCCCTCGTGTAAGACCACCATTCAGAATTGAAACATCGCTTGAAATGGCTTTAACCGTGTTTTGTGACCAGATCTAAATAGGCAGGAAGTTTCCCACATTCCTCATCTCCATACCGTTCCTCTCCCCACTAACTTCGGCCTCACAACATACCCCAAATGGGGATGCCATGTCTCACTGACTCCAGTTGTTGTATTCAGGTTAAAAAAATCAGAGTGTGCAGTTCACATGTTGTAGAAGTCAAACCTTCCAAGTGGGGAGGCTACGAAGCACCGCACAAAGAGGATACCGATTATTCTATCTCATTTTCTCGCAGGCTAAATCTAATAGATGTATGTGTTTATCTCTTTTTTCTTTTCATCGAATTTCAAACCACAACGGTGCTGAAGAAAATTTCACTTCAAAAATCATGTCAACAAAATATTTATTTGTTTTTTCATTTATTTATTGATTTTATTTTAAATGCACATTTACAGTTTTTAACCAATAACTAACAAACATACATTTTATTTTGTTAAGTAATGATAGCGTTTTTGAATATTTTGTTGAAAAATATCTATTTCAGGGGACAGGTAATTTAGTAACAGAATCATTTTTTCGAGCGGCATTACTAAATGTAAGTTAGTTCTGCATCTCGGAACAACAAAAGTTCTGTGTCTGCGCGCTCTTGCGAAGTTGTCGGGGACATAAAACTCAAATTTTTGTATTATATCGGGAATACAGATGTTACCGTTTAGAAGTTTATATGCTGTTGTCAGCAAAGCAGTTTTCCTTCTATCGGCTTACAAGTTTAAATAACATATGTACCTTGTAATAAATACTTAATTATAATTAGAATTCCTTAGCGTAAATAGATCAGTTTTACATTATGAGGACTGTAAATCTATGATCGATGATTAACAATTCTGCATGCTGTAACTATTAGTAGGTACCTATTGCCCGTATATCAGGTTTTCCTCAGTAGAAAATACAACAATCTCAACTTGCTTGCTTGGTTTATGCTGTTTTTATCTTTTATTTACTTGGCTACTCTTTATGTGACCCAATCATTCGTCGTTAGAATAAATAGATGTTTAGGAACTACTCATCCATAAGGTTATCTTCGTGCATTGATCAATTAGTTTTCACTCAGCCCAACTAAGTATGGGCAAGAAATGTCATTGTTAGCCTGCTCACCAATCACAAGCAGGTGACGTAATTAAGTGCAGGTAACTAGGTACTTATGTTGCAAAGTGTTTTGTGAGGTACCAAACGCTAAGTGGTTATAAAAATATAATGTCATCCGCATATTCCACGACGTACGACTTTTCTGATTCTGATACATGAACGAAGCAAGGAGAGCAAGGAGAATGTATGACGGGAAAGTGAATGGTAGACGAGAAGAAGAGAAAGCATGATCAATTGAATTAAATACTTGATTAGGGCCGAGTAAAGAGTTAAAATAACAGAAGAGTATGTATGAATGTGATTGAAGTACAAGGCAGAATTGTGTGGTAGTCAAGTCTCTCTTCCTACCCCTGCGGTGATTAGTTAGTTCTGATTCTGATAGTCTTAAAAAACGTGTAGGTAGGTTCCTACCTACTTTTAATCTATGCGTCACAAATTACTGATTAAAAATACCAATTGGCTGGGAAAATTATAATAATTAGGACATCATAAACGCCAATTAAACTAACAATCTAGCAAACCGTGGGCGAATAACTAAAGCCGGGTCTCCTGCGACCTCCGATACAGGAGTTTGCTTACATATTTGCTTACAGACTTACGGATATTGGCTTACACATTTTGTATGCCTGTAGTGAGGCCACTCCCCCATTGTCAATGTTTATAGTAATGTGTAAGCAAATGTCTCTGTCGGTCGCAGGAGACCCGGCTTAACGTCAACAACACATCATTGGGTGTAAAACGCCTTACACACCATCCGATTTAAAGCACTTCTTGCAGGGCTGCAAGCAGAACCCACAGCCCAATTTATATTATTCCGACGGACCGACATAGGAAATCAAAATAATTCGGTTGGCGGTCTTGCTTACTAACGATCCGATTTGCAGAGAATCTACACATAGCCCAGCAAACAGTTAAATCGGATGGTGTGTAAGGCGTTTAAATTACGCCACAGCAGCATAAAAATGACATTATCCCCTAGATATTTTTTAATAATTAAAAAAATGGTGAAAAGGCCCCGCCGTCAAAATTATGAAAAGGGGTTTAAATCGGGTATGAAGAACCAAATGGATTCTCATCTAATCTATTCTATGAGTCTTTATGACCAATTTATAGAACGAAAGTTCCGTTCAACTTTGGAAAAGCCTGTTCTCACGGATCTATTTCATAGTTTCTGAAATACTCGTAGATCAAAGAACAGATGAGGTGAGATCCCGAATTTTATTACGCCTATTGACGAAATATTATGAACTTGTCAAGAATTAATATATTTTTTTAGGTCTTTTATGGTTTTGCGTAAACATCGTCCATTTTTGTGTAATCGTCCTGCTACTAAAAGCTCCGTTGTACGAAATCTCCTACCTGTTACATGCCTCGTTTATGAGAAACTCACAGAGCTTACGTATAACGATTGTAGAGATATAAGTTGTAGTGAAAGTAAGTACCTAGTACCTGCATGCCTTCTAAATAAGACAGTTTTTTTTTTTATTTAATTTGTTTGAGGTGCCTACCTTTTAGCTTGACAAATATGTTCTTTGTCAACCGAAAGGTGAAGGACATTTTTTTAATTTTCAAACATGCGGGTGTTATGCTTTTTAACATGTCAACATTTTACGTGTCAAATCGTAAATTTGACTCTCGTACGAGTTGTGAATAAATTAAATTTGTTACCATGATTTTGGCTATGGTTCACTTCTTCCTAAATTTATATTTTAGAAATTGGTAGAAAACTATGCTGGTGGCCAAAAGAGGATTAAAGAGGTTTTACAATCTTTTTTAATTGGGTTTCTTTAAAGTTTTTTTTTTAATAATATAAAGCAACACAAAGAAGAAAACCTATAATAATTAAGTAAAAATAGTAAAGTAAAGGTTTTGATGTTCAAAATCCATAAATGAACAGGTAAATCTTTAAGTGGGTACCCAGGGGAAGAGAAATATTGATTAGTTCATGAATGGTTGTTGTAGGTATTTCAAAAGTCTCAACATTTTTATACATCATTATCATCGTCATCGTCATCGTCATCGTCATCGTCATCGTCATCGTCATCGTCATCGTCGTCATCGTCGTCATCGTCGTCATCGTCGTCGTCATCGTCATCGTCGTCGTCATCGTCATCGTCATCGTCATCGTCGTCATCGTCGTCATCGTCGTCATCGTCGTCGTCATCGTCATCGTCGTCGTCGTCGTCGTCGTCGTCGTCGTCGTCGTCGTCGTCGTCGTCGTCGTCGTCGTCGTCGTCATCATCGTCGTTGTCGTCATCATCATCATCATCATCATCATCATCATCTTCATCCTCTTATCCCTTTCGGGTCGGGGACCCATCGCATCGACAAGGCTCCTCCATACGTCCATATCTTGTGCTGACTGTTCGGCTTCCGTCCATGGCAGTCCCATCCTCTTCTCACACAGATTCTGGAGTTGCCTCGACCAGCTGTTTCTGAGACGGCCCACTGGAATCGCTTTTAGTATCTTTCTCGGAATTCGGTCATTAGGCGTTCTTAGTACATGCCCAAGCCACCTCAGTTGCGATTTTTCTATGAAGAGTAGCAGTGGTTCAATGTTTAGATCGTCTCGGATCGTCGAGTTTTTTATATGATCCCATTTCGTAACCCCTGCCACTCCTCTCAAGTACCTCATTTCGGCAGCTTAAACTCTAGAGCGTGTTCGTTCGCTTAGCACCCATAACTGGTGGCCGTAAGTGAGCGTCGGGCGATATACCGTTTTGAACACATTTTTATATCAACATTTGTATACTAATTATTAAATTAGAATCTGTTACTATTTAATTGGTACAAATGAAGTCCAGTCCAGAGATTTATTTTGAACTTTTTTTGTTTTTTTTTTTATATACCTCACAAGAGTATCAGCTGCTCCCGTCTAGAGCAAGTGAGACTATGGCATCCCCAATCGGGATATGTTGTGAGGCTGAAGGTAGTGGGGCGGGGAAGGAGACGGGGAAGAGGAAGGTGAGGAAATACCTGTCTATTCAGAAAAACGTTTTATTTTATTTGTATTTTTGGTGGTACCTATTGATAATTGCCTCTGAAACACATTATTTCACGACCTCGGAATCATGAAGCGTAAAGTTATTCCACATTTCAAAGTGTGCCTAAAATTGTTCATGTGTAAATCATACCGCACCCCCTCAAAAATTAATTACTTGCCTACAGATTGACAGATTTAACTTTGCAGCCAGTGTCATCGGGACCAGTGTCCAGTGACATCACTAAATATGACTGACTGACTGATGACCGGAATGGTCTAGGGGTAAGGCTCTTGACTCGCAATCCGAAGGTCGCGGGATCGAATCCCGGCGTGGGCAAATAAATTTTATTGATTAATTTGTGATATTTCTTAAATAATTCATTTCTGCGGCACGTTCCAGAGTGGAAGATACTATCAGTATCGCCCTGGTGTAAGACCACCATTCAGAATTGGAACGTTGCTTGAAATGGCTTTAGCCGTGTTTAGTGACCAGATCTGAATAGCCAGGTACTTCCCCACCTTCCTCTTCCCTATCTCCTTCCCCTCCCCACTACCTTCAGCCTCACAACATGCCCCAATTGGGGATACCATAGTCTCACTGGCTCCAGACGGGAGCAGTTGGGACTCTTGTGCGATATTTCATATTAAAAAAAAAAAAAAAAAACATCAGGGAGAAAACACATATATTTATAGATTTTTAATTATCCGACTAATATCGATTCTTACACGACCTAAAGTTACTATTTAAGAATTTCGAGTGCGTAAATAATTACGTAGACGTCAAACGTCGAGTTCTGATGTGAAAGATACTCTTGCGGTTTTAGCGATAAGTTTGTAGACGAAGTATCAAGGAGAACACGCAGATTTCAAGTTAGACCGTACAACCTACCTCGAATTTTTATTACGTATTTCTTTATCAATAATTAACCGATCGCTTGGCGCGGCTGCTGTAAAAAATGAAATAAGCTTGTTGGCTTGTGGCTTCCGAGAAGCAAGCGCTTGCGATCGTAAGCACTTCGATACAGTCACGCAAAAACTTCGAGTGTTTTCCGATGGAGTTTTGCACACAAATATTTATAAGTTGCATCCGTATAAGAGTTAAGTACCTACAAAGAATCTTATTTATTAAATGAAAATAAAAGAAAAATTGGAAAAAATAAAGGTCACATTGGATATACAATAAGTGCAGGTAGTATAATATTTATTACTCATGATCGAATAAAGTAGGTATTTACCTTACGAATGGAAGTAGGCACTATCATGAAATAGCTTTATATAATGAGCAGGTAATGTGCAGATGTATTAGAAATCAATGAGTAATCTAATCGTAAAGGCAAAACAATATTAATCACTCCATTGAATCCGTATTTTGCTGACAAAAGGAAAATTGATAATTTAGTCGATGCATTATTATATGGCATTGAAATTCCTAGAAATGTATTATTCGGAATGAGCGAACAATGCTACATAGACAATTGCTAATTTAGAAAAAAAAAACTTTTATCGATTTTAGTATTTTTTAAGAGTAAATATATTTTTAAGAATGAATATGTGTGAATATTAAATTTGAATTAAGGCCAAATGTATTCAACCATTTATACTTAACACGATTTTGCATTATTTTGCGTTTTTTTACATTAGCTTCACACAGGAGGCCCTGAGAAAAATAATTTCCCTCAGGGCCTAAGTCATCATTGGGGATGCTGTGGGGAGGGACTTTTAGGGAAAGGAAGGAAAGGAAGTTCTGGGAAGAAAAAAAGTGTGTGGGGTGGGTAGGAATCTCACTGTCTCAGGAGTGACGGAGGTATGAATCCATCTCTCCCACTGCGGTCGTCGATGTTCCGACGTCCTGATGGAGAGGTAAAAGGTCTCTCTCAACAAGTATCTCCCGATCCAGCCTGCCACGCAGCTGGTGGGCAAACGTATCCGCCGCCAAGACTCAGACAAACCACACTTCATGAACTCGGGCACCTCTGCTAAGTCACCAAATGTAGAGAACCATCTGGGAGGCCCTGCGGCAGAGGTTATGCCATAAATGGTTTCAAGGGCGGCGGTACCCATACCCGCCTCCCAAATTGAATTTCTTTGCTTGAACAACTATATTTTTTTATGTACGCCGACTAGTTTCGGAACAACCGTTCCTTCGACAGGGCAAAGTATTCAATATATAAAAACATACAGTTGTTCAAACAATCAAATATTGTTTTTTTATTTATTTATTTTTTATTTATATATAACTAGCAGACCCGGCCACACATTGCTCTGGCTAACGAAACACAACGCCATTACCCAACCTTTATAACCAACGCCATCTGTTAATTTGCGTATGTATCAAATATTATAACCAACCAATTATAACCAACGCCATCTGTTCATTTGCATATGTACAATTTGGGAGGCGGGAATGGGTACCGTCGCCCCGGGAACCTTTATTGGATAACCAACACCTCTGCCATAGGTCACCCCAAGTGGTTCGCTACATTTGGTGATTTAGCAGGGGTGCCCGGGTTCGTGGGGTGAGGTTTATCTAGGACTTGGAGGCGGATGACCAGGACACACTGAACCCCAGATTCCTACCCACCCCTTAAACCCCTTTCCTTCCCAGAACTCTCCTCCCCTTCCTTTCCCTTAAAAAACCCTCCACACAGCATCCCCAAAGATGACATAGGCCCTGAGGGAAATTGTTTTCCTCAGGGCCTCCTGTGTGGAGCTCATCTAAAAAAAAAATCCACACCGCCCGTTTGCCAGCCCGCTGCCCGCTGTCTGAATTGAATCTTTAAATTTCTCGTCTTTTCTCTAGTATATAATAATACTGTATTATACATATAAACCTTCCTCTTGAATCACTCTATTGGTGAAAACCGCATGAAAATCCGTTGCGTAGTTTAAAAGACCTAAGCGTACAGACAGTGGAGCGACTTCATTTTATACTATGTAATGACTAATGATGGACAACCGCAAAGTTATAGCTAAATTAAAAAGTACATTATTTAGAAGTTTACGCTTATATTTAATTATAAAGTAATAAACTATTTTTTTATTCCCTTGAAAACCTTCAATTTTATCCAAAGCATTTGTCATTCAGTGTGTACTAAAGATTAATCGAAAATACCGTTCTCAAACGCCGATTTTTTATGTTTATGTTCGCAACATATGGATCCTTTCCAGTTACAATTATTTTTCAAAAAGCAGACATGGTTTATCTATCAGTTTTGCGTATCCGTTGTATATTTACGTTTTAATATTTTATAAACGCACATCGTGTGTTTGTGGTAGATCGGAAGACACGAAACACCCGGTATTTTAAATAACGTATGCAGGGAGATTGGGACTCGATGTCAAATATTGAAGGACGTAATAATATGGAAATTGGTACATAAAAAATGCATAGTTACTACATTATTATTTTTAAATTGTTATGAACATTGTCAATTTTTAAGATATTTATGTAATGACCTGATAAAATTAATGCACTGAACGTAAAACTTGATTAACCCCTCAGGCTAATTTTTTCGCTTTTCTTATGGGCTATTTTCATTTTTTTTTTCGTAGCTTTTAACTCTCGACAGGCCAAGATGACAAACTTAACCTCTGTAACCATTTGGGTCGGCCGACGACCCCATGCTTTTTCTGTTTTATGGGCATTTAAACAATAGAAATCCCTTTTTATATTTTTTTGTTATTTGTCCATTTATTGGGCAGGGAATATTACCTATATTTGACAAAATATTTTTTCCTGCGATCAATGATTTTTTCAGATATTTTTAAACGGCACGTTATGTATTAGTCCTTTGCGCAGGAATACCTAAAATACTAAAATTTACATAAAAATACATAAAATACTATATTTCATGTATTTAAGCAGTTATAAGAAGGATAGTAATTTTGGGGTCTACCTTCGACCCCAGTTGGCTGCGGGAGAGTTAATGACTTTTCAAAGAGATTTTGAGTGTCGAGTTGACTTGATTCTGAGTTAGCACGGAACCTTATTTTTTATGATCTTCCCTTTTCGTAATTTTACTTTTAGATTTACAATTTGGCTATAACTGTTATTTAATCTTTCATTTTTAATTTTCCCACTTTTTAGAATCCACCCCGAAAACGCTTCTTTCACTGCGATACTCGTGATTTTTTTTTTGTAATTTAGCCAAAAACTTTTGCTCTAACTGTTACTTACTTTTCTATTTTCAATTTCTCCTACTTTCAACAAATGATATTTTCTGTCACAAAGCCGATATCGAAACGAGTATTAGTCACTTTGTATAATAGGATTGTTCAAACATTTCCGATATAAGGAACCACGCTCGGTGGCATATCCGTTTTGAGAAAGAGTGGATTACAGGATGACGACCCCTGCCGTCAAGAGCTCCCTTGCAACTTCTCTTTCTGTTATAAGCACCGTTAATGAGAAAAAGAGAGATGTTACAACGGACCTATCAGTGGTATGCCTCTTTATGGGTCCTCCGTGCGGTACTTGCATGAATAAATTTCACGTACGTGCCGGTCATCGTATTATTGTATCTTAAATGCAAATTTGTTACTTCCTCTGCGGCTCGGTTCTGCTTCGTTTAAATTTAAATTGTGATGAAGGTAAAGGCAATTTTAAGCAAGTATGGTTATCTTTTACTATCTCTCAACAATCTTCGAAATATCAGTTTAAGAGAAAGTAAGAAAGCTGTTGGTATTTACTGACATAACCGTAGAGTCTGGCAAATAAAGTACAAAAATTGAGGGATCAGCAAACTTAAACTGTTTTCAATATTAAGACAGTAAAAGGAAAAGCTTTTATCTTTATCAAAATACTCTTGTTCGTTTGTTATTTTTAAAATGTATTCGGGCCTACTCCACTCCCCTCTTCACCCGTCCCGCGAACCCCCTACCCGAGGACCCCACCCCTCCCGCATTCCATACATTAATTCCCAGTTCATTCAGTTTTCAAACAGCTCGCCTGCCACCTAAATTTCATAATGCAAGGGCTCACCAGTAGTAAAAAAAAAGAATTATCCAATTGGTGCAGTTTGAAAAATATTGATAAGCTGATTATAGAAGAATCTAAGAAACCTGTGTAGTGGATCTGGATTCGTATAAAGACAGTAATAAAAAGTTAGCCAGAATGATCATCGCAGAGACTTTCCCGCGCCTATTAGCAAAGCTACCGTCTTTAGAAGATCTTGCAGAAGACACGGTCCATCATTAATTACATTCTCATCTGTATCTTATTGCAAACTTCAGATAAAAATAAGGCCTGTAATAATCTTTTTGAATATGGCAGTAAGACTTTTCCTTGAAAAATTTGCGATACCAGATTTCACAAAGCTGCTGAAGTTTTACTGGAATATACCGAACATCCAAATAAGACAGCTCCTGGATGTAAGGAATGAAACAGCTTGTTCCAATGTTATACTGAAATAAAATTCTACTAACTCCCGAAAAAACCCGGAAACAGCTTGTTCCAATGGTTTATACTGAAATAAAATTATACTAACTCCCGAAAAAACCTCATATAAACCGGAAAATGGTAAGTCTCTAATACAGATTGTCGCAAAGGAAATTAAACATCTTGGAGATCCAAAAAGAGATTACAAAGAATGCTTAAAGATTTTACTAGAATATCCAAAAAATAAAAAAAAAGATATCAACTATCCATATTGCAAAGGCCATACAGCTCTTCATTATGCGGCTAGGAGCGGTGGCCAAGAAAAAATACTGATACTGCTGAAGAACGGTGCTTGCATTGGAATCAGAAATAAGTTTAAAGAACCCCAACTCTTATTTGCTTATTTGAATGGTTGGTTAACAACCAACAATGCACGACCGAATTATGAGAATTACAAATTGCAATTTTATTATTACCTGCACCTTTTAGTAGCATTCATGACGATGAAACAACAGAAACCTTTATTAATTAGGCATCTACTTTACTCCTCTTGCTCCTGAAACAAACGCACTTCTATACAGGGTACATGGGTTCGCCGCTTTGATGCGCCACAGAATAGCCGGAGTGAGACAGCGCTACCAAAGATCGGAGAACACTCTCGTCCTGGCCGTGGCCCAGTGGCAGGGCGCGCCTCTTCACCAAACATGGAGAATTCATCTGAAGCCCCCGTAGTAGATATACGAGTACTAAATATGTGTATATATATTTCTTTTTAAATCTTTTTTTATTAATTTATTTTTTCTTTTTCATATAGTATGTAATGTATACTTTTATATGGCTGACAGACAGTGGCGTGCACAGAGTTTTTGATCAGGGTAGGTAGTAGGAAAACCTATGATAAAAGTATGAATATATTCAAAATATGAATATATTCATATTAGATAACCGAGAAAACCATTTTTTTTAAGTTCCTTAAACACACATTATTTCCTTCACTACAAGAAGTATCACAGGTTAAAATTTCCATATTTTATCAGATAATGCACAATTAAAGTACGACAAACGTTTTTGAAGAGACAATTTGCATTTATGAAAGACAACTATATGATAGAAATAGATAACAACAGATGTCACTGTCGTCACTGATTGCCATTTGGTAATTTTGTTCCAGAAAGCACTGCTTATTACTAACAAAAAAAAAACTCAAAAAGCAAATTCAAAACGACAGTTCTAATCTATGTTCTGTGCATTTCGTAAACGATATTTATATCTTGTATGAAGTTAACTCTACGCAGAAATAATTCCTGCTTAGGCCGCATTTTAGTGAGGCAGTCGGATGGCGCGCGTGAAGTTTCTAGTTACAGTTTATGCCATGTTTGTGATATGTCGTTTGATGTGGCGCTCGCGTTGTTTTGGTTGCTCAGCTTCTTGAATGTATTTTTTTAGCAATAATTTAATAAATTATGATATTATTTACGTGCTTATGTTTTACAAATAGGGTAGGGTAGGCAGTGCTTATGTGCCTATATGGAGTGCACGCCCCTGCTGACAGAGTATTGCACCCACCGCTCTGTTCGGCTGAAATAAATAACTTATTATTATTATTATATGTCACATTGTTCCAAAATAAAACCACTCGAAGCTCTTGGATTTCTTTGGAAAAATATTGGTTATATAAAGTTATTTATTTTCATAAAATTAAAATGACGTCACAAAGTGAATATGCGATCATTGAAGAAGTAATAACTTTTATTTAGATTTTTATATATTTTTTAAAAACAATGGAGCCTTGGGTTTTTTAATCAATGACTTTTTATTACAATCCTCAAATGGTGGTAAAATGGTTAAGGTCGTTGTTTCCGGTTCCAGATATCGATGGATGAATCCTGACGTGCATATAACCGTATGTCACAACTGGACTTATTTTCGTTTTACAAAAGAGCGGTTTGTTACGAGATAAGAGTGACATAATAATGTTTCCGAAATAACAATGCGAGGGCGTATGGTCTCGCGGTAGGCGATGGAGCGACCAAGGTGACTCAGCCTGGTTCACAACTCCTTGTACGGTAGTACAATATTGGTAGTAGAATAATAAATGTTTTGTTTATTACTTAAACTTCCCGACATTGCTGAAAAAAACTGAGAAGAGCAAACTCATCACCGTGAAGTAATCAATTTAACGCAGACATTTTCAAATTCGTGCATGGCGAGGATCGGAATTATCATTACCATGGTTGCCGGCCATTACAAAACCACGCTACTAACATTTTATTTTAATTAAAAACTTTGAATTAGTGTTTCTAAGATGTGGTTTGAGGTTTTCACGGCCAAAAGAATTATATTATTCCGTGTTGGGCTTCTTCCTTTTTCGCCAACATTTCGAACATATGCCCTGGTGATGGACACTGTGAGGCTGTCTGAAACGTTGGCTAAATAAGGAGGAAGCACAACGTGGTATAACACCACAATTACTTTTTAAGTTATCGAAATATTTGTTAATATGAATCACGATGGAAGCGTTAAGCATTAAACAGTTTATTTCAGTTGAAAATTTGGTTGTCCGTAAAGTCGGTTTACGGACGATAATTTTACGTGATAACGTCATATAATAACGATAGAGTGGAAGAGAGATAGATGCGTCACAAGCCGAACGCTTGTTCCGCGCTCTTGCTTGCATGCTCGGCTCAGGCGGAACGTGACAACGTGACAATGAGTCATGCTTTTTCGTGAGTGGAGCCGGCGTTCATCGATTTATAAGACGTTATCACGTCAAAAATATTAATTCCAGACCTCTCGACGATAGTCAAACCGTAAATAAAAATGGGTAGTTGGTACGCAAGATTATATGGAAACTAGACCCGCTATAAAATTGAAGCGAAAACTTTGAAAATGTTTAATGAAACACGATTCGATTAAAATAGAGCGAAAATCTCGGGGGAACATCTAAAATAGCATTTAAACACTGTGATTTTTTTCATACATATAACTTCTAAAATAAGTGAAATGAACGTGTTTATAATAATTTTCGGAGCATACTTTGCGATTTTTTTCTATAGAGAGAATTTCATATTCATTTCGGCGTGGGGAACGTATATATATTTTATCTTAAAAAATAACATTTATTTAAAAAAAAAAAACTTAAAATGTTTAAGGGAGAAATTTAAGAAATCATTAGAAATCCGGGTAGCGGTGGCTTGCAGCTCTTTCAAAAGATGAGATACACAATGTACGTTAGGTCTATTTCCTCCAAAGGAAAAACCCTACAATATTACTTGCCGTGACGATCATTTTGAAAGTATGGAATACAATTACAACGATAATATTGAATTGTGAGTGAAATCCAAAAATTCAGAAACGTCAAATGTTATGCAGAAAAAATAGGGGGCGTTGAGATGGCTCAGTGAGGGCGTGGGCAGGAAAAAGGATGGTCTAAAATAGACAAAACACACGCTAATCACATACTAATAATCTTACGTGTATTATTATTATTAAGAATTGACACTATATCATGAATATAAGAAGGAAGGAGGTAGCAACCCGGTACTTAAAATACAAAAGTTTTGTTTTTTTAACTTGCATAATTTGATGGTAAGTAAAAAAAAAATGGGGGGCTCTAGAAAAAAATATATTTTCTAATTGGGCGGTGGGCAAGATAAGGTTGAGAACCTATGCGTCAAACCGACAAAATGTCCACGATGATAAACTGACCACATACTGATAGCCTTATAACTCGTTGCAGTAAAAATGAGAGCACATAGGTACTGAGAACTGAAAAATGAGAATGATTTTTATTTTTGTAATATTACTTCGCTTCTTTACTTTCAGAGAGCCGAGTAAAGGGTAAACAACAACCTTCTTATTTTTATGGTTTTTGCGCTATTTTGTGAAATGCTAAATATGCAAAAAAACTACTACTTATGTTTTTATAGGCAAGCAAATCGTCATCTCTGTTGAAGAGGTTCTATCTTCACTTTACCTTGTTCTGAGATACGAGTTGTCAAAATTTGCAAAGACGATTTCTCATTAGGTATCTATTTATGATTTTGAAATTGAATCTTGTGTTAAGTATTTTAATTGAACATATTGGGAAAATATTAAAATAGAACATACACTTACCATTTTAGAACATACCTAAACATGCAAAGATAGAACCATATGCAACCAGCTAGGGCATAATATTTCATTGCATAATATTCTAACCGGTTCCATGCCAACTGAGAATAAAGTCAACTCAAGACCCCTTTGAAAATTCGTTAAAAGCTGTGAAAAAAATAATTTTAAAATAGCCCATAACCCTAACCTAACGTAACCTTTTTTATAATTTTTTTTTCATCACTTTTAATGGCTTTTTTGAAGTGGTTCTGAGTTTGTTTCGTTCTGAGTTGTCTGGTCACTGTTCCAACCACATTAACCTAACGCGATTCAAAGCTAGGGCCAAGTAGGTACTATTTAAACATTTTCCATTAAAATATGATTAACTAAAATACTTTACACAAGATTGATCCTCAAATTCAAAAATTATTAAATAGGTTACGAAAATTCGTCTTTGCAAACTTTGAAACCTCAGAACGGTGAGACGAAGATAGAATACAACAATCCATCCAACCAAACGTATTACAAACTGTCAGATACAAACAAAATAGAGAATGTAAGTAATGTAAGAACCTTATAAAATAAATAGAGCTTGACTTTAGAATTTCTTTATACAAGTATCTACGGAAATACAACACATATGGTCTGAAAATTATTTTGGTTGAGTATAGAAATAAGCAAAAGAAATGGTTTTACAATCAATTGTCATTTTGAAAAAAAAATCAGTCAGAACCTTGTCCAACAGAGGTGACAAAATAAAATTTCAGTTTCAAAATAGAAGTTACTCATAAATCAACTGTCCGTTTTCAACAAAACCAGAGCCGTAGCAAACGAATAATAACACGCGTAAATGCGGATTTATTATTTTATAAATATTTATCTTACGAGCATGAACAGGTTTGCTATCGTGCGCATAAAATATCAATCAGAATCGTAAATTTTGTAATGTCCTATCGTAAACTTTACTCAATTGGATCTGGCCTGAATTGATTAAATGGTAGGGCAGTTAAAATACATTTTTAAACAATTAAGCAGGGTCAATAATTAACAACGTTTTAACCGTTAATTCCATTTAGAAACTAACCATTCATTAATTGAATGATTGGAAGTGGACAATTTTTCGTGGGAATTTAAGGAACCCGTTGTGCAATAAGGTTTCTAAAATGTGTATTAAAAAGGAAAGTTCTGAAGGATCCGTTTAGTTCTGGATTAGCTTGTATCGTGAAAGCATCATTACGTGCTGATAAGGTGTTTTAATTAATTGCTGTGGTTAATTTCGTGTTCAAATAAGTTTAATATTATATTAGGTATGTTTAAGCGATAGATTGGGTGAATTAAAGTGAAAGGCTAAGAGAGCTTTACGACATGTCGGTAAAGATATCCCTTCCCGTGGGGCTGAATTCGGATAGGGTTGATATCATCAAACGTCGACCAGGTTTCATCTAAACCCAAGCTTTGTCAGGGTTTGATTGTAAAATTTTATACAGTGGGTTGTTATGTTTCCAAACCACGGATTTCTTCGTCAGAATAAAAATGTTAAAATTCTGAAACTTCTTAATGTATTCGTATGTAAGTTGTTTTTGGAGGTGTCGATTTTAAATTATTACAACGTGGTTCAACAATTTCGTGATGCATGTACAAAAATTGTATAAATAAATTCTAATTCAATTATGAAACAACACGGAATCTGTGGGCTTCTTCACAAATTCGTGATACATTTTAAGCATATATTGTTGAAAGTTAATTAAATACAGTTAATAAATCACCTGCTAAAACAGCCCAGACAGGTGCTTAGGTGCGAGATCCAACATGTTTTATTTACGATACCTACTTGATTTTTGTTCACTGTAGGTCACAGGTCGTATTTTGTCGCAAGCTTTGTTTATATTCCGTTGAAATCAATTTAAAGGCATCTACATTGATACCTACCATTCACCTTATACTATCTACATTACAATTAAATGGTAATTTTACATTTTGTTTGACAAACAATCAGAATGAATTATTTTGATTTAGTGCAAAGGAATACAGCTAATCTAGTATTTGTCTCAATCAGTCAAAACTCTTGAACAGTGAAGAGAATCCTCTGGCCTCATGAAATTTGTACAGCTCTTCCAACCTTTAATTTCAAAGCCAAATTTAGAATTACTGTTAGCGACGTAATTTTTTGAAAAATCTCTGAAAAATCCAGTTAATTTATATTTAAGAAAAATAATGTTTTAATTATTCAAATAGGAAAATGTTTGCAAAGAGAAGTATTGTAATTTCGAGTGAAGCTACGTAGTAAAACTTCCTATCAATATATTAAAAAACGTAATAAATTGAACCAACGATTTTTTTCTAATTAGAAAGTGAAGGAAGTATTAGAATGTAATGTTTGAATTTTGTAGTCGTTATTACACAGGTACCTTCAGTTATATTGCGCATTTCCGCTGTTGACCAAGAGGCTCTCATTTATCAAGCACCCAAGTCATTGCCTAAATCAAGTCTTTCATCTCAACGAGAGAAATCCAATTAAGAACTTCCGGTGTCCAGAGTTACTCGTGGAAGATGACCACAGAAAGTTTGCGTTTTTATTTGGTTAATCGTAAAACACAACACCGTAAGAACCACTTATTGTTCGAACAGCCACACAGAAATATTATTATTTTTCTTATGGATGTATACAATAATAAATCTTCGAGGTATTTCAACTAAATGGTACCTACTCTACCATGTCGTATTTTACTACATTCTCATTTGAAGTGCGTGAGGTGTTTCTGTAATGTTCAATTTTGGTAGACGACATTACACATGCGTAGATTTTAGTAGATATAAGTAAGTACCATGTTGGTCAAATTTGAAACACATTGCTGGCGAACATTATTTTTTTACTCCGAAAAGAAGGCCCTCATATTTCCGCATTGTGAACAATATGATTACTAAGCTCATACACGGTCTGTTGGTTGCCAAGTGTTTCAAATAATTAACATATATTAATGTTCTTCAAATCTTGCAGGTTCCCCCCGAGTGATGGACGGATTCGGCTTATTAATAATCGATTTTATTTTGGTTTCAGATGGAATCCTGAGTCAACATGAATAAAGGTGATTACGAGCTGAAGGGCCGCGGCATCAGCCGTGGAAGTTCCCTCTTCGCTCCTGATCCTCAAACACAGCTTCTCAACGCCATACGACAAAAGGACATCAGAGCCTTCAAGAGGCTTCTCCAGTCTGAAACAGTCGACCCGGATCATTGTTACGACTACCCAGATTACAAAACATGCCTGGATATCGCCTGTTCCGACCCTGGTCACAGCGGCTTTGTGAAACTCCTCCTCGAGCGAAATGTCGACGTAAACAAAGTTAATGATACCCACCGAAAAGCGCCCATCCACTTTGCCGCCGAAACTGGAGACTTGGATACCATAAGAACACTTCTGGAAGATCCCAACATTGATGTCAATGCCATGACTAAGGGAAATACGGCGATACATCTAGCTATCAAACATATCGAAGATATAGATGAAGACAGAGAACAAATCATCAGCAAATATGAAGAAATCGTTGAGGCCCTCCTAAAATCAAATTCAGACGTGAATATACCGGATATGAAAAGAATAACTCCCATTTACTCTGCGGCTAAACAAGGTTTGGAAAAGATTGTTGAGCTGATCATCGAATATTCCAAGAAACCGGTGGATCTGGATTCGTACAAAGACAGAAAAAAAATGTCAGCGAGAATGATCATCGAGAAGACTTTCCCGCATCTACTGTCAAAACTGCCATCTCAAGAAGATTATAATGAAATCATTGACGTTCACAAACTGTTCTCTCATCTTAATGGCGACGATGAAGACGGCTTTATTGCAGATTTTAATAAAATTAAGAAGAGTAAAGACTTACCAAAGATTCTTTCTGAAAATAATGGCAGTAAGACTTTGCTTCAATCAATTTGCGCAATCGGATTGGACAAAGCAGCAAAAATTTTATTGGAAAATAAAGCAGATCCAAATTTGACGGCTCCTGGGAGTAACGTGAGACCTATCGAATTAGCTTGTTCTAACGGGTACTCTGATGTGCTCAAAATTCTATTAAATGACGATAAAACCTCATACGAACCTGTAAATGGTGAATCTCTCATACAGATTGTCATTAAAGAAGCTAAACACCTGAATGGAGAATCGAAAAGCGATTACAAAGAGTGCTTGAAGATTTTGCTTGATCATCCGAAAATAAAAAGAGATATAAACTATCTTGACTACAAGGAAAACACAGCTCTTCATTATGCGGCAAGGAGCGGAGATCAAGATACTGTTTTGACCTTACTGAAGAACGGTGCTTGCATCGGAATCAGAAATAAATTTAACGAACCACCACTCGCTGACATGTCGGCCAAAACTTTGGAAACGTATTTGGACGACTGTTTAACAACTAACAACGAACGACCGAATGATGAGAATTACGAACTGCAATTTGATTACAGTTTCCTTGCACCTCCCAGTAACATTCATAACCATGAAACAAAAGTACCTCTAATGGATGATTCAGACGTGACAATTAGTTCCAATGATCGCTTCCTTGCTCCCGAAACAGATGCTCTATTATACATGACACAATGCTCCGAACTGAAACCACTTCTAAAACACCCGGTTATTACAAGTTTTCTTTACTTAAAATGGCAACGGATTAGTTGTTTATTTTATGCCAACATAACTTTTTACGCGGTGTTCTGTCTATCACTAATTTTGTACATCCTTTTAGGATACGGAGGACCAGCAGAAAAGAGTGATCTCGTTTTGACCATCGCTTACTTAACAAGAATTCTGTCGATCATTGGATTAATCTTGTTAATTATAAGAGAAGTTTTACAAATAGTTGTATCTCCAAAAGTATACTTTAAAAGCATAGAAAACTGGTTGGAAATAATGTTGATCGTCATTACAGCCGCAATAGTTTTCAATGACTCGACTAGTGAACATTCCAAGCAACAACTCTCAGCCATCGCTATTCTCCTTTCGTCTGCTGAATTTGTCTTGTTGATTGGCCAATTTCCATACTTATCCACAAATATAGTCATGCTTAAAACTGTTTCCTGGAATTTTTTCAAATTTCTTCTTTGGTATTGCATTTTAATTATTGCATTTTCATTGAGCTTTTACACTCTATTCAGAACAGTTGAAACAGATGACCCAAATGGTGAAAAAGTTGCGTTTGATCCTAACAAACCGGCAGGAGCTGACGACGACGAGCCAAACTTCTTCCTGGATCCTGGCATTTCACTTTTCAAAACAATTGTCATGTTGACAGGAGAATTTGACGCTGGATCAATTAATTTTGAAGCCTTCCCAATTACCAGCCATATCATATTTGTAATTTTTGTATTCATGATTCCAATTGTTTTGTTTAATTTACTGAATGGCTTAGCAGTCAGTGATACTCAAACCATCAAAGCAAATGCGGAGCTTGTTGGACATATTTCAAGGATTAAGCTAGTTTCTTATTTCGAAAGTGTAATTTTAGGGGATTTGAGTCCGTATAAAAATGCTGTATCGAACGCACAAAATGCTTGTTGTTGGCTTCCAGGGAGCAACTGCATACGATCAAGAATGATTTGCATTAAACCCTTGGCACGACGGGTCTGTTTGTTCCCGAATTTCTTGCCCATGGCACAAATTGGTGTTAAGATTAATCAAGCCTGTCGTGTTGAAGTGTGCACTACGGATCGTCAAAAGAAAAAGAACGAGCAGAACGCTGACAATCCTCAAACAGCCCTTTGCTGCCTGCCACAATGCAACCTAACACAAATGGACTGGAAAATAGTCAAGGCTGCTAAGAAACTGATCGCGGAGAGAGAAGAGGGCGGAAGTGAAATGAAGCAACTCCAAGATAAATTACTAACTTGTGAAAGAAAATTACTGAACTTCGAAAAGTCTCACGAAAATATTGAACGGTTACTCGAGCACATTTGTCACTCGTTGAATAAGTAAATAAAACATTGTAATTTCAAAACAACAATTAAATAAATTTATTGTGTCGGTTCCTACCTACAATAGAATGCAACCTTTTTAAATGTCACTCCTCCAGTAGCATCCGGCAATCACAGATTTTTTCCCATTTAAGTAAGGGAGTGGAGTTTTCACTAGAATCAGCCAACTTCTAAAAAGAAAATTATGAATTGGTACCTACTTGAAAAATGTATTCATTCAGAAGTTATCGCGTAATGTCCCAAATTTAAGTCTTAGTTACTGGGCCAAGAGCAGATATAAATACATAATTTAAATCTGAACAACAAAATAAGGTTACACTCTAAATAGCTATACAATTTGTGCGACCTCCTAGGGGTACAATCAAATTATTATATTAACCACAAAGACCCGCACTGATTTTAGAACTATTTACTTTTATTTAATGAACTTATTTTACTTGGTAATCATACTTTTCAATATATGAATCTCTTTTGGACTCTGTAAACTCGCTGAAATTGTCGTCCAGAAGCTAAAGAGAAGAAAAAAATCGCATTTTTATGTTCAATCTTCCGGTATGCGTCCATGAGACTCCACGGTCATGGGAATTGGTTTGTTTTTTTTTTTAAATAATTACTATTAACCAGTGTCAATGTAATAATAACTTGTAAAATGTTATTTTATACCTTTTAATTTTAAGAATAATATACTTTTTGTGAAAAAATAAATATTACACCTTTTTAGATTCTTGTGTTTATTAATACATTCTCGTAATAAATATGTAAGAAATCATAATATTTATTACACCTTCACACAGAGTAGAAAAATAGCAGAGAATGCAGTATTCGTTTCTTGGTATAACAGCATCGACCATTACCTATAAATATATCAATTGGAAGACCACCATTCAGAATAGGAACAGTGAAATGGTTTTACCTCTCCCTTCAGACTCACAACATTCTCCAATAAGGAACTCCAGTGAAAAATATTATGGCTTTAAAAAAATATGTTCATATAGACCAGGGGTCACCAATTACTTTCATTAAGGGTCCGTTTTTGAAAATAAAATGATCGTCGTGGTCCGGAAGGGATGAAGCCTAACCCCCTCCCCCCCCGGCTTAACAATTGAAATAATATACTGTACTATTTAAATATGTGTAGATACAATATCAATGAACAAATAAAACGAATGGGTTCCGGAACATTATTTTATCAAATAATAAACAAAATTATGAATAAATAGAAATACCAATTGTTTTTTACAATATTAATGAGAAAAATTACTGTTTTTGCCTTGTACTATCCGAGGTTTGGACTAAAGTTTGTGCAGGCTATTGTCATTAAATCTTGGATATGTTCATCAGTAAGTCTGCTCCGGAATTTATTTCTAATGAAGTTTATCTTGGAAAATGCTGCTTCACAAACATATGTTGACCTAAACAAAGTTAGAAGTTTCAAGGCTAATTTTTTAATTCTGGGTATTTATTAGCCTAAACAAATTTTATCCAAAACTCTTGACAAGAAACTTCTTGTTTCGGTGATTCAAAACTGTATTTTCTTGGAAATTTATCATTTCCATCTGTAGAGCAGCTTTATCACTCCCGAAAATATTTGCAGCTTCATTGCTCCATTCATCAGCAGAATGCAGAGAGTAAATGTTACTGAGGATGTCGACGACATTCTCAATTTTCTTAAAATCTGTTGTCAGATTCCGATTTCAGATCCATAATGAATGTCTTGTATTGTTAACACAAGGTCCGCACAAAATAGGTCGGCGGTCCGGATCCGGACCGCGGTCTGTCAAGTTGGTATTATTGAATTTGTGAGGCGTGACGTCACCACGTTCATAATTCTCCAGTCAACTGAAATGAAACCAGTTGTCAACGCAATTCGAAATTCGTGAGCGCTATCATGGCAACCTGTTAACAAGGCAACAAAAGCAACTGCCACACGAGCAAAAGTGATGGTGCATTGACGACTGATTTCATTTCAGTTTCTCCGTGAGCGAAGTCCTTTAGTCTCACTGACTGCAGATGGTTGTGACTCTTGTGCGGTATTAACATTAAAAAAAGTATTAAAAGACACCAAGTTCATACAGACGGACTGCACAACGCACCTGAGCCTCTTCCAACTAGCAAAAAAGTTTAGTACATACTGTACCGTAATCTCACCACCCATAGAATATAATATAAAATTTCTCAAAAAAAAAATTGATGAATCATGCTAATCGGATATCTAAACACAAAATAATATAAAATGTCTGTAGATACATACCAATTTACAATATAGTTTAATCAGTATTATTTTTTTTTGATGCACACGCTTTTTAAAAATTATGTCAATATGTGAAGCAAAAACTTTGTACCCCTTTTTACAAAAATTGCGCGGACGGAGGAGTATGAAATTTCGCACACTTATAGTTTATATAGAGAAGGAGTACAGAATGCTAATTATTTTTTTTAATTATGCATAAAAAAATACATTAAATCAAATAAAAAAACATTACACATTAAATTAATTATGGTCGAATTTCAACCATTTAGTAAAAATAAAGCTTCGTCTTGCAAGATTATTATCGAACTTAATTTGAACGCGAGTGATTCTCGCCCTTAACTACGCAAACAAATGTTTCAGTGGGGATCCAAAGAATGGTCCCCACAGTATTTGAATTCACATACGAGTGCGCATGCGCGGATCCATACGATAGTGAAAGAACGCATGGAATGAACCATATCGCCTATGGGGAGAGTTCGGACTATGGTTCGGACTGTCCCCCAAGTGTGCAATGGATTCTGCGCACTGAGAAATAGACCCGCTGTTCTCATGCGCCGTACTTTGTTCCCTGTATGCGCGTCGGGTCTTAATTAATGGACTTAATTTTATACAAACTAAAAAACAGCCGCACACCACTGCGTAGGTACCGTTATAATATAATGAATCAAGCATAATATTATTTTATTGTGACAGGAACTCAATACAAACAAAATACAAGATAGGCAAATGTGATTATTTAGTACTCCATGCGTTACCAATACCTTCATGGTTTATCAGATTACGAGTAGGTACCTATGATTTCAAAAGCAATGTTATATTTTTATCAATCAGTAGGTATACCTCAAGCTTCCTTTATCAGTTCAGTTATTAGCTGGTGTCAACTTGCTTGAATGTTTATTCTGTGAGAATAATAGTGAATAAACTACTAATTCATGCAGAAAAAACATTCTTAAAAATTTGGATTTATACAATTACTTTTATTTATACAATTAGCTCAGTTACTCCTTGAGTTTGTTCCCAAGATATCAGTTCTTGAAAATGTCAATCTAATGGGAAAGTTCTGGTGTTTTATTTAAGTATTTTAGGTTAGTAATAATATTTTTCTTTAATGTTACTTTTGGAGCAATGAGTGCAATTTTCCAACACCTGTTCACAGTTATTGATGTCAGCAGCATAAAAACAAGCTGATTCTTCAAGTAATTCCTTGGAGCTGCCAGAATTTGTCTGCACAATGCGATATCTTCTCACAATGTCACCAAATTGGGTGGTCATATTATTAACGCTTGGTTTTACACAATACAGCTGGGAAAACTCTTGTATATCGTTCAAAAGCAATAAAAATTAATAACTAAAATATTTATGATTTAAATCCTGTCAGTTCTAAGCATTATTTGTTAGTGTGAAAAAAAAACAACACCTCAATTTATAAATTGAAGCCAACCAATTATAATAAACAATGCCGCAAATGAATATTACTTTTCTATCTTACAGATGAAGAACAGATTCCATCAATATTGAGATGGAGGGATACAACCGCAGTCGCGGAATGCCCCTTTATGGATTTGATCCCCAAAAAAGACTTTTCCAAGCTCTACAGGAGAAGAACTTCACCGCTTTCGAAGAACTGCTTCAATCCGGAGTCAACCCTGATCAAAGTCACAACTACACAGACTACAAAACATGTCTGGATATAGCCTGCTCCACTCCCGGGTGCAGCAGCTTTGTAAAACTCCTTCTTGAAAAAAATGTTGACATTAACAAATACAATTCAACACACGAGAAAGCTCCTATTCACTTTGCAGCTGAAATCGGTGACTTGGATATAATTAAAACACTTCTCAAAAAACCTAGCAGCTTCAGCGAGTCTGATAAATACAGAAATATGGAAGCTGGAGACTTGGTTCCAACGCTGCTTCTAAATCATACCCAATTAGATGTTAGCGCCGTGTCAGGGGGAGCAAATACAGCACTACACTTAGCCATCAAACAAATAACCAAACTTCAAAGTCCCGATGACAACAGAGACCAGATCAAACAATACAAAGAAATAATTAAATTACTCCTTCATTTTAGTTCAGATGTTAATCAGCCAGACTCAAATGGAAACACTCCGATCATGACAGCAGCTAAAGGAGGCCTAGAAAATATAGTGAAGTTGATCATTAAATTTTCGAAGAAACCCGTCGATCTGGATTCATACAAAGATGAAAATCAAAGGTCAGCGAGAAAGATCATCGAAGAAACCTTCCCATTCTTGAAGGATAAACTACCACCACAAGACAAACTTGAAGAAATCATTGAACTGGACGTATTGTTTTCCCATTTGGATTGTAACAATGAACAAAGATTTATGGCAGACTTCTATAAAATTGCAAAGAGTGAACCACCTGAATTTCTTGAAAAGCATACTGGAAGCATGACCTTACTTCAGACATCTTGTAACAATGGGCTGGAAAAAGTTACTAAAATTTTACTTGAAAATGGAGCAAAACCAAATCTAACAACCTCAGGTTGTGATAAAAGACCAATCGAAATAGCTTGCTGGAACGGATATCACGAGATACTGAAATTACTTTTAAATCATGAAAACACATCATTGAAACCAAGTAAATACGGATCTCTAATTCAGATTATTATTAAGGAAGCGAAATTGGATTCCAAAGCGGGGTCAAAAAGAGATTACAAGAATTGCTTGAACATTTTGCTAACGAATCCAAAATTAAACATGGATATCAATTACATAGACTCAGAAAAAAACAGTGCTCTTCATTATGCGGCGCAAAGCAGAGATCAAGAAATGGTTTTAACCTTATTGAAGAATGGCGCTTGCGTAGGAATGAGGAATATCTTTCATAGACCTGCACTGGCTGACATCACAGCCAAAACCTTAGCATCTTATCTAGACAATTGCTTGACAACTAATAACGAAAGACCCGATCGTCATAATTACGAAATAAAATTTAATTACAGTTTTCTTGCACCTCCGAGGAATATTCCTTATCTTGAACATGATACAGAATCACCTCTTATGAATGACGCAGAAAAAAGGATAACCTCCTTTGATCGCTTCCTGGCACCTGAAACAGATGCCCTATTATATATGACACAACATTCCGAGTTAAAACAACTGCTCAAGCACCCGATCATTACAAGTTTTCTTTATTTAAAATGGCTAAAGATTCGATGCTTGTTTTACACCAATATTACACTTTACGCAATTTTTTGTCTCTCACTTTTAATTAATATTCTGTGTGTAGGAGAGACTGAGATTATTGTTTACATCGTAACGAGAATTTTAACAATCATCGGATTAATTCTGTTGATTATTAGGGAACTTCTACAGATCGCCGTGTCTCGAAAAGCATATATCAAAAGCTTTGAAAATTTATTACAAATATTTTTCATAGGAATAACAGCAGCAATAGTAGTTTTTAATACGAAATATTACAAGCCACAATTGTCAGCTGTTGCCATGTTTCTTTCATCTGCGGAACTTTTCTTCTTGATGGGAAAATTTCCATGCATTTCCACTTATAAAGAGATGCTTAAAAAAGTATTGTGGAATTTCTTTAAATGTCTAATATGCTATATTTGTATTGCTCTTGCATTTTTGCTCAGTCTTTACATTCTACTCAGAGCGGACCCAAATTTTGCTCTAGACTTAAAAGCTTTTCCAATACTGAGTCAAATTATGTTTGTATTATTTGTTTTCATGATACCGATCTTATTGTTTAACTTATTGAATGGTTTGGCAGTTAGTGATACACAAGCAATTAGAGTAAACGCCGAGATTTTAGAGCAGATTTCAAGGATAAAGCTAATTTCATATTACGAGAACATAATTTTGGGTGATTTGAGACAGGGCCACAACTGTTTAAGATCGAGAATGATTTCCTTAAAGCCTCTAGTGAAAAGGGTCTGTTTATTTCCTAATTTTTTGCCATTGGCACAAATAACTGTCATGCCAAACCAGTCGAGCATTTATGAAGTGTTCTCAAGTGATTATTATGATAAAATCAGTGAGGGAGGTTTCGGTTGTTTGGGACATTACTACCAAAGAGAAATGGACAAGAGCATTGTTATAGCTGCCAAAACTTTGATAGAAGAGAGAGAAGAGCGGGATAATGAGATGAAGCAACTAAAAGATAAATTACAATCTTGTGAAAGAAAGATAGAGAATTTAGTAAAGTACCACGAGGGCCTTTTGAAATTGAATGAGAAACAAATGTATCATTCAGTAGAAGATAAATAATAAAATACAGAGTTGATGAATTGTTTTATATATATATATATACTATTGATAGATCCTTAACACGTCAGGTTAATTTGTACACTTTTGGGAACAACTCATATAGGTCACTTAGAAATTGTTGTGTCTCCCTTACTATAGTTAGTACAGGGAGAAATATGATATGAATAGTGTTAGAAAGATAAAACACCACGCCTCATATCCAAACATAAAAGTTAACCAGAAAATAAGTAAAATGTACACCTTTATGCATCCAAAGTTAAAAAATTATGTAACTTTGCGAATTTTTTATTAATTATTTTTACATGGATCGACAAAAAAGTGAGGTTACGACAATGTGTATAATACATTCGCCTAATAAAATATGTATGTGTTTTTATTTTTTATCAGTAATTTTAGTTAGAAAAAAAGTAGCAAGCCATTTTAAAAAAATTTTATGTTAGTAGGCAAAAATTTTATACACACTTCAAAAAATATGTTTTTTTCAATTTTAAAAATTTGAAAGCATATTTTATCACCTTTCAAAAATAGTTTTTAGTTTTCTGATACGTTCTGAAATGTTCCATTTATTTGGATTTTATTGTAAAGCGGAAATATTTTGACTCGGTCAAAATATTGTCAAGGCCAGAGGGGTTAAATTTATTTGATGATTGCTGCATAGTCTTATCATCATCAGGGAAAATAGCCTATTGCCCCAACAAGAAGGAGAAATCATAAATTGAGATTAACCCCTCAAGCCTCAGCCATATTCTAACAAGTTAGAAAATTTTTGCTTTGATATAAAATTAAAATAAATTGAATATTTCTGAATGTATCCAAAAATTGAAAACTGTTTTTGAAAGGTCATGAAATACACTTTCAAGTGTTTGAGATTTAACAACAAATAATTTTTGAAATATTAAAATTTTTAAGGCAAACATGAGAGTTTAAAAAATAGCTCACCTAACGTTTTTTTAAACTAAAATTATTGAAAACGAACAAAAAAAAAACAAACCGATATTTTAATAGACCAATATATTATTTATATATTAATACACAGTTTTTCGAAAAACTCACATGGGTCATACAGTCAAAAAACGACCTTGCCGCCCCTTAAGTTCGCCCACCCTAAGGATCGCTTTCGCTTGAAATGCGATTCAGTCCAGGGCCTCCCACGCCAAAATGACCTCTCCGCTCTTCGAGTTTGACCGACCGCAGAGACCACAATCGCTAGACAGGAAGCTAAAAAAAACTCACGAAACCGAAACGCGAAAAATTAACGGTAAAAACTGATGCAAAATCAGCGGCGATAACTGGAACCTCCGACTGAATCTCTCATCGACGAAGAAATCGGCCCGGTTATATTTCCCGCCGACAGGTTCGCATTTCGAAAAAGTCGGAGAAAAATTAAGCACTATTTTCATACAAAACGAATTTGCTAGAAATTTTTTCATAATATTTTAATGGCGATGCTGCTAAAAAATGACATTTTATAGGTACGACACGCGGTACGAGATATCGTCGAAAAAGCGCGTTCTGGTGGAGATGTTTTTCAATAAATAGGAGGAATAGAAATTAAGGAAGCTTTTAAAATCGACAAATATGTCGGTCACCATTCAAAATGTTACACAATAGCGCGCGGAAAAATGATATTTTCTGACGTTTCGCAAAACTCGCATTTTTCTCGAGGGTGCATAATTTGTCTGGCCAGTAGAACACCTAATTTTCTTACAAATAAATTCAGGTTGGGTAAATTTTCTCACACCTGGGCACACTGGATTCTGAAATTTTACAAATGGCGGATAGCCGAGCTCTCCGCCAACTAAACTTTTCAATCGGGCCAGGACAGCGTTGTTTGTATGGAAAACGTTAAAAACCACTCGATTTTCAGGCCGTGCTCGAGGTGGTGACTACATTATTTCGTTTCGGTCTTGCCAGCGATGAAAATATAATTGCAGACTATTGTACGTCTGCGAATGACGAACTAAGTAGGTACCCGATAGATGGGCTCCGATGCATTAGGATTCGTATTATTTATAAATATAAATACTTTGCGAACTCTTTTTCATTGAAATGATTATTTGATAAAAAATTCTGAATATACATTTTAATGGCGTGTTTTTTTTTACGTATGTGCAGGTGTACCAACTGAGAATCTGAGTAGGTAGGTACCTGCACATAACAACTCGGCATCATAATATGGGAAATATATATATATTTTTTTTGGAAATTTGTAATGAAATTATTTGAAGTTGAAAGGATAATTTCTTTTGTAATAATTTTTTGAGCTGTTATGCCGTATTGCGCTACCTTCGTCTTTAGCCTAGATATTTAAGGGATCTATTTTATTTAATATTAAAGTTACATAACGCTTTCTTTTGTATTTTGCTTCTTTACGATAATTATTTAACGTTAGAGGCGGGCATTGGCACTGCCGCCCCGGGAACCAGTCGTCGGATGAGCATTCTGAACATTTCTAATAAAATGAGTAAATTTAAATAAAGATGGTCCAATTTTTTTTTTGCGAAATGGTGTATGTACCTTTTGAACACTGTACGGGAACTAATCGTTCGTACATTTTACATTAAATTTCAATGTGAAAACCGCACAAGAGTCCCAATTACTGCCGTCCGGAGTCAGTGCGACTACGGCGTCCCCAGTTGGGTTTAGTTTTAGTTTCTGAAAAATTCTGAATAATACATTTTTATAGCGCCGTTTTTTGAAAAACTACAGTAAGCTGCACTCGAATTTTTTTTTGACAACGTCCTACTCGGATACTATTTATTCTGAACATTTCTAATAAAATGAGTAAATTTAAATAAAGATGGTCCAATTTTTTTTTGCCAAATGGTGTAGGTACCTTTTGAATACTGTACGGGTTCATACATTTTAAATAAAATTTCAATGTGAATACCGCACTAGAGTCAACTACTGCCGTCTGGAATCAGTGAGACTACGGCATCCCCAGTTGGGTTTAGTTTAAGTCTCTAAAATTTCTGAATAATACATTTTTATAGCGCCGTTTTTTGAAAAATTACTTTCAGTTATAAGTTCAAAAATTTCCGAGATCCGACAATTTTTTTTTCCAAAATTAAAAAATTTCCAGAATCAAATAATTTTTTTTTCCAAAATTAAAAAATTTTCAGAAACCAAAAATTTTTTTTTTCAAAATTAAAAAATTTCCAGAAACCGAAAATTTTTTTTTTCAAAATTCAAAAATTTCCGGAAACAAAAAATTTTTTTTTTTAAATTAAAAAATTTCCAGAATCCGAAAATTTTTTTTTCCAAATTTAAAAAATTTCCAGAAAACAAAAATTTTTTTTTTCAAAATTCAAAAATTCCCAGAAACCAAAAAAGTTTTTTTTTCAAAATTAAAAAATTTCCAAAACTCAAAATTTTTTTTTGAAAATTCAAAAATTTACAAAATCCAAAAATTTTTTTTTTGAAAATTCAAAAATTTCCAAAGTCTAAAAAATTTTTTTTCAAAATCCAAAATTTTTTTTTTTTTAATTACACCCTACAGTACCCGAGATGGATATCAAATTACGCGTCTCGACCTACACAATCCGAAGGGCTGACTGAAAAAATTGAACGATAAAATCCGAGGACCCTTTTAGGCTCTATTGGTTTTTCTAATTTAAATTAAATGAAAAACTGAACGCCCTGAGTCGGGCGGCTGGATTGGTTCAGTACTGAATTGAGCGGTAAGCTCCTGGGACGTTTTAAAAGTGTCGGCGACCAAAGTGGCACAATGGTAGGAGTCTTTGCAACAGTAAATTATACGTTACGGGTAACAAATTACAAACATCGTTTTTTTCTTCACCTATTTTATTTAACACACACTCCTCGCTTCATCCGCGTTCACACGTCAAATCGCGTAGTGTTTAACCCCTTGGTTGCCTCTGCAACAGGCAAAGCTAGTAAACGTTATTACCATCTCACTTTTTTGTCGTTTCATGAATTTATTCACAAAGCATCATAAATTTTTCACAAATTGCAGTCGGAAACTTTGGTTTCATAGAGGTGCAAATTTAATTACTCTGCGGTTAACTTCTACTTTTGAATATAAAGCGTGGTGTTTTCTCTTTCTGTGCCAGCTGTTCCCAAATTAGCCTGAGGTGTTGACACTGGAGGGGAAAATTGAAAAAGTAACATAATTTATTAAACAAACATTTATTAAAACAATAATATAAAAGACAGCATTATTCATCATTACTATTGCGAGTACGATACACATTGAGAAATTGCAACAATCACACATTAAATTTATTGTTGTTTTAATGAAATATTAAAAAACTTTTCTAAATATTTACATACAAACGTTCTAACTATATACCTATTTAAACAATGCGTTTATTAACCCCTCAGGCTAATCTGTTTGCTTTTCGGAACACCTCATATAGGTCTCTTAGAAATCGTTGTATCTCCCTTACTATCATGGTTAGAAATATGATCTAAACGATATTAGAAAGAGAAAACACCACACTGTATATTCAAATCTAAAAGTTAACCACAAAATAATTAAAATGTACACTTTTACAAAACCAAATTTTCTGACCGCAATTTGAAAAAAAAAATATATAAAGTTGACTGAAATTTTTTATTAAAATTTTTTACATGAAATGACAAAAAAGTGAGTTGACGATAGCGTTCATAATACCTACATGTGTTTTTAGTTTTTTTCATTATCAGTAATTTTAGTTAAAAACAAAGTAAAAAGAGCCATTTTTAAAACTTTTTTTTGTTTGCCGTCAAAATTTTTATTTTTCAAAAATTATATGTTTAATTCGAATTATAAAATTTGAAAGTGTATTTTATCACCTTACAGTTTTTGGATGCGTTCAGAAATATTCCATTTAATTAGATTTGTTGCAAAGCGGAAATATTTTGACCATCTGACAAAATAGGACGAGGCCTGAAGGGTCAAAAGGAATATACTTATCAACCATATTTGCATAATTTGATTAGCTAGGATGCATTATTATCAGTGGCGGTTCGTGACTTTTGAGCACTAAAATTGAAAAATACAACATTATTGATATTTTTGTAGCTGAAAATGGTTTTTTTTCGAGAACCCCGCTCCTGATGGTTATGACGATCAAATTATAAATTGTAATCATTTGTGTTAATAAGTGAATATTTAATATTAAAGATTTAATTATTTCAAAAATTATTCAAGTCTGAAAAATATTTGAAGAAGGTCTTTTGAATAAAGTGTTTTTAAAAAATATTTATTATGGAATTAATTTTTTTTTTTGTAAATGTGCTAGAACTATGGCGTAATTAAAGATAGATATATTTTGGCACATTTTGGGCATGGCTAAGTTTACTAAAACGTGTAATAAAATGTTTTGTTTTTTTAATTCTACAACATGGCAAAATTTAAAAATTTGCAAGAGAGGTTAAACACTGAGATAGTGTGGCGAAAATAACACACTAAACTTTTTAGTTATTTATTGCAAATCATTTATAAGAAAATCATTCAAGCAAAAAATGTTACGTGGGAGATTCAATAATAAATTTCGATCATAGAAATTTGAAATGCTGTAAAGGACAATAAATCCAAAAATGAGTCAAATTTCTTTTTTCTCCATTTTTTTTTCTTTCGAGGAGCGTTGTCAAAATATTTCTAGAAAGATAGGTGCATCTTTTATGATGATCAGAGGATTTTTTTGCTGAAAAATTAAAAATAAATTAAATACTGTTTTTAAAGAAATTTACCGAAAATGTTATGTATTCTAAAAGATCTATTTTATTTTATAATAAAAATTCATAATTATAGGTCTACAAAAACAGGAGACGATTTTTTGAAAACGAAAAAACTTTCTCTTTGTCCTCCTGAACAATTAACATTTTGTCCTTTACAGCATTTAAAATTTCCAAGATCGTAATGTAATATTTTTGTTGGCAAATTGCATTAAAATTTAACATGTAATTTTTAAAAGATCTATAATATGTTATGTACATATAACTCAACTAGTTTGCAGAATATTAAAATATTAATTATTAAAAGCATCAAATAATATGAATGTTGACAATTTAGGATAACTATTGGGAAGATATAAGTTTTTCATTCTCTAGCTCACATAATATATATACAAATTGAAAAATAAATAAAATGGCACACAGGAAAAAAAAATTATGTAATAAATATTGTGAGCATAATTTCTTTAATGGAATGAAGACTAAAAATAATAAGGGTTTCATGCACTGTATTAAAGAGGTGAAAAAAAATTCTTTTGAATTTTCAATGTGAATTCCATTCAATTAGAAAATGAAATAGGAATTACAGTTATTTCTTAAAACTTTAGGTTACATAATTAGATGATTTATGTAAAACTATAAAAATCTAAAATACTTACTTCGGTTGTCTGTGCGTTAGTCCCATGTGAAATCTGGTTTAATGAACACAAATTTTCTTTTAATTTAAGTGTGATTTTCAAAATTGGAACTGATTGTGTGAAGAATTCAAGTGATAAAGTAAATTACCTACCTGAAATACAATATTTTAATAGAAAAACATTTTAGTTTTGTTATTTTCAAAAATAGAACTGAGTTGTCAAGAATTTAGACTCTACAGTTATTTTTCACAGGTCTGTGCTAGTATATTCATAATTAAGACAACAAATTATTGATCCATTTACAAATGCAGTAGAATACTCGATAATTTGAAAAAAACGTGTAATTTGAAATTTTTGCCAAAAAAAGGTCCCCAGAAAAGTTCCCCCAGAAAAGTTCCCCCAGAAAAGTTCCCCAGAAAAGTTCCCCAAACGGCTGCGAAAATTTGACTTGACAGAAATTATTGGTATTTTAACGACTTTACTTTGAATATCTGAATTAGAATGGCCGGCTGCGATGGAAATCTGCCGCGAAATTTAGATTTACGCGGAAATACCGTAATTTCATGAATTTATTTCAAATAGATATGAATTTAATTCGTAATAATCTAAATTTAAAGGGCCGGCAGCGATGGGATTCGGCTGCGAAATTTCGATTTACGCGGAAACATAAAATTTTTACGAATTTTCTTCGATTATCTAAATATAATCGGCCGCAAATATTTGATTTCTGCGGATATTATGCGGTTTTTTAACGAATTTATTTCGAAGCGGTTTCTGAATTTAGAGGGTCGGCCGCCACAGGACTCCGCTGCGAAATATCGATTTACATGGAAATATATTGCATTTTTACAAATTTACTGCAAATGTCTGAATTGGCAGGGTAGGCTGCGAAATTTTGATTTACGTGGAAATGTTTCATAAATATTTTTATAAGTTGAAAGGGATGGCCGCCACGGTAAACGGCAGCGAAAATTTGGTTTTTGTGAAAAATATTGTATTTTTATGAATTTTCTTTGAATATAGGGCTGATAAAATTCGATTTAAACTGGTATAAGTCATATTATTACTAATTTACTCCAAAGAATCTACCCCGCCGAGGAACTCAATTTTCCAGAGGTGATTTTTGACAATTTTTTTTCATAACATTTCGAATTACGAGGAAATTCATTAATTCGAATTTTTATTTTTGGGGTCTCGTGGATTCAGAATTAACGGGGTTCTACTGTAATACGTCTTTATTAGGTGAAATACATATAGATATTATTTATAATTTACTAGCTGGGTTACCCGGCTTCGCTCAGGACAACATTCGAGAGTGTTCTGGAATGTTCCAAAATTTATTTTATTTATTTATAGCGGACCCGACAGACGTTGTCCTGTACACAACTGTCGGGACAAACAAAAATTAAATAGAATAATAATGAATATTCGATACTGCGATGGTAGCGCAGTCTGCGGGATCCAATGTAAAACATTCCAAAATCAACAACTCCTTAGAAATAAAAAAAATATTAAAAGAAGATTTTCCAGTGGACCAAATTGTGAATCTAAACCATTCTCGAATCCCCTTGAACCCACACAAAAAATTTCATCAAAATCGGTCCAGCCGTTTAGGAGGAGTTCAGTGACATACACACGGACAGAAGAAATATAAATATTAAGATTAGGTGTTATATATATTTTCTGATTTTTCTGTTTCCAGATTTTCGATTGAGTTTCGCTCATAGTGTCTTCATTTAATTAAATATTACAATTTGAGGTTTTACTCATAAAAAGTTAAATAACAAAACATATATGCATTTCGAATAAAGAATTATTATTTCTTCAAAATAGGCATATTTACTTTGTGGCGTCATCATTAATTTAATGACAAACAAATACCTTTGTATAACACCACTATTTTATTAACAATATCAACATGTTTCGAAAACTATGTTTTCTTCGTCAGGATAATAAGTCATTTCTTGACTTATTATCCTGACGAAGAAAACATAGTTTTCGAAACTTGTTGATATTGTTAATAAAATAGTGGTGTTATACAAAGGTATTTGTTTGTCATTAAATAAAAGAATTATTAATTCGCAAATCTTTTAATTTTTCTTTAAGTGAATACCTCAATAATTTAAGTGAATACAAGATTCCCAACTGCTCCTGTTTGGAGCTAGTGAGACTATGGCATCCCCAATTGGGGTACATAGTGAGGCTGAAGGTAGTGAGGGGAAGGAGGTGGAGAAGAGAAAGGTGGGGAAGTACCAGGCCATTCATATCTGGTCACCAAACATGGCTAAAGCCATTTCAAGCAAAGTTTCAATTCTGAATGGTGGTATTACACCAGGGCGACACTGAGAGTTTCTTTCACTCTGGAACGTGCAGCAAATATACTACATTTTATTTTAAATTAATTCATTGTGAAATAACACAAATTAATCAAATAAAATTTATTTGCCCACGCCGGGATTTGATCCCGCGACCTTTGGATTGCGAGTCAAGAGCCTTACCCCTAGACCACTCTGGCCGTCAGTTAATTATTTCAGTACCAACTTTTATCGCTTGTCTGATGTGTACAAGTAGTTCCAATTTAGAAAATTAAAAGTAATGTTACGAATTACGCAGAAAAATTTGACATTATTTATTTACCAGTGCACAAACAACCAAAATTAGTATGTTTAATTCCAAAATTGAAAACCAAATAAAGCTGCACATATATTTCAAATACAAAACCATTACTGAAGCATTTTCAAAATATGTTAATATGTAGACAGAATATTTTGTATGCAATGTAGAAGTAAAACAAAGTGGAAATGATGAACTTAAAGCATTACAACATATTTTGTGAACTAATTAACTTCAATAATATGTGTACATTTATTAGGCGCATAGAATAAACAATATAACACTTGAAGTGCCCTCAAACAAATGTTCACAGACTTAATGCCTTTTGGTTCTAGACCATTTAGCATATGCAGTCTGTCTCTCTTACACTTGCCTAAAATTGTACATCGCCATCTCATTTGAATTTCGTAATCATGGTGAAACACAGTTTCGTGCTGAAATATAGGCCTAAATTAGGCCTATAATTTTGTCAAGACAACATTTAACAATAATTTCACACTCTTACATAATTTTACATTGAATTAATAACCGAATTAAATATTAATTTGTACTGTTATTTTTCATTGATTCTTGTTATTTTACTGCACAGGAAAAAATTCACATAAAAAACTTATCATTTCACAGAAATTTTAGTATAACAATATGAAGGTACATATTTATGGCAACAGAATTGAATAAACTTGGCAAACTCAAAAGGTTCCATGTGCATTATTGCTAATAACTTTAAAAGCAATGCAAAAAAAAACAATTTGTAAAACCTGTGGTAAAAAACAAATAGGAAAACAAACAATGCATTTTAATTTAAAGTTTTCTGTGGATAAGGCATGGCAGACTTTCATTCATAATACTTGACGCATTGTTTGGTTTAGTGTACAAAATACCTATACATATACATATGTATTACGTTAGTATAAGTGAGATGAATAAAAAAGTGTTATTTTTAACAATCTTGTGTAAAATGAGTATATATTCGTGCAAAGATCAAGAAGAGTTGTTTTTTTTAAATGTTTTAGTAACCTGAAGAAAACATTATTGTAGATCTATTTTCTGAGAAGATCGCGATCTTGAGATTGCCGAGAATTTTCCATGATGAGATAGTCCAATTTCTCTGCATAGAATGAGTTGAAGTTTAATCTGCAATAAAGTTATTTATTAAATTATTATTATTACTATAAGCAGGGTGTTAAGGGACGCACTTGACTTACTTTAGCCAGTAACCCCTGACATTGTTTGGAGTAAAAAAATTTCCATAAATTAAATTTTGGTCTCCGTTGACGTGTTTTTTCTTAAACTTAAAACATAAAAAATCGGTGGGTATTGGACAGTTAGGGTAGGAGTGAGGGCTGAGTGACCGGCGATGAGAGGTGGAAGAATTTTTTATTTGGTTTTGAAGAAAAAAAAAACATTGATAAAGTCACGGTAAGTATCTATAAAGAAATAATACCAATATGTGTGTTATTTGTAAGTGGCTTAACCACGCATAATAATAATTACACAGCAGAACTTGCGGAACTATAAACAAACTGTTTTTATAAATAGAATAATAATATTACAGTGAAACCCTCTTAACTCGTTGCTTGCCGAGTACGCGCCAAATTAAACTCTAAAAAATATTTTTTGAAATGCGATTTTAAACCTTAATTATAAAGAACACGTATGAAGGATAAGGTCAGAATCGCTTGGGGCATTCTTGTTCTTAAGGCATAGAATGCTTTGAACACATCTATGGAACCGGAATAATTTCTATAAATTCTTTATGAATCTCTCGCCGAGTTTTTTTCGGAGCATCTGAGCTGTCAGTTCGGATGCATCATTCTCGTAAAAAAGATCGTAAAACTTATTAAATCGTCAAATAAACGCAAGTAACGTCGCTTTTAGGCATAGTTTATTGTTCAAGGAATATGTTTCGGTAAATATTACATAAGATAGCATAAAATAAACCCACAAAATATTACGTCAAAACATCGCGAAGTTTCCTCCCGTGGCACGGGACGAGTTAAGAGGGTTTCACTCTATTGAAAATATTATCTTGATCAAAAAGTCTTAGGACTTTCATTAAATCGAAAATACAAATTTATTCATCAAAATCGATATGTCACCTTCAACATACTCCCTATCGACTGCAACGCACCTATGCTAGCGCTTGACCCAATCCTCGAAACACCACTGGTACACAATTTTCGGTACTTCCATAAGAGCCTTTTTCATGACATCCCCTCGGGTGCTGTAACGCGTTCCGCGAAGCGGTTTTTTAAGTCGGTTAAACAGGAAAAAGTTGCAGGGAGCCAGATCAGGACTTTATTGCAAAGCGGAAATATTTTGACCCCCTAACAAAATATGGTGGAGGCCTGAGGGGTTAATACATATATAAAAGGGGGCATACCTGTACATGATGTTGACCAGTTTCTTGGTGTTGTTGTCTTTGGCCATATCGTTAATCATGTTGAGTAGGGTGAGCAGAGAAGAGGTGAAGAGCAGGTCGTATTGATGGATGCTTTGCTCAAAGGAATTGGCGGGTGGAGCAGTGCTGTCAGTTGACTTGGTCATGGAGTCTCCAGTCATGTCGTGGCTCTACAATAATATACCAAAGTGTTTTTAAAAGAACAGCGCAGTTTAACTTATGAATTTTTTATAAGACGTGTTACATATGTTTAAACACATATAATGTAGCTGCAAGTATTATCAATGCAGATTTTAAACAAATAAAAGAATGAAATTATTAAATGTATTTTATAAATAATATTGCAATACATAAAGGCATTCTGGAATAAGCTATTATTATTATTATTATTATTGGGAAGAATTAAAATATGTACTCATAAATTAGATAGGTTGTTATTTAAGGATAAGCATCATTCATTAAAGAGGATTCTGTGACAAATGATCTCCGACAGCCCCCGGCATACTCAGATACAATATGCAGTCGGTTTAGGGAAAATATGATCCATCTACTAACACAAAATATAACTAAGTGTCCTTGAAGGGGTATGCAGAGAGGATGTACTGCCGAAGAACAAAAGTATAAAACATATTTTCATTCAAATGCATCAAGGATAAAACTACTTGCCTACATTCTGTATATACATACCAGTATATAAATACTTACAAAAAAATTGACACTAAATAAATTCGTTTGATCTCCATACCAACTTATCATTAAGTATTTTTGAAGTCAATTTTTGTTTTCAAATTAGTAAATAATGCACAAAAATCATAATTTTATAATAATTACTAGTTGACCCGGCAAACGTTGTTTTGCCTGAATAACTTTTTTTAATTTTGATTGAATTACTAATATCGCTATTAAAAAAAAGGGTTGATGGTAGAAGGGTGAAAATTTAGGGCTGTATGTATTTTTTAATGCCTCACCATAAAAAAATAATTAAAAAAAAATTGTCCAAAAAATAAAAAATAAAAATTCGGGGTAGACCACCCTTAACTTTTAGGGGTATGAAAAATACATGTTGGCCGATTCTCAGACCTACCCGATAAGCACACAAAATTTCATCAAAATCGATCGGAGAATTATGATAACAAACACCGTGACACGAGAATTTTATATATTAGATAATTTTGAGGGACCCACTCGGGGGGATCAACTGTCGGGTAACCATTATAGAGATATAAGTATGTACATACTAATTTTTGCATGAGGATGTGATGTTTGTTACTTAAATTACATACAAAGCAGAAAAATTAAAACAATAGTAAATAGAAGAAAAAATTGTGCACATACACATTGTAAACATACAATAATATTACGGAGTAATGAATACAGTATTTTTTTACCAAATGTGAAGGTCAATGAAATACACTATAGAATACTGGCCTTTTTAAGTAAGGAAATAAATTAACACTAAGTATACCTACTTAATAATATTCAGGATGTAATAGCACATACCAGAAGGATTTAAGCCAGCGAATCCTGAACATAATTAGAGTAAAAAATAAAGATGTCATTTTGATGTCTGATGATATTTTTCTATCACACATCGCCACCGATCACATAGTGGCGTATCGCACGATACGCCCTCTTTCCTCATAATTTGGGGGGCGGGAACGGGTACCGCCACCCAGGGAGCCTTTATTGGATAACCAAAACCTCTGCCATAGGTCACCCCGAGTGGTTCGCCACGTTTGGTGATTTAGCAGGGGGGCCCGGGTTCATGGGGTAAGGTTTGCCTAGGTCTTGGAGGCGGATGACCAGGACACACTGAACCCCAGATTCCTATCCACCCCTTAAACCTTTTTCCCTCCCAGAACTCTCCTCTCCTCCTTTTCCTTAAAAAAAATCCTCCATACGGCATATGTTCATTCGTGTGAGACTAGCTTAAAGCATAAAATTTGTTTGTATGCAAATCTTTAGCAGCAAACACTCTTGAACGGAGAGCTGATACATATTGTGAAAATTACACAGCATTTTCTGTCCCAAATTTCTAGATCAACACAACTATTGTCAGTTTGCCAATTAATTCCTATCACGGGAAAGGTGTTTTGAAATACCCATTCAATTAAAAAAAATAAGAGAAGACAGACACCATGTAAATTTTTTCATTTGTAACTCGGGCAAAAAATAAGTATGTATTAAAACTCAGGTATAGTTGGCTACATGGTAAAACAAACACTTGCAAATACATTGCCATCACTGTGCTGAAGAGGAAAATATCAAATAAGAAACACTTTTAAAAGGCAGAAGTTTCCAATGATAATGGTGAACAATCCAATAATACAAAAGATGGCAGTAACCTTAAGAAGGCAGTTCCAAACTAAGAATCTGGTGGGAAGAGTTTGAATATGTAATGCCCTCACCAAACAGATAAGGAATTGTGTAGCATGATTTCAGATGGATAAAGATTCAATTAAAAAGATAGAATTCAATTCATAAAACATAAATACAAGAAACATTGAGCAAAGGTGTACATATATGAGTGCGCATATATATAAAACATAATATATGATATTCTTATCCCTTATGAGCTGTTTACACAAGGACAGTGTTTGATTTTAAATAAATCACTGTCCTGAGGGCAATTTAGTAGTGATTTAAACAGCGCGACACTTACTGGTGTTATACCGAATTAAAGTAGAAAATGCCTATCCAAATATCGATAGTACAAGGACAGCAGCCCTCAACTAACTACAAGGATGCACGCACATATGAGTATGTATATACATATATGATATTCTTATCCCTTATGGACTATTTACACAAGGACAGTGTTTAGGATTAGGTGGCCACTAAATCATTTAGTTAATTTTAAGACATTGTTCAGTCATTGTCCGTTGTGTGGACAATGCGTAAAGTGGTAAGTAGCAATTTAGTTAACTGGAATAAAAATTTTCCTATTTTTTCTGTTTTTTTTTTTTTACATAACTCCACACGGGGCCTGAAGAAAAAAAATTGTCATCTTTGGGGATGCCGTTTGGAAGCAGAGGAAGCTCGTGACTTTGGGTATACTAGGGAGCTAATATTAAAAAAATGGCATTGATTTTGTAGCTGAAAAAAATTTTTTTTTTCAAAATTGGTGTTTGTGTGAAGATTTTCAGGAAATTTCAGTTTGGCAGTGCACTGCACCGGAATTCTCGAAAATCTTCATACAAAAAACCGAATTTTAATAAAAAAAATTTTTTTTTTCAGCTACAATAACATCAAAAATGCCATTTTTTTAGTAATAGCGCTCTAAGCACACCCAAAAATCACAAGCCGCCACCGTTTGGGAGTCTTTTTAGGGAAAGGAAATGGATTGGGGGGGGGGGGGTAGGAATCTGGGGATCAATGTGTCCAGGAGTGACAGACGTGTGAAACACTCCTCCCTCCTACTGCAGGTCGAGAAAATCCGGCTGGAGAGGTCAAGGATAGGTCTCCCTTCATCAGTCTCTTCCTATCCGGCCATGCAGCAAGTGGACAAACGCATTCACTGCCAAAACCTAGACAAACCTCACCCCATGAACCCGGGCTATGCTAAGTCATCAAACGTAGTCAATCATTTGGGGTACCTGTAGCAGGGGTATTGGTTAGCCAATAAATGGTTCCCAGGAGGCGGTATCTATACCTGCCTGACAAATTGACCCCTTTGGTACCCCTTCCACTGCTGCGCGTGCATCCTTGAAGTTAGTTGAGGGCTGCTATCCTTGTACAGTCGACGTTTGGACAGGCACTTTCTACTTTAATTCGATACAACACAAGTAAATATCGCACTGTTTAAATCACTGCTAAATTGCTCTAAGGACAGTGATTTAGTTAAAAACAATCCCTATCCTCATACAAACAGACCAATAAAATTAGCGATAAGTTTATAATATTTTTCGAAAATGCACACAAACACATCAATATGAGATATGAAACCAGATGCACTGAAAATTATTATTAACAAAGCAATGAACTGAAGGAGAGATTTTTAAAATCTATGTGCACATTTAAATAATTATTGTATACCTCCAGGGACTCTGTTGCTTCATAGGCAGAACCAATCATACCATTCATCTCTGCGTCCACAAAATATTTCCTCATTTCCTTTAGATTTCGAGTGAGCAGCATGATAAAAAGAACAATATTTTTAATGTTGAAATATTTTGCAGATAAAACTCTAAAACAAAATTCTGGTGGGCATTGTTAAGAGAAAACCAGGTGGCGTTTTGTTGAATTCCCTCTATGAATTTTGAACTACTGCAAATATTTTTTTAATATAATATAGATATCGAGATACTTCTTACAGGAGTTAGGACCCTCCAAAATTCGTTAAAATTGCCTTGTTAGAACGCCATCAACAGACGTTCAATATATAATCTGAACAATGTATTTTTTTAAAAAGCAAAATGTACAGAGAGATATATACAGTATTTAATTTGCGTACTATATAAGCAAATGTTCAAATAAATTTGTTTTGGTCCGAATGAAAAAGAAAATCTGAAAATGACTTGATATTTAAAAAACGCTAATTTCAATAGAATTTAGTTTCATTTTGGAAGAAAGGAACGTGCGGAATTTGAACATCTATTGTGGATATTTTAGAACATACGCATTGGTAACCCTGCGTCAATGCCACGCATTATTGCGAGAAACATGGTTTTTACCATGTTATTTTGGGTCATTTATATCTCCTAGGTTTTTGAAAAAACAGTTAATTCAAAAGTCTTGGAGGAAAAAAATGAGGAATACAAAACCTCGATTTTGACAATTTTATTTAGGTATTATCAGCCTGAGGTGCAGTTGTCCCTTTTGCTCAGTATTCGGGAGAGTAAGAGCGAGAGTGACAGCAACAATTTGGTAAAATATGTATTACATAAATTTCTCGGCGACCGGGTTTCCTCTTAAGTAAAAAAATGGTTGTGTACCTGAAAGAATTTTATCCACAAAAACAAAAATTTATTTCAAAATAAATTTTAATTCTTCAATTTTTAATATTTTTTTTATGAAGAAAAATTTAAAAAAAATGTCAAGAATTGCTTTATTTTTATTTTGAATGCATGAATGTAGCAAAATAAATTTAAAAATGGTGAACGATCACACAAAGAATGCCATAATGCATAAAACATATTTTCTAGCCACTGAGATATTGCCCGCAGCAAAATGAGGCGGTCAGCGGAAGAGTGGCCTAACCCACAAAAATTCGTATCAGTGAAAACATCACATTGTTATATATTTTTGTCATATCTATGAAGCCACAGTGGCCCAATTTTAGTTTTCACTGATTTCAAAACGATCTTTGAAATAGTGACAACTAAAATTGGGCCACTGTGGTTTCATAGATACGACAAAAATATATAACAATATGTTTTCACTGATTACGAATTTTTGTGGGTTGGGCCACTCTTCCGCTGAGCACCTCAAATCAGAAAACACAAGTATTAAAAATGCTTAGATGGATAATTTGCAGTTAATGGTTTTACTACGGATGATAACTTCTTTCCTCGGTGGTCAAAAATATTTTTATGCATGTATTTTAGAATCCTATTAGTGCCTGAATCAATCATTTCTAACATGACATTAAAAAACAATCTAACAAATCTATATTGAATGTGTGTGATTCAATCTATTTACATTTCAGTGAATGATTTACACATAAAAGTGTGCACTTGTTCATTTGGCCTAATAAATGATCAATTGGGATTGCAATGTTACCTGGAAGAACTGGCAGAACTGAACGCAGACTTGGCACAGCTTGGTGAGGTTTTGCAGGAGGGGAGGGCTGGTCAGCATGCAGTCGTCGAGGCACGCCTCCAGGAAGTCTCCGTGTTTCTCCAGAACCTCGTCAACATTGGTAACCTGGAATCATATCATGTAAAAGTTATTCATATATCATCAAGGTAATTTTCGTGCGGTTTAGAAGTATTATCTCACATTCAACAGGTTAAGTATAATTTTTTTTCTCTATAAACCAATTGATCTTTCCTGTTTCCAGTACACCATGTTATGTATGATATACAATTTATTTAAAAGCTAAAGATCTGCAATAATTGTAAAGCTGTGAATAGACCTGGCAGTACCTTGTTGAGTCCGGCGGTGAAGTTGGACCAGTTGGGCTCAATGACCTCCACGCACATGTAGTACTGCAGGTTCTGTAGGCAGCTCAGCATCCTCTGGCGAAGGGCGAAGGCCGCTCCGTACTGGCGAGCCTCACTGAAGCGCTTCGCCACCTTGTTGCATAACCACACTCTGAAAATCACAATCACACATGTTTGTTTAAATGATGGTTAATTTACACAAAAATAACTGATTCTTCTTTTTCTTTTAACATTATCTTTTAATTTATTAGAATTCTCTTTTGTGCTCAAGCAAGAAACTTTCGATGCCGTCGACTGGCTGAATAAACTCAGTTTCCCACTGTGATTTCTTTCATACTTAATCGCCTCAAGCCATCATGCCGAGCTGTAAAGTGTGTGTTACATTGAGTAAGTCAGCAGTGGCTAGGAGACTCGCTAAACAAAGACACTGTTTCTTATGCGAAGACATGTTGAGGCTCAAACTGTTCGGCCACATGCCGCATAATAGTAATTATATTGAAATACAAAATAACACACAAAATAGTAAGTATATTGAATTATACTAATACAATAGTGAATTGGGAATTAGAATAGAAATTATGGACAAAAACATGATACGAATCGGACGACAAATATCACAAGTCAAAACCCTAATTTTGCAGCGCGTGAAAAAATCTGAAGCCAATTTTAAGTAAAACCATATGTGCAGACATTGCTCGAGCCTTTATTATATTATCTTCAGTTTACTTAATCCAGTTTACAATTTGAGAGGCGCGTGTGTGTACAGCCACCCTGGAAACCATTTATTGGGTAACCAACACTTCTGCCGTAGGTCGCCCTAAGTGGTTCGCTACCTTGGTTCACAGGGTGTGGTGTGTTCAGGTCTTGACGGCGGATGCGGCCCGTCCAGCTGTGTGGTGAGTCACATTGGGAGAGAGACCTTTTGACCTCTCCAGCTGGTCTCTGTCGACCCATCGTCTTGCACTGCAGCGAGACACATTGATCTCAAGATTCCTACCCACCTCTCCTTCCCAGAACTTCTTCTACTTCTTTTCCTTAAAAAGACCCACCACAAAGCCCCCAAAAGATAACGGAGGCCTGGGGGGAAATTATTTTTCTCAGGGCCTATGTCATCTTTGAAAATCTTTTAGGGTATGTCATCAAAAAAAAAAAAAAGCCCGAAGGTGTCTACTAGCCAGAATCGAAGAAAGCTGACCTTCAAAGACTCTTCTCTATAATAAACCTGCAGGATGAAGGAATGTAGGGAAGCCTAAACCTGGTGTCTGGATGGTGTGGAAACAAAATGCTTCAATCTGACTTTAACAGGCAAGGAATTGGCGGGAAATGGCAGGAAATCAATAGAAGTGGAAGCTTTTAGAGGTTGGTATGGTCCTCCAAGGGTTGTAATGACGATGATGTGCAAAGAGTATAATAAAACAAAAATATAATTTAAATTTAAAGTGCGTTATTGGGTTTGTCATTACCTGCAGAGCATTCTCTCAACGTGCTTACAATAGAAGAGGTGTCTGAAAATCATCTGGTAGCAGGTGATAGCCTTTTGATTTAAGATGAGAGACACGGGCCACTTCACTTCAATAGCAAACGTAAAAGACTCCCATCCCGTCAGAGTTAGCTTCTCATCTTTATGTTGCCGGACTTCTAGTGATGAAGGTACGATTGAAGAAAGGAAACAAAGAACAAAATTAAACAAATATGAGTATGTACAATAAATACATTAAAATAAATACATAATTATTCCGTTGTAGAAGAAGATAAAACTTATAATCTAAATTAAAATATGAAAGAGAACAAGACCCAGAAAAATAAAAAGATAACAGTCGCAACTGGGACTCGAACCCAGCAACCCTTTGTTTCAACCTCATATTTGTCAATCTATGTATCTAATTTTTTCCATATAGGCAGCTACCTTTTTCATTGGAAACAAAATGTTCTACATATTGGTTTGTAACCAAGATAGATTTTATTTTTATGAAATACCTGTTGACCTTTTTGTAAAATTCAAAATAAATATGTTATGAATTATTCATTGATTTAGAAGATATTTTAATTACCTTTCTCTTCTTGGGTTTGGATAGATAAAATTTTGGACATTTGTAATTGCAGATCATCTGTGAGTAATTCGGTTTTCATATCTTCGTTATACTGATCGTGATTGGCTGCCGACAGTCTGAAAGGAGAATATTTAATATATAACAACACTGTGTGAAGCCATTTTGAGGTCACTTAGAAAAATATAAAAAATCTTAACGATAACTGTTTGGTTGATCTTAGCTAAAATTTTAATCGGTGGAATCATGAAATTTGTATACATTTCAATGATTGGTATTTCTAGGTAAACTATTTTCAGATTGCTATGTCATTTCCATCATGAACTATTGGTGCTTTGAAATATCCATGTAAGTTGTTAAACTGAGGAGAAGGACTCTATCGGAACATCACCTCGCACCGCAGTGGGAGGGATGGACTCCAAGGCAAACTGACCCCCAGATTCTTACCCACCCCTGCTAATACCTTTTTCTCAGAACTTCCTCTCCTTTCTTTCCTAAAAAGACCCTCCACACAGCATCACCAAAGATGACATAGGCCCAGATGGGAATTATATTCCTCAGGGCCTCCTGTGTGGAGGATAATGTAAAAAAAAAAAAAAATCTCAAGGAGAAAACCAAATTTACAAAAAAGTGTTAAAGTGCCTCTTGTCAAGTGAAATTGTATAATATAGTGGTCAAAGGAAGAGGTTGTACATACATTGTCGAGGAAAAAAACTTCCTTCCCACACGGGTTGTATGAAAACGAAAAAGGCAGAATATAACAGAACAATGAGGTCACGTACAACCTCTCCCTCTACTATATTTACCTTAAACACAACCCCAAGAGTGTATCCAGCCTAGTGGGTATGATATCATCGATGTGCTTGTTCAGCTCCTGCTCGCTGGCATCCATGAACTGTACGATGAAGTCTCCCTGGTCCATGAGGAAGTAGTGCTTGACGGACTTGAGGCGGCCCATCAGGTCGTACTCCTTCATCAGAAGCTCCAGCAGAGACTTGCTGGCGAAGGAGTAGGCCTTCTGGATGGGCGTCACGTAGTGCTGCTCTCGGAGAGTGTATTTTATTTCTTCTGCGTCAGGGAGGCTGATGCTTTTACCTTAAATTGATTAGACAAATAAATATATACGAGTAGGCACTGTCTTACATAATAGATTCTTACTGAGGGCCTGTGTCATTTGTGGTGATGCTGTGTGGAGGGTCTTTTTGAAGAAAGGAAAGAGTGAAACTGTTTGATCATTGCCTAGTTTATCGCTGAGCCACTTCGGTCGCTGACACTCTAAAAAGGGTTCAGGGAGTTTACCGCTCAATTCAGTATACCTGCTATTGAGCTACCTCAGTCGCCCGGGCCAAGGCGTTCAGTATTTTATTTGGAAAACCAACAGAGCCTTATCTCGCAAAAAGGGGCCCAGGAGCTTACTGCTCAATTTTCCACTCTGCTGTATATGCCTCTGATATGCTTGGTGTAACTCCAAGTGACCAGCTCAGGCATATGGGCTTCATCAAAGCCAGAGTTAAGTTAGCCTTTCAGAAACCGGACGTACAGTACAGGGCCCGCAGATACTTTAATATTATAACAACTGCTAACACTGTACAAATCGCAAGAGCGCCCCAAGGTTGAATTTGGCAGCCACCTCTGGTCTGGAGCCCCAAAATACCTGAAAAAAAAAAACCTTGACTGTGCAGAAACAGGCGGTCCATTTGATAGATTCTATCTTAACATTGGATTGCAATCTGATTTCCCACGGACGTCGGGTGGGAAAGTATTCCTAGGACTAGAACTAGTTCTACAGGGTATTTCAATGGAAGATGCTCCTAGGAACTAGCATCATTGATCCCCTCGTCACCAGTGCAGTCGGGAAACATGCCAAACACGCGCCCAACATATGTACATGGTTGACATTTGTTTCATGAGAACGGGTCATTTCTATGACTCATTCTTGAGTTCAACAGCTTGGTTGTGGAAAGATTTGTCGGCCTCTGTGTTTTCTCTCCCCTACAACATCACTCCTTCCTCTCCTCTAAAAGACCCTCCACAAAGATGACATAGGCCCTGAGGGAAATTATTTTCCTCAGAGTCTCCTGTGTGGAGTTAATGTAAAAAAAAAAAAAAACACTCCCATCTACATCAGTATCTACGAGTAAATAATACATTCTCAAATTTGTATCAGAATTTCATACATACCACATTGACTGATGACGTTGAGATATTTTCCTGTTCTTAGTATTATGTCAGCCAGCCTATTCAAAAACTTTGGTGTTCTATCCCTCTGTATCATATATCTCTTTTCCCAGTAATCTGCTGAGTAGCCCAATGGTAAATCTTCCTTTCTGAAGACTTCATTATCTTCTACTAGGAATTCCTAAGGAAATATATACATTTCATTTCGATAAATTATTTCATTTTTAACAACTTTCTACAAAACACAACAAACAAAAATCAAATCATCATAGGAAAAAGGGAAAACAAATACATACTTAGAGATACAACATTTTTTACAGGGTACATTATTTCTTCCATGGATCCCAAATAATAAACTGTAAAAAAAATAGCTGTAAGACAATAGCACACGGCCACTTCGGAGTGACCGTGTCACGCACCACTTCAGGCCGACGCACAGAAAAGTAAAGATCGATAGGTTTAGTGGAGTTCACTGTGAGACTTCTCTATGCGGCAGCTAGAAGCGGGGCGGGACTCGGTCACTCCGAAGTGGCCGTGTGGGTGGTGCTATTGTGACAAAGAGAGCTAATCAAATCTAGAAGATAAATCCAAGAGACAATTTGTGGCCTGATGGGAAGGATGCTTGACCGCTGAGTTAGTTGCTTTGTTACATAATTTAAGGATTTTTCGACCACCATGCTAGGCACACGCCCGTGTGCGGTTGATTTTATATACAGTACATTAACGTGAAATATAAAATAATGTAAAAGAATAAAAAATGACAAAGTAAATAAGAAAGGATTATTACAATGTTCAGTAACATTGTTGCGGTGCCAAACAGTTTTAAGTAATTAATGTTTAATCTTTCGACACTTAAAATGTTATTTACAAACAAAAACAGTTGGTGGTATAGATAACATCTATGTTATTTAGACCTGTAAAATGCCAAGGAGGAAACCACATAAATTTCGCAAAGTTTTGACTTTGATGTAATATTTTGTGGGTTTATTTTGTGCTACCGTATATTATATTTACCAAAACACATTCTTTGAACGATAAATTATGCATAAAAACAACATTATTTGCGTTTATTTGATGAATTGAAAGCTTTTTCGATATTTTTCGCTACCTAACATGCTCCAAGTTTGACAGTTCAAATCGCGGCAAAAAATGATGATCGAACGCCATAGAGAATTTAATACAAATTATTCCGAGTGGCTAGGCGTATTTCAAGTACCTGTTACGTCAAGAACGAGAATGGCCGAAGCGATGCTGACCTTGTCCTTCATACAGTTCTAATTTTAGACATTCTAAAAAAAAATGTCTAAAATTTTGTTCCGACCGCGCCGGCGCGCGCACGGCACACAAGGCGTTAAGGAAATTCTTTAAAGAAATTTCTTCAAAAAAATTGCACAAACTGTCAAAGTGGCGGAGCCAATGAAAGTTACATGTTTGACGTGAGGGTAGAAACAAAGAAAGGGGGGAAGGAGCTGTGCAGCAGTAGTACAGTAAGCACGATGTTGGCGACACTTTCATGAGTGAGGATTCATACTAATAATAGTTTGTGGATGCGAAAAATCCCTTTTCATTAAAAGTGTTTAGTGAAAAGATCTGTGCTGTGAATCTTAGGTGACACAGACACAAGTTTTAGTTAAAATCTTATACATAAAAATCAATATTTGTTTGTTTATTCGTATTTTATGCACTTCCATACCGTTCATTCGATTGCGATGAAACTTTGGTGATTTGTTGTACGCATGCCCGCGAAGGTTAATATAAATATAATGGTAAGCTCTGGCATTATGAAATTTGTACAAATGAAAATGTGTGTATTTCATATATTTTAGCGGCAGGGAGGGAAGGCAGGAGAGGGAGGGTAACGTAGGAGGTGGGGTTCGCGGGAGGGATGAAGAGGGAGGGGGAAGGCGGGGAAGGTGGAAGGGGAATCCGGGAGAGGAAGGGGATGCGGGAAGGGAACGGGGACGCTTGGGAAAAGGCATGCAGTGAGAAACAATTTATTTCTTTGAATGGCATTGCAATGCATGGCGGGCACCAGGTAGTAATAAATAATAATGTGTAGTAAAAGTGAATTATATGTTTTTTTTTTTTTTTTTACAGTTAATACCGCACAAGAGTCTCAACTGCTCCCGTCTGGAGCCAGTGAGACTATGGCATCCCCAATCGGGGTATGTTGTGAGGCTGAAGGTAGTGGGGAGGGGAAGGAGATAGGGAAGAGGAAGGTAGGGAAGTACCTGGCTATTCAGATCTGGTCACTAAACACGGCTAAAGCCATTTCAAGCAACGTTTCAATTCTGAATGGTGGTCTTACACCAGGGCGATACTGATAGTATCTTCCACTCTGGAAGGGGTTTACCTGAAAGGGGTCATCGATACTGCCCTTATATATCCACTGGTAGAGAATCTGCATGTAGGGCTGGCTGGCCTTCTGTGTGAGGAACAGGCAAATGTCCTGGGCTTTGGTGTCCCCCAGGAGTGCGCTGGTCTGCTCGTGCAGCAGAGTGAGAACTGCGCCACTGCGTGCTTCACTCTGGAAACATTGTATAAATCAATTAGCAAACTATAACTCCATCACAAGTAAAAGAAGATGCGCAGATGCATGTCACTTGCCATGCGCAGAGAGGGCGTGATTTGTTAGTAGTTCATTGGTGGCTTGCTACGTTGCACACGACACCTGCACCAAGCTTTATGACGACACTAGGGAACTGTAATGTATTGAAAGAGCTTCTAAGTGATGCCGATAGATGCCAGCAGGGAAAGTGCTTCTATCGATTGCCGACAGGGGTGCGCGAGTAGGCGGTGGCCACCGAGAGTGGTTCGGATCAGCCTTCCACTCAAATTCAATTAGCCGCTAGTGTAGACAGGTCGTGTGACTTGTAGCACAATTATTGTAAATTTGTAAACTCATAAAAAACCAGTTTGTTTCCAAGAACATATTGTTATTGAGAAGTACCCCCACAGAACTAATAGTGTTTGAATGTAAATAATACCAAACATTACAGGAACATTTTTTCGTTTTTGGTTAAACTATAATTAAACAAACATTGGACATTGATAATTCATATTTATTTATTTACCTTTCCGATGTCCGCTGATATGTTGGCAAGAATTTCCACAGTATGCATAATGGGCCTAAGGAAATACCACAGTTTTTGGAGATTTAACGTTCCAGCAATCTGTTCTGTTTCTAGCTGAGCAACGACCACCTGTGAACGTGAAAAAAGCATTTATCGTGAACAGATTAATGGATAATGAGATTCAACAGTAAAGGTACCATAAAGTCGACGGAAAACCATTCCCGTGTTCATCACATCATTGCATAAATCATCATTAAATACAATAAAATAATAATTTTCAATGTAAGAGAATTGTCTGACAATAGAAACAGTTCTTACATATTGACCCTTTGGAATAGCAAGGTTTCATCTGTCGATGTATTGTCGATCTGTCAATGTACTGTCATGCAATAATGCGATCTACAGTAAGCTACTTTAGAGTTCATTATCACATGATGTTAGCGCAACAGATGGAACCTTATTTTCCAAAGGGTCGATATATCAATTACTCTTCATTTGGGTAAAATCGTAAAAAGTTTTTCACCTATCTTGCAAAGTGGCCAAATATGATTTAAGCAATGATGGATTGCCTTTTACGATAAGTTGTGCAATTAAAATAGTTTCTACAAATTAATAATCAATTTTAACAATTTGGAAGGCGGCCATGGGTACCGCCGCACCAGGAACCATTTACTGAATAACCACCACCATTGCCACAGGTCATCCCAAGTTGTTCGCTACATTTAGCAGGGGTGCCCGGGTTCATGGGGTGAAGTTTGTCCGGATCTTGGCGACGGATGCGTCTGCCCACCAACTGCGTGGCAAGCCGGTTCAGGAGAGACTGGTTGGTCTCTGCAGCACGACTCTCTCGCTACACCGCCTTGCACCGCAGTGGCAGGGTTGGATTCATACGTCCTGGGCACAGTGACCCCCAGATTCCTATCCACCCCTCATGCCCTTCACACCTTTTTCCTTCTCCGAACATCCTCTCCTTCCTTTTCTAAAAATACCCTCCACACAGCATCCCCAAAGATGACATTGGCCCTGGGGGGAATTGTTTTCCTGTTTGGAGTTAATAAAAAAAAATTTAAATCAGCATCTTAGATATTTAAATTTTTCAAAATGCTTTCATTTACTTCAGACAAAATCCGCATTAAGATTAAGACCCCTAAGAAACATATCAAGAAATACCTTTCTAAATCCCCTTCCTTAAACCGTGTCAGACCTGCCCAACCGGTTAACTATATGGTTCCCGTACTTAATCGCAGTACAGAAATAATACAAAATTAAAAAAATTAACTACTTACATAGTAATCTTTCAACAATATTTCCATAGCATACACCAGGGCGTGTATAACCTTCCCCGACCCGAAATGGCTGTTTTCGATGAAGCGTCTGACGGCGGAATAGTGTGAGGCCAGCGGCAGTAGCTGCCGGATGATGTGGCGGAGAGCCTCGTCCACTTCGTGGCTGACCTCGAAGTGGCGCTGGCCGTGGGGCTCCAACAGCGGCAGTGGGACTATGTACTTGCCGGGGACGCCCTCCAGACAGTAGAGGAGATCGTCGATCAGGATGCTTTCCTGGGATACCTTAGGTATGGCAGCTGGTATTGTAATTAGAAAAAGTTTTAATTTAAGAGGGAGTAACCAGACACAACCGTCATTTTTAAAACAATTCTAGATGTATCAACTCTTTTCTACAAAAAAATATGAATTGATTTCGAAATATTGTTATTTTATCTAAAGGCTTTTCCAATTAGAGGTGTTATTTTGAATAGCCCGCTATTTCGGTAGAGATGATTAATGATTTTTTACGGCCGGAATTGGATGGTGTTGATCTGGACAACGTTTACTTTCAACAAGACGGCGCTACGTACCACACAAGCAACCAAACAACTGATCTTTTACGGGAAAATTTTCCGGACCGTGTTATCTCTCGAAGAGGTGATCACAATTGGTCACCGAGATCTTGTGATTTAACACCTTGCTACTTCTTCCTTTGGGGCCACGTGAAAGAGGAGGTCTACGCCAACAGCCCAGCGTCGATTCAAGACCTCAAAGATGGAATTCGTGAGGCTATCGAGGACATAGGGCAGCCACTTTGCGATTTGGTTATGGAAAATTTCATGAAAAGGATATGGTCCTGTAAGCGTGATCGTGGTGGTCATTTGCCTGATGTTATTTTCCACTATTAACGGCATACCTTCTTCTTTATAATGAAATAAACATCCGATCATTTATATTAAAAAATGGCATTTTTCTTTGAATATCAAAATAACACCTCTTATTGAAAAACCCTACATAGTAAGGCTATGTTTTAAATTTTGAAAAATTATGTTTATATTTATTATATGTAATAAGGTTAAACCTTTGTCATTGGCAGATTTGTTAAATGTTCAAACGAATTGTGGTATTGTACAACACACATTTCAAATCATATAATCATGCAATAAAATAAATCAATAAATTATCTAGGAAAGCTGCTTTTCAGAATTTTAATTTCAGTTAAATAAAAATCATTAAAAATATCCGAGCATGTGTTTTGTGACGAAAATTTTTCAGTTTGTCTTTTTATTTACGGTTTTACTAATATATTTTAGATTTAACCACCGGAGCACTTTTTGCCACAATATGGCACTATTTAAAATACCTTGGATTGCTTTGCTGCCAATTTTGGCAAATTTTCCCTTATTTGTAAGTAATTAAGTAGAAGTTTACGATTTTTTTAATATTTTTTTTATAAATCCTACGAATATGTGATAATCGACAAAAGATATGTGAATTCATTGGCTATTTAGAACTATAATCAGTTTGTATGTCTCAATATTAAAATTCGGATGTATGATTTTTTTTAATGTGGGCAGAAAATATTCAAAATGATTACCAAAAAATTCCGAGCAATCCTGGCTAAACACTTATTTTGTTCAAACATTATTGCAAAATTATAAATACTTATGATCAAAAAATAATTACAAATAGTTCATAATACGGTGATTTTACGGGGTGGTTTGACATCACAAAAGGTGTTAAGCAAGGATGCGTAATGTCACCGTGGTTATTCAATCTATACATGGATAATTGTATGCAAGAGTTGAAAGAGATGGGATTGGGCGCGAAATTGAGTGATCTAGAAGTATGTTGCCTGTTGTATGCTGATGATGCAGTGCTGATTTCTAACAGTATGGAAGATCTACAGTCGCTCGTGTCTAGGATGAACGAAGTATGTATGAAGAATGAGTTAATGATGAATGTAAGTAAGTCTAAAGTAATGGTATTTGAAAGAGAGAGTACGAAAACAATGTGCAACATAGTTGTGAACGACGAATACTTGGAGCAGGTGGACGAGTTTGTGTATTTGGGAAGTATGTTTACGAGAGATGGGAAGACTGATAGAGATATCGAAAGAAGGGTAAATGCCGGTAACTCCATTAATGGAGGTCTGAACGCCGTTGGCAGCAACAAAAAATTGTCAAAAGAAGCGAAGCTAGCCGTCCATAATGGAGTGCTGGTACCTACCCTGATGTATGGCAGTGAGGCATGGAACTGGCAGAGAAAGGATGAAAGTAGACTGAATGCTGTAGAAATGAGATCCCTGAGACGTATGTGTGGTAAAACCATGTATGATCGTGTGAGAAATGTGGAGATCCGCAAAGAATGCAAGGCTGATGTAAGCGTAATGAATAAGATTAAGAAAGGGACGCTCAGATGGTTTGGGCATGTAGAGCGAATGAATGAGGAAAGGAGTGTAAGGAGAATATATGACGCAAATGTGAATGGTAGACGAAGTCGGGGACGCCCGAGGAAGACATGGCACGACCAAGTGAATCAGATACTTGAGTCGGGCGATGTCAAGAGTCAGAATAACAGAAGAGCATGTATGAGACGATGTATGAATGTGAACGAAGCAAGGAGTGTGTGCCAAGATCGAGTTGTTTGGCGGTCCGTCCTCTCTGCCTACCCCTGCGGGGAAACGGCGTGATGGTTAGTTAGTTAGTTAGTTCATAATTTTACCATCACGCATTTGATCATTTCAATTATTAACTTGAATGTAGGTATATGTTAAAGCAAATTATGAATGAAATTGATATTGAGTTTTCAGTTAAAAATGCTGGTACGGAGAATAATCAATCTTTCTCATCGGAACTGCCCTGTAGGGCTACGATCGCAAGACCATCTTTCAGTAACAGATCAATGGGCTGTAATAAATTAGCAGAACAAAGAAGTGTAGGGAGGCCTAAGGAGGGTTGGATTGCTGGATGGTGTGGAAGCAGCTTTATGGCTGGGAAGCAGCTTTATGACTGACAGTGCGAGCTGCTGACCTGACAGTAGACAGCTATTGCCTTTGGATACTCACATGTCGACTCGCCTCGACACATGAAAGTAGCTGCCGTGGCACATGACTGCCGAAACAAAAAAACTGCATTCAAAAGTTCTGCGGGCCCGAGCGTATAAGCTACTGACCTTAGGCAAAATCTTGCAAGTAACATGCGAGCTGCTGCCTTACGGAATGGTGGGGGAAGACGAGTGGCAAGTGAAAACAAAAAATATTGTAATAACTCGAATGTGGGCTACTGACTGATTCGCATGTGATAGTAACTTAGGTAATGCGGTCACACGGTGCGAGTAACTCACTTTGCAACAGGAAGATTGACAGGAGCGGAGGGGTTTCCTGAAAGAAGCCAAGACTTTCAACGAGTTTTGTGCCGATGATGTTATGTTATTTTAATACAAGAGTTTATTTTAATAATCACAAAAATCCATTAATTTTGTGAAGTGAACTGAAAACAAATGGCAATTCAAATCACTTTGCTCATAGCACTAAAATTAGATAGGTTAAAGGAAACCACAGTTGCCACCCTTTCTGTTACATGGGTTCTGTATGAGAAAGTGGGAGATCACATTGGATCTATCAGCAGTGTGCATACACAGGATGCGGCAAAACAGACGGGGCAGTTTTGAATGGCTATTAAAAAAAAACGGCGCAACTTACAGAAAAGGGGTTCATTTAATTTTATTCGGTATATCATGCCGTTTTATGCATCAAGTCCTGAAGATGACATCAGAAACATGATGGCCCCCAGCAGCGATATATTGATAAAGGCGATTTCTGAAGTTTTCGGCTGCATTTTGGCACACGTCGATGGGCATAGCGGCGATTTTCTCACGAATTCGATCCTTGAGTTTTTCTAAGGTGTGAGGCCGATGTTTAAAAACTTTTTCCTTCAGATAGCCCCATTAGAAGAAGTTGCAAATGCTTAAATCAGGTGAGCGCGCAGGACATCCCACGTCACCCCTCAGAGAGACGAGGCACGCAGGGAACATCTGTCGCAGTTTTGTCATTGAAACTCGAGCAGTGTGGGCCGTAGCATTGTCCTGTTGAAATCAGATATCTCGCAGATCTGTTTCCTCTGTTAGTTCTTTCAATTGAGATTCAAAAAAAAATTTCCAACATGGAAACATAATGTTGAGCGTTGACAGTCACGGTTCGTCCATTCTCCTCGAAAAAATACGACACAATCACCCCAAATTTGGAAATCGCACACCACACTTTTGGGGAGAGAACAGATGTCTTGTGAAGTTGCTTTGGGTTATTTTCAGTCCAATACCGAAAATGTTGTTTATTCACCACTCCACAGAGATGGAAGTGGGCCTCGTCACTACTAAGTGGCGATGACAGAACGGCTATTTTCAAGAAATGTGTGAACGGCAAAGCCCCAGTGTTGTCCGGACCAAACCATGGGGACGATTGAAAACGGCACAACCCTTCCGACACAATGAGACCACTCCCAGGTTCCTCCCCCATCGGATGTGTTCCTATCCCTGTATAAGGGGTATACCGGCCTAACTGAACTGTCTGTTTTTTGCTGCACCTTGTATTTACGTAATCTGCTAAATGCAGAAAAACACAAGGCCAGTTTTTCTACCCTGGCTTTGCCTAAATTTCAATGATATTTTTCTAAATTTACAATTGAAAAACATGGCATCTTATTTTACATACATATTATTTAACGAGTGTTATGCCGGAGATTTTTTTTTTAATAGCTTAACTTGCCAATGGTGCTCCGGAGACCCATTCTTATACTATCCACGCTGGAATTTTTTGTGATAAAAACCTAGAATCTATCATCTAGAATCGGCATTTATCGGAGACCATGTCAAAAAACAAAAATGGCACTGAATGGCCATTTGATGACAGTGTAATATTTGAAATACTGTGAAACAACTGACCCTAAGACGTCTGTTGAGATTGGATGAACAGGAAATTTTAATATGCAGACACATTCAAAGTGAAATATCATTAAAATTGATGTTTTTTATTTTAAAATTGATGTTTTTTTATTTTAAATTTGATGTTGTTATACATCATAAGACCAATGTCCCATTTATCGATAAGCATTCTTACCAATAGATGCAGTGATGTTGAAGATATCATTGGGAAAGTCCCAAGAGAGGGCGGGTCGCTCCGAGAGACAGGCGGGGAAGAAGGGCAGGGCCTGCCGCCCATTTCGCCCCCACGGATCCTCGGAATTGTTCTTGCGGTGTGTTTTTTTTACTTCTTCGACTGCCTTCTGGATTTTGGTTTTAATCTAGAATTCACAGCAATGGTATTTAATCATTAATGTTAGTTAGCGTGTTGTTATATCATTTTAGTATTAATTCTTAATAATTTAAAGTAATTGCATGTACGCAATAGAACTACACCAATCATATAATCCATTTCCAGTAACGTATCTTTGAGAATATAAGTTTTTATTCTTTCAAGGAGGAATTAACGCATGAATGAACTAATTTTTAAATCTGTAGATATGTTTGTATTCACAAAATCTGTGCTAACGACTCCACCAACTGCAAAATTAATAAGTCGATCTGTAAGTGGTATAAAATTGCCATAGATTTATTATTATATCGTGGGGTAATAACAAGGTAAATCTGAAATCAGCTTTGTTGAGAAATTGAATTATTGAGTTAAATTTTTGGACTTCCATGAGACATCCATGTCAGAGACATCTATTCAGTTACCGGTATTCTTCCAATCACAGTCCTTCCTAAATATGAAATCACAAGCACCATCCTACAAATTACTCAACAATCAACTCACACTAATGTCAAGCCACTTTACAATCACGACATCCACCCTCACAATACTCGAAATAGCAATAAAATCCGCGTACCTCAAACACATACTACAAAATATGGGATAAAATCTCTGAACTACATTGCTTATACACTATATATTCGCTTCCAGATATGTACAAAGGAATCCAGCAAAATAAAAAGATTCAGTGTAATGCTTTAAAAGAATATTTTTTAAGTACGTTTAAGGATGAAACCATGTATTTTTCTTGTCATATTCAATTATGTCTTGTTTCCTTTTCTCGTCTTTTCTTTTTAATTTTGTTGGAATCATCCATGATGTATAAACTTGTTCCTTTTTTCTTAATTGTTTTCTATTGTTGTTTGTTCTACCTAACTTGTCTTTATTTTTCGTCTATATTTTAAGTGAAATTTATATTTTTTGTATATCTAAGTTCCTATGTATTGTTAACTAATTGTTATTTCCTCCCACCTATGAATTGTATGTTCCTCCTGTCCTAAAATGAGTTCTGTAAATCATCGGGATTGCCCGGCAAGAAATAAAAAACAATAAAAAAAATAAATAAAAAAAAATCATACATTGATATGTTAGGAACCGGTAACACTTATATTAGGAACCGGTAACACTTATATAACCTACTGGATTATCACTATACTTCCCCATTTGGGGATGAGCTAGACCGGGGTCTAGCTCACCTCAGGGACGTGCCCCTGCATAGTCAGGCACCGAACATCCTTGGAACGGAGGCCTCTCAGATCATCTGCGCCCCCCCCAGCAACATGTGTGGGCATGAGGTTTGGCTGAGCGACCTTGACGACCTTCCGCCCTGCCTCCAGTAACTCGATGCTTTAGTCTTTAGGGTCTTTGGACATTTTGCCCCTATTTCCCAGTTACTTTCTTCAAGGCACAACCGAGGAACTGGCTAAGGGGCGCGGAAGCCCTGTCTCGTTAAGGTTTTACCGACCGCCACAAACATTCTTACTGGTACTGCCAAACGACAAGAGAGGGAACCCTCCAGACTGCAGAGCCATTTTTTTTATCTAACCATGTTTGTCTCTTCCCTTTCTTGTAGGTGCTTGCAGCATACGCAAGATACAATCCCCGCGAGCTACTGTCCTTCGTCTTGCTTTCTATCATCTTTCCATGCCCTTATATATGTTTTAGTAACACCATTGTAGCAAATTTATTATGTAAGCACTTGCATACTGCTTAATAACACTGTATGCAGGGACATTGGAGGTCTAGATTCGTTCTAAACTAAATGTAGCTTCGTTCTTTCAAAAAAATTAAGAGTCCTTGCAAGAGCCTTGAAGGAGTAACCATCTGTTACTTATACCAGGTTGGGCAAGTGGTGGATAACCTCCAATGGATTATCAGTAAAGCCATATAAATATCAGTTTTTTTTTCTGCATGGGTAGGGAGAAAGAATGGACTGCCATACAATTCTGCTGTGGCAGATTTTTCTTGCTTCAATCACACATTGTATCTTGCTTCAATCACTCATTGTTACACGGACTCTTGACACTCAACCCAAGTATTTGATTCACTCTTTCATTCTCTTGCACTACAGCACTTTCAGAGTGTCTAGGGCTTGGAGTGCTTGGGGTCTAAGGCTTGGAAGAAACTCAATTCGGAACTAAAATGTTTAAGAAGCTCGACCGAATTTAGGTCCAAACTAAAAATTTACCTTTTTAGGCTCTCATATCCATAAATTAAAAATATCTACCTGACAAAATCATTCTTATGTTGCCAACAATATATCCTAATCACGATCTTCTTATTGGATTAACATTATTCGAAGCTTTACACCTTATTTCTTTTCTCACCGAGGGACGAATCACATTTAGAAAGACAAATATTCTAATCAAAACCTTGTACTATTGTACCGTCCATCATAAAATTTTGTTTTTGCTTTCCCAAACTCGTTCATTAAAGAACATATCATACGTTATTATTAAAATATATACCAGGAATAAATAAAAGCATTTCCAATAACATGTTACCTCATTTGGATAGGGTTCTGACATTTTTTCAAAAATGACCTTTGAATGCCAAAGCATTTCTTTTGCTTATTTCTATACTCAAAATAATTTTCAGAACCATCTGTGTTGTATTTTCATAGATATATGTACGGCAAAGTTCTAACATCAATCATTTTAAATAATTATTTATTTTACACTTTAACGTCACTTTCTCTATTTTGTTTGTATCTGACAGTTGATCGTTTTTACGAGGCGCATTATGGTTCGTCACTTTGGTTGGATAGGATTCGCCTTACCATGTTCTAAGGTTTCAAAGCTTCCAAAGACGAATTTTCGTAATCTTAGTTAAAGTATTTTAGGATGGGTTGTTTCAAAAAATTTGATGGATTTATCAAATATTTTAAGTTGATTTTCACGTTCTGTGTAAGTTCTATTCAAGTTCTGTTATTACATCGTTATAGGGCAGTTGCTTCACAAAACTGAAATAATCACAGAACTTGAATAGAACTTACACAAAACGTGAAAATTAACTTCAAATATTTGCTGAATCCATCAAATATTTTGAAACAACCCGTCCTTAGATTATCATATTTTAATTGAAAATATTTAAATAAGACACGACCCTAGCTTGGAATTGCATTAGGGAAGTGTAATTAGAACCTTGTGCAATGAATTATTACGCCCTAGCTGGTTACATGTGATTCACATGTTTAGGTTGATTTACATGTTTAGGTATGTTACATGTGATTCACATGTTTAGGCTGATTTACATGTTTAGGTATGTTCTAAAATGGTAAGTGTTAGCGCCAATTATTATTTGGCTGCGCTCGGCTAATATTTCTGTGTTATTTTGGAACGAGAATATTATTGTTCACCCCGCTCTCCCGTTCCCGCCTGCGAGTGTTTTCGCAATAAACAGTTCGAGTAGTGAAAGCAATACGCATTTTTTTGTTATTACTACGCGCAATATATTAATTGCATCATAAACGTGTCGCAATTTGATTAGAACAATCCGAAGTGAAAACAATAATAAACAACTCTTAGTGAAATGCGGAGAGGAAGCACACCTTCATCCATTCCCAATTTATTCATATGAGTAAATAATTGTCATTATAAGTGCATAGAAATTATTCTGCCGTAGATTATCATAATTCTAGCTGAAACAGTAAGTATATGTCATATTTAAATATTCTCATTTAAAATATGTTCAATCAAAATACTTTACACAAGATTCAACCTCAAATTGGTAAATAGATTATGAGAAATCATCTTTGCAAACTTTGACACCTCATATCTCAGAACAAGGAGAAGTGAAGTTAGAACCCTATCCAAATGAAGTGACAATATGTTCCCAATTATTATGTCCTCTGGGCTGGGAGCAAACTGTACCTAAATTTCTATAATAAATAGTAGAGGTGGGCGTTTCTGTTCTTTTTAAAAAACGAAAACGAGCTGTTATTTGTAAAACGCCAACTGTTTTCCCAAACTGTTGGAAAAAAACAGGTTATTTTTAAGGCAGTTGTATGAAATAGCAGTTAGCACTGTTACTGTTAACAGTTTAGCAGCAGCGTTTCTGGGGGTGTATCCAAAATCTGTATCTGTCCATAGCAATAAAACCCTGACCCTGACTATTGCCATTAAAATTACATTATGTGAATGGTATTTTAAAATATTTTTCAAAGCGGTCGAATTCATTTATCAGAACATTATTCATTTACCATGTTTACCCTGATATGTAATTAAGAGCTCTTGGAAACATAACAAATTTTTATTTCATTATTAATAGGTAAGAGGGCTAATGTTATTTCCTTAAAATAACAGTTGCCTTTACTGTTTTGAGAACAGAAGAGATAACAGAAAACAGCGGAATACCTTTGCATTATTTGATTTCAATTTTTCAACCTGTTTAAAAATAACAGGTTGCCTTCTCGCTCTTTGCCAGTATGCCCCTTCAGTGTGAAACGTTAAGCTAATGTTATTTCCTTAAAATAACAGGTACCTCTACTGCCTCTTCTTACTCACACATAATGTTAAGGCGCTAGTGCGAGAGGGTAAGATACTATTTTTTATTGACGAGGTACTGTTTTTCTCCTGCAACAAATCTATCTCACTCTCACATATTATTACGATGTTAGTGCGAGAGGGTAAGATAATGTTTTTCATTTGGAGCGGTTCTGTTTTCTGTCTCATTCACTCTCGCGCTTTCGTGATATAAGATAGAAGAGTCGACAAAACGGACAAACTGTTAGTCCGGATTATAAATAACTGTTTGGGCATTTTTAAATTCCAAACGTGTTGTGCAAACGTGTTTGTCGTTTTCGGACTCACCACTAATAAATAGTGATAATCTCAAGTGAGTTCCCGGTAAGTATGATCCTGTATATTTTCTGCCTATATTCTGATTTTTCACAAAAATGGTGCTACACAAATCATCCAAATATTATTATAAAATTTATATTCTCCAAACACCAAAGTTACTACAAACTTCATTTACAATATACAATTGACTCAACAGACTGAACTTTACCTGTGGAAGATCCTCCTTGGTGAAAATTATCTTAGGGTCATTTATTACAGGTTTTGGCGCTGTTTTTGGCTTCGCTCCGGGACTTTTCATTTTCTTTTCATCATTCAAAATATAGTACAGCAATGATATTAATTGTCCCAATGAATCAACACTGAAATAAGAATTGTAATAACGTTACACCGTTGGTCGTTGGCAGACTTGTTCAATTTTCTAAAGAAATGTTGCATTATACAACACATACAATCATGCAGTAAAATAAATCAATAAATTATCTAGGAAAGCTATTTTCATTTAGTTCAAATAAAATCATTAAAAAAAATGGGTACGTGTTTTGTGGCGAAAATGCTTCAGTTCGTCTATTTATTTACGGTCTTACAAAAAATATATTTCAAGCTTTTTTGCATGCTTATTTTGCTTCATGATTTACCACCATTTAATTTTTTTTTTATGGATTTGACATTATTTGCGAAGTTTTGTTTCAATGAATTATTATATTTCAATGAATTATACTTATTTTATGCAAACTAAGAACCTAATATCACATTTTGTGCACCTAAATAGTTGTTTCTTGTAGTAACTGTTGAAATGAAGTGTAATTTCCATAATCTGTGCCTAAAAGTGCGGCAGTTAAAAAAGTGGGGTTACGAATAACCTGACAATATTTGAAAACTCCTCTTACTACCACCACAGAAAGCCGAAAATGTTGCTTGTGTTATGACGAAGGACATAGCCAGCCGAGGAATCGAACATGGGGCTCGTAGGTGGGACCCAAACGCGATGCCAACCCAGCCACTGACCGGTCGGTATTTTCTGCATATTTACCAAGAGACCTACTTACTTTTTCGTTTTCATTTCTTCAAACTTCTTCATGAATTTTTTAGGATTTGTTGTTCTTTGTGAAAGCTTTATTGCATGCTCGTATGTTTGTTTTGAGGAACAAACTCCACTACCATAATTTGGATTGTTCTGAATATGTTCTAATATCACATCTGGTGACATATCGCACCTAAAAGTTCAAAATTGTCTCAAATTATTGTGAGTTGGTAGGTACATAAGGAAAATTACATAAATGTCAAATAGAACGAACTTACATCATTGTTTTAAGCAAGTAATTATGCCTGCAATAAATAAGAGACTTTAAATGTGTAAATAAGGACATCAAAACAAGGCAATTGACTTTAATTAGAATGGTCGTTAAAATTTGTCAGAAAGGACCCCAATACGACATTTTTTCTAAGTTTATGTTATATTTACCCCAATGCCTCCAGGAGCTCTTGGATCACCGTGTGCATCATTTTAAAGTATTAATCCTGGCAAAATATTATCTAATAAACCTCAAAGAGGACTGTTTTGTTTTGGCTCCATTTACCGGATGACAGTTTATATTCGAACATGGCGCACCCAGGTTGGGTAATTCAAGGAGAAAAATAGTGCCCATTGTTTATGAGCTACCAACCGTAAACGACACCGGGGTGCAGGGAACTGTAAATGGTTAGAAAGCTTTGTAATATTTTTCAAAGAGGGCAGGAGTTGTATCGTTTTTAGAGGAAACCTAATTCTACGAAATTTTGAAACCACTTTTTTATTATTTTTATTCAAATCAGAAATATACGTTGTTGCGATATAAAACTTTATCCAGCTGTGTCCCTGTCCGGATTTTTTATGGATGCCTTACCACACACGAATCTCTTTTTTAAATTCAGATGTTTTATGGTTCCATGACAAGAAAAGTGATTTATGATGTGATATTATACCTAACTACTGAGAAAAAAATAAATATACCTAACCTAACCTAGGTTTTTTAATAACTTTTTATGACTTTTGAAGTTAAACTTCTTTAGCACCGTTGTGATTTGAAACAAGATAAAACGGAAACGACTCTAAAAAGGGACAAATACATACATCTATAGGATTTAGTCTGCGAGAGAACGAGAATGAAATCTTACCGTATTGGCCGCTTGATTATGAGCTCACTTTTCAAGGCTCCTTTTGGTTGAGATTTTGTTTATCATTATTTGTGCCACCCACCTTTGCCAAAACAGCACTGTTATTGTTAATTTTGTTCCCTTGGCATTGCTTTGTATATACCGTATATTCTTTGTTTCATGATATTTGATCAATATTTTTAAGGACTCGCAAGGAACCCTATAGGATTACTTTTAAGTTTATTATAGTTAAGCGCACTTGAAGTGAAATAACACAAAACTGCGCTATACAAATAATATAACTTCGTAGCCATCCCACTCTTATCTACTTTGGTTTTCTGAAGGTTTCACTTCTACTCTGCACTTCTATTGCAGACTATGATTTTTTTTCATGGTCCGAGATTAGGGATGGGATCGCTTTTTACTATTAGATCCGTCAAAAATTTACAAAAATTGTAAACATTGGGGCATCATTTACATGATAGGTAGATACTTACCTAGATCTAGATAGTTAGACAAATAATTAGGCAAAGCAAAGCATGGCCACAACAAATCCAAAATATGAAACAAAAGCGAACGCACTGTCGAATCACGATTATTATCGATTACTTCACCAACCCGCGGATACATATCGGATAAAAAATGACCATCTGCGATCAGCGCTCACCTTTCGCCCATCATATTTTAGCTATATTAGATCGGCCTCTAATTAGGGGGATTGAACAAGCCTGAGGCCCGATGTATGGAGGTAAAGCTGGTAGAGGTAGGTTAGTATTTACTATCCACTGAAGAGAAAAACCGTAAGAACTTTGTAGTGGGCGTATCCGAGTAGGTCCAATTTTACATTATTTACTTCGGCTGAAATTGATCGAAATTTCGAATAGGTAGGTAAGTATCGATATTCTGTCCTGAGCCACGGTTAAAATTCGTGACGTAGCTTGAAGTCCATGTTCCATCGTGAGATTTGAATTAACTGCAATACAAGTGGCAGTGATTTACTCCAAGCTACGTCGTGCGTTCGAAATTTCGAAAGCGGTCCGACGAGCTTTTTTTTCGAAAAAGGTCCGTATGAGCTAACCTTGTTAAGATGAAGCCATGCAAAATAATGCAAAATCATACAAAATCATGTGTTTTTGTTTTGAAAATTTGATCGCTTAGAAATATTATAGATGCTTCAATTAAATACTGCGAGCAGAACACATCCTGGCCTTAAAAAACATGGATCATTTTTTTGTCTTTTAATACTTAAGCCTAGAAAAAAATAAAGTTTTAGGTCTATAAAAAAGAGTAGGAGAATTATGCACTTTCAAGTGCAATTCGGTTTTTTTATGATAATCGCAAAAAAATGATATTTATGCCTGAACTTTAAAAAAAATATTAAACATTAACTTTTGGCGATGTTCTTTTACAGGAAATTAAAAGAGGCGTTACCCAAACGCAAATTTCAGCCTTATGCGATCCGCAGAAGGAACTACGGCGCTTATCGACGGCGCATTATCCCCAGGGTTGCCGATTTGTGGGTAATTTCCCAAATTGCGGGGAATTTTTAAGATTTTTCAAGAATTGGGTATTTTGCGGGGAACACCGTTTTGCGGGGAAAATGCGGGGATTCTGGGCATTTTTTGATTATCCAACCTTTTTGAAAAATACGTGTGATCGATGGAAGATTTCGTAGTTTATTTTATGGCGGCATTATAACAATAATAGTCGGGGGCTTCCTGAAGTTCAGGATCCTAACTCGAAGACACATGAATTTGCTAGTCGTAGAACTTCTACGATAGAAGGGGATTGGTTTATTTATGGATAGAAGGATCCCACTATTCTGGATTTCTCCTCTTATGGTCTGAATGTAGATGACGATGCTGAAATTTACTGGGTTTAAGTTCTACTGGGCGTACTAAAAAACAATATAGGGCGATACTTGTTCCCAAATTTAAAAATTGTAATAAGTTTATTGCTCGTGTTGCCATTTTCCAACGCCTTGTCTTTTTCACTTATTTTTTTTTCTCTTGGCCATACCTGGCACACCGTATGTATATTATTTTATTTTTATGTTTCCTTTTTTTCTACTGCTATAAAATTATCGGCATTGAATTTTTTTTATACGTCATTATTTTTGCTTCAATATTGGTTATTGGGTTGAAACCTATTTTTTAATCTTATATTACGTATGTACTGATACGTTTTAATCAATTTTAATGCGTAATAAATGTTATTTTCAATAGAATTTTGATTTATTCTTGAGGAAAAATTATGAAAAAACTTGCGGGGAATTTGATATTTTGCTCTCCCCGATTTGGGGATTTTGAACATTTATTGCGGGTATTTTAGAACATAAGCATTGGCAACCCTGATTATCCCACTCAGTAGCCGCCCGAAATTCGGGCCGGATAGACGTGCTTTGCTTTCCACGTTCTTTGTTCTATAACAATGTTCCAGCGAAATAACAAAACACCGTTGTTGGCTATTGATTGGTCAACGCTAAAGTCGCTTGCTCCACCTAATTCTAAAGGGTTCAGGACTAGGCGTCGTCCTAAAAGCATTTTCTACAAACCTTGGACTTGAGCATAAAAGCAATTTTATTGGCCTGTCCAGGAGTCGAAACGTTTATATAAATTTGCTACAACTTTCTGAACTTCAAATGAACGCAATCGCCTTTGCTAAAACGGAATTCAGTAATTTCAGTAAATTTGTCAAGACTTTATCTGACCCACAAGCATTCGGTGTCATCCGCCATTTTGGTGACTTACGTCTATGAATCACGAATCACAAAAAAGTACCGATTGTTCCCGACTGTCCGAAGTTAGTTGAACTATTTCATTTCAAAACAAGGTATGTTGCGAGGCTGGGAGGTAAAACGAGAGGGAGAAGAAGTAGACGAGGAAGAAGAAGGTTGGAAAGTACCTGGCTATTCAGAACTGGTCAACAAACATGGATAAATAATTTCTAACAACGTTTCGGTTAATAATGGTCTTTCACCAGGACGATACTGAAAGCATTCACCACAGTAAAACATTTCGACATAGGTACATTTTCATCTTTGGTTGGTAGGAAGGTAATTACAGCGCGTAACAGCATGTACCCAAAGGATTTTAACCAACGATTCCTGAGTACATTTGGAATTAAAAATGTAGGTGTAATTTTTCTGTCCGATGATATTTTTTAAAAATAAAAATATTTTTCAAGTGGTGGATTACGTGATAAGCACGGTAGCACACGAAACAGCGCGCGTATTATGGTCCCGTCGCGACGTGTAGGAGTGAGATCAGTGGCGACAAGTGATTGAAAAATATATTTTTTTTTTAGTTTTTAATAGAAAAAATATATCATCGGAGAGCATGGTGATTTATATTTTTGTACTCCAAATGTATTCGTGAATCGCTAATAGTTAAAATCCTTCATTACACCCTGTTTAGCACTTCTAGGGAGATTCTATTCCGTGGTACCAGCCTATGAGGTTATAAATATTGGTTATAAATCATCATCAACCAGGTGTTTACACCTTTATGCAATATCAAAACAGATTTTTTTAAGCGTGCGTAGGTACCTATCTACCTACCCACGTCTAAATATTGGGCAGCCCTTTGATTCTGTAAATATAGGTTTAGTTGTTTTTTTTACATTATCTTCATAAATGAAAAAAAAACCTTAGATCATCTTTGGGCATGCTGTGTTGAGGATATTTTTATGGAAAGGAATGATAGGAAGTTCTGGATAGGAAAAAGGTAAGGGGTGGGTAGGAATCTGTGGTTCAATGTGTTCACGAGTGACGAACTTATGAATCCATCCCCCCTATTGCGGTGCAAGGTGGAGATAGTTCGTCTGGAGAGGTCAAAAAGGTCTCCCTCAACCAGTTTCTCCCGATCCAGCCCACCATGGGCAAAAGCATCCTCCGCCAAGACCTAGACAAAACTCACCTCATGCACCCGGGCATCCCATCTAAGTCACCAAACGTAGCGAACCAATTGGCGAATACGGGAGGGGTTTTGGTTATCCAATAAATGGTTCCCATTTTGCTATCTAATCACAGCACGTTGTTAAACGTAACAAAGTAGTCGCTAATGAAGATTTTGTGAACGCAAAAATCTATATGGAAGGGGAGAGTAGAGAAGTGTGACATTGTGTGACGAGGGGTATATGGGGTCATCAGTTCTGTGACGTCACATGTAAAATCTAAATGATCAAAACGCTAATTTTTAGATGTAAAATTGCAAAATATGTGACGTCAAACTAGGGGGGAGGGGGTCTCACAAATATGACGATGTGTGACAGGGACAGGGGGGGTCAAAAATCATGAAATTCGTGTGACGTAATTTATGGATGGCCCCTAACTTGAAAATTGAATTCTGAAGAGTTCTTCCTGGCTTCAATGTTCAGGGTGAAAATTTTCCTGTTAATAGTAAACCTTCGAAAGGAGCGGACACCACGTCTGAAGAAGAGAACTGAACAGCAAGGTTCCAACACCCGCTGTCTCTAATAATAATAATATTTGGATGACTTGTTGTCCTTGTATTGTTTTGTATTTAGTATACTTATACAGTGCAATTGCGTAGCGTGGATTGACTAGATTATCATTTTTGGAAAAGTGTGCGGAAGGGTTAAGTTTTTCCTGTGGGGAAGATTTAACCCGGACATAAAGTCTAGAGAACAAATTTTTTTTTTTGAAAAATCACCTCAAGGGCGCTGTACAAACTTATATTCTGCAATCTTACTTCTAACTACAAACTAGACAAACTACTATAACAACTAATGGCTAAAAATTGCATCCACTTGTTCATCGATCACCGATACGAAACTATATGTACAATGATTTGACCAATGAACGCGATGCTGCTGTAAAAATGTACTGTACAGGCAGAATACCATTTTGGGAGGCGGGAATGGGTACCGCCGCCCCGGGAACCTTTATTGGATAACCAACACCTCTGCCATAGGTCACTCCAAGTGGTTCGCTACGTTTGGTGATTTAGCAGGGGTGCCCGGGTTCATGGGGTGAAGTTTGTCTAGGTCTTGGAGGCGGATGACCAGGACACACTGAACCCCAGATTCCTACACACCCCTTAAACCTTTTTCCTTCCTAGAACTCTCCTTCCCTTCTTTTCCTAAAAAAAAACCCTCCACACAGCATCCCCAAAGATGACATAGGCCCTGAGGAAAATTATTTTCGTGTGGAGCTCATGTAAAAAAAAAAAAAATGTATGCAGGACCATGCTTACCTGGGATGTCACTAGAGATTAACACTGTTATTGTTTATTTAGAGAAATTTAGGTACATTTCGCACGCAAAGGACATAATTGGGAACTATTCTAAGAGAACGGCCTCCACAGTATAGAAGTCTACCCATTTGACCATTATTAGCACATAAGGAAAGTACCTACCCTTGCACTTTTTGGGTCTTTTTATTTAAAATAGAATGTGGTCGTTGCGTGTTATGATATACGCATCTTACAAAGCTTCAGATGTAGTAAGAAACACAAATAAATAAATATATCAACAATTTTTCATGTCATTTGAAATGAGTTATTAAGTAGACACAAATAAACTTTATTACCAACGAAATTTGTGGGTTAAGATTATCCCTTCATTGAAATAATCTGAATCTCGTAAAATTTCATACAGTAGGTAGGTACCAACCCAGTTTTCGTTAAAAAATTAGTTTAAAGTTTTTTTTAAGTGTGGAATGTTTTGGAAACACTTCTTTTAGATCAGCGCACCTTGAAAAACTGCTAAACAATTATGCGGGTGAAAACTATCAGCTTGAGCTGCTCGGAGTGACGTTCCAGGGAAGGAGGCAATTTAAAAATATGTTTTATAACCTCAGAAGTCTTCAATGGTTAAAATGAATCGTAAGCATTAATGGGCTCGTACGATCGATGATCGAACATATCTCGATTTTGAAACCATATTTAGGTAAGAATCTAAATAGGTTATGATAGTGTTGCAGCAGCTTTTGATTTGTTTGAAGTTTCTAATTAGACGCAAGGAATCCAAAACGCACTCTTTTATATTATTTTTTATATGAATACCGCACAAAAGTCCCCAACTTCTCCCGTCTGGAGCCAGCGAGACTATGGCAACCCCAATTGGGGTGTGTTGTGTGGCTAAAGGTAGTGGGGAGGGAAAGGAGATGGGAGAGAGGAAGGTGGCTATTCCGATCTGGTCACCAAACACGGCTAAAGCCATTTCAAGCATCGTTTCAATTCTGAATGGTGGTCTTACACCAAGGCGATACTGAGAGAATCTTCCACTCTGGAACGTGCAGCAAATATACTATATATTATTTTTGATTAATTAATTGTGAAATACCACAAATTCATCAAATAAAATTTATTTACGCACGCCTGTTTCGAACTTACCTCGGGACCACGGAGGCCGTCACTACCTATTTGCAAAAATATCTTTTATGTCCCTACTGTCAGATTTTGAGGGCAATAATCAACAATAAAATATCTAGTGCAGTTCACACGCGGAAGAAGTGAAACTTCACCCACCCAATCTGAACCAATAGGAGTCTTGAAAAGTGAGCTCATGATCAAAGTGGCCAATGAGCGCAGCTTGACGCTTCGTAGGCACTATATCTAAGTAGGTAAGCTTTCATTCTATCTTATTCCCTCGCAGGCTAAATCCTATAGACGTATGTGTTTGTCTCTTTTTAGTGTCAATGCCGTTTCATTTAGTTTCATATCACAACGGAGCTAAAGAATTTTCACTTCAAAAATGTTTGCTAATTTAAGCATTCCTTCGATAGTATCGTCGTAATCTTTATTTTTTTTTCATAAACCAAGCATGTACCTTTTAAGAGGAAGCCACAAGTCAAAAATGTTTATATTCTTAGTGTGCTTAATATCGCCCGAATATAGGTAAATGGCAAAGTGTTGTTTTTTTTAAATTTATTTTGTAAATAGTGTTACAAGAAAGAATACAAAGTAATCAATGGAAACTGTTACAAATAATTTAAGCCAAAAAAGTTAATAAATAAAATAAATTTCTGATGAAAAAAATAAATCACCATAATACTTTTGGCCATAAAAATCTCAAATCAAATCGAACGTTTTTTGTAACTTATGCTTATATTTTTATAAAGTATTTAACAATTTCAACTTTAATTATACCCAAGGGAAACGGTAGCAAAAGATTTAATTTATCCGAAGCATATTTTTTGTATTGATAATGTAAACCGTTTAGTGGCAAAGATTAATCAAAAATGATTTTGTTACTTCGAAGTTTTCAGCATTAGGAACATACTTTTCATTTTGACCACCAGTACACATATATTTGTTAATCTCTAAATATTTGACTTCTATGAAATATCTCCGTGTTCAATACGCACTTATTCGTAAAGATAACCAATAAGTTTTTATTAAATATTTTATTTATTTATAAGTTTGTCATTTATAAGATGGTTATAATGTGACATGAACAAAATGATAAACCAATTAAGTACCAACTACATACCAACTACAATGTAAATTAAAACAAAAGAAAAAAAACATTAGGATATTATAAGAACAGAGAAAACAGTTAAAAATGGGTACATACCTTTCTATAATTTTCGCAGACATAACAGATAATAATATAATTATATATTAAATCAACAAGACAGTTCACAATTTTATATGAGAATAAAGAATCGGTGATTTTCTACTTTTATAATATAGGTAGAGCTATGGGATTAAATGTATTTTTTTATGTCTTCAATGCGATCAATATAGTTTTGATATTGCGATTCCAAATGACAGAGGCAAAACCAAGTTCGGATCTTACATACTATGTCATATTTAGCAAAATAAGTGGTTTATAATATGTTGTATACTTAATTTAAATTAAGTACCTACCCCCCTACCTACCTGAATATCGCTTAGGCATAAAGGGGCATACATTAATTACGTGAGCTCAAAATCAAAATGGGGAGGGAGGTTGAAAAACATATATTCGATTAGAAAAAAGTAAAAGAAATACGTTCTGAGTTTTCAAAAGAAAAAAAATGGTAGAGACAATGTAGACAATTGACAAATAAATCTCACGTGAGGGTTGCGGGGGGGTCCCCACTTAATCTCACCAAGGAGTCTCAATTGAAAATAAAAGCTCACGTAATTAATGTAAGCTCACTAAACAAATAAAAATAAAAATAAATGAAAAGTGGCTTGAAAGATCTCTGTATGATGACTACGAGGCAATATCGACGAGGCAAGGGGTGATACCTGATGATAATGGTATTTAGCAGTTAATAATACAATAGGATGCCTCCGCCAGACTTACAGTATGGTCAAATTAAACGTATTCGGAAAAGCCAAAAGTCAGTCGGTCAGAGGTCGTGTCTTAGTCCACTTCGGAAATCCCTACTTCCAAAAGTGCAATACAAAGCTCTAATCTGCAACGCTGTATTGTAATTGGATATTCGTTCTCTGAATTCAAGTGATCTCATAATAATAAGACATTATTCATTGTTCGTTTAAAAAATATTGTGACCGAAAGACGATACGTTAATTTTTGTTGTCGAAGTGTCCAGTATCGCGAAGCGCAGACCGAGAGTAATCCCGCAAAAAGAGGATGAAAAAATAACACGCGAAACAGACATTGCCTTGTCTGTGAGGAATAAAGAGAAGTAGACCTAAAGAAGATCTCAGCGAGAATGGAAGGAAATGTGACACCAGGGCGCGCGCGACCCCCTTGCATAAAAGACTACAGCGAGATGACTCAAACCTTCCAATCGTTCAATAGAAAGACAGCGCTACCGCAAAAGCTATATTGTTCCATTGAAATGCGCACAATATCGCCGACAGCCTGGAACCCCGTCAGGTGCCCGCTGCAGCAGTCGGACAGCTGGAGCCATCTTCCAGCCATCAATGAGGACCCATACAATCAAGATTCAAATCCAGAAATCAGATACCGCCAAGAACAACAACCAAATTATGAAAGGACTCCATTTCAATACGCTGCAAGCTCTGAAGAAGACTTCAATGAAGAGCCATGGGGCACCAGTAGAAGTAATACCAAAACTGGTGATGATCTTCTAGGGGTGTGTGCCAGGAAGAATTTGAGATTTAGGGGAAGAGTTGGGAGGAATGCCCGGGAGAGGAGGCGTGTGAGGGCGGTCAGTGGGGCTTTCTTGAGGCTGCGGAGAGCCGTGCCCCATTCAGCCCCGGATTCCTGCGGTCCTTCCAAGAGACTGAGCAAACTTAAAACGCTTAAAGGCGCTATTAATTATATTCAAGATCTGCAAAAAGCGCTTTACATGACAAGTCAGTATTCGTTTAGCAACGTGCAAAAATAAAAATAAAATTACGCATCTTTCTGAGGAGAGAAGAGAGAAAACCTTAGTGTGGGAAGGTAGCGTGTTGATTCATTTGACTAAATAAAGCTTAGGTTATGTACATGAAAAAGAGTGACGTAATTTAAAATCAATCAATTACAATAATGGATTATTTTGTTTGAAGTTTGAAGCTCGAGTGCTTCAAGAGAGGTTAAAGCTTAATTAGGTAATATTCTCACCCTTTCCTACAAAACTTTTATCATCTTTTTAAGAAGACATAGTCCCTGAGGAAGATGATATAGATCCTGAGGGAAATTATTTTCATCGGGCTCTCTAGTGTGAAATTAATGAAAAAAAAAACACTTTAAGAGTTGAAAACTAATTTTTAATGTTTTTGGAAAGCTATCTCGCTAACCATTGTTGCCAAATTTAATGGATGCATTTTTGTTTAATGATTTATGTATTATATTGATTCCTGTAACGTCTAGTCAATTATTTAAAACAAATAATAATTATTGTAGAAAGCAATCACTCTGTGGTTTGACGTATTTGATAAAGATATATTATTATAACCCATAGTCTGCTTAATTGTATATCGGTTTTTCCCATTTCCTTTGTACTGATGTAAATGTATCCTTACTGTATTTTTTATCTTGTCTCCCTCTGTATTTATATATAAGCACACCATATTAATTTGTACCCTGATGATGCTTAATCAAAGTGAAACTGGTCAGTAAATAAATTAATTAAAACTCGTGGTTTTACAAAATAAGAAATAATAATTATTTATATTAATAATCATATTATGTGTTTTATTCCAAATCTACAAATTATGTATCATAATAATGGTCCTTATATATTTTTTTTAGATTTTCGATGATATCGATTTCGATTATACACATGGTAAAATAGTAAAAAAATTATAAAAATATTCATAATTAATTAATAAATAGGTCACGGAGAATCATAACATAATTCACTGTGATTTTACAAGTTTTAATTTTTGTTTTCTTCATAAATTTTATTAAAACATAGTAATATTAATTTATTATATTACACACACTCTCATGAAAAAGCAAATGCTTGTGCTTAGGAGAAGAAAACTTATGTATTACTACTACTTGAAAATTTATAGAGTGTATGTAGTTGGGTGAAAAGTTAGACATGTAGGTTCATCAAAATAAAATAAAAATTTATTTTTAAATTTTTTATAAGAATAACAATATATTTATCCTAGAAGCTATCTAGGTTACAAACCAGTTCTTAGAACGATTGTTTCCAATGAAAAGAGTAGTGGCCTATGATATGGAAAAAATAGTCGAAGATAATATTGTTAATTCTAAAATTTGAAAATATGAGATTGACAATTATGACGGTTTGATGGAAAGTGGCAATGGCTGAATTGGTAAAAGTGCACGTCCCGGTTAGACAAGAGGTTCTGGGTCGGAGTCCCAGTTGCGACCATCATATTTTTTGATTTTTCTGTGTCTTGTTCTAATTCATATTTTCGTTTAGATTATTAGTGTTATCTTCTTCTTCAATGATTAATTATTAATTATCAACTTGAATTTCGAATATAAAATTGATTGAATTGAACGGAATTGTTATTGTTAGAAAACATATTCGTTTAGCGTATTTCCACTCAGACGCCTGCAGATATTAGTAAATCGACTTTGTTTTGTACGGCCGTATATATCCCCTTTGCTTTGCTTGTACTTGAAGAAATAATCTTTTAGGGAATCAACTGTCCGAGGGATCAATTGGCAGAGGGATCGACTGTCTGTAGGGTTAACTGTCTGCCGGGTCACCTGTCCGGGGATCAACTGTCGGCGGACCAACTAACGGCAGGCCAATAGAGAATTCCAGTCCAATTTTTTTATTTTTTTTTATGAATAATGACCTTCTAACTTAAATAACTGCATATTTATTTTTATAGTTAGTTTTAATAGTTAAAATAAATGTCAAAGTTTTAATTTTTCAAGATCCCCCGAAAACCACCGAATCTAGTGTGACGTCATCATGACTAACCGAAGTATGAATCTTATAGGGAACTGGAATCAGCTGTTCGACTCCCGCCAGTTTGAATTTCAGCATTGGAGAGTTTTCATAGACAATACTGGGCAATACGATCGTTTTTTGTACAGTTAAAGTTTTTGAATATTTTAAATAATATAGATAAACTAATAGAGATAATTTATTTTTGATACTGAATTATTTAGGCCTAAATAATGTTTCAATAAAAACAAAAACCATTATATGTCCAATTCTCTATAAACCAATAACACGGAATGCCGAACGGATTGCGTCTTCATTTCTATTGATTTCTATACAACTTTGACCCAGGTGACGCGGCGCGGTGACGTCACGCCGCCAAAATCCAGCAATAGGGTGTTTTAATGACACGTTTTAAAATGGACTTTTTAATATTTTTTTAAAAACTCTACGTTAAATATTATGTAATAAAACTTATATATTCAGAATCAGCGTATATTGGTCTATATGAACATATTTTTTTAAAGCCATAATATTTTTCACTGGAGTTCCTTATTGTCGTCGGATCAATTGTCGGGACACCATATAATACAGGGCACAATTAAATTTTAAAAAACGCCTCAAATGAAATAAAAACACTTGGAGAAGCTCGGTGGCAGGAATTATTCAAATTGTAAGGGTACCCTCATGTTCTTCATCAACACGAATAACTGAATCAATTGGTAGGTACCCATTTACATATAAATATTGAGATCAGTCTGTTGTGGTCTGACGTCAAAAAGTTTTGTATGATATTCAGTGCAATCTGTATTTTCGAAACGAAGACCGTGCTAACATCGATTTGGAAATACAAAGATATTTAATTAAATGAAGACAATATTAACGAAACTCAATCGAATATCTGAAAACAGAAAAATCAGTAAAAGATATTGGCACCTCTGGGACACGAACCCAGAACCCTCAGCTTTCCGGGCCACTGCACTAACCACTGCGTCAAGGTGTCGATACCCGATTCGGTCATTTTTAACTGTATCATTCTTCGACTAAGAACCACCAATATTACCTTCATTTTCTTAACGCATTAATTATTTTATTGGCTGCTTTCTTTATGTATGATTGAAAGATTCAAATCCGAACTAAATGCTATCTATGTATTGTCTGGATAATTTTTTATCCATTTTATTTTCAATTTGCGACATCTGCGACTTTTCTGCAAGTCTAGGATGAATTTTTTTTATAACTTTATGAGTAAAACCTCAAATAGTAATTGTGTTTTTTTAATTTTAAATATTACAAATATTTGAGGTTTTACTCATAAATTTAAAAATAAAAAAATATAATAAAAATAAAATATTTAAAAATTAAAAAAAAAAAAAACATATATTTTATTATAATATATGAAATACAGAATATTTCTTACCGTGTACGAGAACATTAAGAAATTATAACACTACACACTGCTCTATACAGGGTGTTAAGGGACGTACTTGACTTACTTTAACCAGTGATTCGCGACATTATTTGGATTAAAATATCTAAATGAAATTTTGATCTCCGGTGTCGATGTTTTAATTATTTTTTTTTTCTTAAAATCAAACCAAATTTTTTTTCCGCATGTCATCACTGGTCACTCAGCCGAATAACCGCTCAACCTCTTATCCCGTCCCCAATTGTACAATGCCTACCATTTGTTGTGTTTTGGTAGGAAAAAAACATCAAAAAGTCACCGGAGACCAAAATTTCGTTTTCATTTTTACTCCAGATGATGCCAGGAATCACGGTTAGTTGGTGAAGTACGTCCCTTAACACCCTCTAAATATTTTTGTTATTTATTTTTGGGGTGTTATGCCGTGTTGCGCTACCTCCTTCTTTAGCCAACGTTTCGGACAGCGTTACAGTGTCCATCATCAGGGCAGATGAGCTCATCTATTCATCATATTCAATATAAACAAAAATTGCAGAAATCATACACGTCCATTTGTGTCTAGATGTATAAAAGAATTGTAATAAACAATGTTTATATTGATTATTTTTAAGATGAAATATATCTCCCAGATCAGAATTTTTATTTCCGAGACTGTGAAGTCTTGGAATAGGGGAATTTTGGTAAGACGTCTTGGTGTTGAGTAAAAAGGTAGTAAATGACGGCAAGATCTTTTGGTAACATGGATGTTGATTGGATGTTGATGACTGTCATAAATATACCAAACCACCCACACGACTGTCCTGAAGCAATTCAGGACAGTCAATTTTGTAATGCAGTATTTTATGTAATAGTATTATTCTTCTTTCTGAAAGTTTTAATAGGGATATTTTAACCAGTAGGTAACTACAATCAATGTTTTGTGATGAAGCCCTTTCTTTAAATATAGGTAATATTGTACCTTACCAAATCAGTGTCTCATCATCACGGGTGCCAATAATAAATTGTTTATGGACCTGTTGGTATTCTACCTTTTACGCATTCTTGTTGGTCATATTTACATTTGCATATTGAGTTAATTAGTTTTGTTGCTATTTTTGTTATCACTGTGCATTTTCTTATCAATATGCATGTTTTTTTTTTTTTTTACATGAGCTCCACACAGGAGGCCCTGAGGAAAATAATTTCCCTCAGGGCCTATGTCAATATGTTGTAGGTAAATAAGTACATGTTACATTAGTGGGAATAGGACACACATCTTAAAAATTATTACAATTATTGCAGGACTTAATTACTTCAAAAAAAATTCCACTAAGTTACCGTTATAAATAATAACATAATTTTATAATAAAGTGTATAATTTTCAAAAATCCACACTTTTTACACGTTAATTACAATTATTCTTTATTTGGTTTGGAGCAATCAATTTAAATGTATGTCTAAATTCAATAATAGTAAGACAGTACAAAACTTCAACAACAACTTTATTGGTACCTACTTTAATAATAATCCAAAGAAAACCTAATTGTTCCTTCAACCGCTGATTACGAGTCTATCTACTCTGAGGTTCTGAAAGTATTTCAGTCCTGCCAGAGATTTTTCCTTGAAGATGCGCGGGCAGAACCGGAAGGCAACATAAATTTATAGAGTTAAAACATGAGCTTATATCGGTCAAACCATCTGTAAGCCTTACGGCGGGGTGCAAAATCTAACCAATAGCATCCCTCACCCCTAATTAGTAAGGGACGAAGCGATGCGGGAACGGGAAGGTATTCGAGATTGAATAACTCTCAATTTAGACTGTCACCCAAGCATATCTTTGTTCTTGTTAAGTAAGTACTTGCATAATATCGTTTACCGTTATAATCTGTGAATTGCTCACTTTGGAAGTTCAATTAAATCGTTAATTTCAACAGCATCCAGCGACTACTAGCGGTACCTTAAAAGCCGGACCTTAATGGTCTCATTTGACCCTCCTACCTACCTTATGTAATTCTAACGTTCTTCTCAGCGTAATGAATGGATGTGTAACGTATGAGCAGTGCATGTGATAATAATTGTATGAATATTTCCACCAGCCAACGTCCCAGGGCTTCAATTAGTTACTCGATGGTTAATTGGAAGTCCGAAGACATGCGGAAGAAATTAAACTCCTCATTCTGTTAATGCATCATCTGGCGTAATTAGTAATTACTGTACCAGTAATAAATATTAGGACTAATTTTCTTTTGAGGATTGAACATTCTCTTATTCACACACACTTGACTTTTCATTCTGAATTTCTTTCGATTTATAACACAGTTTCCTTGAACATTAATGTTTTTAAGTTATTAAAAAATTACATGTTATTTCTGAAGATAATATCTGTACATATGCTGAGCCGAAACGGTAATTTTACGAAATTTCATCGATAGAAAAAAATCACAAAGTAAGCTCCGAAAATTAATAAACCCGCATTTTGTTCTGTTTTTATCATGGCATGAAAAAATTGTGTTTTTTAACCCTTCAGAAATTAGAAGTATTTTATATATGGACAGAATATTTCCGCTTTACAATAAAATGCAAATAAATGGAATGTTTTTGAACATATCCCAAAACTAAAAACTGTTTTTGTAAGGTGATAAAACGCGCTTTCAAATTTTATAATTCAAAATAAACATTTTTTATTCGAAATATAAAAATGTTGCACGCAAACATAAAAAAGTTTTAAAAATGGCTAATCTCACGTTTTTTCTAACTAAGATCACTGATAACGAAAAAAATAAAAAACACTTTTTGCTTTTTCATATAAAAACAATTAATAAAAAAATTCTCAAAGTTTCAATTTTTTTTTTCGAATTCGCGATTCAAAACTTTGGTTTTGTAGGTACAATTTACATTTTTCGTGATTATCTTTAATAAATATAAAGCGTGGTGTTCTGCCTTTCTAGCACCGTTTAGAACATATGTCTCATTCTGAGAGGCGCCCTTGAGATGATTTTTCATAAAAATGGCGCTTTATAAATAATCCAAATATTAAATATTATTAAAGGAGTAACGGCGATTTGTATGAGACGTATGTGAGCTGGGACAAATATGGTCTCCTGCCATTCAAGGGGTAAAATGCTACTTATTATTATTAATGCATTGGCCGATTCACCGCCTTGCACTGCAGTGGGCGGGATGCATTCATACGTCCGTCACTCCTGGATACGTTGACCCCCAGATTCCTACCCACTCCTCAAACCCTTTTCCTTCAGAGATCTTCCTCTTCCTAGAAAATCCTCTCACACGACATCCCTAGACATAGGTCTTGAGGGAAATTATTTTCCTAAGGGCATACTGAGGGGAGCTAATATAAAAAAATCTCTTGTTTGGCTGTAATAAAAAAAACATAGTCGTAAATAAGAATTCTTAAAAACACAATTTTGGGAATTTTTTGTTTATTAGGTTAGGTACTCGCAAAGATCAACTAAAAGAACTATTTTAATTATCTGAAACTAATTTGATATAGGTCTAAATTTTTTCCGGATTTATTCGGATCTGTTCCTGTACAATATTATTAATGCAGTCATCTGATTATTGTTGGTTCTTAATTGGCAATTATTATGTAAATTATAGCCGATTTATGTATGGTCGTTAAATCAACTAGATACCAATTAATGTTAATTAGAGATAATATTTTAAGCACATTTCCAAACAACTACTGTTTTAAATAGTTGGCAATTAAATTTGTAGGTATTTAATAAATATTATTCGATTCAATGATATTGCAAAATGATTAACTTAAGTGTGAATATTCTGTTATTATTGTTTTAAGATCTAAAGAATAATTTAAAGAATTTTTGTTATCATAAAATTTTCATGTTTGTAAGTTTTGGACTTCGTGCTTGTTTCATAATATATTAAAATGTTCCCGTAAACCCTCCGATCAGCCGTAAGGTCTAGTCAGACCTTTTCGATTTTAAAAGGTTGGGATACTTTTTTTTCTGGCTTGTTAGAACGAAACGGTTTCAAGACATCGTCGAAACCGGTGCGGCGGTAGAAACATCTTGATTTCGTGTAAGTATTTCTCAGTGGATTTTTGAAGTGAAACTTCTTTAACCCCGTTATGATTTGAAACTAGGATGGAATGGAATTGACGCATTACAGTACGTACTAAGCGTCAAACTGCGCTCATTGGCCGCATTGATTAAGATCTCACTTTTCAAGACTCCTATTGGTTGAGATTGTTTTTGTGAAGCTTCTACCGCGTGTTAACTGCACTCAATTTGTTTGGAAGACCGATTTCGCGTAGAAAAACTACTAGGTCTGTGTAGACCTAACAAATGTTTTGCAGGGAGTTGGCGTGTGTTCTCGTCATTGGATGCATGTTAGGACGTGTTTTCGGGATAGTTTGTCGCGTACATAATTGACTAGAGTTTAGTTTGGCAGTTCCGGGGGAAAACTGAAAAGAGATATTCGTTCGTTAGTAGATTCACTAAATCTGGTGCCCTGTGCAGTAAGTACCTATGACACTCCCCCACATTTTTTTATTATTTATTCAGATTAAAAACTCTTACCTCCTGGAAAAGGAAGAAAATATCCACCTGTACTTTGGTACCTAATCTATGCTTACACTAATCATATTTTTATACTAATCAAGGTATATAAAAGGTCTGCACAGACTTTGTTGCACCAAATTTGGCCTATCAGATGTCAATCATCGGAGGAGTAAGTAATGCTGTAACGTATACTTAGCTAAAAAAAGGTGTGTAAAAATAAATTCAGTCATCTTGTATGCGTAAATGACATACAAAAACTTTGACGAAATCCTACGACACAAACGGTGTAGAATCTAAAGATTGGATGGCCAATTTACACCTATCATCTGTGATCTCCAATGTCCTCCCACACTCAGTTGTAGATCCACTTACTGTAACTCGTTGACTTGGCGCCATCTCCTCAACTGGAGCAATATCCTTTAATTTGTAATTGCCTCAATTAATGCAGCGAATTTCTCTAAGAGCATTTAGCCGTTTAATTACTGATTAGACAATGATTTCCACATCAATTGACTCCTCGTCCGGTCTTGCTTCAAACGAACTGTGACAGATTGGACGAAATTACTGTGAGTTGACGCTAGGGTTTACCACTTGTTAAGGCAGCACTCTTGAAACGCACGGCGCTGAAAAAGAAGAAGATGGAGAGATATGTAATTACGAATGTTGGACAGAGCGCGCTAATATTTTAAGTCGTAAAATAGCAGCGAAAATTGCGAAAAAGCTTAATAAAACATGACTTGTTTAAAATAGAGCAAAAATCTCGTGGAACGTATCTTAAGTATCATTTAAAGAAACATTGTGAATTTTTTCACAAATATAACTTGTAAAATAAAAGAAATAGACTTGCTTAAAATAATTTTCGGAGCATACTTTGCGATTTTTTTCTATCGAGGGAATTTCATATAATTTGCGTTTCGGCGTGAAACGTATCTAGATTTTATCTTCAAAAATAATATATTTTTTTTAAGAGCTTAAAAACTTCAAATGTTTAAGGGTCTACTATTCGTGAACACAGCGCTGAAAAAGAAGAAGATGGAGAGATATGTAATTACGAGTGTTGGACAGAGCGCGCTAATATGGTTAGTCGTAGAATAGCAGCGAAAATTGCGAAAAAGCTTAATAAAACATAACTCATTTAAAATAGAGCAAAAATCTCGTGGAACGTATCTTAAGTATCGTTCAAAGAAACATTGCGAATTTTTTCACAAATATAACTTGTAAAATAAAAGAAATAGACTTGTTTTAAATAATTTTCGGAGCATACTTTGCGATTTTTTTCTATCGAGGGAATTTCATATAATTTGCGTTTCGGCGTGAAACGTATCTAGATATTATCTTCAAAAATAATATATATTTTTTAAGAGCTTAAAAACTTCAAATGTTTAAGGGAGATATGTAAGAAATCGGTCGAAATACGAATAGTAGACCCTTAAGTACTAGGTTTTATCAGTAGGTAAGCGCCTACTTCAATATTTCATCCTCATTTTTTAAATTTGGAAGGTAATGGGTACTAGGTACAAGCAATTTTATGGAGCATTATCATTCATAATTAGAATATTTATAGTGCTGATACAACGACTGGTCCTGTGCAAATCATAAGTGCGCCCAACTTTTGAATATGACTGCCACGCCTGGACTGAAGCCCCAAAATACTTGAAAAAAATACATGTGTGCAGTTCTCTCGCGGTAGAGGTGAAACCTTCAGAAAACTAAAGTAGATCTGAATGGGAGGCTACGAAGCACCGCACAAAGAGGAGACCGATTATTCTATCACATTCTCTCGCACGCTAAATCCTGTAGATGTATGTGTTTGCCTCTTTTTAGTATCACTATATTTACTTTTTAGTGAATATATCTATACTTTTTGACTTAATACACGTAAGTACTCATGGTGCGATATATAAAAGTAGGTAAACCTTCTAATATAAGGGTAGGAGAGACCAAGAATGACAGATTCATGATGTTTAATGACTGTTTCCTTTTGTTAGTTCCTACGCATAATCGAAACGGGCCTTCCCCATAAAGTATGCACTGGTTTCCCAGTACGAGTTCAACTACCTTATATAGCGGAAGGTCAAAACTATTGATGGAATACTAATGCCTGATGATAAATCTCAGGCCGTATTAATGCATATACAGGGTGCTGCTGAATTTAATTTAAATATATCATTTAAATAAACACGAAAAAAAAACTAATTTTCGTGAACAAAAAAAAAACTAATTATGTAAGTAGGAAATACTTTTTTTTTAAAGTGAAAACTTCTTTAAAACGGTTGTGATTTGAAACTAGACGAAACTAAAATGCGACTCTAAAAAGAGGCAAACACATATATCTATAGGTTTTAGCCTGCAAGAGAAAGAGATAGAATAACCGGTCTCCTCTTTGTGCGGTGCTTCGTAGCCTCCCATTCAGATCTACTTTAGTTTTCTGAAGGTTTCACCTCTACCGCGAGAGAACTGCACACATGTATTTTTTTCAAGTACCAACCAGTATCGACATACAAAATGTATGAAAGTTCTAGAATAGCCTACAAATTAGGAAACCCATTAAAAATTTTTTTTTTTTTTACATTAACTCCACACAGGAGGCCCTGAGGAAAAAATAATTTCCCTCAGGGCCTATGTCATCTTTGAGGATGCTGTGTGGAGGGTGTTTTTGAGGAGAGGAAGGAGTGAACATGGGTCTTGAAGAGACCCATATTGTAGGAGGGAGGAAACACAGAGGCCGGCAAATCGTTCCACAGCCGAGCTGTTGAACTCAAGAACGAGTCGTAGAAACGACCCGTTCTCATGTGACTAATGTCAACCGTGTACAAATGTTGAGCGCGCGTTTGGCGTGTTTCGCGACTATGCACCGGTGCCGAGGGGATCAATGACGCTAGTTCCTCGGAGCATCTTCCATTGTAATACCGGTAGAACAAGGACAGCATTCCCACCTGGCGCCTGTGCTCTAAAGATTGCAATCCGTTAGTTAAATTAGGAGAATCTATCAAACGGACCGCCCGTTTCTGCACAGAGTCAAGGGTTTTTTTCAGGTATTTTGGGGCTCCAGACCAGAGGTGGCTGCCAAATTCAACCGTGGGGCGCACTTGCGATTTGTACAGGGCTAGCAGTTGTGTACTATTAAAGTATCTGCGTGCCCTGTACAGTATGCCCAGTTTCTGAGAGGCTAACTTAACTCTGGCCTCGATGGAGCCCCCGTACCTGAGCTGGTCACTTAGTTACACCAAGCATATCAATGGAAGGCCTGTTCGGGAGAATGCTTCCGTTGAAGGAGACTAGATTATCATTTCGATCCCTTTTAGACGTGATCAGACATGATTGGGTCTTTGAAACATTAAATTCGACGAGGTTATTCTTACCCCAAGAGGAAACACTCTCGAGGTAACCGTCCATTCTTTGTTTCAAAGCCCTCCGAGCCATTGGGGTTTGTGAGCCCTTTGGAGGTTTGTCAAACAAAAAGCTATCATGGACTGTACTGTCGTCCGCGTAGCAATGAATCGGTGCACACGTCAAGAGGTCATTGATGTGCAACAAAAACAAAGTCGGAGACAGAACCGATCCCTGTGGGACGCCAGCATTTATCGAATGCGAGGAAGAGGTGAAACCATCAGCAACCGCCTGAATCGACCTCTCCCTCAAAAAGTCGGCAATCCACATACACAAGGATGCGGGAAGTCCGTAAGAAGGCAATTTAAATGAAGCAATAAAAGAATCAAATTGGCCAGGAGAATGAGGCGGAGAAAAGGAAGGTGGGGAAGTACCTTACTATTCAGATCCGGTCACCAAACACGGTTAAAGCCATTTCAATTAACATTTCGATTCTATTGTCAAAATATGTACTACACCATACGAGTATGTAAAAGCCCTACGGGGGTTTAAATAAATAAATTTTATTTTTAATGAATAAATTAACGTAACGGCCGGGTTCGTAGCCAAAGATCGTAATCATTCACGTAACCACGTGACCACGGAGGCCGTCTGGCGGTTGGCGTGATATTTCAATAATATTTAGTTGAAGCTCTCCATCACATTGTTACCAATTTCAATATCAGGTTTATTTTAAAACACCTGCTTTGTAACATTCTTTTTCAATAGCAAAGGGATAAAACCTTCCAAATTTTCGAAACATTAGATTTGGATTTAAAATTACATTAGATAACTGTTTACTCAAATATCTGTTCCAACTTAATCTTTTGTGATATTTGATACTTGTCAAGCAAATCACAAAATAATATATATAACTGTACAAATTTCGTGACCTTTCCCTTGCACCTTACATGGCTATTCATATTGGCGTTTTGGCATAGTTACATAGAAAATATACTGTCTATTGTTGTTGATCCGCCGACAGTCATTCGGCGGTACGTCCTCTCTGCACATCCCTTCGGGGTTATATTTTGCGTAATTAGGATTAGGTATACCGTATTTTACCTAAACCGATGATACCTAAACCGGCCGGAACTGTCAGCGGATCAACTGTTATGGAACTATGCCAAATAGCCATGAGTTGCCAGGGATACATATTCGTTTTGCTTTTGGCGTTTTGTCGTCTTGCCTCAATTTTCAGGAAATAGTTTATTAGCACATCCTGTATTTTGAGTTTTTTTTTACCATAAAGTATGCCAATACTTACATATGTATCGTATGTAGATGTACGTGCATGTGTAGATATTTCAAGTGAGTGAATTTATTTTGTATAAAATGCTAAATAATTTAATTCGCTTTCGAAGAAAGATATATTTTACAGTGACGATTCATTTCCTTTGCAAAGATGCTTGAATATAAATTCTTTTCGACTACCAAGTGGGATTATCGAAGGCATGATTTGGGTAATAAAATACTGAAGTCTATATCTCTGGCCAGTCAAGGAAAACAAGATATATTATGTATAATTAACCCATCAGGCTTCGACAAAATTCTGTTAAAATATTTCCATTTTGCAATAAAATCCAAATAAATGGAATTTTGTGAACGTATCCGAAAACTAAAAACTGTTTTTGAAAAGTGATGAAATACCCTTTCAAATTGTACATAGCATTAGATATAACCATGTTATTTTTAAAATATAAAAAAATTTAATGCAAACTTTAAAAAGTTTTAAAAATGGCAAACCTAAAGTTTTTTTCGCACGCACACAAATACTAGATAAATGTATTATAAACTATACTTTTTTTTTGTTTCACGTAAAGTCTTCACAAAAAAATTCTAAAGTTTATTTTTTTTTTAAATTGCGGTGGGAAACTTTGGATTCATGAAGGTATACCTTTTAATTATTTAATGGTTAATTTTTAGATCTTAAAATAAAGCTTGGTATCTTCTATTTCTTACACTGTTATTTATTTTCTATACACTATTATTTGTCTTTCTAATTATAAAACCATTTAGTAACATTTCAAGTTGCCTAGAGTAGGAGTTGTATATAATCCAGGTGGTGTAACATTAGTCTGGTACATCTTTCCTTGAAGTTTTATAGGCATTTACGATTCACATAAGATTCCTGTTTCGGATCTAAATTTCATCCATCCCACACCTATTCTGTGGTCGAAATCCGTTGCACATCCTCCGTCTCTGTGAATGAGTAAGATACTTAAATGAGTCACAGTTGGCTAATGTTACTCCATCCAGTTGCATCGAAGGAGTTACATCATTTGTGTCTTCTAATAGCAAGTACAAATATTCAGTCTTTTTCCTGCAATTTTTTAGGCCACTATCCTCCAGGATCTTTCTCCACCTTTCCAGGCTATTCTGTAAGTCACAATGATTATCTGCTATCAGTACTACACCATCTTACAATGCAAAAAGCAGTCTTAAGAATACTGTTAATTTCTTGAACCGTTAGATAATTCATGACCATTGTGAATAGCAGTGGGCTGAGGACAGATCCTTGGTGTACCCCCACTTAAATTGGATATTTTGGTGATCATACATGACCGTAACCATCACAATTAAATATAAGATTTCAATGTATCCTCATTAGCGGGGTTGTTTAAGGGTTTATAAACTCATTGGGTTAATAAGGACATTGTCAGAAGGGTGAATGCGAGTTATTCACTTAACTACTCGGACCCATAAGCTTGTTTTCAAACTACCTACAACATTGCCAGATATATGTAATGACGAATGAGGCGTACCTGACTTATTAAAGAATTATCATTATGTTTTTAATTATTAAAAATATTCACTTACAGACCACCATAACAAGGGCACGTGACTAGCATGGTGGTCGAAAATTCCACAAAATATGTAACCTTCAAAGCAATGAATAAAAAAAATTAAAAAAAGAAACTTAAAGAAAAAGGAGAACTGAATTGAATGCCGTAGTAGCTAATTAATGTTATAAATTAATGGCGGTGCGGACAGCAGTCTACGATTAAGTTCTGATATTAACCCTGATGCCCGGGGCACGCAGATTCAATTAACTGGCAGATGAAGGACGAAAGTAGACTGTTGAAATGAGATCCCCGAAATGGCTGAAGGGTATCTGTGGTAAAACTACGGAACATCTTATTACATGATTAACAAAATAAAGAAAGTGATGCTAAGATCAATTTGAGATGTAGGACGGATGAAACAGAAAGCATGTCAAGAGAATGATTTGCATCGCAAATCGGAAGAAGGCGGGGTCGCCCTAGAAAGAAACGAAGCGGTCAAGTGAATCAAAATCTCTATTGTTCATACTCTATATCAATGACATGGTGAAAATATTTTCAAAATGCAAAGTACGACTATTTGCCGATGATACACTAATATACTTAATTGGTGATAACTACGAAGAACTAATAAATATTTTTAATAATGAACTAAATAATGTATCAAGATGGCTAAAAATAAATAAGCTTAAATTAAATACAAAAAAAAAACAAAATGTATGGTGATTGGGTATAAGAAGACATCCAGTGAAAGCAAAATTAAAATTGACGGTGAAATTATTGAAAGTGTGACTGAAATGAAATACCTAGGAGTTATATTAGATTCCAAACTACTTTAACAAACATGCTGAATATACCCAAAAGAAAATTGGAAAAAAAGTATCTTTTTTGGGAAGAATACGGCAAAAACTTTCTAGAAAAACTGCAGTCACTATTTATAATTCAATTATTGCTCCACACTTTAATTACTGCTCAACTATCCTTTTCCTGTGTAATGAACGAGAACAAAATAAGTTTCAAATTCTCCAAAACAGGGCAATGAGAATAATACTTCGACGAAATAGATTCTCAAAAGTAAATAAAATGTTAAAGGAACTAAATTGGCTAACCGTGAAACAGATGTTGACCCTGCACACGATGATATTTATCCATAAAATAGTGAACAACATGTTACCAAAATACTTCTCAAACAAAATTATATACAACAAGGACATTCACAGACATAATACAAGGACTTGCAAGGAAATCAGACTACAAAAAAAGGACAAAACGAATACGCAGAACAGTTTACTATACAAAGGGATGAAGTTATACAACACTCTACCAGAAACTTTAAAGGCCGCACCAATTGGAAAGTTCAAAATTTATTGTAGGAGATACATAGAACAAGAAAAAATATAGTTTGAAATATGAAATGATATAATTAATTAGGAAATTGTAAACTTAAATGTACAATTTACTAAAATAAAACAAATAAATAAATAAATAAATAAAAATTTTATTCGGATTATGTCAAAAGTTAAAAATCTTAAAGAGATATGTGTCATTCTATCCACTCTACTTACCTCCGGCGAAATGACGTAGTAGTTATTTAGTTAGTCATTGTCAGACATGCTTTTTGTCATATACCTCTACGTATAACTTTGTTGGCTAGCACGTAGGTACAGAGCACCAATAATAATTTGTAATTCAAAATCAGTCCGTATGCGAAATACACGCCAAGTGAAATAGCTACATACTCTCACGGGACTTGAACATTTCCTGGTGATGCCTTGTCTAGGCATAGAACAACCGGGCTCTGGGAACTTTGAAAGCAACCCGATCTCCAGAAATTTCAACAAACCACGTAGTCTGATCAAAAATACCCAACCATTCGTTCATCAATATTTGTGATCTTGTTTTGATGAAACCCTTTTTGGCTAGGTGTCTTGAGAAAACAGTGGCAATTTGAGGATTCAGAACCTGTCTGTGGCCGGATGTACATTTTCTCACAGAACCGTATACATTGGTGGAGATCTTTACTGAATTTTTATGTCGCCATTACATCATTGTTGTACAACAAAGCCACAGGAGTCCATCAATTAGGCGTACCTGTGTCATGTTATGTTTTGGCCTGTTCAGTATGCGCCGCGGGATTTGATAAAACAATGATGGCAATCGGTTTGTGAAAGCACATGCAACTGGTTTTGAGGTGAGCATATTTATGGGTTTTTACCAACATAATTTGAATAACAATTATTGTCATGCCGTAAAGCAATATATATTTTATTAAAGATAATTCTTACTTCTTATTGTGAAGAATCCCGCAACAGAAGACGGAATAGTTACTACGTGCAATGTGCACACAGTGCTGTCAGAATTCATTAAAACGTCCAGAGAACACACACTTTACACGACAATATGATAACAAATTTTAACACTATACATACTCACTACGGTAAGCAATCCATTGCTTACCGTAGTGAGTATGTATAGTGTTAAAATTTGCCTTCCAGACAACATTGAAAATGAAAAAAGTCAAAGTACATTTAAATTTTTATTTATTTATTTTAATGTTTGATCAACAAAAAAATGAAATTGATAAATATTGTATTGTAAAATGTATTTATTTTAGTTATTCCTAGTTAAATAAGTGAAAATGTAATCTAGCGGCTTTCATGTGGTGTCTGAACAATAGACACCCTTTATTTTAAAATTGATAATTTCCGAAAAACGGTTATATAAATGTCTTTTGAAAATATTTATTTTACAACTAATAACAATACCTAATAGCAGAAGGCGGTAAAAAAGATGAACCATGTGATAATGTTGTGCATACGCAGTGGCGGTCCGTGAGTTTTCAGTGAGCTAAAGTGCTAAGATTGAAAAATACGACGTTATTGATATTGTTGTAGCAATTTTTTTTTTTTTTTAATTAAAAAATTCAATCTTTTGTATAAAGATCTACAGACAAAAAGTTGAGATTTTAAAGAAAAAAAAATCAATTTCAGCTCAAACAAAATCTATAATGTCGTATTTTCAATCTCAGCGTTCTAGCTCACTGAAAACTCACGGACCGCCACTTCTTTTTGGTAGAATAGTAGAATAGAACAGATTAGAAGAAACATTATTTTGTTAACATTTTCGCGGTATCTGTAAAAAAAATTATATCTACCCGTGTAATATGTGAGTACGTATTGAATAACTTGGGAGGTTTTTTAAACAATATAAGATCATGCATTTCTTCCATTAAAACTAAGCACGTATTCGTTTGTATGTGTACCTTCTCGTAATATATTATTAAAGCTGAGATTACCAAAAACCATTTCACCATAAATTCCGTGATAAAATGTGAACATCCTGTGACTCAAAGATGTTCAAAGTTTTATTAAAAAAAAAAAAAAAAACAGATATTATAAAGTAGTAGATGACCCGGCAGTTGAATCCCCGACAATCCCTGAAATTATGATAATTATAAAATTATAATTTTTTGTACATTTCAATTTCAAACCTAAAATCGACATCGAAAATACCTTTAGCAATAAGTTGGTATGGATATCAAACAAATTTATTTACAGTGTCAATTATTTGAATTCTCTGGCCTGTACAGTATAAATACAGACAAGTTGTTTTATCCGTGATGTAATTGAAGGAAAATATGTTTTATGCTTTTGTTATTCGGCGGTACACCTTCCTCTCTTCTTTCTTCATCACACCTCTTTGGGAACACATTTTTGTTTACACACACATAGGTACACCTATTTTCATACAATATTAAACATACGTAGGTACACCTATTTTCCCTAAACCGACTGCATTTTGTATGTAAGTATGCTGGGGATTAATTGTTGGGGAATCAACTGCCATGGAATCGTCTTAGTGGTACTTTCACCCACGATAATTAAAATTCTTAAATTAAAAATTATATTAGAAGAAAATGATGTGCAAGTATATCGTCAAGGAAAGAAAACATTGTCATTCTCGAATCTCTTTGAACCCACACAAAAAATTTAATCAAAATCGGTCCAGCCGTTTAGGAGGAGTTCAGTGACATACACACGGACAGAAAAAAAATATATATTAAGATTATGCTTTCAATGGGAATACCGAGTTTAAAATTAATGTGTCGTAGGAATTTGTGTTGAACTTTTTCGATTAAACTAAACTAAAGGAAACCCACTTAGCATTTTAGGCTTTAGGCGGTAGCTCTGTCTAGATGGTTATCTCATCTGTGAATAACCCCTGTTTCTCATTAACAGTCTAGGAATCCATCTTATGACGCTAGAATTGCGAAGGTCATCTGTTACGTCCCCGAAGAAAACGGAGTCTTCTTTCAAATTGCAATCAAATGTTAAGTCAAAACGTGACTTATTGAAGTTACTTATTTCCTCGTGAACGCGAGATTTCATTATTTCGTCGCTCTAGTTCGTTTTTGTCCAACAGACCATTTTTAGCGAAATTGAGTTAAGTATGCAGTTGTTCTCAGAAAGTCTTTATTTATACAATACAAGTGAAAAAAAAAACATTAAAAAATTTCGTAAAGGGTTTTCAAAACGCAGTTTGTCTTACGTCCTCCAAAATGAAACAACATTTCGAGCGTGTCAATCCAACATCCACACGTTGGCCAAAAGAACCCTTCGTTTTTAAACCGGCCGTTCAGTCACATTTCATATAAATTTCTCCAACATCCAAGCGATATCTTGGCCTACGTGTTAAATTTGAACTCTCGGTTGCGGGCGTATCTCTCTAACAGACCAAACAGCCAATAGCATCGCAGTTGAGGACCACGTGATTGCTCTCATTTCAAACATTCGTTCGGAAGTAAACACCTTCACTTGTGATTTTACTATTTACAAAGTTATTTTAGTGGTTTTCTGGGAGATTTCTCCACACAAAGTTCCTAATGATGTACACTGTAGAAAAAAACAAAAATTCCCAAGGAAAACAACGCAGGAAATTAATATTTCATTATTTTCTCAATAAATTGTTTCAACTGATCGTTCGTTACAGGGTGATTATAAGTAATGACAATTTACAATATTTTATGTAAACATAATATATTATATAATCGAAATACCCAATGCTATTATAACCACTCTGCAACGAATATATTACCTATGTATACATAATATATTATCATACATGCCGAGTTCTATATGATAGAGAAATATCTTAAGATATGTTATGTTTGTGTACCCATAAATATCTTATTACTGAAATCTTCGTGGGAGAATTGTACACTGAATGATAATGAAAGCATTTCTTTTTTTTAATACTTTATTGAGTGCCTGAAATTTCTGTGTTCGTTTATTTCATACCTATTCCAGTTTTTTTTGTTCAGAGCTATTGAATGTCAATAAAAACCTTATTACTATTCGCACATTTTTAATGTTCATCCTATACATTTTACTTATTTATTTCCTAGATCCATTTCCAGTTACTTTTATTCCATTTCCAGTTACTTTTATTCCTTTTATTATTACAGTTACTTTTATTCTAATAACCCGTAACCCTTGTAATAATTTGGCCCAACTAAGTTGTGTCTCAAACACCGGAACACACTATTGTTATGGAGCTAAATGTGGTTAGAAAGGTTTTATGATCTCTTTTTGACAAGTCTATTTATTTCTATTACACAATATATTGTGTAGTAGAAATAAATCGTATCCCATGTGTTTAAACAAAGAATCAGGTTTAAAAAGAATTCGTCGTCTATTGTTTTACACATTTCTAAAGAACTTGTAGCTATCTATTATGTTTCGAAATCCTTTGAATTATCTTTTTATATTTTTAAATGTTGGATACCACACTTCTGTTATAAGACGGCGGCCTCCCGTGGTCGAGGGGTAAGGCACCCGACTAACGATCCGGAAGTCGTGGGTTTCAATCCCAGCGTGCACAAGTAATTTTTATTTTAATAGTTTTTTTGTAATTTGGGAGGCGGGTACGGGTACCGCTGTCCCTGGAACCATTTATTGGATAACCAACACCTCTGCCGTAGGTTACCTCAAGTGGTTCGCTACATTTGTCCAGGTCATGGCGGCGCACCGCAATTGGAGGGATGGATTCATACGTCCGTTACTCTCAGACACACCGACCCCCAGATTCCTACCCACCCCTTATACCTTTTTTCTTCCTTCCTATCCTTCCCTTACTTAAAAATACCCTCCACATAGCATCCCCTAAGATGACATAGAAACTGAGGGAAATTAATTTTCCTCAGGGCCTCCTGTGTGGAGTTAATGTAAAAAAATAATAATATTTCACAACTTAATTAATAAAATAAAAACGTACATGTATAAGTGTGCTTTTTAATGATCAAAAAGTGAAATAACACAAATCAATAAAAAAGGATGTATATGTAAAATATGGTTCCATGCCAACTGAGAATAAAGTCGACCCAACACCTCTTTGAAAAGTCATTAAAAGCTATGAAAAAAAAATATTTTAAAATAACCCATAATCCTTACCTAACGAAACTTATTTAATCAATTTTTTATAATTTTTTTTCATCACTTCTAATGACTTTTCTGAGGTGGTTCTGAGTTGGGTTTATTCTGACTTGTCCGGTCACCGTAAAATATTATATATGGTATATTTGCGGCACGTTCCAGAGTCGAAGATACTTTCAGTATCACCCTGGTGTAAGACCACCATTTTAAATTGAAGCACTGCCTAAAAAATCATTAGCCGGTTTGATAACTAGATCTGAATAGCCAGGCACTTAACAACCTTCCTAACTGCTTCCCTTCCCCGCTACATTCAGTCTCACAAATACCCCGATTGGGTATGTCATAGTCTGACTGGCTCCATGCAGTTGGGATTTGGGATCTTGGGCGGTATTTTAAACTCGTTTCCCAATCAAGTGATAAATTATTTCTAAAAAAATTGTCGAATGTTCTCATAAACTATTTAAAAACCACACCCGAATATTTAGGTCTCACCTCGAAAACATACGACACCTAAAACTAAATCTTTGAGTATCAAAATTCAATGATTTGAAATTCTTTCCGATCTCCCTGTAATACCAAGCACGTTAGATAAAGCAACTTTACGCAAGAGTTAAGCACTCTTGTCCAATATCCAGTCCTTTATCCAATATCCAACTTTCGCAAACAAGAATTCGTCACTTTGGCCAACATCCAAATTAAAAACGTGTTTTCTGCGTAATTATAAACATTTAGAACTTATTGTTTATAAAAAATATAATTTCTAAAACTTTAAAATATTTTAATAGACTAACAATTTAGCTTATTTCATTATATATGCCTTTTTCGTAAAAAAAACTTCAAAGCGCTATTTCTCACGATTTACGTTTTGGTCTGTTGGACAAAAACGAACTAAAGCGACGATTTAACAAAGAAATAGAGAAATTAGTTTTCCACAGCTTGAGATGCTCAGGGAGTTCGTAAGTTCGGGTAAACACGCACTATTGCATTTAATGCTAACAGAGTGTCGTCGACCAGTGAAAAATATTACGGATTTCAGTCTGGTCACGCCTCGGGTAAGTAATAACACTGATAGTGCTGTGGTCGGAATATTGATACTGGCGAAAAAAGTACGATAAGTGAATAAAAAAGTACCTAACTATCTTTTATATCAAATTGAAAATCCTATTTAGAAGAGACAGCCAAATTTGGCGCCATCTTGAACAATCGAAATAAAAATCAAACAACTGAAATTTCTTAATTTAGAGATATGACTCTGTTTAGTAAAAATGATAATGGCAAATGCAAACATATACATAAACAACAAAATGCACTAGATAGCTAGAAATATTAAAATATTTAAAAAAAGATCTTTGGTAATGCTGTTAGGGAAAAGAAAGGTGAGGAATTTCCGGGAAGGATAAAAGTATGAGGGGGTGGGTAGTTGGGTAGGAATCTGGGGGTCTATGTGTCTAGGAGTGACGGACGTATGGAATCCATCCTTCCCACTGCAGTGCAAGGCAATGGGTTGACAGAGTCCTGGTGGAGAGGTCAAAAGGTCTCCCTCAACCAGTCTCTCCCGATCCGGCCCGCCACGCAGTTGGTGGGCATATGCATCCGCCACTAAGACCTAGGCGAATCTAACTCCATGAATCCGGGCACCCCTGCTAAGTCACTAAACGTAGCGAACTGCTTGGGTGACCTACGGCGGAGGTTAGGTTATCCAATAAAAATCCATACCCGCCTCCCAAATTGAGTTACAAATATGTTTTAGAAAAATAAATATTTTCTGTTAAGCATATAAAAAGCAGTTCGTGCTGTATGTATTAAAAGAGAATAGTTAATAGATGTTATTTGCTAAATGATGTACGCATTTCAACAGGGTCAAGAAGTTGATTCAATTCCTGATCATTATTTTTTTGTGGAGAGGTTGTTGTGGTATCGATTGCCGGGTTTAATGGGACTTACTGAAATGTCTTTTCATCTGTCGCAATAAATGGGCTCGGCAATAGTAGTTAAATACGCACCCGCAACTGCAAGAAGTGCCTATACAGCCTATTGCCGTAACGCTCCGTAACCCAGTTACAGCCGTTTCCTGCTTCTCAGCGATGGATGAACGGTGACTACCAGAAAGAACACTGCCTCCCACGGAGATTGGGACTTAGAATACCGCGGACGTTGCAACTAAATGTATCAAAACAACTTTACCCAGGTACGAGAAAACATTCCAGAAAAGTATTCCAAAAAGTAATTCTAATTTATTTATTACTAGCGAGTTCCCGGCATGCGTTGCTATGTCACTTAATAAAGAAATTGTTTCTCCCTGCGTGTCCTTTCTCATTCGTCCCGTTCCCCTTCCGCCTCCCCTTCCTCTCCCGCATCCCCTTCCCCTCTCGCGTTCCCATTCCGCCTTCCCTTCCCTTCTCTGTCCCGCGAACCCCACTCCCGAGTTCTCCTTCCCCCTCCCAAGTTACCCTCCCGGATTTGCCTCCCCCTCCCGCGAATCCCCCTCCCGAGTTACCCTCCCCTTTCCCGCGTTCCCCTCCTCCCTCCCGGATTATGTACATTCATTCCCGGGACATTCAGTTTTCAAACAGAATGTCCCAGGAATTCAGATCGCAATTTTTTATACAAATTTCATAATGCCAGAGCCCACAAGTATATACAGAAACCATCGCTGGCAGGCACACATCAAACCCACAAAGTTTCATCGCAATCGGATGAACTGTTAGCAACGCATAATTTCATGATATAGTAAGAATCGCGGGCATGCGCACATCAAATCCCCAAAGTTTCATCCCAATCGGATAAATGGTTTAGCAACGCAGAGCATACATATATACATAGACAGAAGCAAACATATTTTCAGTTTTATATACACGTATAGATTTACATTAAACTAAAAGATACTCAACAAATCTGCAAAAACATAGCGTAATAGAATAGTCGCTTTCACGGTCCTCCTCACTAGGGATTCCTGTTCCAAAGTTGTTGTGTTGGTGTTACTTCATAATTTTAATAATTTCCTCATCTTCATGTTTTTAGATTTCATCTTCATGCTGGTTGATTTCGTCATCTTCATATTTAATAATAATAGTTTATTTCAGTATGTGTGCAAGGGTAGTTCCATGCTATACATACCGTATTTTGAAATGACAAAAATAAATTAGACAATAAAAAGAAAAAGTAGTTAACCAAACAAACAAACCTAAAATAAAAGAAAAACTATTAAGCATGAATAATATGAAAAATGAGACTGAAATAATTATTAAATACAAAAATGAATGAAATTAACCATTTACGGTAGACATTTGATCGTCTCCCGTCTCCAGAAGGCCATCAGGGGGGACTCCATCCTGGCAATCATGGCAGTGATGATGGTATTCTCCGATTGGCGTAGCCATTATTTATTGTCTAATATATCTGATCACAACTTATTTGCGCAATTACACATCTGCCCTGATGATGGACACAATGCTGTCCGAAACGTTGGCTAAAGAAGGAGGTAGCGCAACACGGCATAACACCGCAAAAACAAAGAAACGAAAATACTTTTGGCTGTAAAAATCCAAAAAACTTATTTGCGCCATATTTGTTGACTGTTGACTTCCTCATCTTCATGTTTTTTATTGTAGGTTGTTGAGTTGGTGATACTTCAAAGTTTTTTATGTTTTCCTCATCTTCATTTTTATTTACCCATATTTCGATGTGATTTTTAAACTTATTTATTTTCATGGAATTTTTAATATCATTTGGAAAGGCATTACACAATTGTGTTTCGAGGAATTTATGATTTGCTCATCAAAGGATATTTAATTTTGGAATATTAGGTAGATTTCAGGTTTTTGTCTCTGCAGAGTGGGTTGGTCATTACATAATTAAGGTACTAATTTTTATTCTAAAGTTAAATTTCGGTAGGCTATTTATAACCTACCCCGAGAAACTCGCACACTATTTTTCGGATTAATTCTTGTCGACAAAAGCCAGATAAATACCCCAATTACTCATGCAGTATAATTTACGGCGGAATCGCGTGTTTCGCTGTTTTAAGAGCCACTTTTTGGAGAGCCCACGAATCATTACAGAACTTCGACGATATTTGCCACAGGAAGCATCCACAGCCTCGCCTTCCTATTACAGATCGCTGGTCTCAAGGTATTACTGAACAAGTGCAATAGCATAGTTCGAGCACCATTTGTCATACACGAAAGAACATGAAACGCCAAGAAATAAATAGTAATAGATATGAAATATTCAATTAATATTTTTTCTTTTTCGCCGGAACGACAATTCGATATTCATTTATGGCTAGGAAAATTAAAGTTGAATCGATAATATTTCTTAATATATTGGGATTGAAAGGTATTGCTAGGAGGCTAGTATTAGAACAAGGCAATTACTTATATGATGAAATTGAACTAACTCTAAACCTTTCTCCTTTAGAAAACCATCGGAAAAAATCTGATCTCATTTGTTTCTTCAAAATTATCAACTGTATTATTGATTCATCTGCATTACTACAACTCATCCCATTCAATATACCTTCCTGTAGACTCAGAAATAATGAAATGCTCTTCCTCAATCACTCGACTAATTATGGATATAATCCACCACTGTCCAGATTGTGTGGAATTGTCAATTTAAGTCAAGACCTTGATTTTTTTCGTATAAGCCTAAATAATTTTTGTCGATCACTAAACAATTGAAGATATTTTATAACTGTTTTGAATTCTAGGTAAGTCTTGACTTGACTGATCACTTCTATTTTATTATGTTTATCTCTGATTTGTCTTTGCTTTCATTTACCATCATTTATTCTTAAAATGTGCATTTTTCCAAATGTCCAAATACAGTGTTATTTTATTGTAAATTGGAAGAAAGTCCTATAATAAATAATTAAATATATTCATTCGTCCGACCTAGTTTAATGGGTTTAGTGAAACTTATTTAACAGTAGTAATGTGCATACTTTTAAAATTTTTTTAAATGTGAATATCGCACGAGTCCCTATTGTTCCCGCCTGAAGCCAGTGAGACCATGGCATCCCCAATTGGGTTATGTTGTGAGGTTGAAGATAGTTGGGAGGGGAAGAGAAAGCTGGCGACGTTCCTGGCTATTCAGATCTAGTCATCAAACATGGCAAAAGTTATTTCAAGCAACGTTTCACTTTTGAATGGTGATCTTACACCAGGTCGATACTGATAGCATCTTCCACACTGGAACACGCCGCAAATAAACCTTACACTTTTGTACATGATTAAATCGTGAAATTTTTTTCAAGACCTTGGTATTGCTAGTCGAGAGCCTTACTCCTCGAAAGCCTTACTAATCATCAAAATTAAATGACGTCAAAATACTCAAATATAAATACGCATAGAATATTAAATATGTTTCCAATCAATTCGTTCTGACATTTTTGTTCCATGACGACAAGCTTTTGTACATACATATAAGCTTTTTTGAATACTCAGAAACATCCCGATCCACATAATATTTTATTGACGGTTGTCATCACGGAACAAAAACTGTCGGAACGAATTGAGAGAAACCATATTTAATATTCTATGCGTGTTTACATTTAAGTATTTTGAATTCATTTAACTATTTTGACGACCTCACAGGAGGTGTCAAAAATTAATAATTTCTATTGCAAATTTTACTTTTTGATAACTGTTCCGCTAATTTATTACACATGTTGGTAAAAGCCCGTACGGGCGTGTAATAAATATGAATTTTTATTTAATGAAACTTATTGAACTGATTTGTACAATTTTATATAGTAATGAAACTACAAATACCCCCGACTGTGCAGAAACGGGCGGTCCGTTTGATAGATTCTCCCATCTTAACGAACGGGTTGCAATCTTTAGAGCACAGGCGTCGGGTGGGAATGCTATCCATGTTCTACCGGTATTTCAATGGAAGATGCTCTGAGGAACTAGCGTCATTGATCCCTTCGGCACCGGTGCATAGTCGGGATACACGCCAAACGCGCGCCCAACATATGTACACGGTTGACATTTGTCACATGAGAACGGGTCGTTTTTTCGACTCGTTCTTGAGTTCAACAGCTCGGCTATGGAACGATTTGCCGGCATCTATGTTTCCTCCCTCCTACAACATGGGTCTCTTCAAGACCAATGTTCATTCCTTCCTCTCCTCAAAAAGACCCTCCACACAGCATCCCAGATGACATAGGCCCTGAGGGGAATTATTTTCCTCAGGGCCTCCTGTGTGGAGTTAATGTAAAAAAAAAACATACTTTTATGATGCCCATACTTGTCATGTTGAATCCGTTCAACATCGGTTCTTATGGTAGGGGAGCCCTGGTGGCTAAATGGGTAGTTACTCGAGCGTTGTGGATTGCGAAGATTAGATGCTAAAAAGAAAAAAAGTTTATATGATATATGCCCTTTCACTGGTGAGGGGAGCGAGTATAAATTTTCAAAAATGTTAAAAAAAATAGTCACATTGACATACTAGAGTGCGTCAGATTTTAATAGCGTATACGCCCTACGTGTTTCTGGTTATGGAGAGATATTAATCTGACGACTTTCTTGGTGGAGGTGGCCGTACGAAGAGGTAGAAAATTGAAAAAAAATTATTCGAGCTCGTCAGATATGTTAAGTGAACCTTAAAATATGTCCTATTCAAAAGACTGACGATTTTGACGTAACCTAAACTCATGGCTGATTTTTAAAAATGTAAAAAAAAATCATCACCTTGAAATACTCGAGCGCGTCAGATTTTTATACAGACGGTTCAGCTTGATGTCCTTGTCGTGCTGATCTATAATCTGACAATTATGTGGAGGGATTTTCTTAATCTGACAATTTAAAAAAAAAAAATTAATTACTGAATAGAATTACAATGACCAAAAAATAATATGTAACGATAAAAAAAGTTAATATAAACGTAAAATTTTATAATGTATTTGTAAAAAAATCGCTTAGTGTAAAAAAAGGTTAAGAATGAGTTTTTAATCGTTGTCATCATCAGTGGAATCGTCTTCGTATTGCAAGTTCGAATCGATTTGGTCTGCACGCACCACACTTTAGTGATGATTTTAACTACTTCGGCTTGTAGAAATCGTCAGATTATATTATTTTCGTGATCCTTATATGATTTCCTTAAAAATAAAAAATAAATGAACCGCGCTCGAGTAAATCTACTTGACGTTTTTTTTGCAACTTTGTGCCTCGCCAATTTTTTTTAATTATTGAAATGTAAACTTTTCTGCTGGTAATCAACTAACCTTACCTTAATCTGACACGCTCAAGTATTTTTGGGGATCGATTTTTTTTTACTAATCTGATCGGTTGTTCTAGACGCACCCACCAATATTAAGGGTTCATATATGGTGGTAAATCATAACAGGGTGCAAGGTATCTCCCCTTAGTTATTCTGTCGCACTTACTATTAGTGATGATTTTAGCTACTTCGGCTTGTGGAAATCGTCAGATTATATTATTATCGTGATCCTTACATGATTTTCTTCAAAATAAAAAAAAAATGAACCGCGCTCGAGTAAATCCACGTGACGTTTTTTTTTGCAACTTTGTGACTCGCCAATTTTCTTACGTCACATTCAAATCGTCAGATTATTGAAATGTAAACTTTTCTGGGTGTAATTAACTCACCTTACCTTAATCTGACGCGCTCGAGTAACTTTGAGGATCGATTTTTTTTACTAATCTGACCGGTTGTTCTAGACGCACCCACCAATATTAAGGGTTCATATATGGTGGTAGTTCATAACAGGGTGCAAGGTATCTCCCATTAGTTATTCTGACGCGCTTGAGTAAATCCCAAAATCCCTGCTGGGCCTCCCCTACTATTAGGAGGGTTTACTAGGAGGCCAAATTTAGAAAGAGGCTACTAAACTAATTCTAAACCTTTCTCATTAAGAAGACTGTCAAAATTATCAATTGCATTATTGATTCACTTACATTCCTACAATTCATCCCTTTCAATATACCTTCCCGTAGACCCAGAAATAATGAACTGTTTTCCCTCAATCAACGCTTGACTCATTACGGATATTATTCACCTCTGTCCAGAATGTATAGACTGGTTAACTTAAGAGCCATTAACCAGCGGCTGAGAATTTAAATATCGTCGAACGATGATCTTGCGATCGTACCCTTGCAACGGTACAGGGCGGTTCCGACGAGAAAGATTAATTATTCTCCATACCAGCATTTTAACATAATAACTCAATATCGATTTTATTTCATTTCAAATTTGCTTTGATAAATACCCACATTCAAAAATGCTCAAACCCGTGATAATAAAACGGTTAATATTACGTACTTTTTGTAATTATTTTTTGATCATAAGTATTTATTTTTCTTCAATAATGGCCAAGCAAAATGAGAATGTAATTTTTTTTTAAATATATTAGTTTGTAAGACCGTTAAAAAATAGACAAACTGACGTATTTTCGTCACAAACCAAGGGTGCTGATCTTTTTTAATGATTTTATTTTAACCAACATAAAAATTCTGAAAAGCAGCTTTCCCAAATAATTTTTCAATTTATTTTATTGCATGTAAGTTACATAATACAAAATGTTTTTTGAAAATTTAACAAATCATCCAACGACCCACGGCAAAACCTTATGGTAATAAAAACAATTGGTCTGTTTTTTTTATCATCCTCTTATGTTTATTGTATTACTAAGACTGTTAATGTTCCTTAAATAAATAAATAAATAAAAATAAACATATTTTTCATTATTTTAAAAATAACTTTACTAGATAAAAGAACAGTATTTTGAAATCAATTTATAATTTTTTGTGGAAAAGAGTTAATACGTCTAAAATTTGATTTAAAAATGACATATTTCCGGTTTTGTCTGGTTATTCTCCCCAAGTCAAAATCTTGACTTTTTTAGTATAAGTCTAGATGATTTTAGTCGGTCGCTAAACAATTGACGATAATTTATAACTATTTGATTTCGATTTCTAGCTAAGACTTGACTAGAATTGTCCCTTCTATTTTCTTATATTTGTCTCTGATTATGTTATATTTGTCTTTGGTTTTTTATTTATCATCCTTTAATCTTATTACTTACACTTTTTTTAAATTTGTGTTATTTTACTGTAAATTAATACTACTTGTATTGTACCTACTTACATCTTTCTTAAACATCATGTTATTTAATATACACTTATTATTTTACTACTGGACCTATAATATTGTATACATGTAAAAGCCTTCAAGGCGTTAATAAATAATAAAAATAAATAATTTCTATAGCAAATTTTATTTCTTGAATTCCATGTGTGAGTCCCGCTAATTTATTATCCATATCAAATGTTTTAATTTTTGGAATAAAACAAAAGTAATTAGAAATGAATGAACAAAACAAGTAGAATTGAATAGGTATGGTTTAACAAAAATCAGGAATATATTCGAAGGGGTGCCTTAAGAGTCGTTAAATTCATTATGCAGCTTTCGCCTTTGGAATCTTATTGTTTGTTAATCTCGGACCCACGCAATACGAGAGTGGGTACCTACCCACTTGCTGTGATGAAATTTGAATGCATAATCGGTTCAGATCCGTATGACCTTATCCAAATAGTTGTCTTTTCGTCTGAAACCAAACTGAACTAAAATGACATATTACCTACTGAATAAGTCATATTTCGTGAGTCAATATGAAATATTGCCTTGCAACTTGTCTTTTTGATACTTGCATTTGGCATTTTACCTCTTGACTGTTAAATGAAAACGTTACTGTAAAAGAACGAAACTGGCAAATATCAGGTATTGCCTGTAGGTAAAGGCTAGCATGATGGTTGGCCATTTTTTCGTTTTTCCTCATTTTCCAGCATCTCACCATAAACCAATTCTAATATGTTTATTTTTTTTAATGTGAATACCGCACATTGGATAGTGGGGAAGAAGGAGGGAGGGAGATGGGTAAGCGGAAGGTGGGATAATGTACCTGACCATTCAGTTCTTTTTTTACATTAACTCCACACTGGAGGCCCTGGAGAAATTAATTCCCCTCAGGAATGCTGTGTGGAGGGTCATTTTAGGAAAGGAAGGAGAAGAAGTTCTGAAAAGGGAAAAAAATTATGTGAGAGGTGGGTAAGAATCGGGGGTCAGTGTGTCCAGGAGTGACGGACGTATGAATCCATCCCTCCCACTGCGGTGCAAGGCGATGTTCCGAGAGAGTATGACTGGAGAAGTCAAAGGGACTCCCTCAACCATTCTCTCCATATCCGGCCTGCCATGGAGCTAGTGGGCAGACGTATCCGCCGCCAAGACCCGGACAAACCTCACCCCTTCTAAATCACCAAACGTAGCTAACCACTTGGGGTAACCTATGGCAGAGGGGTTGGTTATCCAATAAATGAGTTCCCCGAGCGGCGGTACCCATACCCGCCTCCCAAATTGATCTAGTCACAAAACAAGGCAAACTTCATTTCTGAGAGTATATTCCACGCAAGTACACAATACACCATTCAAATTAATTATAAAAATATACAAATTAATCGAATAAAATTTATTTCTTCAAAATAGGCATATTTACTTTGTGGCGTTATCATTAATTTAATGAAAAACAAATAACTTTGTGTAACACCACTATTTAATTAACAATATCAACATGTCAGGATAATAAGTTAACTTATTATAATAATAATAGTTTAACTTATTATCCTGACGAAGAAAACATAGTTTTCGAAACATGTTGATATTGTTAATTAAATAGTGGTGTTACACAAAGTTATTTATTTTTCATTAAATGAATAAAATTTACTTCGATTTTAGCCCGTGACCTCCGGATTGCTAATCGATAGCCTTATCCATTGACCACGGAGAATATAACAAACGTTATATTATGTTATATAGGTCTTATTTTATTAATTTGCAGTCAAGTTAAGAATTATATTACATATAAACATATTATGTTTATGTAAAAATTTGGAGCTAAGAATAAATTTGTGGGACAAATAATATTGTGTACTTATCACCCATGTCTCTCTTTGTGTCTCTTGTGTCTCTTGCTTCACTTTGTAATTATTATGTGTCATTTGCTTCGCTTTATACCTATTGTGTGTAAATTGCTTCGCTTTGTGTCTATTAGGTATGTTTCATTTGCTTCGCTTTGTACCTATTGTGTGTAAATTGCTTAGCTCTGTATCTAGTATGTGTCATTTGCTTAGCCTTATACCAATTATCATTTGAGTTAGTTTTTGGGCTAAATAATACATATTGTGTAATTATCACCCGTGTCTCACTTTGTGTCTCTTGCTTCGCTTAGTACCTATTATGTATCGTTTGCTTCGCTTTGTACCTATTATGTGTCAATTGCTTCGCTTTATACCTAGAATATGTCATTTGCTTCGCTTTATACCTGTTATCATTTGAGTGAGTTTTAAAATTTTGTAATTTTAGAAATAGGTATATTACGCCCCAGACACAGCTGGGCGAGGCAATTCCAGAAACTGTGTGAGGAAAGGATGGGGCTGCCATGGACGGAGGCCGAACAGTCAGCTCAAGACAGGGACGTATGGAGGAGCCTTGTCGATGCAATGGGTCCCCGACCCGAATAGGATAAGGGGACGAAGATGATGGTGATGGTGGGTATATTATGTATTCCTTGACTGAATAAAGTATTTGTAATATTGAAATTTTGTGTAGGTATCGATAAAAACTGAGTTTTTATAATTGGATTGTTCCGATATGATTTATTTGCGTGAGAACATCTGTGAGAACCCAGTACAAATACATCCAAAGTGTTTTTTTTTTCCATTAAAAACAATAAAATTTCATTGGTAAGTCTTTGAGTTAATATTAGATTATTTATTTATTTATAAATAAACGCCCTTTTTCGGGGCTTTTACATATATAGCATAGAAAAAACATTTTATTGTACATAACTGAACTGCCTCAATAACAATATTTTATATTTATTCAAACATAAATTGAAGATGTCCACTGACTTGGTATAATTGTTTCCCTCCATTAGTATTCTGGGCAAAGAGGAATACATATGGTAGTTAGTCCCAGAATTTCTGCACTGAAATAAATCCTGACTTCTAGTATTACGAAGTGGAATTCGGAAGCTTATCAATTCAAGTAATACCGGACTATCAACTAAATCATTTAGAATTTTATATAAAAATACCAAGTCAGTGAAAATTCTTCTGTCTAACAATTTAAGCATATTCATATCGTTTAAAATTGTGTTGTAGTTTAACATATTTGCTGGAATACCCATTTTAAAATTTAGAAAACGTAAGAATTTGTTTTGTATTCTTTCAACAGCTTGTACGTGCATATTATAATGAGGATTCCAGACAGGAGAATTGTACTCAAGTTGGCTTCTAACAAAAGCAAAATATAACATTTTAATACACTTTATATTGTTAAAGTTTCTAGTTAGCCTAGTTATAAACCCCAACATTTTTAAGCCCTTATTACAGATTTCTGTTATGTGGTTAACGAATGAAAGATTTGATTGAAAAGTGATGCCCAAGTCTTTAATTTGCATTAATGTCTGAAGAGCATTGTTATCAATGTTGTAATTAAATATCACTGGATTTTTTATTCTAGAAAATCTAACAATTTGACATTTTGAGATATTTAAATAAAGTCTATTTTCCATACACCAAATTAACAATTTGTTGATATTATCTTGAAGAATGTTGCAATGATAAATATTTTCAATAATTTTAAAAATTTTGAGGTCATCAGCAAAAAGTAAGAATGATACATCATGAAATATTTTTGTAAGATCATTTATAAACAAGATAAATAAGATTGGGCCAAGGTGTGAACCTTGTGGAACTCCACTTGTTGCATTAATTTTTTCTGACATGGAGGATTTAATTCTAACTATTTGTTGTCTTCCAGTAAGATAGCTTTTAAACCAGGCTAATATATTGCCGCGTATACCAAGCTTTCCTAATTTCCAAATTAAGATTTCATGGGAAACTGTATCAAATGCTTTACTGAAATCAGTATAAACAGTGTCCACTTGTTTTTTTTCTTTAAAAGCATTGTTTATAAAATGTTCATAAATAATTAAGTTGGAAAGAGTACTTCTACCTGGCATAAATCCAAACTGGTGAGGTGATATAACAGGTTTTATTTGTGTAAAAAGTTTGTCAAGTATTAGACTTTCAAAGAGTTTCGGTATGGTGGATTGAATACGTATAGGTCTGTAATTACAAACATCACTTTTATCACCCTTTTTGAAAATTGGAGACAAATAACTAATTTTCCACTTATCAGGAAAAATTCCACTAGATAAAGATAGATTAAAAAGTTTGGATAATGGAAGAGCAATTACTTTGATACATTCTTTGATAAATATTGTAGGGATATTATCCGGTCCAGCAGATTTGTGGATATCTAAGGATTTAACTTTAGTAATTACATCAGATATACTTATGGTACACTGTGAAATATCAAAAGTTTCATCTAGAGTAGTTGTTGGAATAGGAGAATTATTTGAGTCTGTTGAATAAACACTTTTAAAAAATTTTGCAAACAAGTTAACAATACCATCAGTTTTATTGCTATGGCTGCCACTTAGGTGCATAATGCTCGGAAAATCAGAATCATCTTCTTTAAGAGATTTCGAGTATTTCCAAAAATAACTAACATTATTAATTATGGAGTTTTGAATATTATTTAAATAGTTACGGTAGCAGGTCATAGACATTTTTTTACACGAAGTTCTTAAATCTTTAAATTCAATATAATCAGAATTTTTTCGATATAATTTATATTCCTTATGTTTTAGTTTTTTGGTAATAAGAAGATTAATAAGTTCATTGGAGTACCATTTTGGATAGGTGCTTGGCTTATATTTCATGGTTGGAATATACATGCTAATAGCCTTTCCCAAAACAGAATAAAAATTATTGGTAGCTGTGTTGATGTCATCATATTGCATAGATGACCAATCAAAAGAGAGAAGATAATTACAAATTTTCTCGTAATCAGTTTTGAAAAAATTTTGGTAACTGTAAGATAGCTTACAAGTATTAACATGCACATGAGGAATAATAACTTCCAGTGGAGGATGATAAGCATCTACGGGCACCAGCGGTTCACTACATTCTTCAATTAAAAGTGACTTTAAGTCAGAAAAACATAAGTCTAGGGTACGATTATTTTCGTTTGGTATAGTATTTGCCTGATTCAGACCTAGGAATAACGCCATGTCTAGAATAATGCGTTCAGACTCACTAACACTGATATTATTGTCACTGTTCATCCAGTTCACATTTGGAAGGTTATAGTCACCAGCAAGCAAAAATATTGCACTAGGATTCCTCTTTAATATAGCTTCCACTTCCTCACTATGGCATCTGTATACTTCATTGCTTGAATTTGGTGGGATATAAATACAGCCCACGATAATCTTTTTATTCTTGGCAGCATTCACTTGCAGGAAGATTTGCTCAAGTTGTTTGTGTTTTGTTGTAATTAAGTTTGCTTTGTATTTCTTTTTGATAGCGATTAAAACCCCACCACCTCTGCATTAGGTTAGGTTAGGCTATGTTCCATTTCAATCTTTTACACAACCATTTCGGCAATAAAATTTTCCGGTGAAAATTAAGATTTACTAAATACGAACTTTTACAGTACCAGATAACAGTTACATTTTGCAGTCAGGAAGTAAAATGCCAAAAGGAAATTACAACAAAGAAAAGATTCACCAATTCTCTGGCTTTTACAGCAACGTGTCCATGTTTCTACCTGTTTGACTGGTAATTGCGCCGGCAAAGAAATAGCCAAGAAATTAAGAAATGGCCTAGTCGTTCCGTGTCCTCGTTCTCGGGATACGTGTTCCTGGTTTGAGCAATCCTTACCGGTTTGCCGGCTTTAGACTATGTCTACGAACTGGTGAATGCAAGAAGCAAGTGAGTCGAATTCGACCGATTCGAGACGAGAAAAGCGATGGATCTTGTCATTATTATGCAACCACTCCAATCGGAATTACACCCATTCCGCAATGAGTAAATACGTTTCATAATTCATTAGGTTACTTGCCATTGTATGGTAGAACTGATAGCTAAAGCGTCCAATTATCAAGATTTAATTGCAGTAATTGCTGCTAGATTAAACAGTTAATGGCAGACTCATCAAAACGACATGAAGATTGATGAATCGAACTTTATGTACTTCTGAATGAACTTATTACAAAATGTTGCCGTAAAATCTTTATGAGATATATCAGAAATGTGTTTTCAATCAATTATAATTTAGTATTTTTGATTTCTAATAATAAAGATATCGTATTTTATTAGATGCCTTGCACAGACCTGTGAAAATCACGGGAAATTATTCCAATTTTGAAAATGACGATTAAAATAATTTTCTGTTAAAAACATTACATCACAATCGATTTGGAAATTACACCTGAATTCAAAGCAAATTCAAATTATAAAACGAAATTAGTATTTTTGATGGTGTTGTTGGTGTTGTACGTGGTTGGTTAAGCAAAAGCGTTTAATTTTTTACTTTAGATGCCTTGCACTTTAACTCCACTAACTAACTAACTAACTAACCATCACGCCGTTTCCCCGCAGGGATAGGCAGAGAGGACGGACCGCCAAACAACTCGGTCCTGACACACACTCTTTGCTTCACTCACATTCATACATCGTCTCATACATACTCTTCTATTATTCTGACTTTTGACATGGCCCGACTCAAGTATCTGATTCACTTGATCGTGCCGTGTCTTCCTCGGGCGTCCGCGACTTCTTCCACCGTTCATATTTGCGTCATATATTCTTCTTACACTACTTTCTTCGTTCATTAGCTCTACATACCCAAACCATCTGAGGGTCCCTTTCTTAATCTTACTCATTATGCTTACATCAGCCTTACATTCTATGCGGATCTCCACATTTCTCACACGATCATACATGGTTTTACCACACAAACGCCTCAGGGATCTCATTTCAACAGCATTCAGTGTACTTTCATCCTTCCTCTGCTAGTTCCATGCCTCACTGCCATACATCAGGGTAGGTACCAGGACTCCATTGTGGACTGCTAGCTTCGCTTCTTTTGACAGTTAGTGCCAACGGCATTCAGTCCTCCATTAATGGAGTTACCGGCATTTACCGTTCTTTCGATATCTTTAACTCCACACTATATATATTTGTATATGGATGTTTGGGGATGCTGTCTGGGGATCTTTTAAGTAAATAAAGGAGAGGATGTTCTTGAAAGGAGAAAGGTATGAAGGGGTAGGAATCTGGGAGTCGGTGTGTCCAGGAGTGACGTATGTAATCTCTACTCCAGACGTCCCTGTCATGTGTGACATCAGTGAACTCAGACCATTAGAGTCTCAATCCCTCCCCGTATATATTATGGAGCTGTTTTCCTCAGCTTAGTGTGAGGCGACCATCCGCCACCTTCCTTGTGGAATTGGCGCCAATGCTTATCTACAAAATTCCAGTTTTTTTTTTAATTAATTCGGTACCGGTTTGTCTCAGTTGGTATACGTAATACGTACCATTACACATGTTGAATAGGTACTACAGATGACTTCCACGCTATGCAGTGAGATCCGTACAGATCATTGGACCATCTCACAATAAAAACAATGCAGCTAAAATATTATGAATACAGTGGTCAGTGTGGCGACATGGCAGGATCGCTGCGGTCTGTAGATCGAACCGAAATAATAATAATAATAATAATAATTGGATGATTTATATAGCGCCGTTTTTGTGAAAAATCACCTCAAGGGCGAAACAAAGGGAATGAATGCCGATTGTCGATAATAACAAATTCCTGTCGAAGTATTAGTCAGTCACCGTGTAGAAGGTCGTTTTTTTCCTGTTTACTTACCATATAAAGCCAATCACCTCGGGTGACCCGCGCTGACGCCCTCTACATAACAAGTGAGGGCGTGGAGAAATGTCCCTCTTGTCGCCACTCTCCGCTCGCTGCGCCTGTCCCGCGCTCCGTACCTCTGTACTGCCTGTGATATGCCGGTGTACGGTGACAGTACACGGTTAACAGTATAGTAAAAGTGCCTTACGTTGACCCTGATGGGGTAATTTTGCAACATTAAGAACAGTGTTTTAAAATATATTTTTAAAATACTAATAGTGCTAATACAATTTGGGAGGCGGGAATGGGTACCGTCGCCCCGGATACCTTTATTGGATAACCAAAACCTCTGCCATAGGTCACCCCAAGTGGTTTGCTACGTTTGGTGATTTAGCAGGGGTGCCCGGGTTCATTGGGTGAGGTTTGTCTAGGTCTTGGAGGCGGATGACCAGGACTCACTGAACCCCAGATTCCTACCCACCCCTTAAACCCTTTTCCTTCCCAGAACTATCCTCTCCTCCTTTACCTTAAAAAACCCTCCACGCAGCATCCCCAAAGATGACATAGGCTTTGAGGGAAATTTTTTTCATTAGGGCCTCCTGTGTGGAGCTCATAAAAAAAGGGTTTTAAAAAATTTTTTTTGAAATAGGTACCAAGATTGCCTCTTCTCGATGTTTTTTTTTTGAACATTTGAATTTCAAACTGATTAATCTAAAGCACTCAGATAACCAAAAAAAAAACTTTTTTTTTCGATCTTAGGTATATTTCGATATCTTCAGAATTTTCTTTTTTCCTTCTTTTCCTTTATTTTCGGCCACTGAACGAATAAAAAAAAAAACTTTTAAAGTCGAGTCTACAGCTGATAGTATCCCCGTAGTGTCCGATTTTTTTAAAATAATTTAAATAATTCGGACTCGATTTACTTCAAAACGATAGCTCAAATTAAAAAAAGTCATAACGCAAAATTTGTTACATCACTATGTATTGCACATCACTAATGATGAACAACTTGTCATATGATTGTCATCTATGGTCTCTCTCTGAGGAATGTTAATGGTGTAAACTCGTAATAAAAAAGTCTGTATTATAAAATAGTAGAGTGTTTTTTACATAATAAATATACAACGAAACATGTATCGCCACCTCGGGAACCAGTTAATGGATAACCAACACCTCTGCTTCATCTCTAGGTCACCCAAAGTGATTCGCTACATTTGATGACTTAGCAGGGGTGTCGGGATTCATGTTTACCCATCTATTGCATGGCGGGCCAGATCGGGAGAGACTGGTTGAGGGAGACCTAACTTCTCCAGCCGGACTCTCCAGGTGGACTCTCTCGACGCATTGCAGTGCACCGCAGTGGGAGGGACGGATTTATACGTTCGTCACTCCTGGACACATTGGCCATCAGATTCCTACCCTACCTCATACCTTTTTCTTTCCCACAACTTCATCTTCTTCCTTTTCCTAAAATGACCATCCATAGGCCCTGAGGGAATTTATTTCTCTCAGGGCCAACTCAGGGCTCAAGAGCCAAAATAAAAAAGATACTTTAAAACAAAATACTTTATCAAATACGATAAAGTTCTCCGTTCACGGACAAAGTGAGACATTTTACCGTCCCGAAGCATAAGTACATTTATTTTAATACAAGCAGTCATCATTATAGCGCGTCCAAACCACGTGCCCTCAGCTGAATCTTAAACAATCCGCCCGCTTTCGGCGAATCGCAAAACACTGTTTCCTCCCCCGATGAAGGTTGTCAATGATAATGGCCAGTCCAGTTCCAGGAAAGAGAACGAGCTGTTAGATTTTTGCACGCCCAGTAATTCACGGAACGCAAATCTTTTTGGTAATGGCATTTATCTTTTATGACTTTATCACAAGATTTCGGAAACAATAACTAATTCGTTAAACTTTCTCGGTAGCTTACCCTTCTTTGAAGTTTATATCTAATACGAAGTTGAGCATGTGTTGTAAGTGTGTTTTTCGCATCACATCCAAATAAATTCGCTGTTTTTGAACTTATTTAAAAAAAAATACTGTTTTTGAAAGCAGGTGAAAGTCTTTTTCAGACTTTAATACTGCAAATCGACATATACATGTAAAAACTTATAAATGAAAATGCAAAGCGTGGTGTTCTCTATATCTAAGACTGTTTAAAATCATATATTTTACCATAACAATAGTATCAATTTTGTGAGTCTATATCAGGCTGAGAGAAACATCTCCCAAATAACAACGGTTGTTTGTCGGGAGAAATATCTCCCATAATTGCTCTATGGGACTAGCGATTTCTAAGCTCATTTGTAGTAAAATGTACCATTTCGCTCTGCCATTTGCTCTAAGATCTTTTTTTTAAACAGTTAAAAAACAACATTGAAACACGAGGTACGCACTGTCCTAGTAAAGGTTCTGACCGTCTAAGCGCATAACAAAATCTGAACAAAACAAAAACAAAACAAGAACAAAACAAAAAACCCTGAACAAACAAAACAAAACAAAGGTTTATTGTCAACCGGTCAAAGATTGTGAAATTGTACTAGATAATTTTAATATAATAAAGATAATATATTGCAATCTTTAGAGCACAGGCGTCAGCTGGAAAGCTGTCCTTGTTCTACCAGTATTACAATGAAAGTAGCGTCATTTATCCCCTCGGCACCGGTGCATAGTCGGGAAACACGCCAAATACGCTCCCAACATTTGTACATGGTTGACATTAGTCACATGAGAACGGGTCGTTTCTATGACTCGTTCTTGAGTTCAACAGCTCGGCTTTGGAACGATTTGCCGGCCTCTGTTTTTCCTCCCTCCTACAACATGGGTCTCTTCAAGACCCATGTTCACTCCTTCCTCTCCTTAAAAAGACCCTCCTCGCAGCATCGTCAAAGATGACATAGGCCTTGAGGGAAATTATTTTCCTCAGGGCCTCCTGTGTGGAGTTAATGTAAAAAAAAAAAAAAGATTTCCTTAAATTATTTAATGTATCCAACTCCTGATTATACTCCCCCGTTCCTATATTAGAATTTTTCTCAATAAATTAGGTATTATTTAAAAACAAAAAACATATATTATGCATTAACCCTCATTGAAAAAAGTTTTTTCATGTAAAAATAATGTTAATCAACATTTATTTTGTTCATTCATATAACAATGAAAACCTCTATATCTTCATCACATAAATATTTCTCAGGTGGAAATATGGGGGAAGATTGAAAACACGATGAAGAACTTCAAAACTTCTGAAGTAAAATGCTCAAGGGCTGAGGGGTTGTTAATAAAGGGAGAAGTTACAATGGAGCTACCAGTGGTAAGATTTGTTCCCAATACCTTCAAAATTCAGCATACCTTTAACCTATTATGGTACCAATTAGTCAATCAAAACATTGCAGTACATGTATCAACTTATCAAATACGACGGTACAAGTTATCCTTATAAATATTATGAAACTGTGTTGTATAATACGAGAATCTATCAATACAATATATGGTTCTTGACGTTATGAGGTCAAATATTCGCCTAAGGGCAATACCATTTCCTGGACGAATGTGCAATTAATACATGATCTGGGAAACTTTTACTTCTCTGCTAAGTGGTAAATCGTAGTACATGTGTATAATCATAACTATTACATATTATTTAATATACATTAACTATTACTACACGACGTAATTTGTTGGGGGTGATAAGGTTGAAATTGATTCATCTACCGCTTGTTTTTGTAAAAGGTACGCAAAAATTTCTCCAAAATATATGTTCCTTTTATTTTGTGAAACTCATCACAATTTTATAAAATTCCGATCAGATAATGAATAGACGCTTTTGTAATCACCGTGACAATTCACGGCTACGGTACGGTGACGTCAAAAAAAGGCAAAAAACATACGTTCCTTGTCGTTACAATGCTGCAGCTCTTTTTTACACATTAAATAAAGGTGAGACAAAAGATGAGATACACAAAATACTATGTCTATTTCTACCAAAGCACTGCTTTTTTTCCTTTGGAGGAAACAGATATATCTTATTACGGTTACGTGAATTACCACGGCGACGGGAATAGCGTTCTATTTCTTTATACGTATGAGGGAGGTGTATGATAATACTTATATGTTTCCTTTGGGGGGGGGTGCAGACATGTGTTCACCGTTTGTCTTATTTTCTACTGTTTTCATTTAGTGCGTAAGAAAGAGATGCAACATTACATGTTTAAAAACAAAAGCAAAACCATCAGCGCATTGACATTTGCCGTTTTTTATGAATTCACTCACACTTCAATATTATCGTTGTAACTATTTTCCATACTTTCAAAATCATCGTTACGGTAAATAGTATTGTTGGTCTACGAAGACGTCACGGTGTGTGAGAGAGACGCAAGAAATTAAGACTTTTTTCCTTTGGAGGAAACAGACTTACGTATATTATGTATCTCATCTCTTGAAAGTGCTGCAGAATTATCATCATCATCATCAATGATGAAAACTTTGTACCCCTTTTTACAAAAATTGCGCGGACGAAGAAGTATGAAATTTTGCACACTTATAGTTTATATAGAGAAGGAGTGCAGAATGCTAATATTTTTTTTAAATTATGCATAAGAAATACATTAAATCAATAAAAAAAACATTACAATTATGGTCGAATTTCGACCGTTGGGCGACCACTAGTTATATTAATTAACGATAGTTTTATAGCTGAACAACCTTTAAACATTACCACAGTTTAATTTTACCAACTGGCACCACTGAGAACCGCTCTCAGGCACAGTGCATGAAATTACGAAAATTTCGGTTCCCGCGTCCGCTCAGTTCGGCTGTTTTACATTCCCTCTCAAGTCACCCTCTAGTTGTTACGATTTTAATTTTGTATCAAGTATATTATAAAATATAACGTTACTTGTACTCGTAAAATATAAATATATTTGACCCGCATAATCAAGAGTTCTTGTTGGCAAATTTCCCCTACACACGCATCTCAGTTTACAGTGCTCGGAAAAGCTGTAAGCTGCAAATTCCAATCAGGATAAAAATAAATAATTCACCACCTTTCCAAAGTTTATTGCCCTTTTTATGCTGTCACGGTACCGTTACTGTGAATCGTCACGGTAAGCCATACTATACTATACTATAATATTATAAATGCGAAACTGCTCGAGTTTGTTTGCTACGCTTTCACGCATTAACCAATAAAAAGACATTAAAAATTCTTTCACCAATAGAAAGCTAAATTACATGCGAAGACTGTAGGCTGTATACGATGGTAAGCTCTGGCGTTATGAAATTATAAATATTAATATATTATATTTGTTATACGTTTTCTGTCGCTAACAAGTTTGTTAGCGAGTTTTTGCTAACGTCAGAAAAAAATCGTTTCCATGGAAACAATGTTGATATATTCGTGGGCTCTATGCTGGTAGGTACTCAGCCCCCTACCTACTGGTCGGCTACTGCTTCAGAAAATTCAAATATTAGAATATGTTTTGTTTTTTTGGACAAGCTTATGTTTTGGAATAAATGTCAGATGAGAGTTCCTACATTAAAAATATAATTCGTAACGATTATAAAGACTGAATAATAAATAGTGTATTTTTTTTATTATATTTACAAACTTCCAAATATTTAAATAAAAATAAACATCCGAAATGTTTGTTAGCGCATAAATTCCGAATGAATGAACAAAATTGGATAATTCTTTTTTTCTTTGAGCTATAGCATTATGAAATTCAGGTGGCAGGCGAGATGTTTGAAAACTGAATGTAAGAGAATGAATGTATGGAATGTGGGAGGGGGGGGGGGGAGGAGGGATAATTGAAAAGCGCAAGCGCTACAGTTATTTCCCGTAATGCCAAGCCAATTAATTAATTAATACAGTAATTTCCCATAAGCTGCGGGGAAAAGCTAGTTATAATATAAAAGCGTCTATTAGATAAAGTTGAAGAATTGGAACAATACTAACAATTTTAAGAACTGTAGGAAATATAAAACCCACTGCATTGATTTCTTGCCTTATAAAGCAGTTTTTATTTCCATAAAACTGTTTCATTCCAATTTATGACTAAATGTGTACTTCTTACAGTATTTTATAAAATCTAGAATCATCATTGACATTTTCTTGGCGATTTAAAGATAATAATTCTCATTTTTTTGGAAGAAATCAATCGCTTGAAGAATAATTGCCTGATGAGAATTTATTAAGTAAATCAGGATTCTTGTCAAAGTCCCATGAATAAACCGGTCGTTGACAGTTGACGGCGTGTAATATACAAAGCCCACGTATGTTTTGCATAAAACAAGCCTGTACGACCACATGTCGGAACGTAGGAGAGCCCGGCAGATTTACGATCCTGCCGATATGTGATATTGCATTGTGAAACACCTCGTACATCCTGTGTTCGGAGAAATGCTACGGTACTCGTAGGCCTGTCGCCCTCGCCCCCGGGTTACATGCGTAACACACAGCCTGGCCGGGTAACCCGTCAAAGCCTGAAATCTTACGCCAAATACAAGAGCCAAAATCTAAGCTTGATTATTTTGGGAGCAAGGATTTAAGACCCTAACCCTGCTCTATTTTCTTCAATGATGAAAGGCACTAGTTGATGAATGCTTTATAGTTAAGAGGAACGTTTGCGCGGCCCATTTCGGCAGTTTCATACAAATCTTAAATTTGGATTTGAGATCAAAATACCCAACCAAACTAAAAAAATATTAATATTTCTATTTTTGAAACTGATAATTCATGGTGGAATTCCATTATAATATATTATAATAAAAACAAATATAAAACTTTTTTCCACTTTAAGTTTAATGACCGTAACCGGTTTCAGCTCGCTAGAGCCATCTTCAGACTGGTACAAAATATTCTTAATCTACGGTTTATATACATACCATTTGAGGGAGGGCAAGCGGGGTGGTCTTAAGGGTTTTAATCAATTATACTAATTACATTTGTTACTAAGTAGTTTTAGACTGTTGAATTTCTAAATATTTTGGTTATTCCAGTGGGCTAATTACCTTGGGTTTGTAGCTCACTTCAATATTGTTTAGGAAAAACCTTACAAGTGGTATGAATTATTAAAGACCTAATTTTATTGTCAAATCGTTATTACATTTATGATGCATGGGATTAAAAGGATGGAAAAGCTATTAAAAAAGTATTTTCGCTATTTGTTTTTGGGGTGTTATACCTCAACATCATCAGGGCACAAGCGCACACATCCGCCCTGATGATGGACGCTGTAACTCTGTCCGAAACGTTGACTAAAGAAGGAGGTAGCAACACGGCATAGGTTGTTATACCTACCCAATTGATAATCCAGAGAGATTGATACAATGAGAGAAGTGTGGACGCCGAAACTCAACTCTTTGAAGGGTACTTAAATTGTGAGGGCTGCCTTGTTCCGGGGTGGAAATGTTCCCTGGTGATTCCAATAATTCCCTGAATTTCAAATGCCGGACAACCTCCGAATCCATCTGAAATAGGTATGGCATTTCCATTTGGGGTAAGATTGGAATAAGTCTTGTATTTGGAGGAGAAGGGAAAGAAGGTTGGCACACGATTAAAGCGATCTACCCACCAAGCGCGGTAACGCCATCCCAAGCAACATTTCGCTGATGAACAATTGTCTTTCACCATTTCTGTGCTGAGAATTCATCTTCCACTCTGATCAAATTTCGATTATAGAAAATCATAAACTTTTTTTTAGAGTTCTTTGGGGGGTTAATATCGTGGGCCCGTGCATGCATGCACGGGGTCTGTTTAAAGAGGCATCACGTTTGGCGAATTATTATTAGATACTTGCCCGCCCCAGGACCTCCTGCGGCCAATTCCAATGTAATGGGACAAATTACCCTGAGTGCGAATTTCGACTTTCCAAAATCAAGTGTAGTTACCACATAATATCGATATATAAATGTATAAACTCTAAATATGGCGTGTATTTAACAAATTCAGTCTTCAACAAGAATTATTCGACCCACCAATTAAACCAAACATCTGATTTCATCGCCTCTCTTCGAAATCATAATATCTTGGTATGCAAAATAGGTCCTTGCAGATCAACAAAAGACAAATATAATGCTTCTTGTGATCTTTTGACTGCGAAATAGTGCACTTTCTTTTTCTTGATAAATAATGTTTTCGAAGCCCAACTTTGGAACCAATGATTTTGGTTTCGGTATCATTTTTAACATCCACCCGCCCTGTCTAAACTTGGTCGATGGTGGTCTTCTTAGTTATTAATTTTTTGTGTCCCCAGCTCTACTGTGAGAAAAGCAGTCAATCCTTTAGTTTATTTGTACGTCATAGTGGCTTAGGATTTTCCGAACAATTGGTTTAAAAAGTAAAAACTAAAAAAAAGCTTATTAGTCAGTTTGATTGCTGCCTATGCCAAAACACAAATATGTAAATTCTGAAACTAATCATAAAAAAATAAATATGAAGACGTGAGATAAACGCAGATACACAAGGTATTAGTCGACGAACTAGACTTATTTTAACCAATAATTCCTACATTATTTGGAGTAAAACATGTGAATGAAATTTTGGTCTCCGGTGACTTTTTTATGACTTTTTAATTTTTTTTTTCGAAAATGTGTATGAAATTTTGGTCTCCGGTGACTTTTTTACGGCATTTTAAATTTTTTTCAAAACTTTTTCTACAATATCAATCAAACAACAACAAAAAATTCCACATGTCGTCACTGGTCACTCAGTCGAGTAACTGCCCGATCCCTGACACCGCCTCTAACTGTCCAATCGCTACAGATTAAATGTTAAAAAAAAACATCAAAAATGACACCGGAGACCAAATTTTTTTTATTTACACTTTTTCCTCCTAATAATGTCAGGAATCACTGGTAAGTCAAGTACGTCCCTTAACACCATGGACAAATATATGTTGGGTATTTTAACCGTTCTGGTTTATAATTTTTTAATTGAGTAAGTATTTGATCATCCCTGGCAACCGTATTTATTTTAAAGATCATTCACGATAGGGTTCTTATCTGGTGCAAATTATCGTAAAATATTCGTTTTCTACGCTTTATACAAATCAAGTTGATTCCGGAAATAATAAATGAAAAAATGAACATCTAGAATCCACAATTCGTATTGAGATTTAAAAAAACCCAACACCCAACCTTTTCTTTTTTTCTCCAAAATATTTACTTACCAATAAACCGATATTTTTACACGCTATGAATACTCTTAAAAATGTGCGGAAGATTTAAAGTATATTTATCTGATTTTGTGAATAAACTTTTTATGAAAAATGTGTAATAATTATTGATTAAATTAAAGAAAAAAAAGATCTAAACCGCAAAAAAAGATCAGAAAAAAAGATTCGAACCGGTTCCAACTTCCAACTGACAACAACGTCATTATGACATACAGTGCTACTCGCATAAGTTGGCGAAAAAGAAGGGCGCTGTCGTCTATGAAATAACTATAGTAGGTATGGTTGCTAGATTAAAATATAAAGATACAGCGTTAAGTCACATAAACACCACCGCCAAATTATACGCGAAGCACTGTAAAAAACGTAAAAAACGCTACTGACTGGTAAGATGGCAGTCACAGGCGTTGGCCGGTGTGGCGTCAACAACGCCATATTTCCTACATTCAAAAACAAAAACCAACATTTCGTTTTGGCGGCAAAACAAAAATGTCATATTTTAAATAGTTATAGAATTTTTTTCTTTAACATAAAAATACCTTCTTGGTCGTTTTTTTCTTCATTCTATTCAAAAAACATTTAACAATTCAGGTTTTCTGATAAATTTATGTTACGATTTCCAGAAACCCTTGGAAATTTGCTGTCAACACGAAGTCAGACAGCACCAAATTGTAAATAATAGTATTAAGGTAGAAGAAAATCCAGCATCTTGTTAAGGAGATGACATCAGTTAAACAGGTTTTTTGATATTTCCGGTAGGTATTTAAGAATTAGTATTCAAGTTTTTTTTTTCTAGGATATAAAGTTTAACCAATCAGATCTTTTGCTATTCGGAATACATATGCAGGCAGGTACTTGCCTACATATGTGATAATGAAACCCAACACCGCCGCCACATTTATTCAATATCTTATTTTGTAAAAAAATATTAGATTGGCATACCTATCATAATTTATTACATAACTACCGTAAACCGGGGATACTTTGCGTCACTTTTTAGTAATTTTTCACAAAAAAAAAAATTTAAATGAAAGACAAGTATTTTTGAAATTTATATCTCTGATAATACGAGACTAGGTTTGGACATGTATTTTTTGTATTTTTAAGTGTATTTAGCAGTTGAGGTAAAGTAACTTGATGAGGGTGAAATTTTGCATAACTTACGTATTAATTTACGCCTTATTTTATTGTACGCCTCACAATTTGGGAGGCGGGAATGGGTACCGCCGCCCCGGGAATCTTTATTGGATAACCAACAACTCTGCCACAGGTCACCCCAAGTGGTTCGCTGCGTTTGGTGATTTAGCAGGGGTGCCCGGGTTCATGGGATGAGGTTTGTCTAGGTCTTGGAGGTGGATGACCAGGACACACTGAACCCCAGTTTCCTACCCATCCCTTAAACCCTTTTCCTTCCCAGAACTCTTCCCCTTCCTTTCTTTTAAAATTACCCTCCACACAGCATCCCCAAAGATGACATAGGCCCCGTGGGAAATTATTTTCTTCAGGGCCCCCTGTGTGGAGTTCATGTAAAAAAAAAAATTACCATCACGTTGAATATCGCATCAAATATTTTAGGCATGCATAAGCTTCGTTATTTTTGTTTGCTTGTGAAGCAAAGAGTTCAGAAAGTACATTCATACATCGTCTCATACATATGTACTCTTCTATTAATCTAACTTTTGACATGGCCCGACTCAAGTATCTGATTCACTTGATCGTGCCTACCTCGTAATGGTAAGGTTATATACCTACAAAAGTAGTCATATATTAATCTTTATAATACGTTACGTGAGAGAGGGAAGTTTCACAGGAACTTTTACATTATAAGTGTATCGAAAAATGATCCCAATTAAGTTAAAAAATTATAACCAACCTTCCTTATGATTAACCAGATTGTTTATTGACGCTCATGAAAAAATAAATATTTCTCGTTGTGACGTAATTTAAAAATAACCCGAATCACAGGCATGAACCAAATAATGTCGCCATAAACAATAACCAAAAAACCGAGTTGAATTAAAAATGTGTAAAATGCCTTCAGAGAATCCAAGCACCTTAGTCCGGTGTGTTGAAAACTTCATTTCAACTATTCGGAGATTGTGACTTGTTTGCTAAACTATTTCAGGTTTGTTGCTCCTCTCAACTTGTTTCGTGAATATCAATGATTTGGCGAAAACCATGTTACCTAGTCAATACTTCAGTATTTACTTGCAAATTATAATACTTTACAGTCAGGGTAATAAATTCGTAAAAAACCTCCCTAGCAGAAAGTAAATTGACAAAACCGAGTAAATGTATATTTTTAATGCTTTATTTGTTTATTACTAACCCGGCTTCGCTCAGGACAACATTCCAGAGTATTCTGGAATGATGTTCCTGATTTCCTATTCCCGAAAATTTAACAACATTCCAGAATGTTCCAACTTCTCGAAACTTTTAGACTCACTTTCCGCCACTCCTTCCAGAACTTTATAGAGTTGTATCGAACCTTCTAGAACTTTCCGGAAGACTAATTTCTAGAGCGTGAAATTTCCAGCCCTTATATCTTCAAAAGCATGTCCTTTAGGTAAAAACGGGAACCATCATCCTGGAGGGGGAATAGAGATCTACCACACCATATAGCTCCCTTGATCGTACCGGGACTCGTTTTTGAGTTTTTGCGGTCCGAACGTTTTTTTGGACTTTCTTTTACAATATATATTGATTAAACAACAAAAAACACAATTATTACAATGTTAGCTGCGAGGCCTTTTTCATACTAAACTTAGCTTTGGATTTGAGGCCAAAATACTTGACCAAACTAAAAAAAAAATTACTATAAATTATTTTGATACACAGTTTTTAAATAAAATTATGAGGTAGGTATATTTTAAGGTCGTTTCTGTGTATTTTCAGTGTCCTGGTGATAGATCACAATTCAGATAAGGAGCATTGCTTGAAATAGCGTTAGCTATATTAGGAGATTCCAAACTTCTACCCTTCACATTCAAAGATTTTCGCCAAAGTAATAAAAGTATTTTCGTTATGTATTTTTGGGGTGGTATGCCGTGTTGCGCTACCTCCTTATTTAGCCAACGTTCCGGTTAACGTTACAGTGTCCATCATATCATCCACACATTTGCCCTGATGATGTATACTGTAACTCTGTCCGAAATGTTGGCTAAAAAGGAGGTTGCGCAACACGTCATAACACCCCAAAAATAAATAACAAAAACCACAAAAAATAGTCAAAATATTTCCCCCTTATCGTACAAAATTAATAATATTGAATTGTGATATTGTTTATTTTGGTGATTTGAAAAAGAAACAAGGACGTTCGTAAATAACATATTTAGGAAACAATGTATGGGTTATTGCTAATTAATGCGATGCGTGGGATATATTTCAAATATAATAATTTATTGGCAATTTACATAATTTGCTGTTCGACATAATAAATAATATGAATCAAAAATATTTTAATGATGATTAAAAATTATGTAACTTTTTTTTGCAATAATCATTCATGTCAGCCATTAATAATCTACGAGTATGTATCCCACGAATACGCCGAAGAACAATAATAATAAATCATTTATCATAAAATATTAATATTCCGGGTGACATTCCGAATTAATTTAATATAATTTCGCAAATAATGACCAATGTATTAAGCAGCTCGCGTACCGCGTCGGTTCTGTGTGTACGTTCCGTTAAGTTTATGAATGTTCCTAATGTTCCTTCGTGTCTCAAAGTCCATCAACTTCAATATTGAACGTGTCCATACCGTCGTATTATGTAAACAAATCGTTAAATTATCATATGGTTATGATCGCTGGCGAACGGATCGTGTTATGATAAATTTTAACTCCTTATGCAATCCGCGAATAAATATGAGGTTCTGATGCATAGTTAAGTAGTAAGAATTGCTGTATACAAACTTATCTAACGGTTGGACGTGTACCATAAAATAAACCGTTTCTTCTTCTGTACTCCACGATCGTACCGTGAATTTTAGGGGGTGATGATAGTTCGAAAAATCAAATGAAATTATTAAATTGTTATATTTTGAGCGCATGTTATATATTTTACCCGCGTTATGTTTGTGCTTCGGCTACTTCAACGGGGTCAGAGTAGGAGCGTGATGTCCTATTTGCGCGTTTGACTGCCTACGGTTCCTAAGTAATTGAATGTCACCCAATACCAACAGCAGAGTATCTAACAATGGTGCTTACATCTTGCGATGGTTACTTCTAGGTTTCGCACTTGGTTTGCACTAAAATAGTTAGGATTTTTCACAGGCATTTGTATCATTTGTTTGAGATAGATACTTGAATGGTTAATTCATACAATGGCGATAGTTTGCTATAACTTTATGATCTTCTGGCTGTTTACGGCGGACGTCACGAATTAAACATCCATGGAATATTTTACGGCGGAGATGTAAAGAATTTTATAACGGTGGGAATTCCTCGGTGGCAATTACCCATGTCAGCGAATTACGCGTAACGAAGCGATATTTACTTTACATCTCGGATTCATTGAACTGTCATAACCTTGATATTATGATAGGACAAGAGTTATTTGATAACTTTTTACAGTATAATAGATCATAACCTTAGGTTGTCATGATAGAGTAACGATGTTAAACAAAACCTTCAAACTTGAGAATACTCGGCGGCAAATTCACGCGTTATGGCTGGTTTACATAGTGCTAGCTGCTGCTTAGCCAATAGACAGCTACTCGGCTTGTCTACTCGTACGCCAGCAGCTCGACTCGCCTTAGCTGTCCACACGACACGTAGTAGCTGCTGCCCAGTCTTGCGAGTTGTAGCGATGTCGAGTGAACGTGCTTGAACGTGAAAACACAGATTCCGCTCACAACTGTCCGGCTGGCACTGTCGAACGTGTCCAAACGATGCGAGTGATGACCGAGCTGCTGCCATGTGCGAGTTGCTGCCGGGCGAGCATGCGAGTGAAAACAAAAAATGTTGAAGTAACTCGGATGCGAGCTACTGTCCAACTCGCACGTACGAGTTACTCGTAAGTTACGTCCAAACAGTGCGAGTTACTGCAGTGCAGTTACTCGGCAGGCTGACTCGCACGCTAGCTTGCACTGTGTAAACCAGCCATTAGAGCTCGGTTAGAACGTATTACGGCGAGAAGTACTTCTATGCTGACCGTAAGCGGCGATCGATTGTAAGTATCATGCAGATTCAACTTTACTGGTTGAATCTTTGCTTTGCTGTTATCGACCACAGCACTGTTTGAAGTATTTTTTGACGTGATAACGTATTATAAATCAATGAACGTTAGCTGCACTCACGAAAGAGCATGACTCATTGTCACGTTCCGCCTGAGCTGAGCGTGCAAGCGAGAGCGCGGAACAAGCGTTCGGCTTGTGACACATCTATCTCTCTTCGACTTCATCGTTATTATATGACGTTATCACGTAAAATTATCGTCTGTAAACCGACTTTACATACAACCATTTTTTTTTTAGTAATTTGATGTTAAAATATTTGCTTTTTCCCACCAAGAAAAACGATAAAAGCACCTGCATTGAGAATGATTTCATAACATAAATCTAAATATAATTAGTTTGATTTTCCAAAATTGAGATATTGCAATTAAAAAAAGTAATGCAGACGATTAAAATAAGCAAATATTTTTAGGAAGTAATTAGTATAATAGGCAAGTGTAGTAGATAATAATAATATATCTTAAAGTGTATATCCATTAGTTAATAATATATCTTTAAGTATCTATCTAGTAAGAAGGTTTTCATTTCTAGACAGTAAGTCATTGACCAATTTGATTACGAATTCGCTCCTCAATCAGTTTTTAGTATCCTACTCACAAAGCAACATAGGTATTGTTAAATTGCAGTTGTCAAAAACGTAGCTTCTTAACTGTATTCTTCCGCCTTTTCTTAAACCTATCTCCTTTTGAAATCACGATTCCATTTCCTTCAAGCTGAAAAATTAGCAAGAATTCTTACGCAAATATAATGTACGAAATGTTTTTATTCCGGTAAACGTAAAATGTAGTTACAAATAGCAGTTAGAGCGAGTAATATTGCGGAGAATTAATGTAATTAACTATGAATCGAAATCAAATTGATTTCTTCGGGAAAACAAGCAGTCAGATAGAACAGATATCTTTATTATTTGATTACGTAATCTGATGAATTCTCCGCATTCCCATCGCGGCCATTTTACAGTTAGCAAACATCCGCGATCATAACTCATGTTGCTGATTAATAATGCTGCGATAATATTCAGACTCTTGTGCAGCTGCCGGAAGTGGTTGCGGAGATGATTCGAGTAGGTACTTCCTGTGCTTACCGGAAGTGGGGGCTGTGGGAGGCTGTATCGCATTGCACGCTGTGGCCTAATACTCGTAACTGGTTGGGAGATGGAGATGTTCTGGCATGACTCACGAACGGTCCCGGTGCTTGCTTACTCTCTGGCTTGGTAACTGCCTTACTGTTACCTGTTGAATGTTAAACTTTATTCCATAACGTTTACATTTGAGGGATATCTTTTGAAGACTTAGTGTTAAGAAAAACTAAACATTTCACCGAACTGCACCATAATGCCTGAATAAAATCATCAAAATCGAGGTTTTTTATTCCCCATTTTTCTTCTCTAAAACTGGGCCGATTTTCAAGATTTTTTTTTACTCTATTTTAAATACTTCATGTCCATATGTTTTGCTTTTTTTTAAATACATTGTAATAGTTCGTTTCTGTTGATGGCGTTCGAACCAGGCAATTAATTTTAACATTTTTGTAGGGTCCTAACTCCCATAAGAAGTAAATTAACAAAAAAAGAAAAACTATATCTATATAATATAAAATATCTAAATCGATATCTATATAATATTAAAAAATATTTGCAGTAGTGTCGAAATTCAGAGAGGAAATCGGAAAATGCGTATGAACAGAACGCCGCCCCGTTTCCTCTTAAGATTAGCATACGCAATCATGTAGCTGAGAGTTAAAATTATTCTGTTAATAAACACTCTAAAGACAGGTTGCTTAAAATAATTTGAACAATTCATCAAATTTTGAAGTTAATTTTCAAGCTCTGCATAAGTTCTATTCAAGTTCTGTTATTATATATATTATTATAGGCCAGTTGCTTCATAAAACTGAAATAACCACAGAATTTGAACAGAAATTTCAAAGAACTTAAAAACTAACTTCAAAATTCAGGTCTATAAAAAAATGTTTTAAAGTTTAAAATCTCCTACTTACAAATCCCTTTTCGTATGGTTTTATTGTATAATGTGGAAAATTAATTTTTTTAGAAAATGATCATAAAACATTCAAATATTTGTGCCTGAGCTTTGCAAAATAAAATAAAACCCACTTTTTGGCGATGTATTTTTCGTGCATAAATCAAAATAGGCGGCTAGTGTTACAGGGGAATTTATACCTTATCGCCATCTACATAAGGAGTGTTATTGTTAGCGGCCTGAACTCGAATTTTACACTACGCGGTGCATCACATTGAAAAAAGAGGCACACGTCGCTATCCTCCGTCGATGCTCAAGTGAATGGATATTTAATAAAAAAGTTTAGTTTATTTGTTCAAGGGAAAATTCAAATTAAAATTAATAAATCGTAAAAACTTTTGCTGATTTTTTTCTTTCATTGCAACATTTTTAATGTGAATATATTTGGTCGATGTATTTGCAATAAATTGAATTTTACCACGAAATGTTGTCAGTAAATTCTAATTTAATTGGTCGATTTTTGTTGGCAATTTTTTGGCATCCAGTCGGAATACTTTGACGTTGATTAGATCTAATGAGGGGTCGATAGTTTTTATAGCCGAAGAAACTTTGTCTCCATCTTCCGTAATGACAGAAATATTAATTATTTTAAGCAGCGAAGAATTAATTCGTATTTATCTGGTCTCATACTCGATATTTAGTACTTACTTGGTAACTTCTTGATTTAAATCTTCGTCGCGGTATTTTAACATAAATTCTAAATTCGCAGTAATTGTCGAGTAGGTACCAGATACATCGCGATTATTTTCTCGCATTTTAACGCTCGAGGAATTTATTCGGCGAATTTTCCCGTCCGCCGGAAGAGCTTCGTCGGCATAAGTTATTTTCCTTCACGTTTTAAACGCTTCTTTTCGGAAACGCAATAAACACTTCGCCGAACCGAAGATAAAGTTCCATTCTCCGTAACCCACTGACGTAGTTTGAATATCAAATTCGACAATTCGTATCGGAACGTGTTTTCAACGAATCACGATCAAATCTATTATGCAATTACGCCTCCCAAAAACTGACTAACATGTTGATTGGAAGGTGCAATGTTTGTGTGGACTTGAATATAAAACAATTTGGCGATCCACCCTGAAATGTTAAATTTTCTGGACAAAAAAACTTGATTTTTTCCCCATTTTTATTCACTATAGGTAACTAAATTATCAACATTTCTATGGTATGGTATGGTATATCTAGTGTATGGTTTCTATCTATATATATATAACTCTGGTTAAACGGATTCGTTTTTAATTTAAGACGCGGTGTACCAGCTCGAAAAGAAGATGGAGAGATACGTAAATACGAATGTTAGAAAACTGTGAAATGTTTAATAAAACACGATTCGTTTAAAATAGAGCAAAAATCTTGCGGGAATGTATAAAATAGCATTTAAAGAAACACTACGAATTTTTCATACATATAATTTGTAAAATAACTTCAAAAACCGAGTTTGTAATAATTTTCGGAGCATGCTTTGCGATTTTTTTCTATCGAGGGAAATTCCTTTTTCATAAAAATAATTGCCATTTCTGCGTGGGGAATGTGTAGATATTAACATATATTTTTTCAAGAGCTTTAAAACTTGGTGTTTAAGGAAAATGTGTTATAAATCGGTAGAAAAGAGGTAAGCCTGGTCTAAGTGCCATTTTTAAAATTGGAACGGATTGTGGTAATTCAGACAAGCGGTAAAGTATCTACCGGTAATATAATGTTTTAATAGAAGTTTTTTACTGTCGTTTTTATGTACTGTAAATTGTAAATGATGTGTACAGCGCCCTTGGGGTGATTTTTCGCAAAAACGGCGCTCTACAAGTTATCCAATTATTATTATTATTATTAAATTAAAAAACAAAGAAATACTATCTTTCTTCATCAGAGAATTGAATATTTCCCAATGTGATCATGGAATGATTTCGAAAAAATCTTCCCCTACTTTGTTTCAATTCATAAAAACCACGACTGGTGTAATCACAAGAAATGTCCACGTTTTAATCAATTATACTCATTCATATATTTATTAAGATGACTGAAGTACCTGTTGCAATTTGGTTATGTATGGCTATAGCAGTGGTTCTTAACCTTTTTGGAGGTACCAAACCCTCTACTAGTTTCATATGCATTCATCGAACCCTTCTTAATAGAAAAGCGGGGCGTGTCATCAATGGCGGCGGATTACCACAAGGGGGGGGGGGGGGGGGGGGGGGGGGGCGTAATGGGATAGGATGGGTTATTGTCACGACTATACTGACTGAGACTGACTCACCGAACCCCTGGGGTTCGATCGAACACAGGTTAAGAACCGCTGGGCTATAGTAAGAGCAGTTGAGGGGTGCCAAACCATAACGTTTTAAGTGCCAGAAAATGAAATTTTCAGGAGACACAAAAAACATTTTTAATGGAAAAATAAAGAGAAAAGTAATTTATAAAAAATGGATTATCAAATTATCATTTATCATTAATAATTTAAAACAAATTTTGTGCTCTGCCAAAATATGGAAATAATTTTTAAAAAATTATGAAAAAAATTAAAAGAACAAAACGTTTTAAGTGTCATTATTTATGCAAGTCATAACGTTGTAAGTGTTGTATTACTTGAACATAACTCAACTCTTTCAATATCTTTATTTTAAGGTTTTCATAAAACAATTTGCTTTCTCCGGCTAAATACGGCAACATGGCATTAATGACTTTCTTTTCTTCGGCAGAAAAGGGTACTGGTGTCTCGACCATGTCAACTTGGAGGTCCTCAAAATTTGGCTTATTAATTCCAGGTTTAAGCACTGGAGTTGATATCCATGGAACAAATTCGCCGTAACTTTTTTTTGTACGAATTATACCAAAATCTTCAGATGTTAGGCAAATCATCGTTGCCAAAGAAATCTGCAGCTTTTTGGTATTAACCATAGTTTTAGCCAAATTCATCTAATTAAAAAAGGTTTTATTATCCATTACCATGAATGGGGTTTTTTTGTCAGCATTTGCAATAAGCTCAATCTATTTTTATTTAAAACACATTTTCTCGACGTTGACGCACCGTCTTCTCCGACATTTTTAATAAACTAACATTTGCAGCTCATTGGCACTTAAAACGTTATGGCGTGCTGTTTCACAATATTTAGGCTAGATGGCGTTTTGGAGTACAAGTAAACATCAGCACATACAACGTTTTACTGCAATAAAACGCATTTGAGTTCGTATGGCACTTAAAACGTTATGGTTTGGCACCCCTCAGTTATAGTGTCTTATCATATAAAAATATTTTTTTAAAACTGCTAGCATGTTGGATAAACTCTTGAACTCACTTATTTATATAAAACAGGAAGCCATATTTTAGTTTGAATCTGGTAAATAATTTAGCATTAACATACGAAAACATGATCTTCCAATTTGAGATCACATCCTCCAATCAATCGCAGAGTGAGCAGTACAATTGAAAAACCAAATAATTTTGCATGCAAGCTCGTCGAATGAAGAAGTATTGAGCGACGTGCGTGTCACACAGTCAGCTTTTTGATAAACCATCACATGGGGGCAAAACTAACACCAGTCGCATAAAAATGAATAAATGTATTCATGCACTATTTGTTAGACATGGGAGAACTAGGGATGTAACTAGACTTGCGTAGTTCCTTTTTTCAAATTGCCTGCAAAATTGGGTAACGGGTTTGACCTTTGTTTTTAACCTTGGATTTGAAAAGATTCCTTTATAATTTGATAATTTTCTCTATCTATTGCTTCCGATTTTGAAAAGTTCAAACTTGTACGTGAATAATCATGGTTAATCGAAATTCTCAAAAAATCAGTTCCAGTTTTGAAAATGCCGCATAAAATAATTCTCTGTTAATAAGTATTATATTATAGGTAGGTATTTATAATTCTTCAAACTAAATAACTTTATATTATTAAAGAAGAAGATAATAATAATCAATCTAGAAGGAACAACACACGGAAAAATAAAAAAGGTTGTCCCGGTTACCACCGTTACATTTTTTATTTTTCTGTGTTTTGTTTAGATTTAAGAACTTTAGATTTTTATTAGAAAGAATTTTAGATTAAAAGATTTAATAAGAAAGATTTAGATTTTAGAACTATTTTATGTTTTGTTTAGATTTATTAGTATTATCTTCTTCTTCGGTGATATATCACCTTCAAAGGTTATTAAAATTAAAATTAAAATAATTTAATCTTTAAAAAATATTTCATCGTAGGTAGGTACTTTATCTGCTTCTAATTTACCAAACAAGCAGTTACAATTTTTAAAGTAAATCCAGACGTGACACAAAGCAAATCAGAGTTCTAGAGTTCATCGAATTTAGACGCACAACCGAAATTAGTAAGTGTATGTTTTTGATCGTGTTTATTGCTAATAATTAAAGATAAAATAGTTTTGTACGATCCTAACTTGAGGAACCCTACCTTATGCTACATTCTACTGACCGGTCAGTGGCTGAGTTGGCATCGCGTTTGGGTCCCACCCGGGGGTCGCATGATCGATTCCTCGGCTGTCTAAGTCCTCCATTACGACACAAGCAACATTTTCCTCTTACTGTGGTGGTGGTAGGAGATTTTCAAACATTGTTGGATTATTCGTAACCGGGGAATGTTTGTCTTTCTTTAAAAAAAATACCTTATTAAATCAAACGAAAATCTTCTATTTTTGTATTTCTTGGACATTAACTTTGTAACAATTTCTAGAAATTTTGTTTGGAAGTTGTTCTAAGTTTGCTATTGAATGTCACGGATGTGTCGAAACGGTAGCAGATAAATAATTTTTTTAGAAACAAGTGTACATTTTTTAACCTTTATATAAATTTTACGACAGGACGTTTTCTGGCCTTCATCCAATTTACATAATATTTCAGACACACACTTTTTTTAAGGCTTGCATCGTAGGCTCGTTCTTATGCGACAAGTGACATCATTTTTTGTAATATAAAACGCACAATTATTCAATGAAAAATCATTAATATGGTTTTCTTTTCAAATTCGTTTTTTGCATTCCTATTTTGCATTTCTAATTCTTGTAAATGTTGCTTGCAACCTAACTACGATTTTTTGTGCCTAAACAGAAGTACCATAGTAATTAATATCAGTGCTAGGTTATCAATAATTTTATTAATCATAAATTTCGCCCATTAAAGATGAACGGAAGCCGTCTACTAGGAGGTTTAACTATAGATCGATCTAAAAACTCACATTCCAGGAAGAGAAACTAGATTTTAGTCAAGAATTCCAAAATAAGAAGATTAATAAAGTAGCCACTAATAACTTTGTAACAAATATGTAATATTGGTTTGGCCCGAGAATATGTATATATATTTATTTTACATTAATTCCATACAGGCCTTTTTATCTTTGAAGATGCCGTGTGGCGAGTCTTTTTAAGGAGAGGAAGGAGTGAAAAGTGAAGGTCTTGAAGAGACCCATGGGAGAGGAATACCGGTAGAACAAGGAAAACTTTCCTTGTTTTGACCACTTTTAATATCTATAAAACCGACATGTTTTGAGAGCGATACTCCCATATTATTAGCAATATTAATTTACAATATTATTAGTTTTTTGTTGTAAACTAATAATAGGTTCCTGGTAAACCCTGAGGAAGGGAACATCGTTCTCGAAACATGTCAGTTTTATAGACGTTAAAAGTGGTCAAAACAAAGAAATTCTTTTAATTTTGAAATAAAATTTTGAACCCACGACCTTCAAAATGTTTTTCGTGATTCGAGAGCTTTACCCCTCAATCACGGAGGCCTTTAAAAATCATAAGTAGGATAAAATCAAAGTAGAATAATCATTAATACGAATAAGGATTCCTGTTGTAATATTCTGGTAATATTGAATAAAATATAACACTTTTTAATAATTTGTTTTATTCATGATGTACGTTTTACAAGCAGTGACGCAGCAAGTGTCAGAGACAAGAAGAAATATAAAAGTGTTGCCACACACAAAATGTTGCCAACTTTTAAACTAACATATTTTTATTATAAGAATAACGTATTACATTGTATGTTTCAACAGTTCTGCCCTAAGGTGTTGATAATAATATATGTATTTTAATAATATTCGGTGATACCTTATTTGGTAGGTGACAGCTATGGGCACAAGTTCTGAACCAATCATAGACACGACACTAGTGACCAGAGGAAGATGATCATTAAATACCGTTTCACAGATTGAATCAACTTCTCGCCCAGCTTCCGGTGGTCGGTGGTTAGCACGGATGGAGTTTAATAATCTGTCACTCTATCTTCTATACTACTATGTTCTTAATAGTCTTCGTTCTATGCCCCATAATCTATGTCTAAACTCTGTGCTCTTTATCTATCTATGAAGTGTTATCGAAATTTTTTTTATTTAGTTGAAAAAAATATCATGGTACAGCGTGTACTTATTTTACTCAAATGTGGACTATGTGACCATCTTAGATCATACGACGTACGTCGTGATTACTTCATGATTGATACACTTTAAACAAGAAGGCAATTGACTGATCTAATATGTTTAAATAAAATTATTCACGGCCATCTTGATACCACATTACGTCTTAGCAGTATAATGTCCCCAAATCCCATTGTTTAAGACGCCATAACATTTTTCACATGAATACATTTTAAAATAATATCGCCTACTTTACCCATCTGACCCAGATGTGTCGACTATAGTCGACAATAGTTCTTATATATAACAAGATAGAGTGTGCTGTAGTAGATTTTGTCGTCGATAATTTGTACGGATTAAAAAAAAAAAGTTCTGGCGCTGTTAAAAAATACTAACTAATTATATTATGTCAATTGTCTCTCTATGAATGCCTCGCGTATTTCTTATGTCTCTTGCCACTCATTTTAATGTGTTACTTGAGTGAGTTTGTTTTTAATTATGTATTTTTATTTGTGATGTGTTTGTTTTTCTAATTGTACGTATCTGTATTTAATTGTAGATTTTTGTGATTGTGTAATAACTGAGTTTTTATAACTAGGTTGTTCTCACGTAAGTGCGAACATCTGTAAAACCCAGTATAAATAAATACTCCAAATATGTTCAGGAATGCTAATTAAAATCCTTCGGGTACGTGCACACCTTGTATAATCTACGATTGTTTCCTCCTGCATTTTGTCTCATTATCTTGAGTATTCTAGAGCTATCATTCCTGAAAACGAACTGGTTAGGGACATTTATCAAATTTGTTTCCGAATCGAATGAAATTTCGGAAGAATTCTCAGAATGGTTGGGTGAAGCCAAATCAGTAAGAAAAAAAATCTTGATTCCTCCTCTTTGATTTTATTTTAACTCAGTACCTACAGGAGGCTCTATGGTTGAGAGCCTATACCATATTTGGGAATAACGTGCGCAGAGTCTAATTGAGGAAAAGATGGAGAGGACGTATTAGGGATGACCGAGCCGGGATTAAATATGATGAAGATATCTCAACAACCACAAAAATTGAAGGTTTTTCAAATTTAGGGTGGTCTTTCGATTTAAAAATGTGTTACATTAACAAATATTCAAAATTGTTATCAATTATATACTTCTCAACATCACTAACACTATGTTTAGACTGGAAAAGCAGAAAGGGCTAAATTATTTATACAAGGAGATCAGACTAATCTGCATTATATATAAATATACAAATTAAAGGTAGGTTTTTACAAATACAAAGTAATGAGACATATCTAGCCATTTCGTCAATTAGGAAATGAAATAATTGTAGGTATCTATCAGCATCGTTGGCAAAGAGCATTCAAATTGGTTAAAAGGCAAATCTAATTATGTTTAGTAATGTTATGTTCTTCAACTGTTTGGTACATATTTCTAAGAATTTTTAATGTTTTAACGCTTTCTCTAGCAGGTCTGTCGTAAATTGATTATAAAGAGAGTTTAGTTCTTAGAAGATTGGTGTAATATATTGAAAAACAGAGGACACATTATTATGCATTTTCTTAAAGTTAAGATAGCATTTTCTTAAAGTTAAGAAAATGCAGATAATGTTGGTAGTTCTTTGTCGAATTATGATACAGTTAAATGTGATACAGGGGAAAGATTCCAATTGGTTCAGTAGTTATAGAACAGAACCCTGGCAAGGCTAAGGTCCTGGATTCAATTCCTAGATGCGACCGTATCTTTTTCTGATTTTTCTATATCAAATTTTCGTTTGGGAGATGCTAATATTGTCTTCAATGATTACATAATCATCATTTTCATTTTATGTTGTATATTCATACTTGATTCCATGGATAAATTACAAAAATATATCAAAGTGCGTGATTACAAATTAGAGGGATTTTTCGTTGACAGTTGAGAGATATTTTTTTTTGTATAAATGGCATAAAAAGTGAAGTGACGGTTTTCTTACTAATTCCCCACTCAAAAAGATTGTGTTCTGTAAATATCGAATTAGTTCAAAAGTTTATTTTGTTGAATTTGCGTATTTGAAAAATCAATTATATTTTAAATACAAACATCTAAAAGATTTCATCTACATCCTAAAATAGTAATTATTTTTACTACAACTTTAAAATAAGAAATATGTAGTACATTTAAAATACCTCGGAAGCATACCGAAATTCCATGATATTTCATCATGTCGGTACTTGAGGGTTATCCGATTACTTTTGACTTATGAATGACGACAAAATACTGACTTCCATAAGTTTAGAATAATTGCCTATAAAGTAATTAGCAAATATAACTTACTAGCATTATATAATTTGCTATACTTACTATTAGTTTTACGGTTCCACGAGAACTCAACATATAGGCATTTGAACACCTTTTGAAAAGTCATTAAAAGTTATGATTTTTTTAAATAACCCATAACCTAATCTAACGTAATCTATTTAACCAATTATTTTTTTAATCGCTTTTAATGACTTTTCAGAGGTGGTGTTAAAGTTGTGTGTTGTTGAGTTATCCGGTCACCTAGTTATACATATTATTACTTCGATAGAAAATTATACATAATGCACAAAATCTGTATTGTTTCTGCTTATATTTATTTCAAAATATGAGGTTTCGTAAACCTTTTTACTGTTGTAAAGAAATAATTGCTGTAACCTAACTTATCAGACTGTTTAATTTCTGATTAAAATGAGTATTTCCTTTATCATTCTAAGTAATATTCTGATTTCTGTCACAGTGAGTATTGTTTTTTCCAGTTCCGCCTCATGAACTGATAAACTGAAGGACGGGCAACGACTCTTTGCCTTTTTTGTACCAATCAAAAACCCCGAGACAAAGGAATCCACAGGTGGGCGAAGCGAGAACCCAACCAAGAGAAATGGAAACAGGAACTGAAGCATAAGGGCGCGCTTAGAAAAAAATGTTTTATTACTATTTTTATTATTTATTTATATTTTATTTAACGCCCGTAGGGCTTTTACATATAGTGCAATACATGTTTTTGACAAAATACAAGAAATAACATAAAATATAAGAAACAAAATATAGGTAAAACAAAATATAAGAGTTGACACAAAGTAGGTAACATAGGATATATGGTAAAAATAGAGGTAAAGATGGTTTATGAAGTAGGAATAAATAGTTGGCACTTACGTCGTTTGAAGTTTGACAAATTCAATTTATTATAAAATACGTCCATATTGTTTAAATATTTGTTACAAAGACTGTGTAAACGATGTATTGGAGAATGCAAACTGTAGTTGGAATGAGAATTGTTTAAATATTTGTTACCAAGACTGTGTAAACGATGTATTGGAGAATGCAAACTGTAGTTGGAATGAGATGTGTGTATATGAAATGTTAATATTTGGCTAGGCGTTCTTGTAGGTACATGTAGATTTATCAATTGCAGGAGTTCACAACAGTCAAATTTAGAATTTAATAATTAGGATTAGGTCGTTAATTTTTCGTCTGTTTTCTAAAGTTGGAATATTTAAAATATCCATTAATGACGGGTAATTCATGTTCTCTAAAGGGATGTTAAGTTTAAAATTTACGAAACGTAGACAGTTTCTTTGAATTCTTTCAACATTATGAATAAGAATTTTGTAGAAGGGTGACCAGACTATGGAGTAATGTTCTATTAGGCTTCAAACAATGTGTACAATAGTTTAATGATTTTTAACGATTCAAAGTTTTTAATTGTTCTTAATATAAATCTTAATGTTTTCATATCCTTATTTACAGTTTGTTGAATGTGGACCATGAAGTTTAGTTTCTCATCCAATATTATGCATGAAAAAATGAAAAATCTTTCTTCATAATACTGGGGTTAGGCTTTGAATACTAAACTTAGTATGCAACGTACGTCGCAGTAATTACAATTTAAAAATAAACACATTGTGTACACACCAAGTCCATTTATTTATCAGTGAGGACAAATAAGTTATGGTGCAAACAATACAACATAACATCACCTTTCTCGGTTGTTTAATTGGAAAAAACCTCAGAATTTACCAGTTTTTTTTACAAACCATTTACCAGTTTGTTTATGTATGAAAAAACAAAAATATTATTTAAAAAATGAAATAAATTGAATGAAGTCAAAATCTAGTTGACAATAGTAGGGTCCAAGTAAGTGTTCGATTCATGATGAACATCGCTTTATAAATTTATTGATGAAATGTGACGGTAAGGTTGCAATTTTCTTATTATATAAGGCTAATTATAGGTTTTGGTGTAAGGTGTCTGAGGTAGTTTTGAAGTTTTTTCAAATTGATCAATATTTCTTAAGGTCACAAAAGTGGCGCTAGATGAATAATAATCAACCTAATTAAATTTCTTTTTTACGTTCCGGTTTCAGTTTCAAGATGGTGGCAGTTTAAATGGTTTAGAAAAGATTCATTTTTCAATTGTGAAATCGTTGTGTTTATTTGGGCTTTCTTATTCGCATTTTTTCACCATGATGGTTCCTACTGACCTGAAGAAAGTTAAAAAAAATTATTATCATTGAGATAGTGACGTTTCTTTGGTCAAATTATAGGTGCATTTCCTAATTTTTAATTTTTTAAAAATCAGAGTGTGCAATTCACACATGGTAGAAGTGAAACCTTTAGAAAACTAAAGTAGACAAGAGTTGGGAGACTACGAACCACTTTTTTTTTATTAATGTGAAAGATAACTTTTTCCATATTTTTGTCGTCGAATTCCAGTGCACCTTTTCCTATACATTTGGTCATTTTATTTGTGTTTGTGGTTTCTTCTTCGGAGTCGCTAGATGTAGTTTTCTTTTGCCTGTTCATTTTGGAGTGATTTGAAGATTGGATATTGATTTTACAAAAATAAAAACCCTTTTTTTTTGGATTTCGTAGGATTCGATTCCTGGTCGGCTGAATGTCTGCAAAGATTCGTCAGGCACTTTATACCACTATCGGATCGGATTTATCGTATTATATTAGAACCGAGTACCCGTGAATAAAATAAATATTTTATTGCTATCTCATTCTCCCGCAGGCTAAATCCTATAGATGAATCTTATCAGTGTCCCTACATTCCGCACACTACACAGATGAAGTACCTCGGCCTCACAATTGATCCATATCTCAAATGGAATCTTCACACTCAAATAATTGCAATCAAAATAAGAAAAACCATGCACTTTTTCAGATCGGTACGAAACTTTCTCTACTTACAACACTTGAAAATGATTTATTTTGCAGTCTGTCAATCTATTATTGAGTACGGTATCATGGCATGGGGAGGTACTGAATCTGCGCTAGACCCAATCATAAAGGCACAGAAATATTTGTCTCTTTTTGGCGTCGCTGGCTTCTGTTTCATCGAGTTTCTAATCACAACGGTGCTAATGAAGTTTTCACTTAAAAAAAAAGCTTCATAAAATGTAAAATCAGCCAGTTTACCAACCCTACAGCAACGGGAGGTAGAAGCGTAAAGAGGTGAAAGAGGTGCATTATTTTCCTTATGTGAGGTGTCCGGTGTTCAACGTCCAAGCAGTACAGTGTTCAGGCCGCGTGACCGCTGACCAATGGAGCGAGGTTCCCCTTTTTGTACTCGAGATTGTAGGGACAACCGTCACGGATGAACGGATTACAACCCTTCATCGCTTTTCAATCGTTTCAGAATATATCCTTTGATTTAGAATACAGATATTTTTTTATTGATGCTGCTGGGCTTTGTTTTGAGCTGTGTTACAAGGGTTAACAATCAACATTGCTTAAAAACAGGGGTGTTTCTGAGGGGTAAATCTACGTATAATTTATACGAGTAAGAAGACACTTGACAAGTGTGTATATTTGAAAATAAAACTGCAAACTGCAATGATACCAATCCACTCACGTTAGCAAAATATAACAGAGTTCACAGGCTTATGTAGAGTTTATCGGTTCCATGCCAACTCAGAATCAAGTCAACTCAACCTCTTTGAAAAGTCATTAAAAGCTATAAAAATAATTAAAATAGCCCATAACCCTAACCTAACGTCATCTATTTAGCCAATGTTTTTTTTCTTCATCTCTTTTCAAGGGAGGTTCTGAGTTGATTTCATTCCGAGTTGTTCGGTCACCGAGATTGTCACCAAGATTGTCATCCCAAGTAGTTTGCAACTTTTGGTGGCAGGGGTGCCCTGGTTCATGGGGCGAGGTTTGTCCCGGCGGCTGATGTGTCTGTTCACCACCAGTGGCAGGCCCGATCGGGAGAGACAGGTTGAGGAAGACCTTTTTACCTCTCCAGCAGGACTCTCTCGGTGCATCGCCTTGCATCGCAGTGGGAGGGATGGATTTATACATCCGTCGCTCCTGAACACACTGACCACCAGATTCCTGACCGCCTTTTACCCTTTATTTCCCAAAACTTCCTCTCTTTCCTTTCCTCAAAAAGACCCTCCGCACAGCATCCCTTAAAGTCTCATCGTCTTGAAGAGACCCATGTTGTAGGAGGGAAGAAGCACAGAGGCCAGCAAATCTTTCCACAGCCAAGCTGTTGAACTCAAGAACGATTCGTAGAAACGACCCGTTCTCATGTGACTAATTTCAACAGTGTACAGACGTTGGGCGCGTGTTTGGCGTGTTTCCCGACTATGCACTGGTGCCGAGGTGATCAATGACGCTAGTTCCTCGGAGCATCTTCCATTGTACCTGACGCCAATGCTCTAAAGATTGCAATCCGTTTGTTAAGTTAGGAGAATCTATCAAACGGACCGCCCGTTTCTGCACAGGGTCGAGGGTATTAATATTATTAATATTACAATTTGCCTCAAGGTAATCAGAAACTTACACTCTTAAAATATGTTACTTACACTTGACTTACACTCTTAAAACATGTTATATGTTATTTAGAAGAATGTGTGAATTGGTCACTATAAAACCAGTGTCCTTCCAAAAATTCCAAGAAATGCCTTTGATCAAAACACCGTTTATAATATTTGGCTGATTTATATAGCACCGTTTTTGTGGAAAATAACCTCAATTTAATTTTACTCAAAACATTTTGAACATGCCTCCGGTTTTTGGTTAAAATAATATTATATTACAAGTACTTAATGGTTATAATTATAAGCATTATTAAAAAATGTTGTAACGTAATAAAATAAAACATATACTTAATAATACACCAAACCATCACAATACACACTTCATTATATACAAATACGGTGACTGGACAACTCAGAATTAAATTTAATTTTTTTATTTTTATTATTATTTATTAAAATTACAGAGAACATTTTGTACAATAGATAGAGTAGACCCACAAAGCTGTCATATGGCAGCTTGTCTGCAGGTTCTAACAATTTAAACATTCTTAATATAATATCTAAGAAAATATTTGTAAATACATTTATAGTTTTAAGGAAACATTAGAATTGATCACATAGTAGTATTAGATAATTTAACTTACAACTATAAATATATAAGATATTTCAATATACCTATCTAATAAAAGATATGTAGGCAGCTATATTAAGATATTCAAAGATACATGGAGTTTTCGTTCATTAACCATAGTTTTATCATTTTAGGACTTAGTCTCTCATTTTTTTCAAATTTTATGTTTTTATTGATTTTATTGAAAATCACTGGTATTAGATATTCAAGAGTACGGCTTCCATATTTATTTAATATTCGAGGAGTTTTTAGGCCCTTTCCTTCTCTAAATCTTGTGGTATGTTTGTGTACAAGTAGGTGTTTGTAAGGGCTTTCCCCCAAATTATCCATAATAGTAGTGAACCAGTGGAGACCTTTTATTGTAAGTAGGCTCTCTGAGCCATACAGTAATTTTAAGTTATGTCTCTGTTTGTAAATCGTTGTGACAATTTTTTTTATTATGGCGGTTTGTAAATTTTCAATATATTTAATGTAAGTAGTGCTTGCATGTCCCCAAGTTCGAATACCATATCTAAGGATGGATTCGACCATAGAAAAATATGAGTTTAAGAGTACAATGAGGCAAAATAAATTTTAATTTGTAAAAGTTACTAGCTAAGGATCTGAGCTGGTTACAAATTTTAGCCACTTGTTTATCCCACTTAAATTTGTTATCAACAATTATTCCCAGATAAGTATATTCATTTGTGAAATCTATTTTTTCACAGTCACAAACATTAATAATTCCTCTATGTATACAGTAAAAGCTATGAGCGGTTATTTTAGGAACATTCCACATTTTCAAACTTGGTGATTTTATGTACATGCATTTGGTTTTTTTTACATTAATAATTAATCCTACATCATGAGCCCATTTGAGAAGCTCGTTAAAATCTCTTTGTAATTCTTGTATAGCAATTTCAGGATTTTCATTTGATACAACAAGAGCAGTATCATCAGCAAAAATGAATCGATGAGCTTTTTTGAAAATCTTACACATAGCAATTACATATATAATTTTGGACCTAGAATTGACCCTTGCGGTACTCCCGATTTGATGTATCTTGATTTACTAATTATATTTAAAATCTTCACACTCATTTTTCTATTTGACAAATAGTTTTTAAAGAATAAGAGGAGTTTACCCCGGATACCTATAAATTCAAGTACTTTAATTATTTGTATATGGCTAAGTGTATCGAAGGCTTTTGAGAAATCAATAAATAGAACCAATACATGTTGTTTACAGTTTAGTTGTGAATTTATATGATTAGAAAATTTTTCGAGCAATTTATCGCAACTTTTATTTTTTTGAAAGCCATACTGGCATTCATCAATAATACTCAGATTATTTAAGTATTTATCTAAATTTATTGATATAAATTTTTCTAAGATTTTTTCTAATGCAGGAAGTAAGGAAATCGGTCTGTAATTGTTTATTAAAGAGTGATTTCCATTTTTAAAGATAGGCCTTACAATGCTATATTTTAGTTCATCGGGAATATGGCCCGTATCAATTATTCTGTTAATTAAGTGGGCGATTATAGGACTAAGTAATTTAACATGTTTTTTCAAATCATACATACGAATTAAACCTATGCCTGGAGTCTTGGAATTCTTCATACCACCGACAATTAATTCGATTTGCTTTGTATTTGCTCGTGGTAGATACATTGTATGGTTTAAATATTCCGGCGTGTATTCTGACGCTCGGACATCACATATATGTAATAACTTATTTACCCCCTCATCAAAAAAGTCTGCAAAATTTTCTGCCACTGCATCTTTCGATTTGGATTTTAAGAAATATTTTGATATGACTTCATCACAACCGGATTTATCTTTCCTTCCTAAAGTTTTATTAATTTCATTCCATGTTTTTTTAATGTCTTTGAAACAGTGATTAAATTTATAGTTATAGTATAATTTTTTTGTGTTTATTATTTGTTTATTTAATTTATTTCTGTATTTTTTGAAATCGATTTCATATTTTTTGTTGTTAGGTGAGTTTTTCCATTTCCTCCAAAGAATATCTCGTGTTTGTATATTTTCAATGAGGCTATCATTCATCCAAGTTTTTTGATAATTGCGATATTTTTTATTAAATTTTGTGATGTTACTTAGTTCATAAATATTTTTAAATTTCGATTTCATTTCTTCGTACAATTAATTAAGAACCTCTTCAGAAAATTCATTAAGAGTGATGATAAAAAAAATTGGTTAAATAGGTTACGTTAGGTTAGAGTTAAGGGCTATTTTTAAGTTTTTTTTTCATAGCTTTTAATGACTTTTCAAAGAGGTGTTGAGTTGACTTGATTCTGAGTTGCCATGGAATCACAAATACAACCGCACGTCATAATATTTGGCTAATTTTTAGTTGTCGCCTTTATCAGTGTATTTTGTTTTATTTCATTTTATATTATTTACGAGAACTATTTTTTGGATAACCAACACCTCTGCCATAGGTCGCCCCAAGTGGTTAGCTACTTTTGGTAACTTAGCAGGGGTGTCCGGGTTCATGGGGTAAGGTTTGTATAGGCCTTGGCGGCGGAAGCGGCAGCCCACCTGCGGGCCGGGTCGAGAGAGACTGGAGGCCTTTTGACCTTTCCAGCCGAACTCTTGAACTCGAACTAGGATTCATACGTCCATGACTCCTGGACCCTGGGAGATTCCTACCCACCCCTCTTTTAACTTCCCAGACGTCCTTAAAAATAACCTCCACACAGCATCCCCAAAGATGACATAGGCACTGAGGGTAATTATTTTCTCAGGGTCTCCTAAGAGCTAATGTAAAAAAATAAATAAAATTAATTAAGTCACATTTTTATTGGATTTTATCAAATTGTAAAATTGGGGCCTCAGCATGGGTAAAGCACCCAGTGAGGCCCACATTATCAAATAATGTTAAAAAAAACATAATATTTGTGAATCAACAATAAGAAAAGCAATTATTGATCAATGTTTTTAACCAAATGCTTCCTCAATCAATTTGACATAATCTCATAAATCAAATAACTACCGAATCTAACCTATAAGAATTAACTATGCAGGTACCTGCCTGCCTAGCACCTACCCAAAATAAAAGTGTAAACTTTTTTCAAATAGACAAAACAAATCGAGGAAGTACCATCATAGCTGGCAGTTAAACTAATCCTTCATCGTGGCTTGTGGCTTAAGTCCATGGCAGCGTAAACACTTAACACATACATAACTAGCGTGTTTAACCCCTAGGGTGCCAGTCACCGATTAATCGTTGTTACGGGACAGGCGAGAACAATTGCCAACGACGATCTATTGAGAAATTATTGAAAGTATTTCAAGATTATACTAGAATATACTTACTACTTCGAAATTTGAAATAAATTTGTCGAACTATTTGTTAAGTATACTTTGTGTCCTGATGGAAGAATCATTAGTTCTGATATTTATTTTTAAAATAGGTTTTTTTTTGACGAGGTAACGTCTTATAAATCGATAAATGCCGGCTGCACTCACGAAACAGCATGACTCATTGTCACGTTGTCACGTTCCGCCTGAGCCGAGCATGCAAGCGAGAGCGCGGAACAAGCGTTCGGCTTGTGAGGCATCTATCTCTCTTCCACTCCTTTGTTATTATATGACGTTATCGCGTAAAATTATCGTCCGTAAACCGACTTTACAGACAACCAATTTTTTTTGTTTATTTTTTTTTAATTCCCGTTGACGACTCCCAATAGTGCTCCTGTGTGTTCTGTTCAAAGAAAGGAGAGCTATATCGTCTCTCGTTTGGGCAACGTTGTCAGGCGGGTAAATGTAGTGGCTAATAACTGTATAAAATATCTTGAAGAGGTCTGGATTATAAGAAGGACATACAAATACCACATACAAGCCGACTTACACAAAAATGAACCGTCCTCACGAAGCCAACATCAAGAAATGATGGTCTCAACAGCATTATTTGTTATCATTGAAGAAGAAGATAAAACTATTAATCTAAACAAAAATATGGAAAAGAACAAAACAAAGAAAAATAAAAAGACAACAAAATAAAATTAGTCGTAAATAATATTGTTAATTCTAAAATTTTTAATATGAGATTGACAAAAGTGACGTTTAAATGAGAGGTCTCTGTAGACGAATAGGTAGAGACGTTTGTCCCGGAAAGACAAGAGATTCTGGGTTCGAGTCTCAATTACGACCGTAAAATTTTTCTGTGTCTTGTTCATTTTCATATTTTCGTTTAGATTATTAGTGTTATCGTCTTCTCCAGTTTTATACTGACGGGAATAACCCTCAAAAGTTATAAAAAGAGTGTTCTAATAAAAATTAATTATTTATTTTAATAATTCTTACCCCTGAGAATAACATTAAAGTTAAGAAAATTATCGATATGATTTGTTGATTTTTGTGCTTAATTATTGGAATTTTAGATTTACCCAAACATTAAGAACGTAGTATTAGATTTCAGTTATTATTATCATTCGATTGAGTCAAATCCTTGTAAATACATCGAGTTAATTATTTATTTCACTGCTGTAATTTAACGAAAATGCTGCACTATTCCCCAAATAGACCCCATTAAAGCACGTTATCATTTATGTTTTTTTTTTTACTTCTATCTGTTTTTAAATGGTTGGTGTTCATCGGTTTTATTAACGTACTTAGAATTCTTCGCAATTTACCACTATTTATATTAGAGAGATAACATATATTAAGACTGCAGTCTGCAAGGTGAAGATTGCCCTCATGATTGCAAACCTCTGATCTCCGATATGACCGGAAAAAGAAGATGAATATAAACAGTTGTATTTCTGCCATACTGAACCATCAAAAAAATTTGAACAAAGCTTGGCACCCCGAAGGTTAAGCGACTCACATGTGTATAGAATAATTTAAGCGTCGAGGAAGAAACTCGTTTGTGTTCCTCTATTTTTCGGCACCATCACTACCGGTTTGGGAGGCTGCGTTGCCGGCAGTTTTGGTCCAGCGCCGATGGTCCGGCTTAATGACTGAGCGATCCCGGATCGCTTCCGGGTGCGGAGAACAAAACACCGCAGCATCTCGCGTCTCCGCTTTAATCTCTGGCTTTGGCGGTCGTTTGAATGTGAGAGGACGCGCTCAAATAACCTTTTGACCAGTCTGCGAGCTATAAGATGTTTATTTATTTTGTTGAAGAATCATTTGCGCGGTAAAGAGAATCAAATATTTGATTCGAGTCATGTGTCATGTCAAGAGTTGGTATAATAGAATAACATTAAATGACGGTTGTACACTTAACTTCATGTTTAGTTAAAACTAGTTATGGAATAATAAAGAAGATTAGAAAATTTTAGATGATTTTGATTTGTACAAAGCGCTAGTGGAAGGAAGAAAGAGTCAGGGACGTCCAAGGAAGATTTGGGATAATCTAGTGATTAAAATACTTGAATCGATTCGTATCAAGAATCCATGACATAGCACAGAAGTTTGTATGAATTTTAACGAGGCAATGAGGAATTGCCAAAACAGAGTTAATATTTTGTTTATTTATTTATACTTATTTATTTATTTAAACGCCCATAGGGCTTTTACAAATAGTGTAGTACATGTTTTTGACAAAATAACATAAAATATAAGAAACAAAATACAGGTAACATAAAATATAAGAGTTGACACAAAGTAGATAACATAGAATATAAGTTAATAAAAATAGAGATAAAGATAGTTTATGAAGTAGGAAGAAATAGTTGGCACATACACCGTTTGAAGTTTGAGAAATTCAAATTATTATCAAATACATCCATATTGTTTAAATATTTGTTGTCAAGACTATGTAAACGCTGTATTGAAGAATGCAAACTATAGTTGGAATGAGATGTATGTATATAAAATGTTAATATTTGTCTAGTCGTTCGTGTAGGTAAATGAAGATTAATTAATTTTATGAAAAACAAATACCTTTGTATAACACCACTATTTTATTAACAATATCAACATGTTTCGAAAACTATGTTTTCTTCGTCAGGATAATAAGTCAATAATAAATAACAAAAGACAAACAAGTATAGACTAATTAGAACATAGACAAAATATTAGAAAGGAGAGGTGATTAATTACCTAAAATATATCATAAAAAAAAAAAAAAAAAACAATTATATAAAATAAAATATAAAAATTATTTTAGAATTATATTGGCTATTTTTAAAAAACGTTTGGTTATTTATAATATTTAATTTACTATTAACACTTTTTCTAATTTCTAAAATTTCTAAATTATCTAATTGTATACCCGTTGTGTTAGTGTGTAAAATTTTTAAACCTTTATTAATATCAAAAGAATGACCTGTTTCCAAAATGTGGTTTGCAAATTCTGAATAATTATTATTATTTAAACATCTTAGATGTTCCTTAACTCTAATGTTAAAATTTCTAGAAGTCTTCCCAATATAAAAAAAAAGTTACAATCATTACAAATTAATTTATAAACCCCAGATCTGGGGTTTGCAGAAGTTCACAACAATCGAATTTAGAATTTAATAATTTTAATAAAAAGGTTAGGTGGTTTATTTTTCGACTGTTTTCTAGAATTGGAATATTTAAAATATTCTATAAATATTATATAAATAGAAGTTGGGTTCTTTAGCGCCGTCTTCATGGAAAAATAACCTCAAGGGCACTTTACAACATAATTCGTTTAACCTGTGATTTCACTTAGACAGACCTAAGAGTTATTAGTTATTATAGTAGTTCTTGATTTACAGCTGAGACTGGTGTAACTAGTGACTTACAACTAAGACTAACTTATGGTCGGCATATATTGCGACTTTTCTAGTAACTTTTATCTAAGACTTACAATAACTCGTGACCTACAACTAATGACTAAACTAATTCATATGTGTGACCATATGAGCAGTGGATTATTTACTTATACTAATATTTAAAACAATCGTTATTTGTTGATCTGCGTCATTACCGTATTCGTAAAATATTTTGTAAAAAATAAAAATAAAATGATGATTTTCTGTACGCCCTTTCATGAACCTTAAAAGGCCTCGACGGAGCATTGGTGCGATTTTGTACGAATACTTACAAATATAATACTTTTTGTATGGTAAACGTTTGAAATATGTGTGTGCAAGCGGTAAAAAATTAACCATATTTATTTTTTAATATTATCAATGCCTGGGATGTCATTAAAAATTAAGTAACCCTTTTTAGTATTTTTGTCTAGGACGGAGAAACCAAAGGTTGTTCGGCCTTTCAATCCGTAGGAACAGACTGGAATGGTTTGTTGAATGGGACAAATTTGTCTCCCTTTTGAACAAAATATCATTGCATATTGATATTTTTAGAACCAGTGATGGTATTATTCCGATTATATCCTAAAAAAATCTTGACTTAATATACTATAATATGGTGTCAACAATTTTACGTTTTCCATCAATACATATACAAGGTGGCGCAAAAGTTGTCACCCGATGTTCTTTGGCTGTGATGTTTTTGAAGTAAAACTTATTTACGCACGCTTGACTTGGGGAGTAAGCTGGTGAATGCGTGACGAGAGCGTTACGAAAAGTGTCGGGCGAGGCGAACGGAAGTTGAGAGGGAGATAGATATAAGTTAGTGAAGATAGAAAGAGAGAGAGTTACATTTCGTAATATATAGGGGCAAGAGAAAGAGGTGCGAGCACACATTTTCTTTCTCTCTTTCTATCATAGCCAGTTACGTTTCGTATATCTAAGACACAGTGCAGGCCTAGTCTGTATCACACTGTTGGAGCAAGAGAGAGCAGGGCGCGCACATTTTCTTTCTCTGTTCCTCTCATAAAAGTTTTACTTCAGTCATGTGATCTAAAGCACACTCGTATTTTTTATGAATGAAAAATGTTGGTTCTGCTTTTGGATTGTGTTAATTTTTTCCATTAAGCCGAGAAAATTATATTGGCCAAGTGGCCGCCGCCAGAATGGATGACCAACACCACCGATCCAATTTACTTCACAAATGTTAAAACAGAACTGACATTTGCCGCCATTTGCAAAAATTATGTCATCTTCCGATAGGGTGATGACCGCAAAAAAATCAAAACAATTTTATCGCGTTCTTGAGGAGTATAGCGATTCATGTCTTGTTGACGTGTATTTTCACCTGTTTACTTCACAAATGTCAAAGCAGAACTGACATTTGCCGCCATTTGCAAAAATTATGGCATCTTCCGATAGGGTGAAGACTTTGCGCCATTAATTCAAGCGAAGTAAAAGGGTATGAGGGGTGGGTAGGAATCTAGTGGTCAGTATGTCCAGGAGTGACGGATGTATGAATCCATCCCTCCCACTGAGGTGCAAAGCGATGTTCCGAGAGAGTCCTGCTAGAGAAGTCAAAGGGACTCCCTCAACCACTCTCTCCCGTTCCGGCCTGCCATGCAGCTGGTGGGCAGACGCATCCGCCGCCAAGACCCGGACAAACTCACCCCAACCGGATACCCCTGCAAAGTCACCAAACATAGCGAACCGGTTGAGGTGACCTACGTCAGAGGTGTTGGTGGTATCATTTATTGGTATCCAATAAATGATACACGGGGCGGCGGTACCCAAACCCGCCTCCCAAATTGTAAACCATGTTTAGCGACTTCATACTTTATTATTATTTTATTGAAGTAATCTTGCTTACACCAACTTGTATATTTAAAAGATTTTTTTTCTTACTTTATAGTATAATGCGGTGTGTAGAAGCAAAGGCAGCAATCTCCACTTTCGTTTTTTGAAAAAGAGGCAAAAAAACACGTTGACATCTTTGCCTTCGATACATATTTTCAAAATCAGAGTTTGAAAATATGTATCAAAGGCAAAGATATCAATGTGTTTTTTGCTTTTAAAAAAAAAAAAACGAAAGTGGAGATTGCTGCCTTTGCTTCTACACACCACAATATGATTCACACATTTCCTAGATTAAAAAATCATTTTATTGAATAAAAGTTGGAGGTTCAACAAAGTTATTCTAGCGCATTCTGATTTTAATATAATTGTACCAGGAAGTAAAAATGGATCCTTTCAACCACTTGACTTAACTACGGTCTCAAGGCCTTAACGAGTCTACTTCCTACTGGAAAAAACCTACTTACGGAAGACTTTTTAATCAAGCATTTTCCTTGCTTTGCATTTATTAACTTAACAACTATTTTTTATAATTTTACTATTAAGTAGTCGTTTTTATATGAACTAATTAAAGACTACGACAGCAGTAGTTTAAGATAATATTTTAATTTTCGCTTTCATGTTGAACTTCTTTAATATCTCACCACACTAGGTGAAAAGATTCTATTTACATCGAGTCAATACAAGTGTAAAGCATCACACCAAATAGTAAAAAGTCACATTTCCAGTATATGACAAGAAAAAACTTACAGTTGTATAAAAATGCCCTTCCTTTTTCATGCGGAAAACAAGGTGTTCGTGTATTTAAAAAAAGAACTTTTCCATTTTATTGACAAAGTTTTATCTAATATAATTGATTTTAATTTTTGAATAGGTGGCGACAATTACTAGCCATTTTCTTAATTTTTGGGTGGTGCAGCCAATTATTGGCCTTGACTGCCTTGTGTGACGGTGTTTCCAGCAATCGCCACCCGGAAGCTATCACTTGACTCGCCGGTCCATAATATTATTATTACCACAACTGGGAGCAGGTACAGTCTATCTAATTGGCCGTATTTAAACATTAATTTTTATTTCATTATTTTTTTTCGTAAATTTAATTAATCAACTTTTGAATTGCGTATACGTGTTTGAGTGGGTGTGATTTGGAGTCGGGATGCAACAGTAGGCTTTGCAGATGAAGTGATTATAATAAAACTTTATTATGAAGAATATAAAAAATGCGCTATATAAATTTTACGTTAATATTATGATTAGCACTATAAACTATAATACATTTATTATGAAGTAAAACAGCTGTGACTGATAAATAAGGCAAGTTTATGAAAATATTACTTCACAGGAAAATACTTTTTTGCTTTTTTTTATGTGAACATCGCACAAAAGTTCCAACTGCTCCCGTCTGTAGTCGGTGAGAGTATGGCATCTGCAATTCGGGTATATTGTGAGGTTGAATGTGAAGTGGGAAGGGGAAGGAGAAGAGGAAGGTGAGGAAATAACCATGTATCAGATATTCGACAAATTTACACAAAAACTATCTTAACTCATCTGTTTAAAAATAAAACACATATATTTTACGAAAAATACCCAACATATTGTAAACAAAACCAAAGAACTCATACAAACACCTAAAACAAACACAACATTTGGTCAAAGAAATTTCAAAATATACCTACAATAACCTACCTGACAAAACAAGACAATCGAGTAATATTAAAAAATACAAAATCCTGATCAAACAATGAATCATCGAAAAAGTCGTGCAATAATTATATACACTTCACCGAAATATAATTCTCTATCTCATGGGTCGGCAACCTGCGGACCGCGGGCCGCATGCGTCTTGGTGCGGCCCGCAAGATTCTCGTCACAATGTGACGGACGACATTATACACAACAGAGTGAAAGGGAGCGAGACAGGGAGCGAAGTGATAGCGATACGACTTCAAACTGAGTTTGAAAACCGGTTTGCTGATTTCAAAAAGATCTCGGGCAAGTTGGAGATTTTTGAAAACCTCTTCACAATGAATATCGATTTGCAAAGCGAAGATTTGACAAGCGATTTTTAAATCAAAGTGATAGATTTGCCTTCTGAAAACTACTAGGAGTTAAAAAGGGGCCATCCATTAATTACGTCACACAAATTTCATGATTTTTTGACCCCCCCCCTGTCATATTTGTGAGACCCTCTCCCCCCTAGAATTTCATGATTTTTTGACCCCCCATACCCCTTGTCACACTTCTCTACTCCCCCCCCCCCCCTTTAGGTGTGACGTAATTTATGGATGGCCCTTAAGGTTTGCTCAGCAAATAATTATTATCTTTAGCAGTACCATTTGTGAGCAAATTTTTTCTTCTCTGAATTATCGAAAAAACAAATTCTGTTCTCTTTTTGAAAAGGAGCTATGCTTCAAAAATACAAGCTTACATTAAAACAACTTACAACCCAAATGCAACCACAAAAACCTCATTGATTTTATTAACTACAATAAATGTTGTAAAAATATATAACAAGCGTGTTATATTTAAAACTAAAATATTTGTACATAAATATTGAAGGTATTGTTTTTAACATTAACTCTAGAAATTAGTATTAGAAAATGATTCCCCTGAAGACCTATGTCATCTTTGGGGATAGGATGTGGAGGGTCTCTTTAGGAAAGGAAGGGGAGGAAGTTCTGGGAATGAAAAGGGTAATAGGGGTGGGTAGGATTCTGACGGTCAGTGCGTCCAGGAGTGACGGACGTATGAATCCATCCCTCCTACTGCGGTGCAAGGCGATGTTCCGAGAGAGTACGGTTGGAGAAGTCGAAGGGACTCCCTAAACCATTCTCTTCCGATCCGGCTTGCCATGCAGCTGGTGGGCAGACGCATCCGCCGCCAAGAGCTGGACAAACCTCACCCCAAGAACCCGGGCACCCCTGCTAAGTCACCAAACGTAGCGAATCACTCGGGGTGACCTATGGCTTAGGTGATGGTTATCCAATAAATGGTTCCCGGGGCGGCGGTACCCATACCCTCCTCCCAAATTGGAATAGGTATACTGTAATGACATGTACCCAAGTGCGGCCCGCACTTATCCCTTTGTAAAATATTTGGCCCCTTTACAACAAAAGGTTGCCGACCCATGTTCTGTCTCATTACATACCAACCTGAAAATTTTTGTCAAATATTTTTGCTTTATTGAAAAACGTACTTTAATTAATACTTATAAAATATTTGTAAACTAGTCTGTGTCTCGACAAGGATTTCCTAGTAAAACAGGCAAGGACAAAAAAATATATGTAAACCTCTTTATATAGATGCACATAATAATAAAAAAAATATAAAAACTGGCCCAATTTTTTTCACCAAACACAGCTAAAGCCATTTCAAGCAACGTTTCAATTCTGAATGGTGGTCTTACACCAGGCGATACTGAGAGTATCTTATACAACAGTACCTTCACGTTTTACACTTGAACTACTGTGAACGTCGTGTGTAAGATCGAATTTGGAATCCTCAATAAACTTATATTAACCGAATTAAAGTTATTCAAACAATATTTGGAAACACTTCTCGAAAATCATCAGTGTAATCCTATTGCTCTTTACAAGCGGAGAAAAATTGTTGAAGTACGGTTTCTGTATAAGATTGTGAACTTCCTTATTGACTCACCAGCTCTATTAGAAAGGATTGTATTTCGTAATACCAGATCGAATGACTTATTTTATATACAACATTTCAAATTGAAATACGCACTAAACTCTTTGCTCGCACGTATCTGAAAAATCTTACAATACCCTAAGAGAAATTGTTATTTTCCACTGAACCTTTGAGACGTTTAAAATTAACCCTACAATGAACTTAAATCAAAACTACTATTACTTTATTGCTAATTTATTATTTTAATTCATTTTTTACTTATACCATGTAATATTGTAACTTAACGGCCCGAAAGTAAGCGCTCAAAAAGAAGAAGGGGATATATGTAAATGCGAATGTTAGAGGGAGCGCGCTAATATTAAAAGTGATAATATTTAAGTGGAAATTGTGAAACTGTTTAATAAAACACGACTCGTTAAAAATAGATCAAACATGTAGTGGGAAATGTCTTAAATAGCATTTAAAGAATTACTGTGAATTTTGCATACACATAACTTGTATATTAACAGAAAAAACATGTTTATAATAATTTTCAGAGCAAACTTTATTCTATCGAGAAAATTTCATATAATTATCGTTTCGGCGTGACAAATGTGTAAATATTATCTTCAAGAATAACATATATATTTTTTAAGAGCTTTAAAACTTGTGAAAACTAGGAAAGTATGTTATAAATCGATAGAAATTCAGGACGCCGGGCTTTAAATATCTACTAGTTTTCGAATTTCTAATCATAAAAAAATAGTAAAAATGGAACTTAACTGGTTTATATTATATTCGCTATTAAATCAAAGATGTATTTATATATACATTATACATATGTAACTATATATTTCTTAAATAAAATAGCTTAATAATCAGTCCTACGTAACTCTCCCAATGATTCAAAGATTACGCGCGTAGAATAATGTTATATTTATATATACTAAATCATCCAATCAATTACCAATGCTTCATTTTTTCAGGAGCACCCACTTATCCCACAGCATCGCCTTTTAATTCTCCCCAAAGCGTGAAGTCACGATCAGTGTCCACACATCATCGTTCTGATTGCTGATTCCTATTCTAATGGAGGTGTATTAAATAATAATAATAACACAGGCACTTCCTCTCGAGCCCGAGCGCCCCGGGCCCCGGGCTACAGAACACAGCATCTTGTGTTTGGGGCCCCGTTGGTAATGACTAGCAACTAGCAACAGCAAGAGTTATAAATTATAAGCAGAGACCTGAAAATTTCGCGTGTATGCGCTAATGCGAAATTCGTCAATTTTAAGCGACATTCGCATTTTCTAGCAAATTTCCCGTATTTTCGTAATTTTTCACGGTTTTTTCTGGTATTAAAAAAATTTAATATTGCATAAATATGTTTGCTAAATACTTCTTTCTCTATTGTTTTGACTTGAACTACTGTGAATTTGACAAGCTCAAATAGTAAATAAAATAAAAAGCTACCTTGAGGTGCGTCGGTCACATTTCATGAAAAAAATAATTCCGTCACTTTTTTGCTCCAAATTATCAAAAAAGGTAACATAACATCACACTTTAACTTATTTGTTAAAAAATAACACCAGTTTTCCAAAAAATTCCACAAAAAATGCGAATTTTCCCTAAAATATCGCAAATGTCGCCGAAAAATAACGAGAAATTTTGGTCTCTAGTTATAAGTAATTAGTTATGATATCTTCATGAATATTTCGCGAATAGACTTATAATACTTTTAAAAAAAATGATCTGCTTGACAAAATTATGACAAATAATTATTTCTGAGTGAAAATAATTTATTGTAAAAATATTTCATTTTGTTTTATTTGGAAAACCAACAGTAATAATAATTTATAATGTTTTAAAATATGTGTAAGTTATTTAACCAATAATAGGTTTTACTGATGTATATTAACTATTTAGTAAATATAGAAGCGTTAAGTAAGAGCTTATGGGGATGGGATGGTGATGGTGACACATTTGTATCATTTACAGGTTTCCACATGGGTATTATATGTAATATATAATAGAAGAAATAGAGATTTATTCGCAGTTTGGTCAATTTTAAGATTTCCAAAGAAAATTTGACTATTTTAGATTTTTTTTTGTGTAATGAGCTGGGAACAATTAGCAGGTGTACATACTTACAATAATGTTCCTTTTGTAAACATTTTGCAAGGTAGTGTTTGAAACAGGGCCAGGTGTTTCGCAAAATTCAAATGTAACTTTGTCATCAAACTGCCATTCAGCGCCATTTAGATTTTTTTTAACATTTGAAAGGTCCCCGATAAACGCTGATTTGAAGTGCGTTTCAGATTAATATCAAACTAGCAGACCCGGCCACATGTTGCTGTGGCTAACGAAACACAACGCCATTACCCGACCTTTATAACCAACGCCATCTGTTAATTTGCATACATATCAAATCCACACCGCCCGCTTGCCAGCCCGCTGCCTGTTTGCAAGCCCGCTCCCTTTATTTATATATTTCAACCAATTTACACAAAACCCTGGCAAAGTATATACTTAAAAAGCTCCCTCATGAATCACTCTATCTATTGGTGAAAACCGCATGAAAATCCGTTGCGTAGTTTAAAAGATTTAAGCGTACAGAGACTTCATTTTATACTACGACTTCATTTTATACTACGTGAAGATTGTAATAATGTGAAAAGCTTAACAACATGTTAGTTTTTCTCTTCGAATGATAACAATTTGTTCAAAAGCTGCAACGGGTATCTTTGAAGCATAAAAAAAAAAAACAAAATGACGCTGAATGGCCATTTGATGACTTTGTCAAACGTGAATTTCTGCTAAATAACTGGGCCTAAGAAAAGAAAGCTTTGATTATTGGAAAATGAAGGTTAGATTAACAAAGAAAGGAGTGAAAATGAACAAAGAACAGAGAAAAATAAATGTCACGTTGGTGGATATAAGTAATCGGTGACGTGTTATGACGACATGGCACGACCTGGTAAAATAAATACTTGAGTCAGGCGTGTCAAGAGTCGTAATAACAGAATAATAAATATATTATGTTAAACAAAGTATGACCATTGTAGAAAAGAAAGAAGAATGTCCCAGGAGTTGTAGCTTTCTATCATATCTGCACGATTCCATGACAGATGATCACCCGACAGTTGCCCCCCCCCCCCCCTCACCCCCTCCCAGCAATTAAATACAATATGCAGTCGGTTTAGGGAAAATACACCTAATTAGGAGTATTCATCACCTTAATCGTACAGAGAGGATGTACTAAAAAATATAATGATGTACATCATCAGTTACTATGTTTTAAACTTTTTTTTCTATTCTTTTTATTTCCTACATTTTCTTTTTGTTTGTACAAACATCCTCATAAGTACAAAAATTGTCACTGTAAATAAATTCGCTTGATATCCATACTTATAACGAAAGGTATTTTATAATTCGATTTTAGGTTTGAAATTGGTAAATAATGCAAGAATTAAGTAATTATAATAACGATATTTATAATTACGGGGAGCCAACTGTCGAGGGATCAACTTTTGAATCGTCAATCGGTTGTTTTCACCCATTATGTGAACTCTAATAATTACTTTATATGGTATCACGTAGGCACCTTGAGTATTTCGATCGTCCAGTTGATTAGTCAGACATCTCCAAATACTAAGTTTTGAGATAATGAGGAAAGCCTAAGAAATATTCAAATGCTCACCATAAATTAAATGTTATTTACATGTGTCTGTGTTTTACATATTAAATATGATAAAAAATGACATGGGAGACATAACGGTCCGGTACATTAGTATGACAATTTGAAATATCCTACCCAGAAACATCAACATTTTGTTTAATTAACTACAAGTTTTTCTGCATTTTAATTGATTTGATGATTTTTATGAGTAACCTGAATATTGTACCAGATAGATGGTACACTGTTACATATAACTGCATACTCAACTCAATTTTAGATTTTTCGGAGATGTCTGACTAATCAACTGGACAATCGATACAGTGAAGAGGAATATTTGAAAGAAACCGCATCTTCAGTCCTGATCACCAAACACGGCTAGAGCAAATTCAAGCAAAGCTTCTATTCTGAATGTTGGACGGTCGGGTGAAACCCGTATCTATCGACAGTTATTGTATTATTTAACATAATTTCATAACTATTACGTAATAAACATATGGAGCAGCAACTCAAACCGGTTTCATAATAATCAGTAATCATATCGATTTCGAAAAATGTTGGTGACTGGAGGAGCGGAGTTATGAATGTGTGAATGTATGAATGATCGCCCTCTTTCGGCGGATTTGCATACAATAGTCTGACAGATCTCTGAGGAGACTGTAATCTGAGAGAACACTTATTTCCCAATCGCACTGTGTTTGCATGACATATGGATTGCTGAACAGGGTTCCTGAAAACTAAAAGTTCTAGATAAATGAGAAAGCCAGTAATCATATCTCGTTGCATTACTCTCAACCGCGAAGTGCAAATTTAATTGAAAGATGCTGAATTCCCTGAACTTTGAGCTCTTGCTTCATGAAACGCAACTTTTTAGGATTTACTTTACTATTTTCCGTTCGAAACATAATTTCGTTATGAGCTATGGTGCTTTATATGTCAATTTATCTGGCAAACAGTTAAAATATTAAAAACTTTGACAGAAGGTCATGTTATTTGTTTTTTAAATTTTAAATTAGTAAGTATCTTCAGCTACTTTCATTCGGGCGATGGAAAATATTGCATTCAATTTGGGAGGCGGGAATGGGTACCGCCGCCCGGGAACCTTTATTGGATAACCAACACCTCTGCCATAGGTCACCCCAAGTGGTTCGCTACATTTGGTGATTTAGCAGGGGTGCCCGGGTTCATGGGGTGAGGTACGTCTGGGTCTTGGAGGCGAATGACCAAAACACACTGAACCCCAAATTCCTACCCACCCCTTAAACCCTTTTCCTTCCCAGAACTCTCCTCTTCTTCCTTTCCTTAAAAAACCCTCCACACAGCATCCCCAAAGATGACATAGGCCCTGAGGGAAATTATGTTCCTCAGGGCCTCCTGTGTGGAGCTCATGTAAAAAAATAAAATATTTAAAATTTCTAATTAACTAACCATCACGCCATTTCTCCGCCGGAGTAAATAGAGAGGTCGGACCGGCAACTCGTTCTTGGCACACTCTTTGTCTCATTCAAATTCACAAATCGTCTCTTTACATACTCTTCTATTATTCTGACTCTTGACGTGGATCGACTCAATTATGTGATTCACTGACTTGATCGTGTTATGTATCCCTCGGGCGTCCCCGGTTTTTTCTACCATTCTCATTTGTGTCATACTCCTTAAATCCTTTCTTTGTTCATTCGCTCTACATTCCTAAACCATCTGAGGGTTCAACATTTGATTTACGTAAAATAAAAATTTGCTTTCGTCGTACGAGATATCGGTCATTTAAGTACAACGATTTCTGTCATTTTGTTATGTTGTTATTTCTGATACTATAGCATAACGTAGGGCTAGAAGAGACATTGTTACCAGTTAACCTAAGTATTAGTTTTGCCGGAATATTTTGAATCGCAGAAACATTCCTATTGGTTCCTCACACGCCAATAGCGATCCCTCAATATTTACACATATTCCCCGACTGCCGGGACAAATTACGAGGAACCATTCTGTTCCAGACTGCCGAAGACGTAACAGCTTTGTAAATCGCTACTTGTTTGCTCCCACTTTTCATTTATGAATATTTTGTAAATATAAATTATGGTACGGAAGTATATTGTTATAATTAGACATCGGATTATATGCACTAACAAAGTGCCAAAATATGCATGCAAATATGCAATAAAAAGGCCGAAATAAGCACTAAAAAGCCGCAAAATGCCCAAAATATGCACAATGAAAAATTAAAAAACCATTTTTAATTTCATATATTTTAATTAAAGACGGCACAAAAACAGCGAAATATTCTTAAAATTATGGATAGTTTTGGTGACAATATACAATTAATTATTTTTCCAAATTTTCGAGCGCAACTTTGAGACGTTTGTCGCCCAGTACATCAATTTGTACGCCGTAAACGACCTCTCTACGTCAACTGACATCATTGGACAAAATTTAAAATTTGGCGCCATTTCGGAGATACCTATTTATGACCTGTGCCGTTGATGTAGGCATTATGTTCGGCATGTCTTCAAGACTCCGGTTCTTAAAATAATAATTTAAAATAGCGTCTAACTTTTTACGAATATTTTCTGATATTGATTTAAGATGGCGAGTTCGGTGATTGTTCCAGTATTTCTATTGATTTAAATAGAAGAAGGTTTTTGGTTTCCAATTTTTTTTATGGCATCTAGCAACTTGTGGAAACGTGTTGAGATGAGGGCAATATTCTGTTTAATGGATGCGTCTTCAAATACTAGCTTGCTTGACTAAATTGCGATGGCCCCAGAACTGTCAAATCGACCAACTACTTGTTTTAAAGCCTCAAAATTTTCAGCATAGAATAACATCGCCTTTAGCCAAGTACCTCATCAAGTTATTGTATGTTCTGGCAGCAATGCTAGATTTGGCAATTTGCTCTTCTTTGTAAAACTGCACACGCGACGGTGCTTTTAAAAACACTTTTTTGTATAGGAAATCAATTTGTCAACATTCCCGTACTCTTGCCTTATCTCTTCTGCAAGGCGATGAAACCGATGAGTTAAGCAGGTGATGGGCCGTATATTTGGAAAAATAGTTTGCAGGGCTTGGCCAGCTTTCACCATGTATGGCGCAGCATCATGAAACATGCACGATTGGGGAAAAATGCTAAAATATGCAATAACGCCGTAATTAGAGAGATATATGCATTTACATATGCAAATATGCAGATGCATAAAATCCGATGTCTAGTTATAATTAACTTGTAAGAACAGTATTAAGTGGAACGTTTGCGCGGCCCTTTTCGGCCTGTTTCATACAAATACCAAAAAATATCAAAATACCCAATCAAACTGAAAAATTATTTTTGTAATCAAAAGGTACATCAAATATCTAGTAAGGATGTGAGCTACTTTATTAATTTTTGCTTTAAATTATAAGATATAGGCGATTAAAATTTTTTAGTATTTCATGATTTTAGAGGCAGCTTGGGCAATTATTTGTGAGTAAATGAAAAACAATAAAAAAATAATTTTACTATGTATGAATTTTACTATATATACTAATTTTACTATTTATGAATTCTTTTCAAGTGAATTAAAAGATGCTGTACCAAACTGCGAATTTCATCCTTCTGCGATCTGCAGAAGTTGTCGTCAGTCGTCAGGCGTTGCTTCGTTCTGAAAGTATACTTGCGGAATAACAAAACACAGTTGTTGGCTGTTGATTTTTATTGGTCAACGCCCTAAAGTCGCTTACTCCGCCCAATTCCGAATGGGTCCAGGACTAGGGGATCGTCTTAATATTAATTAGATACACAGAAATGCTAGCATCTAAATCTAACTTTTAAAATATCAACAAAATAAATATATAAAGTTACGTAAAAAGATAAACAGTGTTAATAAGAAAGAATAAATCTCCATAAATGTAAATAAAAGGCGAGAAAAATATTTTTAGATTTTACGAGAATTAGAAGAGATTGCCAGTAACTTGGTAACGCGTGTCCTTTTTGTGTAATACCCAGGTATTGAAATTTTTATTTAACCAGTATTGGTTTTTTTGACTAATGTAAAAATTTGTTTCTTTTAGGAAGTTGTTGTGCGAAAGATTCGTGCTTTTGTGCTTAATTAAACTCATTGAAACAGATTTCATTGTTTAGATTTTAGATGTTTAGAACATGATTTATATCCACCGCAATAAGTCAGGTTTAACACGTATCTGTCAAATACGACAATGTATAATAATTTTGCTCTCACATTGGAAACTAAAACATCGTTCATCATAAATCACGATCCTCGCAATACCCTGTTACTTTGCGTTGATACCTGTAAAGCTCCATGAATTACCATAGCCTATTGTGGTACTTGTGTAATGTATTTATGCTAATTTGCAACTGTCGTTTCAGACACTTTGAATCTCTCGCCTCTCGTTTCTACTCTACACTCCCAGCATCTTTGTGGATTACATTTGTAGGTGATCTTATAACTTGTAACTTGTAACTTGTAAAGCGGGTGATGTTGTTTTAAACCTTTACTTGAAGTGTGCCATTATACATACATTATTTTACTTAGATCACGGATCAGTAAATCGTAGCACATAAACCGTATTCGGCTCTCTGGGTGCATGCCTGTTGCAATCTGAAAGTATGAACATCACACTAAACACTAAACTATGCTTTTTAAATAAAACTAAAATTGTAAAATTACATGTAAAAGAGAGAATCAAGCCCCTGAGTAACGATGACATAAATTCATTACATGCGATATCTACTGGAAATATAAGAATTAAATATTTTAGAATTTTTAGAATTTTATGTACATCACATTTCAAATATTATATTGTTTAGTGGTGAAAGTCGTTTCTAAGCGTTCAGAAAAAAATATAGCATTTCATTTTTGAAAAATAGTTACAGAGACAAACACCTCATTTGCTCATAAAATCAGAGCCAATCAAACAGATGAACTAAATTATACCAAACTGTTATTCTACCTTCTGACAAGGAAACTCTGAATTTTTAGCAGGAGAGGTAGGCAAACCCCACACAGTGTCAAACAAATAAAAACAAAAAATAACTTCATTAAAGGGTGGGTAGGAATCTGGGGTTCGGTGTGTCTTGGTCATCCGCCTCCAAAACCTAGACAAACCTCACCCTATGAACCCGGGTACCCCTGCTAAATCACCAAACGTAGCGAACCACTTGGGGTGACCTATGGCAGAGGTGTTGGTTATCCTATAAAGGTTCCCGGGGCGGCGGTACCCCTTCCCGCCTCCCAAATTGTAAAGTTACTCATCATACCCACTTCCAAAAAAGCCACGATAAAGCCGTTAAAAACTCGCTTAACCGATGTAAATGTTCCCCAGGGAACGTTTTTAGTCGTATAAAAAAATCTTAAATCCGAAAAAACTGACTACAACACATTCCGAAGTTTCCGGAGATCCGCCCTTAGAGATCCGACTAGCGAGTCGTTGTACTCTCTTAACAATCTCTCGTTGCCTGCCTACATTGTATAATTCTTGAATAACAAAGCAAATAATAAACATATTCACTGCGGGTATAAATTGCATATTGTGCCGATGCTAATTTAGCAAAAGTTAACAAAGCGATTATCCGAATTAAAAATAGGACCTTAACAATGCGAATTAAATTATATCTTTGGCGTCGCGTGCCGCTTCAATCGACTATGTACATAGAATAGAAATAGCGTAAGTACTAACTTATGTACTACGTGCCTATACACATTAATAGGTCTGATAACTGTGATAAATACAGAAGATATCATGTGCAATATCCAAACATAAAGGTCCCAACACCAAAGTTTGCAAAATTATATTTTCTTAGTGCAATTTCAAGCTGGGGCCACCTCCTATTTAAATATTTTCCATTAAAATACGATAAACTAAAATACTTTAACTAAAATTGTTAAATCTCTCTCTCTATCTCTCCGATGGCGCTACAGCCCATATCGAGCCTTGGCCTCCTGCAACATTCGCCTCCAACTCCTCCTGTCCTCAGCGGCTGACTTCCAGTTTGTTATTTGGAGAAGTTGTGCTGCATAATTGTTAAATAGATTACGAAAATTCGTCTTTGGAAACTTCGAAACCTAATAAAATAATAAGGCGTAGTTAGAACCCTATCCAAATGAAGTGACGAAGCATAAAGCGCCTCTTATTTAAGATCAACTGTCAGATGCAAGAAAAATAGAGAGTTTAAGTGTAGTTAGAACCTTGTTAAATTAATTATTATTGAAAATGCTTGATGTTTGAACTTTGTCATACATATATCTACGAAAATACAACACGGATGGTTCTGAAAATTATTTTGGGTATAGAAATGAGCAAAAGAAATGCTTTGGCATTCAAACGTCATTTTTGAAAAAATGTTAGTTAGAACCCTATCCAAATGAGGTGATTAATAGTAATAATTTGCAGTGACTTTTTGTCATTTTCCAGAAGCAAAAACTTGAGTTGAGATCAAACTCCTACTGCAAAAATTCATTTCGTTAATAAACTTGAAAAATAAAGAATATCTATTCAAAGACATTATACAAATACAAGACACGATATATATTCATACTAATCGGATAAAATGTAATACCGCTTATAGAATTCAAATAATTTAATGAAAGCCCCCAACCCGCTCGTTTATTGAGATAAATGTGATAATGTAAGTATGTTGCACGCCTAACCAGACGTTGTCTGCTCTAAGACGGGTAGTTACAAATTATCATATTTTGTCTGATATAAATTCGGGTATGGATACCGCCGCCCCGAGAACCATTCATTGGATAATCAAGACCTTTGCGTGACTTAGCAAGGGTGCCCGTCTGTCCACCAACTGCATGGCTGGCAGGACTGAGGGGGACCTTCTGACCTCTCCAGTAGAATTCTCCCGACACATCGCCTTCCACCGCAGTGGGATGTATTCCTTCTTCCGTCACTACTGGACAGATTCCTACCGACCCCTCTTAACATTTTCCTTCCCAGAACTTCCTCTCTTTCCTTTCACAAAAATGCCTTCCCCAAAGATGACATAGGTCCTGAGGGGAATAATTTTTCTCAGCGGCTCTTGCGTAGAGCTAATGTAAAAAAAAGTGTGAGCAAATTTTTTTCGGATGCAATCCAATTTTATGGATTAATTTAAGGCATTTACGAATATCGTAACTTCGTGGTTCATTGCGGTTTCTCTTGTCATTTTTTCTGTAAACTAAAATCCCGCCACAGGCTTCTTAGAATGAACAATTATTTATCATGCGTACACAAATAATGTATCAGAAAGTATTTAATTTGTACACATAACATTACACGTAATTTCATTATATGCTACTAGGTAAAACATTAATTTGAAGGAAAAAAATGATAGTAAACGTGTAAAGATGCACGTCTGTGTGATTAGCTAGTCCTGGGAATCAGTGGCGGTCCGTGAGTTTTCAGTGCGCTAGAGTGCTAAGATTGAAAAATACGACGTTATTGATGTTATTGTAGCTGAAAACGATTTTTTTTTTTTCAAAATTTCAACTTTTTGTTTAAAGGTATACTGAAATGTGGATACGGCGCATCCACATTTCAGTAGGTACATCCTGAAAATCTTCATACAAAATATCGAAATTTTGAAAAAAAAAATTCATTTTCGGCTACAACATCAAAAATGTCGTATTTTTCAACCTTAGCACTCTAGCTCACTGAAAACTCACGGACCGCCACTGCTGGGAATCTATAGACTTAATCTATTGTGTACATTATTTATAATTTATACTTAAGTTCTTCTGCTTTTTCTTTTTTTACTTTATTTCCACACATGATGCCCTGAGGAAAAAAATCTCTCAGAATCATCTTTGAAGATGCTGTGTGGAGTGTCTTTTAGGGAAAGGAAGGAAAGGAAGTTTTGGGAAAGAAAATGTATGTATCTAGAATAAGAATCTAGGGGTCAACGTGTTCATCCCTCCTACTGCGGTGCAAGGCGATGGGTGGAGAGAGTTCGGCTGGAGAAGTCAAAATATCTTCCTCAACCAGTATCTCCCGATCCAACACGCCACACAGTGGGTAAGCAAAAGCATCCGCCACTAAGACCTGGATAAACCTTACCCCATGAACCCGGCCACCCCTGCTAAGTCACCAAACTTGGCGAACCACTTGGGTGACCTGTGACAGGGGTGTTCGTTATCCAATAAATGGTTCGGCTGGAGAGGTCGAAAGGTCTCCCTCAAACAGTCTCTCCCGATACGGGCCGCCACGAAAGCATCCCCCGCCGATACCTAGACAAACCTCTCACTATGAACCTCGACACCCCTGCTAAGATTCCAAACGTGGCGAACCAGAACGAAAAGTGATGGTTGTTTTAGAAGTGTTACTTCTATGAAAATCTTTTTTTTTTAATTTTTTTAAAATTTTTTTTTTTAGCAACTATATAAAATAATTGTACATACAAAATATAATGATGAATTTAATGTTAAATATTGTTAATCTTAGTCCTCCTCACTAGGGGGACCTGTGCTGAGGCGGACTAAAATTATTTAAATATATTTCATTTGTCTTCTATGTCGTTTTTAGTGTTTCCATTAGGGTTTTTTCATTGATCTCTTTCAGCCATATTTTTATTCTTGATTTGTATACATTAGAATTTTTTATTAGTTTTATGTCTTGGGGAAGGATGTTATGAAGTTTAGTTGCAAAGTATGTGCAGTTTCTTTGTCCGAATGTGGTTTTGTAACTTGGAATGTTTTTTACATCATTCTTATTCGATCTAGTGTTATGCATACACGGTCTGGTAGAGGATTCAGTATTTTTGAAAAGCTTTAATAATATATTTTTGGCATATATTTGTTGCACATTTGGTACGTCAAAGCTATTGAAAATTTCAATCGAAGGCGTTCTAATGGGTACTTTCAATATGGTCTTTATGATTCCTTTTTGAATCGTATTAAGGTTATGTATATGTAGCAGATTAACTAGCTAAGGTCGGTACCTACTGATGATAATGAACTTTTTCATATACTTATATGTTTTTGAAGTGAGTAAAGTTCGAAAATTAAAAAAAAAACAGTTGGCTACTAATTACTTATTTATTAGAATGCCTACCTGTTGGGTGTTGGGTGCTTGACGTCCCTGTTTGTGCAACATGGAGCAGCGGCTACGATTACAGGATGCAACAAATACCTATCATGTGATGCAATGTAACTAAATATGCATCCTGAGGCTTTGATATTTAACCCCGCACTGCAACCACATACACCTGTTACCTGTTATACTGCACTTACTACCAGGGTCAGGACAACACTACACAATTCTGTTGCATCTGCAAAGGGGTTCACGTATCGTTTCTCAATTGTATCATTTCAAGTGACAATAGGCTTAGGTTTACATGAACATATTTAACTGCTTAATTCTTATTTTAAAAATAATTTAAATCAAATAATTTATAAAGTAAGTATTATTTTTTATTCCCCTCTTCTTAGTACAATATAACACATTTAAATTAGTCGATGGCAGTTACGTAATTATTAAACAATTAAGAACATATTAACATTTAATATGGGGAAAACAGATTTTAAAGTACTCCACACAATTTATTTATTTATTTAATTTAAACGGTATACATATACCATAAACACGGATTACCTATCACAAAATCATAGTTAAATAAGAAATAATAAAAAAGATTACAACAGTTAATTATGGCTTTTGATTACGAAATGGCAACAGAGAAACAATTACATATAATTACAAATAAAGTTAATACATTGAAAATATTTAATGGTGTGCCTTCTTGAACCTAGCTTCCGTGTAGTTAAATAGATCTGCCACATCAGCATATCTATTAGTAACTTCATGTAATCTAGGTACAAACGAGTGTTTCGTATACTCAGTCCGATTATTGTAGCATTTTTAGAACTAGTGGCTCTCGTGGGTATATGAAATTTAATGAGCTTAGTTAAATCAGGACTGTCTGTTCTACCATTTACAATTTTGAACATAAATATATGGAATAAAATAAAGAATCTATGTGTCAATTATTTTCTCAGTAAATCGGTAATAAAACATTTTAGGCACCTTCAAAATTGAAATTGCGTGGGTAAATCGAATCGTGTAAATAAGTCGTCTCATTTTAAAATAGCCTTATAAACCGAAAAAGCTGTCACAATAATAAAAATACTTAAATACTTAACTTAATAATAAGATCTTTAATCAATTTTATTTAAATTAAATTTAATAAAAATGGAGTATTGTGAATTAAACACAAAACAATTAAAACTTAACTATTTATGTCTTACAGTTTAAATGCTAGCTTAATTCATACATATTTTACAAAATTTGGATTGTGGAGTGCAAGGTAAGAATGGTGGGTAGTTACCGTAGTTACCGTAAATGTTATGGTGTTTTCTGAACAATTCACTATGAGAACCTGTGCTGAGGTGTTCTCGAGCTGGAAACTTGTGGACAAGACACCCCTGTACGCTACAATGGTTTAAACTGCGCTTCATCAGTAATTGTTCTTATTAAACAATGAAAAACAATATGGAACTTACTAAGTTTTTTTCTTAAAGAAATCAACATCGAAGCTCTATGGCTGATGAGAATTAAATTCCGGACATAAACCAGTCTTTTTCATATACAACATATTCGTGTGTTTATAACTTCCTACAAGGTGGCGCAAAAGTTGTAACCCGATGTTCTCTGTTGAAATTTTTTTGATGAATGAAAAATTTTGGTTCTCCTTTTGGATTGTGTTTATTTGATGTCTTAATTTTTTTTCCTAATTTTTTTTCTAATCAAGAAAATGATATCACCAAGTGGCGGCCATGACATTTTCCATCTCTCTTTCCAGAACTTCCGGTGTTAGGTTCTCGCATTCATGATGGATATTCTCTTCGAGGGCTTCAAAAATCTGAGGCTTGTTGTCATAAACTCGTGACTTCAAGAAACCCCACAAAAAGAAGTCTGGAACGGTTAAATCGGGCAATCTTGCCGGCCAGTGCAAATCACCAAAACGAGAGATTAAGCGACACGGAAATGCGTTTTTTCAAAAATTTCCAGCGTTCTTGAAGAGTATAGCCATTCATGTCTTGTTGGCGTGTATTTTGTATCTGTTTGCCTCACAAATATCAAAGCAGAACTGGCATTCGCCGCCATTTGCAAAAATTATGGCATCTTCCGATAGGAGATGACTTTTGTACCACCTTATAAATAAACAAATATGGACAACTTGTTTAAAAAATTTTTAACAATTCATCAAATATTTGTAGTTAATTTTCACGTTCTGTGTAAGTTCTGTTATTATATCATTATACGTCAGTTGCTTCACAAAACTGAAATAATCACAGAACGTGAAAATTGACTTCAAATATTTGATGAATTGTTCAGTTTTTTTTCAAAACAGTGATTTTTTTTATTTGTTAATTAATCCGCTCGGTGCACCCTAGAATTTTATATGAGGAAATAATATTAAACCAAAATTTTATCGCTTCATGGGTTACAAAGAATGTAACCCTTTATACCCTAAAAATGCAGATGTTCAACGACTTCATAAGGCTTCACTTAAAGTATATCTCAGAAGTTCAATACCTGTTAATTCGACAAAGATATACCTTATAATCCTAACTATAGATACAGCATTAAATTTGAAGATCATGAAATTTTTAACAGATTTTTAGAAATAGAATTTCAAAGACAATTTTACTATTTTTAGCTGGAAATGGTTATTTCCATCGTAAGCTACTACACTATGTAAGACTGGTTAATTTAATGGGCCTAAAATTAGGGAAGGTGTCCATAATTTCAGAAATTGATTTGAAGTACGGTTTACAGTGCCTGTTTGAGGTAGTAAATACTCTTCAACTCCCAATATGAAATTTGAACATTTTTCTATCTAAAATTCTAAAAACAATTTAACTATTTTCACCTGTTATAACCATTTTTCCATCAGAACTTAGATTGGTTAAATTAGTTGTCTTAAAATTGGGGAACGTGCAATATTTTCAATAATTGAAGGCCGATTTTTAAAGTAAAAATATGTACATATGAAGATAATGTTGGTAATAGAGCGAGGGGGATGAGGTGTCATTAGCTAAGTGGTAAAACCTTGCCCGGCAAGGATAAGTTACTGGGTTCAATTCCTAGATTCGACCGTATCTTTTTCTGATTTTTGTGTTTCAAATTTTTGATTGAGAGCCGCTGTTATTGTCTTCAGTGATTAAAGATTACAATTTGAGGTTTTACTCATTAAGTTAAAATTGAAATAAATATTCACCCTATTCTTGCAGAAAAATCAATAGATGTCGCACATTATACAAAAGTTGATAAAGTTATCCAAGACACTATCTAGATAGCAATTAATTAGTTCGAGAAGAATATTGCAATCGTACATTAAAAGAGAGAAGTCAATAAAATATGCGTTAAGATGAACTTATACGTGATTTCCTATTTAGATTCATTTTTACGACGAATCGGTTTACATTACGAACATCAAAAAATATGCTACGGATAAATAGAAGTTTTAATAGCTTTTCTATGTGTTGGAATTATAATAAAATAATTATTTACATAACAAAAAATATAAGCGTAAACCTCTTAAATATATGTTTTTTCATGACTTGACTATGAAGTAATATAAGAAACAATTTTAAAAAATATCCCTTTATGGCTTAGACTATTGAGGTTTTCTATGTTCTAACTTTTTTCATTCTTATAAAATTATGCACAAAATAAATAAAAACCACTTTTTCGCTTACTTGCCTCGTGCAAATACGACGCGCGATTTTAAATTTTGTAGGCTTGATAATCGAAATATTTCTAGCGTTTATATTCCTTTTAAGAAAATGAAGATAATGTTGGTAGTTCTGAAACGAATTATGACACAGTCAAATATATCCGAGGGGGAAAGGGCTTAGTGGTAGAGCAGCGCCCCGGCGAGGTTAAGTGTTCCCGGGTTCATTTCCTAGAGCGACCGTCTCTTTTTCTATTGAAAATTTTCGATTGAGTCGCTAATATTGTCTTCAGTGATTAATCAAAAATATTATTCAATAAATTGTTTAAATTCTAATAAATTTTCCTCTGGCACGCGATACAGAAAAATAAATGAAGTGTACGTGACAGATTAGTATCTGGTCGAGCCTGCCGCCAGTTTGACACGAAACTTGCCGGTTCCCGCCACTGAATTCAAATTGATTTCCCGCGTAAAACCGCGACCACAGATAATAAAATAATTATGAAATTCGCTTTTCATTTTTCACTGTGACAGATCATAATTTCAGGCGAAAATTACACCATGTCCTCTCCGATTTACACTTTTATAAAACGAAAATTATCGTGAAATTTTATTTCACTTGCTTAGTTATAAATCACTCGTAACGGATGTATTATTTACTATCTCATACCTGCTTACTCCACATAATAAAACATAAAAAACAGATTTTCCAAAAAAAAATTATGATTATTATATTCTTAATTAATTATTCATTTAAATTTTATATCTGAGCGGACGACACTCTCTCTATCGACCTTGTCAAATTCATAAATTAAAAATAAACATGTTTAGTCACGCGAATAAACATGTTTAAACACGTCATAGTAGACGAAACAATTAGATTTCAATAGTCGGGTTGTTTCGTCTAACTTGTGGGGTAGATTGTAGACATGTGCTTACATATACTATAATTTTATTAATTCAATAATCGACCGCATTGTAGCCAGTCCAGTGGTTAGTTCAACCCTCTGAAAATAAGTCCTTCATTATTACAAAAGCAACTAAATTTAGCATTTTATGATGGGAGTGCGAAAAGTCCAGATGTTTTCGGGAATTTAATAAAGTACGTACATTTAGCAAGCGCTCTGTATCTCTTACGCTTACCTGACATCACATCCATTTGGGAAGTGGGTACGGGTACCGCCGCCCTGAGAACCATTTATTGTTTATTTATTTTATGTATTTAATAATATTATTATTCAATTTATAAAAACAGTTTATTTATAAACAAGTTCTGCTAGGTAATTATCATATGTGTTTGAAATTGCCTTCAGAAGGCGAAACAGCTGTCACGCGTAATAATAATTACCTAGCAGAACTTGCTTATAAATAAACTGTTATATATAAATTGAATAACAGTATTATTGAATATATACAAGAAATAAAAAATTAAATTAAAATTAAATTAATTGATAGCAATAAATAAACCTTTTATTGAATAACCAACACCCTTGCCTTAGGTCACCCCAATTGGTTCGCTACGTTTGGTGACTTAGCAATGGTGCCTGAGTTGATGAGGTGAGATTTATCTAGGTCCTGTGCGCGGATGCTTGGCAGGCTGGATCGGAAGAGACTGGTTGAGAGGCTCTCTCACCGCCTTGCGCCGCGTTGGGATGGTTGGATTCCTTTGCTCCTGAACATGTTGACCCCTAGATTCCTACCCACCCCTCACAAAACATGTTTCCTTCCTAGGGATTACTTTTCTTCCTTTCCCAAAAAACATCCTTCATACGGCATCCCCAAAGATGACGAAAGCTCTGAGGAAGATAATATAAACTCGGTAATTCTGATTATGGAATTTAAGCAAAGAATGGTCAGTCATTTGGATCAGATCACATCTGTTTAATGTGTTCTTCTTTATTCTATGATGTTGGGTTATTCGTAACCCAAGCAAAAAGTACATGTTTTTGGACTCATATAATGTTGTCTCTAAATACCTGTATGATAATGACGCGCAAAAATAACCTATTGAAAAATGTAACCTTATAAAATTGTCTTTGATTTATTTTTCATGAATTGTTATACCCAATTCTTTGCAAGATGCCCTTGAGGTGGTGCTCCTCAAAAAACTTAAAAAATCTGTTAGCTTATCAATATTTGTTAAATCGAGGAGGGTTTTGAGGAAGTTTAAAAGGATGAAAAATGTAAGTGTGTAGTCGATACTCCGATGGTACCGAGTTCAAAAATCAAGATTGATATTAATGTCATGGAGTGACTGACTTTACATGTGATAAGCATCCCGTACTATGTTGTTCCGAGAATACCGAGGCGTGGCTGCGTTGGATTGTGATGCACCTTCGAGCTTCGGGTGTTTGACCCCACCCAAATCATAGTCATGGCTACTCTTATAGGATGTGTTGTAGCCCAGTCAATGAACGCATTGAACTGGAACATGCTAGAGGAAAGCTGAATTTTTGCAGGTGGATAGTACTTCTTATGTGGAGTATTTTCCAAAAAAGTCCCTACCCCTCCCCCGCTTGCTTCCCCCCCTGTCCCCTCCCAAACTTTGCAATTTTAGAGTTCTACAAAATCTATTATATCTCCTAAACTATAATATATATCTGAAAAAAAATTACACTTTTATAATTCTTAAAAAGCTATCTAAAAAAAAGATTTTAATTCTTTTTTGTTATCTACTATGGTTTGGCAAATAATAATGGCACCGTCACAAAAAAAAATTTTTTTTTCGTAAAATTTTGATTTAAAGGTGAATATTTTTTTTTTGTCTGAGGAAATACGCAAAAATATTTCAAACAAACTATTTGTCAAATTTAAAGAGCTTTAAAATAATATATAACATTGCTTACCTCTATCCTTAATACTGGTCAAAACCCAACCCAATCGCAGGGCGGCACGGCGTGCTGGCGACTAGGCTTGGCGGTCGGTTCTAGCTCGCTGTACTTGCAGATGACCGATTTGTTCTAAGTTAGCACTATTTATTGTTTTAAATTAAAACACTGAGTACTTTTTAAATAATTCGCGATGTAAAAACACTTTTAATACTAAATTGTATTTGCGATAAAAGTATGTAAAGAATTACAGTACAAAAATTATATAACTTTTCGTAGGTTTTAGGGGACTAAAAAAAATTTTATTCACTGGCCATCACAGTCGTCTTCAAATATTTCATCAGTATTTCTAGATGTGTTACTGCAGGATAGTTCATTGCAGTGGCCGCACATATCAGAACATTCTAGTCCTGCCCTCCGACAGCTGCAAGACTTTCCGCACGAGGTTTTACAGTTACAAGAAATCAGCATGAGAAGTTCATTTGGAGCCGCGGGACATGTCATTGGTATAGGTGTTAACTTAAATTCTCTTCTTTGCCATCCCCATTCATTAGATAATAGTTCATTTCCTAGCCATGTTTGAACTTGGAGGTATGTCCTTAGGAGATGCTGGCGGGCCGCGTTCTTTGTTGGTGGAAGTCTTGCCAAATCAAATTTAGATTTAAGAGATATCTTGGCATTTAACTGCTTAAATTTAAAATATCTAGCCTCATCAAGATTCTTGTATTTTGCTAATCCGTACAAACTTAAAAGAAAGCGTTCACCATTTTTGAAGAGCAGGTCCTTTGCCACGTGTGGCTGAATGAAATGCAGCATCATCTTTTAAATCTGACGGTGTAGTTATTAGACTTACAGCCTTCATTTTTCCGACACCATACAAAGCGGAGGTTGTGTCACATCCTGTGACAGCGTGGGCAAATAATATGAGTTTCCTTTGGTCACCATACATATGTGCAAGAAACTGAACAGAATACACTGTACCGGTGTTAGTAGAAGTGGCTATTGGTTTCCAAAAAAACAGCTTGTTTTCCGTTGGAGGGGCTAATGCTACCAGCAATACTAATAAATCAGTGTCGGTTCCAACAACCACTACAGTGCTACCAAGCTGTAAAGACTTAATCGCCTGACCCACTATCTCCGTATCAGCATCATCGCTTGCTGTTACTGTCTGTATGTTTGCAGCATGACACTTAGTTTTAACAGCTTATATTAACCTCTTCTTATTTTGAGAATTGGCGAGAAATTCTACCTGAGGTGTTGTACAGACAGTATCATCAGAAAATATAATTTCACTTGATGTTCTTTTTGCAGCTCTTCTTGACTGCTCCTGCTGTTTTGTTGTAGCGTTTTCGGGATAACCATCAAAAACTATTATTACATTTGCACCATATTTTTGAGATACATAATTAACATATCTTTCGGTAATATCATGGAAAGTAGAGACTTTAGGCCACACTACTGCATGTAATAGGTATCCACCATCAAGGATAAATGCTTCATCCTTTGTGAAGTTGATATCAACGATACCATCGTCATTTGCTTTCATAATGGAGGCCTTCTTACCTTTCTTTAAAGAAACGTCATCAAATAAAGAAGATGGATGCGAAGCTAGTTCAAACTCAAAGTAGGATTTGAGCTTTGCAGGACTGTCACATACGCATAATATTCTATTGAATATCTGCTGAGGGTTGATAACAGCTTCTTTGTTTCTCACTCTGACAGATTTATTACTAGCTTGAGTAACAACCGTATCCGATCTGCGTAGTTTTAGTTCAGAAAAACTTTGCCCTGTCATTTTCTGCATAGCTTTGAACCCTACCTCATAGGCATCGTCACATGTTACAGTTGAGTCTGATACTAATCCCGAAGAAATGCAAATTAATTCACCAGACTTTTGAGCAAAAGGGTTGTGTTGGTTTAACCAGTTTACAAATTTTGATAAGTCTTGATTGTCCCGTAACTGGCGGCTCTCCCTAAGCTCAACATGCTGCTCACTTGTCTTGTAGCTTAAACCCAAGAAATTATGAAATGCTTCACTGATTGAAAGAAATGATGGAGTTCCTAATACCCATTTACTGAGAGTGTTGTCAGAAATCCCACGTCCATGCGTAAGTCCTCCTACTGCTTTTAATGACCTCATCAAGGATTGCTCAATGCACATATCAGTCCAAACTCCTGAGCAAAACATCATTTCTTCTTACTGTAAAGAAACCCTTTTTAGTGAAAAATTTGTACTCTCTTTCTGTGAGTTTAGATTTCAAATTCAACATTTCTTGTGCATATAAATGAGCAGATTTTGCATATGGCAGGTGGCCTGCTGCATGAAAGTAGGGTAGCATGTCGATTGTTGTCTTCAAATGTAAATCCCAGTTTCCTGTTCTTTCGGCAAAAATGAAATTTAAAATCAGATCAATCTGGCGGAGAAAGTTTATCCAGAGTTTTGCTGTCCGACTTGTTGCTTTGATTGTGTTTAAAGTGTCAGTGAAAAGTTTAAGATTTATTGCAACTGATTCGTCTTCACAAGCTAATTCATGTGATATCTTCTCTTGTTCACAATGTTGTTGTAGATTTCTGTTATTTCATGGGGAAAAAGTGTGACATGAGAGTCATTGCAAATTATTTTGACAATTGCGGCTCCTGTAAGAACATAGGCTCTTACAGCTCTTGCATAAGCGTGTCCTTTTAGCATATGTATCACTGTGGGACCTCCGTACACAGTTTTCCATAAATCTTCTAGCCCACTTCCTTCCATGATGCGGCCAATACATCCCAAATATGACATTAATAAATGAAAGCCTCCTAGTCGTACAATAATTTTTGAAATTTCAGATGATCCATCAGCCCCCGCTACCATTTCAGTAGCTTTGAGAAAAAGCGGTTGGTCGAAAGTTACAATGCATGTTTGATTGTTCTTTTTACACTGTTCTGCTGCAAAACATAGTGCAGTGTACACTGAGGATGGATTATTGGGATTAATATCAATAAATGGAACAGCCATTATATAGCTGGTTTCATAATCCACACAATCGTTCATAGCGACATTTATAAACCCGTTCCAGCCAACTTTTGAATGTGTGCCACTTAACCACAAATAATTGGTTGGAGATACAAAAGACAATGAGTCGGCATGCTCTTTTCTGGAAGATATACATTCACTGACATCTTTGATGGTTACATCTTTCAAGCCGCTCTTTTTTCTCTTCGCGTAGCAACGTTGAAGGATATTTTCTTGATTCCCAAAATTTCCACACTGTAGACGAGGTAAATCTAGAGTTGTTGTAACATTAGAGGCTGGAGTGATGCACTTAATTCCTCCCATGGCATGAAATGTGTTTAGACCATCTAATGTTTTTATATTAACGTCGGCATTGTCGAACACAAATTGTGTGAATGTATCATCTTCGATTGTAGGAGGTCCAGCGCTTATTAGAGATCTTTGGTATCTGTCACCTTCATGATAAGACGAACAAATGCCCAATGACGACAACACTTCTATTAAATGTTTGGATCCGTACATTCTTTGTAGATATAAACACAAACTTGTTTGCATTGATGACAAAAAAGACCTAGGCCTTGCTGATGCTATTATGGCGTGGTTAATCACCAAACGTCTTCTCGTAATATCGGGTCCATTATTATACAATCTCTTCTTCGTTACAGTTGACGTGAACAGATTCAGAGATTCAGGAACTAAATTATCACCCCACGACTGATTTCCGGAATATTAGGATAGCTTTCACAATCATATGGCATTTTTTTAATATCTTCTTTGATTATTTCTGCGGCAGCACGTACAATTCTTAGACGTTCCAGATTTGCATTATTTTCTTTATTTCTATACCAGTCATCTAGTATCTTATAACTTGAATGAGACATGCATATGACAGTTTTTCTGCCTAAAATATATGTAAATATCCGATCTTGAAAATAGTTAATTAGTTTTTTTTTCAAAAATTTATCTGAGTACGGAAGACCAGTTCCACAAATGTCTTTCACTGTTTCCCTTAATTTTTCTAATGTAAACTGACATTCGTCAGTATTTTCTAAGAAATTACATAGCTTAAGAAAATTTTCAGCTGCATTGTCATCTTCAGGTTTTCCTACATACTGAGTTGGTTTACTTTTGCAGAACTTCTTGTAGCAACTGCCGTGATAGCGAGCTTCTGCGGCGACCAAATCAAACACACTTAACAGTTTAGATTTTATTTTTGCACCCCATTTATCGTCTCTTGTATTGCAAGCATTAATCAATGTATCTCTTATTTCAAGTGTTAACACCAAATGAATTTGTTCACGGTATTTATAAGGTATTTTAGGATTAAAAACGGTTTTTTTTCACAAATAATACAGTTTTCCATGAAATTAAATGTATTTTCTAAATGTCTTAGGAATGGCTGAGGTGTACTGGTGGATAGGCTACAATTAAATTTTTTAAAAGCCTTAATACTACTAGGCCTAGTGTAATTTTTTCTGCAATCTACGTGCACGGTTACGCAATCCAAACTGGTTGATTTAACATGAATATTGTCATTTCGTTCAATACTAGCGTTAATTAGCGTTTGTAACCCTTTCGTTACCATAACAACATTTCCTATAAGATCTTTTTTACACAAAATACACAATATCTAAATGTCTCTTCAGACATTTTCAATGTGTTAATTTTTTGTTAATTAATTGTTTTTCAATATTTTTACCTGATGAAGGAGGTAAAACGCACAAAAACACTTGATACACTTAACGCTTGGCACAATAACGTCAAAATATAACGCACAAAACCGACACACACCTTAACCTTACGAAGTGTTAGATCAAACTGACTAAATTTACTTATTTTTCATTTGTTTCAAGTTGATAAAATTGCAAGTGGCAACGCGACAAGAACGACTAACATAACATGTCGCGACGTGTGTCGCTCGGCCCCGCGCCGCTCTGTTACGGCGGCGTGTTACGGCCAGCCCGCGCACGCCGTTGCGTTTATCCACTATTTTCGATAGAAATAAAAGATGTAAGTAAAGTTATAAAGCTTATTAAATTTGACAACTTATTTGTTAAAAGTATTTTTTCATATTTTCTCAGACAAAAAAAATATTAAACTTCAAAAAATTATTTTGCAAGAAAAAAAATTTTTTTAACAACAATCTCATTATTATTGGCCAAACTAATGCAGATATTAAAAAAGTTTTATTATAGAATTTTTAGGCAGTTTTATAAGAAATTCAACGATGAAATTTTTTTTCTGATATATTTTTAACTTTACGAGATATAATCGCTTTAGTAGAACACCACATTTTAATGTTTGGGAGGGCACAGGGGAGGAAGCAAGCGGAGGAAGGGTAGGGACTTTTTTGGAAAATACTCCACATAAAAAGTACTATCCACCTGCAAAAATTCAGCTTTCCTCTAGCAGGTTCCAGTTAGGGCCTGTTTTTTGTCTAGATTGACTGGGCTATTGTGGATATACGGAGGCTCTACGCCTATTGGGGGACGAAAATTAAGCATCATTAAGGCCCGGTAGTGAGCGTTCAAAAAGAAGAAGAAGGAAATATATGGAATACACGAATGTTAGAGGGAGCGCGCTAATATTAAAAATTATAATAATTAAGGGAAAATTGTGAATTTTTTAAATAAAATACGACTCGCTTAAAATACACAAAAAAATCTCATGGGATATGTCTTAAAAAGCATTTCTCTTCGTATGAAGCATTGAGAGGCTGGTATGGGTACCGCCGACCCGGGAACCATTTATTGGATAACCAACACCCCTGCCGTAGGTCACCACAAGCGGTTCGCCACGTTTGGTGTCTTAGCCGGGGTAACCGGGATCATGGTGTGAGGTTCGTCCGGATCTTGGCGGCGGATACGTCTGCCCGCCAACTGGCAAGCTGGATCGGGAGAGACTGGTTGAAGGACTTTTGACCTCTCCAGCAGGACTCTCTCAGAACATCTCCTTGCACCACAGGGGGACGGATAGATTCATATAAACGTCACTCCTGGACACAATGACTCCCAGATTCCTAGCCACCTCTCATACCTTTTCGGGAATTTCTAGTTCTTACTTCTTTCTATTTCTAGTTGAGGCAAAAAGAATTATTAGTAAAGTTTTTTTGTTGCGGTAGGATATCGTAGCTGTTCGAAGAAGTTTTATTTTCAGTTGGAAGCTAATGAATTTCAAAGTGCAATAATAATTTTTTAATCCATTATGTTTTTAGCACCTACCCACTTCTAGAATTTCCAACTATTTCACCTTTGATATTTTAAGTAGTTACTAACTTGTTTAACTTCGTCGTAAATTTAGCACATAACAAAAAACCCAAGCTTAACTAGGCAAATCTTTACAAACAAAAAACCTATTGCATTGATAATCCCATTTTCGGGACCACTTCGGAGAATTGGGTTTGAAAATCAATTAATATTGAATAACTTTCCCAAAGGGGATATAATAATAAGAAATTAAAATATTTTACCTGTTTCCATCCGCCTCTCTGCCAGATTATAAACGCTTTGGAGGTCGGTGATATAATAAAGGAAGGTTGATTTATGTTACCAGGACATTATTAAGTCAAATATCGTATATTTGACTTTATTGGGTTTAATGGACACATAAATAATAGGCCTTTTCTGTTAAGTCTGCTTGTTTGAATAATAATTTTCAGGGAAAAAGACTTCGTGAATTAATAAAAAAAAATAAAAGTTTATATATATTTTACATGAGCTCCACACAGGAGGCCCCGAGGAAAATAATATCCCTCAGGGCCTACGCCATCTTTGGGGATGCTGAATGGAGGATTTTTTTTCTAAGGAAAAGTAGAAGAGGAGAGTTCTGGGAATGAAAAGGGTTTAAAAGGTGGGTAGGAATCTGGGGTTCAGTGTGTCCTGGTCATCAGCCTCCAAGACCTAGACCAACCTTACCCCATGAACCCGGGCACCCCTGCTAAATCACCAAACGTAGCGAACCACTTGGGGTGACCTATGGCAGATATATTGTTGTTTAAACATTTATTTCTAGGAAATGATAACACGGTTTTATTTGAAGTTATGTCGGTTTTGTCATGTTAGGTGTATTCACTGCAGAACTTGGAATATTTGTATTATGCCGGCACTAAATTAATATCATTTGTATTGAACAAACGAATGACTTACAATTTCGAAAATAATGGAAAGTTGAATGCTGTTTCTGTACCTAGGTTAATCAAAATAACATTGACAATATTACATTTGCTCGAGAATTTTCTGCAAGAGGCAAGATAATATTTGTGGATATAATGTTAAATACTCACAAATAATTACCAAGGCCGGCTCATGTACTCATGTTCTGGTAGTATTTAGGATTTTAGGAATGTTCTCTGAAATAGGACACGAATCTTCTCAACCGGTGACTGTTTCTATTGTCTCATCGAAGTATCATATTCAATGTGGAAGGCGGGAATGGGTACTGCCGCCCCTGGAACCATTTATTGGATTACCAACACCTTTGCCGTAGGTCACCCTGAGTGGTTCGCTACGTTTGTGACTTAGCAGGGGTGCCAGGGCCTTGGCGGTGGATGTGTCTGCCCACCAGCTGCCATGCAGCTGGTGGGCAGACACATCCACCGACGCATCCATGATGAGGCTGGATCGGGAGAGAGTGTTTGACGGAGTCCTTTTGACTTCTACAGCCGTACTCTCTCGGAACATCGCCTTGCGCCGCAGTGGGAGGGATGGATTCATACGTCCGTCACTCCTGGACACACTGACCCACAGATTCCTACCCACCCCTAATACCCTTTTCCTTCCCAGAACTTCGTACCCTTCCCTTCCTTAAAAAGACCCTTCAGACAGCATCCCCAAAGTTGACATTGGCCCTGAGGGGGTCTCAGGGCCTCCTGTGTGGAGCTAATGTAAAAAAAGCGGGTTCAGTATCCTGCTAATTGAGTCCTCCATCACACAAGTGACAGCTACAACTTTTTTTAATGGAAAAAATTTCAAAGCTCATCATTATCGTGGCGGTACGTCCCAGGCCTCCTTCAGAAATGTTCTCCATTGACTCCAGATCCATGCCATTCGTCCGAAGTTTACCTCTTTCACCATTGCGATGCCCTCTCATCTGGATTTCTTTATTCAGCCCGTCGTCGTAATGTCTGAGACCTACAGATCATTTCATGTTAAATTAAAAGCAATATTTTTTCGTTTGTTGTTTTTGAAAACCAACATATTAAAACTTGTATCTAATTTAATCTTAGGTACAGAAATGTGCTGGTAGGAACCATTTAAATTTGCGGGTCTTTGCTTTCTCCAAATCGTTGTTGACCAAACGCAGTTTGAAGAGATGAAAACACGGCCGTAAAATTATTTAGAATCGTTAAAAAACGTCCGGGGTTCATTCGACCGTAACATTCTTCTCAAAAGGGTACGGAAGAGGTTTGGGATAACGCCATCTCATTTGTGGCCAACAGGTTTGGTCATGGATGTGTGTGAGACGAAGAATACATCTTACGTGTATAGGAAGAAGTGTATTTCTTATAACGTATCTGTATGTGAGATGAAGTGTGTATCTTGTTTGTATGTGTGTGTGTGCGTCTTGCAGGTGTGAGTATCGTCAGCATCCGACAGCATTCCTTGTACTTGGTCACCGGATGTAAAAAAGTGTCCAATTAAGGCCCGACTCGAGATGTGATGGAAAAAAGGCCAGCGGCGTGGGTCGGCAACCATATTAATTATCTTTATAAACTCAGGTTTATTGCCATTGTCATTAGACAGGGGTCTAAATCAGCCCGTGGGTGAAGAATGCGGGTAAGAGACGCCCCTCAGGATAAAAAGGATAAGGCTCTGTCATCTTTGAAGTGAAATAGATTGCCAATTATTGCACCTGGTGTTTTAAATGTTTACTCCGTTCGGTGCCAAAATTACTTGTTTTGATGAAAATAGTGTCGTTCTTATTGTGTTCATCAATCGAATATCCATCAAAACTTTTGGTGTACAACACCGCAAGACTGGTAGCGATAAGTCCCATTCTGAAACAATGTAAAAAAGTACTTCTTAATTTTGAAATTTATACTTTAATCCACACATCTTAATTTTATTGTTTTTCATCTAAGTAAATTTAATAAAAATTATTACCGTAAATTATCTCCATGGCTACCTTCGAAAATGGGCATTGTTGTGAATTCACACTGTTTACCTTTCACGAAACTGTATTTTAGAGTATTTATTCTTCTATTTGCACAATTTTGAACTTCTGTAACTTTTCATTTTCTCAGTTTTTACTGTGTAACTAATTAACTAACTAACCATCACGCCGTTTCTCCGGGGTGGGCAGAGAGGACGGATCGCCAAACAATTCGGTCTTGGCACACGCTCTTTTTGCTTCACTCACATTCATACATCGTCTCATACATACTCTTCTGTTATTTTGACTTTTGACATGGCCCGACTCAAGTATCTGATTCAATTGATCGTGCCATGTCTTCCTCGGGCGTCCCCGACTTCTTCTTCCGTTCGCATTTGCGTCTTCTCACACTATTTCCTTCTTTCATTCGCTCCACATGCCCAAACCATCAGAGGGTCCTTGACTCAATCTTACTGATTATGCTTACGATTATGATTATGCCTTACATTATTTGCGGATATCCACATTTCTCCCGTGATCATACATGGTTTTACCACAAATCCGCCTCAGAGATCTCATTTCAACAGCATTCAGTTTACTTTCATCCTTCCTCTGCCAGTTTCATGCCTCACTGTCATATATAAGAGTAGGTACCAGGACTCCATTGTGGACTGCTAGCTTCGCTTCTTTAGACAGTTTTTTTTATTTCCGCCAACGGCATTCAGCCCTCCATTAAAAGAGTTACCTGTATCTCACATAATATATGAGAGATTGGTTGAGGAAGACCTTTTGACCTCTCCATCAGGACTATCTCGGAACATCGCCCTGTACCGCAGTGGGAGGGTTGGATTCATACGTCTGTTACTCCTGGTCACACTGACCCCCAGATTTCTAACCATTCCTCCTATCTTTTTCTTTTCGTCTGCTTACTTTTCTAAAAAGAACTTCCACACTGCATCCCCAAATATGACATCGGCCTTGAGGGGAATTATTATTAGGAGCTAATATAACAAAAAAATATGTACATATTTGTAAGGTAGTTCATTAAATGTTTAATTATTTTTTACAACAAATTGAGAAGTGTTAGAGGAGGAAAAAAATCTTTTGTATTTCTTGGGCATTAACTATGTAACAATTTCTAGACATTTTGTTTTTTGAAGAGTTTTATTTTTTAAATGTACATTTGTTACTTAAATTTATTTTTTCCGCGACCGGTTTCGATACAACCGTATTTTTTAATTTTAAATACATAAACGGCTATACTGCCTTTTATAAATAAACATATAATAGAGTACAAAAGTAAGAGAAATAATATCATTACATAATAGTAGTTTTAAACTTAAAAAATAACATACAATTATTTTGTGGATCACAACAAAAAATAACAAGAAATAAAAATGAGAAATATCATCATTTCATTTCAACATGTCCATATTGGGTATATAAAGCATAGCATATCAAAGCGTATCATTCACGAGCAGGATTAAAACTAACTTAAAAAATTAAATGCAAGTACCAAAGATTAATTAGGTGGGAGTAGTGGGAGGGATGATTTTGGGGGAGGGGGAAAGCGGTGGGAGGAGTCAATATTACACGGAAACATGATTAGTAAAGGAGATTTGCAAGGCGCTATTATTTTATTCACTAAATTAATTTTAGATTTAATTTTTTTGTTTATTTCGAGTGTTTCTAAAGCGCACAGATTAAAGTATGAATTTATATTGCAATGTTTAAAATTTGTTTTTTCTTTATTGAAGCTATGGCCTGACTCTATTAGCAAATTCGGAGTAATTATTATTTCGTAAACAAAGTTCATGTTCCCTGATTCTAGTTTTGAAATTTCTAGTTGTCATACCTACATACTGTGCGTCACTGTCGTTACATTCTAAAGTGTATATCCCGTTTTTTTTCAAATTTATTAGAAACATCCTTAATATTTATCAAATTGTTTATTTTCGAATTAGTATAGAAAGCTGGAGAAATATGATCTGGTTAAATTAATGATGAATTATGATTAAGAAACTATGATCTGGTTAAGTTAATTTAATTTAAGTAACAAATGTACATTTAAAAAATAAAACTCTTCAAAAAACAAAAAGGAAAAGAGTTAATGCATAAAAATATAATCGGGTGGTTGACCAGACCTTTACAGCGTTAAGCTTGTTTCGGAGTTCATCTCTACAGGCTTAATGCTTCAAGACACGGATGCATAATATAAATAAATGTTTATTATTTTGGATGCATTCGTTTTATACATGTTTCGTACCAACAGATTGTATTCCTTATTAAAAGTTACAATATTGATAAACATTCTATGGCATGATGTACCTACAATATATCTCACATAATAATATGTTCCCTACTTCATTGTAAGATCTATTCAATTGTTTAAACTTAGACAAAAATGTCGCAGCTCTATTCGTTGATGATATTATTTTTCCTTACGATATACTCGATATTTGCGAGTTCTACTAGATATATTTATTTTTACGCTTTTTCAATGCAAAGCAGATTGCGCGAAAGTTTTTCAGCGCCCTTGAGGTGATTTTTTACGAAAAGATATAAATCTATATACTTATGTATAGATTTATATATTTTCGCTATATAAATATGCGACATATTATTATTCACCACAAATCAATCTTCTTTCTCCGTTTAAAAAAACCTCATTAAAAACTTACCAACCTTACCTTTAACTTAAGGGGGTATTCTAGTCTAGAAGCATGAATTGTAGGAATTTTTTCAGGTGCAATAAAAAAAACTATAATATTTTTACCAGCAATTATTTTACCAAATATTGATTAAACATTAAAGAATACTTGAAAAAAAAAATTCAAAAAGTTACAGGGTGTTGAAGTGGGGGGCCTCAAAAAATGGCGCGCCCTGGTTGACACGATTGCAACCCTCCCAGTAATCTAAAAAAAAAATAAAAACAATTCTTAATCCAAACAAATGCGGCTATGGCCCGAACAAAGGAAAAGTTTAAAAAAAAAATCGCGAAATGGCGGCTGTCTGAAATGAAAAAGACATTTTTTTACTAGATTTTTGACTTTCCAAATTTTTTAAAAATAGTAAAAATTGAAATTTTTTTATAGTTTTAGTTAGCGCGATAAAGTAATGTATATATAGACAAGGCTCACACCAAATTTCAAGTAAATTGGCTTAGTAAAACCTGAGATATCGTGTCAACCGTCTCGAAAAAAGTGGTTTTAAGAAACAAGCGTTTAAAGTTTTGCTCTATTTAGATTTTAGTTAGATTCCATCTAAACCGGTCAAACTAAAATGGCTCTAATTTTTAAAATAATTCTGATTTTGAAAAATCCTTTTAGGGATAATTCTTGAATATTTAAACCATCGAAATATGAAGAAAAAAAAGTTTTATTTTTCTAGACCAGACGATAAAGTATAATACCCCCTTAAACTTTAAAACAACATTAAAACGTTGTTAAAACATTCTTGGTACAAGGTAGAGAAGTTACAGTGCCCTTGGGGTGATTTTTCACAAAAACAGCGCTATACAAAGTATCAAATAATTATTATCATTGTAAGTAAGTACCTCCCGAACCAAACACGAGAAGGAGAAAAAACGGAGCGGTAATGTTGAAAAAAAGAACAGGAAAACTTTAAAAAAGTCCACATAGTAAGATGCCTTACAACTTACATCGAGAAACCTGTTTTGGTACAAACAAAACACACGAACTGCTCTACGTATAAACCTTCTGCCCATTCCATACTACTGACCAAGAGATAGATATATGTAGTACCTACTTTGTTCAAGTCTGGGACTCCAAATACTTTGCCAAACGAAAAACACCTTTAATTTTGATACACCAACGTCTTATTATGCGTTAGGGTGACCCGTTAGTGTTTGGATTGTTTTATTATTATAAGTATATTCTTTCAGGGGTAGGTATCAAAAGTTGCGTACGACTAATCTTACTGTAATCTTAAATGTAATATTCAGATTCAATAGCGCTTCATTGCCCTATTCTGAGAGTTGATGTGGAAAGATTGGAGGTAGATAAAATGAGAAAAACCGAAAAAAATTTCAGTTTCTTGATGTCTCGAGTCCCAAATATGACAAATGATAGGTTTTCCATATCGTTTTCACGGTATCGCTCAAAATCACCAATCACAGAAAGTCATGCTTAAAAATTGCAATCAAGATAAAGACAAGGACTGAGATATTTGCTGGTTGTGGAGGATGCTTCGTAAGACCTGTATATGATAAGACTTTTCGTAAGACCTGATAATGTAGTTTTATAATAATTATTATTGAACTTGTAATAGCTACCACCCATCGATGATGCTAATACTGTTATCAGGTTAGGTCGGTATACCGCGGCTCGCGAACCGTACGCGGCTCTTTGGATATGCGTTTGTCACTCTTCAGACATCAATCCCAATTTCACCTGCATTAAACCAGCCTTTTGAGATGGAGCCGCCGAACGAACTTTGACTAGATCAGCATCAGTGTTGCTGACACAGCTCCTTTTGCAGATTATACTGCACTTGGAACGCAAGATCAGAAAATCTTTATCCGCCGTAAAAAAAAGTATCTTACACAGTTTTTTAAGAACTTTGCTATATTGAACATACAGCAACTGTAAATCAAAATTATATCTATACATTACCAAAAAGACAAACTAAACTAACATATCGCACAACGCAATTGCGAAACAAGACACAGAACCAAGACAAATACTACCCATGGACAAAGACATTACCATAATCTGACTCCAAAACTTTTTAATTTAATTGAAAAAATATTAAAGATATTCACGTGACAAAAAATGCTAATCTAAAACACGAAATTCATACGCGGATAGTCAACAAAGGCGTTGTATACTGCGGGCAGATAAGTTTTTTTTTTGTTTTAGGCAATTCACCCTGGAGAGAGTGCTTTGTGCCGGCAGATAAGTTATACGGTATAACAACCCACTCAATAGGTACCTATATCTTTTCTCCTTTCCTCTCAATTATTTATTATTTTTTATTCTGTCTTTAATTTTTTTCCATTTTTCTCTTCTCTTTTCTTTTTATTTTTCTATCATTCTATTTATAATTTATTTAAATTTTTATCTTATTACAAATCTTCCAAGATTAAGATATCTTAATTTGATTAAATTCCCGCTACTCGGAACAGGCTCAGCCTAGTGAGGTGGTATATACCAAAAAAATGTACATCGTGCATATTGTAAAAAAAATGTATTTTATGTATAAGTATGTTATTTTGGTTAATAAATAATTTTCAAAAAAGGTATCATGAAAGAAAACAGGTCTCGCGTTCGAAATGAATTTGAATATTATTTTTACAAAAAGTTTCGCAAGCCGCATTTTCCTGTTATACTTTTCCCTAATAATTTGCCTCTTCTCACATGATAGTACTCGGTGAACAAAATAACTAATGTTTTGAGATCTTTGACTGAATATATCGTTAATTTTTGGCAGCCCATCCTATCATACATGGAAGTACTTCGTTATACATAATATTATAATCTAAGACTTTTAAGGAGGTCTGGTGATTTGATGGCACTAATTTGATTCTGAAATATTTGAAATATTTGAATCCCGCCGATCGCATGCTGCCGACTTCACTTTCAAGCCATTTTCCCACGTTTTTGTTTAATTTGGTTACTGGTATTTTGGCTGATGTTTTTTGCGGAAAAAAACTTATCATTGAATTTGCATTTAGTTTCACTTTACCTGTATTTCAGTAAATCATCGTAGGAACTTACTTCATTATTTGGTTTGTCAAAATCAATTAATAAAAATCAGTGCTGTTTTTGTTTCGTTTCAATTATCTTGAATTTTGTTTTTATCATTTGTCCGTGCATTATTTATGCATTCATAAAACCATATTTTTTTCAAACTTCTTATGTTATTATGTTTCTTCTGTTTAAAGTACTTTGTTTGTTTTTATGTTCTGTAAGTTTTGTTGATAACAATTATTATTGCAAGTAGCTTGAAATATATACGTATTATGTTCAACTAAAAATATAAAATCAGTCTGAATAAAGCAGAAAAAACACCAGAATGGTGAGCTCTGGCGTCATGAGATTTCTAACAGTTTTTTTTTCCTTTCTGGATTTTATAGATTAACACAATTTATCTCACTGTGTAACGATCACGGTATGGAGCTTTGAAACCTCAATTAAACAATAGGACAGTTTCTTGACATACGGTCAGGGACACCATATGTCAGGTACGGTGATCGGAAAACTCAGAAAGAAATCAATTCGAAACCTCATTAGAAGTGATGAAAGAATATATAAAAAAGTTGGTTAAATAGGTTGCATTAGGTTAGGTTACGGGCTGTTTTATTTTTTTTTTCATAGCTTTAAGCCGCCGCTATCCGAATTTCTACCGATTTCTACCGATTTCTTACATATCTTACTTAAGGCCCCGTAACCGAGCACGAAAAGAAGAAGATGGAGAGATATGTAATTACGAATGTTGGAGAGAGCGCGCTAATATTTAAAACGATAAAGTTGAAGCGAAAATTGTGAAAATGTTTAATAAAAAATGAGTCGTTTAAAATAGAGCAAAAATCTCGTGGAAGGTATCTTAAGTATCATTTAAAGAAACATTGCGAATTTTTTCACAAATATAACTTGTAAAATAATAGAAATAGACATGTTTTAAATAATTTTCGGAGCATATTTTGCGGTTTTTTTCTATCAAGGGAATTTCATATAATTTGCGTTTCGGCGTGGAACGTATTTAGATATTATCTTCAAAAATAATATATATATTTTTTAAGACCTTAAAAACGTCAAATGTTCAAGGGAGATACCCAAGAAATCGGTAGAAATTCAAGTAGCGCCGCCTTAAACATTTGAAGTTTTTAAGCTCTTAAAAAAATATATGATATTTTTGAAGATAATACCTAGACGCGTTCCACGCCGAAACGCAAATTATATGAAATTCTCTCGATAGTAAAAAATCGCAAAGCATGCTACGAAAATTATTATAAGCACTTCATTTCACTTATTTTAGAAGTTAAAAGTATGAAAAAATTTACAGTGTTTCTTTAAAAGCTATTTTAGATATTCCCTACGACATTTTTGTTCTGTTTTAAACTAGTCGTGTTTTATTAAACATTTTCACAATTTTCGCTTCAACTTTATCTAATAATCTATTTTTATGTATTTTTTTCAAAACAGGTTTTGAGTTGAGATCAACCTGAGTCACCATATATTTACAAACAATACATCAAGAATCTATTTGAACAATGATTTCTTCGTTTTTCCAATTTTTTTATTTTTATAAAAATGTCATTTTTTACAAAACTACTGCAATCACATCATACATTACATTACCTATCCGACATTCCATACTGTTTATTTCACATTGCTCGATTGATCAATTGGAATAAAGATTTTGAAAAACTCTGTCGAAAATCGCAGAATATATCTGCTTAGCAACAACTAGTTGATTAAAAGCATAGATCACAATCGGAACGGTTACAAAACAAAGGGTTTCAATGTAGCTGGTGTCAATAATAAATCAGGTGCCCTTTGTCCCGAGAATTATTATCTCATTTTTGTTTATAATCTCCATGTCTTGTGTATAGAAAACAGAACCTTGAAATAAATGGTCCTCTTAATATTCAATTTCGAATTCAAAATCTTGGAGGCAATGACCTCGCGCCTGATCCTGGGTACTAAATATTAAAAAATCTTATAAATTCAAGAAACCTTGTAAAAAACTCATATCATTAAACTGATTATCATCAAACGCAAAGTCAAATAAAATGACATTTTTACTTAAGAGTGTTCGTATTTCATACGGAAGCCTGAATGTTTTCTTTTGTTTGTTTCAGTAAAGTTCTAAGTGGGATAAGAAAATTAAGGATCTGTTTTGTTGTATAGTCCTACCGTTAGGAACTCTGTTGTAGCATCTCACTACTCGTATATGAGATAAAGGGAAAGGTTACAACGGATTTATAAGCGGTATGCCTCTATTAACTCAACCCCTTGGTCAATTTTATATGGTTCAGCCGCTGAGAGCTCAGTTGTAATCTCCCTCTCCGATGCATGGATAGTTTATGAGAAAGAGGGAGAGTTTACAATAAAGCTTTCGGCAGTAAGCCTTTACGATAAATAATTGAAGCGCGGAGGGTGCATTCAGTTTAGATTACACTTTTTCTTAGTATTCAATCAAATCATCACGACAATGAACCAATTTTACTTTTAGATTTATAGTTAGAACCAATTTGGAGAAAAGGCAAACGCAGACAAAAAAATTGTGATTGTCAAATATCATTTGGGTAAAAAAAACCGAAAAGTTTTATTTTTATTAATTATAATAAATTTTACTTATGAGTACGTATTTTTTTATATAAATGGAAGGAATATATGTACAATTGAACCACTAATTAGTAATAATTTTCGATCAGTCTTATCAGGTTGTAAAAGACCTACCTCAAATGCATGGTGGCATCATGTGATGTTATATGTCTAGAATCTTATATATATCTAAGTATTATAAATATTTGTATATTTATTTAAAAACACACCTAAGGTATTATTGGTGTTTGAAAAATGCTTACCTTTTAAAAAAGTTTTTTCATTGAAAATATTAAATATTTTGTTTTGCAAAACAGTTTGCGTCAGAATCCTTCAAAATCTGATGTAGGTAATGTGTTCAATCAATTGAATTGTGCAAAAGGGGCAGTATTCGACATCATGTGAAAAAATTGTGAAGATGTGTGAAGGGTGGCTTGACACCTTCGACCAAGGGATATACTTGGTCAATGCTTGACACTTTTTCGACCGCTTTTCTTTCAAAAATTAAGAGCGGGAGTCAAAATAAAGTTTTGAATTCTGGCAACGGGTGATTTTTTTTACATTAGCTCTATACATGAGGCCCTGAGTAAAATAATTCCCCTCCAAAATCCTAACCTCACCACAATGCAAGGTGATGTTCCGGGAAAGTCTTACTGGAGAGGATAAAAGGTCTCCCTTCAACAGTCTCTCCCGATCTGGCCTGCCACGCGTTCGGTGAACAGACGCATCTGCCACCAAGATCTGAAGTCACCAAGCGTAGCGAACCACTTGGAGTGACCTATGGCAGAGGTGTTGGTTATCCAATAAATGGTTCACGGGGCGGCGGAATCCAAACTCGCCTCCCAAATGCCATCATGCGGAAAGAGGTTAATTGAATTTATTAGTGTCGCTGGTCATAAGGTGAAATGAAATATGAATGAAAATTAATCCACCAGTGTGTTAAACAGGACTTTGGGGTGTTGCCTTCCATCCTATGTCCACTTCTTCGGGGATAACTTTTTCATTATGACAAGACTCTGAACACCACAATTGTATTTATTAATTTCGTACCGAGCCTTTACAAGATCATCTCTTGATAATAGCAATTTGTTTTTTATTTTAATTTTCAACCAAACGTAATACATATACCCATTAAATATTGTTTATTTACAGATATTGTGCATTAATTGTTGTCCACCACTCCACTTTCCAAGGGTTATTTGATTAAGTTTGTTGGAAGACTTTGATAATAATGTAAAAAAACTATTAAAAATCTAAAATCATGGTTTAAAATTTATCGGATAGCAAAATGACATCTACATTTTTAACCCAAATATGCTCAGGAATACAATCCTTACATATTCTGGTTACAATCCTTCGGGTATGTGTTGTTACACTCTGTATAATATAAGAAAGGTACAATTTCAACACAATAAAATTTAGATTTTATCAAAGGTAAATTGATTCGGTAGAAGACTTTAAAATAATCATATTATAAAACAATTTAAAATTGAATACCGATTGGTATGAAGCAATTTAAACACAATAAAACATCGACATTTTTCAAGCAAATTTTAGATTATTTTTTATTAATAATTTTAGATTATTTTTAAATAATAAAGAAGACTTTTAAATAATAAAGACATTTTAAAATTTATAAAAAAAATAAAAAATTAGAACAATTTCAGCACGAATATTTATGAAGGATACATATTAATTGATTCAGTACGTACAATTTGATTAACTTGGTCGTGCCGTGTTTGCGGAGGTGTCCCCGTTCCACCTATTTGCCTATCATAAATATGTTCTCCGAAAAGTGCTTTCTCCGCCCATCTCCTTTCAAGTTCAAACATTTAATCGTCCCCTTCTTAATCTTGTTTATTATGCTAACATCTCAACATTCAAAGATGTTACACACAAATGCACCAAAGATGTCAATTCTATTCGTAGGTAAAATAAAATGGATAATACCTGTATTTTTCTATGCCCCCTTCTTAAATAACACCAAAAGGTCAAATATCATCCATCCATTACACCGCACCTGAATTACTTCAAACCAAATAGGATATCTTAAATAATGACTATCATTAAATGTAAGTAGAACCTGTAGGACAAAAGACTTTGATCAAGGAGTAACCCGAGGAGTGATGTTACCAGTGACTAGTAACCAGTAACCTGGTTACCCCTCCCACCTGTGGCGTGCTTGCTCGGCTGTGGAAGAAAGGAAGTATCATGCGGTTTCTGGGATGAGTGAGCTCTCTCTATTCGCTTTTTATGCCATCGGAATATTCGATACAGTAGTCCCCAGCAGGGTCCTTTGTTTCTGACGGGTTTCATTATCTCTTCGTTTTTTATAGGCACGATGATTTGTATTTATTTACACGGAGATTCAGTACCTGTTATTTTTTGTAGGTAGTGCATCGGAAGCATTAAATTCAACAACTAGCTTCAGGGTAAACAATTATGCTAATTTAGGTTACTAAACTTAACGTCAACAATTTATCAACACAAAAAACTGATATCCCGTTAGAAGAAAAACTTTGCAAAACCGTGCCTGTTGCAGAACATATACCCACTATCGTTGATACGTCGACTTACTGTCGTCATGCGTCGACATATGTCAAAAAATATTTGGTTTTATATGGAAATAGAAATAACAAAGGAGCCCCGGAGAAGGGACAGTTAAAGTATTTAAAGTTCAATGTTAATGTCATTTACTCTAACGCAGCAAGACTGATTTTGCCAAATAATTCCGAGTAATCCCTCAATGTGTATTTTCACAGCGTGTTCCTTGTCAAAATAATCAGAGCTTCAAATCTGCCAGAACAATCTAGGTAGATATAAGTATTTATTTTATAACGAAAAAGATAATACCAACATTTCGACAGCAACACTGTCTCTATTTAAATAATAATTAAGTACCGAATTGTTAACAAGAACTGTTCGCATACCAACTTACCGGACTTAAATAAACAACACGGAAACCAGTAGAAGATTCGGTATCAGTAAAAAAAATCATGACAAGGCGATTTTTACGTGGCTGCCACTGCCTTTGATGTTATCTGAAATCAATTTGACACTTAGTGGCAACAATGGACTCTTAAGTATAGCATTGTTCAGGAACAGTATAGGATGACAATTATTACTTCAGTGGTTTAGATGGAGGATAGACGGTAGCAGCTGCCAATCGATGGAGCTTTTAACTTTAACTTTAAAGCTCTTATCTGGACTCGTCAGGAATGCCTAAGCTGCTGCGTACTGTGGTTACCTCAAGATGTTTTTTTAGGAGGCTGGTTTTGATGATGTGTCAGTATCAATTTACTTGCTACTTCGATTAACAATACTAGTTAGGTAAGTTTTTAGATTTTCACGGCCAAAAGCATTTTCGTTATTTGTTTTTGGGGTGTTATGCCGTGTTGCGCTACCTCTTTCTTTAGCCAACGTTTCGGACAGCGTTACAGTGTCCATCATCATCATCTGCCCTGATGATGGACATTGTAACGCTGTCCGAAACGTTGGCTAAAAAAGGAGGTAGCGCAACACGGCATAACACCCCAAAAACAAATAACGAAAAATACTAGTTAGGTTTTATACTCTCATAGCGTATCAGAAAAGCTTCTAATTTTAGACGGTTAGGTACATCTGTAAATGAGTAACTAGATATCGGCTTACATTAGTTTAGCGCAAATACCTAAAAATTTTAAGCAAATTTTTGGACCTACGTAGCTAAAAATCCTACCACTCGCAATGCAGGTAGTCAAATTGTGGAACATTAGTGTCAAGGTACTTTAAAAGTGAGCTTTCATAGTGCAAATTTTGTGAAACATATCTCCTCGAAAGCCCCCGACAAATCAGGAACCGATACGATACTTTTAACTGTCGTTAAATAGTATAAAAAATATAATCCAGAATAAATAATATTGACCCCTGTAATTGGAAGATCTACAGTTGCTCGGGTCTAGGATGAACGAAGTATGCATGAATAATGACTTAATGATTAATGTAAGTAAGTCTAGAGTAATGGTACTTGAAAGAGAGAGTACGAAAACGATGTGCAACATAGTTGTGAATGATGAATACTTGGAGCAGGTGGATGAGTTTGTGTATTTGGGAAGTATGTTTACGAGATGTAGGAAGACTGATAGAGATATTACGTCTACGAGATGTGGGAAGACTGAGAGATATTGAAAGAAAGGTAAATTCCGGTAAGTCCATTAATGAAGTACTGAACGCCGTTGGCGCCAACAAAAAACTGTCAAAAGAAGCGAAGCCAGGCGTCCATAATGGAGTGGTGGTACCTATCCTGATGGAACTGGCAGAGGAAGGAAGAAAGTAGACTGAATGCTGTAGAAATGAGATCCCTGAGGCGTATGTCTGATAAACCATGTATGATCGTGTGAGAAATGTGGAGATACGCAAATAATGCAAGGCTGATGCAAGCGTAGTGAGTAAGATTAAGAAAGGGACGCTCAGATGGTTTGGACATGTAGAGCTAATGAATGACGAAAGGAGTGTAAAGAGAATATATGACGCAAATGTGAATGGTAGACGAAGTCGGGGACGCCCCAAGAAGACATGGCACGACCAAGTGAATCAGATACTTGAGTCGGGCGATGTCAAGAGTCAGAAGAATAGAAGAGCATGTATGAGACGATGTATGAATGTGATCGAGGCAAGGAGTGTGTGCCAAGATCGAGTTGTTTGGCGGTCTGTTCTCTCTGCCTACCCTGCGGGTAAACGTTGTGATGGTTAGTTAGTTAGTAATTTACCTTTGATAACATACAAATATGGTAAATTTTCACATGTAGCAAACACATTGTGGGAATACATAATTATAATAAACACGATGGTATAACTTTGTTTAATTCCACTTTTTATTTTCTTATCCAACTAGTTTCGGTTCAACCTGAACCTTCTTCAGGGAAGAATAAAAATATACTGTATATTAAATATACTGTATATAAATATACAGTATATTTTTATTCTTCCCTGAAGAAGGTTCAGGTTGAACCGAAACTAGTTGGATGAGAAAATAAAAAGTGGAATTAAACAAAGTTATACCATCGTGTTTATTATACAAATATGGATTTATGTTATTATTTATGAGGGTTAATGTATAAGGGATTAGATTTGATAATATTATTCAATAGTACAAACACTTTTAACTTAGATATACTTATAAACATATTAAGTGATGGGTTTAAGCAATTTAAAATTGTAAATTTTAATACAATAACTGAAAGCAGAATATTTTACTCTTGTAATTTTTTCCGTGCCTTCAAAACATCGCTTTAAGTAACTCAAAGCTGCTAAGCCATGTTGAAAATATTACATCCCCAACAGAGCTAAATAACCCCTGACAAAGCCGGGCTCTCTCCAAATAATCCACGGAGGTTAAGACAGGTAGCTGCACTCTGTTGCAGTTGAAAAACAACCACGCGAATGACGCACTCGAAATATTTGTGAAGATATTTGAAGGGGCATGTTATGGGGTAACCCGATATTTTACTTTGTGAGATTAGGGTCGCTCTGGAAGTTTCGCAGAAGATGTCACAGGACGAAAAAAAAAACAAAACAAAAAATTGGGAACGCATTCAACATGCACATTTGTGGGTTCTACAAAACAGTAAAATTGGACATTTTTCTTACAAATTTCGAACCATTTCGTATATCGATTTCTTTGACAGAGATTAAAACATTTGGACTCGCTTTCGAATTTAGTTTCCTGGAAAGATTGTAATTAGTGGAGGTTTAGTGAGCCGGAAATTTATTGAGTGTCAAATTTGGGCAATTAAGTTGAAACTTTTGTGTTTAAAACAACACTATTGGGGATCGTTTTTCACGGATTTGTCAAAATCCCAATTAGGGGCGCCAACCATTGTTTCTGAACAGATGTCCTTTTTTTTCTTTCTATCTTCTGTCAAGTCGTTAGATAGATTGGGATTTATGATTTACGCACCTTACCACACGAGTATAATAATATGAATGTGGAATAGGTCTTAATAGTGAAAGTGGTCTTATCGTGCTTATTAGTAGGGGATGATTCACATAGTTTATGTTTCAGAAATTAAGACCATTGAAATTATAGGATAAATATAAATATTTTACTAGTAATACTAATATGTTTAACGATTTTTTTAAATCAGTGTGACTAAATATTGCTAATAAATTGTGACGTAGGTAGGTATTTGATTTTTTTTTTACATGAGCTCCACACAGGAGGCCATGAAGAAAATAACTTCCCCCACGATCTATGTAATCTTTGGGGATGCTGTGTGGAGGGTTTTTTTTTTAATTAAAGGAAGGAAAGGAGAGTTCTGGGAAGGAAAAGGGTATCGGGGTGGGTAGGAATCTGGGGTTCAGTATGTCGTGGTCATCCACCTTCAAGACCTAGACAAACCTCACCCCATGATCCCGGGCACCCTAGCTAAATCACCAAGCGTAGCGAAATATTATGTTTCATCCATTAAAAGGCATAAAATTAACAAAAAAACCTTAAAATCGCTAGATATCACACTTCTAAGATGTTTTTGTTCAGTGGCTGTTTCCAAATAATACTGAAATTAGGGACCATCCATAAATTACGTCACACCTTAAGGGGGGAGGGAGGGAGTAGAGAAGTGTGACATTGTGTGACAAGGGTTATGGGGGGTCATCAACCCTGTGACGTCACATGAAATTTTTTTAATTTTGATTATTTTTAGATGTACAATTGCAAAATATGTGACGTCACACTAGGGGGGTGGGGGTCTCACAAATGTGACGATGTGTGATAGGGTCGGGGGGGGGGGGGTCAAACAATCATGAAATTCGTGTGATGTAATTAATGGATGGCCCCTTAACAGAAAATCTTGTTTATTGTTTCATCACAAGGTTTTATTGTTTACTATTTATATATATTTTTAATTCAAGTTTTAACCTCACTAGGACTAGTTTGGATTGAGGCATAATAGATATATAACAATATTACAAAGTAATAAAATAATATATTGAAAGAAAAATATTGTTTTATTACTTTTTCTTATAAATAATGGGTATCTACTAGTTGAAGGAAGCCAATTCATTATAATGTCGTAAACATGTAGGGTGATTTTGTTTTAATATTTGTATTGAAATAATATATTATGTTTTTAATTTAAAAAAGCGGTAAAAGATAAAATGTTAATTGGTCAGGAGAACGAAAAGAAAGTTTATATTTAAAAAAAAATCGTGTTTCCTGTTTTCCCAGATCTACAATTATGGAATTGAATTATCAAATAACATTGAATAGATATTTTAGAATACTTTTTTTGAATTATTAATTTTTTATTATTAATTAATTTTAATTTTCAGAAAAAAAATCTCTTAAAATGCGCGTCGTAAAAGAAGACAGATCGAAAGATAAAAAAAGGGAAACATTAAACATTTAACTCTTTTTTGGATTTATTATTCTGTTCAGTATTTCAAATTTCCGCTATGGATATGTTATGGTGTTAATTAAAAAACGACAACATGATAAAACAATCGTCGCTAACACAAATAATTTAACAATCTTTTTAAAAGTCCACAAGGAATTAGATGACTTAATATAATGTTTTTTCAAAAGACGATTTAGTTTGAAATGCCACAAAGCTCAGACCAGAGCCAACCCCAATAATACGAATTTGCTGTAATTATAAAATTTGAAAGCATATTTTATTACCTTACAAAAACAGTTTTTAGTTTTGGAATATGTTCAGAAATATTCACTTTATTTGCATTTTATTGTAAAGCGGAAATATTTTGACCATCTGAAAAATACTCCAAATATCTGAAGGGTTAATAATTAACTAACTAACTAACCGTCACGCCGTTTCCCGCAGGGGTAGACAGAGAGGACGGACCGTCAACTTGGCGCACACTGTTGGCCTCTTTCACACTCATACATCGTCTCATAAATACTTGTCTATTATTCTGGCTCTTGACATGGTCCGATTAAAGTATTTCACTTGATCGTGCGATGTCTTCCTCGGACGTCCCCGACTTCTTCTACCTTTCACACTTGCCTCATATATTCTCTTTACCCGCTGGAGCGCTTTTTGCCACAATATGGCACTATTGAAAATACCTCGGATTGCTTTGCTGCCAATTTTGGCTAATTTTCCCTTATTTGTAAGTAATTAAGTAGAAGTTTACGATTTTATAATATTTTTTTTATAAATCCTACGAATATGTAAAAATCGACAAAAGATGGGTGAATTCATTGGCTATATAAGACTTTATTCAGTTTGTATGTCTGCATATTAAAATTCGGAGGTATGATTTTTTTAATGCGAGCGGAAAATATTCAAAAAAAGTCTTAAAATGCGCTGTGGCTCCAGTGGTTACACTCTTATCTTCGTTCATTCGCTCTACATAACCAATTATTAATAATTGTTCTTAATACCGTAATGATGTATGATGTTACCATTTGATTCAAACGTGTTCGGTGATGGCCACAATCACTCACAAATATGTTTGTTTACCAAGATCCAGAAGTAATGTAGTAAATAGTAAAGCAAGTAAGTGAAGTGCTCCTTCAGAAGCATGTTCGACGCCGGGGTTCAAACGAAGAACAAATAGATAGCAAGAAGCAAATATAAGACGAGATGTCGAATAATGAGGCCATTGGTGTGCGTGTAACAGCGTACTGAACTCAGTAAACTGTCCAGACATTTACCATAACATGTGTTCCAGAGACTGTGGAGTGTATGACAGCTGTATAATGCCCATATTTCAAATTATTTTTACCCTTTGAAGAGTATTTATACTCAACTCTGTAATTATTATTATTGTACTCAAGGCATTACAAATCAGTTGCGTGCTTTCGTGTAAAAGGGTGTCAGCTATTTTTAAATATGCTTTTCGTCCTTCATGATTAGTTGTTAATATTTTTACTAAGTGCCACGCTAAATTTGCATCTGTTGAAAATAACAACGCACTAAACTTGCAACATTGCAGTTCAGAAACTTGCTTTCGTGTAAAAAGTTTTCTTTATTTGTTTTTCATACTTTATGACAAAAGTTAATTTTTTACTAAGTGGTTGGAGAAATTTGCATCTGATGGAGAATAATTTTAATGGACAGGAGTTGAGGTCCATGATAATAATTTAGTCTCGTCTCAGATGCAGGGCCACTTGAGATGAGCACTTGTAGGTAGGTACTGCCGATGTGCCGAAGCTCTGTCATGTTGCCATGGGAAATTTCAACGAGATGGATCTGTATGCTGTTTTATCTTTCATGCGTTTTTCATTTTTGGTAGAAAATTTAAATGACTTTTCGCAAGTGGCTAATGCGAATTAACGAAGGCCCATATATATAATTGTACAGCGTCTTTGAGGTGAATATACACAGAAACGGCGCTGTAGAAATCATTCAAGTATTATTATTTATTATCAAGAATTTAAATAGCTTCAAAATATATGTAAATTCACCGCCGGAATCTTTAATACGTTTATATAAGTATTGTTAGATCTTAACCCCTTGAATGGCAGGAGACCATATTTGTCCCAGCTCACATGCGTTTCATATAAATCGCTGTAACTCCCTTATTATCAAAGTAAGAAATATGTTCTAAACGGTGTTAGAAAGGCAAAATACTACACTTTATAGTCTAATCTAAAAAAATATCGAACAAAAAGTGAAATGTACACCTTTATGAAACCAAAGTTTTGAATTGCAATTTGAAAAAAAAAAATTGAAACTTTGAGAATTTTTTACTAATTATTTTCATATGAAAAGAGAGGTTACAATAACTTTTATAATACATTTTTCTAATAAAAAAAACGTGAGGTAAGCCATTTATAAAGCTTTTATATGTTTACATTCAAAATTTTTATATTTCAAAAATCATATGTTTATTTTCAATTGTAAAATTTGAAAGCGTATTTTATCACCTTTCTAAAACAGTTTTTAGTTTTGGAATATGTTCAGAAATATTGCATTTATTTGCATTTTATTGTAAAGCGGAAATATTTTGACCATCTAAAAAATACGCCAAAATTCTGAAGGGTTTTAATTAATCAGATTTAATGCTGCTTGTACTGTTCCAAGATGAATCCTAGCCTGCATAAGTCACTTTAGATCTGGCATGACCAAGTGTAACGAATCCTGAGAGATGAAACGTCAAGACTTTTATTAATAATTATTTAATTTGGGTCCATGTCGGAGATCTTACGCGATGCACCATTTCGAATCGGGCCGCTAACGATAACACTCCTTATAAAGGTGGGAATAAGGTTTAAATTCCCACTTAACACCTGTCACCGGTTTTAATTTATTCAAGAAAAAAACATCGCTAAAAGTTTTGTTTTACTTTGCGAAGTTCTGGCACAAAATAATTTTTTTTATGTTTTTCATTTACTCACAAATAATTGTCCAAGTTGCCTCTAACAATGAAACTTTAAAATTTTTTATAATAATAATAGTATTTGGATGATTTATATAGCGCCGTTTTTGTGAAAAATCACCTCAAGGGCGCTGTACAAACTTACAATTTATTTCTAAAATCTAGAAAAACTACAAACCAGACAAACAATTAAAAACAACTTATGGCTAAAAATTGTATCCACCGGTTCATACGAAAATATATATGTACAATGTCTCGACCAATGAACGTGATGCTTCCTAAAAATGTATACAGGACCATACTTACCTAGGAGGTCGCTTGAAATCAACACTGTTTATTTTCTATTAAGAAATTTAGATAGAGTTCGCACGCAGAGGACATTACTACGAACACTTGCTACATGTATTTAATTCTGAAATATATTTTAATATTAGTATATAATACATTCTTTGATGAGTGTATTTTAGAAATCAAAAGCAACATTTTATAATGGGCGGTACAGTAGTACAAGGATTTGATCTTCCTAAATGTGATTCGTCAAGAGACAGATTGATGTGTAAAGATTCAAGTAATTTTACTTGAAATTTACTTTAATGGCCTATATCTTATAGTTTAAAGCAAAAATAAATAAATCAGCTCACATCCGTACTAGATGTTTGATATACCTTTTGATTACAAAAATAATTTTTCAGTTTGGTTGGTTATTTTTACCTCTAATCCAAACTTAAGATTTGTATGAAACAGACAGAAAGAAATGGGCCGCGCAAACGTTCCTCTTAAGTAACCATTTACAAATCTTGTGAATTCAGAGAAAATTAAAAAAAAAAAAACAGAAAATAAGAAATGTACTTTTTGGACTCGAATTCTATTGTTCACAGAAGTAGGTACTAGTCTAGCTTTGATATTCCACAAAATATAAAGATTTTATTTATATTATTATTTCTTCAGAAAATCCCATAAAGAATCCAATAGGTCAACTTGCCCATTGGACCACTTGACTACGGCTGTTGTCTGGTTGGACGGTTGTGCGGTTGTGCGGTTGGGCGACTGGGCTAGGGCGGCCAATTGACCTTAGTTGACATCACTCTCGACATAAACTCCCGCCTATTTGCACTTCACTTGTTTCACTGCGGAAGTGACATCAGTCGTATAACAACCGCCGGACCAATCTCAGACAGCCACAGAGAGAGAAGGATTCGAGTTTTGCCTGCGTGCGAGAATGACAGGAATAAAATAATGTGTAAAAATCGTTAAATTAATTAGGTGTTTAATAATCAGAATTTTAATTAATAGAATTTTAAATAAAAGATCGACAAAAATGACAAATAAAATGGTGGAGTTAGTTAGTATCCCGGTAAGACAAAAGATCCTGGGTTCAAGTCCCAGTTGTGACCGTTACCTTTTTATGTTTCTGTTTCTTGTTCTATTTTATGCTTCATTTAGATATTATTAGAACATATTATCTTCTTCTTCTAGGATGTTAATTGTTGGAAAAGTATCACTTGATTTGCTCTCATATAAAAGTACTCGGATATGTCATAATGTTAAATGGTAGAGCGGAACATTCTACGGACTTGGTGATTTGTCGAGGTTATTAATTGGGTTGTTTTGTTCCGTTTGTCATTCTGACAGTAATAAAACTTTGGCTGGTAGATATTTCAGTTAATAACAAAAGTTTTTTTAGATAATGTAATACAGTAAACCGTAGTCAGAAACTGAAATTAACACTTGACATATTATGACACAGAGGTGCCACCCGAGACTCGAGTACGTACTCCTATCCCGGTGCACCAGGTGAATGATACAGTTGTATCGAAACCGGTCGCGGAAAAATTAAATTTAAGTAACAAATGTACATTTAATAAAACTCTTCAAAAAACAAAATGTCTAGAAATTGTTACATAGTTAATGCCCAAGAAATACAAAAAAAAAAAAAAGAATTTATACTTTTAATATACTTTATATTTATATCACCTACTAACTTTATCGTTGAAACTAATTAAGGAATATGAATTTATAATTTTATTATACTTTATGCTTACATCACGTACAAACTTTATCATTGAAACTAATTAAAAAAATGAATTTATACTTTTATTATACTTTATACTTACAATACGTACAAACTTTATCATTGAAACTAATTAAAACAATATGAAATTTTATTTTATTATACTTCATATCTATATCATGTACAAACTTTACCATTTTTTTTTTACATGAGCTCCACACAGGAGGCCCTGAGGAAAATAATTCCCCTCAGGGCCTATGTCATCACCATTGAAACTAATTAAAAGATGTGTCTTCGCAGGAATATTTCACATTACTACCCCATGCACCAACGGTCAAAATGAGTATGTTTAATTGTTAATCAAGACAAAAATTAGTGCGTTCTAAAGCATTATGCAAATTCACGACTAATTTTGTCAGCATCCCACTTAAATATCAACAAGTACTATTTATGCTTGTAGGATAGAATCCTGGAATAATAAATCGTCTGGGTTTATTAGGTTCCTTTTCCCGGGTCCGCCAAGCATGCAAAGTGCCAAGTGCCATGTTTGGCACGCGGCCCTCCCACCCACGAATACCAGTTTTGGCAGTTCGCATTACCGGTACCCGGTAACCGGTACATCCGGGGTAGGTACAGAACCCAAATCCACTTCACTGCTTTGGCGTCCACCATTCTAATGTACTTCTCTACTGGAAATTGTGTGACAACTGGGAACTAAAAGTCAAACAAAAAAGAATATAAACAAAGCAGTGATTTTTTAAAGTTAACACGATTAGCCTGATGTGTCTATGGATTTACATTCGTGAATGTCAAACGTCTTCGTTAAAATTATAAATACTAATAAATTGACAATTTCGAATTGAAATACTAATAATAATAATAATAATTGGATGATTTATATAGCGCCGTTTTTGTGAAAAATCACCTCAAGGGCGCTGCACAAACTTACAATACATTTCTAAAATCTAGAAAAACTACAAACTAGACAAACAATTAAAACAACTAATGGCTAAAAATTGCATCCACAGGTTCATAAGAAAATATATGTACAATGTCTCGACCAATGAACGCGATGCTTCTTAAAAATGTATACAGGTCCATACTTACCTGGGAGGTCGCTTGAAATTAACACTTATTGTCTATTAAGAAATTTAGATATAGTTCGCACGCAGAGGACATTATTGTGTACACTTGTTATATGTGTTTAATCCTGAAATATATTTTAATATTAGTATAAAATACATTCTTTGATGAGTGTATTTTGGAAATCAAAAGCAACATTTTATAGTGGGCGGTACAGTAGTACAAGGATTTGATCTTCCTAAATGTGATTCGTAACGAGACAGATTGATGTGCAAAGATTCAAGTAATTAGAAAATTAATTAGAAAAGTGTAATTAAGACATATCATAGAAAATAAAAGTATGATACTCTCAGATAGGTTTATTTAAATTAAGGATATGAGAGCCCAAAAAGGTAGGTTTTTAATTTGGACCTAAATTCTGTTGGGCTTGTTATGCATCTTAGTTCCGGAGGGAGTTTATTCCAAGCCTTAGGCCCAGATACTCCAAAAGCGCGATCTCCAAACTTTGTATTTGGCTTGCGTTTAGGTTCCATTAGTCTGCCTATAGCTGATGATGTTGCTGATCTAAGGGTTGACTGCCTCGGACCAGTATTTTCCGGGACACATAGTTCAGAGATATAAGGTGGGGCCATTTCATTGATTGATTTAAACACCATCCAGCACAATTTGTACTGGATTCTTTCAGGGCACTTGAGCCAATGAAGGTTACGAAGGTGTTCTGAAATGTGTGAATATTTAGAGACTCCGGTTATGAGCCGTGCCGCTGCGTTAAAAACGGATTGAAGTTTGTCAGTTTGATATTTTGGAAGGCTAGCATAGATACCGTTACAATAATCGAGTCGCGAGACTACGTAAGAGTTGATTAGTAGTTTTGTCGCCTCTGTAGGAAGATTTCTTCGGACGGACTTGAGTTGTCTTAAGTGAAAAAAACCGGTGCTTACAGTCCTATTTATTTGACTTTTAAACGAAAAGTCTGAATCTAGATTAACGCCAAGAAGTTTGACGGTTGTCTTGGGAATAATATCGCTGCCGGAAATGGAAATAGGCGAATCGTCTATGAAATGTTGGCGTTTGTTTGTGGCCGCCCAGAGAAACTCAGTCTTAGAAGGGTTCAGCTTTAGCTTGTTTGAAGACATCCAACGAGTTATTGCTTCTAAGCATTCAGCTACACGAATTTTGAGACTGCTGACTTCGTTTGGAGTGCAGTAAAAATAAACTTGCTGATCGTCAGCGTAGCAGTGTGACAAGAGACCAAATGACTCGATTATTTCGGCGACATCATTTGTAAAAAGGATGAAAAGAAGTGGACCTAAAACGGAACCCTGGGGCACTCCTGAAGAAAGTCTTGCGAAGTTTGAGAGTTTATTTCCAATCTTCACGGCTTGCAAGCGATTGGATAAATATGACGCCAGCCAATTTTTGATATCGGAACTCAAACCAAATGTTTCCTCTAATCTCTTAATGAGGAAGTCGTGATCAATCGTGTCAAACGCTGCACTCATGTCTAAGAGTGAGATAAGTGCTAACTTACCTGATTCTATGGCTAGAGTTATATCTGACAGCATACGAAGAAGTCCGGTTTCTGTTGAGTGAAACCTTCTATATGCGGATTGTCGATTTGTTAATAATTTGTTTGAATTCAAGTGACTGGTTATTTGAGTAGCAGCAATTTTCTCCAGGATTTTTGACACGAAAGGTAGATTTGAGACGGGTCGATAATTACCTAAGTTATCAGGGTCTAGTTGTGACTTTTTTAATATTGGTGTAACTACAGCTGATTTTAGTGATTCAGGGAAATCACCTGTACTGAGAGATTTATTGAAAACATGAACTAGGAATGGAGCTAAGACATTGACACATTTTTTTAATAACCAAGTTGGTATAGGATCAAGACTACACTGCTTATTTGGCGAACATGAAATTATCTTTTTTACTTCTTCAAGCGTTGTAAGTTTGAAGGAAGACAAATTTCCTTTAGAATTGATAGTGAATATTGGCAGAGGGGCGTGAGATGTGGAGGCACGAATGGTTTCAATTTTTTCCCGAAAAAACTTTGAGAAGGCATCCGGGGTAATATCTATTTTAGTTGGAACTGTGACTTCGGCAATAACAGTCTTTATTGAGTTCCAGAGACGCCGTGGATTGGCTCGCTCAGAGTCAACCTTTTCATTCCAGTATTCTGATCTTTTGGAATTTATTTTGCTCATGTACTGTTTTTGAGCAAGGATCCACTCATCTCTCGAAGTTACTGCAGATTTTTTCCTGTATGACCTCTCTAATTTCCGCATAAGTCTTTTCTGGTTTCGGCATTCGTCATCAAACCAGCCGTCAGACTTTCGAACTTTACGTGTTTTTGACGTTGTCGGAGCATATTTGTTTAATAACAACAAAAGCGTTCTATTGTACGTCTCGACAAGTTCTGTTGGCGTCTTTGTTTCCCAAAAATTGGGTGTACATAATAGAGAGGTCTGAAGTTCTTCCAGAAAATCACAAAAACTAAATTGACGCCATTCCCTCGATATAATTGTTCTATACGGTATTTTAGGCGGATTAAAATCAATATGAGTGCAGACTAGCCGGTGGTCCGATAGTCCTATATCGCGAATATCTGCTAAGAGCGGCGAACCACTGTTCTTTGAAATAAGTACATCCAGTGTACCACCAGCGTCGTGAGTTGGGACGTCGACCCATTGGCAGCATCCGAAGCTGGCTAATAAATCTAAGAATTTAACGGTGTTTGGTGATGTAACGCGCTCGAGGCGAATATTAATGTCACCTGTAATAATGAGTGTATCAGAGAGTCCCACTAAGAGTTCCAAAAAGCGTGAAAACTCATTATAAAATTCTACAGAGATTGGTTTCGATCCGGGCCTGTACAGAGTACAGAGCATAAATGACGTTCCTGAAGAAGAAACCCTGCATCCAATATACTCAAACGTGCTAAAACTACCTAGAGCTACTTTAGTTAGCCGCAATCCTTGTTGGGCTATTATCGCGACACCGCCGTGGTTCACGTGCGAGATGTTATTTGATGGTTCCTCCGCACTTGGTCGGGCTTCCTCAAGCACCACATACCCCAAAGATTGGAGTCTCTTAATTGAGTACGAATCGCTGTTCTCATGCCAAGTTTCTGTAATGGTGAGGATATGAAGTTTTTCATCTCTGAAAACATCATCCACCGCCTCTAGTTTGTTATTGAGTGATCGCGCGTTCCAGGAACCAATCGCAAGCTGTCTACTCTTATAGTTAGCATGTCGTTCTAATCGAATTTTATTTAAATTGTGGAATTTATCGGAATCAGGGAGGGATTTGGTCGCTAGGTACTTCTGTTCTTTGTTTGATATGACTTCTTGAACATAGTCTACGGACGGAGAGTTATTGTTATTACTATTGTTATTATTAATTTTTGGAATGTTTAGTTCCTTCCTGTATAAGAATTTTGTTTTTTGTCCTCCACGGCACCCCCTATATCTAAATTTCACGTTAGGATCACGGGCTAGTTTGTACAGGTTTATTTTTGCGGTCACTAAGGGGTCCAACAGTGCACTTTCACTTTTAAAACTTAGGAGTGTTGCTCGGTCATATTGAATAGGAGTGTTTACAATCTGCACTGTATCACTTGATATTTTATCACATTGTTCATTTCCGATGCACAGCTCTTTTTTGTTATTGCGTCCTGCTCGGCGGCCCCGGAATCTAATTTTACGGGTCGAAGTAGTATTGTTTACAGCCAACATAGCTTCAAAGATACCCCTAATAAATTACTTTCCGCACTTGACATTGTTCGACAGTCTTTCACTATGCACATGTGGCGAGCGTCTCTGACCGATGTGCATCTCTGCCCGATGAACTTGCGTTAACAGTGGAATCTTTTGAAGCACATGTCAGTTATGAACTTGAATATTTGAAAATTTTGTACTTAAAACTAACTTTAAAATACATTGGCGCTTCGCTTGTAAGTACTTTTTTGGGATTAAACGGGAGTTATTAATTAATAAAGGTCTTTAGTCATATTTTAACCACTTTCATTTCACCAAGATCAAACGAAATAAATAGACTGCGTCTTAGGTGAATTATTTAAGTCCGTGGATCGCGTTTACGATTTCTTTCAATTTTAAGAGCTTCGTTAGTTCACCTCAATTCAATAATAAGCCATTTATTTTACATAACAAACGACATTATGCAAAATATTTTGTTTATTGACAACATATCTGAGGAGGCCACGGCATACATTTTCAATATCTCATCAATAATTGACGACCGTTGTCGCAAATATTGATAACTGATGATAGATGACGGATTTAGTCAATATCGTATTGATAGATACAGGGTTTTATCGATCATCCGTGCTAGACCTCTTGGACCACACCCACTGAAATAAATTGAAAAAAAGTCGCATGACGCATATATTTTAAAATCGAAAGACTTACTCCGGTTATGTCACCCCTTGAAAATTTCTTTTGACTTTATTTTTAAACAATAGAGCGTCGAATTTTCACAAAGAAAATGGCGTCATTTTTTCATGTTAATTTTTCTTTGTATGTCAACTTCTACCGATTGATACATTACTATTTCTGTTTTCCTTCGCATCACACGGAAGTTATTCACTCCCACCTATTTTATATTATTCAGATATACAGAGACTAACACGTTTAAAAATAGACGCAAGGAATTTACAGCGATTTGGTAGTCAAATGTGTCAACTTGAATCATAGAAAATGTAATAAAAATTCATTTGAAACAATATTTTATTTTTCAAATGTGAGGAAAGTTTTAATTCAACACAAAAACATAGACACAAAGGGATCTAACAAATAAGAAAAGGAAACATTCTCAAACGTAAGTATAATTATTTAATTTTTTCTTTTATAAATCTAGACACAAATAGTCGTGGATAATTTCTGCAATTTTTGTTTGTACTAAATATCTTTTTATGTGTGACTTCTTATCATTTTTACCAATATATTTTATTTTGTGTTATATGCTATTGTTGTTACATTTTTTTATTTGTATTATATTTACTTTATTGTTTTAGTTTTAAAGTATTTAAAAGTACTGTGATACTTAACTTATAAACAATGGATGTAAAAGCTCATTAGGGCCAATCAATTTGGGAGGCGGGAATGGGTACCGCCGCCCCGGGAACCTTTATTGGATAACCAAAACCTCTGCCGTAGGTCACCCGAAGTGGTTCGCTACGTTTGGTGATTTAGCAGGGATGCCCGGGTTCATGGGGTGAGGTTTGTCTAAGTCTTGGATATGGATGACCAGGACTGACACTGAACCCCAGATTCCTACCCACCCCTTAAACCCTTTTCCTTCCCAGAATTCTCCTTAGAAAAAAACCCCCACACAGCATCCCCAAAGATGACACAGGCCTTGAGGGAAATTATTTTTCTCAGGGCCTTCTGTGTGGAGCTCAGGTAAAAAAAAAATCCTTGCATTATTTGCGGATCTCCACATTTCTCACAAGATCGTACATGATTTTACCAAAAACACGCCTCAGGGATCTCATTTCTACAGCATTCGATCTTCTTTCATCCTTCCTCTGTCAATTCCATACCTCACTACTATGTTATGTACCAGTTTTAAATGAAGTAACACTTTGAAGATTTATGATGTGGAGAACAGTTTATTAGTTTAATAGTTATATCGGAAACTTAGTGTAATACCGGAGATACAATATTCACAGTTAGAATTTAGTCTTGAACTGATGTCTAGTATAATCTGAAGAATAATACAATTGTGTTGGCTTATATATGCTAAATAAGTAATTGAAAGTTAATGTTGGTGACATTGGAGAAACTAGTAATTAAGCTTAAGGCATAATATAGTACATTAGTAAATAGATGCACAGATATGTGATGTCACAATGCAAAGTGACTTGCAATTAATAATTACACATTAATGGAGAGTTGCATTCTTGAAAGTGATATTCTGAAAGTGCACTAATAGGTGTCATAATGTGATTAGAGATCGTATTGTGCGGATGGCACATAACACCCCCATCGTTAATTTGAAATTATAGTTTGAAGAATTTAAAATATAATTTCACAATTCAAAAAGGTATACAAGGAGTAGGTAATGAATTTCTTAATGGATAAATTTATATAATGTAAAGTACCTTTTACCATGAAATGTTCTTATGATCTAAGTTTATATAAGACAAAGTATATGTATATTGTAAAGTACCTTTTACCATGAAATATGATTATAAATTTCTTAATATCTAAGTTTATGTAATAAAGTATACGAAACATTTAAATAATTCTTTATTTGGGATAAGACAATATTAAAATTATTCTTAAAATTATATAATACCTTGTACCTTGATCTTAGTCTAAATGAATTGTTTTCATGATTCTATACAATTTTTAATATTTTCAGGAAGATTAAAGGATCTTCATATACAATTTTATGATTGATTTGAGGTTTGAAATCTTGCACTTCTGCGTAAAGGAGTTATGACAGGTGCTGATGGTACAATATTGTCTACAGTTGTCAATTCAATGTCACGTTCTCGTGAACATTGACGTGTTCTACAACAAGTTATCATATTTAGTATTGGATTTACATTTATTGCAGGATTTTGTGAATATTCTATTGGGTGAATATAATTATCATTTCTGTTGTTGAAATACAGATTTTTTAAGTATTTAAGGATTTTATATATTATAAAACAGAGAAGTATTTTTCCTAAAGAGAGTATTGTATATATAAAATAATTATTATTTAAAATTTTGTGAAAAATTGTGCCTTTTTGAGTATTTTCAATTTCCAATTGTATTTTCTTTAACCTCTCGCTCGAATGTTGTAATTCATCTAAGTTTATATTGGTAAGTCTTAGTAGGGGTACATGTGGAATAGTGTTATTAAAAATTGAATTGGATCGATTCTTTTTACAACACTCATCTTCAAGAATATTGAATGAAGGAAGAATGTGTTCGAATTCACTAATGAATGATTGGGCGGGAATTAGCCTAGTAGTTGATGTAAATAGTTTACAATTTCCGTTAAGTGATATGATACCTGTATTTTTTAAAATGACTGTTTCTCTGATTGTGTTATTGCAAATAACGTGTCCATTGTCGTCTTTGGATAGCATAAAAATCCAAGAATTAGATTTCTCGAGTTTGTGGTAAATTTCATATTTATGATTTTTGGTTATTTTCGTATTACAAAGGGGGGATATATATGTGGATAATGGATTCAACATGCTTGTTTCACACGTTGGGTGAGTAGCACTTGTAAAGATGCCGTTAAATTTTTTGCAAATGTAGTTAGTATTATCAATAATACGACAGTTTTTTAGATCGTTCGTAGATGTATAAATGTCTTTTAAGTCAGTGATGAATAAATATTTGAACGTTGGTTCTATGAACACAAAATCATTTACGTTTTTTATTGGAAGAGGTATTATGTGAAAAATGTTAAATTTGTTTTCGCTCACAAGGGGATTAATTAGAAAAAACATGAGTTTATTGTTAAAATAGATGACATTCAAAGTTAAAAGATCTGTGATGTAAGGGAAATGTTTCATCTCCGGTTTAAACGGATATGAAGTACCAAGTGGTAAATGTGGTAGGGATTGTTGAAGGAGTTTTATTAGATTGGATGGTGAGATTACAGCTGGGTGTAAAATATTAGATTTGGAGAATAAAATTGCATCTGTATATGTAGAAATTTCGATTTCCACATTTGATACAAGTTGTGATAATGTTATATAATGTTCAGTAATCATATTTATTTCCGAATACGAGTTCATAAGGGGAGAATTTAGTAGATGTATGTGGAGTTGTATTGTAAGAGAACATTGCGTAATCTATCCATTGATCCCAATCAGTTTGAGATGGTGAAATGTAGTGTTTCATGTAATCAGCTAGAGTTGCATGACTGCGTTCTAACGCTCCATTTGTTTGCGGGTGGTAAGCCGATGTTTGTAGTTTTTCAATTTTAAATAACTTGCAAAGTTCCTTAATTAATTTAGATGTGAACTCTGCGCCTTGATCCGTTAATATTTTGTTAGGGAGGCCAAATAAGCTTATGAATTTTTCGAATAACTGTTTTGCTATTGTTTCCGCTTCATGATTAGGTATGGCTATTGCTCGAGAAAATTTTGTCAAATCATCTTGCATGGTGAGAATGTATTTGTTACCGGATTCTGTTAATGGTAATGGTCCTACTACATCAAGAGCTAACCTTTCAAAGGGTTTAGTAGAAGTACTGGTTAATTCTAATGGTTGTACATTTCTTTCTCTTGAAATCTTGTTTTTCTGACAATCGGTGCAATGCCTTATGTATGTTTTAATATCATTTTTCATTTTAGGCCACTTGTAATAATTGCGTAATCTGTTAAGTGTTCGATGCATCCCGGAATGACCACCGATTGGATTGTTGTGAAATTCATGGAGTATTTTAGGAATTTGATCTTCGCTTGGAATAATGATTTTATTATGACATATGGTCAATTTGATATCGGTGTTACCGAATATATAATTAATGATCAATTTTATTTTATTCCATTTCAAATTTTCTAAGCCTGCATAATGCGATGATGGTATTGTAATACTAGTTGTGTTATTTTCCAGGAGTATAGTCTTGAGATTTTGAAGAGCAGTGAAAAGATCTTTATAAGTTGACTTGTCCCAGAAATTATGCGTAAGTATTATGTGGTATATTTTTTTATCTTTATATTCTGATGTTAGGATGTCGAATAGTTTATTTTCTGTGGCGTTTATTTCATCGTAGTTTTTTATCAATTCTTTGATTTCTCTAGCTAATTCTTGACTCATTTCTTTATCATTACTTATAAAATGAGCTATGTTGTCTTTGTAAGTTAGTAAGTTGTGATCGATTTCTGTTATGTTAGAGATATCAGTATTTTTATCTGAATAATGAGATTTTATAAATTCTTCGTAAGAGTTGGGGTTAGGATTCGCTGATATGTTAAGTATTGTTTTTGGTTCTTCGAGGACAATGCGAGATAGTGCGTCTGCATTACTATTTAGTTTACCAGCTTTATATATAATTTCGTAATTATATTCTTCTAGTTTCAATCTCCAACGCGCGCGTAAGGGATCTTTTGCATTAACTAACCAAACCAAGGGTCTGTGGTCGGTAATTAATTTAAATTCTCTACCGTAAAGATAGGGTCGAAAGTGTTTCGTAGCCCATATTATGGCCAACAGTTCTTTGTCTATAGTTGCATAATTTTGTTCAGCTTTATTTAAAGTGCGTGAAGCGTAAGCTATCGGTAAGTCTTTACCTATTGGTCCTTGCGAGAGAACAGCTCCTATTGATGTATTTGATGCATCCGTAGTTAAGTTAAACGGCAATTCGAAGTTAGGGTATTGTAGAATTGGTTCTGTGGTAAGTTTTTGTCTTAGATTATCAAATGCGTTTTTTTGTTCATCGGTCCAATGAAAGTTAACGTTTTTTCTTAAAAGTTTTGTGAGAGGTTGAGATAATTTAGAAAAGTTATCAATAAATCGACGGTAATAACCTACTAGTCCTAAGAAAGCTTTTATATCGCGTTGATTTTTTGGAATTGGATAATTTATAATTGCGTTTATTTTTTCAGGATTAGCTTTAACGCCTTTGTCTGATATGATATGACCTAAATATGCAACTTCTTTTCTTAAGAATTCGCATTTATCCGGTTGCAATTTAAGATTGTGTAATCGAAGTTTTTTAAATATTTCGGTAAGTTTCGAATTATGATCTTGGAGTGATGATGCGTAAACGACAATGTCGTCAAGATAAACAAAACATTTTATTCCCTGTAATCCGCTCAAGACGTTGTTCATAAGCCTTTGGAAACAGGCTGGTCCATTTTTGAGACCAAATGGCATTCTTTTAAATTGATAATGTCCTAGTGGAATAGTAAAAGCAGTTTTATCAGAATCGAGTTTATCCATTGGGATTTGATGGAATCCTGATGCTAAATCTAATGTTGTGAAATATTTAGATTGACCAAGTTGATCCAGAATATCTGAAATATTGGGTAATGGGAAGGCGTCACCGACTGTAATGTCATTCAACTTTCTATAGTCCATGACAATACGCCACTTCTTCTTTCCAGAAGCGTCTGCTTTCTTTTCTACTACCCATACAGGAGAAGACCAAGGAGAACACGAAGGTTTAATTATATCATCTTTTAACATTTTATTTATTTGGGAATTAACTTCTTTTTTGTGGACTTCGGGGTATCGATACGTTTTAGTAAATATTGGGTGCGGTGACGTCACCGGAATTGTATGTCTAACGGAATCTGTGCATGTTAATTTATCTCCTTCTAGATGAAAAATATCATTATATTTTTGACAAATATCTAAGAGAGATTCGTGTTCTTCTTTATTGAGATGATCACTTCGGATTTGTGACTCTAATTTATTTTTTCTGGAATCGTTTGTATTATGGGTTTCTTGTGTATGATATATGTTATAAGAATTTGCAGGAAGAAGTGTTAATTTTATCTCCTCTATTTGGACAGGTTCGTCATTTGTGTTGACAATAGATGTTATGGCTTTATTTTTGCCATATATTGAAACTAATGACTTGCATATGTATATGCCATTGTTTACACGGGTTTCATTAATTAAACCTTCACCGATTTCTGGATTGTTTACTTTGATTTCGATAAACGTTTCAGATCTGGGGGGAATAATGACTTTTGTATTATGTTTAATTTTGAAATGAAGTGGTAATACGATTTTTTCAAATCTCAATTCATTAAATTCATAATCCACCTTTGCATTGAATTTAATTAGAAAGTCAAATCCTAATATTCCATCGAAGGGTATATTATTATTGTCATTTGGTATGGCATGAAATGTATGGTGAATTGATTTAGAATTAAAGTGAAGCGGAACTTCTATTGATCCAAGAGTATTTAGAGATTTTTCCTTAATGTCTAGGCCAATTAGCTTAATTGATTTTTCTTTATCAATGATTGGATTTTTATGTAAGGAGTTTAATTTTATCAGAGAGACATTTGCTCCAGTATCTAGGAGGAAAGTAAACTTTTTGTTTGGATTATTAGTTATCGTACTGTTAATAATAATATAAGATAAAGTATGCGGATTAGTTGAGAATATGCTACCTTTGGAAGGTGAATGTCTCGATGTACGGTAGTTTACATGAGATCTTGGTAGTTTAAATTATCGTTATCATTTGTACGAATTTCGCTCGTGGATGCCGCATTATAGTCACTTTCAATTTCTTCATTATTTATACTTTCGTCATGATCACTTGAATCATCACGATAGAAATGAACACGGTGGTCAGATTTATTATTATTTTTGTAATTATTCTGGTTTTGATTTCTTTCATAACCTTTGTTATTGGATGTATTGTTGCGATCATTAGGTTTTTCAAAATTTCTATTATTTTGTGTGTTCCGATCATTATGTCTTTCATAATTTCTATTGTTATACGTGTTTCGTTCATTATAATTACGTTGATCGTAATTTTTGTTAATGTTATTATTTCTGTTAAAATTTTTAAGTCGACACTCTTCTGTGGAGTGGCCTGTTTTTTTGCAATATCTACATGAGATTAATGGACGTGAATATTTTTGTCTTTCCATAAATGTATTATCATTAATTTCTGGATTAGTGTTTCTATCTAATCTTCTATAACAGTTCGTAGTTGTATGTCCGTTTGTTTTACAATACGTACAATAATTTGGTTTTTTGCCAAATAATTCTCTTTCATCATTTATTTTATTCTCGTTTTCTATCCGTTGACAGAATTCAGATGCTTCTAGATGTGTTTGCGGATCTTTAATTAATAAAAGTGAACGATATTCGCGTGAGACTCCTCCTAGAAAGGCTCTCAGACAAATGTCATCCTTCATTTTGAACATACCGACTAATAATTGAGGTTTATTTTCGTTTTCATATTTTATTGCCCGAACGAACTTATTATCTAAAATGTCTAGACGGAATGTAAAGTCGCTTATGCTTTCATCCGGTAATTGTTTGAATGTTTGTGCTTCTAAAATTAGTTGTGTTACAGATTGTGTAGGACAGAAGTAATCTTGTAGGATGTCTCTTAAAGATTCCCACGTTGGTGTTACTTTTATCTCCGATAGTATTTTTGCTTTTCCGGTAAGCTGTTTTTTTGTGTATTCTAATAAAATGTCGTATTGATCGGGTTTAGCAAGTCGAAACGCGGCGTTAACATTAATTATGAAGTCATCTAACTTCATTCTGGATCCGTCATATTTTTCTATCCAGTTAAATAATTCACTAGTAGTAAAAAGGGAAGAATTAACCTTGGATTCATTGCTATTTGAAGCTTCGGTCTTAGGTGTGTTAGGATACATTTTGTATTTAGTTGAAAGTACCGATTTTTATAAAAAATATATAGATTGCCTTAAAAAGGTTTCGACTTATTTGTCGTTATTATAATAATGGGCTTTATAAAAAAGACATAAAATTTATTTAATTTTATCTAGGAACTTATCCATCGGATATTTTAATATGATATTTTAATAGGCTTTGTAAAAAGCATAAATGATTTGATTGAGTGCTTTATAAAAAGTCACAAAATATTGATTACGCTTTGTAAAAAAGACATAAAATTTAATTAATTTTATCTAGGAACTTATCCATCAGATATTTTAATATGATATTTTAATAGGCTTTGTAAAAAAGCATAAAAGATTTGATTAAGCGCTTAATAAAAAGTCACATAATATTGATTACGCTTTGTAAAAAAGACATAAAAGATTGGTTACGTTTCGTAAAACAATTGACACAATAATAATACTGTTATAAAAAAAATAATATCTTCTTACAGGACGTTCATCTTCTTCCAAGTGTTGAGGGCTTCTTCTTGATCCTTGCGCAGGTGAAAGTCCTCTTGAGGAAGATGATGAGTGCTGATCGTCTGGTGTGAGTGAAGGGTCCAATGTTGATTGAAGACTTCTGGTTGTGTTGTGATCCCGGGGTTTTGAGATGCCTCGTTTTGTAAGTTCTTCTTTTTGGCTGGTAACAATTTATTTTATTATTTGTTTAAGGGTTTTTCCTTCAGTTTAAACCGTTAGGGACCGACAAAGTTTAGTTCGCCGTTGGTCGAAGTTATCCCACCGCTGCCACCAAAATTGTTATGTACCAGTTTTAAATGAAGTAACACTTTGAAGATTTATGATGTGGAGAACAGTTTATTAGTTTAATAGTTATATCGGAAACTTAGTGTAATACCGGAGATACAATATTCACAGTTAGAATTTAGTCTTGAACTGATGTCTAGTATAATCTGAAGAATAATACAATTGTGTTGGCTTATATATGCTAAATAAGTAATTGAAAGTTAATGTTGGTGACATTGGAGAAACTAGTAATTAAGCTTAAGGCATAATATAGTACATTAGTAAATAGATGCACAGATATGTGATGTCACAATGCAAAGTGACTTGCAATTAATAATTACACATTAATGGAGAGTTGCATTCTTGAAAGTGATATTCTGAAAGTGCACTAATAGGTGTCATAATGTGATTAGAGATCGTATTGTGCGGATGGCACATAACAACTATACATCAGGGTAGTACTCCACCAGCACTCCATTGTATACGGCTAGCTCTGCATCGAAAAATAAAATCCAACGCGCCATCTGAAAACTAGCGTATCATTATAATACGTAATATTTCATGACTTTATTTACAAAATAGCGGACGTTTGCGTCAGGAGGGGAAAAATGTGTTTGGGCTAAAAAAAACCCTGACAAAAAAAGTTGAGACTCACGTGTGACCTCATGCTGAGAAACACGGATTTAAAACAAAGTTATTTATAATTTATACTGGGACGAGAACGGGATGAGGATAGCTTCATATCGAGCGGGTGCGGTGCTTTGAACAAAGCGTGATAGGCACAAGACAAATAATACAAATAAAGATTAGGCAATAAAAACACTGTGCATGTGCGCCGAGACGTAGACTGGAGTCTGTGCACAAAGGAAAATAAACAAACGAAGCGCAGCTTCTTATGATCGTAAGTTGGCTCGATTGTTTCATGTTCGACTTCTTCACAAATTATACAACATTATTAATTATTAACCTCGAATTTATGCCTTTTTTGTATGACTTGTTCTTATTATATAATTTTGATTCAGAAAAAAACAATGTATGAATAAATTCGGATACATTTATCCGAGACGCTATTCAGGTTACAAACCAATTCTTAGAATGATTGTTTCCAATAAAAAGAGTAGTTGCCTATAATATGGAAAAAGAACTAGTTGAAGATAATATTAATGATTCTAAATATTTGAAATATGAAATTGACAAATATGACGGTTTGACAGAAGGTGGCAATAGCGAAATTGGAAAACGCGCACGTCCCGGTTGGACGAGAGGTCTGGGTTCGAGTCCCAGTTGCGACCATTGTTTTTTTCTGTTTTTCTGTGTCTTGTTTTCTTTCATATTTTCATTTAGATTATAAGTGTTATCTTCTTCTTCAATAATTATTTGTTTCTTATTCATCAGACAGGTTTTTCTTCTAACTCGGATTTATTGGGCATATTATGTAAATTTTGACCGCCTCCGTGGTCGAGGGGTTAGGCTCTGGACTAGCGATCCAGAAGTGGCTGGTTCAAATTCCGGCATGCGCAAAAATATATTATATGATTTATTTGTGTTCTTTCACAATATCACGTAAAAATAAAATATTGGTGGTATGTTCCAGAGTAGAAAACACTCACAGTATTGTCCTGGTGGAAGACGAAAATTCAGAATTGAAACGTTGCTTAAAATGGCTTTTAGCCATGTTTGGTCACTAAATCTGAGTAACCAGGTACTTCCCAACCTTCATCTTCCCCATCTTCATCCTTTACCCACACCTTCAACCTCACAATATACCCCAATTGGGAATGCCATAGTCTCACCGGCTCCACGCGGTTGGGAGCAGTTGGGGCTCTTGGTAGTCACAAAACAAACAAAAAAATGGGGAGGCTGTGTGGCGGATCTTACGAGAGGCAACAGTGAATTTGGGTCTCGTTAGATGTAGTAGGGTCCCTACCTGCATATATAGATCTCTTCGAGAATAATAAACCAAGAATAATCCAAAATAACGTGGGGAATATAAAAGCCTATATGGGCTTCGCCAGTGTTGATGGAACACATTCAATTGAAATGCCGATAGAATAAACAGCTGTTTTATGTAGATGTATCAAATTTATTCACGTTTGTATGGCTAAATTTATAACTTAAAGTACACTTAATTAAAACTTCTGAAATTTTAATTCATTATAATTTGTCATTGTTTTTTTTTTCCTAGATGTGATAATATTTTACAAAAAATAGCACTGTATAAATTGACCGAGATTATTTTCACAATGCTGTTTTTTAATCCGTCAATTATTTTAGAAATCATAAACAATATCAGAAATCAGTAGTACCTACCTGTCTAATTACTCAATTTTTCAAAGACGATATTTAGTACCTACCTGCTGTGAAACCTTAAAATTATAAAAGCTGAATTTTTTTTCAAATGGTTACAATATGTTCACTAACATCTCGCTATTTCTCGCTGGGTAGGTAGTAGACCGCCAAACTTGCTTCATTCACAAGCATAGATCGTCTCAGACGGCCTCCGTGGTCGACGGGTAAGGCTTTCGACTAGCAATCCGAAGATCGCGGGTTCAATTCACAACGTGTGCAAGAAAATTTTTGTTGCTTGATTTGTGATATTTCACAATTTTTTTTACGTGAACGCCACACAGGAGGCCCCGAGGAAAATAATTTCCCTCAGGGCCTGTGTCATCTTTGGGGATGCTGTGTGGGGGATTTATTTAAGGAAAAGACGGAGAGGAGACTTCTGGGAAGGAAAGTGGTTTAAGGGGTGGGTAGGAATCTGGAGTTCAGTATGTCCTGGTCATTCGCCTCCAAGACCCAAACAAACCTCACCCCATGAACCCAATTATACATTTACAATAATATAAGGTATATTTGCAGCACGTTCCAGAGTGGAAAATAATTTCAGTATCGCCCTGGTGTAAGACCACCATTTGGACCACCAATGTTGCTTTAAATGACTTTAACAGTGTTTTGTGACCAGATCTAAATTGCCAGGCAATCCCCGCCTTCCCCTTCCCCATCTCCTTCTCTTCCTCATTACCTTCAACCTCACAAAATACCCCAACATCTAAGACCACCATTTAGAATTGAAACGTTGCTTTAAATGGCTTTAGCAATGTTTTGTGACCTGATCTGAATAGTTAGGTAATCCCCACCTTCCTCTTCCCCATCTCCTTCGCCTCCCCACTATCTTCAGCCTCACAACATATCCATACACTGGGAATGCCACAATCTCACTCTCTCCAGATGATTGGGAGCAGTTGGGAATCTTGTGAGGTATTCACATAAAAAATATGTGTTTACCCTTCTATTATTCTCTTGACATGGGCTGGCTCAAGTATTTGGTTAATTTGATCGTGTCTTCCTCAGGCGATCCCGACATTCACGGCATATATTATTTTCCTTACACTCCTGCATGTATCCACGACACACCATATTATACCTACCTTTACTTATTATGAATCTTCCCTATTTGTTGCTAAAGGTAATAATATAAAATCTCGACTCCCTCCATAATATAACTTATACGTCTTCTCAACTTCCCCTGTCTCTAGAACAAAGTAATCTGTACACTGTACACAAGCCGGAAGCTCGCTAAATGATCAGCGAGCACTTGAGTTGCATGGACCCCCAAGGTTTTGCATACAGTTAGCATCTATAGCACTGACTCTTGTTGGGATAAATAAATACACGACCGTTCGAGTAAGTCACGGCCTCACAAATACATAAATATATTCATGCGGTTCCCAGTCATCAGTTCCCAGTTACATTATTAAAACTTTTTACAGAGTTCAAGTTCTGCTTTTGATCGTCTGGACAGAGGATTGACCTGATTTTTTTAACAAGTATCCATAACAATTTTTGTTGCCTGATTTTTGTCGTATTAATCTTTACAATTATAATCCACTGTAATAATACGAATTCCTAATAACACATACAGCATTACTAATAAACTTCACGGTCGTTGAACTGTGTTTTTGTTAAACATTGTATAAATATTGTACATTTAATTTTTAAAACGTTACTAATGAAAAAAAGTCATTATTATGTTGGCAACATTAAACTTCGGTAGATCTGCGCACGCGCGGATCCACCATGTTTTTTGAATTTTGGTTAGTGTGATAATTTACGCGCGATTCATGTGATGTTTTTGTACATAATTTCCATTCTAATGACCAATTCACTATTATATTCGCATAATTCAACACAATTACATAATTACTATTAGTTATTTCTCTTCAGTTTTATTCAATGTTTTATTTCATCGCCTTTTTGATTTGTCGTAGAAACTACCTAAATACAGTTACAGCAATGGTTTGATTCTAAATTCTAATTCTCACACTATCAACAAAACATAATAAATGATATTTTCCATAAGCAGAAGAAATGCTTCCATTAACTGCCCTAAATCAATCTTCCACTCGTATTCACTCAATTTAAACACTCTCGAAAACTCACCCAATATCCATTGCCCATGCTCTACCCTTAAATTATCAAAGGAAGCTAAATATTTAGGAATAATCAAAGACCAACTATGCTGGGAGGCCCATATCAATGACACAGTAAGTAAACTCCGTAAGCTCTGCCATATATTCTGCTCTCTCAGGTCCATCTTGACTTACAGACTCCTAAAAACGTCTATTCTGACTTTTTCCAATCTGTAACACTGAATTCGTTATCAATCCAATAATTTCAGTATAAAAATTAATTTGATATTTATATTCAAATGCAACAATACCTATAAACCTCCTGGTGGCCACACACTACCTCAAGCACACACACACGCCTTTCATCAAACCTGGAAAAAGACTTTCCTTAAAACTAAAACCACATTGGCTAAATGACAATTCTGGTTCATCGCTTCTAAAATATACAATATTAAATCCGGTATTAATCATATATAATATTACATCCCTTTTTACCAAAGTACGTGACCAACATTGGATATCTGAAAGGGGCGAGCTTTCCTTAAAGAATACATGAGTTCCTAATACTGTTAAAAATATGTATTTTTTTACTCTATCACATCTTTTACAAATTTCTTTCACATCACTAAATTCGAATGTGACAACGTTCTCTTCTAGATGAGTACCATAAGCATGTCCTCTTCCAAATGAGTACCTGACATGATTAACCCACGTTCAAATTTTTAAGTTATGTAAAATAATTGCTATCATTTTACACGTACCCTTCTTATATTTTCTTCTTTAAAATATTTTTTTTTTATTCAGTTAATTTTTAATTTTTATCTATGAATTTTATTTTATTTTTCCTCAAATAGGTTTTTTATTTTCTTCTATATTATGTTTTATTATTTTATTTCTACAAAATATTATTTTTCTAGTTCTTGCATTATAATTTAAATCATTTGTGACTACCTTAATACGGCAATGAGCCTAGTGTGGTAGTTGATAAAATCACAAAATATTGTAATTTATTAAATTTTAAAAAAACGTAGTGTTATCCTGAAGGAGGCGACATGTACCTACCACGTTTTTGTTTTTTATTTATTTTTATTTGTGACAAAACAACTGATTATGTCCAGTTATTGTGTAAAAGCAAACGTTCTTCTTACAGGAAGTTCCTGAGTAATGAATATGTATTTGATGCGACTTGTCTGATACAGTGGGGTCTCGTCAAAACCTTCAAGCATGCCCAACGAAAACCAACACTTGCTCTTGCAGGCATGAATTACATTCCTGTTACAAAACAAACAGTGGGTGCAACCAGACAAGTCCCCTTGAGTACCCCTGCAAAGAGTCGGTAACCGGAGGCCGATGTTGGCCACTTCTGACTGGAGAGGAAGGAATGCCCGCATAGGGAGAAGGGAGTTGGGAGCTGTCAGACAAAGATGACAGGGTACGTTGACTGGGATGCTGCGAGAATTAATCAGTACCAAAAGAAAGATGGGAGATGTGATGATGTAGTTCCTTTCATCTTGGTTCGCACTGTCAAGACAACTTGTTGATTGGATTAACAGACACAATATTCACATTTTATTTTTGGTGTGCCGTAGAAATGTGAACATAAATTTCTAAAATTCGTTTTTAGAAATTTATACCTTTCTCTCAAACCACTGAATTTCATTTATCATGATGACGGTTTCGATTTTCGTTAAGAATAAAATGTATTATGTATCTGAAAATAAAAAATTCGACTTTTTATACACCACTTGAAGATCACTAACTTTACAAGAAAATGATTGAATGTAGGTAATTATATTTAAGTACCTAATAATATTAATAATATTTGGCTGATTTGTAAGCGCATTTTTGTGAAAATAAGGCCGTAAATTTATGTATGTACATTAAACGTGCATGACATGTGTTCAGTTCACTGAGAAGGAAAGATGTAATGATGAATTAAAAAAAAACTTCATGTTGAATTTTTGCCGTTATTTTAATATTTCGACATCTATTTTCATTAGCCCCACACAGGAGGCTTATGAGGAAAATAATTTCCCTCAAAGCCTACTTCATATTTGGGGAACCTGTCTCTAGGGTCTTTCGAAGAAAATGAAGGAGAGGAAGTTCTGAGAAGGAAAAAAAAGGTGTGAGGGGTGGGTAGGAATGTAGCACTTTCCTGTTGAAAAGACACTCTTAAAACGGCCCAGGGGACTACCGCTCAATTCAGTACATCTGCTACTGAACCACTTCAGCCGTCCGACTCAAGGCGTTCAGTATTTAATTTTATTTAATTTAGGCCTAGGAGTTTACTGCTCAATTTTTTTACTGAGTCTTTCGGATTGTGTAGGTTGAGACGCGCAATTTGATATCCATCTCGGATACTCTAAGGTTCCATGAATTAAATATTTATAGAAAAATAATTCCTAGTTTCAGTACCTACCCACTGAGTGTGTGTCCAGGAGTGAAGGACGTACGAATCCATCCCCTCGCTGCGATGTCAGGCGAGAGGACAGAGAGTCTTCCCAAACCGGCCTCTCCCGAACACCTCACCCGATGAACTCGAGCAACCCTGCTAAGTCACCAAATGTAGCAAACCACTTGGGGTAACCTATGGCAGAAGTGTTGGTTGTTCAATAAAACCCGGGGCGGCTGAATATTATGAAGAGTAAATGCAGGTAATGTAGTTGCTACCCACATCAAACAAGTCCACATAAAAAAATGTGTAAGATACCTTAATCTAACAATGGAATGATCAGACTCGTAAAAAATGTTTCTTCTTCTGTGCCCTATCAGGTCCCCCCGAGGTTGGCGATCACTCTGGAAAATGTCTCTCTATCTTGTGCTGCCCGGAATAGCTCCTCCGCACTTCTAATGCCGGTCCACTCTCGTATATTTCGCAGCCAAGACATTCGTCTCCTATCAGGCCCTCGGCGACCTTCTATTTTGCCTTTCAATATTAATTGGAGCAAGTGATACTTTTCCCCTCGAAGTATGTGACCCAGATATGAAATTTTCCTGACTTTTAATAATGTGAGCAGTTCTCTATCTGCTCTAGCCCGCCTGAGAATTTCTGTGTTGGTGATCGTGTCTGTCCATGGAACCTTGAGCATTCTCCGGTGAAGCCACATTTCAAAAGCCTCTAACCTGTTCATGGTATTTACTTTCAAGGTCCATATCTCACATCCATACAGCAAGACCGACCACACATAACATTAAAAAAAAATATATTATAAATAAAACGTCCACATCAACCCACCACCGACTAAACCGAGGGGTCACATTAATTATTCTACACGGAACACAGATAATGGGAAGAGTGGGGTAAGACGTCCCATAATGGCCTCACACAATCCTGTAGAAACATATCTCCGACGCATTTACATTTGGGCATATTGGGTTTCACGTGTTCTCCTTCTCGAGCGGATCAAAAAACAACCTGTACTCTTTGTAGGGCAAAAAACTCCTTATGTATTCATGCTCGTGTAAGCAGAGTTTGGCATCCCACCGACAGATCGAGCTATTTATAGGAACACATCTATTTTTACGTATACTGTCATTGATTTAACAAACACGAGTTTAAGGCTAACGTAAAAAAAAGATCCAATAAATAATAATATTCAATCAATCTCAAACATTTCCCTTATGTTCATCTTCGAAATCATCAGCCCCACTATCGAATTTGGCAACCGCCTCTGGTCTGGAGCCTTTCTGGATCCATTTGATAGATTCTCCTATCTCAACAAATGGATTGCAAACATTAGAACATGGGCGTCATGTGAGAATGCTGTTCTTGTTCGCAAACACGCCAAATGCGCGCCCAACATTTTGTACATGGTTAAAATTTGTCACAATGTGACAACGTTCCCATTTCATGGGAACATATTTCTATGACACGTTTTTGAGTTCAACAACTCGGCTATGAACGATTAGACTGTCTCTATCCTCCCTCCTACAGCATGGATCTCTTTAAGACCCCTGTCCACTCCTTCTCCTCCTAAAAAGGACCCTCCACAATGCATCCCTAAGATCACCTGTTTTGAGATATTGTAAATGAAAATTAATCATTGAAGCCACATTTATAGGAAGTGCAAATTGCATAACATACGAAACGCCATGCCTCTGCCGATCTCCTGTTGTCCTTCTTCGTTTTTTTTATATCTATTGATGCTGAGTTTGCTCTCAAATAATCATGCCACTTAAATGAAGGCCTTCTAACATGTCTTCAACATCCAAACATATTAGAGAGAAGCCTCTTTGATGGTCGGCCATCACGCACCGTATTCACCGTGTTTTCTGAGCGGGTAATACGGCAAAAGAAAGTCAAAATCCTAAAACCCCTTCGGTTGAAATTTATCGCTTTTAAAATGAAGAACTTATAATTAAAATCACGTAAGCTTTTATATGTATAACAATGTAGAACCGTATGACAAGATGCGAAACCGAAACTAAGATGCGAAGCCCTACGGAAGCCCTACGGAAGCCCTACATCGGAAGCATGATAAATAAGTTTAATAATGGTAAATTAAGATCGTTTTGATATGTAAAGCGGATGGATGACGAGCAAGAGGATGGTATAAAAAGCCTTGGATATCCCAGGAAGGCATGGCACTATCTTGATATATGATTTGATGATGTGAATCTGATAATGATGTGCATCTTATTACTGATATTTCACATCTAATACACATTGAGCGATTGCTTTTATTTGAAGCTGAACTCGAAGTTCATTAGCATTAATCTATGTTTTCATCCCGATTGGGCCCATTTTACATAGCTGGTTTACTACCAGGGGGTTATCTAATGTATTGTATTTCGATGACATTACTATACAACTGCACAGTTTCTTGGAGGCCTTGAACTATTGAATATTTTACGAGGGGCAAATGAATGTTTCATGTAAATTGTGATGTATAATATTGCATAATTTTCATTGGGGACGAAAACATTAAGAATTGAATACAATAAAAAGTTATGTCATCGAAACAAAACGAGATGGGTACGTTTTTTCGAATACCTAAATCTTTTCTAATTGACGATGCTTAAAGTATTAATAACAGGTGTGTAAAGGATGATGTTCATGATTTACGTTACCTTAACTATAAAATAGATACATATATGCAAAATTGAAAAATGGATAACTTTTTTCCTAATATTTCTACGTCAACACGATGATTTCCACTTCATAGTAAAATGAGCTTTGGAGCTTTGAAATGTGAATTTTTGTGTAAAGACAAGTCGTCATATTATTTATTTGTTCCATGTTCCATGTTCAGTCGAAATTTCAATGCCTATTTTGAAACCTGAGCATGACAGTTTCTAAATACTAGTGACAAGTGATTAAAAAATAAACTCATTTAATCCTTGATTTAATCCTTACGTAAACTTTGAAGTGTTCATAACCCACAAATTACCTAGAAAAAAACAATGTTAATTTTATAATAAGGTTTTGCGGAATTCAAATTCCCGATAAAAAGGGAAAAAGCGAAATGTAATCCATTGTCCCCCGGCGATCACGCTCCCACTGACCCCGAATTACCCTAATAATATATTATTTGCATTTTTGACGACTAACTAATTTAGGGAAAATATTTTCTCACCGAAATAAGCCGAGCGTGAAAGAATGGAGAGATTCCTCTTGGCGCCCGTCTGATCTTCTGCCCCTAATCGCTCGTCACGTATTCTGTCAATTGATGCACGCCACTGCGTTCAGCTCCTAATACCACTGACTGCCACTGCATACCTTTGATACATATTCTTAACCGTTTGGCCTAAACTCTCTTTGTAGAGGCTAAAACAAGAATTAATACAGCGATGGCGGGTTCCAGACAACTTTCTAATATTAACATAACAGTATGAACGAGATGATGCTTGAATGTGAATGAAGCATGAACAGAGTAGTGAAGGTTAGTTATATACAGAGGTCGGCAGAGGGGTTGCATAATATTAAATCATCTTACACCCGGTGACCGGACAACTCAACAATGTACAGGTTCATCACTCCTTTTAAATCATTAAAAGTCTTAAAAAAAAACTTGGTTAATTAGATTACCTAGGGTTAGGTTGTGGGCTAATTTTTAATTATTATTTTTTCATCACTTTCAATGACGGTGAAGGTGTTGAAATTCCACTTTGTTGAGTTGTTGAGGAACCCTCATACCTATTGGGTCTTCAAATCCCGCAGCTTTATTAAATCCCGTGGGATTTTCGTAAAGGGTTATTAAAATTGAAACAATGCAACATTTTATTTAAAAAATATTATTCGGTTTTAATTATCTTTGAAACTGGCATATAATCAAAAGGATATCGAAAGGGCAACTTTATAAGTATTTTAAGAATACTTAGATAAGAAAATTAAGGTCGTTATAGCTGTCCCTAACAGGACTCTCAGGTCATTTTAGATCAATCATCTTTTGTACTAGTAATATTATATAAAGCTATAATAATTTAAGAAATTTAAAAAAAAAATAAGATCGTAAAAAACATAAACTATTCTTCAAAATCGATTCAGGTCTAATCTAAGCTTGATATACGGATGTTCCTATTATCAAGTTCAGTACCTCTTACATTGTCAAAGGTTTACCATCGCTTATTTCAATCGAGCTCTTCTATTGTTTTCTATATTTTATCTTCTTTCCTAATAATTAATAGCTCAGCAATTAAAATGGTGGGCTCTATGGGGAGTCAATGTCATTATTTTGGGAACTTTTTACTGTACTGACTTCTAGCATTCGTGAAACTCGCGATTATTTGCAAATCAAAAGAGCATGTTTATGGTGTGATTCAGTAAATTTTCACTCCCACAACCCCGCAAATCCCGTGGGTTGCGGGAAGCGATTGCGGGAAGCGGGGTTGTGGGATTGCAAATCCTAGTCCGATACTTTCTTTCTATTATTCTGACTCTTGACATGACCCGAATCGTGTCTTGTTAAGACGTTCCCAACCTCATCTTGGTAGGTCGGGAATGGGTATCGCTGCCCCAAGAACCATTTATTGGATAACCAACACCTCTGCCATAGGTCACCGCAAGCGGTTCGCTGAGTTTGATGACTTTCCAGGTTCATCGGGTGAGGTGTGTTCAGGTCTTGACGGCGGATGCGAATGCCCACTAGCTGCTTGGCGGGCCGGATCGAAAGTGGCCAGATTAGTGAGACCCTTTGACCTCTCCAGTTGGACTTTCTCGACGGTCTTAAATTCGTCTCCTAATTATTTACATTGTCGCACACGATTTACAATCACTTATATGTTCGCCTCACGGAGCTTATTTGAACTGAATCCATCCTAGTCTCTCTGCCATACTTACTGGTTAGTATCAGTACTCCATTGTAGACTGCGAATCTTGCTGCTTGATGGTATGCCTGTTGGACTTCACCAGGTCTACCATTACCTAGTAGGGACAGTCAAAGAACTTCGAACTTGCATGAGACATTCTCGCGTTCTCGGCTTGTTTTATTTATCTTATTTGTTTACATTACAGAAATTATACATTACATTGAGGGAAAGAAATCCTCTGGGCCTATGTTATCTTAGGGATGCTGTGTGGAGGGTCTTTTTAGAGAAAGGAAGGAAAGGGAGTTCTGGGAAGGAAAAACATATGAGGGTTGGGTAGGAACCGGGGGATCAATGTGTCAAGGGGGGACGGACGTATAAATCCATCCCCCCCACTGCGATACAAGGCGATACACTGCTGGAAATGTTTAGGCTAGGTCTCTCTCAACCAGTCTCTCTCGATCCGGCCCGCCACGCAGAAGGTGGGCCTTCGCTTTCGCTGCAAGATCCAGACAAATAGACCCATAACAGACAAACCTCACTCACTAAACATAGCGGACCACTTGAGGAGACCTACGTAAAGAGTGTTGGTTATCCAATAAATGTTTCCTGGGGCGGCGGTACCCACACGCGCCCCCCAAATTGAAAACATCCAGCCTACCTTCACACTATTTAACATACATACATTCACGTAAAAGAAAAAAATGACGAAAAGCAAATCACATTTCAAAATATAGATAGTGCACTTATAAGAACAAAGACACAAACAAGTGTTTCTTTTTTTTCTTCATTAATTTATCTTAACCATTTAAAAAGTGTGAACCTTAATTTCAATGTTTTAAAATGTAAATGACATCACGGCACATTATCACATACGAGACGAGTGATTGTATTTCTTCACCGCCTCATTTCAAAGCTCTATTTTCTCTTTTAGGTTCGTTCACTTTTATTTTAGTAATGCCCAGTAGTTTTTATTTTCACAGCCAACTGACAAAGAAACTACCAATTTAGAAGATTCCCCCCTAATCCTTCAACTAAACAGTTAATCATCCATTCAACTGTGTTTTGGTTATTCAAATTAGGGATGCCATTTCGGTGTCGTCATGACGAACAACTGAAAAAACAAAAACACTAAATTAAGCTACAAACGAACAGTTCAAAGATAATAGATGTGAGATTGGGTACAATATTACATAATATTTAGTTAGTTTTGATATTTATGAATAAAGTATTTTACCTAATGATTTTTTGACATAAAATAATGTCTACTCATACAAAAAAGAAGAGCTTCGGTGGCGGGAGGCTTGGATTTAATTTTTATAAAAATCCTCGTTTTACTCCGAGATTGATGAAATTTTGCACACTTGACTTTCAAACAATAGGAAGGTGCGTGGTATTTAGAAAACCATCGCCATCCACTTTTCACACCCTTTAAGCATAATTTTGTTATTTCTTGATGAAATTTTGCACACCTGACCTTCAAAAAATAGGAAGGTGCATGATATTTAGAAAACCATCGCCATCCCCTTTTCACACCCCTTAAAGCATAATTTTGTTATTTCTTGATGAAATTTTGCACATTTCACTTTCAAACAATAGGAAGATGCATGCTATTTAGAAAATCATCGCCATCCCCTTTTCACACCCTTTAAGCATAACTTTGTTACTATTTTGCACACTTAACACAAAACTTTCCACAAAACTCTGCTTAAAGTCCGGGCAACGTCGGGAACGTCAGCTAGTTATAATAATTGAATATTTCACTTCTCTTTTCTTTTCGTATTTCTGCTTTCATACACCACCCTTTACCCTAATAATGTATTAATTTCGTGTTACTTATTTTGTAAATTAGATGTAGTATTTGCGTCTTTCATAATCCAATCTTTTTTTCTGTCGAAACCTTTTTTCAGTGAAATGTATATTTCTAATCCCGATTACTCTATCTATAACATGGAAGTGACTTGATGACAATAGTGTACCTATTGACGTAAAAATTCAACACAAAAAATATATGTAGTTAAAATAATGCGAGGCTAAAGGGATGGGAGAGAAAGGAGATGAGGAAAGGAAAGATTACGAAATAGTATGTTTTTGAGAAAGGAAGGAGACTTAAGTCTAAATAAATAACTTCAAAATAAAGAAATGAGTTGGTAAACTTAGCATTTTTCTACATTTGTGAATAACGTAAGGTTTTAAAAAATTGGGTCTAATTTTATTTTTTAACTCATTTAAAATTCTTTGCACAATACGTACTTAACTAAGGGGCCTGAAAATTGGTTGGCAAACCGAGTCTAGAAATCACAATTTCATGCCTAAATAGGGTTTTTATTTATTTTGTGAATAATTTTTCTAAGAAAGAAAAAATAATCAATGTAAACTGTCACAAATAATTTTGGCTATAAAACTGCATTTTTAAAAAGTTGTTCCTTATATATGCATTTTAAATTAATAACTACATATTTTAGTTGTTTACGTTTAGGTATATTTTTTAATCTTTTGCAATTAACAATTTTATTTTAATTCTACTCAACGGAAACGACAGGAAAAGCTTCAATTTAATTACAATTTTACAGCGCCCTTGAGGTGATTTTTCACAAAAACGGCGCTCTACAAATTATCCAATTATTATTATTATTATTATTAACTAAAAAAAAAATTTGCATTCATAATGTAAACCAATTCGCAGTAAAGATTAATCTAAATAGTGATTTAGCATAAATCTTCGCCTTTCGTCATTCCCTTATTTTGCAAACAAATTGTCTATAAATTGGCTCTACAACCTCCCATATTTAAAAATAGGCAATAAAAATTATCTTACACTCATAATAATTAGCGCACGTTCAAAACACTGTACCAATTCCTCTGAGATAAAGCGATAATTTCCATCTAACACATCTGGCAGTCTCCCTCCGGAGTCCGCCCACAAGATGGCGTTTCCTTTGTGCGACTATTCCGGTATCTCCGCTCTCCGCTCTCCGCTCTCCGCTCTCCTCTGCCCGCTATTCCCGCCGAGATGAGGATGGTTCGGTGGAAATATTTCCTCGGGCATTATGTGAAACGGGTGACATAATTACCCGGCAGTTGAATGTTGAATGACGGACGTCAGTGGGCAGGGGATCATTTAACGCCGAAATGCAAGGAATGCCGCAAAAACTGGGACGCATTTTCAACTTTGCGGAAATCTGTGTTATTTCGTTAAACATTTTATTTTAAGAGATTTTCTTTCCCGTAAAACTTAATCGTCAAAATTCCACTATATATGTCTACAAATTAAAACCTGCTTTTCACAGGTTCACATGAGATCGTTTCTATGACTCCTTCTTGAGTTTCCACTCGAGAGATGGACATTTCCATGAGTTCGGTTTTCAATTCGGCCTACTTCCAAATAACGGAACGGAAACATAAGTATAATGAATGTGGATCCAAGTTTAAATAGGAACAAAAGAATATCGATATATTATTTACATTTTTTTTATTGAAATCGTTAAATTTTAACATTACATGTAATTTATAAAAATTACTTATCTAAATTTGAACACCTATTGCTCCAGTTTTTAACAAAGCCGCTTTGGAACGATTGCCAGCTTCTGTGTTTCCTCCCTTCTACATCATCGGTCTTTTCACGACCTATTTTTGTTATTCTTTCCTCTCCTCAAAAAGACACTTTACATAGCATCCCCAAAAATTATGTACGCTCTGAGGAAAATAATTTCCTTTAGGTTGGTGTGGAGTTAATAATAAAAAGGGGGTACCTACCTAGTCGAATAATATAAATATAATCTACGTAACATACCTATAACGGTGAAAATCGGTTGTTTGTAGCTACAAACTCGCGCATCCAAACCTCTTGTATTTTGAAAGTTGCACATATTTTTTGCTGGTTCTTCCCAACCTCCTCTCCCGTCTCCTTCTCTTTCACCACTCCATTCAATCTCAGATCATAGTTACTCCAATTGCGCATATATTGACTCCTGACGGTTGGGAGCAGCTAGCATTCTTGTACCGTTAACACATAAATTAGAACGGCAACTCCGCGCCTCATCTCCAAAAATATTAATTTCGGTATTGGTCTGTAACCCTGATTCAATAAAATCTAGAACTCGTATCAACTTTGAATTTAAGTGTGTTTTCATAATTGGAACTGGAATAATTCAGACAAGCGATAAAGTAGGTAGATTTCTACCACCCACAATGTCATGTTTTAGCGAAAATAATATATTTAAAAAAAAAATTTAATTATACATAATACTCTGTGATCTTTCTTTAGCCGTTTTATCAATGTGAAATGCTGGACAATCATTACAATTGAGTTTATAGATGCCAGAATGGCTCAAGTTATTTTCTTTATCTTTAGAATTTATTAATTTCACAGGTCAATGCTAGCCTAATATCGCCAATAACAACAAATAAATAAAAGTCAAAGCGAGTCCTGGATTACCAGTCAAAATAGATGTAACATCAAAGATATTGTAAAAACTAACTTATAAGTATGGTATGTTTTTTAGGTTTTCTCGGCCAAAAAGTATTTTTGTTATTGTTTTTGGGGTGTTATGCCGTGTTTCGCTACCTCCTTCTTTAGCCAACGTTTCGGACAGCGTTACAGTGTCCATCATCAGGGCAGATGAGTAAATGATATTGGTGAGAGTGTTTACTTATGTGTGTCGAAACGATACCGTGCTGCCAGCTCCATTTCTCTACGAGCTGGTGTTAGAAAAAATTCAGCATGGTTTTTTTTTGCGTTTAGCTTTGGTGTAGCCGTCAATTACTGGATACCAAGAACTATTGAGCTTAGCTCCGTCGTCTCTGTTAATATTGATGGGGTTTTTATGGATTTCAATTGCCTCCGTAATTAGGCGTGCTCTGTAAGTTTTGAACGCAAAAAAAACCATGCTGAATTTTTTCTAACACCAGCTCGTAGAGAAATGGAGCTGGCAGCACGGTATCGTTTCGACACACATAAGTAAACACTCTCACCAATATCATTTACTCATCTGCCCTGATCAGGGGGGTATAACTTCGATATAAATCTTCAACCGAGTGACGTCACACGGCGCCACCGTGTGACGTCACTCGATTCACGGCGGGACCAATGGAAAGCTTTGTTATTGAATTGTATGTTTTGACGTTTGCTACGAGTACATCGTTATGGCGGTTTATTTACCCATAAGATTGCTTCCTAAATAATTAAATGTCGGCGCGGTGGGAAATGAGCAGACTTTAATATATTGATAACTCGATTTTGAGAATTCGTGCATGTGCTTGTAGCTCAAACTATCGCGAAATGGTAAATTTCGCGATTGCAAAAGTGTAAAATGACGCCGTACCTAGCTCACTTCTTGAAATCATGCAACTCTCGTGTAAACAGGATTCATTGTAACCAAATTACAGGTACAAATATATATTGATTACTTATATGAAATTCTAAGCTCCTTTCGTCCTGTTATTTTCTAAATGTGGAGTTTATTATAACGCATTTAATTTCAATCATTTCATAGTGCAAGGGTACATTCTTTTGCAGAGTTAAACCTTGTTTTCATGCATTTATTTTGTTTTGTTTTGATCTGTCTGTCGTGATGTGTCTCATGAGAGTTGTTTTGATTAATGTTTTCAGTTCGAAACACACAATGCCCAAACAAATGACGGATATACAGTCTATTGTCAGGATGTCTACTTTCTTCCCTGTCAGCTGTCAGGCTGGTGCATAAATATACCAAACCACCCACTGGTTGGTCTGGTGGTGGCTACTAGTGCTGGAGTACACTCATTTCCTTGGAGTGCGCAACCCACGAGCGATGGCCCATGCCCTGTCTGGGTACGTGTGCATTTTACTTTATTATTATAAATTATTACATAGGTAAAGATATACGTATATTATAAGGATAAGCTCGCTTGATGGTGAACTTTATCCACCAGATGCAGTATGACGATTTTAACATATCTTAAATATTTTTATTAAAATTCATTTATTTTGATGCTCATCTAAAAGCATTAATTTAGTATCTTAATGATGTTATGATTGTTTGTTGTAGATATATAATTGTCATGTCAGGAGATGTGGGGCGGATGTGTCCCATTACTTTGTGCCGCCGCTGTTCTTGAGAGAACACAAGAAGGAATCCATGGACTGGACCAGGAAACGACAGGAACAAGTCACTCAGCACGGTCGCCTTTTCTATTCTGTACTTTATATTATTTGTACTATTTTTATCAGTAGAGTGAGTACGAAAACAGTGTGCAATACCGTTGTGAATGATGAATACTTAGAGCAGGTGAATGAGTTTATATGTCGCGGGACGTATATTTACGGCTGATAGAGATATTGAAAGAAGGGTAAATGCAGGTAACTCCATTAACGGAGGGTTGGATGCCGTTGGAGCTAACAAAAAACTCTCTAAAGAAGCGAAGTTAACAGTCCACAATGGAGTACTGTACCTGATGTATGGCAGTGAAGATGAGAGGAAAGATGAAAGTAGACTAAATGCCGTAGAAATGAGATCCCTGAGGCGTGTGTGGTAAAACCTTGTATGGTCCTTTATATTTTCTGCCTGTACAGAGTGTAAATTAAACGATGTAGGTATACTTTTACACAGCAGACCGTTTATTGGTCAAATCGTTGTACGTATGGTTTCATATCAGTGATGGATGAACCGGTGGATGCGATTTTAAGCCTTAAGTTGTTTAGCCAATAGTTTGTCTACTTTGTAATGCAAGGCTAATCGTAATGAGTAAGATTAAGAAAGGGACCCTCACATGGTTTGGGCACGTAGAGCGAATGAACGAAGCATGGAATGTAAGTACATTCATTTGACGTAGATGTGAGTGGTAGATGAAGTCGGGGACGGAGAGGAAGAATATTTTCTATATTTCTTCTACAAATGTTTTTCGCTTTTTTGAATTTCCTGTTTGTTGTTATCTGTATTAATATATATTAATACATAAATAAATAAAATACTTGAACATGTAATTATGAGTTAAATTTCTGTTACAGAGAAATGTAAAAAATTGATATTGTCGTAGGAAGGCACATTCATATTTGAATTATTTGTTCTCATATTTCCTGTTTCTGTGTTAATATATTATACACCTCTAAATGATTTTTGTGATACAAACCATATAGGTTTTCCATTTAAAATGTTAACCTATATACACACCAAGATTTTTACTTTTGGAAGTTAGACTAAGTTATAGAACATGCTTGATTGCAATTAGTTCTGCTACATTTACTTTGGTGTATTATAATTTTTTATTCTGGTTTTTATTTAAACTTATTGATAAAGAAAGCGATAAATTTTGGTTTTTCAGTATTTTGTGCTTATATTGTATTTCCGGTTTATGTCTTATCTGTTTTTATATTTAAATACATGCATAAATAAAAAACTAAAACATCTAATTCAGGGTTTTTCATTTTTCTGCTGAAACCATATTTCATTTATTTTTTAAATAGTAATTTAGGCTAAAAAATTGGGTAGGTACCGAAAGAGAGATTCGTATATTGTCTATGGTCGAGTTTTTTTTGTGTCCTCAACTTTTGTCTATGGTATGTATGACGTCACACGGCGCCGCCAGATATTGGTATATATATATATATATGTACGTATATATAGTTAAACAGTGTCGAAACCTTGCCCATACAAAAAGCACGGAGTTATCAATCTAATGTATGGTTCATTTATGGCCCTGATGATGGACACTGTAACGCTGTCCGAAACGTTGGCTAAAGAAGGAGGTAGCGAAACACGGCATAACACCCCAAAAACAATAAAAAACAAAAAAAAACTTATAAGTATGTATTTTTTCAATGGTACGATGATGACTCTCTGTTACTTTAAATTGTGTTATTATTTGTATTATACACTGCTCATGTTTTAACGTCTGCCCTCGACACAGGATTTTCTAGTGAGACAGGCATAGGACATCACAAATTGTAAATCTAGAATTAATAAAACATAAAAAAATAACTACAAGATTTCTATATTAATGTATCATTTTAATTAAACAAAATAAGCAGCCTCCAAACGTCAAAACCCAAATCCCACCTTGTATGCGTCCTGTAAAAGTTTTCTTTTCATTAATATGTAGGTAAGTATATATATCATTTGCTCTGAATATCAAATCGTTGACTGTTCATGTTATCAAACAAATCGCTGTGTGCAAACCGGGAGGATGTATTAACTTAAATACACCGACTTCAGCAAGTCTAACGGATATCCTGTTTGAAAATCTTTCCCACAACAATGTGGGAACACGGCTACACGGCTCCGACGCGAAAACATAGTTTATTTCCAGAATGATCGCGTATAATTTTCTATAGGTAATACGCCGCCCAAGGCTGAATAAACGGATAAACAAGAAACGTTTTCATTATTTTGTTTCTAATCTATTTCCGTTTCCCGTAAGTATGCGATATCCGTCTCGACTCACTGTAAACCGTACCAGAAGTTTTCAATCTGTTATTTTCGAAAATAGCTTCGATTTTGTAAAAATCTTTAACTTTGTTTGTGTGTACTAGCTTCGTTCGCGTGGAATTAGGAAGAAATTAGTGTGAAAAGAAATTTCTCATGGGTTGAAATGTTTTTTCCGGGATGAAAAGTAGCCTGTCTTTCACAGTCCTTCAACTATCCCTGTGCAAAAAATCACGTCGATCTGTTGCTACGTCGCAACGTGAAAGAAGGACAAACAAACAAACGCACTTTCACATTAATAATATTACTAGCGAGTTCACCAAAATTTACCACCTACTTTTTTATTTATTTATTTTAATTTTATTTGGAAAAATAGGTTTTCACTGACTAAATAAATAGTTTCTCCCTGCATATTTATATAGATTTGAGATGTGCAAGTGGAATAAAGGAATGAGTTTAAGTTTAAAAAATAATGTTCTCTTTGGTTACATTTGCTGACAATTGGTTGAATGCACATGTATGGTGCAGGTACTTATTTTGTAAGAGATTGTTTAATAATCCCATTCTTCCTAACGCAGAACGCCGCAGAAATATTATTCACTGTATGGTGTTTACTAATCAAAGCCTCAACGCAAGGGTACAATAAAAACCTTCTTGGGATGATGTTTTATCGGTAATTTTTTGGGACGTACCTATATACTTAAAATAACAGTTAGGAAGTTACGGATGCAGGAAGAACCCTTCAAAATCCTTCGTTCTCTTTTTTTTGACAAATGCAACGCTGTTTATGTCCTTTCATACTAAATTCAAAAAACACATGCGATCGTTTAAAAATAATAATAAATACAGTCACAATTTGCTAAACATCTTCTAGATGAGAATCACTCACTTTGCGATGATAACTAGCCAACTCATTTATACATACAAAATAAAGGACGCAAACTCAATCTTTTAGAGCAATTAGAAATTAACAAACATTTCAATAATCCAAATCTATTTTGATAAATGAACAAACAAATATAATTCTCTCACCGCTGTTATATATGTTCAAGCTAATTTCAAAAACTTAATTATGCTAGAAAATAAAACCATGAGTCATCATTTGGGAAAAATTCACATTACAATTAGAGTACTTCAGTCGAATTTAAACAATGCAAGTAATTGGGGAAACTTTAAATATGATAATAAACATTTATAATTTCAGTCAGTTTACTCATAAATTAGAAATTAGTCGTAAATACCTATTTTGAAATAATATAAATACATCGTCTGTAAGTGGCTTGACCACAGTTTGATATTGCCTTCAGAAGGTGAAACAGCTGTCACGCGTAATAATAATTACATAGCAGAACTTGTTCATTAATAAACTGATTTTATAAATTGAATAATGCTCGTAATATTATTGAATTTATAAAAGAAATTAAAATTTAAAGTTCTACAAATTCAACTTGATAACAATAAATAAATACCTTTGTTCTCTATTGAGTGTCATTTAAACCGTTGTCCTTGCGAAGTGGGGGTGAAATAATTCTTGGTGATCAAAAGAGAGAATTTGGTAAAATTAACCATTCAAAATCTATGAATGGAGAAATATATAAATCTGCACCATTTTTATACTTATCCATGCAAATTCATCAAATTAGTGATTTATCCCAACTATAGGCGATATGTGCTACCTTTTCTCACAGGCGAGTTGGTATGACGCTTTGTTCGTCCCCTAGCATAGTCGATCGATAAGGATTGATAAGATAACTTTCTGTAACTTCTCATCGTTCCCTAGCATGATTGCAGATGGCCGATCAATAACTAGCAGTTCATAATGACTAAGGACGGGTTGTTTCAAAAAAATTGATGGATTCATCAAATATTTGAAGTTAATTTTCACGTTTTGTGTAAGTTCTATTCAAGTTCTGTGATTATTTCAGTATTGTGAAGCAACTGTTCTATAACTATATAATAGAACGTGAAAAGAACTTACACAGAACGTGAAAATCAAGTTCAAATATTTGATGAATCCATCAAATTTTTGAAACAACCCATCCTAAGTGTTCTTATTATATTAGTATAGTCAATTGTACATTAGCGATCTGCAGTTGTCCTAGAGAGCGACGGGAAGTTACCGAAAGTTATCCTATGAATCTTTTTCGTTCGAGGAGAGCCACCAAGAATCGGTATGCCTGGAAAAAATGTTGGGTGTCTGTTGTCTATGCCCAAAGCTGGACGCCAAAACATTAAAAAAGAATTTATGGTTTTTTTACCGAATTCAGCATGCTTTTCCTCAAAATTTTCAAGTCATAAAAGTCTTTTATTTTGGAAATATTTTAATATTGTTTTGTAACTCCAGCCTCCGTAACCCATCTTGACGGTGATGGACCACTGAAATCTGTCCGGGAGATTCACGGCTCGGTTTCCCGACCACTTTGCTCAGGAATTCCCCACCATTAGGACATTGAATTATCCCCTGCGTATTGTCCCCAAGACTTTAATGTATTCGGAGGAATTAAGAAGCATACACTCACTAATTAGTAATGAAGGACAACAGATTCACCACTGTCGTTAATGTGGGCATCTGTATTTATACAGAAAGGATTTTATTATTTTACGAGAATTTGTGAATTTAACTGGAAAGTAAGTAGTAATTTTGTTAAGAATGCTTAACAATTAAACAGATTGCGATGTTATTGTATTCCTATCGATAGTTGGTTATCACCAGGGCAATCTTTACCAAACCAGCACAAACCAGCCGGACTTTACATCTGCACTTCATGGTACCAGTCACGGAAGTCACGAGCCATTTTTTTCTATTCGTTCTATTTTTTATTACTTCATAAATTGTTTTTCCCCCAATTTTAGCGGTTTTGGTATTGTATTTTTTGTCGTTATTATTTTTTTTACATTAGCTCCACACAGGAGGCACTGACGAATATAATTTAACTCTACGTCATCTTATGGGTGCTATGTGGAGTGTCTTTTTAAGGAAAGTAAGACGAGAAAGATCTGGGAATTAAAAAGGTCTGAGTGATGGATTGAAATCTGGGGGTCAGTATGTCCAGGAGTGACATATGAATCCATCCCTCCAACTGCGGTTCAAAGCGATGATTGGAGAGAGTCCGTCTGTAGAGGTTAAAAGACCTCCTAAACGTGCATCGCATCAAGACCTAGACAAATCTCACCCCATGAACCTGGACACCCCTGCTAAATCACCAAACGTAGCGAACCACTTGAGATGCCTTATGGCAGAGATGTTCGTTGGTCGCCTCTCAAATTAAAGATTTTAAACGTTTTTTTTTGTTAACTGGTGCAATTTCTCTCTCCTCTCTATAATATTAGTCACCCTCTGCAGAGATGTGTACATCATATTTGGAGATGTTCCTATATTTTATTAAAAAAAATTACCTTCTGTGTTTAGTGTGCAGGTTTCTGTAACATACATAAGAATTGTAAAAACATTACAAAGAACTATTCTGCAATAAATTATAACAATCAGTAAAATCAATTATTAGTTTTTTTGATATCAAAATTGTGTGAATGACATCTGTCGTGTATCGCATCCGTCTTATTTGTTATCTGCTAATTGCTACTTTAACCAGAGAATTTATCTAAATACAAAATTTCAGAAATTTGCAATAAATGATACATTACAATATTTATAAACTACCTAAATTTAAAGAGCGATTACATTATGTTATTTTGAAAACACGTTATGCACGCTGCTTTGATGCGTCTAGTCGTACATTCTAGAAATTCAAACAAAATACATTATTTGTAATAGAGACTGTTCACAAGTTGCGTTCGTTCCCAACAAATGGATGACTGACATTTATTTATAGTTATCCATTAAGCTTTATTTTTATTTCTCAGTTTGGATTAATTTATTCACCAGCAAGTTCGAGTATTTATAAAATGAAAACACAAGTTATTTTAAGCTTTTATTGACTGTGTTGCCATCCATCCGTATGCAATTTCTGTCGCTTTTCCATTTTATTGTACAGTCAGTAGGTAAGTGATATAAAATGGTGTCAGGAAGAAATTCTGCAGGCATAAATAATTACACCTACCAAAAATTGCATTGCGTAGAGAAAATTACTCATGGGATAAATTAAACGCGGAGATTATTATTACATTCTTTGAAACAAACTACGACGAAATTAAACGCCTTTGATGTATTGTTTGTTTTGTTAGATGGTTTAATTTCGTAAATAAGTTACATATTGGAAAAGAATAAGGTTTGAACGTTGTAACTCCAACAATCGATTAGTTTAACATTGCTCATAGCTGTAATTGACAATGTTAGTTAGTACATAACCTGATCTGACGCGTTTTGAAATTTGGTGTTTTTGCAAATTTTCGCAACCATTTTCCATTTGTTTTTTTTTGCTTAAATATAAGCCAGCTATTTTTTTATTGACTGAGGATTGAACCTTCCTACTCAGGTACCGGAGTCAACGATGCTACCGTTGGATAAGACCGACATGTATTTAGGGTTCCATGCCAACTGAGAATAAAGTCAACTCAACACCTCCATGAAAAGTCATTAAAGGCTATGATAAAAATTATTTTAAATTAGCCGATAACCCTAACCTAAATTAACCTATTTAACCAATTTTTTTATATTTTTTTATCACTCTAAATGACTTATCTGAGATGATTCTGAGTTGGTTTCATTCCGAGTTGTCCGGTAACCGTATTTAGTATATTAACTGCTGTACAACGAGTTTTAGAGAAATGGGTATTTGTTCGCGCGTGTTTGCGTGATTGTCTCCATCAGTTGATATAATGCTTTGTCTCCCGAGTTTCAACTCGATCGGATGTCGGGAAGTGTGTTAATTTCCACTTCATAGAATCCACTTTATTCATTCAAATTGATCATAGATTCTCAACCTTATTTTGCCCAACGTCAACTTTGAGAATATTTTTTTTCTAGAGCCCCCGCAATTTTGTTTACTTACCAATTCAATCTCAATCTTACCAATTCGATTAAAAATATATTAAATTATTTGATATACCTTTTTATTTAACAAGTTTAAATGCATTTTGTTTAAACTTTAAATATCGGTTTGCTACCTCCCTCCTTTTAGTGTCAATTCTTAATAATGATAAAGTTTATTATCTTAATTTTAATAATGTTTACTTTGCTCTATTAGTATATGTGATTAGCTTAACTATTAGATTAGCTATTTTTTTGTCGTTTTAGACCATATTTTTTTATCCTGCCCACGCCCTCCCTGTGCCATCTCAACGCCTTCTAATTTTCTCTGGGTCTTCTACTGGCCCCCTGAAAGTCTCAAACGCCCACAAGGGGGCATTGATGAATTAAAAACTTTTTAAAAAATCATCACGAGTATTACATTCTGTACACACGCTTTGTATTATTTTCGCCTGTTTAATTTCGCCAGGAAACCATACAATTACCGATGTTACGTCTGCAGCACTAATAATAAATTAATAATAAGAAATTGTCAAAGTTGATAGTGTAATCCATTACGTCCTTATAAGGAGCCGATCATGTAAGTTATGAACCTACGTAAACATTTTGTAATACTGCCCAACACAATCCATGCAATAACTTCTCCCAATACCTACTATTGAATAATAACTGTGCAGTGTTGCGTAGAAAAATTAAGATCAATTTATTTAGCCGTAAGGTATACCGGCAACCTAGATAACTTCAGAGAGACTTCCAGAATCGGATGTTACATAAAAACCAGAGGGCAATAGAATCGGTAATTACATAAATCGGTGGCAAATTAAAAATATTAATTCATTCCTTCATTGTGGGTCATTTATTTTAGCCACAGAGTGCCCACTGTTTGTTACTTCATCTTGATTTTCTTTTTCTTCTTCGGGTTTCCTTTTATTTTATTTTTAGTTTTATGTGAATATCGCACAAGATTGGGGTTTGTTGTAAGAGATGGGGAAGAGGAAGCTGAGGAAGTACCTGGCTATGCAGCCCTGGTCACCAAACTCGGCTAAAGCCATTTCTTACAACTTTTCAATTCTGTTTGGCGATATTACACCAGGGCGATACTGAATGTATCTTCCACTCTGAAATGTGCCGCAAATATACATTTTATTATTTTAAATGATCGGAGGTTGGCTATCATCAGGGCAATCTCCATCCTTCAAGATTCAATCCGGAAAAAGCATGCAAGATAAATCCAATGAGATGCGACATCTTCCTGAAACACGTCATCCATTAATCTTCTTATCGATTATCAATTGGGTTTTAATCTTCGATTTTTTTCGACTTAATCGTATATTAATTTGTCGCTCCACAACTCCCAATGATGTGACCGTGATATCAGAAATGTCTTCTTTTCAAGGTGCGCACCTAGAAAAATTTCTCAAATTTTTAAGAGGCAAATAATCTGACAATATTTGAAATCCAGCCACTTCCTTAGCTATAAGTGGAAAGTTTTGCATGTGCAATAGGATATTTTCATTGATTTTTTATTTAAAAAAAAAAAAAAATTAACCTCTCCGCGAGTGAGTTTTGGCGAACAAAACTGTAGGAGTGGGGAGTGAGTTTTTTTGGTTCATTTTAAAAAAAAAAAAATTTATAATTTATCATAGATTAACTAAAAATAATACTATATTTTGAATTAGAACGTCATCGATATCAATCCACGAAAAACTACCACTATCACCACAAAAATCCACTATCGAAAAAAACATGTCCACACAAAAAAACTGCTTCCTCCCTCCGACGACCGCCAAATGACGCAAAAGAATTTTTAAACTAAAACTGTGAAGTCGGTATTGTAGGGAAGTATGTCTTCCAAAACTTCGACAAACTACGCGCAGATATCAACAGATGCCAATGCAAGTAAAATATTTGTATTAAATATGAATAAGGCATTTGAATAATAGCCGCGGACGAAACGTTTCGTCCATACTCTTCTGGGCATTTTTTCTCTTCGCCGAACCGTTTCGTCCAAACTCGTGGAGAGGTTAAGAAAAAAAAGATAATTAACATTATTTTATTTTATGATTCGGAATTATCCATTTTCGATTTTCCGCCAAAACGGCACGTTCTTTGTATTCGTGAATTTGGCGGCGTTGACGTCACACCGGGCAGTGTTGGTGACAGCCGTTTCGCTATAAAGTGGCGTTTTTATGTCATAAAAGCTAGTAGTTAGTCGGGACCAGTGTCGGAATGTTCGGATTAAACTTTAATCTATATATCTATAAACTTTATATCTTTCATAAAATTTTTTCTCATCCTTGATAGGTTTGGAGGCGCTTTTATCCATTCTCTAACGGGCGCCATTATTTGCAATTTTTCTATATCCAGCCCTGCTAAAATCCATCTTGATTGAACTTACCGTATTACCCGTAAGTAATAAACTCCGAAGTCGAAAAGATACAAGCCTGAGAACTCGGTTATTAAAACGGTTCTGGAAAATTAATCTGTTTTTACGAATTGCGTAGTTTGATCAGGAAGTGTGCTTAATATTTATTTCAAGTAGAGTATTGCGCACTGGGAACCGGGAAGACAGCAATGCGGAAGCCAAGTAATCACTATTACATCTCAGTCAGAAGCCAGTAGCCAGCAGTCAGTAGTCAGTAGCCAGTAATCAGGAGTAGAAGAGCCGCGTGTTGATGACAAACAAAACAAATTAGAACTGTGTACTTTGATATACGACATGTCAGACTGGGGTTGTAATCTTTGCGAGACATTGGCTTAAATATTATAGAGATGAAAATGAGGTGCACGGTGCATGAGGCAACGTTAAATGCGGCGCTAATAATAATTCGAATACTGCACTTTTAATACGAAAGATTTATGGCAACATTACGAGGTAACACGGTCAGCGAGAAATTTTAACAATTTGCGTTTTACCAAACTGTTGCTGTCACTGTAACTCTTACTCCCCCGAATACTGAGCGAAAGGGACAACTGCACCTCAGACTGATAATCTTTATATATAAAAATCTCGCATCACCTTTGTTTGAGATAAACTCCGAAACTACTTAACCGATTTTGATGAATTTTGGCTTACTGTGTGTAATTTGGTCCAATTTAGAAGATAAGATAGTTTGTATTTCGATATTTGTTCTCAATATTTATTATTGCGAATTAAATGTTCATTAAATGTTTGTTATAGGACAAAGCTTTGTAAATTCCATTCAAAGTTTCAAACTTGACACAACACTTGGTTATCTAGGTTGGATAACCATCCACTAAATGGCATTGTGTTTTGTTAGCCACAGCAATGCGTGGCCGGGTCAGCTAGTACTAAATAAAACCACCAAAATTGCGGTTTTTTATTTCCCATTTTTCTCCTCCAAAAGTGGGCCGATTTTTAAGTTTTATTTTACTAACTGTATTAGAAGAAAATAGGTACGATTTTAGCTTTTTTGACAAGTTACTTCTTATTGGCCCGGTTTGAACGCCATCAACAGGCGTTCAGTAAACAAACTAGACAAAATATTTTAATATTTTTATTTTAAACTTAATGAGTAAAACCTCAAATTGTAAACCTCAGTTGGTAGAGTTGCGGCTCGGAAAGCCGAAAGTCCTGAGTTCGAGTCTCAGATGTTTCAGATTTTCGATTGTTTCGCTAATATTGTCTTCATTAATTAAATAGACAAAATATTTAAATAAAATAAAAGCAAATCGTAGAGACATAGAAAATTATCTTCTAACAACGACAGAATCGGTTTGGTTTATTGTTGGTTGCACCTATTATTCTAAATTTATTGACAACCGTGTTTCCTCTTAATATTAATCGATGGTAATGAATACTGTAATGTAAAGTTCACGAGAGATGCGCAATTATATTTACATGTTAATGTATCTACATAGATTATTTATGCACTAGCCAATCAATAATATCACGTGGTATGTTTATAATCAACATTTTTGCCAAACTTATGAATCTATTGACATTTTTAACATTTTCACCATCATATATAAATCTCAAATATTCCAAAATATGTTTCGGAATATAACTTATTTTTTATGTGAATACAGCACACAAGTCCCAGCTGCTCCCAACCGTCTGGAGCCAGTAAGATTGTTGCATTCCCTATTGGTGTATGTTGTGAGGCTGAAGGTAGTTGGGAGGGGAAGGATATGTGGAAGGGGAAGGTGGGGAAGTACTTGGCTATTCAGATCTAGTCACCAAACACGGCTAAAGCCATTTCAAGCAAGGTTTCAATTTCGTAATGATTTTACGGAAAATATCTTCCACTCAGGAATGTGTCCCAAATATACTAATATTATACATCCATACTAATATTATAAATACGAAACTGCTCGAGTTTGTTTATGACCTTTTCACGCATAACACAATATAAAGACTTTAATAATTATTTCACCAATATAAAGCTAAATTATATGCGCAGGCTACAGGTTGTATGTGATGGTAAGCTCTGGCGTCATGAAATTATAAATATTAATATATTATATTTGTTATACGTTTTCTGTCGCTAACAAAAGCGAGTTTTTGCTAACGTCAGAAAAAAAAAATTTCCATGGAAAAAATGTTGATATATTTTTGGGCTCTATGCTGGTAGGTACTCAGTCTACTGGTCAGCTACTACTGCAGAAAATTCAAATATTAGAATTCGTTTTTTTTTTTGGACAAGCTTGGAATAAATGTCAGATGAGAGTTCCTATATTAAAAATATAATTCGTAACGATTATAAAGACTGAATGATAAATATAGTATTTTTTTATTATATTAACGAACTTCCAAATATTTAAATAAAAATAAACATCCGAAATGTTTGTAAGCGCATAAATTCCGAACGAATGCACAAAATTGGATAAGTAATTCTTTTTTTCTTTGAGCATTATGAAATATAGGTGGTAGGCGAGATGTTTGAAAACTGAATGAAAGGGAATGAATATATGGAATGCGGGAGGGGATGGGGGTGGGGGGGGGGGAGATAATTGATAAGTGCAAGCGCTACAGTAATTTCCCGTAATACCATGCGAGCGAAGCCGCAGGGAAAAGCTAGTATTATATAAATTAATAAATTGTAAAATAACACAAATTAATCAATCAATATTTACTTGCGCACGTCAGGATTTGAATCCACGACCTCCGGATCGGTAGATGAGAGCCTTATCCCTCGACCACGGAGGCCATCAAGTAAGAAAACTAAACTTATTTATTGTTATTGTGATAAATTAAACAGCTTGCCTATTGACTCAAATGCCTCGTGAACAATACCCAGGAAAAGTATAAAATAACATTAAATCTTAGGTACTTTGTCGGTTGATTTTAGGAATTTCTTATTTCCTAGACATTTCGTGGAATACCTGATTAACAAGTATCTATCCTTTCCAGCAACTTTTTTGGAAATTATCAATACTATTTGCACTCAATGTTAAATGTTCCATCAATCAACAATTGGAGCATAAAATCTCCAATCTCTAATGACACTGTATATTCTATTTTTATATTTTGAAAACGTCCTGTACAAAGACGATTTTCTAAAATTGTCACAAATCACCCGCGAATATTGGCATAAAATCTGGTAAATTTCGAAGAAGGCGTAAGATCAAATAATGAATGATTAACTAATGAAATCAAAAAGATCCTCGACGTGCGGTGTTAAATAAAATAAAGGAATTTGGTCAAAAACACGGGAGACGTAATTGGATAAGATCCACGCTTAAGATATTCTCATCTCAATGATGATGATATCACGTCAACAGTAAATTCACCCTCCATTTACTCCGTAGCCCTTGAATGCAACTGCGTCACAAAAAATCCAAAGAAATCCGAATGACGTCCCGAAGAATTTTGATGGCATAATTCTCAGACAGAGAAACGCTCAAACAACGTGGAAAGAAATATTTATAAAATTAAAACATCAATTCTTAAATTCCGGATTCACTTGAGAAGACGGAGATTGTCCATGGATGGTCCGCACTACTGTGAGGATGTTAAATGAACTCTGAAACTCGTCCCTGAATGTGATTAAAGAAATAGAAAGCGTGATTCTGAAGATGCACGAAAGCCAAACAGAAGTATTTACCAAGTATTAAACTTTTCGTGTAAAATTTTTGAACGTCATCGCGCCATTTTGTCGTGTATTCCAGACGGTTTTTAAAGGAAGTAGGGTTAGTGTAATTATAGGTAGGCGGAAAATATTAACAGAATAAAAAGGTACTAAAATGTTATTCAATCCCTTTTTCATGTCCTACTGTATGTCCTACTGTGTAAGTCAGAAGTCTTCTGGCTTCCAATTTTGCATATGGACCTTCTTCAAGTAGCTCTAGTTTTGCCCATTTTTGGAGGCACTCACCCATCAGAAACCGGCAGTTCTTTTCAGGTCGTTGGTCCATCTCATCCTTTTTTACAATCAAGGACACCACCCGATGATGTTTGAATTCTAACGGTCTAGCTGCGTGCCAGCGTTTAGTGAGTGTGCCATACTTGAATGTGTATATTTTGATGTTTTGCTCCTTATCCACTATTTCATCTTTGGAGTTCGCAAGAACTGGTATGGCTCCATATGACTCTTTCCGAGGTTTTTTTGCGTGGTAGCCATTTTTGTCACAGCGTTCTTCGTGAGAGTTCAAGCATTCACACAGTTATCACGTCTTGAATGCAAAGTTGTCGAAAAATGGTACATCCAATTCTTCTTTGATATTAGACATCTGCAATATTGAATAAATTATTTATCAGAATATGAATCAATATGAAGTAGAATGATTGCAAATAATTGAAATTTTGTTATTATTAAATACATCTACTTAATAATAATAATAATTTGTAGAGCGCCGTTTTTGTGAAAAATCACCTCAAGGGCGCTTTAAAATATTTTTTTTTTAAATTCTTAGAATCTATCTAATTTTATTATTTACTTATATGAATTTCACTTTTGTTTTCTTGATTGAATATTTTTTTTTTAAGAAAGACCAACATTCTCGGATTACGAATAACCTGACAATATTTGAAAATCTCCTACTACCACCTCAGTAAGCGAAAAATGTTGCTTGTGTCGTGATGAAGGACTTAGCCAGCCAATGATTTTGTGGGACCCAAACGCGATGCCAACTCAGCCACTGACTGGATGACATGAATGCGTGAATGAAGTGAAATCTTGGAAGTAGAAATTAACCCATTTCCCGACATTCGATCGAGGTGAAAATCAGCAGATGGACTCGTTGTCGGTGACGATACATTAGATCAATTTGGTGAAAATATAGACACACTAATGTTTAAAATGATAAAATTGACACTAAAATTCGGAAAACGACTCGTTTAAAATAGAGCAAAAATCTCGAGGGGAATGTCTAAAATAGAATTTAAAGAAAGACTGTGAATTTTTTCATACATATAACTTCTAAAATAAGTGAAAAAAACGTGTTTATAATAATTTTCGGAGCATATTTTGCGATTTTTTCTATCGAAGGAATTTCATATAATTTGTGTTTCGGCGTGGGGAATGTATGGATATTATCTTCAAAACTATCATATATTTTTTTAAGAGCTTAAAAACTTGAAATGTTTAAGGTACATAAGTAAGAAATCGGTAGAAATTTGGGTAGCGGCGGCTTAATCCTCAGTTCAAAATTTTAAAAGACAATCGAAAATAGACGTATTATAGTAAAAAAAAACTTTGTTTTTCACGCGTTGACTGTTTTCCTCTTTATTTCTTCCATCAGTGTCCCCGTCTCATACCTCCACAAATGAATCTCATGATGAGTGCATCCAGGAGGCGTTCCCCATCCATCAGCGGGATTCTCGCCTTCCTCAGTAATAATATTATGGCCGTTCAATTAATTTTATTGTTTGGCGTCTGCAGATGCAGGCAAGTGTAATCACGAATCACATACCAAACCGATACGATGCGGTGATGATAGTGGAATAATGCCTATGGACGGGTCGGACAATATTACCAATTTTAATTGTTGTTTCATTGGCTTCTTTGCGATTCTTGGAAGGATCGATTTGGTATTGTTCATTATCAATATGGCTAAATTAACGTTATTGCCATTATCCAAGTCCGAAATGTGTTAGTGTACCCATCACTATTTAGAATATTGCTATACCTACCAGTGTCAATAATGGATTACAAACAAAAAAGAATTAAGGTTTTTTCCAAACCTAATATTTTTGTTTTCAATAGCTCCACACAGGAGGCCCAGAGGAAAATAATTTCCCTCAGGGCCTATACCGTCTTTAGGGATGCTGTTTTTTTTTACATTAGCTCCAGACGTGAGACGTGAGGCGCTAAGGAATTTTTTTTTCCATAAGGGCCTATGTCATTTTTGACAAACAGACATACCTCAACCCATGAAACCGGGCACCTCTGCTAAGTCATCAAACGTGGCGAACCACTTTGACCTATGGCAGGGTATTGGTTATCCAATAAATGGTTTGGTCTATGGTTTGACCTATGGCAGGGGTATTGGTTATCCAATAAATGCTTCCCGGGGCGGCGGCACCCATATCCACCCAAATCATGATTTAAATAAAATGAAAGAGAGGAAGTTCTGGGAAGGAAAAAGGTATGATGGGTGGGTAGGAATGACGGACTTATAAATCCATCCCTCTCGCTGCGGTATAAGGCGCAAGGGTCGAGAGAGTCTGGATAGAGTGGTCAGAAGAATTCCCTCAATTAGTCTCTCCCGATTTGGTCCGCCATGCAGGAGGTAGGCAAACGCGACCGCCGCCAATACCTGGACAAACCTCACCTCACGAATCCGGGCTCCCCCTCTAAGTCACCAAAGGTGTGAACCACCTGGGTTGATCCATAACAGAGGTGTTGGTTAACCAATAAATGTTTCCCGTGAGCGGCGGCACTAGGCGGTACCAATACCCGCCTCCCAAATTGAAATAATATCATAATGAAAAATAATAAAGGAACTAGAAACTTTAATTACTCGTAAACTTTAACCTCACTTTTTTAAAAAACTACCAACATTAACATTAACTACCAACATTAACTACATGTCATGAAGCAGGGTTTCATGACAACTCAACGAAGTGGCATTTCAACAACCCTTTGAAAAGTCAATAAAAAAAAAATGGTTGTTTGTAAAGTAGGTTTACGGGCGATAATTTTACGTGATAACGTAATATAATAACGATGGAGTGGAAGAGAGATAGATGCGTCACAAGCCGAACGCTTGTTCCGCGCTCTCGCTTGCACGCTCGGATCAGGCGGAATGCGACAACGTGACAATGAGTCATGCTTTTTCGTGAGTGCAGCCGGCGTTCGTCGATTTATAAGACGTTATCACGTCAAAAATTAATTTTTAAATAGCCCATAACCTAACCTAACGTAACCTATTTAAACAAGTTCGTTTTTAAATAATTTTTAATGATCTTTCAAAGGAGTGATGATGTTGCATATTCTTGAGTTATGCGGTCACCATAAAGCAGAACTGAATTAACAGCAAAATCTCTCGAACGGTGAGCTGGTGAAAATCGCACAGCTTTTTTAGCTGCACGATATTTTTATAAAATATATATATAGACGATATAGACGACTGTTCTTTTATCTTTCAATTAATACGATAAAATGCCATACTGTTTGGCCCATTCTTCAATTGTTCATTAAAATAAATATTTCAGAAAAGGGTGTTGAATTTTTGGCGAAGTCGGTTAGTAATAACTAGTCTATTTATGATACAAATTATAATACAAGTTCCTGCGAAGACCAACATTAAGATAGAGCGACAACGTTCTCAAAGACAATATCTACCTTGGAGCTTCTAAACTAAAGCGAGCTGGCACAAAACCGAGATGAATGTAGGAAGACTCTTGAGGTGGCCAAGACCCACCAGGGGTTCTAGAGCCAGGAGTGATGATTATTATGATAATACAAAAAATGTCTCGTTGTGTCTCTTAAAATATTATTTAAACAAATATAGATTGGCAGGTACAAAATATTTTAAATAATTTAATGTGATTATTAACTGCGATACTATTATAATATGACGGTATTGGCACATCAAAAAATTACAATATTTTAGAAATAATTAAGCATATCTAGGTTTTATCAGAATTCAAAAATAATAATGTCTCACTTTTCCCGCTAATCTCAAATGGCAACCCGAGAAAATTTCTTGCGGGCAATTTGCAGTTGGAAGCTATCTCACGACCGATTTAATAATAACAGATTAGGTGTCATCTTCTGCTACTTACGCACAACTCGCAACAGTCGGTCCAAGCGCTGCAATAACTATGGAGTCGTCCAAATTATGCAAATAACGTAGTTGAAGATAATATTGTACCAGTGCGGTGGTGAAAGAGAAAGAGATGAATCGTCCAATTTGTATAAAACTTTCAAACTTTCAAACTTCATTTGGACTATCTCTTTTTGCAATTGTGTTTTGACATTGACGAGATTTTTTTATCACACTTTGCATAGCATGCATCAGTTGCGAAGACTGGATACACTGCCATACAAACAATTCTCTAAACCTTTGAGGAGTTTAATCGTTGGCGGATCATACAAATATTCTCGTTTATGTCAATTTATTCGTTCTAGAGTCAATTGCGTTACAATGTTAGTATCACCCTGGCGTGCTCATCAGAAATGGAAACGTTGGGCTTATTTCAAATGCCCGTAACTACTTATATTAGCGGAAATTTAGTGATATAATACTTCTCATCCTCCCTCATTTCCTCAGAGTAGTTCCGTCTTGTGTCGCCATTTTTGCTGATATTGGCAAGATTTTATGCATTTATTGGATAACCAACACCTCTGCCTTAGTTCAATCCTAGTGGTTCGCTACCGTTTGGTGACTTAGCAGGGGTGCCCTGGATCATGGGGTGGAGTTTGTCCTGGTCTTGGCAGCCCACCTGCCGCTTGGCGGGTCGGATCGAAAGATAATGGTTGAGGGAGGCCTTTCACCTCTCCAACCGGACTCCCTCGATTCGTCGCCTTACACTATAGATGGAGGGATGAATTCATACGTCAGTCACTCCTTAACACCCATATTCCTACCCACCCCTTGTATATTTTTCATTTCCAGAACCTCATCTTCGTTTCATAAAAAGACCCTCCACTCAGCATCCCCTAAGACGATATTATTTTCCTCGTGGCCTCCTGTATGGAGCTAATGTAAAAAAAGGTTAGGTTAGGTTGGGTTTTGTAATGTTAGGTTAAATTAGACATTCCATCTTAAGGCGGCACTCTTGAAACGCACGGCGCTGAAAAAGAAGAAGATGGAGAGATACGTAATTACGAATGTTGGACAGAGCGCGCTAATATTTTAAGCCGTAAAATAGCAGCGAAAATTGCGAAAAAGCTTAATAAAACATGGCTCGTTTAAAATAGAGCAAAAATCTCGTGGAACGTATCTTAAGTATCATTTAAAGAAACATTTTGAATTTTTTCACAAATATAACTTGTAAAATAAAAGAAATAGACTTGATTAAAATAATTTTCGGAGCATACTTTGCGATTTTTTTCTATTGAGGGAATTTCATATAATTTGCGTTTCGGTTTGGAACGTATCTAGATATTATCTTCAAAAATAACATACATTTTTTTAAGAGCTTAAAAACTTCAAATGTTTAAGGGAGAAATGAAAGAAATCGGTCGAAATACGAAAAGTAGACCCTTAAGTCACCATCTTAGTTGACCATGGCTAAATTTTAATCATCTCTTTTAAAAATCTCAACATTTCTACAATCTCGGTAATATTCGCGTGAGACGTACCCATACACTGTCACCTCCACGCACTCACGCACGGGTCCGTGAGTAGAGCGTACAGGGGTCCGTCGCTCTCGGAGTAGGAGGTAGGAGTACTACTACTACTCCACCGCTAATATTAGAAGCACGTGTGTGGAGTGGAGCCTGTGGTAGTAACCTTGTAGGCCAAAATAACACTTGTTTACGAACCTCTAATCCTTTGTTAACAAATATGATAAAAATGTTTTTTTTATAACGTTTCATCTTCAGATATTCGCGAAGCATTAAATATAAGTACCAGAGTTCATGCTGATTTTTAAAAAATTAGTGTTTTAGATCTGAAAATAAGTTTTTTTCTGATTGATTTCCGTTAATAACGTCATTCTCAATGTAGATCCAAAATTTCATTTGATTCAGCTTCATAGAGTCGGAGAAAATCAGAAAACTTTGCAGTAAGTCTGAATTTGGTCCTTCGAGTCGGATTTTTGATAACAAATTTTTCCTTTTGTAGATCATTCTCAATTCAAATTCATATTTTCAGTCGAATCTAAATCGGGTGTAAGTCGAGTCTATGTTTGTATTTTTACAAATTCTGTTTTCGTCTTAATTATTTCATTAAAATCACTTCTCTATTATTCGTAGTATTCTTTTCTTTTCATTACATTGTTACAACATTGTTACAACATTGTAACAACATTGTTACAACATTGTTACAACATTGTTACAACATTGTTACAACATTGTTACAACATTGTTACAACATTGTTACAACATTGTTACAACATTGTTACAACATTGTTACTACATTGTTAGCACATTGTTAATACATTGTTAGTACATTGTTAATACATTGTTACTACTTTGTTACTATATTGTTACTACATTGTTACAACAGTGTTACTACATTGTTACAACAGTGTTACTACATTAATACTACTTTGTTACTATTTTTTCCCCTCAGGGCCTATGTCATGTTTGGGAATGCTGTGTGGAGGGTTTTTTAAAGAAAGGAAGGGAAGGAGAGTTCTGGGAAGGAAAAGGGTTTAAGGCGGCACTCTTGAAACGCACGGCGCTGAAAAAGAAGAAGATGGAGAGATACGTAATTACGAATGTTGGACAGAGCGCGCTAATATTGTAATTCGTAAAATAGCAGCGAAAATTGCAAAAAAGCTTAATAAAACATGACTCGTTTAAAATAGAGCAAAAATCTCGTGGAACGTATCTTAAGTATCATTTAAAGAAACATTGTGAATTTTTTCACATATATAACTTGTAAAATAAAAGAAATAGACTTGTTTAAAATAATTTTCGGAGCATACTTTGCGATTTTTTTCTATCGAAGGAATTTCATATAATTTGCGTTTCGGCGTGGAAAGTATCTAGATATTATAAAAACTTCAAATGTTTAAGGGAGTAAGAAATCGGTCGAAATACGAATAGTAGAACCTTAAGGGGTGGGTAGGAATCTGGGGTTCAGTGTGTCCTGGTCATCGCCTCCAAGGCCTAGACAAACCTCACCCCATGAACCCGGACACCCCTGCTAAATCACCAAACGTAGCGAACCACTTGGGGTGACCTATGGCAGAGGTGTTGGTTATCCAATAAAGGTTCCCGGGGCGGCGGTACCCATTCCCGCCTCCCAAATTGAAATTGAAAAAACATTGTTACTACATTGGTAGGTACTACACTGTTACTATTGGGAGAAGTTCTATGCTTTATTTTATTATGATGAATTTTAACTGTTACTAACCTAATAATAATATTTAGATAATTTCTAGAGCACCGTTTTTGTGAAAAATCACCTCAAGGGCGCTGTACAATTTTTTATGAATTCTTAGGCTTTATTTAAATGTATTAATAGCAAGTAGATACAGAAAACATACTTACCTGGCAGGTCACTTCCAGGTAATTCAATACCACTAAAACATCATAACATTTACTATATTCGACGCCACTAAAAGAGGGTTTAGCTTTTCATTACGTCTTCTATCGAAAAATCAAGTGCTTTCTTTGGTCCCGTTTGTCGCACGGGTCTGAAGGAAGTTGCCGGAGGACTCGACGTTGGGAGGTGGGAAGTAGGTGAAGAGGTCTTCTGCGATAATTCTAAGAGGGCTGGAGGCGTGTCGGCTCCTTAGCTGATGGAGGTCACCTCTGGACTTCCGTCCAAACCTAATATACAATAAAACTTTATCCAAAACATGCGAACTCTTCAGCACAAGTTATTCTACAAAGGTTTTCCCTAAATATCACTATTTATTACTTAACCATTTACTTACATTTACTGATTATTTTACTCTCGTCTACTACGTTTTTATTAGGAACATTTCTTTGTATTAATTACACTAATCATCTATTATTATTTATTTTTAAACTGAATGTACGAGCAGAGAATAAATAAATAAACCGTTCCTAAAGACGGAGGAATATGGTTCAAGCTTGTATTTGGTCCATCGAGACGGATTAAAAAAAAAGTTTTTTTTTTTCTTTTCTGTTTGAAGCATGTTAAGATCATCCTTCTCAAAGCAGCTTTAACATTTCAATCGAATTGGCTTCTTGGATTCGGAGAAAAGGTGAAACCAAAGAATACAAATCCCTGTTAGTCAAACATACGTCATATTATAAATTCTAATAATGTTATTTCACCAGGGCGATACTGAAAGACGATATATCAAAAAATGTGTTGGCAAAAAAATATTAATTGTACTCAATTAAATGTAAATACTTTCAGCGGTCACCTTGCCCATAATAAGCTGCAAGTCACTAAATAATTTATTGCTAGATACACATTATTAAAAATACTAAAAACAAACTTTCATAATAAAAACAATAATTATTACCAGTGATATCGTCTGGTCATCGACATTTTTTAAGTTGATAGATTTTTATTTATTTTTCAATATCTATTTGTGTTATCCTCGTGAAACCGAAAATGCCGGTATATTATATGTTGGATAAAATATACTTATGTAACAGTAAGGACAATAAATTCTTGTCGTTTTCCGCGAGTCTCCGGCGAATTTCCGCTGATACATTCCTCAACAGGTTGGTATCCGTTCCAGAGACAGAATCCATCTAACGCCAGGGTGGTAACAGGTAACCGTATAATGTATATTACCTGCTAATTTTGTACCACATTGACATCACGTAAATTGGTCTGCCAAAGTCCCAGCAAGAGTTTATTTATTATTATTGAATATCAAATAAAAAAAATCGGCGAGGAGCAATCCCTAAAATTGGGAGAACTTAAAAATATAAAAAATCAATTTGCATACATTTTTATTTCATAGAGGTTGTATTAAATTGCGGGAATACACAATAATCCTTCATTTACAGGAAGATTAAGCTAGATTTTTAAAATGCAGACGATATCACTAAGAATTGTTTAAAATAAATTAATTATATATAGATTTGAATTTGAATAAATTAATTATACATACACATAGATTTGAAGCGCTTACTTCTTGGTAGGCGTGGGTGTTCAGGGCGTGGACCTAAAAAACCCTTGACAGAGCTATTCTAAAACAATTTGAAGCCGCGGGGTGAGGGGGAATATGTATGAAAAATGCCCTCTCCCACTTAATTTTTCTAATGAATATTCCAATCCCTATGTCTCTTCAAGTAAACCAAAAAATATATGACGTTAAAATTGCAATTAAAAAAAATTACATTGAAATAGGTCATTTATACCACTTTGCAAATAAATCCCTTCAAAATTTGTCATACAAGATGGCTGTTTGCCAACACCCTGCCATAGGTCACCTCAAGTGGTTTGCTACGTTTGGTGGCTTAGCAGGGATGCCCGAGTTCACGGGGTGAGGTTTATCTAGGCCTTGGCAGCCAATGCGTTTGCCCACCTACTGCGTGGCGGGCCGGATCGGGAGAGATTGTATGAGTGAGGCTTAAACTAAACCTATCCATCCGGTCTCTCTCGACCCATCGCCTTGCACCGCAATGGGAGGGATGATTCATTCGCTGATTCTGACTCACAAAACCCTTTTCGGCACAACAACCTTTTCGTCACAATACCCCTTTCGTCACAGCATCCCTGCAGTTACAACACCGTATCCGTCACAACAACACCATTCCATCACAACAACCTTTCCGTCCGTAATTGTTACTCTCCGTTTCTCACCAGATCTAGGAGTTTCTCACTAGACATAACTGAATCTTAACTTACGCAACTCGAGAAGTTTATATGAAAATTGTATTATTTGTCGAGACGTTATTGTCCTAAACTATGGATGCGATGCTTACCTTTACAACAACGGGAAAGCATAACATAACTATTATCGTTCTTACATTTTTCATATCTGTTAATATAAAATCAGAAATTATCTAAATCCTTATTTCCTACCTGTATCGTTAAAAGCGATTTATTGTGTTTTTTTTATTCAAGCTGTCAATTATCATTATCGCGACTTACAGCTTTGCCGAGCAACGTGGAATTAAATCAATTTGCATAATTTTAAATAAGTTTTAAATCGTAGACAAACCGACGCGCGACATCACAAACATAATGGTGATTATTTACAAACCGCTCGCTGCCATTTTGCCAATATTTTATCAGTTTATTGGTTTTGACGAATTTTGCATAACCGGTTCTGGCGAATTAATATCGTCAACGAAAAATAAAATAACTGACGTCTACTCGGTCTCACATACCAGTCGAACATTATTTAATTGTTCAATAAATTTAATAGGTAGGTACGTACATTTAACAATTTGCATTGATTACATTTGTTGTTCGTGTACGTACGGGCTCTATTATGAACATGTAAATCAAACAATGAAAAAATAGCGATAAACACAATTTCGAAAACAAATAGTGCAAAAATTAATCGAATGCTCAAAAGTTAATCGTTAAAGTTATTCTCGAAGTTCAAATAATAACAAGCATAATTTGTGAGGCGGGTATCGGCACGGCCGCCCGTTAACCATTTTTTGGATAGCCAAAACCCTTCTCGCCATAGGTCACTCCTAGTAATTCGCTACGTATGCTAGCTACGAATACTTAAGTAAGTAAAAAAAAATATTACGGTAATAAATGCAAAGAGATAAATCATTTAAGCGTGCTTGTGATACAAGCAGCTTTTTGAAATCAACGAATACTATATATTATTATTTATTATTTTAACTTTATGAGTAAAACCTCAAACTGTAATATTTAATTAAATGAAGACATTATGAGCGAAACTCAATCGAAAATCTGGAAACAGAAAAATCAGAAAAAGATATTGGCACCTCTGGGACTCGAACCCAGGACCTCCCTACTTTCCGGGTTGGGCGCTCTTATCCACTGAGCTAAGGTGTCGATATCCAATTCGGTCACTTTTAACTGTACCATACTTCGACTAAGAACCACCCATATTATCTACATTTTTCTTAACGCATATTTTTATTGGCTGCCATCTTTATGAGACTTGCAGAAGAGTCAATAGATGTCGCACATTAAATAAAATGGATAATAATTTTTCCAGACACCATCTAGATTGCATTTAGTTCGAGTTGAATCTTGCAATCATTCATAAAGATGGCAGCCAATAAAAATATGCGTTAAGAAAAATGTAGATAATATGGGTGGTTCTTAGTCGAAGTATGGTACAGTTAAAAGTGACCGAATTGGATATCGACACCTTAGCTCAGTGGATAAGAGCGCCCAACCCGGAAAGTAGGGAGGTCCTGGGTTCGAGTCCCAGAGGTGCCAATATCTTTTTCTGATTTTTCTGTTTCCAGATTTTCGATTGAGTTTCGCTCATAATGTCTTCATTTAATTGAATACTATATAATTCGCAAAAAATAGCCCTAGCACCCTAACAAGAAAAATCTTTTTTTTTCTCCCGATTTCCGTGGTTAATTAAAACTTTCAAGAATTTGTTCGCTTGTGTGAAGGGACCGTAAGCCAGAAAATGAAAGGAACGATTTACAAAACATCTTTCTACAAATAACAAAAATAACTTTATGACATGCGGTAGGATACGATTATATCACCCCAGCCAGGACCTTTCTTTTCCCGATAAGACACACCAGGGGACACCGATTTATTATAACTTGGATGGGAAGGAGGTTGGAGTTTAATCGACCGGTATACATGGCAACTTAATAAGCCAATATTGGAACTTAGGATGGATAAGAAAGATTTTCGTTTTTCATCCTTCACTTATTTTTGCTCCCGTTCTTCTCGCTTCCAGCCTGCCTCCCGCCTCCAGCTTCCAGCTTCGTTTTTTTTTGGTTGTACTTCCTGATTTTTGCTTCTCATTTCCAGCTAGCCGTTATTTAATGACATCCACTAAACGCTTCTAGCTTACCTCTGCTTCTTGCTTTACGTTTTCTGTTGCTTCACGCTTCCTGCTCCTTTTTCCTGCTTCCGCCTGCTGCTTACTTGTTTTTGATTCCCGCTTCACGTTGCCTCTTGCTTCCCGCTTCTTGCTACCTGCTTCCTACTTAACGTTTCCAGCTTCTCACAGCTTCCCACAGCTTCCGACTTCTCACTGCTTCTCGTTTTCTGCTTCGTGCTTCCCGTGGTCCTCGCTTCGCGCTGTTTCCCCACCGGGAGAAGTTCCAGTCTACCATTCCTTCCTTTTCATTGTTCAAGTGGTTTTAAGTGTTTATGGCTTAATGCGTCTCTAAGCAGGTATTTATAATTACGAGAGAATATATTTTTTATTTTTATTTATTAATATTGGTTTCATCTACATTTTCATAATATAACATAATATAGCTTACATATTTTATACACTCTCCTAAGAAAGCAGATGCTTGAGTTTAGGAGAGGACAACTTGTTAATAAATTAAGAATTATTAAAAAAAAAAGATAAAGATCCTTATCACAAACTAAAGAGTTTAACTTGTGAAGAGATTTAGACTTAACATAATTTAAAAGTTCATAGGAGTAATTAAACAAGAAATGTATATAGGATGTACATAAAACATTAGGAATAACAAAGTCAAAAATATATCTAGGAGAAAATTAAAATATGCTGGTACTACCAAAATAAGATTTATTTTTTTTTTTAAATTTGTTGTAATTTTTTTCTGTTCGTATTTCAGCGGGTAATTGATTAAATAATTTTATTCCTTTATATACATGGTGATTCTGTGCCGTTGTTGTTCGTACGGGAGGTACAGTTAGTCTATTCGTTAATTGACATAGATTAAAACAAAAAGTTTATTTTTTTTATTATTATTATTATTTTCTTTTAAATTTCTTTAACCATGTAAATATTTTTTTTATGTATCCTTTTTATATCTTGTCATCATTTCTTGATTATTATATATGTATAATATGGAACTCGTTGGATTGCACCACCCTCCCCGAGATCTGGAATAAATGATTAAAAAAAAAAAAAAAAAAAAAAAAAAAAAAAAAAAAAAAAAAAAAAAAATATATATATATATATATATTCGGGATTGGTATATTTATGCCATAATCTCAATCTGTAAGAAATACAACAATATTTTTCTTTCATTATCTGTATAATTTTGTGTTATTTTGTTAATTTGTAGAATTGTTAACCTCAACACAGGCTTGTCCTAGTGAGGTTGCAAATTGTATTGTAAACATTTTACCTGCAATGTAAAGAAACAATAAATAAATAAATAAAGGTTAACTCATTCCTCCTACCACTTTTTCTATTAAACAAAAAAATAGTTTTATCATGAATAACACCTTTAACAGCCAAAACTATGATACGTGCTGTTTCCAGGAGACTATTTAGTATTATAATCTATTATGAAACCACTTCAAAGCATCAATCACAAAAGCTTTCTAAAATCCAAAAACTATCAATTAAATTAAATGCAGATAATTCAAGCCAGATACCAATCGAATCAGGAAACATCTGAAATAGTCCTGATTGTTCAAGATGAAATTACATTCAGCAATAAAATAATATACTTCTTGTGTGCACGGTAAACTTTTTAATGGTCTTTAATCTAAGATTGAATTAATGACAAGTGACGAGAACAGGCATCTGCTAGTAAAATCAATAAAACCTGTGTCTCAGAAGTAGAGACTCTGGTCGTGTAGAGCGTATAATAAAATCATTCGATACAATAACAATCTGAATTGCTAATCAGCCAATCCAGCGAGCGAGTGTTTCCTCGCTTCCGCCTTGGATACAACAAAGCTGGACCAGAGGATCTGACGAACAAAGAACTGTAAGTCTTTTTATAGACAATCACTACTTTTAAAACATAAAAAATAACAAATTTTAGTAAAAGTTTAGATTCTTTAGTACTGAAAATACATCAATACAATTCAAGTAAACTCCTCGCACCTTGGTTCATTCACATTCATACTCAGCTCATCTCACATATTGTCTTCTAGATTATCTTCTACTGGTTGATGGGAGTATATGATTGAGTTCAACCGTTCTACTTGCCGGCAATTTGGAAGGCGGAAATGGGTAGCGCCCCCCCCCCAGGAACCGTTTATTGGATACTCTGCCATGGGTCACCCCAAGTGGTTCGCCACGTTTGGTGACATAGTAGGGGTGTCCGGATTCATGGGGTGAGGAACGACTGCACATACTTGCGGTACCTGCCATACATTCCATCGACATTTCCAGAGAGAAGACTAAAACGGCTCGTGAGTCAGTAAGGAATCGACATATAAACTGAGTGCTGTAAGACTCTCCACAGTAAAGTCCTACAATATGCTTCGCCGCAAACCGTTGCCTGACTTTAGTGAACTTTACTTTTCTGCGCAGGGTCTCACACTCGGTTTTCTTAGTACTCGGTTTATGTCGATTCCTCACCGGTCCATGGGAGAGCCGCCATACTTAAGAAATAGTCGTCCCAGAAAAACTGAGGATAATGCATAGAGTCTGGTCAAGAACATATTGGATAATACCCAAGACCTGGAATGAATCGAGGAAACTGAATCCATAATAAAACGATAGAGAAGATGAAAAAAAACCTCGACCTACCTTTGTGGACGCAATCTGACATGGAAGGTGAAATGTAATAAATAAATATTATCCACAAAGATTCGAGTATTATACGTTTAACGGTGAATTCTTTTTTATAAAGCACATTTTGAATGTACACCAGCCTTTTTGTCAGGTTCCTTGAGATTAACGATAAGATGCCCGTTGTGAAGCTGGCTTGAGATAAACCTGAGTATCCTACGTGCTTATTGGCAAGTTCGTGTTTTATCTTATATGCGTAATGTATTAAATTAAATATAATTTTATGTAGTTGTCTTTATGACGCGAAAACAAATAATTTACTGAAACAAAGGCGCGTAAATTAGAAATGATAAACTAGTCAAAGAACTAGGAGAGTTACTGTTGATTTATGTAAAGCAGATCACTTGTTTCTTCTATTTAAAAAAACCTTCGGATATGGACTTACGGGATTGTAGTTACTAAATTTTATTCGATCGAATAAATTGAATTGGGAACAGATCGCCCGATCAGGTGTTTTTTGATCGAGGTAAATTTAGTGATGATTTCTCTGTGAAATGGAAACCTGAACTAGGCATTGACACTTGACACTGGTGATAAAAGCATTAGAATTAATTGTACACTAGCGCAGACCCGTGGAAAATCACGGAATGTTATAATATTTGTAGCATTGATAATTGCATGTTAAAAAGCGCAGATCCTTGGAAAATCTTAGTTTAATTGTTGATTAAGAAATTTAAACAAACGAATTACATGCTTTACATTTAGAATTACTTGACTTCCTATTTTGACATTTTAATTCAAAACAAATCTGAGTAAATGTGAGAGTTACAATCATCGACCCGCAACGGAAATTATAATTTTTATTGTAAAAATTTCCTAACTTAAAGTTATCCCAATTGTCTGAAAGTTCACAACAGACCAAAAATTGTGAAAATTCGCTGTATTAAGAAGTAACTAAAATAACATGGCCACGTTGTAAGGGACCATACATACGGTTCCATGTCAAACCAGTATCAAATCAACCTCTTTGAAAAGTCATTAAAAGTTATAAAAATATATATTTGAAAAATAGTCAAACTACTTAACCAATTTTTTTCATCGCTTTTGATGACTAATCAAAGGAGGTGCTGAGTTGAATTCATTCTGAGTTGTCCGGTCACCGATAACAAGGCTATCAAATTGATAATCCAGAGAAAAGCGGAAGAAGACATGGTTGGGGAAAATATACAATATTAAGATTTCAAAACTTACGTGACTGGTAAATACCAACGAAGTTCTGCTCCCTTGTTCCGGAAAGATTTTTCTATGGTTTTTCCTTATTTCCAAAAGGCGAATGCGCAGGACTTCCAAACAGTAGGCAATAGTCGATTCCTTCCCTCTCCCAACACGACGTATATACATACGGTCGCAATAGGCTGTCGCTAGTGATGCTCAGGCTGTTGCTGATGCTGTAAAAAAAAAAATGCAATTTTAGTAGAGGTTTTGAGTTAAAAAAAAATTTCCCTGCCGAGAAAATACGAGGCCTCTAGTCCATAAAAAATCAGGTAACATTTGTGACGCAGTTCTATTGGTGCAAAGAACTTTAGCGTTCAATTCAGTAAATTTAATCTAGAAAATAAGAATCTAGAAAATTAAAAAGAAATCTTGTTCCGGACTGCAGTTTGCAGCCTGATGATAGCCAACCTTCAAGAAGCAGATAAGAAAACAATAATTATAGTTGGTTGATTTACAAGGGCGCCGTGCAGTTTTTTTTTCTCCAAGTCTCTATCTTACTACCAACTCTAGGTAATAATTTATCACAACAACAATTTATAATTTGAAGCAAATTGATTGCATCCATCAACTCATCAGTCAATAACATCGGGCTTATATTTGTTTACACGCTTTCTTCACTTACGTCGTTAAGATTCCCATATTATTTGTCTTCTTCTTCTTTTCTTTGATATAGCAAATTCGACAGTAGGTCCGTCCAATACACGGGTCGCGAGCCGCAATTTGTGTACACGGCTCCTTTACTTACGTCATTAAGATTCTGAATATATTTTAGGGTATATTGTCGAGGCTGAACTTAAATTTGTCTTTGAGGCGCAAATACCCAAACAAACTGAATAATTATTTTTTTAATTAAAAGAGTATAGCAAATATTTTGTACAGATATTTGTATATTATTTATTTATGTTTTAAATTATGGTGTATAGGCCGGTACAAAGTTTGCGTTTTTGAATGATTTTAAAGAAACTTTTAAGAAGTTAATTATATATAATAAAAAAATAATGTTATCATAACTAATGTTGAATTTTTTTTAATATTAGCTCCACACCTGGCCCCGAGGAAAATAATTTCCTTCATGGCCTATGTCATCTTAGGGGATGCTGTGTGGAGAGTTTTTTAAGGCAAGGAAGGAGAGGATGTTCTGAGAAGGAAACAGGTATGAGGGGTGGAAAAGAATCTGGAGGTCAGTGGGTCCAGGAGTGGCGGACGTATGAATCCATCCCTTCAATTGCGGTGCAAGGTAATGGGTCGAGGGAATCTGGTTGGAGAGGTCAAACGACCTCCTCAACCAGTCCCTCTCGAACCGGCCGTCAGGCAGCAGATGGGCAGACACATCGGCCGCCAAGTCCTTGACAAACCTCACCCCATGAACCCGGGCACCCCTGCTAAGAAACCAAATGTAGGGAACCACTTGGGGTGACCTACGGAGAGAAATATAATGAAAAAGAAAATAAAAAGAGTAGAATTTTTAATCTATACACGAAAAATTTGTGCTCTTACGTAAATCGATCGTATGTACGAGTGATTTAAGTTTATGCCCATCAAAATATTTTCATTTTTAATTTTTTTTAAAATTATTTTATAGTTCATAATATTCTCATAGTAAATGGATTAATATTATTTTTTTAAATAATTATCATTAATTCACAAATAATTTTCAAAGTTGCCTCTAAAATCATTAAAAATTCAATTCTTTGATGGCCTATAAATTAAGTGGCGAAGGACTTTGATGGCCTATAATTTAAAACGCCAATAAATAAAGTAGTACATATTTCCTACTATTGGCTTGAAACCCAAATTTAATTTTATGTAAAAAAGGCAGCCCAAACGTTAAGTACCTATATAGTTACCTACATAGTCGATAGTTTTGAACGCAATAAAATATCGGTATTTATATTAAATATTAGTATTAAGCCGCCGCTATCCGAATTTTTACAGATTTCTTGCGTATGTCGCTTGAACATTTGAAGTTTTTTAGCTCTTAAAAAAATATATGTTATTTTGAAGATAATATCTATACAATCCCCACGCCGAAATGCATATTATATGAAATTCCCTCGATAGAAAAAATTGCAAAGTATGCTCCGAAAATTTTTATTTTCACGTCTTTATTTAACAATTAATATGTATGAAAAATTTCACAGTGTTTTTTTATGTTGTTTTAGACAACCCCTACGAGATTTTTGCTCTATTCTAAACGAGTGGTGTTTTATTAAACATTTTCACAATTTTCGCTTCAATTTTATCGTTTGAAATATTAGCGCGCTCTCTCCAATCTATCTTCTTCTTTTCGAGCCAGAATACGGCGGCTTAATGGAATGTATGTAGAGTAATTTTTCCACTTGCTTAATCATGTATTATGTGTACCAAGATTTACAAAAATATTTTAAAAATATATTTTCTGAAATAGATATCCAATTATAATTTATTGAAGCTATGTGGTCAGAGATGCCATGCAAATAGTTTTAAATTAAAAACCAGTTCACCGTTATTATCATTTTCGCCGGTAGATCCGAGATTTAAATTGTTTAGTGTCGTTACACCGATAGTTCAGAGGTGAAGTCGTTCTACAGCGGGCATCAGGTAGGCAGGTAGACACTAAAGCTAATATTTATTCGCAATCGATAGACCACATGACAATTTTACGACAGGTTGTAAATGCCAGAGAAGAGGACCTAACAAGGAGGCTCGATTACGTATGTCGTTTGTGAGATGGTGTAGAATATAATATATGTACAGCGATGAAAATATGATTATTTTACGTAAATTCATATTATTACTGATGTTACGTTCCTCCTGGCACGTTCCGATCTTCATTCAGCCTATAAAATAATATGACTTTTTTTCAAGAGTTTTATTTCACAAGTGCATTTGCTACTTATATTTTTAATTTATCTGCCACCGGTTCCGATGTATCTGATAATTATTCAATATCAATCTTAAAACAAACTTAAAATTATTCAAGGTATTGGTGATTTTATCCAAACCTAATAAAATCCAATCATTTCTGTACTAGTATTATTTTACGTTAGTTTTAAGATAGCACTAGGTAGCAGATAAATAAAAATTAATAACAAGTGTACATGAATTAGGAAATATCTTTAAATAGAAATATTCTTCGACTAGAAAACCTTAAAAGAGTGTGCTATGCAATTGTTCAATCTATATTACAATACGGTATTATAGGTTGGTGAGGAAAGCATGATGTTATTTTATATCCTCTCAAAATAGTTCAAAGAGATTGTCCTGAAAAAATCATCTTTATTTTCTACTGAAAAAATTCTTTTCAATATTCAATGTACCTACAATAGACAAAATATATAAAAATATTCAATACTACAAACTTTTAAAGAAATACAGCAAAATAACTTACTTTTCAATATTTCAGCAAAATATCAGAATAATATTAAAATCCCAAAATTTAATGCCAAGCACATTCAAAATACCTGTCTGTATCCAGAAATAACTTATTTCAACAAAAATTACATCTAAAATTTGTCGAAAATAATTTGATTGAATTGAATGAATTCCAACTTAAATTGAAAAGTTCATGTCTATCATTATTAATTGAAAAGTTCACGTCTATCATTATTATTTCTTTTAGATCTTGAATTTTTTATTTCTTTTAAATCTATTTATTGACGTAGCTTGAGTTTTTCTTACTTATCTTTTTGTTGATGTTAGCAATATTCTATTATTAACTTACTTACATGATAAAGTATAATTGAGCGTGAATTCCCTAACAAAACATAAGGGCTTTGTCTTTTTTTGGTGATGGAAGGCTATTTTTATATTCCTTTACAACACTGCATAGCATTTAAAAAAATGTTAATTGATTGTAAAAACATACAGATATTAAATAAATTTAAAAAAATGTGTAATAAATTTAAAATTTTTACATGTAAATGCCCAATAAATACAAAAAATAATATGAATTTGTTAGTTGTGCAATGACTTTGTGTTTAATCCGATTTAATGATAGGGGGTCAAACACGTTTGCGTTTTGAATTGTAAGTTAACCACTCGAGTAACGTAATGCTATATCTGTCACCAAATGACACACTCTCATAAAGCTCATTTTATATACATATATATGAAAGAGAGAACACCAAGCTTTATCTGTGCACTTAAAAGTTTACCATAGATGCTCTCGTATAATTTTACATAAACCCTTACAACGGAAAACCGTCTAGCAGTTCACCCGATCAAGCCTTGCCAAAAATTTTTTATACTTAATTATCTCTACATATTACAAATAAAAGTTCGCCGCCGCGTCTGTCTGTTCGCGATGAACTCAGAAATTACTGAACGGATTTTATAATTTGTCAAGGTTTTGTGTGAATTGGTTGAAATATATAATTAAAGGAGATTGTCTATATGTGGGGACGAGCGAGTAAATTAACAGATGGCGGTGTGATTTAAAAGGTTGGGTAACCGTCCAGAAGAAGGCGTTGTGTTTCAATAGCCACAGCAACGCGTGGCTGGGTCAGCTCGTTTTTGCATAAAACAGAAAAACGAAGGTATCTTTTTGGCCGCATGAAGGTAAGTACTATTATTGTCGTTTACTATTATTGGAATTTTATCGTCAGAAGAGTTCAGCTGTTTGCATTGAACTATAATAGTAATTTACATCATCTATAAGAGCTTACCTTTTACGAGGAATATGTGACCATCGACCTACGCGGAAAATTGAGAAAAGGATTTACCAAGAAATTATCATAAAATTTTGAGATTTAAGTTTTCAGGATCAACAATAAAGCCAAGCAAAACGCTAGGTTTTACACTTTACAACTAGCATCTACTTAAAAGGCCCATACACAATGGGCTAGGCCTTTTCATTGATGACGGGTGTTTTCGATGCTTTCAAGCTTCAACGATCCACATCGTATGGACGTTTAACACGATGCTTTTTTGCGTCCAGTTTTCATATGGGTGTCGACATATTTGCACGAATTCGGGAAGAAAAAAGTGCTGGTTTTTGGTGCTGGTTTTCGCACATTTTAATATGGCGGACATTATTTGATGTCTGGTTGTTTTACGTAACTATCTATTTTATGTGGAAATTTTGCATGTTTATTTCGTTTTATTTAAAAAAAATAACAAAAGAATGTAACATTACGAGTTTATTATTGGTTGTGACCGTGTAAGTCAGATACTTTCACATTATAATATACATGGTTTTGTATTTTTTATAGTCTCTTCTTCCTTGCACTCTCCCAACTCATTGCCTGGGTAGGCTGTTGGGGTCGGCTTTTCGCTTATCAGGCTATATCTTCTTCGGTTCTGGATATCGCTTTCATCCAGACCGTTTCTCTGAAATATTTTGGGGCATTCAGTCTTCCAGGAGTTCTTTGGTGTTCTTCTGGATGACTATCGATGAAGCTCCATAGGCATTGCGTGGTCTGGTGGTCTCCGTCTTATATGCCCATACCATCTCAACTGTCGTTCCTTCACCTTACTGTTTATGTCCTAGGATACCGCGAATGCGTGAACTTTTAACCCTGTCTTTTGGTGATACTCCTGCCGACCATCTAAGCCTTCGCATTTCTGCTGTTTTGAGTTGCCTGGAGTAGGAGCTGTACATAATGTACATAGTCCAGCATTCGGAGATATACATTATAGTGGGTCTATCGATAGTAGTTGATGCAACGGAAGTGTCTTAACGGAAGCAGAAACGGAAACAGATGTCAAAAGTAAATCTTAGCGGAAGCGGAAGTGTCAATAATATGAAGCAAAGCACAATTTTATTTTTTAAGATTTATTTAATTAAATTTTCATTTTGTACTTTTAGTACTCGAAATTAAACAGAGGTAAATTATATTTAATAAAAAGTAATTAACCTTTGAGTCTGCTTCGGTGTTCTTCATATATTAAACCAGCTCCACTAAATAATTGCTCACTGGCTACACTGCTGGGGGGGAGCTGATGAGGAACAAACTATTGGCAACAGATGGGGGTATTTGTGCGCATTTACTTTCCACCGGTTTTTTTCTCTTTCTTGTACTCCCAAAGGTGTGACTGTATCTCTAAAAATAAATTGTCACCATTGTCAGTTTTAGAAGAGTTCTCCTCCTGGTCTTCGTTTACACTGAACATCGATTCCAATATTTGTAATGATGATAATGATTTTGAAGTAGAAGGCTGCACTTCGATATCTTCAATCGCAAATTGAGTTCGGCTTCGGGGAAGGTACGCGATCATCATCTTGGATGGAATTGGATTGTCTGGTTCTAGTTCTAATTGTAATAGTGTTAATCGTCGCATTAAGTAATTTAGATTCAACCTGCTCTGTAATAATGCTGGTAAAAAAATGCGATTTATATCGCGGATCCAAATAAGTCGTGATAGTGTATTTATAATCTTCCACCAGGTTTCTTCCATTTAGAGTTCTGTTATGAAGTTTGCGGAACCGGAAGCGGAAACGGAAGTGAAAAAACTTGCGGAACTTCTGCAGAAGCGGAAGCGGAAGCAGAGTTCTGTTGCAACACTAATCGATAGACTGGAATATCTTTCCTTTAAGTTTTATAGACATTTTCGGGTCACACAAGATTTCTGTTCATCCACCCCATACCTATTCTATGGTCGACATTCTCTGCACATCCTCCGTTTCTGTGAATGAGTGAGCCCAGATACTTAAATTTGTCACAGTTGGCTAATGTTACTCTATCCAGATGCATCGAAGGAGTTACTGCATTTGTGTCTTCAAATGGCAAGTACAAATATTCAGGATTTTTTCTGGTAATTTTTATGCAAATTTTTTGACTGCATAGTACCGTCCCAAACTATATAGTTTGGTGACTTTATAGTTTCTTCCATGTGCGAAAATAATAATTGTTTGAGTAAAGCAAAGATTTTCATTGGGTCATCATTATTTCGATGGAGATCGTAACAAAGCATCGTTTAAAGTGCTCATTCAGAGCAAAAATCAAAAATCAGTAGGCATTGGAAAGTAGGAGGCGGGGTGCGGGGTTGGTCGGTTCCTCGGCTGAGTGACCAGTGACGATACGTGTTTGGAGATTTTTTTGTTGTTTGATTTTGAAGACAATAAATGTGAAAAGTCACTGAAGGCCAATACTGTAGGAAATTTTTTTTTTTTTTTTTTTTTTTTTTAATGTATTTTTGGGGTATGTTGTGAGGCTGAAGGTAGTAGGGAGGGGAAGGAGATAGGGAAGAGGAAGGTTGGGAAGTACCTGGCTATTCAGATATGGTCACTAAACACGGCTAAAGCCATTTTAAGCAACGTTTCAATTCTGAATGGTGGTCTTACACCAGGGCGATACTGATAGTATCTTCCACTCTGGAACGTGCCGCAAATATACTATATATTATTTTAAATGAATAAATTGTGAAATAACGCAAATTAATCAAATAAAATTTATTTGCGCACGCCGGGTTCGAACCCGCGACCTTCGGATTGTGAGTCGAGAGTCTTGCCTCGGGACCACGGAGGCCGTGGTCCCGAGGCATTTTTATTCCAAATTATGTCGGAAATCATTGGTTAAAGTAAATCAAGTACGTCCCTTAACATACGAAACTACTGAAAATGAAAAGTACCATTTCCACAAAATGTGACTTGAAGGGTTTTACGAAAACATAGTTAATATGTAAACGATTTGTATGTTTGTAGATTCTGGTACCAAGACTAACAATAATTAACTAACAATAGCTAACGTACCAAGACTAACAATAATTCCATACTGGTGTGGAGTACAATTTGTTCAGATATTTGATATATTTTGAGGTTAATTCACACGTGATTTCTGAAGGCATAATAAAATGAAAATTGCATCACAAAATAGCAGATCTCGGGTCACAAGTCATTAGGTACCTGTTCTCCCACGGGTAGTGGCTATCATAAGCAGGCATACAGTACGAATCCCGAGTGTTATTGGAAACGGTAACTCAGACAATTTCACGATCACTTTACGAACGTTCGGTGTCAGCTCAATCATTAACCTCTGCGATTTCCAGGCATTTGAATATATAAAGTTTACACCATAAACCCTCAACTATTATTATAGTCCTTCGTAAACCTAACACACTCCCTAAAGTTCGCAACTCAAACATGAATAATATATTATATTATACTGTGCTTTAAAATTATATTATGTGTATTGTATGATCACCTTACCTACTATAAACTCGACTACCTCGAACTACATTAAAATAATATAACGCCCTAAAGATGAAGTAAATACACTTGCAATCAAGATTATAAATTGCGTTATAATTTTATTATATGATTGCACTTTATCGCCCGTATCTCGTTATTAACTGTCATATAGCTATTCAATACATCTGTCTTGATAATCTATTAAAAAATTATCCGTAGTTATTACGCATTCACTTGCAAATGTGGGAATGGAACATTGTTTAGTAGAAATAAATACAGAAGTTTAATAAAAATAAATGAAAAATGAGAAAATTAAAATAAAAAACACGAGTCAGCTAAGTAGGTAGGTACCTACGTCCTACGTACAGTACCTACTTACGGGGAGAAATAGGTGTAGAAGCTTAAAAAAAAAAATTCTTTCATATATCGATATAAAACGTACAAAATAATGGTAAAAAATCCTAATAAATTTTCACGTTCCTGAAAAAAAAAATTCTATTTTTTTTATGAGGAGTGAGGTTCGAATAGAAGAAACACTTCTAAAAAAAAACTTTATGATTTTTTTTACATGAAACGAGAAGCAAGCAATAAGATTACTTTGTTTAGTTCAGGGCGAATGCATCTCCTATCCTTATCCTATTTTCAAAATTTTCTGCAAAAAATAATTTTATGTCACGGTAACTCAAGAACGGGTTACTTTTGGAATAACAAAGTTCTATGAGTTAATTTTTTGAAAAATTGATTTCGAGTGTAAATTGTGACCTCCGGGGGCTCTAGCATGGTGAAATCGATAACTTTACAATATCGGATCGTTAGGAGTAACTTCCGATGATTTTATATCGATATCCCTAGCACAGTTTTACTGTTGATAGCCAAACTGATATTGGTGGGGAATAAATTAGAAATTAATATACGCTGGCAACACTGGCGGATCTGTCCATAAATTTACATTCAGAAACGTCAAACGCCAGTCAAATACGTAAAAATATGAATAATTTGGCAATGTTGAATTGAAATACAAACCTAAATATGCATTGGCAGTCCGCATTTACTTTTTGACACTATACGGGAGTTTATTTATTTATTTATTTGTTTGAGACACAAACAGGATATTTAAACAACATTATTTTGGTTTATGTAAAACAAATTAAAATACAATTATAAGTATCCCTAGACTAATGTGTCTGCAGTGATCACATTTGCATATACACTGACAAATGAAAAACATATTTTTATACATAACTTTAAAAAAAAACTTAAATAGAAAATTTGAAATACTTAATAAACTAGTTAACAAATTGGCAAATGAAGATTTTTTTTTTTAATATTATTAATATCTTAAAATCATGGTTTGATAATAGCTTACTCACACTTAATGCAATAAAAAACCACTTATTTTCCTTACAGAAAATACCTGATCATAAAGTTGATATTGTGATCCACGATGAAAAATGTGATAATGTACTTTGTAAACAACATAATCCTGTAAGTAACTCTTCTTCCGAAATTAAATATCTCGGTGTGATCATTGATCAAAACCTGACGTGGAATAGCCACATTTCAGAGCTGGTGAAGAGAATAAGGAAATGTATATATATATTTATTTGTTAGATAGAAATATTTTAAATGTAACAATAATCAAAAATGTGTACTATGCACTTGTTCATTCTTTACTTATCTATGGAATTATAGGTTGGGGAGGATCTTACAAAAACAATCTAAACGTTAATTAGTTAATCATTTCTTTAGTCGTATTTCAGCCGCTTAAGTTTGTCAAAATTCGAACGGAATAATTTGGTCGCGTCTTAGTTGAATTATGAAGTCTATGGATCGCGTATACGACTTCTTTCAATACAAAAATCTTCGTTAGTTCAATACGTTCATTAAATAAGCCAGTGATGTTGACGGTCGTCCAATAAAAAATATTTTTCATTTTTGTAATCATTAGATCAAGCATCAGCGATTTTACTAAAATCTATATTTAAGTCTGTATTTCTAATGATATTACAATGATTGTCTTGTCTTCTATTTCATATTAAATATTGTAGTACTTTTATTTCTATATAAATTGCGCCTTCTCTCGCAGGAGTTCCTAATGAGACAGGCCAAATACATCACCAATATAATTTAATTAATAAAGATGAATGAATATAAAAAGAAGCTTGGATGGGAAGTGGGAACCCAAAGCTTTGGACCGTTTGACCAACGAATAAACTAATACAAAGTTAGATAATATGGAATTATTTGAGACAATGATAACCATTCTAATGCGAAAAAATATCAAAAAGAAAAGACAGAAAATGAATTGGTCGCATCTGGAAATTGAACCCAGAACCCTTGCCTTGCCGGGGCAGTGCTCAGACCACTGAGCTAATTCGTTTAGTTAATTTGTTAGTTAATAAGGGGTCATCCATTAATTACGTGATTAACCCCCTCCCCTCTGGTGATATGTGGTGAGGTTTTAGACTACCCCCCCCCTACACCCAAAATCACGTGTATTTTTTTAGTTTTTTTTTTTGAAGATAGGAAGGAATGAACATTGGTCTTGAAGAGACCCATGTTGTAGGAAGGAGGAAACACAGAGGCCGGCAAATCGTTCCACAGCTGAGCTGTTGAATACAAAAACGAGTCGAAGAAGCGACCAGTTCTCATGTGACAAATAATGTCAACCGTGTTCACATGTTGGGCACGCGTTTGGTGTGTCTCCCGACTATTCACCGGTGCCGAAGGGATCAATGATGCTAGTTCCTCAGAGCATCTTCCATTGAAATACCGGTAGAACAGGGATAGCATTCCCACCGACGCACAAAGCAGTACAAAGTATATTGAAATTTTCACAATATTATCTTTAAATACAGGTATAATCTGATTAAATTTTGGAAAATTAAGCATCGTGATAAAAATGTCCAAAGGTGGCAGGTTGTTTTTGACTGGCATAAGAATAATAAATGGAGGTGTAAAAAAACATATATTTGTACATGAATATATTTAATAGACATGGTACTCGGAATCTGAGTATTGTCTAGTGAATAAGCATCTTGAAAGTCAGCTGTAGGCACTGTGCTTTGTTGAAGATCAACGTATTCGGCGTCAAAATCACAGACTTACTGGCGACTGGTGAGCCGAGCGGTTGTCGCAACGCGCGGGGAAATCGTTGCCTGGCAACGGTGAGTCAAGGCCATGCGCCGCTGTTTGGTTTAGAAATCGTGCGTTTAACGAAAAATAAATACACGTGATATATCTCATTATATCCCCCCCCCCCTTCTTGTGATATTTCGTGATTATTTCCAACCCCCCCCCCCCCTTTCGAGCCTCACGTGACACCTAAGTAAAAATTGTTAGTACATAATATAGAATTTTATTCTAATGTGCCTGTATACCTAGTTTATTTGTTTTTTTATTCACGCATCCTCTGCATTAATATAAGTTGTTGCGCATGCTCAGTGTGTATTGGCCGCACGAGAAACTGACCCTTGAATAATTAAATTGACCCGCCAATGACGGGCAGAGATGCCTCCATTGTCCGTGTTCATTATCTCCCTTCATAGAGCTCGTTTTAGATTTAGAGGAGGCTGGCACCGCACACCGCACACTCAGATTTGATTGAAACTTGAATCCTAAATGTATTTCAATGTTGGTACGTACCCAAAGATACGAAAGTTCGCATCGATTCATCAAAATTATTTTATTACGTAAAATCTGTATATGTGTGGGCTCTTTGAGTTTTGGAGATATACATCTCATATTGAAGAGAGTGGAAAACTTCAAATATTATTTTTCTTTTATATTATTTATAGTTAGCATAATAGACAGACAAACCTTCCAATAATAAACAACACGTAAAAATAAAACAAAACGTGTAAAATAACAACAACAAAAACCAGAGACAATAAAGTTTGGGTGAAGTGAAGTCATCAATTCCAAGATTCAAGATTCGAGAAATTTTGTTCTGGGGATGGTGTAATAGGTAATTGACACATTCGCACAAGAGGTTGGGAGAAGGCTAAGTTGATTCTTTGTAAAGGAATATGGAAAGTTTCTGGATTTCTTTGTAGAAGGTGATAGATACCATTTTTGATTGTGGTCAAGAAAGAAGATTATTCATAGTTGCTGATAAAACAAATTTGAAAAGAAATTTAAAATCATTTTTGTCACGACGTAAATAAACGTTTCTTATTTAAAATATTCGAGGCATTTCTTATGGCACTGCAAGCAGTGTGGACAATCTTAACCATAAAGCATAAATTTGTATCCTGCAGTAAGCTATGGGGTCCTGAAATTTGTACAGCTTACTTTGTCTGGAATTTCAATGTCAAAGCAACTATTTTTAGTCCATTTCCTGTGGAGTTATGGAGGTTTGAATTGTCCAATAACAGATTAGAAGTACCAACTACTTTCCAACCTTCTCCGTATCCTCCCACTATATATAGCCTCAAAACGTTCATCACATGGGAAAGCCACTGTGTCACTGACTCTGGGCAGTTGGGACGAAAAAGAACCAATCCAACAACCCAACAACCCAACAGGAATAAGTTTCGAATTCGTTCCGTTCGACTGCTGTTCCCATCTTGTTACCCCCGGCACATGTATAACATATCCAGATTATAAAAACCTAACGGTAGCGAGAAAATGTTGCTTGTGCATTAATGGAGGACTTAGCTATCAGAGAAATGTCTGGGAACCCTACGACGTAGATAATAGACCAATACTACAGCGGACGAATTAAACCAATAACTTTAATAAAAGAAACTACTTTAATAAAATTCATCGAAGTTCCGAAGAAGAAATTGCCACTAATAAAATTTCACGTAATTTCAGTTGTTAAATGTTGGCTTGGCTCGTCACTGAGAACGTGAAACATGGTCAGCAACAACAGCTACATCATAATTTAAAGATGGGAGTCCTCTGACGCTAACTAAAGCCGACACGGTGCCCAGTGGCCGCCACCAATTATTCCATTATCTTTTTCAATTAAATAATTGAGCGGGTCGGAGAGCGAACTGTCCCATAATATGAGCCTATACAATGTGCGCAACTACTGTACAGAAGTTACAATGTACAGAAAGTGTATATTATACATTCATAATATATTGTACTGACACTGGACTTGGTTAGGTATCGCACTGGCCGGACAGTGGCCGACAGGCCCATTGTTTGGGTTTTTACCGACCCCAAGAGAAATAAATTTATATTTTTAATTTAAAATATTTGTCTAGCTTGCCGGATACCGCTTTTCGCGAGTCTATTTTAAAATAACATGTAACACAGTACAAGAGCCCCAACTTCCCGGAGTCAGTGCGAATGTGAACATGAACGGTAGAATCCATCGATATATAATAACAATATATTAGCCCTCTCATACCTAATTTCAATCTAAAAATAATACCACCTAAGAATAATGTCATAATACAACTCTCGCTTCGAAAGCCTGTTTATAAAAAAATAGTATCCTACGATGTAAAACGGAGCAAAAATTTCTGCAGCTTTTGAAAATTTACGCAAAACCAGCGAAGATAGTTCATTTTGTGGCAAAAGTGTTGTAATTTATTGGGTGATGTAGTTGTGTCGTTAGAAAGAAATGTAAGATTTTTATCAATTGTTATCGATACGCCGCGCCGCGCGTTAGAAATATTCTTCATAAGCGATTCGCAAAATAAGGGGTTATTTGTTTCCCAAAATCAAGAGTTCTTACATCATGTCCCTGAGGGAGAACACGGTATTAAGAGTTAAGACTTGGGTCTTTTTTGTTTGTGATTATGAATTTCAAGTACCCGGAACTGGTGGAATAATGGCGTCTCCAATTCAGAGTATGTTATGAATCTGATGGAAATTTCGAGTCGAAGTAGATGGGGAGAGGAATTCGATACCTACCCGTATTTTCAGATCATAATTTCTTTCGATTCTTAATTGTGGTTTTTTCACCAGGGTGATATTGAGAGTATCCATCACTCTAGAAGTTTGAGCAAATATACTTACGATGTGTTATTTACAGAGTTTGAACAATTCATTAAATTTCCGTGTTAAAAATCAAGTTCTGCAAAGTTCTACTCAAATGTTGTTATTGTTTTATCATGGGACAGTCTTTTAACAGTTTTTTTTTTACATTAGCTCGACACAGGAGGACCTGCGGAAAACAATTTCCCTCGAGGCCTATGTCATCTTTGAGGATGCTGTCTGGAGGGTCTTTTGAGGGAAAAGAAGAAGAAGAAGTTCTGAGAAGGAAAAGTTGTAAAAAAGGAGAGGATAGGAAAAGAAGGAGAGGATGTTTTGAGAAGGAAAAGGTGGGTAGGATTCTGGGGGTCAATATGTCCAGTCCATGATGGACAAATGAATCCATCCCTCCCACTGCGGTACAACGCGATGGCTCGAGAGAGTCCGGCTGGAGATATAAAAAGACTCAATCAACCAACCTCATTCGATCCGGCCCGCCACACAGTAAGCGGGCAAACGGACGTGCCGCCAGGGCCTAGACAAACCTCACCCCATAAACCTCACAGAACTTTGATAATAACAGAACATGAATAGGACTGTCGCAGAATTTTAACTGAAAATTGATGAAGCGTTCAAATTCTATGAAATAATACTTGGAAGAGTTATTTCAAAAAATTTGAACATTTCATCAAATATTAGAAGTTCGTTTTCACTTCCTGTGTAACTTCTATTCAAGCTCTGTTATTATATCATTATAGGCCATAAATATGCTTCATAAAACTGAAATAATCACAGAACTTGAATAAAACTTACACAAAACGTGAAAATTAATTTCAAATATTTGAAGCCATTTTTTTTAAAGAAAGACAAAAATTCCCGGGTTACGAATAACCCAACAATGTTTGAAAATCTCCTACTACCACCACACTAAGCGGGAAAAGTTGCTTGTGTCGTAAAGGAGGACTTAGCCAGCCGAGGAATCGAACACGCGACGCCCGGGTGGGACCCAAACGCGATGTCCCCTCAGCCACTGACCGGTTATTAAAATTATGTTTTAAATTAACACGCGCACCTTAATGTATTAAATTTAAACCAATGACCTCATCGATATGGAGAAGCTAAGCTTAGCATATGCCCAAATTACAATTCTATCACTCAATCCATTCAGTGAGTAAAGCCTCCATGACATTAAGCGAGTTTACAAGCTACTATCTGGGAAATTCACTTAGTTATCAGTTAGTAAACTCGCTCAGTGTCATCGTATTACTATCTAACTGGCTGATCGTGGACAATCTACGAAACAAGTTGAAAGGTGGTCAACTTTGCTCGCTACTCGCCAGCGTGTGCCTCAAGATGGCGGCCCACGAACAGCTGATTTTGTAACTGTCAGAATAAGTTCTCGCGGGATTCGTTATTCTCGCTGCTGGCTAGCGTGTGGCGCTAGCTGCGAGCTCAAGTTTTCTACAAATTGTCGACAGAATTGGTTCGCGCGAGAGTCGTTATTTTAGCTGTCATCGTGACAATCTCACTCGCCGATTCACACGCTTTTAAACTGTAATCGAGGCTTAAGTACATTTTATTAATATGCGCGTGTGATGCTGATCATTGCACACTGACGTCTATTAATGTACTTCCCTGGATGCATTTCGCATCGCGTCGTATGAATATAAATAATATACATTAAAATAATTCATTTACATACATAATGTCAGGACTGGAATATGAAAACAGACTATTGGTCAAAGACGAGCCGCCCCTGCGTTAAGAACGGATTATGGTTATTGATTACTTCGTGTGAATTAAATATATATGGTCAATTCAATTAACGATCCTAATTCATAAACATCAGTTGCCTTCAATGCAATTACGTCTTAGTCTTTATTAGCTTTACAAACCGGTTTCGCCCGGCAATTCAATTGGAAACTGTGACGTAATATTTAATTGTATTTTTGAAACTTCTCTAGTAATTTAATTAAAACTGTGGGTAAATAAATAAAAACACACGAATTAGATTAAAACAATTTAATGTCTCACGTTGTTTTGGAAAATTCAACTGAAGCCTCATAAGATAACCATTTTTGGGTAAGGGAACAATTTATTGGATAACCAACGGCCCTGACATAGGTTCGCTACGTTTGGTGACTTAGCAGGGGTGCTCGGGTTCGCGTGCCGCCAAGACCTAGATTTGTCTAGGTCTTGGCGGCACGTGCGTTTGCCCACCTACTGCTTGGCGGGCCGGAAAGGTTGAGACTGGTTGAGGGAGACCTTTTTTCCTTTCCAGCCGGACTCTCTCGGCTCATTGCCTTATACCGCAGTGTGTGGGATGAATTCATACGTCCGTCACTCCTGGACACTCATTGACCCCAGTTTCTTACTCACCTCTCATACCTTTTTCCTTCCCTGAATATCCTCTCCTTCCTTTCCCTCAAAAAGAGCCTACACACAGCATCCCAAAAGATGACCTAGACTCCGAAGGAAATTGTTTATCTCAGAGCTTCTTGTGTGGAGCTAATGTAAAAAATAAACAATTTTTTTTTTCTTGTTAATTTATCACAATGAAATACATCTTTCAAAGCTACATAGCTTATTATGTTAATGATGTGGCAATCTGAAAATAGTTGCATTAAATTTTTGTCAGTAGAGTTACGTAAATTTTATTACGCCAGAACTCACAGCTGTATTGTCTTCAGATAAACTGGTCTCCGCTTGTTCACAGTCTTTGCACAGTATTTTGCAAAATACTGTATATTTCTAGACGATGTTCGAATTTTTAATAAACATGTTGATAAAAACACTAAATATTTTTAAAATGTATCTAAATGATAAAATTTACCGACCTATTTTCCTCTTCATTACTATTTTATTGACGCCATTCGAATTCTTAATTTCATGTATTCAGTATAGCCATTAATTCAGCGTAAGATATGACATTACGTCACGAAATAACATTTCAAATTAAATATTATTATTTAATTATTGAATAACATTGAACTTGGACATTATAAATCGAGGTGTGAACGAGGCATTACACCGGGAAGTCAACTTGCTTCGAGCAACGGCCGCTAGATGTCTCTACTGGATGTCCTTGTCAGCGCCAAACAAGTTCCGAATACAAAATGACCGCCTGGAAAAGTTATATAGGAAAAACAACAGTCGTGGAGTTACATATTTATGGCCATTCATGCTTCCTTGTTTGTTTTTTTATATCTTCCGACACAATGTTATTTTGTAATTGTAGCTATTTATGACGTAAAACTGCGACAATATTGTAATAATGGTATACAACATAATATTAAATAATAAGAGGATTTTTTTTATTATTACAATGAATCTCGAGGTTAAGCCTATTAAAGTTGTGTATGACTGTGCCAAATATGGCGACCCGACATTTGATCGTTCATCTCCCGACAGTTGGCCCTCCGAAATTAAAAAATTATATTTTAAGTGCATTATTTACCGATTTCAAACCTAAAATCGTCTTTAAAAATACGATTAATTATAAGTTGGTATGGATGTCGAACTAATTTATTTACCAGGTCGATATTTTGTAACGCTGGTGTATACAGTATAAAGATCTGCATTTCACGATTGCTAGGCGCATCATGATCTGCCTGCTTTTACGATCGGCCTACGACGTATACACGACATCTTGTGAAGTAGTTTGGAAGCTTTTATATATGCCACAGTTAGTTAGTTTAAAAATAAATTAACACGCTTCTAAATCACATATTTTAGTTTTTTCATTATTATTGTGACAGCAGTTTGGGGTTCCTAGCCATTTTCGAATTGTACATTTTCAAACTGATCTGTTTTCAAACTGTAAACAAAAAAACAATAAGAATAAAATAAAAATTCGAGGGCAGTTTACACGCGATAGAAGTGGAACTTTACCAAAACAATCTCAACCAATACTTTAAAAGGGAGGTCATAATCCAAGCGACCAATGAGCGCAGACCTCGCGTAATTTCCGTTTCATATGTCAACCAATAGAAGCCTTTAGAAGTGACATCATTATCAAAGCGGCCGATGAGCGCAGTTGATGCATCGCAGGTGCAGTAATCGTCATTTCCGTTTCATTCGAAATCCAAATCACAGCCGTGCTATAGAATTTTCACTTCAAAAATGTCATGTGATATGATATTTCGAGTAAGTAATTTAATAAAAATCACTATTAGTGTACATAGGTTTCTGTTTTATAGTACTGCGATTGTCTCTTCAATGTAACGTGAAAAATGTAACTAATTTAAAAAAAAAACTGAAAACGTAACAATTAAAAAAAAAACTGAAAATGTAACTAATTTAAAAAAAAAAAAACAAAATTAAAATTTCAATAAAATATCTAGAAATATCAAAAATAAATCAAAAAAATAGATTTAAAAAATTACCACAGGAAAAACTTTACATTTGCTGGGGCCTAACGGCAAAAACGAAAATAAGAATATATTATTACATAATTAAGAATGTTAAAAATAATGGTAAAACAAAAATGTTATAATGACGTCCTTCTCTAATAATTATAAGAATTAAGTTACCCGGTGGAAGTTGGAAGGCATAATACCATTGTAAATAGTTTGACATTGAGTTAAGTAAGCACTTTATAATTTACAGAAGAGGAAGCTAAATAATAATGCTACTTATTCTGCTTCCTTGTTAAAAAATAAATAAAAAAATACTATTTTAACAGCAAAAATTAAGCAAGTATTAGCTGACTAGTGGGTACCCATCCATTTTATTATGATGTATAATAAAATGGGTGGGTATTTACGTACTGGTACTCGTATTTACGTACTGGTTACTTCTGGTAGCAGTCCGCTTGTAAAAATCATTGAAGCAATAGGAATGGAGCCAGGGCTGGGCAGTATTTGAATTACTTTTAATTGAAATACGTATTTGAAATACAAATACGTATTTTGTATTTGTATTTCAATTACTTCCTAAAAATTTATTTTGTAATTGGTATTTCAATTACCTGATGCTGAGGTTTGTAATTTGTATTTCAAATACTTATGCCTTCAAAATACATTTTCAAATACAATTAGCGATCTTAATTATGATAATGAAAAATAAACTGACATAGTTAATACATAGACTAAAAACGCTAGAATCCAGAGCAATATATGTTAATATTTTAAGTTGACAACACTATACGTCAAAGCAAGTATCTTGTCAATTGTCTTTTTTATCGTTTCGTGGTATTTATTCATGAAGACGTTAGTTAATTGGTAATTGATAATGGATGATAAAATTCCGTCAAAACCACAAAACTTTACAAGTGGAGCGGAGATGAGATGTGTCTTCTGAGCAATATGATCGGTCAATTTTTGCATATCTCTGTTTCACTCTTCTTAGCTTTGCTTCTGTGGAAACGCACCCTTAGATAAGCGCACTTACAACAATTTATTGCAACCAAAGGTTCTACCAAAACCAAATGTATTTTGTAATTTGTATTTTGTATTTGAAATAATAAAAAAATGGTTAAAACTACTGTATTTTGTATTTTGTATTTCAAATACACGACTTGAAAGTATTTTGTATTTCGTAATTTAAATACATGCGAAAAAGTATTTTGTAATTTGTATTTTAATTACAGCAAAGCATGTATTTTGCCCAGCCCTGAATGGAGCGTATGACTTTTTTTAAATAATACAATCATAATAAATGGATATTATCCAAGGTGGACATTTTCAATTCCAAACTTACCAAAAGGGGTACATAAAAGAGTATTTCTCTGATGTTTCATGAATATGTTATATGAATATGTTTCTTATGTTTATACATATAATTCTGTCATGATTTGATTTATATGTACAACCTAGCTTTTTATGGACACCAATGTATTGATATTTTTATGTTTTTTGTAAATTTTAGTTTTATACAATCTTTTGTTTTATATAATTTTTGGTTTCATATTCCTGTATTATAAATTTTATTATTTCTAATTTTTTATTATGCTGTTTAATCAGAGGTAAAGTCACAAGGAGGAAATCCAAAATTGGTTTTATTTTGGCTATACAAACATGTACAAACTGAAAAAATGTAAATTATCGATTTCCCGAAAATAAATAAATACATAATTTGAATCTCGCCGTTTTTGTAAAAATCACCGGAGGGGCGCTGTACAAAAGTGACTTCTTAGGGCTCTATTGAAGTATTTAGATCAGATACAGAAAATGTTCTTGACTGACAGGTGGTCACTTCTGATAAACACACCTCATATATTGTATCTCTTATGTCCCGCTAAGCACTTGCATACTGCTTACTAACAACGTATGCAGGGACACTGGAGGTCTAGATTCGTTCTAAATTAAATGTAGCTTCGTTCTTTCAAAAAAATTAGAGTTCTTGCGAGAGCCATGAAGGAGTAACCATCTGTTATTTATACCTGGGTGGGTATGTGGTGGATAACCTCCAATGATAAACACACCTCCATTTTAGATAGTCCAAGCGTGGAAAAGATGCAACTTTACACGCAGGGGACACCATAATAAACACACTGGAGTTTGTATTTTTTTACATTAGTTCCACACGGGAGACCTAGAGGAAGATAATTCCTCTCAGGACCTACGTCATCTTTGGGAATGCTGTGTGGAGGGTCTTTTTATAAAAGGAAGGAGAGGAAGTTATGGGAAGGGAACAGTTTTGAGGGGTGGGTAGGAATCTCGAGGTCTAGGTGCTTTTCAGCTCTTTTCAAATTGTAATAAACTGACAAGCTTAACAACATGGTAGTTGTCCTCTTCTTCTGATCACAATTTGCTCATATGCTGAAATCTTATAATCGAATCGGCATTCAACGGGAACAACTGTCTAAAAACAAAATGGAGCTGACTGGTCATTTGATAACTTGTCGCACGTGAATTTCTGCGAACAATTCATCAAATTAGTTCTGTAAAATTTCGATTCAAATTCTATTATTGGCCAATTTTTCACATAACTGAAAAATATCAGAACTTGATAAGAACTTTCACAACTTAGAAAATTAAGCTTAAATTTATGAGGATAAGATGTGTGATTTGTACGACATAAATCAAATAAGCATTAACACTGTACTTAGAAGTTTATTATAACAATTTACATTCGTACCATTATTTATATTTACAAAATATTTGTAAGGAACAGTGATCAGTTGCGATTTGGGAGCTGTTACGTCGTCGGCAGTTCAGAACAGAATGGTTCCTCTTATTTCGAACCGGCAGTCGGTGACTAGGTGAAAATATTATAAGATCGCTATTGGCTTGCGAGAAGCCAATAGGAATGATTCCGCAATTCAAAATAGCTGCCACAACAATTCTGCTCTATTCAAATTCCGGTAATAACGCTCCATTCGGTAATTTTCTGGGAATAATGCGCCGATTGTTTCACAGCACTTGAATAATAACAGAACATGAATAGGACTTTCACAGAACTTGAATATAAATATTGAAATTTTATAAATTTTTCAAATCTGTGAAACATCCCATCCTTATATTACTAAATATAAATAAAATGCATTTCTACTAAAAAACGTATTAAAGTTATATTTTTAAGCTTTTTCTATTTTAAGTAATAAATCTAAGCTTACCTCCTGTGTCTGTAGGACTGTCTGACATTGTAGAACTCAATTTTAAGTTTTTGTTTTTGTTTTGTTTCAAGTATAAATATTACTTCATCGTTCATTGCACAAGAAATTTGCAGAACTGGTGACAAAAAAAAACATTACAGTGGTTTGCGCTAGAAATATGCAGATTCTGGGGTTTGAACTAAGCAAGTCCATAAGGAAAACATGATTGTAAATAGGAAGCATAACACTTCTTGGAAATGTGTGCACTGTACACTAACAAAATGACTTCACGATAGAATAAACGATTAATTATTAATCTAATTTGTAATGTAAACGATCGAGTTGATAAAAGAAGTATTTATTGCTATTGTAAATTGATACTTCTAGTAAATTTGCTAGGTAAGTACGTAACTAATGTAAACAATGTAAAAAAAACATATCAGAATGTGTAATTCACGGTAGAAGTGAATCTAGAAAGTCGCTAGGTGTCGCTTTTATTTTCTTTTGCCTATTAATTTCAAAGTGGTTTAAAGATTGGATATTGATTTCACAAAATAAAAACGTTTTTTTGGATTTTGTAGGATTCGAACCTCTGTTCGCTTGATGTCAGTCGTTCTGGCCGCTGAGTCTTTTCGGGCGCCTTGCCCACTGCGCTATGGGAGTCACGCGCCAAGGGGCGAATTAACCGCATTATATTAGAACCGAGTATTTGTGTAGAACTGAGTTGTGACGCATTTCCGTTTCATCCTAATTTCAAATCACTAATGGCGCTAAAGAAGTTTCACTTCAAAAAAAATATATATATAAAAAATAAATAAAAAAAAACTAAGCAGGCACTCTCAGATTATTGCAGATGCCGGTTGCAGAATCTAAATTAGTATATGAAACATTAATTTACATTACGCATCTAGTTCCAACCAACTTAAAATAATATTGCAAAATATTGCCTGATTAATATATATTTTCTTTAAAAAAAAAAGAAAGACAAACATTCCCGGGTTTTTTTTTTTTTTTTTACAGTTAATACCGCACAAAAGTCCAAACTGCTCCCATCTGGAGCCAGTGAGACTATGGCATCCCCAATCGGGGTATGTTGTGAGGCTGAAGGTAGTGTGGAGGGGAAGGAGATAGGGAAGAGGAAGGTGGGGAAGTACCTGGCTATTCAGATCTGGTCACTAAACACGGCCAAAGCCATTTCAAGCAACGTTTCAATTCTGAATGGTGGTCTTACACCAGGGCGATACTGATAGTATCTTCCACTCTGGAACGTGCCTCAAATATACTATATATTATAATAAATTGTGAAATAACACAAATTAATCAAATAAAATTTATTTGCGCACGCCGGGTTCGAACCCGCGACCTTCGGATTGTGAGTCGAGAGTCTTGCCTCGGGACCACGGAGGCCGCCAAATAACCTGTCAATATTCTTCTAATACCATCGCAGCAAGCGGAAAATGTTGCTTGTGTCGTGACGGAAGACGTAACCAGCCGAGGAATCAAACACTCGACGCCTGGGTGGGACCCAAACGCGATCCCAACTCAGCCACCGATCGGTGGCTATTTATATTTGTTATTAACTTGCGGGAAATAAAAATTCATAATGTCCATTTACAATTAAAAACGACGATTATTTTAAAAGTTCAGGAGTATGGAATCCTTCAGATATTTTTTAAGCAGATCGCTATTGAAGATTGTTGCATGACAGTCATTGTTACATGCCCCCCGGCATACTTATATACAATATGCAGTCGGCTTAGGGAAAGTATGGTACACCTAATTACACAAAATATAATCGAGTGACCCCTAGGGGATGTGCAGAGAGGATATAACGCCGAATAAAAAAGTGGAAAACATATTTTCATTCAAATGCATCAAGGAAAAGTACTACAGGTAAGTACAACAAATCGACACTGTATATAAATTCGTTTAATATTCATACCAACTTATTATTAAGGTATTTTACGTATGAAATTGGTGAATAATGTTCAAAAATTCTAATTTTATAGTAAATATCATTTCGGGGGTCAATTGTCGGCGGATCAACTGTCGGGTGTAGTAGTCCCAGAGAGATCATACGTGACGTCACCGACGACCGTCCTAAAATCCATAGATAAAAATTTGCTGAAATTCTGTCACGCATTGTATGAAAAAGATAAATATGTACATAACAAACTGGAATTATGACGTCACGTACGTCCCCTACCTGGCACCACTATAAGTAGTGTTGGTATTGAATTGTGACCGGCGCGGCCGCGTGAAGAGTAATTTTAAATCGATTGAAATAATTGAGATTTTCAATGATTTGAATAAAGAGATTGTACTCGAATGCTTTCTTCAATTATTAAGAATGTACATGAGTGTTTAACCATACATTGATACATGAAATCAACCGCTAGACTACGGTGACTAACAATTTGGGATGCCGCTTTATGGAGTTATCGCTGATTGAACAATAATCCATTCATACGAGCTGCCTCTATGGCAAGTGTCCAGTCGGGATTCAGATCAGTGCTTTGTCCACTCCGGAAGACAATCTCAGCATCCCAAATGGGAAGATTGGTCCTGTCCAGCTTCCAGGAAGCGATTAACTCGTTACGGTGGCCGCATCATCGCAGTTTCACAACGAGAGATGAAGAGAAGATGGAACGGCAAAGCCCTGCGACACCAAACGGCTAAGTGATTAAGCGTGTGTGAGAAAATGACATAACTGGCGTGAAAAATCAATAAAAAACGCAGCAAAGAAATGGAAAATTTTGTTTGATTGCCCATTTTTGTGGTGTTAATTATAGAGAATAGACAAACCTAAATACTGGATCAAGTGTCGAGAAATTTAGTATTTTAAAACTTTCTGGAGCTCTAGCACAGTGAAATCGATAACTTTACAATATCGGATCGATAGACGTAACTTCCAACGATTTTATACAGATGTCCCGATCACGGTTTCACCGTTGACAACCGAACCGATATTGACAGGGAATAAATAAGAAATACAAAAACGCTGGCAACATTTAATGCTGCATTTATGCTGGTCATATTTTAACCACTTTCTCAAAGATAGAAATTGGACTCGTCTCAGTTGAAGTACTTATGTTTGTGGAACGCGATTACGACTTGTTTCAATGCTAAGAGCTCCGTTAGTTGAACTCGTTCATTGATAAGCCAATAATTTTGCATAACGACATTATCCAAATAAATGCGTATATTGACAGTTAACCGAAACATATCTGATGCCATGGAGGCTGGGCTAAAATTTATCAATCGTCGCACGGAATATCTCTTACCAATTTGTTGACCGTGATCGCAAATATTGATAACTAGATTGATATTGATAAATGCTAAACCTCCTGACTATTTCTGATCCAACATCAAATAGGATTCGGCACAAGAAGAAAGCAAAATGTTTTAAAGTGATTTTAAAATTTCCAGAAAGAAAGTATGTACTGATTTTGTAAATATAGAATGAGTAGGATAGAGGAAGTTTGGGAAAACCTTACTTATTAGATCTACAAAACTAAGCATAGCTAAAACTGCTCAAACGTCGATTTCTGAAATGTGGTTTTTCATCAAAGCTTTGCTAAAAGTTACTCAGGAGTTTCAGGACAGTGAGACATATTATCAGAACTTAACTACGTAGTAACGCGGTGGCGTGACGATATAAACTACCAGCCATCCATGCATGGATGCGTTACATGTCTGTAAACGTCATATAATTTAAAAAAAACTCAAAAATAAACGTACGTATGTAAAACTTTAATAAATATTATAATAACAAAACCAAATTAAATTACGATGAAGTTATGTTTTGTAAGCGCTTTACGTGTGGATTTTGAATTCGATTAATACAAAATAAAAAATTAGGATAAATTGAATAATGAAATATAATATTACGAAAAATATTCTAATTCATCATGATCTCTTAAAAAAAACATCAAGTCCACCTCATGTAGAACCGTGCTCGTTTGCCAAATCTATCCTTGGGATCTGACAATTGTGCACATTCGGATGTGAATGTTGAATTATGTTATAATATAAACCTGGGTGTGCTATGAAAACCTGTCTACGCATACTTGTTGTGTTTGTTAAACATTATGTCATTTCACGAGTTCATGACTTCTTTTCGTGGGTTGATTTCGCAACTGAATTCTAAAAAAACTCGGCCCGAGTCGTGGTTGAATAAATCATACTTACTTATTGCAAAATTTTGACACGATGTTCGAAACATATGAAGATAAAGAAACATATAAGATAACATATATTGTGCACAAGAAGATGGAGTGAACATGTGTCTTGAAGATACCTGTATTGTAGGAGGAAGGAAACACAGAAGCCGGTAAATCCTCCAACAGCCGAGCTGATGAGCATTATCTTTTCATGCGACAAATATGAACCATGTGCAATGTTCGGTGCATATTTGGCTGTTTTCCGGCTACGACAAAATGTGATATATGGAAATTAATATATAATTTAAGACCCAAGTTCCCCAGAAATCTCAAGAATTTTGTCTTTTTTTTTTAAATCACTAACTTTTTAGTTATTATTGATAAGTTTTCCACGTACCTAATCTACATATCGTGAGTAGATAATTACGGTGTAAGTTTGTTCTCAGAAAGCTATTAAAATCAGTTAGGTACATTACAAGTATTATTATTAAATTGGATTTTGCCGCAACCATGTTTTCATACACAAAATAATAAAATATTTCGTTAATAAAATACCAAAACATTCATAAAAACAAAACCAGACAAAAAAGAAAAGATTAGAGATATTTGATAAATAGTCTTCATGTACTTAAAAAAAATCAAATACAAACAAAAAAATTTGCATGTCATAATGATTCGGAAGTCGGCCATTTGACACATAACATTTGCGTAAAATTACATCAAACAAAAAAATATTGCACAAAAAATCTTGCTTAATTGGGACAAAAGACACTTCATCAGAAATGGTCGAAAATATAAATGTAAATGTCGTGTCTCCCACACCCACTCGTCACGTGTTGCCGCGTCTTGTAATTTGGACCGTAAAGTGGAATCTACTAATCGTGTGAATATCCTTTATTTGTCCTATTTGTATACATGTGGTAATTGGACCATTGTTTAGGAAATAAACATTAGCGCTGGGGTATTCTGTTACAAAATAAGAAAATCTATTTCAGGAAGTCGTAGTTATTTTGGTAATGGGCAATTGGCAAATTTTGGCAATGGATGGTTATCTATCTAGACCTACAACTTTTTTTATTGATAAGTTGACTACAATCAACCAAATGTTATCATTTTGCAGAATTCACTGCGTTGACAATGGATGGTATTCTTTTCAGGCTTACAACTTTTTAATTGACAAGTTGTCAGAAATCAACCAAAGCTTATCATTTTACAGAATTCACTATGAGTTCCTGCATTGACAATGGATGGTATTCTATCTAGACTTACAACTTTTTTAATGACAAGTTGTCAAAAATCAACCAAAGCTTATCATTTTACAGAATTCACTGCGAGTTCCTGCATTGATAACGGGTGGTATTCTGTCTAGACTTACAACTTTTTTAATGACAAGTTGTCAAAAATCAACCAAAGCTTATCATTTTACAAAATTCACTGTGAGTTCCTGCATTGACGATGGGTGGTATTCTATCTAGACTTACAACTTTTTAATTGACAAGTTGTCAAAAATCAACCAAAGCTTATCATTTTGCAGAAATCACTGTGAGTTCCTATCATTATTAAATGTTTAATGCTCGTCATTCATTTACATTTCAGTAAATTTGAAAAAAAAATACCTGAACCTTTTTCTTTTCTGGAAAAAACGCGAAAAATATAAAGTGATAACTTGGTGTCATTGCTCTTGTTATAAAACTTTTAAAATGTTCCAATGTAAAGGATTTATGTATGACGTAGTATTATCTACGCGTAATGACTTAGACTAAATGTATAGGGCTTGATTGTGATTAAAAATGTAATCTGTGGCTTTGTATTGCCAGGTCTGATTGTTGTACATTTTTTTAAAATTGTTTTGTGTGATAAAGAAAATTTGTAAAGTTCTCTCTGAATAACGATTCCCTCCAAAACCTAAGCTGTTCTGTAAGCTGTTCCGCCAAAATTGCGCAAATTTTTATAATTTAAAAAAAATAACACAAAAGAGGTGTTGCAGTAGAATAGTTGGCAACCTTGCACGGAAGTCAACAGTGCTGTTCTGCTTCAATCTCAGCTGGTCATCATTAAGGCGTGGAAGAGACAAATTATAATAAACGAGTTTTTTTACATTTTGTTTAAGTCACCAGGATTCGTGGATTCAAATTAGCCTCCCTGCGCATGCTCCAGTACACTCAACTGGTTCGAGAAACAGTCAGGTTTTTTACACTGAATTAATAAGTCCACATCACGCTATAATGCTGAGCTAGACAAAACGGAAACAAAATGACCTCTTTCATAAGATTTTTTCTCCTTTTTCTTTACTTTGTTATTCTGTGTTTGATTTTAATGTCGATGATCTCTTACGGCCATACCCTTGAACTTAAATTGATACGCAACTAAAGGCAGTCGACTTAATTTAGGAGGTCAGTACATAGATTTAATTCTGAACTTTGATAGAAAAACCAGCAGTTACTTGTAGAACAAACGGCCCTTGTTCCCTTTTGCAGAAGGGATTTAAATTATTGCATGAAAAATTGTTTAAATTAATAAATTAGAAAAAAACTGTAAATTATAGTCAAATCGATAAATTATTATTACATATTTTTGATGATTCATTCGTTACATTCAAATAGTAAAATGATTTGGTCGTGAATTGTGAAGTAAGGCGCTAAAAAGTGGTACAAAAAGTGTTCCGGAAGGTGACTGTGATTGTCTTTGCCCAGAAGTGTGACCGCTTGTTCCTGCTTCTGCTCCCACAAGAATTAAGAACCGTACTACCTACCTAGAGTACCTATCTAGGTCACTGACGAGAGAGCCATAGAGAATTTGTTACATAAACTAAAATGGGATACCTATTATTTTAAAGAGTTAATAATATTTTCACATTATAATACCTACTCATTATGCATGTTGTCCTGTAAATGGTATCCCATCTGGAGGATCTAACGGATTGGAACAATTTACCCTCTTTTAAGTTTTTCTCTTAAAGATTAGCCAGAGCCTGTAGATAATATACGTACATCTTGACTGGGGATGATAGCACACTTTTTTTTATCAGTAGATTATTTGACCGAGGTGTATAAAACACTTTTTTTCAGAGATTTTATTTAAGAAAATTGCCAGTAGATAATACATAAATTAACTCTGTTAAAATGATAGTTTTCTAAGGGTCGCTACAAAAAAGAAACTTGACGAAATTATAGCAAATTATTACCTCAAGTATGTAGCCCTGTGAATAGAAAAATCAATTGGAGGAGATAGGAAGATCAATTGGACGGAGCGAATTCCTTTTCCGGGAGTAGGTATTTATTAATTTTCCAAAATATCCCAGAAACAGTATTGATCCCAATACTTACTTAATTGTGTTTTTTTTCTATTTTTTTTCAAACTGTTCTTTTCCAGTCATGTGACATCAAATAATTTTAAAATATATTACATACATCATACCAAATTGGTCGTGAAGGCAGTTACAAAAATATGAAAAGCTAAATCCAAAATTTACATTCTCATGAAATTTATTTTAGTTACTTACCTACATATACTATAATTTTCATCCTCTTACTGTATTCCACACTTCAACAATCAAAAGAAAACCAACCATCCTACAGTAGATATAATGTATAATAGTAGTTCACACGGTGTGCAGGACTGTATCCGTACAGGGTGAGGACTGTTGTACAACTGCAGGGTCCGCTGAGCGTCTTCCGAGGTCCACTGCCCATGGTCCGAGAGGCACCTACCGCTTCCACTTCCTTACAGGCACCCACCGTCACCAGGCAGCCCTGGCAGCGGGACCGTGCTTCAGACACCATGAAGACCTCGTCCATGAACGAGCACCCACTCTCCCATATAGACTCACTTCCGGAAATGCTATATAATATTACTATCAATCAACTTTGCAATTAAGTAAAGATGTTTTCTTAGCAAAATGATTTTTTTTAAATATTAATAACATTTTTGGCTGCTTAGTGGTCGAGGAGTTAGGCCTTCGACTAGCGATCCGGGCTCGAAGCGGGTTCAAATCCCGACGTGCGCCAGTAGATTTTATTTGACTGTTTTATTTTATTTCACAATTTATTGTTTTAAAATAATACATAGCATATTGCGGCACACGACAACCATATCGCCCTGATAATAATAATAATAAATTGGACAATTTGTAGAGCGCCGTTTTTGTGAAAAATCACCTCAAGGGCACTTTACATTTTTTTTTTTTTAATATTCTTAGAATCTATCTAATTTTATTATTTGCAAATGATACAGAAACATACTTACCTGGCAGGTCACTTCCGAAAAACACACTTTTTTAGAAAGTTTATGCTTGGGGATGATACGATTTTGCACGTTGAGGACATTATATTGAAAACACTGGATATTGCATGATTTTACCTTTGCTACCCTCATCACTGTTGCTTTTACATTTATAAGAAGATAAATGCCAAAATTGAATTAGTATTTATTTTGAAAGACTAGTGAATTAAGAGCTCTCTGGGACTGGAAATTTTCATAAAGTGATCTTTACAAAAGATTAAAATAAGAATTTGGTTTTATTTTACACAATTAGTTATTTACAACGTCGTGGGCCGTGAAGGCGAAGGTGAAAGGTTTTTTAACTTACGGATACGACTGTCTGAAAAGATGAGTTTTGAGTTTAGCTCTGATTTCAACCATTCAGAATTGATACGTTGCTTGAAATGGCTTTGACCGTGTTTGGTAACCAGATCTGGATAGCCAGATAGCCACCTTCCGTTACCCCTTCTTCTTCCCCCCCCTCACTACCTTCAGCCTCACAACACACCCCATTTAGTGGTACCGTTGTCTCACTGGCTCCAGACGGCAACATTTGTGGTACTCAAATTTTGTATGGTAGTGAGGCATGGAACTGGCAGAGGAAGGATGGAAGTTAACTGAATGCTGTAGAAATGAGATCCCTGAGGCGTATGTGTGGTAAAACCATGTATGATCGTGTGAGAAATGTGGAGATCCGCAAAGAATGTAAGGCTGATGTAAGCATAATGAGTAAGATTAAGAAAGGGACCCTCAGATGGTTTGGGCATGTAGAGCGAATGAACGAAGAAAGTAGTGTAAGAAGATTTTTTAGTATATTTGCGGCACGTTCCAGAGTGGAAGATACTATCAGTATCGCCCTGGTGTAAGACCACCATTCAGAATTGAAACGTTGCTTGAAAATGGCTTTAGCCGTGTTTAGTGACCAGATCTGAATAGCCAGGTACTTCCCCACCTTCCTCTTCCCTATCTCCTTCCCCTCCCCACTACCTTCAGCCTCACAACATACCCCGATTGGGGATGCCATAGTCTCACTGGCTCCAGACGGGAGCAGTTGGGACTCTTGTGCGGTATTAACTATAAAAAAAAAAAAAAAAGAAGAATATATGACGCAAATGTGAATGGTAGAAGAAGTCGGGGACGCCCGAGGAAGACATGGCACGATCAAGTGAATCAGATACTTGAGTCGGGCCATGTCAAAAGCCAGAATAATAGAAGAGTATGTATGAGACGATGTATGAATGTGAGTGAAGCAAAGAGTGTGTGCCAGGACCGAGTTGTTTGGCGGTCCGTCCTCTCTGCCTACCCCTGCGGGGAAACGGCGTGATGGTTAGTTAGTTAGTTAGTTAATTCATTTAATTTTTATAATTATTTAACAAATTTTTTTGTTTAATTATATATAATTTTACATAGATTGCAACCATCGATTTATCAACCAAGTCTGTTGACGTTTGCAACGTCTTTTTTTTATTATTATACAAATTAAATTTTTCTTTTGATACGGGGGTATATTATGACGTACATTATACACATATTCGCACACACATTATAGGAACATAAACTGTTAGAAACTTTCTGGAAGTTAGGAAAAAATTATGCACAAAATCACTAAAGGCAAGGATAATGGTATCTCTTGACCAAATTCAACTTTCCACTTTGCACCGTTTATCACCGGCTATAATTTTGAAGGTTTTCACGAAAATTTTCAAAATTCTGGGCAAAGAACACTGCTTTCACTTTGAGGACTGTCTATATATATATACATATGTATGTAGGGTTCCATGCCAACTGGGAATAATGTCAACTCAACACCTCCTTGAAAAGTCATTAAAATCTATGAAAAATTTAATTTTTAATTAGCCGATAACCCTAACCTAACATAACCTATTTAACCATTTTTTTATATATTTTTATAATCACTCTAAATGACTTATCTGAGATGGTTCTGAGTTTGTTTCATTCCGAGTTGGCCGGTCACCATGTATGTAGGTAGGGACTAGGTGTGAGTATCAGGGAATCAGGAAAATTACAGAAAAATCCCTAACATAAACAACACATCAAAATTTAATTATTATACGCTTTTTAGTGATTTCTGTAGAAGTAAATCTTAGGATTTACCAACTCATTAAAAGTTGAGTTAATAACTAATTAGAATTTACTGGACAATCTTAAGATTTACGTGCTTTTACAGTAACATTTATAACAAACAAATAGAATATCAATGATCTGAACTTAAAATGTTAAAAAGCGAATACAATAGACAACAATGACAACATATGGTTAATTTTTAGATTAGTTTAGCAAAAGGTAATTGAGGAACATAAAATTTCTTCCTTCAGGCAGAAATAATACGAAAGAGCGCATGTGTGGGCAAGTCGTTTTATTACCTATTGTAGCGAGGAATCTATCTATGTACGTTCGAATTTCATCAGGTTTTTCCATGGCTTGATGGCGGATGCTTCTGCTCACCAGCTGCGTTGAGTCAGACTCTGACCTCTCCAAATGGACTCTCTCGACCCAACACCTCATCCGCAGCGAGAGGGATGAATTCATGTCACTCCTGGTACCCCTGCTTCCTTACCAACCCTCGTATATTTTTAACAACAGAACTTTCTTCCTCTTCTTCTTTTGCTTAAAAAGGCCATCCACACATCATACCCATAGATGACTCCAGTGTGTATTCATTTTTTTTAAAGTAATTAAAGGTAATTTAAGTATTTATCCCGGTGATTTCTTTCCTCGAACCGACTAAGTGGACTTTTTGTCGTTTTTCGTACGTTCCACCTGACCAAATGCCCATTTAGGACCCAGCGTTTAGGAATCGCCAAGCATGAAGACATACCCTCCAACCTGCTTTGGTACCTACCTTCTACTTTCTTTTTACACAACTTTTCATGAACACACCGTACGTACACCTTATCTCAAAATGGACTTATATTATAATACCTAACTATTCTTAACAACATTAAACATAAAGAACAACATCAAGTTAGTCGTAGCACGAAGTACCTAGGACACATCGTCACAAACGACCTGAAAGACATCGAGGATATGTAGAGACAAAAAAGCGATATCCGTTAGAGCAAGTATGCTGTCAAGGCGTTTCACTCTTGCAGTCTCTCTGCACATCGCTGTACACGTCAGAACTGTGCGTAGATTATACTGCATCCCAATGGCATAAGCTAAAAGTGGCCTACAATAATGCTTTTCGCCAACTATTTCGCCTACCGAGATACTGCAGCGCTACAGTATTGTTCCTGGAAGGACGAGTGCATGCTTTCAGAGCTCTTCTCCGCTACCGCATGGGAAGCTTATGGCGCAGACTACGCCGATCGAAGAATACAATTATCATTGTCATGACTGCCTGGAAGGAGTCCTCCCTGATGACCCTCTGATGACGAGAAACGGTCAAATATCCTCCATGAATGGCTGCTTATAAATGTAAATTTTGCTGCTGCTTAAATTTTTGTGTATAATATTTTTCAGTTAATTTTTCTTTTTTTTAATTATTTTTTGATTTTATGTCCGGGTTAAATCTTCCCCACAGGAAAAACTAAACCCTCCATACACTTTTCCACAAATGATCATCTAGTCAATCCACGCTATGCAAGTGCACTATATAAGTATAATAAATACAAAACACTACAAGAACAACATGTCAACCCACCAGAGACCAAATGGGAAAATAATTCACCGACTCCAGATATTTTCATATCAGAGGGTTCGGCTCGGTAGAACTCCTAACTGGACCGATAAATCCTACTGATCCCTCAATATAAATATTTAAAAATATTATTTTTATTTTTTTTATTACTAGTTATTTTAGTTTTTGAAACGCTGTGCATAGTGACTTTATCATAGCAGCATGCTTCTAAAATGGCACATTTAAAGTGTAAGTAAGTCTTCACTCCATTAGCTCCTCTGAGCATTTGTCAAACGAGCAAACAAAACATATATAGATTTTAAATATATAATATCATACCCGAAATTTGCACTCGAAACGAACATGCTGTATAACCCAAGAGTCATCAGATACGGGCAGGGTTCGATAAGCATTCCACCAGGGGGAACTACTGAAAGCAGTAAAAGAAACTAAGGACGGGTTGTTTCAAAAAATTTGATGGATTCATCAAATATTTGATGTTAATTTTCACGTTCTGTGTAAGTTCTATTCAAGTTCTGTGATTATTTCAGTTTTGTGAAGCAGCTGTCCTATAACGATATAATAACAGAACTTGAATAGAACCTACACAGAACGTGAAAATCAACTTCAAATATTTGATGAATCCATCAAATTTTTTGAAACAACCCATCCTAAGTATTTGGGACACATCATCAACAATAAATTGATGGAGGACAATGAAGACCGCTCGGCACAAAGTCGAATACGCTCAGTAGAAGGTTCACGGATCACGGGATCGAATCCCTGCATGGCAAATAAATTTTATTCAATTAATGTTATTTCACAATTAATTCATTTAAAATAATATATATATAGTATATTTGCGGCACACTCCACAGTGGAAGATACTCTCAGTATCGCCCTGGTGTAAGATCAAGATTCAGAATTGAAACGTTGCTTGAGATGGCTTTAGCCGTGTTTGGTGACAAGATCTGAATAGCCAGGTACTTCCCCACCTTCCTCTTTCCCACCTCCTTCTTCCCTTACCTTTAGCCTCACAATACACCCCAAATGGGGATGCCATAGTCTCACTGGCTCCAGACGGGAGCAGCTGAGACTCTTACTTTGATTTATTTATTTCAAAATATACGGCACAACATGTGCCATGTGTGAGGTAATACAATAACAAAACGAAAGTAACAATATACATGTAAAGTTAAATCTAAAAACAAAAGGTAAAAAAAGGAGTTAAGGTAATAAGTAGTAAGTAAGATGTATAAAATAAACATTTAAAGTAAAAGTAAAAACTATAAAATAAAAAGTAAGAAGAGTAATAAAAAGTAAAGGTAAGTTAAAAATTAAAGTAAGAAGTTAAAACGCAGAAAATAATAAAGTAAAAAGTAAAATATACAGATTATAAGATATCTTTAAAAGAATAGAAAGTACAAAAGTAATAGATATAAAAAAGTATAACCAGAGTAATAATGCTCTTAGAAGCCAAAAATTAAATATAAAATAAATTGAAAACTTACGAGTTATTCACATATAAATAGAACTGTATCAACTAGTAAGATTCAAAAAACCCTCGTCAATAAAAATCGTTGACCAATGTGTTGACCAATTAACCTTTAAATCTGCGTGCAAGTGATTTTGCTAGCAATGTTTAGCATTAGAATTCTAATATTGATTGCTCACATCTAAGCACCACATATAAATACAATCAACTTCTAATAAACTCGAACTTCAAAGCTCATAAAATCGCTTTCATCATAGAAGGAAAACATCAATTTGATAAGGACTTAAAATAATTATTGAAGAGAAGTGCTTCAGCATAAACACAACGTGCAGATATTCCCAATGAAATTCGCATTGGACATGTGTGTGGCATGGCGTAGGCATTTTATTATTCATACAGGTATAAAGTATTGCGTACGCAGGATGAAATAAATTTCTGGGATACGCGAGTCGAAACGGTTGGATTAAATTACTGAATATAATTGGTAATAAAGAAATAAGTATGTTCAAAAGTTGAGGTAAGCAAGGAAAACCTGGAACACTTGCCAAACGAACATACCTTAAAAAATTAAGCATCTTTCTTTGAGATTCGTATTGGTAGGCAGCTAAATGAGCTAAATAATCAAATTGACCAAGTGAAAGACAAACATTCTTTTAGAATATGGATAAGCACGCAATGCACGATCTAAGTGAAATATCGTTTGACCGTGGGGCATTTGCCACATAAGACTTTTCGTTCAACAGCTCTGCTGTGGAATGGTTTGTCCGCACAGCGCACAACTTCCACAAAGATGACATAGGACACAAAGGCATTTAGATATTCCGAGAAATCTATGCTAATATTTTAAGTGCGAAAGTGAGTGTGTTTGTTTGTTACGCTTTCACGCCTAAACCACTAAACCGATTGTAAAAATTCTTTAACCAATAGAAATCTAAATTATCAACGAGTAACATAGGTTGTATATAAAGGTAAGCCCTGGCGTTATGAAATTTGTATAAATGAACATGTGTTTATTTCATATATTTTAGCGGCAGGTAGGAAATGCAGGGGGAAGGTGGGGTTTGCGGAAAGGGAAGAGACGAGGGAGGGGGAAGGCGGGGAAGATGGAAGGGAACGGGGACGAACGGGAAAGGACACGCAGGGAGAATAGATTTATTTCTTTGAATGGAATTGCAATGCATGCAGGGTAAAAGCTAGATGTATTGAATGAATGAATGAATGAGTGAGTGAGTGAGTGAGTGAGTGAGTGAGTGAGTGAGTGAGTGAGTGAGTGAGTGAGTGAATGAGTGAAAGAGTGAATGAAAGAATGAATGAATGAATGAGTGAATGAAAGAATGAATGAATGAATGAATATACATAGATATTATTATTTTTTATGGATTCTTTGGTGATCCTCTAACTAGCTGAGGCCTATGTCAATACCTTTTAATTTTTCTAACTAACTAGTACTGCGGCTAATTTGGCCTTTTTACTATCACCGTCTGATGGTTGAATTTAATTGGCTGAGTTTGTTACATAAATATCATCATGAGAAAAAACATTTGCAACTGGATAAAAAAAACCTCATACCTAAATAATGAATAGTTAGCTCTGGTTGTCACCGTGGAAAAGGTGGTGGAGTCAAACAGAGACTTTAGAGGGTGATCTATAAAGTTATTCAATAATTTAAAAATTATAACAATATTAATAGTTCACCGGGCAAAAAGCAGTGGTAGTTTTAGATTAGACTGAATCGTGTTCTCATAAAAAAAAAACAACTTATTTAATAATCATTATCACACAGGTGGTACTATTACAACATTTCACCATGTCAAGAAAAGTGTGGCAGACTTCGGCAGCCAAGTATAGAATAAGAATGCCGAAATTGATAACAAGAATGGGCAATGATCCGAAGCGAGTATTCACATTTACCTGTCCTGATATCGTTATGTACCTGCTATTATATCACACTGTTCCCATTCTCCGCGATCAGGTAATGCTCCGCCGCGTTATGGAGGGCGACCCGCTTTTACCTTCTGATCAAACTGGTAACCACCGACTGCTTCCACCTTCTACTTCGTGTGAAATTGCCGTGGATAAAGAAGGAAATGATTATGAAATGACATAACCGCGCTGAATAGCTGCTATCGGCAGCGGTTTCAGCGGCCGGGGAGCGAATTTCTTAATGGCTGATAAGAACAGAACCGGTGAACGACGGATCACGCTACCAGCAAGCTAAACTGATTTATGTTTCCCTGATAAACCACAAGTTCCTATGTTGGACTAGATTCTACGACTAGAAGATCTCCCGAGATTTTAAGATATCTTTAAATATCGTGAGATCTATCAGTCTTTCACAGAAAAGAAAACAATGAATCGTCCCAGTATTTTTGATCTGTGGATGAATCGGTAAATAACAGAAATTAATTTTATTACTTTGCCACTTTCGGTCATAAATTTTATCGAATGTTGGTCAGAGCGCACTAATATTTTAAATGATAAAATTGAAGCGAAAATTGTGAAATGCTTAATAAAACAGCTCGTTTAAAATAGAGCAAAAATCTCGTGGAAAGTATCTTAAGTATCATTTAAAGAAACATTGTGAATTTTTTCACAATGATTTTTTTTCTATCGAGGTCATTTCATATAATTTGCGTTTTGGCGTGGAACGTATTATCTTAAAAAATAACATATATTTTTTTAAGAGCTTTAAAGCTTTTGGTTGTCCCTCTCTAAATAAATATCCTCTCTTTTATCAAGCGTTATCTAAAATTACTTCCCCTCCATTCAACATCTCATCTCTCCTAAGTCTAAACTCGACTCCAATCTTCCATATAATTCTGAAATTTGCACATTTAAATAATATTAATATATAAATTTACTTCTTCATTTATATATAAATTTACCTTTCCTTTTTCTACAATTTGAAAAGATGGCCTAGAACACCCTTGATGGGTGAAAGCCAGAAATAATTGAAAAAAAAAAAAAAAAAAAACTTCAAATGTTTAAGGGATATATGAAAGAAATCGGTAGAAATTCCGGTAGCGGCGGCAAAACAAAAACTTTGCAGTTCTGATTTATCTGTCATCCTAAATGTGATGCGAGAGAGATGGGATGAGAAATGAGTTTTAATTATTGACAATTCTTGATATTGACTCTCCATTTAATTTGTTTGACATGTACCTAAATGTCGCATTCATATTGAAAGTAGTAGAGGTAGAGGTATACGTAATACATTATTTCTATCTTACCTACTTAGGCACAGAAATCTAAAACAAGTCGGTTCCTGAGATATTTAAAATTTTCATGAAACAATTTTATTCAATTCACAAGTCTGGTCGCTCTCGGCGAGATTACCCAAGGAAACCCGAGCATGTCAAACAGTCACTGTAGAAGCAATACTGATCCAAGCAAAAACTGCGCTTTAGTAAAATAAAGAGACAGCACTCGGGCTTCCTCGCCTCGGGAAAGTCTCTCTAACTACGCAAGCCCAATCCGAGCCCACCCCGCAGAATCCCACTTGAAAAAACTGCAAACATTTCATAATAAAGCCATCAGAATAGCCAAGGGAGCCCCCAAATTGATAAGGTTTTCCCAACTCCACCGGAATTATGGATCACATCGAGGAAACATTTTATGCGGGTATTCCTACCCATGAAAACGCCTCTGTCAACTGCCTCGCCCAGTATGATGAAAACATAAAAATCACTCACAAAAAACCAAAACAAATCCTTTGTAATCCAAAGTATAAATCTCCCCATTCACATTCACACACATTCCCTTGCAGAAAATTTTTTAACACAAATCTACTTACTTCTATTTTTCCAACAACAATTTTTTAAACACATGATGAAAGAGAAAGGGGCCTTTTTGGCCCCGAGCTCTGTATGCAAGTACGTCAAAAGTCGAAAAAGTCTCGCTAAATGTCTCGAGAAGACGTCTCGTGGAGAGCAAGCAAAATATCCGGATAATATCATTGATCATCATTAGAAATCGATGAAAATTAAATTAGTTAACTTCCTGCCACCATTTTTTCCACGCTGTTGAGCAAGGAGTAGCAGCGTTATTTGGTCTATCATAATATTTATATAATCTATCGGTTCGTTTCAAATGATTTGATTTCCGTAACCATTGGCTTTCAGCATAATGAGTTACCTCATCGAGCGGTGTTTCCGCCCAATAGGAAAAGGAAATGAGCGTACTTAAGGCTACATAATAAGGCTATAATCTACCTCTCGGTATTCATAACTTTCAATTCTTCAAATAATCTCAGACGAAAATTTAACGGTATGGAGATCGCTCTAAAGTAATAAAATGAGAAACAGTGGATTGATCGATTTCTGGACGCCTCAAAATACATAATTGTTCAAAGGGGTATTCTAGTCTAGAAGTATAAATTGTAGATGTTTTTTCAGGTGCAACAAAAAAACATAATATTTTACCAGCCAATACTTTGCCAAATATTTATTAAACATTAAAGACTATATAAAAAAATCAAACGAAAAAATTCAAAATTCAAAAAGTTACAGGGTGTTGAAATGGGGGGTCTCAAAAAATGGCACGTCCTGGTTGACACGATTGCAACCCTCCTAGTAATCTAAAAATAAAAACAAATTAATTCTTAATCCAAACAAATGCGGCTGTTGCCTGAACTAAGGAAAAGTAAAAAAAAAAAATTCTCAAAATGGCGGCTGCCTGAAATAAAAAAGATATTTTTTTACCGGATTTTCGACTTTCCAATGTTTTTTTTAAGTAGAAAAAATTGAAATTTTGTTATAGTTTTAGTTAGATAGAGTAATGTATAGAGAAGGCTCACACCAAATTTCAAGTAAATTGGTTTAATAGAACTTGAGATATCGTGTAAACCGTCTCGAAAAAAGTAGTTTTGAGAAAATGCGTTCAAAATTTTGTCCTATTTAGATTCTGGTTAGATTCAGTCTAAACTCCGACTTTAAAATGGTTATAACTTTTAAAATAATGCTAATTTCGAAAAATCCTTTTAAGGAGATGTTTTTAAATATTTATACTTTGGAAATATGGAGGAAAAAAATTGTTTTTTTTTTCTAGATTAGAATACTGCCTTAAATTTTAAATATTTCTTACAGCAAAATTACTAATATTACTCTATTTCTATGTATAACTTATTAATTAACCATCTCTCTATTTCTACGCAAAGGTCAACATATTAAATGAAATGCAACACATTTATTACTAGTAGGCATACACTCCTTGCTTCATTTACATTAATAATATCATCTCAAGTATAATTTGTTTTTAACCCGTTTAATTACAGGAGACAAAATTTGTCCCAGCTCACGTAGATCTCAATAAATCATTGTATATTTCATACTCTTGTGGTGAAAAATATGATCTAAACGGTGGTGTAAGAAAGAGTAAACTCCACGCTTTATATTCAAAATTAGAATTTAACAATAGAAAAAATTAAATGCAAACCTCACGAAACCAAAGTTTCCGATAGCAATTTCGAGAATTTTTTTATTAATTATTTTTTATGAAACAATAAAAACTTGAGATAATAATAACGTTCATACCACGTTTGCTTTGTAATAAATGAGTGTTCTTTTCTTTTTTTTTCGTTGTCAGTAATTTTAGAAAGAAAAAATGTAAGGTAAGCCATTTTTAAAACTTTTTTTATGTTTGTAGTAAAATTTTCAACATTTAAAAAATTATATTTTTATTTCTAATTTAGACATTTATAAACGTATTTCATCAACTTTCAAATGCAGTTTCGGATATGTTCAGAAATATTCCATTTATTTGGATTTTAGTGCAAAGCGGAATTAGAGACTGGTCGGTGGTTGAGTGGGCATCGCGTTTGGGTCCCACCCGGGCGTCCCGTGTTCGATTCCTCGGCCGGCTAAGTCCTCCATCACAACACAAGCAACATTTTCGGCTTTCTGTGGTGGTAGTAGGAGATTTTCAAACATTGTTGGGTTATTCGTAACCCGGGAATGTTTGTCTTTCTTTTTTAAAAAAAAAATAAAAAATTTTGACCTTCTAAAAAATTCGCCCGAATTCTGAGGGGAATTCTGACTTCTGTTTCTTTCGCACCTTCAAATTATAATAATTCGATATTTTTAAATCCTAAAATTTTATATTTCAGCCATGACACTTTTGTCAGCAGCCACAAGTTTTCAAAATGGGCTACATACAAACATTTTCATTCAAATAAAAAAAATACCTGTTCCGGCTAATACATTGGCTGACGTCACTACATTGGCTCATGAAGCCTAACAGAAAATAAGTGGAATACGTAATATTAATGAATGCTAAGTATTTAGGTTTTTTAGGTATCTAGTGATCGACTGCTAACGAATCACTTAGTGACAGATGGGTGTCACCATCTTTTTTTTTTTGACTGAGTGTGCAATTTCAATGACAATACATAGTCAATTAAATATGATTTAAGTATTGGTGTTTGTTCAAGTTTTGACATTCGATTTTTTTGCATTTCAAGTCAAAATATTTTAAACGCGCTTGTGTCTGTTCGGACTTAATCATTTTATTAAACAAGTTCGAAAAGTAAGTAAAGTTTAAGCAAGAAATTTAAGACTGTTGGTAGAATGAGGACCGAATTTTTTTCTCTGTTCCTTTTTTGGCGATTCTTTTATCAAAAGTGGGGTAAAATTGTTACCAAATAAACGTTCCTCTTCCTGAATAAGTCTTTTAATTTATTGGCTTATTAAAAAAAATTAATTAATAATTAAAAATTATTAATTGTTTTTGTCGTAAGAAGCAATTACTTTGTGGTTAGACATTATATTTAAAAGAATAAAAACACGAATTTATTATTTTGTATATCTACCGGTTTCGCTTCGACCAAGCTTCATCAGGATATAATAATAACTCTATAGTTATTATTATATCCTGATGAAGCTTGGTCGAAGCGAAACCGGTAGATATACAAAATAATAAATTCGTGGTTTAAATACAAAGTGTTTTTATTCTTTTAAATTGTTTTTGTGTTTAATTCGTAGAACACTATTTAATTTTATTATATTTAATTAAAATTAAATTTGATTGTTTTAATATCAAGTTCTGCAAGAATTTTATTATGTATTTTAGTTACAGCTGTTTCGGTTTTCAAGACCATTTTTAAACTGTGGCTAGGTCCACTGATAGGCGACTTATTTATAAGATTTGAAATGTTAATTTTCGAAGATTGATTTATTACCGGTTAACCCAATTTGCTGATACACACTAATTGAGTGTGTATTATGTGGGGTTCGGAAAAAAAACTCGAAAAAAAAGATTGTTTAAATAATATGATAGAAAAAGGTGTAACTCGAAATTATATGTTTGAAAATAATACGAGAATCCATAAAGAATTGTTAAATTTCTTAGAAAAACAACGATTAAAAAAAATCCTCAACAAACAAAAAAACCTTGTTTTACGTAATTTGGTTATTGGTAAGTAGTGGGTAGGTAAGTACTACCTTCCTCCATAATCATTACTATGAAATACGAAACCCTTGCTAAATAAGCCATCAGGCTGTACAGAGCACTGTTTAACGGCAGAAAGGTATCGCCTACGTCAAGAAATTGCATAACCTCCCTCAGAGAGTGCCTGCTTACTATCAAAGCCTGGCAAAGGCAAACTGGTAAAAGCAAGCTGGTAAAGGCGAACTGGTAGAGGCTGACTGGGAGTTGTGCCCGATGCCGCGCCGCAACAGTTTCCGCTTATGAAACCCGCCGACTCCTCGAGGTGTTGAAATCCAGGAAGTCTGAGCTCGAGCTATCGAGCTGGTAATGTACTCGGGTAATGGGGGCTTGCCGTGCGACACGCGGGAGTGGCGCAATCTGTTCGTGTGAGGAGCGCTTAGCATGTCTGGCCATCGCAGACCATCATCCTTTTCGGTGATATTTAAATATAGGATGCGCGGAAATGCGACCACATGTATTAATATTTTATCTTTATAACTAACCATCACGCATCGCAATGGTAGACAGAGAGGACGGATTGCCAAGTTACTCGGTCTTGGCACTCCTTGCCAAATTCACATTTACACATCGTCCCACACATACCCTGCTGTTCTTCCGATTTTTGACATGCCCGACCCAAGTATTTGGTCTTCCATATCTTCTCCGGGCGTCCTCGGCTTGTCATGTATTCTCGTTATACCTACTCCCTTCTTTGTTCATTCGCTCTACATGCCCAAACCATCTAAGCCTCACTTTCTCAATCTTACTGATCACCGTTACATTACTTGCTAATCTGCACATTTCTAACACGATCATAAATAGTTTTACCACACTTAAGCCTCAGGCATCTCATTTATACAGCATTCAGTCTGCTTTCATCCTTCATCTGCCAGTTGTACGCCTCACTGTCATTCATCATGTTAGGTGGCAGCACTCTCTGGCAGATCCTCTCCAGATCCTCTGGAGTTGATAGTTGATCTTTGTAAGTTACGATTTGAATTACCAGATTAGAAAATTAGAAGACATGTTTAGGTAGCTTGTATTCGATGCTTAATTCGATATTTAAATGAGACTTTATAGGCATGCTTCATACACCGTATGTGTTTTATTATTGATGTGAGAGGTGCAAATAAAAGTTTGCTAGATTTTTTTCCTTTATTGCTTTGTAATTACATAATTTGAAGATTTTTCCACCACCACGCTACGGCATGTGCCCATGTTGTGGTGGTTGATTAGACCAGAAAGAACAGCAAAAATTCTCGTTAAAAATTTGATGTAATTCTATTATGTCAAAATCTTAGTAAAGTCATAATATTATTCGATAAAATAAGAAGCATACATTGGCTGAATATGATTTTTTTGACCAGTGCAAGTTCAGCAAATGCTGTATCTAAGTACATTTTGGTTCCACAACAACTCGAAAAACTTGAAAAGTCGTTAAAAGTTATGATTTTTTTTTAAATAGTCCATAACCTAACCTGGTAACCTAAATAACAATTTTTAATGACTTTTCAATGGTGGTGGTGATTGAGTTATGCGGTTATCGTACATTTTACATAGTAAATTACAATTAAGTGTATGTATATCGTATGAAATACAAGATATAACATAAAAGAAGCAAAATGTATTGATTTGTTTTTCGTTTTGTATGATAAACAGTGCTGAAATAGTAATCCTTCCGGAATGTTCACGAAATAATATTATTCTGCGAACTGATTTCAACTGGCGTCCGACAGTGGGCGGGTTTAGGGGGGGGGGTCGTAGCGGGAGCTTCCGTAGCACTTTACAATCCTACTTGACTTCCGGTTCCTGGCGCCAGTGGGCGGGGGGGACATCCGCCGTCACGACCGGAAATGAAACCTCACCCCGCCCGCCCACTCCATCTTCTCCTTTTTCAGTACAGTCTTCTTCCTGCCGTAGCGGAGCTTCCGGTTTCCTTTGACGTCATACGGTGACTCCGTCACTGCTCGTTACGTTGTATTATAAAAAATATATATTTCTGGATAATCAAATGTTTTTGACATCTTGCCGGAAAAGCTGTTTTACCGCAAAATTCATAAAAAATGATTCAGGACAGTAGAAAGATACTTGTACTTATACAACAATACTTTGCAAATCTGTATGAATAAAAAAAACTATTACTTTTGTCCATCTAAAACTCTCAAAAAATAAGACCTGGTGTCGTGAAATCGTATAAAATTCTTATTTTGACAGCTCGACCACCGAACATTTTGACAAGCGAAACTTTTAAAGTTTTTGGTAAAGTTGTGATTTTCAGTATTGCTGAGCTTTACTAGATGATATCGAAAGTTTTAATTTTATCAAATATTTTTTAATGAGTAGATTACTAAAGTAAACGTCAAGTTAAAGAGCTATTTGGAGAGATACAAAAAGAAAAAAAAGTATTAGTTACTTTAATACCCAACTGAAAATCCAGGGGAAGATAGATGGAAGACGCAAAAGAGGTAGAAGACGCACCTCGCGACTTCTAAACATGCCTAACATGCCTGTTCCGAAATGCAGCGGGGATAAGATTGCCCTTGTGACAGGCAACCCATCAATAAGGGAGCACCAAAAGATAAAACTTTTACTCGAACAAAACAAAATTAAGAGATTATAGTTTCTTCGTTGAATACAGTTATATTATTTTACTGAATTGCCTAAAAGGATATTAAAATAAGCTTTCTTTGATCAAAAATAATAATCTTAATATTCCTAGAGTTACGCCCATTACCGCCTGTAAAAATGTTTTGCAATGAAATATCGAAATTGCATAAACCTGTACCAGATTACGAAGTTTATTATTTCCGCTAGCCGTCTCGGTATCCCAAACAATATTAGAAAGTATGAATGTTCCAACAGTGCATGGACCAAACGTAATAACGGAAACCATTGCAGGAAATCAGAATACGATAACATGCCAGGATATCGGAGAAATAGCTTACGAAACTCTTACATTACAATCTAGGCATACCCGACTAGTTACGTTAGACTGTCCTACTATGAGGCTGGCTTTACATTCGTAAGTTTTTTCCCGTAATTCGCTCGTGTAAGCGAATTATGGCCAAATTACCAATGTAAACGACACCAAAAGTCACTTAACGTAATTTAAAGCATGTTACAGAACTTCTTCTTCCGGAAGTTTTTTGACAGGTCTAATCGCGTCCGCGCGAAATTACAGCCTTCTCACAGCTTATAAAATCAGTTTGATAAGCTGAGGGACTTTTTGTAAGAAATAGTACCAAAATGCGCCGTTGCGAAATGTCAACAATCAAAAGACATTTGTTTTTATTGGATTTTTTTTCCTATAAAACTAGTATTTATTTCCACTCATTTGAGTTTTCTGAAAATGAGCATCCTTCTATTCAATTATCGGTCCAAACCTTTCTAATCTCAATGTTTCTGTTTTTAAAATTACGTATTTGAATACGAAGTCGGTTGCAGTCGGCAGCTGTCAGGTAGCTGTCATTCGAATAAAATGAAAGAAATCCATTAATTTTCGCCTCTGACGGCACAAAAGTGCTTGGAGAATTGTTTAATTAAAGCCAAAATCTATTTCAGCACTTTATTTGGTCCTTTTCGTCTTTATTGACAAAATCGCGTAAATTTGACAGTAGCAGGTCGTTGTTGAAAGGAAGCCATCTTACCGCAAATACATTTACAGATGTAAACGGTCACATGAGCAGTTACACAGGTCGAACTTCCGAAAAACATCCGTGATCATTAATTGCCACAAGTCAGATTCATATGTAAACGCTCCTGGGAGTAACCTGTCAAAATCTTAAGTAATCCGTAATTTTTAATTACGAGTGTAAAGCTAGCCTTATACGAAGTGATTACAAACATGTTTATAGTTCGGTGTGTAAAAGTGTAAAATCTTCAGTTGGTTTAGCTCTAAATGAAAACAAAACAGACAACAGATCAACAAAATTATTGATGAAGAAGATCTGGATGGGTTGGCTGTAAGAAATGTAGACCACTCTATTGAAAAATACAAAGATACCTCAAGATGTGTAATCAATAAAAATATATGCATGGACTCTTACCCAGGAAGAAAATTATTACAGTAAAACCAATAGGTCATCGAAAAGTTCATGCAAGATTTCTTTTGCGAAATGGAAAGACCAATGAATAAATTAGAAGTAAGTTAGAAATAGCCGATACTTCTTGGTTGGGCACGTAGCACAACCATTGCCCGGTTCATCTGTTGTACCTATACAAAAATCCGAAATTTAGCCAAACTGTTGATTTTCTGATGACAGTTCTGATACAGGTATGTTAGAATGCAACCAAAATCCATCTAGATTTTAATACACGTTCAAAGTTTTCAAACTGTCATTATCAGACAGTTTGATAATGCCTTCAGAAGGAGAAACAGCTGTCACGTGTAAAAATAATTAACTAGCAGAACTTGTTTATAAATAAACTGTTTTTATAAATTGAATAATAATATTATTAAATATATAAAAGAAATAAAAAATAAAAAAAGACATACCTATACCTACAGTACACAGGGTACTACACACAGGGTACTACACTACACACCCGAAAGATTTAACAAACAATTTCTGATTTTCTTCGATTTCTATCTGTGAAGTACAATAGCAAACGTCATTTTGATGTACGATGATATTTTATTCTCGTAAAAACACCAAAAAAATCACACATCGCCACTGATTATACTCCTACAAGTCGGGACGGGATCACATGATACGCACTGTTTAGTGTCCTACAACAAACAAATTGCCGTGCTGCTGGAATGGGACGGAGTGCTTATCACGTGACCCGCAAAACTATACACGACTACTCAGTTGCTAGGTGCGATTGAAAAATATTTTTTTTGTTTTTAATTGAAAAAAATAAATCTTCGGACCAGAAAATGACACCTACATGTTTTACTCTAAATAAGTCCAGGAATAGCTGCTTAAAATCACGTGTTGTTAGAGTTAGAGTTGTTGTGTAGAGGGAGGTTGGAATTTATTGATTATCAGAAATCAGAAGTAATAAGTAAAAAAAAACATTTTTTTCTTTAGTGTCATTTTTGGTGATTTTTTGTTATTTTTCTCGAAAACGGAACTATACAAAATATGTGCTATGTAGTTAGAATTTTTCACTTTTTTTCCTTTTCGGTGAATCCTCTCCGATGCAGTATCGGTCGGTACACGTGAGGCGAGCCGCGGGTGTGACGTAATAACCGCCGTAACAGTTATTATTGCAATTTCCTCGGCATATTCTCACGGAACGGTAAAATTGCCCAGAATGCATTATGTCTAATGAATGAAATATGACGGACTGTTATTTTTCCTTTTCATTGAGCAATCGGCGGGCGTCGAAAGCGACAGGATGCAACGCAATAGCCCCCGATAGAATGTGCCCGAACGGCAGAAATGTAACAAAAAATTGGAAATTGCTTATACTCTGACCGGTAAGGTTTCCAAACTTACTTTTATTGGGGTCGGCTTGCCCAACGAATATCTTAATCTGTGATGTCATCGATCCTCTTAACATGAGAACACCTAGGCCGGAATTGCAGAACGTCATTCAGAACGGACGTTACCCAACCGAGTTTTCACAACAACAGGTGACTAAAACTTCGAGGAAATGCTAATCATTGATATTTATCTTGTCAAGGCTGCACGTACAGGATATAATATTTATATAAAAAATCTCGCGTCACGATGTTTGTTCGAGATAAACTCCAAAACTACTTAACCGATTTAGATGAAGTGTGGCTTGCTGTGTGTAATTTGGTCCAACTTAAAAGATAGGATAGTTTTTATCCCGATTATTGACCTCAATATTTATTTTTGCGAATTAAATGTTTGTTGTAAGACAATGCTTTGTGATTATTTGTAAGTTCCATAAATTTCTAACAGATGGCGGTGTGAGTTAATTTTGAGAATGAGTCGCGAGAAATAAAATTGAGATTTTTATAAACAAAAAGAGAAAGCTGAAAGGAGGATCACTGAGAAATGAGAACATACTCGTAGACAAAAATACATAGAAATATTTAGCAGAAAGGTGACATGGACGTTAAAGTTATGGTCTACACAAAGTATCAGTCTACACATCGAAGTTAAGAAGAATGATGAAATAGTACCCTTTACACACAGAGTTCGGAGCGGGACGTGCCCCGCCACTTCAGGCCGCCGCGCAGAAAAGTAAAGACCAAAAGTAAGATAACGGTTTACAGCGCAGTTCACTGTGAGACTTTTCTGCGCGGCGGCCTGAAGTGGCGCGGGGCACGTCCCGCTCCGAACTCTGTGTAAAGGGTACTAATATGAATGCTAAGTACAAAATGATTTTAAATATTACATATACGACAACACAACACTCAACAATCGGAATATACTGCCGTCAAAACGTTGATATTTGCAGCTGGCCGAAAAGCGTGTGATATCGCGGTACATGCGCCGCAGCACTGTAGCACTGCATAATTATGAATTGTACTGCGTGTGACGTCACGTGATACAATTGCAAACATTTTACCAATATTTACTTTAAAAGCTCATAACTTAGTCTTTTTTTGAGACATCGAAAAACAAATTATACTGCCCATATTAACTCTTTGAATATCTATTATAATATTCTCTTGGGGTAAGAATAACCTCGTCGAATTTAATGTTTCAAAGACCCAATCATGTCTGATTACGTCTAAAAGGGATCGGAATGATAATCTAGTCTCCTTCAACGGAAGCAATCTCCCGAACAGGCCTTCCATTGATATGCTTGGTGTAACTCTAAGTGACCAGCTCAGGTACGGGGGCTCCATCGAGGCCAGAGTTAAGTTAGCCTCTCAGAAACTGAGCGTACTGTACAGGGCCCGCAGATACTTTAATAGTACACAACTGCTAACCCTGTACAAATCGCAAGTGCGCCCCACGGTTGAATTTGGCAGCCACCTCTGGTCTGGAGTCCCAAAATACCTGAAAAAAACCCTCGACTCTGTGCAGAAACGGGCGGTCCGTTTGATAGATTCTCCTAACTTAACAAATGGACTGCAATCTTTAGAGCACAGGCGTCAGGTGGGAATGCTGTCCTTGTTCTACCGGTATTACAATGGAAAATGCTCCGAGGAACTAGCGTCACTGATCCCCTCGGCACCGGTGCATAGTCGGGAAACACGCCAAACACGCGCTCAACATTTGTACACGGTTGACATTAGTCACATGAGAACGGGTCGTTTCTACGACTCGTTCTTGAGTTCAACAGCCCGGCTGTGGAACGATTTGCCGGCTTCTGTGTTTCCTCCCTCCTACAATATGGGTCTCTTCAAGACCCATGTTCACTCCTTCCTCTCCTCAACAGCACCCTCCACACAGCATCTTCAAAGATGACATAGGCCCTGAGGGAAATTATTTCCCTCAGGGCCTCCTGTGTGGAGTTAATATATAAAAAAAAATATATTTATATATAATATTAACTCTTTGAATATATATATAATAATAATAAATCTGTAATAAGGGCTTAAAAATGTTGGGATTTATAACTAGACTAACTAGAAATTTTAACAATATAAAATGTATTAAACTGTTATATTTTGCGTATGTTAGATGTCAACTTGATTACAATTCTCCCGTCTGGAATCCACATTATAACATACATGTACAAGCTGTTGAAAGAATACAAAACAAATTCTTACGTTTTCTAAATTTCAAAATGGGGATTCCAACAATAATGTTGAACTACAACACTCTGTTAAATAATATGAATATGCTCAAATTGTCAGACAAAGAATTTTCACTGACTTGGTATTTCTATATAAAATTCTACATAATTTAGTTGATAGTCCGGTATTGCTTGAATTGATAAGCTTCCGGATTCCACAACGTAATACAAGAAGTCAGGATTTATTTCAGTGCAGAAATTCTGAGACTAACTACCATATGTATTCCTCTTTACCCAGAATACTAATGGAAGGAAACAATTACACCAAGTCCGTTGACATCTTCAGTTTATCTTTAAACAAATATAAAATATTTTTACTGAAGCAGTTCAGTTATGTACAATAAATATTGTATTTATTACCATTAATATGTAAAAGCCCTGAAAAAGGGCGTTGATCAATAAATAAATAAATACATTTTCATCGAAAATTGGGAGACAACCTTGTTGAAATTTTATTATTTTGTCGTAAAAGGGGGAGAATCAAATCCTGCAGTTTGAAAGGGGAAAAAAGGAGAAGGCAAGCCCTGCATTGTGAAAAGGCAAAATGCAGTATATATTCAACTTTTTCGAGGATGGTTTTGTGATTTCAGTATTTAAGCTCGTGCTCATTCGCGAGCCGAATTTGGAGATATAATCAACATCATGTAGAGAGAACAAAAAAAGGCGTACATAAATACATATTTGGTAGATCATTTAATTAATGTTGTTCGTAAGCGCTGACACAAACTACAATTTTGCCCCCGGCTTAAATTGCCTTAGCGATGTATTGTTGTTAAGTACCTACTCGTAACATGTGAGGTTGTTTATTAGATTTGGGTGAGAATGTGTATGGAACTTGTCAGATAGTTTTAAATGAATTTCAGCATTACTATAATGAGTTGTGATGTGGATTATTAAACATGACGAGTCTTACGAAAGTATAGTTAGGTATGTATTCTGTCAAAAGTACAACATGGGTATGATTGTTTTAAATGTATTACGGGTTACCAATTTTTCTGAGGCTTTAAAACAAATCACCAGTGGTCGCACGTGGTTACAGAAACCACAACTAAAACTCGACAAATCGTCTTCTAGGTTGAAAATTGATTCCTGTGGAAAATAATAATAAATAATTACAATTTTGTTTGGTTGATAACGCCGTTTTGTGAAAAATCACCTCAATGATGTTGTAATAGTTTTCCAGTGCTCTATCTTATTACTTACTATAACAGACGATCTTATCTTATTACTTACTATTCATTATAGGATGATCATGAACACCAGATGCAATGTATGTTTTTAGGTTTTCACGGCCAAAAAGTATTTTTGTTATTGTTTTTGGGGTGTTATGCCGTGTTTCGCTACCTCCTTCTTTAGCCAACGTTTCAATATCATTTTCTCATCTGCCCTGATGATGGACACTGTAACGCTGTCCGAAACGTTGGCTAAAGAAGGAGGTAGCGAAACACGGCATAACACCCCAAAAACAATAACAAAAATACCAGATGCAATGTATGAATTTACATTCAACCTTATCTATTTAATTATGACAATTTCTATTATTTTTCATATTTTATTTCTATATTTGAAACATTTTTTTTTACATTAACTCCACACAGGAGGTCCTGAGGAAAATAATTTCCGTCGGGGCCTATGTCATCTTTGAAGATGCTGTGTGGAGGGTCTTTTTGAGGAGAGAAGGGAGTGAACATAGGTGTTGAAGAGACCCATGTTGTGGGAGGGAGAAAACACAGAGGCCGGCAAATCGTTCCACAGCCGAACTGTTGAACTCAAGAATGAGTCGTAGAAACGACCCGTTGTCATGTGACTAAAGTCGACCGAGTACAAATGTTGGGCGCGTGTTTGGCGTGTTTCCCGACTGTGCACCGGTGCCGAGGGGATCAATGACGCTAGTTCCTCGGAGTTTCTTCCATTTTAATACCGGTAGAACAAGGACAGTAGAATAATTATCGTCTCTGTATTATTATTGACACATTATTTGTCTCTTTAGGATTAACCTAAACTTCCCATTATCTTTCTTTTTGTTTTATTGGAAATTTATTGTGAACCTGAGAATGTTAACATATATTTAACTTTAGTACATATTTACAAATATACGTTTGTACGCATTTTATGTACCTCCTACACAGGTATATCCTAATGATGCAGGCAAAAATACTTATGAACAAACTTCACATATTTTCCTTATTTGTTTTTGAGGTGTTAAGCAGTGTTGTTCTACCTCCTTCTTTAGCCAACGTTTCGCACAGCTTTACAGTGTCCATCATCACAATTACACATCTGTCCTGATGATGGACACTGTAGCGCTCTCCGAAACGTTGGCTAAAGAAGGAAGTAGCGCAACACGGCATAACATCCCAAAATACAAATAACGAAAATACTTTTGGCCGTGAAAATCTAGTATTGGACAATTAGGAGCGGGGTTAGGTGGCCGGTTACACGGCTGATGCGAAGAGAATGACCTATTCGTTCATGGGGTGAGGTTTGTCTAGGTCTTGGAGGCGGATGACCAGGACACACTGAACCCCAGATTCCTACCCACTCCTTAAACCCTTTTCCTTCCTAGAACTCTCCTCCCCTTCCTTTCCTAAAAAAAAACCTTCATAAAGCATCCCCAAAGATGACATGAGGGAAATTATTTTCCTCAGGGCCTCCTGTGTGGAGCTCATGTAAAAAAAAATCGTACTTAGAGTACACAAATGAGTTAAAATTTAACGAGCATTTAAACTGCCTCAGGTTATCAGTGATTGATTTTTTAATTCATGAAATTGAGTGTGGTAACCTCAGAGACCGGTCCTTTTCAACTCGAAGAGAAGGCGAAATCAGCGACCACCTTACACAAAGCACCAACCCAACCACCGAAGTGCAATTAAATGTCCTCGATACACTCTCAGAAGATTGTAAAAGTTTTACGAATTCTAAGAAAGACTTGAAATCTAAGCTAAAAAATCGAAAAAAAGATTGTATTAGGGTGGCAATTCTAAAGCAAGTATATTAAAAAAAATCATATTCGATGTTGCAGTTGTGTAAGTATCTCTTCAGCGAATATATACTTACACATTGGGTAGATTAAATAATGTAGGGACCCCTATTTTTTATCATTCCCGGGTTAGGAATTCTAGCTAATATTTGAAAAACTCTTATCGGGGCGGCACTCTTGAAACCACGGCGCTGAAAAAGAAGAAGATGGAGAGATATGTAATTACGAATGTTGGACAGAGCGCGCTAATATTTTAAGTCGTGTAATAAATAGCAGCAAAAATTGCGAAAAAGCTTAATAAAACATGACTCGTTTAAAATAGAGCAAAAATCTCGTGGAACGTATCTTAAGTATCATTTAAAGAAACATTGTGATTTTTTTCACAAATATAACTTGTAAAATAAAAGAAATAGACTTGTTTTAAATAATTTTCGGAGCATACTTTGCGATTTTTTTCTATCGAGGGAATTTCATATAATTTGCGTTTCAGCGTGAAACGTATATATTAGATATTATCTAAAACGTAGATATTATCGTCAAAAATAACATATATTTTTTTAAGAGCTTAAAAACTTCAAATGTTTAAGGGAGATATGTAAGAAATCGGTCGAAATACGAATAGTAGACCCTTGTTTGTGGAAAGATGGATAACATATTATAAAGCTTATATGGGAATTAAACCACAATACCTCAGTGAGAACTTGACGCATTTGTCAAGTGAGCTACAAATCGGTTCTTAAAATAAACCATAAAAATACTCACAAAACGTATTTATCATCATTGTTGATATTTCGTTTTTTTATCGATTTACATCTTATCGATTGAATTCGATAAAATTTCACAACAATTTGGTATCTAGTGCGGGGGGACGTCAAGTTGCCCCTTTTGCCTATAAGCCAGGTAAAATGGAGTAAGTTGGAAGTGGAAGTGGAAATGGAACGTGGAAGGATAGAAAGGAGGGCGGTTGGTCAGAGTGGGCGGAAAGCAATACCTGTTGATGTGAAATACTCGTACCTAATACCTGAGTGGATTTTTTCCACTCACCTGAACTGCTCGAACGCTATTTCCCAACAAGGTAACCACTGTCTACATTCCAATTAGGCTGCGCAGGATGTGATATTCTCACTTTCTCATGAAAATGTCGACAAATATTTTTGTTGCAAACGAATTGTTGATTGATCGATAACTATTATTTCTTATCGGAATGTATTTTTAAGGTCAACAACAGGCGGTGTTCTTGATTTATTCTAAGGTGAATGGATCAATTGCCAAACGCGTGTATTTATAAGTACAAGGATGACCCGATAGGTGATCCCCCGACAGTGGCCCTCTGAAATTATAATTGTTATAAAATTATAATTTTTGCGCATTATGTACCAATTTCAAACCTAAAATCGACTTTAAAAATACCATTAATTATATGCTAATTTAAATATCAAACGAATCAATTTACATTATTATTGATATTTTTACAATTTGATGCATTTTGTTTAGTTATCATTGATTCTATTGACAAAACGGTCACTGCTCACTTATACATTCAGGATTTCTCTTGGAGGGGCCGTTCAAGTATTACGTAACGCAATTTGGGGGGAGGAGGGGTCTTGTAAAACGTTACTGTGCGTTACCGGGGCGGGAGGGGGGTTCGAACAACGCGTTACGTAAAACGTTTTATTTTATTTTAATAAAAAACTAGGAAATTAAAATCTCCCAAGTTGGCAACCCTTTTCGTTTATGTTTTACGGGGAATCCCTCGATTGTACTGTACGCCATTTTTATTTTCTTCTCCCAAGCTAGCAACTCTTTTCGTTCATGTTTTACGGGGAATCCCTCGATTGTATTGGACGTAATTTTTATTTTTTTCTCCTAAGTTGGCAACCCTTTTCATTTATAATTTATGGCGACTCATCCTCTATACACATCCCTTTGGGGTATTTAGTTATATTTTTTGTATGTAGGTATACCGTATTTTCTCTACTCCGAATGCATATAAGTATGCCGGTGGAGCAACTGTCGTATATGATCATGTCTCATGAAATCAAGTACAAGTACCAACAAAACAAAACAAGATTTAACAATCCGACGTCATTTTCGTTTCATCATTTTCTCTCCACTTCATCTGTTGCTTTTCTAGGTCAAAGAAAGATCGGATCTTCGTGTCCACCAGGTGCCATGAAACTTTTAAATATCCAGTGAACTATAAATATATACCAGGAAATCGTAATTAAAATTTGTTCCATATTTTCACATTGTTGAAATGGAAAAAAAACCATTAAAATGAGCGTGGAGACAAAATCAATGTTCGGTGAATGCGTCGAGGTAATGTATTGAATGTGTTAATACCATTGACCAACTAAGGCCCTCGTTCCATGGGTCGGTAAGGAATCGACATAAACCGAGTGCTGTAAGACTTAGAAAAGTAAAGTTTGCTAAAATTAGGTAACGGTGTGCAGCACACTCCATTGTGGGACTTTTCTGCGCAGGGACTTAATCATTTGGTTTATGTGGATTCCTTACCAACTCACGGGACGACGCGATAGCCTAATTCTACTTGTTTTGACTACAAATACACAATAAACTATAGGATAGAAAAAAATATGACGAAGTCTGGTAGTAATGGTAGTAACCGAAGTAAAGTAACTATATAGTATTATAGTCAGTCCCAGATAGAAAAACTATCAAAAGCACACAACTACTTAAAAATAACAAACAATGTTATTTCATTGCATCTTTATTTTCACCCAAAGAAAACTAGCAAATACGTTGATAAAAATCTGACTAGATTGTAAGGCTTTATAAAAATAAAATAAAATTTACAATAATTAGCATATTGCTGCATGGTCGTACGCAGTGAAAAGGCTTAGGTTGGGTTGTTTCACAAAAATTCATATGTAACATTGTCGTCAAATGGCCTTTCAGCGCCATTTTTTGTTACATTTTGAAAGGTCATCGTTAACGTCGATTCTAGGTGCGTTTCAGCTGACAAGTTTAACAACATGGTAATGATCTTTTTGCCGATCACAATTTGTTCAAAACTGAAACAGCGCAAAAATTACCTTGATGATTTCTGGTCAAATATAGATATAAAAACAATTTTCAAAAATATGTATATTTATATAAATGTGAACTGATTTCATTATTTCTACACTGACCTGATTACATACCCAACAGAAAAAAAAAACAATTCAAAGAAGTTTTCAGAGAAATAATGACCTTAATACTCTTTTGAAATTGTAAAATCTTATTTATTCCGCCATTGACAGCTGTAAAAAGTGATCAACAAATATCATAGAACATTAATTTGAAAGCATTCAGAGTAGCTACATGATCAAATCAAAAGTAACTGCCAGATAGATAGATAATGGTGCAAGCGATTCTGAGCTTGTCTTTCATGCAGTTTCTTTTTACACAATGGTTAAAATCGCATTTAAAAAAAAGGCTTAATTTTTATCCGGATGCCGGCGGGCAAGCCACAGGTTAACGGGGACCTTTCAACAGTCAAAAAGGCAAAATGGCGCTGAATGGCTGTTTGATGACAATATTACATTTGAATTTCTGTAAAACAATTTAAGATACAAATCTAAATAACAGATAAACAATCTTAGATTTGTGGGATTAGATGAAAAATTTAAATGACAAAGACGTTCATAATAATATTGACGTTAATCTCACGAAAAATCACAATGCAACTGTGACAAAAGTGTTCCTATTGCTCATCGTCAATGCATAGAAAAGCGTGCAATATTTTTACTCGGAATCCTGAAAAGCATTACCCACAATTGTTGCAATAGTAATCTTCCCACCTCTAACTTCTCACCACGAGCAACCAGCATTCAAATCACTTACATTTCAATACGCCGTCTTCGCACGCACACTCCGCTTCGACTTTTACTTCCTAGCGGCGGAGGCCCGACCGGTCCGCGAAAGTGGGTCATCTCTTTTTGTTTCATCGCATTATGCCGTAATAAGAGCGAGAGAGAGAGCGAGTGCGCGGTTACGTTGTATTACATCACGTTACACAATAGACGGCCTGCGGCGGGATTCTGCGACTGACGGAGCGGATCCGGCACCACGCGTTAACGGAGCCCACAACGGAGTAGAGATGACAGAGACGCTGCAGTGTGAATCTACCCTTAATCCCTTCAATTATTTCTAATCACAAAATTTTATCCAGAAATGTGAGAAATTTTCCAATCTGAACCATCATAAAAAAGATTGTATTAAATACATTATAAACCACTCGAGCGATAGATTTCTTTGTGTTACAAAAATCGGATCTCCAAATATTCATTTTTTTCTTGTTTATTCCAGATCACATTTAAGAAATTCTTATTTTATTTTATTTTATTTCATTTGGGAGACCAACAGTTTACATTAATATCAGAGCAATGGTAATTAAGTCACAATAATTATACCATTTACAGTTTTCCACATGGGTATTATATACAAGTGATATGACAGATAATAAAAATCATATTACAAGAAACAATGATTATAAGTTATTAAGGTGGGAATAGGGAGGGGGTAGGATGGGGGGGGATCGGTTAAGTTGAGGTATAGGTTAGTTATAAAAATAGCCTAGTTATAAAAATATGCAAAGCGAAAAATAAAAATTTTAAATTTAAAAAAAAAAAGAAGTTCATTAGGTGAAGGTTGCATTAGATGGGTAGTTATTATTGTTGAGAAGTATTGATAGACCGACTGTGTGATTTTAAAGAGTGTGGTGCAGAGTTGAAAATGTCAAATTGTGTGTAGTGTGTGTTGAAAGTGTTGGATGCGCGATAAATGAAGGAGTTCTGCTTAGAATTATTATTGCGGTTTAAAGCCAACGAATCCACCTGAATTTCACCGTCTATCCTATACTTTGAGGTTTTATAAAAAAAAATCATAACAAATATTTTATACTTCATAAAAATCACTTAAGCCGCCGCTATTCGAATTTCGACCGATTTCTTACATATCTCCCTTAAACATTTGAAGTTTTTAAGCTCTTAAAAAAACAAATGTTATTTTTGAAGATAATATCTAGATACCTTCCACGCCGAAACGCAAATTATATGAAAATCCCTCGATGGAAAAAAATCGCAAAGTGTGCTCCGAAAATTATTTAAAACAAGTCTATTTCTATTATTTTAAAAGTTATATTTGTGAAAAAGTTCACAATGTTTCTTTAAATGATACTTAAGATACGTTCCACGAGATTTTTGCTCTATTTTAAACGAGTCATGTTTTATTAAGCTTTTTCCTATTTTCGCTTCAATTTTATCGATTTAAATATTAGCGCGCTCTCTCCAACATTCGTAATTACATATCTCTACATCTTCTTCTTTTCGAGAGCGGTTACGGGGCCTTAAGTACCCAAATTTGGGTAGCTACCGCTCGGGTGGAAGATTTAAGGTTAGTTTTTTTTAATAAATTAGGTAACGAGAATTCCGTTTCCCTGAGAAGTAGGTACGTATATTATATTATTATGTTTTGGCACCATTATATACGGTTGGCAGTATTGGAAAACTTAATAATGTGACGTCAAGACTGCTTTTACTAACAATTTTCATCATGGCGTCAACTAAAAACGGAAAATTACGAGTGTTTAATTTTAACAATATTGGAAATTAAATGCATTTTTTGGCATCTCCACCGATGTTGTTACGAAGTGTTATTTCAATAATCTAAGTGTACAATTTTGGAGGCGGGTATGGGTACCGCAGCACCAGGAACCATTTATTGGATAACCAACACTCTTGCCATAGGGTACCCCCGTGTACCCTAGTGGTTCGCTACGTTTGGTGCTTAGCAAGGGTACAGGCTTATGGAATGAGGTTCGTATACGTCTTATTGGCACATGCGTTTGCCCACATACTGCGTGGCGGGCCGGATCGGGGAGACTGGTTGATGGAAACATTTTACCTCTCCAGCCGGACATTTCGCCTTGCAGTGGGAGGGATGGATTCAAACATCCGTCACTCCTGGACCCATTGACCCAAGATTGCTACCCACTCCTCGTACTCTTTTCCTTCCCAGAACTTCCTCTCCTTCATTTCCCTAAAAAGACCCTCCGCATAGCAACCCCAAAGATGACATAGGTCTCGAGGGAAATTGTTTTCCTCAGGGCCTCCTGAGTGGAGCTTATGTAAAAAAGTAGTAAGGATGAACCTATCGTAATAATAAAATGTCGTAAAAAGAGGCAAAGTAAATATAAATATTACAATGATCAGGACGATGTATGAATGTGAATGAGGCAAAGATTGTGTGCCAAGACCGAGTTGTTTGGCGGTCCGTCCTCTCTGCCTACAACTGTGGAAACGGCGTGATGGCTAGTTAGTTTTACAACCGATCATTTTTCCGTGGATATTAATGCAAGCTTAGGAATGCAGATTAACACTTTTTTCTTAGCAGTCAAATAGATTTTCACGGTGTCGCCCCTACAAATTCAACGTAGAACATCAATTTATTTCGGCAGGTCCAATTTCAGATTAGAATTAGTATTTCAACCAGTGAAAATAAATAATTGTAGAATTCCAGTAATGGTATTGCGTCCGTCAATTATTTGGTTTGTAATTCACAGGCCATTTCAAAACAGTTGTAACGATTAAGTTGTGATGGTAAATCAATCAATGGGTAATCGGTGATCGGTGTTATGCAATTATTATGGTAATAGGAAAACAATCAACCTAACTAAAAAACCTCGTGAAAACTTTATTCAATTGTTAAACGACCGTGGATGTGAAAACGTTACTTATTAAAAAATTATGCATGGAAAGATATATACATTGCTTACACACCCAGAGATGTTTATCTATTGTATGCGCTTGTTTTACTAATAATTTCTGAACGAGTTTTGGAATTTTTCCTACGTATTTTAAATGTCTTGTTTATTACTTTTTATTTATTTATTTATTTATTTTATTTTAAATGTACATTTACAGTACAAAACCAATTACAAACATACATTTTATTATAAAGTAATAATGACGTTTTGAAATTTTTTAATATTTAGTTGAAAAATATCGATTTCAGGGGACAGGGAATTAAGTAATAGAATCATTTTTCCGAGCGGCATTACTAATGGTAAGTTAGTTCTGCATCTCGGAACAACAAAAGTTCTGTGTCTGCGCGCTCTTGTGAAGTTGTCGGGGACATAAAACTCAAATTTTTGTATTATATCGGGAATACAAATATTACCGTTTAAAAGTTTATATGCTGTTGTCAGCAAAGCAGTTTTCCTTCTATCGGCGAGGCTATTAATACCCAGCATGCCGGACAAAAAGGCTGATGGATATATATAGCCAGGGATAATATCCGAAGTCTCTAAGATATAAATATCTCAGAAACTTCTTTTGTACTCTCTCTATCATTTGAGAGTAAGTGAAATCCATTGGTCCCCATAATTGAAGATGTCGTAAAAACAAATATCTTTATAGAAACTAAATGAAATTACCTTTAAGATTTTTGTACCTGAAATATAATTTCGTGGTTAAAAATTCCATATTCGAAATTCAAATACGAAAAAAATAAACGGTGTGTAAAATATAAAGTAACCTCTGAAGGCTAACATGAAATTGGTAATTTAACAAATAATTAATAAGTAAAATACACAAATGTAACTGAGACTTCTGTATTTTTCAAGTAACAATTTATTTTTAATAAATTAATCGATCGAATTTAAAGGTTGAATTGTTGTTTATACAGCTTATCCAGATTAATTTCGTGAACGTTTTCGTAATATTTCTACCAATCCTTCAATAAGGAAGAAAAGTCATACATTCCCTTCTTCCCCTCGATATCAACTAAATTCATTAAAAAAAATCAGATTAGACAGGTCCTTTTCAGCCTTCTTTTTCCTTACCTTTTCTCAGGGCCTATCTTATCTTTGGAAATGCTGTGTGGAGCTTCTTTTCAGGGAAAGGAGGAGAGGAAGTTCTGTGAAGGAAAAGGGTATGAGGCGTGAGTATGATCGGGGAGAAGTGTTCGGGAGTGACAAACGTATGAATCCATCCTTACCTCTGCGGTGTAAGGTTTGGATCGAGAAAGTCTGGCTGGAGAGATCAAAAGGTCTCCCTCAACCAGTCTCTCCCGATCTCAGCTGGAAAGGTCAGAGGGTCTCCACAAACCTTCCTCTTCCGATTTTCCACGCGACCGCTGGGCTAAAGCAACCGCCGCCAAGCCCTAGACAAACCTCACCAAATGTAGCGAAGCACGTGGGGTGACCTACGGCAGGCGTGTTGGGTGTTAGTTATCCATTAAATAGTTCCCCGGGCGGCGGTACCAGCCTCCCAATCAGAAACCCAAGTCTCCATCCCCTCCCTATTTCCTCTCTGTAGTAACTTGTGCTAAAATTACAAAGAATATACCAATCATTTTTTACGTGATTTATATAAATAATCATATACTGTTTATGCAAAGTGTACCTAAGTATTTTCGCTTATTTACTTTAAAATATTATGCATCTGCTTAGTTTTAATTTACTAGCGAAATAGATCCACATGAATGGATTTCCTGTATTTGAATACCATCACGATATTTCTCCGAATGATTAAACAGTGCTCAGCGATGAACAACACTTACCCATCGGGGAAAAAAGGTGTTATGTAATTATAATTAATATTTATTTTGAAATCTGTGGCGGAAAATAGTTATTCAATACATTCCTAAAATTAGGTAAACTTCTTACGTCAAGTCGGTATTGATGTTACAACAGATGATGTTCAATGGAATCTTTGGCCAGACTCATTTTTTACGATTTTGTCAACAAAGCGGTAAGAGGGTTACGAACAACCTGACAATATCAGAAAATCTCCTACTACCATAACAGCAAACGTAAAATGTTGTTCGTGTTGTGATGTAGGACTTAGCCAGCCGAGGAATCGAACTCACGACACCTGGATGGGACCCAAACGCGATGCCACCTGACCGGTCTCGATATTATTAACAGTATAGGTACAACTAATATCTATATAACAAATATTCGTGCAATCACAGATTGACAAACATCGTATATCTAATTGTGTAGTTTACGGATGTTTTTAGCAAACAACGAAAACCGTAAAATTCAATTGCACCCTGATACAATTAAGACAATTAAATGCTCTCGTTATTTATTCGTTATTTATTACAAAACGAGGCTTGAAGCATTTACAAAAATGATCGATAATAATCGTGGCACCTAAAAAACCCACCAAGTTCACCGAATGAAGAAAGAGTTTCTCAGCCACTGGACCGAAATTAAACCGTGTCATGCATCCCAATAAAAACAAGTATCCACTTGACTCGAGCAATGTGCCAATTTCCATTATTATGCAAGCGGCTTATTGGGCGCTATAAGTTGTCCCAATATTTCCAGTTGCTCAGCCGGTGTTACCCAACCTGTGATGAGCAGCTCGAATCCGTCGACAGTTTATTACAAAATGCAACCAGACCCATCCAATATTCGTAATCAATCTGTAAAGCACACGATAATAAAGAATGATTAATTGCAACTTCCTTTTTTTACTACAATCAGCTGACTTGGAAATAATTACCGATGTGGAAATGTCCAATTAATCGGAATTCGCTTTAGTTGTTTTATTTGAATTAAAAGGAAGTAGTGAAGCCAAAACCGCTGATGGCTAACGAAAACAAAACGTTTTACTTGTTTGTTTTGGCTGGCCAATTATGAATTTGGCTTCGTTTTAATTCAGCAATGATGATTGCTAGGTATTAAATGATTTTAATGATTATGTAATGTTTGAATGAATTTAAAATGCAGATTGAACCAATGCACACCTGTTCGTTGATTATACAAAAAACAGGCTTCTTAAATTATGGATATCTTGAACATGCTCGCTTTGAACACGTAAGCAAAATGTATAATTTTAGGTAGTTTCCAGGTCAAGTTCAGATGTTATTTCCACGCCGCAGTAAGTTTTGAGGTACTCCGTGGGATTGTGGCGTATGTCGGTATCTTGGGCAAACAATTCGCAGAGTGACCCAGCGTGACCCTTCACATCTTGAGCAACTGCGGATTACAGACGGTAGCTCGGTAGCTGTGCTCTGTCGCCATCGTCAAACATTTCCTAGACAATGCGAGAGAGGATGCTAGACGGAAAGATGGCAAAAAGCATGCAGGGGAATGAGAGAATGAGATGTAACCGCCTTCCCACGCGCTGCACGAGCAAGCCGGGATCTTTCTTCACACATCCATCTAAGCACCTTGTGTAACGCCGACCGTCTTGCACCACCAGGCTCTTTAAACACTATGTTATTAGCTGGATTCTTCCTCATCAGATACACGGCGCTTGTCACCTTTTGCTGTGGAAGAGAAAACCATATTTCGAGTTCAACAAGAAGTAGGTACCAGACAGCGCAACCAGAAGTGAAGTACCTATCTGTACTAAAAAAAATCGTGAATACGTAATGGTTTTGTAACATATCGGCTGGAGATTTTTTCCGTGCGTGTTGTTACGTCAGCGCGGTGCACTGCAGGGAATTTGGTATCCATGACTTCTCACTGCACTTACAATATCAAAGTGATTTAATATGGTTAACATAACCATATGTGATATAATTTATTGCCATTTAACTGAGACATAATATGATTCATCACCTACATTTGCTCTTTAAGGAGAAAAATCATAATCTTTTTAAAAGATCTTTCCCAGGGTATAAAAATTATTGACATGTTTCAAAACCAATTATTTCTTCATCAGGATACGAAAAGGATAGGAAGAAACAAATAAAACAAGTCGAAAACTTATACCAAATATTTGCTTCGCCGTTTCTTCGAGACAGCACATGTTTTTATCCTAATAAATATTTTAGTCTCCAAGTACAGTACATCTACATATAATTACTTTGAAACAACTACTTATCTTCGAATTTTCCTGAACATTGTAGTAAGCCTGTTTAAAATACCGAGAAGCAAATTATTGATAATATATTTTGAAAATTTTATAGGCACCTGAAATCCAAAGTAAGTGATTGATTAAACTAGAGATTTCTGGGAGATATGTCAAACACCATCTGAATCTACAATCTACGTCAACGGGTATTTTTGAAGCCGGATGCGGTGACAAATAATGTGGAGGTTGATCAAAATTAAAATGACCTAATATCGGAACGCCTGGCAATGACAAATTTCTATTGTGAGAAGACACCAAAAGAACATTGGAAAAATTGTGGTTTTTGATAATTCATTTTGGAATAAGATTTGAAAACGCAATGCCCCATGGCGATATTAAATAATGCGACAATTTTTATAACCAGTAGTTCTGTGAATAGTGGCTTAGCGTAATGTTGAATATTCCGATTTGGAATATTCAACATTAATAGGCGGAATAAAAAGGCACTACTATCAAACATGCCTACCATCTTGACAGGATTGACCGGACCTGGAGCACACAAACAAACTTATACATGCCACGCTCAATCAATTGTTGAATCATTGACTTTATTAAAGTGAGCGTTTTTCTAAGGAAATATAATTAAGACAAGTCGATTTTCTGCAATAAATTTCCTCGCAATGATGTAGTGAATACAATCAATTCGTTTGCGTGAAATAGTGATGCGATGTCTCCAAAGATAAAACACTGTTTGTTGGAAAATTTTTATGGTAGTTTTCAGTCGATATGCCAAATAAAGATTCGTATTCGGATTGAAATTAATACTAATGTTATCCTAACCTTTGCTTAACATCACCTAACCTAATCTGACATAATCAATTTTCTTGAGCGTTTTTCCAAAACACACGATAGGGCGATTACCCTGATTATTAACATAGTTTCAATAATGAACAACGTGCGATTTGTTATCTTAAAATAAACAACGAACCAAATCGATGTTCTGAATGTTGAATGTACAAATTACGAATGAAACCGATACTCGTGATAACATCGAGCCGCTGAGCAACAAGCTACAACTCACAAGCAATGACTACCAACGCTACTTGCTCGGAATGGTAGATTCGAGTCGGTACTGATTGACTTCCGCAATATCCGCGTTCCGACCTTGAGCCGCAAGTTCTCCTTCCGCGTTGATTGTCTGTTCCAACTCGCTTTACACGCTTCAAACTGCTTAATTATACGTATTATGCAAATCAAACAACCGCTCGCCGACAAATACAGACGGCATTCTTACACGGCCGACAGGCAACCGGCAAAACCTCTCCACTTGCTCAAAAGGTGTTAGCAATCGATGCAATTTCCAAATGCACGTCAAAACGCAGTTTTTCCACTGGATTATACTTGAATGATAGAAAATTGAATAAGCAATAAAACGCGAACAGTAACAAATACACGACATGAATAACCGTTCATTGATTCAGAAACTAAGAAAACAATCACGCGCCAAGTTGAAATATGTCATGATTGATCAAATAATATAATGTTATGTGGCATTTTACCTTTGAACTTTACGTTTTTTCAACCGGTGCAAAATGAGAGGAGCTGCAAAAAAAGGATTTAAAGTTCACTTAGCATTATTATTGATGTTCTAAGACGAATGTTTTTCAACTACAGATATTTGAATAGTATAAAAACGTAAGGTATGGTGATGTAAACAACCAGTTAGTTCTGAACTACGCATGATCTATAGCAAAATTATGTATATTTCTGCTGCCCACGATCTCAAGTATTGAAGAACTTTGGATCGAAAACGGTATGATTAGTATAACACTTCCTCCTTGGGAGACACATGCTGATGTCAGGAGTGAAAAGCATCAATAGATCTTGCAAATAAGAAAAGGATGACAGATGACACATCGAGCCATCTATGATTCGATATGCCATTGGCCTGTCTTGGAAGACGGCTCAAAAACCAAGGCGGAGACAAATTTTGAAATGTAATAAATATAAATCAATGCCGAAAATGTATAAGGAATTAGAAGCAAAGACTGTTAAACAAAGAACTTTCTTTAATTTTTAAATTTTTATCTACAAAGTTTTATTACTTTACTGCCAACTTACTTTTTTGACTTAACAAAACTGAGCACATTTAAAGACAAATGTGAAATTATGTACGTCGTAAGTATTAAAAATGAACAAAGTGTAAATGAAAATGTAAAAAGGCGCTAACGTTCATATTAGACCACACAAAGTGGATCTATTTTAAGTGTAATAAATTATTAAATACCTAGAAAGACCACGCAATGAAATAAGGAGATATTTGCATTGCCAAGCATTGCCAAACACTCTAAGACAGGCTTTGTGAACTTTACTAAAGGAACTTTTAAAGAAGTGGCAAACATGGGAGATAGCAAAATGAACCTACGACCTGAGGCCTGGTTGCTTTCAGCGCACCGTTTTACAACCAATGATAATTATTAATGAGGTATTAAAATTGCGTAACTTCAATCAATTAAAAAGTTAATGCAAGCGATCGTGTATTAAAAATAAGGTTAATTTCATAACACTCTGATGTTTTTGGCACGACCTTTTCAGATATTACAGAAATTTGTAGTTTTATCGCTTGTGGCTTGTGGTAGCTTCAAGCTCATACTAAAGCAGCGATAGCCTGAAAACGGAGAATCGAAAATATATATATATTTTTAAACTTTTTCGATCTTAAGATAAGTGAACATGATTAAAATGGCTTTCTTAACACCAGCCGCCTATTTTGATTCATACAGGAAAGAAACATCACTGAAAAGCTTGTTTTATTTTATATCATTGAAGAAGAAGATAACACTTATAATCTAAATGAAAATATGAAAGAGAACAAGACACAGAAAAATATAAAAAGACAATGGTCGCAACTGGGACACGAATGATCCGTGTGAGACCTGTGTCAATGTGAGACCTCTCGTCTAACCGCGACGTGAGCGTTATCCAATTTCGCTATTGCCACCTTCTGTCAAACCGTCATATTTGTCAATCTCATATTTCAAATATTTAGAACCAACAATATTATCTTCAACTAGTTATTTTTTTTCCATATTCAGACGAGAGGTCTGGGTTCGTGTCCGAGTTGCGACCATTGTCTTTTTCTATTTTTCTGTGTCTTGTTCTCTTTCATATTTTCATTTAGATTATAAGTGTTATCTTCTTCTTCAATGATATATTACGATGATGGGAATAACCTTTAAAAGTTATAAAAATAGAGTTTTTCTTATAAAAAAATTGTTTTATTTTATTTTGCCAAGTTCAGACACAAATATTTACATGTTTTACGATCATTTTCTAAAGAGCTTAATTTTCCACATTAAACAATCAAACCATAACCGAAAGGGGGCTTGTAAGTAGGAAAATTTATAAAAGATTTATAAAATGATTTTTATGTTAGATTATTTTAACGACGAAGGTGTGTTCTACTCGCAGTATTTAATTAAGGCATCTAAAATACATCTGAGCAAACAAATTTTTAAACCAAAACACACGATTTTGTATTACTTCGTAGCGCATTGCTTTAAAGTAGAATAATTTTTAATTTATGATATTAGGTATTATTGTAATTGTAAAATAGTAATTGTAATTTATATTGCTTTGATTTGTGTAGTTAGTTAGAAAGCGAAATATTTATATTTCTTTAACTATAATAAATAATTACAATAAAAATGACTCCTTTCCAGATCAGATAGATTTAATCGTGCCGAGTTTTATTATTCAGACGTCCTCGAGTTGGGTTTCCTTTTACATCGGTGTATTCGTTACAGACATACAGACCTGCCTTCCCATTCACTTCTACTTTTCATGTCCAAACTTCCTTACCGAATAAACATCCTTCGTTGCTCTGCACGATTCCTGTGTTCGCTCGTCCACATTCAATTGTAAATCATTAATAATAAATGGTATACGTACTAGACATTTGTAAAATATTTTTGCTCTACTCTCGAAAAGTAAAAAAAAAAAACTGAGGTATCTAAAGGTGACGTTAAAGTCGTCACCCTATCGGAGGATGCTCTTATTTTTACAAAAGGCATCCTATGTCATCACGACTTTAATATTTGTGAAGAAAACAGAAGCAGCATAAACGTTGACAAACCATGGATTGCTATTATACACCACAAATACGCGGAACCATTTTTTGTAATAATGGGATATTTTCACAAACTATTATCACCGTTTTAAACGAGCAGAAGATTTAAAGTATATTTTTCTGATTCTGATCATTGTATGCAATAAAAATGTGTAATTTTAATATTTACGTTAAAAAATATTGGTTGAAAAACCGCACACTTCGAAACGGTTCCAACTGGCTACGACATCATTATGACGTAGAAAATGCCACTGGCTTATAAGACGGCTGTCACCAACGTTGCTCAGCGTGACGTCAACGCCGCTAAATTCACGAATAAAAACGAACATGTCTTTTTCGCGGCGGGTTCATGAGGTGAGGTTTCTTTAGGTCTTGGAGGACACGCTGAACCCCAGATTCCTACCCACCCTTTAAACCCTTTGCCTTCCCAGAATTCTCCTCCATTTCCTTACCTTAAAAAAACGTCCACACAGCATCCCCAAAGACGACATAGACCTTGAGGAGATTATTTTCCTCAGGGCCTCCTGTGTGGAGCTCATAAAAAAAAAAGAAAATGTATTTTAAATAGTTGCAGAAAATTTATTTGCCTACACAAAAATAAAATAAAAAAGACATTCATTATCAATATTTTTATCTTAGTTTTTTTATTCCATAAAAATAGGCGATTTTTCACAAAACGGCACTACACAAGTCATCCAAATATCGTTATTAGTTATCATTTATTATTATTCTACGAGTTAGATCGAGTGAGTACTTTTGCGCCACCTTGTATGTGTTCCATGCTTTAATTCTAAGACCTACCTCAAGCTGTTTGAAATATATTTATTGCTTGTATTTCGCAATATTTAATTAATTAGATAGATGCTTATTTCCCGACTTCGACCACGATTTGAATTACTTCTACCTACCTAATGTTGCTTATTAGGTTGATGCATAAGACGATCGAATATACCTAATATGTATAATAGATTTGAAAGAATCTAGTAAAACGATCGTTAAATATGCACCAACCTAACATTAAGTCTCAATTCCTGTACACTTCACTGAAAATAAGATTAAATTGATGCCTGCGAAACGATAATGGCAGACGCAAATCTTTTGGTGATTTTATGGCTCAACTGCGCTTTGTAAGATTGAAAAATTTGTAAATTAAGTACTCTCGGTCCCTGCATGTTTCAACCCTTTTTTAGAAAACTATAAACTATTTGTTTTTTTGTTAATTTTTTAAAAAGTCCATTAATGTTTTATAGCTTCGAAACTCTACCTGAAATTCGTATCGTTGATATATTGAAATATTACAGAAATGTCTGTGCAAATTTCATGACGCCATTTGAGAGATTTTGCTGCTTCATATTAAATGACGGTCTCTGTCGTCGAATTAAATAAATTTTATTTGATTAATTTGTGTTGTTTAACAATTAATTTAAAAAATAATTTGCCTACACTATATTTGCGGCACGTTCCAGACTGCAACACATCATACCCCAATCGGGGATGCCATCGTCGAACAGGCTCCAGGAGTAGTTTTTTTTTACATGAGATCCACACAGGAGGCCCTGAGGAAAATAATTTCCCTCAGGCCCTATGTCATCTTTGGGGATGCTGTGTAGGGGGTTTTTTAGGGAAAGGAAGGAGAGTTCTGAGAAGGAAAAGGATTTAAGGGGTGGGTAGGAAACTGGGGTTCAATGGGTCCTGGCCATCCGCCTCCAAAACCTAGACAAACCTCACCCCATGAACTCGGGCACCCCTGCTAAATCACCAAACGTAGCGAACCACTTGGGGTGACCTATGGCAGAGGTATTGGTTATGCAATATAAAGGTTCCCGGGGCGGCGGTACTCATTCTCGGTTGGGACCCTTGTGGGGTATTGAATTAAAAAAATAACAACATTTTTGATCACCTGTATACAAGACCTTAAAAAGTCATTACCATTTTATTTTCCATTTAACAATAAAACTGCGTTAACATAAAAGTGACGGATTAAGAGCTGGTTCACACTCAGCTATCAAATATAAAAGATCATAGCACGCCAAATAAAGCTCTCCATACAATCCCTTCAGACCGTTCACACCTAAGCGTTTTTAAGCGCAGATCAATCATAGACAATACACATCTCAGACGTAACCGCTCCAGACGCGATATCCCAGAAGATAACTCTCCCCTTCTCCGACTAAAACAGGAGAGGGGGTCATTGTAATTACGGAGCTGCCTAGACCCGTGGATGACAGATGTCAAGTTGACAGATTTCAGTACAAAAAATATGCGTTCCGTTGCCGCTCTCTACTTCGACTGACCCCCTCTCATACCACAGGAAGAAATATTTGATGCCTCGTGTGAAAGGACAAAAGATAAGCGCTCGCGAATCAACAGATATATAGCTCAGTGTGAACTAAGCATAGTTGCTGAGTGGGCATCGCGTTTGGGTCCCACCCGGGCGTCCCGTGTTGGATTCCTCGACTGGCTAAGTCCTCCATCACGACACAAGCAACATTTTCCACTTAGTGTGGTGGTAGTAGAAGATTTTCAAACATTGTTGGGTTATTCGTAACTCGGGAATGTTTGTTAAAAAAACTTAAAATAAAATAAACTGATTAATTTTTAATTACTAGCAAATTGCTTCATCGAATGCCCATAAAAATCGTTTAACAAAATGATCAAAAATTCTATCTACGTCCAAACTAGAATATTTTTTGTAACACGTAGTAGGTACATATTCGTGTACATAGATCTGATAATCCGCTCTTACGCTATCAAAGTATCGAACACTTCTCTCACGATTAAGTCAGTGGATTTTTCCCGTCGAAAGGAAATACCCTGATTCTGAGTTCTGTATAATAGTGATAGCTGGTCGTGTATAAAGTATAGTGTAGAGTAGGTACCAAGTGTAAAGTGGCTGGCTTGTGTCATAATGCGCAAACACGCCTTCCGTGTTCATTGCGTAACCCTTCGTGACCTGAAAATGTCTTGGATTTATTGATAACCTCATATTTCCTATTAAAAATATGAACGGAGGTGTACTTTCAGATAATAAATCAACGCAAAATTGCTATGTGTTACTACTACCTACTGACATAAATCTTTAATTGTTAAACAGCTATGTTTTTGTTTTAATTTTTCGAAGCGAATTTTCTTAGTTAAATAATTTTTTAAGTTCGAATTTTTAAATCACAATTTTAGATTACTCTTTACTACGAATTGTTTTATATTATAAATAACACAAAAATACTTTAGATAAATTAAAGTTTTTTTCTATCGTTTCGCTTGAGTAGAATTAAAATAAAATTCTTAATTACTTTATAAAAAAAAATAAGCGTGAACCACTAAAAATTATTTTTCTTAATTAGAAATGTATGAACGCAAATAAGAAACTACTTTTAAAAAATATAATTTTATGGCTTTAATTATCTGTAACAGCTTACCTTGATTAACTTTTTAATTTCTTATAAAATTATTGGCAAATTATATTTTTTTTAAATTTGCGCTAAAATCTGTAAAGCGATTTGTGTGCCTATTACCTACATTCATGGTGATGACTGAGGTGCACTAAGAATATAAACATTTTTGGCTTGTGTATTCCTCTTAAAACGCCTCAATTGAAGCGGTAAATGGCGTAGTGTTGCGTAATAATATCAATTGTACCCTAATCGATTCCAAGAGTTGGCCCCCTGGCATACTTGTATACAATTTGCAGTCGGCTTAGGGAAAATACTATATGCCTATTTACACAAAATATATCTAAATATACCAGAAGGGGTGTGCAGAGAGGATGTACCGCCAAATACCAAAAAAACGGTTCTATGCCAACTGAGAATAAAGTCAACTCAACACCTCTTTGAAAAGTCATTAAAGGCTATGAAAAAAAATATTTTAAAATAGCCCGTAACCCTAACCGAACGTAACCTATTTAACCATTTTTTTATATTTTTTTTCATAATTTTTAATGACTTTTCTGGGGTGGTTCTGTGTTGGTTTCATTCTGACTTGTCCGGTCACCCAAAATAAATATTTTCATTAAAATGCATCGAAGATAAAAGTCATCATCATCATCACTCTTGGCTCTACAACCGATAGCGGGTCTTGGCCTCCTCAAGAATCTTCCTCCACTTATCTAGGTTTTGTGCCAGCTCTCTTCAGTTTAGAAGCTCCAAGGTAGATATGTCTTTGAGGACATTGTCGCTTCATCTTAATCTTGGCCTTACCTTACCTTACTTCTTCGCCCTATCGGTCTTGAGTTCTTGATGGACTTCATACTGCAGCGGACAAGAACAAAAAATCGACACTGAAAATAAATTTGTTTGATATCCATACCAAATTATTATTAAATGTATTTTTGTAGTCGGTTTTCGGTTGAATTTAATAAATAATGCACACAAAATTACAATTTTATAATTATAATAACATTGGGGGTCTAACTGTCGGCGGATCAATCCTAATCGTTGTTATTCTCATTTTGCAACAAGATCCCTGACAACAGATAAGGATGTCTACGTCCCTGACGGTTCCGATAACGTCAATAAGAGCTCTTCCGGAGTAATTAGATACTTTGGATTTTCAATTATTTATCAAGAACATTTCTACGTGTAAATATGTATAAAATAACATACACAGAAAAAAAGTTGCTAATTATTATTAATTAGAGTAATCTGAATCACAGCGAAAGCAATAAACAGCAAATAGACGCAAAAATCGGCAAGTCTTTGATCACTGCGCGGAAGTGCGTTTGCGGTTGTTCCTAGTTCCCTTTGTTTGAAGTACCCGCTTATCTATAGATTATATTTTCATAAAGTGCAAAATTTCGTTGTTATCTTTGTGGCTAACTGAGATGAAACGAAACAGCGCAAATCCTGTTTAGTGATGTGATAACGATGAACACGCTCTTACCGTCGCGTCGGCTTATTCAGAATTTCAGTTTTTCTGATAAAACTTTTCTTCTTTCATCTACTTGAATAGAACAATTTCATAGAACTTTTCTTCTTACATCTACTTGAATAGAACAATTTCATAGAACTTTTCTTACTTGATCTTCTTACTCAATTTCAGAACTTTTCTTCTTCTACTTGAATAGAACAATTTCATAGAATTTGAATAAAACAAGATTGAATAGAACAATTTCAGTATTTGATTTAGAAGCATTCTTGGAGATGCTTTTGTCAGGACTTTCATCTACTGTCACCACATCACTTTACGATTTAAATGACAATACTAGCTAAGGTACCTACTTCATTAAATATAGTTTATTTATTATACTTTGCAGTACTTTTCATTACTTACCCTTCCTAGTTACTTCATTGAAGGCTACCTTAAAGCGTATCACACAATACAGGAAGTTTCTCCCCTGTTCCGCAAATTTTTTAATCATAATACTTTAGACTGCTCTAAAAATGAAATAGACATTGTTTATTAGCCCATTTAAAAACTTTTTAAAAAATGTGTTATCATGAATCATATTTAGCTAATATTGTAATGAGGCCCTTTGTCTAAAGACTGGCAATATTGAACCTTACCAAATCAGTGTCTTATCATCACAGATGCCATTAATAAATTGTTTGTGGTTCTATTTGTATTCTATCTTTTACCCATTCTTGTTTGTCATTTACTTTTGAATATTTAGCTATTTGTTTTTGTACTTATTTTTGTTATTACTATGTATTTAAACATCCACGTATGAACAATTTTGGGCATCAAGCGTGCATTATGTACAGAAATAAATAAATAAAATGATGTCTATCTTATAATTTTTAATATAAGTTAATATCATGAAGAAGATATATTTACTGCCAATACCTAAAGTAATAATTACGTTATGTAGTGCTAGGACGAAGAAATATTAACAGAAATAAGTACGTCAGTTATTTTGACTAGTGATTCCTGACACTATTTGGAGTAAAAAATTCAAATGAAATTTTAGTCTCCGATGTTTTTTTTTTCCACATTTTTTTCTTCAAAATCAAACAAAAAAATAATTTCTTCCGTCGTCCAAAAATAATGTCGTCACTCAGCCGAGTAACTGACTGCTTAAGTAACTGCCCTATCTCCTATTCCTATTCCGCCCCCAATTGTCCAACACCTACTACTTTTTTTATGTTCTTGAGAAAAACTAACAACAAAAAAATATCAAAATTGTCTGTCACCAGAGATCAATATTTCGTTAACATTTTTTTACTCCAAATAATTTCAGGAATCACTGGTTACTAGCTGATTCAACCAGAGATTTCATCCCTCTTTTTCAAAATGTTTTTTTTCTTGTAACGAATTTTATGGCAACAAACAATAATTGCCTTTAAAATAGTTGTAGCTATTTCAAAGCCATCTGAGGCAGCTGAGTTGGTCAGATAATAAAAATTTTCGAATTATAATTCATGACCTTTCGAGAGGGTTTTTACATTTTTACGGCGTCAAATGTTATTTGTGCTTTTCTGATCAGCTACCTATAATTCTGATCGTGTTGTTTTTACAATATTGTTTTTAAGAACGCGCAGTAAAGCCGGTTTTAACACGGAGATTTATTGCAAGTAATCCACTTGGCCAATAATTATCTCTGGCGGCAAGGAAGCGATATCGGTACAGTCGCTGACGACCAAACAGGAAATCAATCCGAGGCAGGAAAAACTAATCGTACCTACGTAAGTAATATTGTACACTTCTTGCTATCCATCGATATCGACCACTGACTAGGGACAGGGCAAGCAGAATATTGCGTTAGCGGCCTTATTCAAGACAGCTTTCGGGCAGGTGATAGCCAAAAGAAGAAAGATTGAGCCCAATCAAGAATCATAGCGAAGATTTTGCTATGATGTAGGTAACGTAATATATTCTTCTTCCATCACCCTATCACATTGGAGGTTATCCATTTTTAGGGCGAGGCCGGGAAAACTCGACAACATGCTCATTATCTACCTATTATGATTATGTACGAAATCTTAATTAATTTTTTTTTGTTTCCTACTAAGAGTATTATTTACTTTTCATACCTTTTCATGTTTTATATTCAATACTTTTTTAGTCGTTTTTTATATATAGAGTTTATTCATTTCACTTTTAACTGTTTTATTTTTTACCTTTTTGAGTCGTGTTTTATTAAACATTTTCACAATTTTTGCTTCAATTTTTTCGTTAGCGCGCTCTATCCAACATTTGTAATTACACATCTACATCTACTTCTTTTTCAGCAAGGATAAGGCGCCTTATAGAAACTGGCTTACAAGTTATACGTAAATGAAAACAAATCAATTTTTTATGAGAAAAACTCTCTTTTCATAACTTTTGAAGGTTATTCCCATCAACGTAATATATCATTGAAGAAGAAGATAACACTTATAATCTAAATGAAAATATGAAAGAAAACAAGACACAGAAAAATAGAAAAAGACAATGGTCTGCACGTCCCGGTTAGACGAGAGGTCTGGGTTCGAGTCCCAGTTGCGACCATTGTCTTTTTCTATTTTTCTGTGTCTTGTTTTCTTTCATATTTTCATTTAGATTATAAGTGTTATCTTCTTCTTCAATGAAAACAAATCACTTTGTACACCACTTATTTAAATAGTGTACCTATACAAAGTTATTTGTTTGCATTACATTAATTAAAATCACGCCACAAAGTGAAGTTAGCGATTACTGAAGAGGTAAATATTATTAAATGAATGTACACACCACCTATTTAACGAAAATTAGCAACACGTTTCGAAACCAAGGTTTCTATGTTAGGATAAAGTGAAAAAAAATATATATTGAAAAAGTAAATATTATTTGTCTAACATGCACATTAGTTATAAAAATGTTCTTTTAACAGTAAATTTTTATATAAAATCGTAATTTCTGACGTTAGTTCTGAGGTGTAAGAAATCAGTTTGTGGGAGGAAGACGCAAGAAAACTGCTGGTCGTTAGGTCGTAGATAAATTCTTCTTGGTAAGAAAGATTATGTTTGGTTTTCATTTATTTTACTTTTAAACTATGAAGCATTCTTGAGGTAATCTTTCACAGAATGGCACTAATTTATTTAATTATAACTATTATACCTAATAATACGGGAGTGGATTTTGAGTGAATTGTCCAATTACATGTTTTTTTTTTTTAAATTTTTATTGTTTAATTATAACATTGTTACAACATTGAACATACTTTTAGGCAAAAAAAATAGTGAAATACATTTTTCAATGAATTTCTGCGCCAATTAAGTGCTAGCTCTTGAGCTTGGCATAGGAGTTATTTCATAATTATTTCATTCTTATAACATAATTTTACATAGAGTGTAAAATAAATATGTTGTTGTGATGTTATTTTTTAATATGGCATGAAATGAAGTTATAACATTCTGATTGGTGATGTTATGATTGTTATTTTTTTTTTTAAATTAAGTTGACCTTATTCTTGAATGATACGAAATCTGTTATTTTTTTAATAACTATTAAAATAAACTATTAAAATATGAAATAAATGTTGAAAATAAAGGAATTTTTATGTTAAATTTATGCCTTAATGATGAATTAAGTTTAAATTTTTTGATTATATTGAATATTTGTAATATTGAATCTTTTTTATGGAGGTCTTCAATTTTTGGTACTTCGAAAATTTTGAACAATGGTGCTGAAGGGAATGTTGGTTGTTTTTTCAAAATTCCTTTAATAATTACAAAGCTCTTATATCCTGTTTTTCACAAAACATCAATTAAAACGTTCCTTCTATCATTATTGTTATGCACACGCGTTGTGTTGATAGCACAGCTTGTTCAGAATTTCAAGTTTCGTTCCTACATTTATCAACAAAACAACAACAATACAATCTACAAAAAAGCGGTTCTCGGCATCAAAAATACAAGATCCAATATCTTGTAACCTGAGGCTGCGCCATCCCTGTTACGATAGAATCATCTCTTGCAATACTCACCTAGCAAAGCAAAACGACTAACTGCTGGAACGTGTTATATTATCGTTCGGACCGGTATATTGGCATTTCCGGGTCCGTAATGTCCCCCTTCCCTTGCCCCTCTCCCTCCGCCCGGTGACCGGGGCTCGGGGACCAGAGACGGATCTCACTCATCATCACGTAAGCCTTAATTAAAACCACACCGATATGTAAAGGTCAAGGTCCGCGACTGCGTTTGGAATATTGATGATTCGCCCGGCAACAAAATGCTAGTGCGAACTGACCACCTATCGATTTGACGTCTTACAAGTCTTTTATACACTTTTATATAAGAACTATATGAACACCATTTTTATTGTCACCAAATCACTAAATAACTATATACGATAGTTACAGTAATAGCTCGCCTAAATTACATTTACATATCAAAACAATTTAAAAATTTTAAATTGGGAGGCGGGAATGGAAACCATTTATTGAATAAGTGACCTTAGGTCGCAACAAGGCATTCTCTACTTTTGGTGATACTCGGGATGCTCGGGTTCATGGGGTGTCCATTGTCCGGATCTTGGCGGCGGATACATCTGCCCACCAATTTGCGGGCAGATGTATCCGCCGTAATTGAAGGAGACCTTCAGAACTCTCCAGCAGGACTCTCATACCTTTTTCCTTCAGAGAACACACCCCAAAAAAGACGTAGACCCTGAGACGCCCAGACGTAGATCTGGTTCTGTTATTTAACACGTTACTACAGGTATAAAAAATTCACAGTGCTTATTTAAATACATTAAATGTAAATTTCTTAAGAATTTTGGTCAAGAAATTGTTTCTATTTTTTATGTGAATAGCGCACAAGAGTCTCAAATACTCCCAACAGCGTGGAGCAAGTGTACTATAGCATCTCCATTCGGAATATGTTGTGAGGCTAAATGTAGCGGAGAGGGAAAGGAGATGGGCAAGAGGAAGGTGGTAAGTATCTGGCTATTCAGATCTATTCACCATACACGGATAAAGCCATTTCATGCAACGCTCTATCTTTAAGTCATGCTTTATTAAATATTTTATCTTACGCCTATTGATTATAATCGTTGGCTCCCTCTAACATTTTTTTAACTAGTAAAAATTACGTGACAGAGATACTCCTCGTGATAGAAGTATATTTCATACAAATCATAGCTGTCTTCTGCCACCTCGACTTGCGTGTATTCTATATATAATGTTACAAAAAAATTATATGACGACATAAAATATAAAACTATTTTTAAACTCCAAAAGGTAAAACTTATCAAGTAACAGCGATTATTATTTTTAATGATGTTTAGTAAAATATTTTTAAAAATCTCAAAAACATGTCTCCTACAATTTTTATGTCGTACGACACTTCTGTAACGTGGTTTTCATTAAAAATAGGAATGCACGCAGCTCGTGTTTGTCACCTCCAATAGGCATTTTAACCTCCATCCCCCCTTGCTAAAATTTCCCCTCTGAGATCCAGAGAGATTAATTTATAATAAAAACAAAATGTGACGGAGTGGTAGAAATGTGACAGAGTGGTTAGAGGAAGGAAGGTTAGGTAAAAGGAAGAACAAAAGTGGTAGGTTAAAAAGAAGAACAACCCATAAACACACATTTTTAAAAAAAAAGCACACAGCCGTTACGTCTTTAGCACAGTAGATTTTAAAGTAATTATAAATAATAATATTGGTCATTCTGTTGAATTTTTCTCCACTAACTGGTGGAGACAACTTTATGTAGGTTAAAAAGAACGACCTACTTGACTTACTTTAACCAGTGATTCCTGAAAATATTTGGAGTAAAAAATGTAATTAAAATTTAGATCTTATGTGACCCTTTTGTGAAGTGTCTTTTTAAAAAAAAATTCTTTAAAATCAAACTAAATATTTTCCTTTCACATGTCGCCACTGATCACTCAGCCGAGTAACTAACCATGCCCCTAACTGATATTTTATGTTTTTAATTGAAAAAAAAAACAATTAAAAAATCATCGGAGATCAAAATTTCATTTACAATTCTTACTCCAAATAATTTCAGGAATCACTGGTTAAAGTAAGTCAAGTACATCCCTTAACACCCTGTATAATTCAAACCGTGGGACTCGGATATTATTTTTAATTGCAAAATCACTTACAATTTGGTGTTCGGTTAAATATTTCCAAAGCATTATTTGGCGTCCATGATGATTGAACTCCTCTGTGTCGTAAAACGTTCATAATCTGCAGATTTTTATTTGCTTCTGAGTGGCTAGTTTCTTTTGTGACATAAGACTCCGGATTTGATTTTATAATGATGAACCTTTGAACTCTGCGGCCAAAGAAACCGATTCACACAAGCATTGGCGAGTATTAATTGGATTTGTTTTAGTCCTTTAATCGCCTTTTTATTTGTTTACTAAATTATATATTTTAACTTGTTATGACATTACTCACTTGTTAGATGTGGCACTAGCTGGTTTCTCTAATCAGTTACCGATCTCAGTACACTTAGTGCAATATAATTTCATCAATAAAGACCAGTGAAGAATAAATGAATTTTTAAGGATTATTGTATTAATTCTCTCTTCGTCGCTTTTATTTTTTTAAACTAAATTATTTTAACGATGTGGCCATAGGCTCATTCTGCTATTTTCTTCGATAGAGGAACTATTTTCCATAGATAGTGTAGGATATTTTCCATAGATAGTATTAGATATTACTATCCATAGATAGTGTAGGATATTTTCTTCGATAGAGTAGAACTATTATCCATAGATAGTGTAGGATATTTTCCATAGATAGTATTAGATATTACTATCCATAGATAGTGTAGGATATTTTCTTCGATAGAGTAGAACTATTATCCATAGATAGTGTAGGATATTTTCCATAGATAGTATTAGATATTACTATCCATAGATAGTGTAGGATATTTTCTTCGATAGAGTAGAACTATTATCCATAGATAGTGTAGGATATTTTCCATAGATAGTATTAGATATTACTATCCATAGATAGTGTAGGATATTTTCTTCGATAGAGTAGAACTACTATCCATAGATAGTGTAGGATATTTTCCATAGATAGTATTAGATATTACTATCCATAGATAGTGTAGGATATTTTCTTCGATAGAGTAGAACTATTATCCATAGATAGTGTAGGACCTTGTCAAGGCCCTTTAGCTAGTGACCCAGGATGGTCATCAGGTTTTCGGCTATATCTCGTTGTTCCACAGCATGACTCACAAGCTATTCTATTTATTTATTTAAATTGATGACATATCACAAAAAAGTTTAATTGTTCAAGGAATTAAAAAAAAATTCTTTCACATCACACGGAGAATCCAAGAAAATTTGTAAAAAAACAGTAAAATCGAAAGTCGACTGAATGCTGTAGAAATGAGATCCTTGTGGTGTATTTGTGGTAAAACCATTTACGAACGTGTCAGAAATGTGGACATTCACAAAGAATTCAAGGAACTCTTAGATGGTTTGGGCATGTAGAGCAAATGAATGAAGAAAGGAGTGGACGGACAATAAATGACACGAATGTGAATAGTGTAAGGAAGACATGGCGCGTTCTAGTCAATTGAATATTCGAATTGGACTAGAATAACAAAAGGGTACGTATGAGACGATATATGAGTGTGAATGAAGCAAAGGGTGTGTACCAAGTAGGGATTGCAATCCCGCAGCTCATTCCATCCCGCGGGATTACTCAATCCCGCGCGGGATCACGCGGAATCCCGCGTCTTTGAAATTATGTTATAAAATCAAATTGAAACTACAGATTTTTGTGTAAAAATCAACTTTTATTAAACATTTCTTACAAAGCAACATAAATTATTTCTTTTCTATTTATTAAGTATAAGCAATTAGTAATCTGTTTTCTTTAAATGTTTGGCATAGTTTAATAGTTTTGTTTAATTTTACCCTTACTCCTAACAAAAGTTTTATATTTTTAAATCAGTCTTATTCATATAATGACTAATAATCAAATCACAACTTTCTCTTAGATGTTATTAATATGATATCAACCTATGGTGATAACTTTTGAAAATACGCTCTTAAGAAGCAAATGGCATTTATTATATCATCTCCGAGCCTGCGTCTGAGTGAACTGCAAATATATCCTGATGCTGAAAACGCTCTCTCGGCTTCTACGCTAGTAGGCTGAACCGTCAGGATATATTCAGCGGCGAGCGTCGGGTACTCTCCTCTGATACCATCGGATTCAAAGAACTTCATTTCTTTCTTCAAAATTTTATTTTACCAATTATAATATTTAAATTTTAAATGGGATCCGCGGATCCGCGCTTTGAAGGTGCGGGATCCAGCAGATTAATAAAAGCAGTGGGATCCCGCGGGAATGCGTCATCCCGTTTTGTGGGATTGCAACCCCTAGTACCAAGACCGAATTGTTCGGCTTTCCATCCTATCTGCGTATCCCTGCGGGGAAACGGCGTGATGGTTAGTTATATTAGTGTTCACTAAATGTCTCATCTTCTTCTCCATAAGGTGGAGGAGACTTGATGGGGGTATAATAAATAGGTATCTGAACATTCAGTTATCTCGGAGATCGACCTCAATTAAGATGTTTGTTATTTGCTATTTGTTTGTTGTTTTGCAACCAAACACTCAAATAGATACTAGATTGATTACCTACCGATGTTTTGACTATCCTTTTATAGATTATTTTCTTTTTATTTGAGAGAAAGTCTGCTCCGAAAACAGAACCGGATACATCAATGTTAAATTGTGACTGTTTGCCCGAAGATAACAACTTTTTGCTGCTCATGCAGAATAATTTGTTTTTTTTCAAAGCCTTGACCGTCTCCTCGCTACTTTTGAACCACGAAGGTCAAATATTTCTTCTTCCGCATTAAACTATTGACGCGAAGCTAAAAAACAATCAGAATTAAGAATCTCCGTAATGATTCGTTGCTTTAAAACGTTTGGACATGCACCCAATAAAATCATTCAAATCAAATGAGGAAATAAAGAATTAGCAATAAATAATACTTATTATTTCCCTTGATAACAATTAAGCTTTGGTGATTTGTTGTGCGCACGGTAAATGTATAATAGTGAGCTTTGACGTTACGAAATTTGTATAAAAATGCGATGAAACTTTGGTGAATTGTTGTACGTGAAGGTATATATATAATGGTGAGCTCTGGCGTTATGAGATTTGTTTAAACATTTTACAATGGGTGGCGGGCAAGTTGTTTGAAAAAATGTGTGTATTTCATATAGTTTAGCGGAAAGAAAGGAGGGCGGAAAGGGGAACGAGGGGGGAATGAAGTAGGTAAGGGGGGTTTGTGGAAGGGAGAAGGGGGGAAAGCGGGGAAGGTGGAAGGGTAATGCGGGAGGGGAACGGGGCCGGGAATGGGACTCACGGGAAAGGAAACACAGGGATTTATTTCTATGAATGGCATTGCAACGCATGCCGGGAACTCGCTAGTTACAAATAAATACATGTTTTACATAGTTTTATTATAAATTTATTATGTTCATCATAAAAACGTCGACGATGTCTTTCTAGTTAAAGTTTAATCTTGGTATTCCAGTCGTATTTTACCAATTACGTAAATTCCTTTCGATTTTATGTTCCTTATCACCTCCTCATTCCTTGGTCCGTGTCTCTTCTTTCTACTCTCTACTCACATCTCGTTGAGTGATTTACAACGACCATCTTGGCTGATAAGTAGATTGATAGCAATACAAACATTGAGAATAATAATGGGCAACTTGCATGAAGTATTCATTAATACTTTCAATTTAGAAGGCGGGTACGGGTAGCACCGCCCCGGGAACCATTTGTTGGAACACCAACACTCCAAGTGACAATCACATTTGGTGATTAATGACGAGTGAGTAGAGGTGAGTGAGATCAGTAAGTGAGGTGAGTAATGACGTTTGGTGACTTAGAAGGGGTGCCTGGGATCATGGGGTGAGGTTTGTCTAGGTCTTGGCTGCAAATGCGTACTGCATGGCGGGCTGAGTCGGGAGAGAGGTTGAGGAAGACTTTTGATATCTCCAACCGGACTCTCTCGTCTTGTTACATGTCTGTCACTCCTGGATGCATTGACCCCCAGATTCCGCCCCTCATACCTTTTTTCTTCTCAGAACTTCCTCTTATTCCTTTTTCTGAACGGTGAACAGACAACTTAGAAACATAAAACTTCAACACCTCCTTTGAAAAGTAGTTAAAAGTGATGAAAAAAATGGAGATATCAAGATTTAAAAACACGCAGATACTATCTATTTGCTTAGTACCTACGATCTATGTGGTTCCATGCCAACTGAGAATAAAGTCAACTCAACACCTCTTTGAAAAGTCATTAAAAGCAATGAAAAAAATAATTTTAAATTAGCCGATAACCCTAACCTAACGTAACTTATTTAACCAATTTTTAAATATTTTTTTTTTTTTTTCAAAATAGGCAAATTTACTTTGTGGCGTCATCATTAATTTAATGAAAAACAAATAACTTTGTGTAACAACCACTATTTAATTAACAATATCAACATGTTTCGAAAACTATGTTTTCTTCGTCAGGATAATAAGTTAATAGAAAATAACAAAAGACAAACAAGTATAGACTAATTAGAACATAGACAAAATAGTCTACTTAGTAAGGTATGAAAAGCAAAGCTTTTCATACCTTACTAAGTAGACTAATTAATGTTCCCCTATCTTTAAGAAATTTTAAAACAGAATTAAATACAATTAAACAATTGCAATAAATAACGGTTATACTACACAATTAATAGATAATATGTTAAACAAAAAATATAAGAAAAAGTTTTTTAGATCTTTTGTTTATCCACACGTAGTTGACAAGAATAATAATTGGAGAAAAATTGTATTTTTAAATAATAACACTTCAAATTTGATAAATAAAAACATGCCAGATAATATCCAACCAGCTTTTTACGCCAATAACAAATTAAAAAATTATATATTAAATAACAAGGACAAAGGTGTGTTTTTGAACAAATCTGGGGCTTATAAATTAATTTGTAATGATTGTAACTTTTTTATATTGGGAAGACTTCTAGAAATTTTAACATTAGAGTTAAGGAACATCTAAGATGTTTAATTAATAATAATTATTCAGAATTTGCAAACCACATTTTGGAAACAGGTCATTCTTTTGATATTAATAAAGGTTAAAAATTTTACACACTAACACAACGGGTATACAATTAGATAATTTAGAAATTTTAGAAATTAGAAAAAGTGTTAATAGTAAATTAAATATTATAAATAACCAAACGTTTTTTAAAAATAGCCATCTTTTAAATTTATTTTCTATACTTGTTTGTCTTTTGTTATTTTTTATTAACTTATTATCCTGACGAAGAAAACATAGTTTTCGAAACTTGTTGATATTGTTAATTAAATAGTGATTGTTACACAAAGTTATTTGTTTTTCATTAAAAAAAAATATATATATATATATATTTTTTTTTTTTTTTATCACTCTAAATGACTTGATGGTTCTGAGTTGGTTTCATTCCGAGTTGTCCGGTCACCGATCTATGTATATAAAATAGATAAATCTACTGTTTAATTCTGAGAAATTAAATTTTGCACAATTGACCTTCAAAATAACACAAAGGTCAATCAATGTGAAAGAACACGTGTCAAAATCTCCAATCTTTTAAAAAATATACCAAACTTGGCTAAAAAACACTAAAACAGATATTTTTTTCTTATGAATTTAAACAAAGCCATTAATTATAAATATCATAAGACAGTATTTAGAGTAGGAATATGTTATTGTGTGCTATATCTTTTTTGTATTTTAATTGCACTTGTAACACTTGTTCTTATAAAACATTCACAAATGCAATAATAACAGTGCAGAGTCTTATTATGTTATAGTTTTTAATTGCATTTTTTCAGTTACTCTTTTAAATCCCTAATCCTACCCTTTAGTCTAGATGGATGACCAGGACACTGAACCCCAGATTCCTACCCACCCCTGAAACCCTTTTCCTTCCCAGAACTCTCCTCCCCTTCCTTTCCTAAAAAAACCTCCACACAGCATCCCCAAAGATGACATAGGCCCTGAGGGAAATTATTTTTTTCAGGGCCTCCTGTGTGGAGCTCATGTAAAAAAAAAATCCCTAATTTATAGACGCTTAAAATCTTCACTTTAACCATAGTAATAAAATAAAAATAAAAAATCAATATTATACCCACGCACGGGCATTGCCTCTGTGGGATTTTTTGTTCGTACGTTTATTGTATTAAGCTTTTTTATATACTTTTCATTATTTTATGTATCTATTATATGTATTGTATCAAAAAATTTCAATGAAAAAAAATAAAAAATAAATAAAATAAAAATGTATACATCTGATTTCGAATAACTCTGCGTAAAGCCCGGGCCCCATCGGGGTCTTCAGTTGGTGTGAAAAAAAGCCACTAGTTTGTATTTCGTTCATTTTCTTATTTTCATTACAAAATTTATTAACATGTTTTTTCAATCCAATGAAAAATGCATGCTAGAGGCTCATTCTCTGATAGTACCTAATGTACTTGTTGGCAGTTGGTACTCTGACTACCAAGTTTCCATACAACCCATACACATGTGAACATGACGTACAAACGTACACATTCCTTCTACAATTAGAGCCAATTTGGTCCAATTGAGGGTTCAGGACACTCTCGCTGCAGTCCTGATGGAGTCTTGTCCTCTTATTAAGATTCATCTTGCCTCGTAATGATTCGGAGTAAATCTTCGCCTCGAGCACTGACGAGCACTCGAATTTACTATTCTCAAATTCGTTCGAAGATATAATATTCAGAGAGCACTGTAACCCTTTCCAGACGAAACCGTGATTGCTTGGGACAGTGTCTAGCCTTTAGCCCCTTTAGATAAATAAAAAAATAAGCTACGATTTATTAAATGCAAAGCGAAATTTAATGATTTTGAAAATATCATCGATGAAGTAGATAATACTAATAAAACGAAACGAAAATATTAAAAATAACAAGATACAGAAAAATAAAAAGGTAACGGTCGCAACAGAGACGACCCAGGATATCTCGTCTTACCGGAACATGCTCCTCAACCAACTCACCATTGAGACTTCTTATTTTTAAGTCAAACTCAAAATAAAGAGATTAAAGATTAGAGAGATCAAAGTTATTATAAAGAGAGTTATTCTAATAAAAATTGATTTAAAAAATCTTTTAAACGTGTATCTCGATTCAATATTGAAGATTTTTCAAGATAAGCAATTGCATGGTAGATAAAAAGTCTTAGAAATGTGATATCCCTATAGGTGAACCGTTAAAATATTTTGGATAGTTAGATATCCTAATTTGTAAATTCTTCATCGATTGCCAATAATTTGCGAAAGATGTACAAGTTTTTAAAATAAGAGCAATCCATTTTCTTGGTAACGTCACTAGGAGTTTCAAAAATACAATATGACCTTACTGATATTCCAGGGAGTGGAGTTTTAACGGGTAATTTGGGTAATTTTCCGGTAATAAGCCTGCGAGATGTAGATTGTCCTGATAGTGGACAATTAGACAACCTTCAATGGAAGAGGGCACCAGAAGAAGAAGAAGATGACAAAACAAAATATCACCGGAATTAATGCTGTTGTTTGTCTTCGATCTACGAAAGCACTGTATAATCTCCTCCTCATTAATTAGTCTATGCCCGGGCCTACGGATAGAATTTTTAATCATAAAATTTCCTATTCCCGATATATTATAACGATTAATGGTATGTCCAAAGTGTTCCTGCGTATATTAATTCAATCCACGAGCAGTTTGCCCTCACGTCGAATTACCTTGTGGACAATACTCTGTGTACTGTGTAGAGTGGATACTAATAGGAGACATCAAAGCTCCGGTCAAATACACATTACGCATGTCAGGCCCGGCCATACCCACTACACACTGTATACCGTACCTGCTATGGCTGCAGAGGGGAGATGGTGAGGGTGTAATTACATTCAATCAATGGCAATATCAGGATGATCACAATACAATACATAGCTGTCAAACATTTAATATTTATATTGCATTAGTCGTGTTTAATTATTTACACGAAAAAAAACCCTCACAGCTCTTGAAGAATTATTTATTAGATTTTTTTTTTGTAAAGGTGAAGTCGTTGAGTCTATTTGAACCTTCTTAGTATAATCTCTTTTCTTGATATCATCTATTGCACTATCAGAAGAGACTGGTTTGATCTGATGTGTATGTCATTTGAGTAGCTGGTTGCAATAACAACACGACGAAAATTCTAGTATTATGTAAAACGCTTTCAAAGTTTTATAAATGCCTAGTATTCACTTGTAACTAGTGTTCAAACTTTTGCGTGTAGCTCCGTCCATGTTAAACCCACAGAACTAATATTTTCAGAGCAAAGAAGGGATTAGAGCTACCAAAAGGCGACGGGGGTAACAAATTGCGCGCTTTTAAGTTATTATTTCATCCAGCTTTTCAATTTAGTTTTTTTTTACAATTCGATAAAGAACTCCTATATTAGTTTTCGGCCATCTGCTATGTTCCACGTCAATTCTTGGTTTGGCAAGTTTATTGACCAGGTTTCCTCAATTTAGAGAATATTTGGTTCTTAAAAATACTTTGATATTATGGCACATAAAAAAATATCTCAATCCTAGCAAGACCTAGATCCTAGCTGTTCTTACATCTTGTTCTTATCTCCCGGCTTGCAGAACTAACTTGCCAATGGTTATGCCAGTCGGGAGAGCAGTCTTGTTGTTAAATAGAATCACTTTGAATATCGACATGTTGAGAATCAATGAAGCACAATTTAGACAGCAAGCTTTATTGCTGTTAGTCTGATTGTGCTTCATTGATTCTTAAATTATTCAGTGATGTTTATATTGTATAATTTGTTTGAATTGTTTATATTATTTAAATTGCTTAAATATGCTTTAATATAAATATTTTCTCTATTTTAAAAACGATTTGAAATTTTAATTTTGTAATGTTTTTAAAGTGAATAAATTGAATTGAATTGAATTGAGAAGAGTCCCATTTATTGTTTACCTAAGTATAAAAAAAGTATGATAATAATTATTAGACATATTCAGCAGTCCTAAATCGACTTTGCAAATCCTCCATTGGACCCCCCTGAAGGTACAGCAGCCAGCAGCACTTAAGATTCTAGCAGCGGACAATCCGGCTACCGTATACTCCTACCAGGGGAGCAGAGATCTGAATAGCAATCAATGGGAATTGGATATGATCACTGATGACATGTCGGACGGTTGCCGCATGTTAGATTCAAGATGTCTTGTACAGTTAATGGATTGTGTGCGCCAAATCAAGAGACAGATCCAGATTGGCATCAACCGATTTACTACTGTCAAAGGGCAAACCTGCATGAATAACTGCCTGTAATTAGATGATTAAAATAGATTACTGAGGCATTAGTTATTCATAGAAGGCAACCAATTGTTCGCGAAATTATTAAGAAACGAGTGTCGGACATCTAAATAACTTGTCATCACGCCATTTACGCAGATAGGGCGGAACGTGAAACACCACTCAATTTATTGGTTCATTTACTTTGCATACGTCTCCTCATACAAAACCGATTTAAAACTAAAAGATTCGTGTATGGTCTGTATTGGTCGGGCATGCAATTCTGAAGCATCCTCGACTTTTTCTTCGTCATGTAAATGTTTATTTATTTATTTATTTATTTATTTATTTATTTATTTAGTATAGTATAATACATTTATAAACATTTTTTATGATATGTTTTGACTGTTCAACTAGGATGATTCCCGTTTTAGAACAGTCAAATTAGGATTAGTGACAACATATGGAACATGATTTGTACAAAAAAGAGGAAAAATCGAGGAAATAAAAAGAAGAGAAATAATAAAAAATGAAGTTAGAAAGTTTAAAACATAGTAACAAAAGTTAAAATATAGTAGTTAATATACATATAGGTTCTTAAAAACAGAGGATTAAAATATATAGATAACTTGTGTATGCATTGCATACTATAGTAGAAAAACAGAAAAAAAAAAAAAAAAAAAAAGCTAAAGAAATAAAATTATTATAAAATAACCAACAAATTATTATACAAAAGCCGTGGTTTGTTTAGTATGGCTATTGAAATGATAATAATAATAAATAAAAGGAAAATAAAAAAATAAATAAGGCAAATGATTACAGCATAAAGGTAACTGGTGTTTGCGTTTCATATTATAGTCGTACTAATGAGAACTATAAAGAAAACAGATTCAATAAAATAAAATAAGCAATTAATACATGATTATTACTGTTTTTTTGCTTGCATAGTTATCAAATAATAATAAAATAATAGGTATGTTTACTTATACATGGTGTTTGCATTACATATTATAAGCATACATATATATTTTGTATAAATATGAATAAAAGAGAATAAAAAAAAAAGAAGTGATAGAATCAAATGTTAACTGCTGCTTGGTAGCATTCTAATTTAAAAGTAATAGGTAGTTAAATACACGCACATAGTAATAACGATTAGAACAGAAAGGTATCTTTTACATAGTTTATTTTTGTTGGAATTTTTGTTATTGTTTTGATTTGTGTTTGATTTCATTTTTTATAAAGTAAAAGTTCACTCTCTTTTCTCCCTAATTGGTGAAACCAAGTTGTGGTCAATCTGCGAATAACACCTGCGCTTTCCTTTTTCCAAGCATCAGGCATGAAATTGTATAGTTTTGGACCTAGGAATGAGAAGTGTCTTTGAGCGAGAGACGTTTTGGTTGTGAGTGGTACAATTGGATTTCTCCGTGAGTGTCGGGTGTCGTGAGAGTGGTTAATAGATGGGTAGAGGTGGCGTTGTTTATGGGTGTTTAAAATTAATTTTCGCATATATAGTTGTCTAACATCCAGAACTCGTAACTCTTCAAATAGTGCATCGCTGTGATATCTAAAAGGTTTTTTGAGGATTACCCTTAGTAGTGATTTTTGAGCTTTAGCTAATTTTTCCAATACAGTTTTTGCACACCCACCCCAACCTAGGGACGCATAGTCTAGAAGTGACCCACACATAGCATCATAAATGAGTTTCAATTCTTTTTTACGTAAGATATTTCTGATCGTTATAAACAAGTATGTAAGCTTTCTAACCTTTGCAGTGACTAGCTCTATGTGTCCGTCCCATCTAAGATATTTGTCCAATATAACACCAAGGTACTTTATACTGTCCACGCATTCTAATTTATGGCAATTACAGGTAGTTGACTCAGTGCATTTGTGTATAATAATATTATAAGCTTCCTTGGGTTGGCCCGCTTCTGTGGCACTAAATCGTATAAATTTAGTTTTTTCCGAGTTGAGTGTCAACAGATTATAGTCTAACCAAAGTTTTACCTGTTTTATTCCATCTTCTGCTTTACTGTGTGCATCATTCCATGTTTTACCTTCAAATATTAATACAGTGTCATCTGCAAATGTTATGATGTGATTGGAAAAATTGCTGTTACACAGATCATTTATATAAATACTGAACAAAATAGGTCCTAAGGTACTCCCTTGAGGTACACCAAATTCTATAAGGGCCGGATCACTAACAATATCATTAATTTTGACTTTTTGGTATCTGTTAGCTAAGTAACTACCCATCCATTTGTACAGTTGTCCCTGAATACCTATAGCCTGGAGTTTCTTTAGAAGTATTTTATGAGAGATGGTATCGAAAGCTTTGGCAAGATCTAAAAAGAGAGCGATAGATTTATTTCCCCGGTCAATATTATTTGAAATGATATCCGCCAGCTTAGCAATAGCATTTTCTGTTCCTAGACCTGGTCGAAAGCCGAACTGGTTATTAGATAAGATTTTATGACTTTCTAAGTAGATAGTGAGACGATTTTTTACGATTTTCTCAATAATTTTTGAGAATGAATTCAGTAGAGATATTGGCCTATAATTTTGTATATCCGATTTGTTTCCATTTTTATGAATCAATATGACAACTGATTGTTTTAAATGGTTTGGGAATGTGCCTGTCTTGAAACTAAGATTACAAATGTGTGCAATAGGACTTGCTATAAGTGATTTCAATACTTTCAGCAGATTCGAGGAAATTTTGTCAGGCCCGCAGGCATTCGATGACTTAAGCTCATCTAACATTTTAATGACTTCATTAGTCGTTGTTTGAATCTCGTCTATTTTAAGATTAAGAACAGTTGTAGGTATGTTGGCTAGTTCAGATTCAGTTTTCTTACATTTTTCAAGGATTTTGTTTGCGAGAGAGGCTCCTACTGCAGTGAAATAGTGATTAGCAAAATTAGCCATCATTTTGGGGTTAGTATTACTTGTGTTTTTAATATCCAATGATTGTATGAAAGACGATTTGCTATTTTTTGTTTTGGTAATTTTACGAAATATTTCCCAGAAATGTTTTGGAGTTATGGTGTTTTCGTAAATGTATTTTTTGTAGAAATTTTCTTTAGTGGAATTAATTAGTTTTTTACATAAGTTTCTATATTTCTTATATTTTTCTTGAACTAGAACATTACCTGGTTGTCTTTTAGCATTTTTGTGCAGTTGGTTACGTCGGTGGATGGATTTGACTAGGCCAGGGGTGATCCATGGCATGAGTTTAAATTTTTTGTTCGGTATAACTTTGTTAACAGTATGTTTAGGTATGTAGTATTGTAATTTTATGATAAATTGCTGCATCGCTTGGTCAGTGTCAGTTTGATCGATTACGTTTTGCCACTTTTCTGTAGACAGCTCCTCAATTAGATCGTTGTAATTTATTTTAGTAATATATTTATTTTTAGAAGGAGATGAAGGCTTATTTCGTAAGCCGAGCGCCGTGGTATAATGATCTGAAATTGTTGTGTGTATAACAAACGAGTCTATAAAATCAATGTTTTTAACATTGATGTGATCCAAGCAGGATTTACGTAAGCCTTGTACTCTAGTGGGGGTGTCAATTACCGGAGTATAAGCGTTTTCAGTGAGAAAACATAAATAATCATCGGATTGGGGATGATTGTCTAGAATAATGTTAATATTCAAGTCTCCAATGATTATTTGATGCTCTGGGTTATCTGTGCTGTGAATGATAGAGTGGAGTGAATTTAGAAAGGTATCAATGTTGTGGAATGATGGTGATCTATAGATTGCAAAAATGCATAGGTTTTTGTTAAGCACAATTTTTAGACAGTTTGCCTGTGATAAGGTGAGTTCGTCAACTTGAGTTTGAATACCGTCTCTTACATAAATTACAATACCACTAGCTTTGTTTATTATACTGGTTGTGTGGTACTCAGTATAATTTTGTATGTCTTTGGAGGTGAAGTATTTATTAATCCAGCACTCAGTCAAAACTAGCATATCAAAAGTGAAATTAAGTTGGTCGAGAAATACTAGAAAGTCATCAATGTTGGTAATACTTCTTATGTTCTGATGAATAATTTTCAGACCGTACGATTCCCAGCAATATTTATTCATGTTTTCAGGATTATCAATCACATTTTTGTTACATGTGAGCATGGTTACTTCGGGGATATCAAAAGATACTTGAATCATTTATAGTTACATTTTTAAAGTTATTCAAGTATACCCACAAAGATAAAATTTGGGAACGTACATATGTGTGTGTGTTGTTTGAGTAAAATAATATGTGTATGCTTGTATTAATGAGTCATAGTGTGAGAAGGATATTTTCAGAGGTAATGTGTATAGCTCGTGATTCCGTGGTTTGGCGTACGTAGACACGTCCCGCTTTTACCCATACATAAGCAAATTTTTTTTCGGTAGCCGTCTTCTTCGCTAAGTAGAGCAGGCGTTTATTTGTCGACGTTAAATGTTCTGATATGTATACTGGAGTACGCGGTCCGGAGAGGCCTATGGAGCTCGTATTAAGCTTGTCTTCTTTAGTAGTCGCGTTCAAATTATACCTTTTTACACTACTTAAGAATTCATCTCTTAAGTGTATATCTTTGAATCGTACAATTATAGGCCTTGTTTTTGTTGGGGTTGGCCTACCAGGAGCTCTGAAGGTTGACTCAACATCATTTTTCGTGGTGGCTGTGCGTATTTCTTGACTTATATTGAATAAAAGGTTTTGTAGGTTTTCTCCTTCAGCCTCCGGTATCCCTCTTATTTCGGCGACAAAATTTTTTTGTTGGCGTTCTTGCTCGTCGATTTTGAACTCGAGCATTGTCAATTTTGCTTCGAGTTCCGTGTTTTTTTTTTGGATGGAATCTATGTTTTTCAGTTTTTGCACTGTATTTTTTAGTTCATCCTCAAATCCTTCAATTTTTGAATTGAAGAAGGTTATGGTATTTTTGAACTCTTTGAACTCATCGTATATTCCTGCCACTTTTGACTGGATGTTTTTGAACTCTTGGAGTTCCACCTTGATTTGACGTAGTTCCTCCATAAGAAGAGTTTCTCCTGGAGTTAGGCCTGGTTTGTTGGCAGAAGGGGGAGCGTTCTCCTTTCTCGAAGCGGACGTTGAACGCACCACTCGTCGAGTTTCCGTCTTGCATCCACTGCATTTGGTGTTGGCGCGTTTTTCTTGGGAGAGCTTCCGGTATTGACCCTCACTAACGCCACCGCAGGCGAAGTGAAGACTCTCTTCACAGGACGAGCACCAGAACATTGACTCCTTTGTCAGTATTGGCTCAGGACACTTGCGGCAGGTGAGATTCTCCATATTTATTTTTATGTAGTTAGGTATTTTAAATAGGTAGATTGGTATTAAAAATAAAATTTATTATGATAAAAATAGCTTATTATTATCAAAAAGAAAAACAAAAGTTTATTTATAATTTTTTTTTTTTTTCGCCGGTGTGAGGATCGAACCGAGGGCGGCGCCTTGGGAGTTATGCGTTAACCCACGGAGCTATTTATCCCTTTCGTAATCCGGTGGATATTACTCATATATTTTAAATTGTCTTTTAAAGGATTTATTTTGTCAGTTTTTAATGTTTTGTTATTTCACTATATTTTACACTGTGGTTTCAATTGACACTTTTCGTTGAGTGGTAGCGGAGAATTGTGCTGTATAAATCCTTTTTAATGCACGAGATTAGTTTTTTTTTTTTGTTTTTAAACTATCACTTTTGACAAGCGTATTTTACATCCGCGATATTTTTAGATTTAAGACAATGTTCACACAGCTAGTTATATAGTACCGAAGGGCAATGTTGTTTAATCACTTTACACAATAAATGATTTATGATTAAGGAGATTATATTAGCAAAAAATATTTTTTTGACGGAGCACTTCAACAATGCGTTTGATGTGTTAGCGGTGACACAAACCTTTTTCTGCTCTATTTGACCACACCATCTAATAGTCTCTTTCCAAAACTGATTCATTTCGTTTACGTCGTGCGTCGGCCTTGTTTTCATTTCGGAACTCCCCATTCGTAACACGGTCATACATGGTTTTACCCACAAGAGGATTTGGGATCCCATTGAATGGCAATAGGGAAGTTGACTCCTTTAGGGAATCCCACCTTTCAAATTCCTTCATTCAAGGAGATGGGTATTAGCATCGTTCCCCGTCCCACCGTTTTTCTTATTAATAGTATCCATTCATATCAAGATATGTATTTTATTTATTTATTTATCTATCTAAATTATGTTTACATTGGGTTTGTTATTTTTTCTTCTTTAGGAGGCGGGTATGGATACCAGGGAACCATTTGTAGGGTAACCAACACCTCTGCCGTAGGACACCACAAGTAAAGCAACCAAAAAGCAAAGCAAAAAAAATACAAGTGTGCAGTTCGCACTAGAGATGGGTAAGTTCTGCATTTCGTCGGAGGCCCCCGAGACGTGCTTTCTTTTAAAAGTACTCGAGTTCTTGGAGCAGGTTCCGGGAACACTCGCGAGTGGCTCGGCCCGAGACGAACGAGTTTGACCGGAGCCGGACCTCGGCGTCGTAACCCGCAAAAAAACTCGAACCCGGGACTTGCAAGGGACTTGCTCCCGACTCGCGGGTGATTCGGGCGAGACGCACGGGTTCGACCGGAGCCGGTGAACCCGGGTCCTGCTCACGACGCGAGTGGCTCGGACAACGAATTCCGGGTTTAGGTGCGAGTACTGGACCGGGTTCTCTGAGAGTAGTCGATGTGAAAAAGCAGTAGGAGTAGGATCCGCTTCCCGCGAAGAACCCGAGTTCAAGAGCCCACTCCAGCTGAACCTTCACATCACTAGTTCACACGCGATAGAAGTGAAACCTTCAGAATACTAAACTAGACAAGAGTGGAGGCTACGAAGCACTGCACAAAGAGGAGACGGATTATTCTATCTCATTCTCTTTCTGGCTAAATCCTATGGTATGTGTTTGTCTCTTTCTAGTGTCGCTATTTTTGTTTCATCGAGTTTCAAATCACAATGGCGCTCAAGAAGTTTTTACTTTAAAAAAAACCCTTGGTAGGTTAAGCACTACTATAATCCTTAGTACCCTGCAACTTATAATTTCAAAATGTTTAACAAAGCGTTTTCAGTATATTTTTTAATCATGAACAAAAGCAAGATCTATCCAAATCACTTCTCAATAAGATTAAGTAAACTTAGTAAACCCTTTGGCCATCAGATACTTTCTGCTTGAGTAATTCACTGCAACCTTTACAAGCGCAATTTTGGAGAAAGAGTTTTGTAAGAATTTTATAAAGTCCATAAAAAGGTCTGCACTTGAACTTCTTCACAATATCGCGATTGTTGTCTTTGATATTACTTACACGCTCCAAATGCTACGAATACATAAAATAACTACCGTTTTTTACCGTCAACCGGATTTCTAAAGTATCATTAGAGTAAATAGTGTATATAATGTATTATTCTTACAATAGATAGCTGTAGTACCAGTCTTGACAACAAATTGCCTTTTTTTCCTATCATACTAATCGACATACAAATTCTAGTAGCATAAAAAATATTATCGGATATGAATCGACTTATAGGAAATAAACTTACTTTGATAAATGATTGAAGATCGAAATATTATTTTGCAAATTGCGTACATTTAATAAAGGGTCTTTCATTAAGCACTTCCTATCTTTTAATTTAAATAAAACAAAGTGTGTGTGAGATATCATCGAAATTTTTTATTCTTTTGAAGGGCCTACCGATGCCATTAAGTTTGGAATATAACATCGTTCAATATCCGCCGAGGCTTCTCTGAGTGGCGCGCATCCGAAATGTCCAATTTCACATGATTCTGGCGCATAAATCAGGCTGAATTTGACCGATGGTATGAGTTATTTTGGCTTCGAGGGCCGCTGTAATTTGTAACTTATTTGCATAGACCTGCGACTTAAGAAAACCCCACAAGAAAAAGTCTAACGAAAGATCTTAGTGACCAGTGCACATCACCTCCACGTGAGATTTTAGCATTAAACAATTTAATCATTTGCGCGTATTGTTGAACGCTATATCCGTCCATTGTGATTTGACAAAACAGACTGAATAAATGACAGCCAATTTGACGATGTCGCTTCATCAATATGACCGCTATCAACTATCAAAGTTCGGAAGTACCCTTTATTATCGAAATAATTTTAAAAATGATGATAAAAAAACTCTTTGCATCTCTCAATAAAATCTAGCAAACGACTGCTCTGGAACAATAGCCGATTTGCTTTTTAAATGTCCTTTTTTGTATTATTTCCAATGTGTGCTCTGAAGTTTTGTTTTTGATTTTTTTATCTAATCTGTGCTGAAACTATATTTATCGACGAAACCGGGCTGCAACAAACCATACATAATAACAAAAATAATGGATCATTTCTATAAAGTCATTTTTATGAGAAAATCATCTCAAGCGTGCTATACTTAATTTATACATTTAACCTATACCCTATCACTTAGACTTGTAACTTCGATTGATTACTAATGATTTACAAAGACTTGTAACTAGTGACATAAAACTATACATATTTTTATGACTGAGAGGGTATTTACACAATGCTGCTGTAATATGACTTACAACTAACTTAAAACTAGAGATAAATATTTTTTTGTTTGTCCCTTACGCGTTTCTAAACCTTTCGTCCGATTGCGATGAAACTTTGGCAATTTGAAGTGCGCATATACGCGATGGTTTCTGAATAATTCTGTTTCTGAAATTATTTGCTGTATTATTTATCCGATTGCGATGAAACTTTGGTGAGTTGTTGTGCGCACGCCCACGAAGTTTTCTATATATACTAGTGATCTCTTGCATTATAAAATTTGTATAAGAGGGAGGGGCGTTTGCGGAAGCGGAAGAGAGGACGGGAAAGGCGGGAATGCGGAGAAGGAACGCGGAAAAGGACGCGGGAGTGGAAGGGGAGGCGGAAGGGGAGGCGGAAGGGAAATGAGGACGATTGGAAAAGGACACGAAGAGAGAAACAATTTCTTTATTTAAGTGGCATTGTAATGCATGCAGGGAACTCGCTAGTAATACATAAAAAAATCTTTTTTGAAAGGTAGGTATACAAAGTTGTACAGTAAATACACACACAACTTTGTATTTATACTGTTATTTTTTAAGCTTTCCTCTCAGTGAAGTATCTACCATCAAAGCATTACTTTTTAAATAAAATATTTTGAACCGAAGCGATTTTCGAAGCAGATTTTCCAACCTCCTTGTATTTTATATTATTATCTATTTCATATGCTATATAACCATCTTGTACTAAAGGTTACCGACTAACCCGCGCACCGAGCGTATCATAGATATCTTTTTTTTATAATGCCTGCCTGCAATTTAGCAAAAGCCGCTATGAGCGCATCATTATTATTGCACGCATGCGATGGCAAGTTGGTGCAGATGCAAGTCACTGCAGGTAGCAGGGTGAGGGGAACGTCTCCTCTAACGGGAAGATGAATGGAACTTTGCAGTCGGTTCGCGAGAAAAACTCACTGCATTTTACTGTTTCCCGCGATACTTAACTATACCGGAGGCTTGGTACCTACTTGGCACCAGGAACTAGGTGACTTGACACTACTTGATGGAGTAGCAGAGGCGCGGTCGGTTCCGTGATAAAGAAAAACAGAATGTTAAAGATAAGCGAAGAAAAATAATTTTAAAAAATTTGGTTGTCTGTAAAGTCGATTTGCGGACGATAATTTTAGGTAATAACGTCATATATTAATTGATTTATTATTTTTATACAAAATTATAAAATCTTTAATTGACAGCCGTAATTTGTTGGAACTAATTTGCATTAACATACCTGCCAGTCAAACTCGCAGCAGATGTTTTTAAATGCAACAATAAACTCAATACTAATTACTCTATTTACTCACCAATTCCAAGAAACCATAACCTTGCGAATAAATACTGCGAATTTATAGATATATTTAATGTTGACAGTTTTGAATGTTTCAAAAGTTAACTAATCTCGATTTTATCTGCTAATAATTAACTTTTATTTTTTTTTGTTCTTTTCAAATAATCTTTTCTCATCCAAACTCTATCAGTAAAATATATACTTATTTTATTATATTTTTCTGTTCTATTTGTAGTAATAAACAGATATAATTGTTTGTTTATCCCCTAATACTAACTAGCTCTTATACATTACACTTTGTTTTATTTCAGGTCTTATTATTAACACTATGTATAAATATTTTAAGCTTGTATTAGTTTTTTTTGTAAGTACAACTCGTACTATTTCATTTCTTTTTATTTATATTATAATATTCTATACCTAACTTGCATTCTTATTTATTCTATTTTCTTGATTATGTAACACATGTAATTAATATTGTGTATATAAATTTCCGTCTATTCATGTAAAAGCCCATTAGGGCGTTAATAAATATAAATAAATAAATAATAACTATATGGTAGAAGAGAGATAGATGCGTCATAAGCCGAACGTTTAGGCCGAACGCGTTCTCGGCTCTGGCGGAATGTGACAATGAGTCATGCTTTTTCGTGCATGCAGTCGGCGTTCATCGATTTATAAGACGTTATCACGTCAAAAACAACAAAACCTTTATTATTTATTTATTGTTTGAAACATTTACAGAATGTTAACAATTATTACAATAAAAGAATTGCCGTTGACAGGTACATAGATATTAACACTCCGATTAGAAATGTTCACAGCATATGTTTGGTTGTTACTAGACGGAAATGCTTGTTGTGATAACAGAAATAATGATAATCAAAATGAAATATAAAACATAGTAGTGTTAAATATAATACATAACCCGCAGAGAAAGGGAAAAAAAAGAAAGAAAGGATATGACAATAAAGCAGCTACATAACTACTGTTCTCTACGAAGTGTCATGGTAGGAGTTTTATAATTTGTTTTTTGAAATATGTGAGATTGTTTGCATAGATATCTATATGGTCACGTTCAATGGTTATTATATAGACGACACATTCGAGAGAGTGGATTGAAGTATGCAATATTGTATAACATTTTATAAAGTTATATTTAATATTAGCCCAACCTAACCTAACCTAAGATATTATTTAATCGTGTTCAATTTTATTCGGTTACCGGCGAGATCATATTGTAAACAATATGTGTAAATTCGCAGCATCACGTTTGATGACGGTTGATCCTCCAACAACTGGCTCCCCGGTATACTTATATACAATATGCAGTTAGTTTAGAGAAATACGGTATTACTTACTTGCATAAAATTATAATAAATATTGTATAAATTATAATAAATAGGTGTCCCTGAAAAGATATGCAGAGGGGATGTGTTAATAACCGCCGAAAAAGCATAAAACATATTTTCATGCAAATACATCAAGGAAAACTACTTGTATATGTATATGTATATATATACCTACTGTATACAACAGCCTATAAGTACAAAAAATTGACAATATAAAATAAATTCGTTTTGATATTAATTTTGGAGAAAAAAAATTTCAATTAATTTTTTTCATAGTGCGTAAAGAAGTCTACCGACCCCACATACCTTTTCATTTAAATTTATTACGTAAGTAATTTTTATTGATAACGTGTTATTTCACACGTTATCAATAAAAATTACCTAATTTACCCCACAATAATTTAATTTTAATACCATGCGAGCGAAGCCGCGGGATTGATATCCATACCAACTGATTATTAAAAGTGTTTTTGATGTCGATTTTAGGTTTGAAATTGGTAAATAATGCACAAAATGGTAAAATGATAAATAATGCCCAAAAAAATTTAATTTTATAATTATGATCAATGGCTGAATTGGCATCGCTTTTGGATCCCACCCAGGCGTCGCGTGTTCGGTTCCTCGGCTGGCTAAGACCTCCATCACGCTCAAGCAACATTTTCTGCTTACTGTGGTGGTAAAAGAGATTTTTTAAATATTGTCAGATTATTCGTAACCATGTTTGTCTTTCTTAAAAAAAAATATATCATTTCGGGAAGCCAACTGTTGGGTTATCAACTGTCGACACCATCATGTTCATTGGTCAAATACATTCTATATTGTTGATCGAGGAACCGGTGGATTCAATTTGTTAGCAATAAATTGTTATTATTATATTTCCTAGTCTTGTCTACACTAAAAAATATTTGTACAGCACCCTTCAAGTGATTTTTCTATTAGGACGGGTTGTTTCAAAAAATTTGATGGATTCATCAAATATTTGATGTTAATTTTCACGTTCTGTGTAAGTTCTGGGATTATTTCAGTTTTGTGAAGCAGCTGTCCTATAACGATATAATAACAGAACTTGAACAGAATCTACACAGAACGTGAAAATCAACTTCAAATATTTGATGAATCCATCAATTTTTTTGAAACAACCCGTCCTTAGTCTTTTAATATATTGCAAGTGTAAATTTATTAACATTTTCGAAACAAGCCTTCAAAAAACGGTGTTAATTATAATTGTTGTATGGAATCAACTACTTCAAACTTATAAAATTGCACCAAACCAGTTAGTTCTCTTTTTTGTCCGATTACTTTCCGTATATTTTCAATGCCAATGCAACTGTGTACTTTCAGCATAATTTCAATAGAGAAACGATACTATTTTCGTGATATGATCTATGGAGCTTCAAAATATCCTTTTATTTGTCAAAAAATAATGCTAGATGCCTTAATGTTTATTTTTAAATATAATCGGCTAAGTTAAAGAACCATTAATATACGAACCGGAATGCTCTCACGGCAGTTTTATCACTGCACTGTAGCGAAAATGTCAGGAAAATACTTTTTAAGACAAACTGAACCATCCTGTACAGATCTGATATGTGAACACAAAACCCAGAGCAGCGCAAGGGATAAGCTGAGGATGTGCAACAACAATGCATAGAGCAACTTCTGCAACTACCAAGGTTCTGCAGAACGGAAATCAACCAATGTTATTGTAGTGATTCATAGACATATGAATATACCTAGACAAGAACAGACAGGTGAGGGGTACAAACCAAATGCAGCGGGACGCGAAGGGAGGAAGATGACTGTGAGATATGTGATTCGTCAATAAATCAATCTGACAGTATATAGGCCTCTCACATTACAATATTACCATTTAGTTCTTAAAAGTAAAATCTGCTTTTGAATGAATAGACCTTTTTACATGGGAGCGCGAATTGCTCGCCATGTTATGAACAAATTTGCGAAGTCCAAATTCGTGAGCCCAGCCGGTTCCAAATTCCAAATGGAACCGGTATGGGGAGGGGGAAATAATACGCTTTTTATCACTTAGGGCAGGTCTATATATTCCTATGTCTATGTCGTGATTGCATTTGAAAAACTAGAGACACAATATGAATCATTTAATAACAGCAAATGGATTGTAAAATATTAAAATTAATGCCAATGTCATGGTTTTGTATATATTCGTGTCAAAGTTCAAAGATTCTAATGTATTCCCAAAGATAACAAAAATAATTTCCAACCATTATACCATTTCTCAAGAAGTGTTTTTCTATGCAATCCACTTCAAATTCGCGAGTAACAAAGAATGTTCCTATACTTTCTTACATTGTCCACATTTAACATTTAAAAACACATTTAGCTGAATAATTCAGCGGTTCCGTAATACCGCTACGGCAGACCGCAAGAATAGTTCTTATATCGGCACCTTGACATTGCGGCCTTGAATCGACAATGCAGAATCGGCGGCCGGCGGCGCCATCGCCGGTGAAAGGAGAAAGAGCGGCCGTGAAAAGCGCGGGACTTCCGCCCATCGCCCACTTCCGCCCGCCGCCATGACACTTTAGTTCCTCGACTTCTTCGCGCCACGACCAATTAGCTACGAGTGCGCACTGTTGTGTTTATGTTTGTTTTTTCCCCTTGTTTTGGCTGATTATTTCCATTGTGGCATCCGATAATGACTTATTTTGTTTTGTTCTTGTTTTTGTTTTTAATCGTGCTCAGAAATTGTTGATTTAAACGGTTTGTTTGTTAAACACCTGCGTATTAGAAGAAGAAGAATTGCGTTTTGCATGCGGGTATTGTAGTTAATGTAACTTCGCTTCCGATCTCAAATACACTTTATTTTACTTATAACTTAAATCGTGATTTTAAGAATGTTTTTAGTTTCAAATGCACAAAACATTACTTATTCATATTAGGTATAAAATTTGCTATTAAAAGAAATTTTGCGGTGAAACAGTGAAAGGGGGAAATCTCGAATATCTGGAGTCAGTTAGACTCTATTGAAGAATAATATTTGAAAGAATTAAAGAATTGTGGGGTAGAAGAAGTCAAAATAAATTTCGTGTGTGAAAATAAAAAAAAAATCATTCTATAAGGGCTTTCAATTTAGTCGAAGTGCTTGAGTTTCATTGACGGCACCCGATCACCTCAGAGCGAGATTCTTTATAATCAATTTTTTTCAAGATTACCAAAAAAAACGTTAAATCAGTAATTTCAATTCAAACCTTCGTAAAATCATCTTATATGTTTATAATAATTTCCCTCAGGGCCTATGTCATATTTGGGGATGCTGTGAGGATGCTGAAAGGAAGGAGAGGAAGTTCTGGAAAGTAAAACAGTGTGAGGGATGGGCAGGAATCTGGGGGTCAGTGTATCCAGGAGTGACGGACGCATGAATCCATTCCTCCCACTACGGTGCAATGTTCTGAGAGAGTACGGCTGTAGAAGTCAAAGGGATTCCCTCTACCACTCTCTCCCGGCCTGCCATGCAGGTGGTGGGCAGACGCATCCGCGGCCAGGCTCCGGTTATTCCTCACCCCATTAACCCAGGCACCCTCGCTAAGTCACCAAGCATAGCGAACCACTTGGAGTGATCTATGGCAGAGGTGTTTGATCTTACAGAAGTATAAATATAAAGAATCTTTCATAACCAGACTAAAGTTTCTTTTCTGGGATATGGAACTCTACAAACACATATTGGTTTATTGACATTTATTGTGATACCAATGTACTCAACTCTCCTTTTTAATTTATTTTTAAGAAAAAATTTATTTGCAAACATAAACATCCAAATTAAGAATTTTTATATTTCCAAACAATAATTATGTAAGTCGACCTAAAAGTCAAACTCAACCTCGACTTTAAGAATAACAAAACATAACAAAGCTGAAGAGTAAACGTTCGTCTTCTAAGCGAAACGAGTCTGATTAAAATTTTACGTTGCAAACGTGCGACAATTGTGCACATTTTATGCGTAGTAACGTTTCATCGTACGCGTCACGTACGTGGGACCAATGTGTCCTTAACTTTACTTTTTAAGCACAGAAGGCGCCTTTGAGGAGATTATTCACAAAAACGACGCAATACAAATTAGCCAAATATTATCATAATGCACGGTGTATCAAATAAATCGATACGAACTTCATCATCGACATCGATACACCTTTGGAAACTTTCAGAAACTTAAACCGACTTTTCCTGCATATCTTAAAAAATCACCCTAATTTTTCATTCTCCAGTATCTTGAATATCGACAAAAAATATATTGGTCAGTAATAAAATGGTCCCGAAAACGGTTTAAGGTTTGGTCCTTTCAGGTAACTATCTGCCAGCGGTTTTATTATCCCCGGACACCCGATTTGACACCATAATACAATCGTTAGCCTTCGACAGGCTACACCGTGTTTCTGGGGCCTGATAGATAGGCTTTTGACGAAGAATTATCTGAAAGAAACAATATAAAAAATGTTCCACAACGGTCGAAATTAATTTAAGGTTCCTCATTAATAAAAATTGACCAATAAATCAAAAAAAATATGTGTATTAATATGTGGCCTAATCAGTCGATGGTCGATGACGTGGAGAAAACAGAAAAAAATATGTGTAAGAGTGTAGGTGAAATGAATGTTACAAAAAAAAAAATTTAATTTAAATTCAAAAAATTTAACCCTTCTTTGGCGGCGTATTATAAAATATGTATTACTTATTTTGCCACTATTCCATGCCACAAGTTTAAAGACCGAGACCTGACAACGCTAATAATATTATGAATAAATTATTCCTTTGCGGAGATGAACCCGCGGCACTTTGCTTCAGAGTCATTTTTTTTACATTAACTCCACAATATGAGGAAGATATTTTCCTCGGTCTATGTCATCTTTGAGGCTGCTAAGTGTGGGGCCCTTTTGTGGAAAGGAAGGAGTGAACATGTACATGCCCAAAGCATCTTAGGGTCCATTTCTTACGCAAAATTTAGATTTCCACATTTTCCACACGGCCATATATAGTTTTAAATTAATTTTTCAAATTTAAGGCGTTTAACTATTTTTCAGTCAGGTTTGACCTGTGTAAATTCGTTTCGTGTGTTTTTTCTTGCGTCAAAAACCATTAAAAAAGATTTCAAACGAATATGAAATATTGTAATAATTTTCTTTGCAAGCTACTCGGCTAGATAAAGCAACCACATCTCCATATTCTATTCCTGACCAACTTGTGCGTCATTAATGTCCATCAATTATTGGTCAATCAATATTTAACTGTTCAGGTTTTAATAATTGCTACACCATGTAACATCTGATATTTTATGGCCATCTTACAAAATTACCTCATAAAGCTGCCATCTTTATTATTTTAACGTCTTTTTAAAACGAATTTGTTGCGGATGGCGTTAAATGATTACGCCATCCGTTGCATCGGGAAATAGGTAAAATAGATGTGGAATTTATACGAAAAAATAGGCTCGCAGATAAAAAAATGGCAGATGTATTTTACGGGTTTGTTTGGCATTCTGCCGGGGAACCTTTTCGAAACGTTTTTTTCTGTCTTCGTCTTCGTAGAAGCGCGCCATTTCAGATGATGATGCTTTGTATCCGGCATTTATCTTCTGGAAATGTTAAAAAAAGGTTCAAATCGGGATGGGACTTGCGGGACGCATTTAATTTAGTTGTCTGTTTTTTTTTTCGTACCGAAAAATTGATATTGGGTAATATGAGAACCGAAGGCCGTGAGCAGTCTGAGCACCTGCTTATCAATTATCATTTTTTAGTCCGTTAGGTGTAACCTAAGAATGTTTATGGCATGGGCTAATATTGTGTCAGTTTTCCGGGGATTATCTCAGTCCTTTGGGTGACATACAAGGTGTAAATAAATAAGATAAAAACGTGTATCAGGATGTGGGATAGGGCTAAGGTATATTATGAAAACATGTTGTGAATTATATTATGCACATATATTACAGGTGAAATGGTAGCAAAATGTACTAAATAAGTGACAAAGTTCGTGCATTCATGAAAATTTGCTCACATGTTCTTCTTGGCAGTAGAAATAAAGATTTGCAGAGTTCGCCCTAAAATAAAGTGGTGGAACTAACTTCACTAAAAACTGACTTATCTCTTCAAAGTGGTGGTACTAACTTCACTAAAAACTGTCTTATCTCTCCAAACTCAAAGGGGTGAAACTAAATTCACTAAAAACTTCAAAAATAAAGTTGGAACTAACTTCATTAAACTGTCTAAAAAAAGTCTCCAAATATCACCCCACCCCCCCTTCGCCTCACAGGGGTGTTCCCACTTGGACAGACTATTGAGACCTACTTTACCTGTTGTTTAGATCTAGGTACTTTATTGTTTTACCCATACTAATAATGTTTTCGTCGCTTGTTCCGTTCAAATGACAGTTTTTCTTATCAATATGTAATCTACTCTTTCTATTTTTTTTTAGATTATTTAGTACGAAAAGTTAAAAACAGAAAACTTTCTTACAAGATTCTAGTATTCTAGAATAAAAAAAACCTACATATTAGATTTGCAATGCAAAGTTTACATAGATACGATGTAAAGCAGTTCAGCATTTCGCGTGTTTACACCTTATCATAAACGCAGATTAGATTGATATAAAAACATACATATATATCCTTCGAAGCGCCATGTGAAAAATACGTTCTCTCTTTGTACAGCAGTATCTCGATTACTGTCATTATAGTATCAGTAGCTGATTGCCGCGTGTATTACCGTAAAGCGGGGAAACCTTCTAATCAATGTGTGTTTTCTCCGCATGATACAGTTTCTATTAACTGTGCATGCTTCACATGCGCCTGTTCGATTATGCGTTTATTAAATGCTCGCCTAGATCGCAATAACTTGGCTACCGTTAGACGGACAGACGGCTAAACGGTTAGAGGAACGTCCGTCATGAAGGTTCCCGGTTCTTATCCGGATTGTTGCCCTCATCCGACCCGATCAGACCGGGCGCTGTTGGCATACATTTGACATTATTTCTGCAGTCTACCAGATCACGTCTCCATGTCTCCAACGGGAATCCAGTTATGGAGTGATCGACGGTTTGTCATCTTCACTAGAGTTTTCAAGGAAATGATATGAAAGATGAATCAAGACATCAAGGTGCATAAATCCTGCATCGAAATGTAGGGACTAGGGACATAGCAATATGTTGTGAGTAGAGAACGGAGTTCAATTTTCTTGTTGGTATTACTGATTATATCACGTACTAATGAGAACTAAAAATGCCTAACTGGTAGCTCAAAATTTTAAAAAATGGTGTCAGAATCTACAGACGTATTTTCATTACGAATTTTCGTACTTTATATTTCTTGTAAACTAATTGGAGCCTGTTCAATGGGCACTACAAATTAATTAATATAACGCAATATTAAGTGATTTAAATTATGAAATGTGTGTTGTTAGCCTTTCCACATTCCATTGATTTCACAACAAACTACCTCTATATAAAGGAAAATGTCACTTGTAACTTGATCCCTTTTGAAACAATTAAATTGCTTTGCAAATAAATCTGTAAAATAATATGAGTATAGTACACATAAAGTGGAGTAATAAAGATAAATAGCATATTAAGATGAAGACATACTAAATAATGCAAAATCATACAAAATCATATGTTTTTGTTTTGAAAATTTGACCGCTTAGCAGTATTATAGATGCTTCAATTAAATACAGCGTGTAGAACATAATAAGCCTAGAAAAAAATAAAGTATTAGGTCTATAAAAAATACTTTCAAGTGCAAACTCTCACACTTCTCGGATATGATTTTATTGTATAATGTGGCAAATTCAGTTTCTTTTACGATAATCATAAAAAAAATTATATTTAAAATAAAATAAAATATGCATTTTCACGTTGTTATTTCACAATACGGCCGGCAGTCGACGAATTTGAATTTTCATTGAAGTGAACTCTATACCATCCACCGAAGAACTACTGACTAACCCCATCCATTTTCTGTCATTCCGCCCTCGGCCGGAGCGAGCATTAGACGTGTAGGCTCCGCGTCACTTGGTTCTGTGAAATCAATTTTAAATTTACGTTTTATTACAATAAACAATGCGTAAAAAGGGAGTCAATATTTTTTCAGAACATTACGAAATCAACCTGTAATAAATTTATTTCACCAACGATTTCATCAACTATTTCATCAACGGCTTATCAAATATATATTATACAGGGTGTTAAGGGACGTTCTTGACTTACTTTAACCCGTGAATCCTGACATTATTTGGATTAAAAAATGTAAATGAACTTTTGGTCTGCGGTGACTTTTTTGTCATCTTTTTTTGTTCAAACTTTTTTTTCCAAATTCAAACGAAAAAATTATTCCACTCGGCCGAAAACCGCAAAACCCATCACTCTATTCATAACTGTTAAATATTTAGTGACTTTTTTAATGTTTTTAGTTGGAAAAAAAACATCAAATGTGTTAATCGAGATCAAAATTTCCTTCACATTTTTACTCCAAATAATGTCAGGAATCACTGATTAAAGTAAGTCAAGTAAGTCCCTTAACACCCTATGTATGTAGTTAGTATATCAAAGAACCCACGTTATAATTTTTGTTCTCATCATCATCTTCTTCCCCTTGTCCTGTTCGACTGCATCGACAAGGCGCCTCCATTCATCCCTGTCTTGCGCTGATTGTTCGGCCTCCGTACCATGGCAGTCCCATCCTCTCTTCACACAGTTTCTGGTGGCAGTCCCATCCTCTCTTCACACAGTTTCTGGTGGCAGTCCCATCCTCTCTTCACACAGTTTCTGGTGGCAGTCCCATCCTCTCTTCACACAGTTTCTGGTGGCAGTCCCATCCTCTCTTCACACAGTTTCTGGTGGCAGTCGCATCCTCTCTTCCCACAGTTTCTGGTGGCAGTCCCATCCTCTCTTCACACAGTTTCTGGTGGCAGTCCCATCCTCTCTTCACACAGTTTCTGGTGGCAGTCCCATCCTCTCTTCACACAGTTTCTGGTGGCAGTCCCATCCTCTCTTCACACTGTTTCTGGTGGCAGTCCTATCCTCTCTTCACACAGTTTCTGGAGTTATCTCGCCCAGCTGTGTCTGGGTACCCACTGGACGTCTACCCTCTGGAATCGCACTCAGTATTTTCCTAGGAATTCGTTCATCAGACATTCTTAGTACTTGCCCAAGCCACCTCAGTTGCGATTTTTTTACGAAGAGTAACAGTGGTTCAATGTTTAGATCGTCGAGAATGATAAATTTTGTTATTTAGTATAATAGACAAGGATTTACATATAAAAACAAATGTCGTAGCATAGTAGAAATTGGTCAATGGAATAGTTATTAAAAAAAAAAGTTATTCGAATTTCTTCACTGAATCTTTAAAATTATTTATTTATTTCTCCTTTCTAACATCCTGAATAACCACCCAATGTTAATGCACTTTATTTCTTATTAAATTATCATCTAAAACGAAATCTTCAACACTTTAAAATTCGTTATTCAAGTAGTATCTCGGTGAGCAGTTACAATAAATTATGTAGTGCCAGAATTACCGATGACAGAAAATCGTTATTTATGGTGAGTGATATCTTAAATTCCTTAGAATTTTCCAAAAAATTCATCACCACAGAATTCCATACAGATCCCAGGAAAGAGTGACAATCACTTCACACTTGCGATTTTTCGTGTTGAATTCTCTGAATGAAAGACGTGCATTGCATTGATCTACGACCTGAGGTATGCTGTGTAGTTTCACAAGTTCGGGTTCGAATTTTGCTTTCAATATTTGAAAATAATCCGACAATATTTGAAAATCTCCTACTACATAAAAACAGAGTACAAAATAATTACACAGTGTAAAAACAATTAAACAGTGTAAACATTCGAATTTGATTTAAATTAGCTAAAATTTACAATATTGGAAACAAAATATTTATTTATTTATTTAAGGAACATAAACAGTCTAAGGATGGGTTGTTTCAAAAAATTTGATGGATTCATCAAATATTTGAAGCTGATTTTCACGTTCTGTGTAGATTCTTTTGAAGTTCTGTTATTATATCGTTATAGGACAGCTGCTTCACAAAACTGAAATAATCACAGAACTTGAATAGAACTTACACAGAACGTGAAAATTAACATCAAATATTTGATGAATCCATCAAATTTTTTGAAACAACCCGTCCTTAGTAATATAATTAACATAAAGTTAAGGGAAAGTTGCCACGCAAGTAATATAAAAATAATCGATACAAATAATTTAATAGTCATGACATGAATATGAGTTATTCGACTCTGGCTTAGTTATAAATGCACAAAAAACAAAACTAATGCACATAAGATCGCCTCATGCCAGATTTACAATAGCACCCTCAGTAGTATCCCATAACTTTGACTGCATACATAACAATTGTTTACAGCCCTGCGACTGTGGAAGAATTGAGCTTGTCAAAGAGTATGTCTACTTAGGGGTGACGGTGGATTGTAATATGAAGTGGGATATCCATATTGCTAAGCTATGTAAGCGCCTTCGAGCGATTGTAGGCAAACTGTATAAACTTAAATATTATGTGCCTATCAAAACCATGAAATTAATCTATTTGTCCTTGGCTGGATCTAACGTTAGATATGGTATAACTTCCTGGGGGCACTCATGTAAGACAAACATCCAACATGTACAGTCAATTCAAAACGCCATGGTAAAATTACTCGTCAGCAAAGCAGTTTACGACCAGCGGCAAAATATCTCATTAATGTATAAATCCATAAATGTTTTACCTATAAGAGCTCTTTTTTGGCATAAAATCTGTATGCAACATATACTAGATAGCCCATACAAAACAAAGGTGGATCACATGTACAATACTAGGCTCACACAAAATGAAGGGATGATTGTACCTAGATTTTCTAATAAACATGGCCAGCGAACTCTTGAATACATTGTACCGCTTATATTTAATATGCTGCCATACGATTTGAAAAAATATTGCTCGACACCTAAATTTGCCCTATTGTTAAAAAAATGGCTATTGGAATCAGATTTTCTTTATTGACTGACTCCTAGTGCACTTTAAAAAAAAAAAAAAATTTTTTTTTTTTTTTTAGACATATTCTTCTTATTATTATTATTATTATTTTTATACTTATTTTTGTTTTTATTATGTATTTTATTAAATTGAAATATTTTTTTCCTGTATTGTATTATACTTAATTGTACTATGTTTCTGTCCACACTGTTCCTGCCGACAAGCTACTTGCAGTAGCTTTGCAGGTATAATGTAAACATGAAAAAAAAAAAAAAAAATGTTATACAGTGAAGTTCTGTAGCGACAGTAACTAGCAGTAAATACGTCAGAACGTGTGTTATGTACCTTTCTAATATTGCTACAACTTTTGAACCTATTGTGCTTCGTTCATTATCTATTATTTGTCCGTCGCACAAATATGTATCAAAGTTAACATTATGATTGTCGCCATATCTCTTGTCTATTGTTCATTTCCATGTTTACTATTTATTGACTTTATTTACCACACTAGTTAAATATAACATTACTATAAGATACATTACGCCCAGTTTTCAAAGCAGATTCATTCTAGATTTCAGTTTGAAAACATTTCACTTAGGGACATTTTATTCTGTAAAAACTCTTGTATATAATAATGTAAACAGTTACATTGTAAGACTTACAAATAAATATAACAAAAAGTGTTAAAAGTGTTTTCATTCATAGAATCCATAACACGTGTGTCTATATTTGCAAATTTGTTGTTATAGTAGTTACGGTTCCATGCCAACTGGGAATAATGTCAACTCAACACCTCCTTGAAAAGTCATTAAAATCTATGAAAAAAATAATTTTAAATTAGCCTATAGCCCTAACCTAACATAACCTATTAAACCAATTTTTTAGATATTTTTTTTATCACTCGAAATGACTTATCTGAGATGGTTCTGAGTTGGTTTCATTCCGAGTTGGCCGGTCACCAGTAGTTACATGTCCTTTGCATAAATTCATTTTGATTGGAATTGGTGTTGCATCTATCAATATAAAAAGGGGTATTTTGTCTACTATATCGAATCGACGTGTGGAAATTTATTTTGTTTAGCAACTCCGGGCAGTCAACTTTTGAGTTAATAATTTTGTACCCAATAAGCGCCCTTGAGGTGATTTTCTCACAAAAATGGCGCTATAGAAATTATACAAAAATTATTAAATAACTTTTTTGGAAAAAATGTGTAAAATGCTTTTTTTAAAATTCTTTCGTTGCTATTAAAAATATCTGCTACTTCTGCATACTAGTTACATAAGATGTGTATGCGTGGGATAAGGGAGTTCATAAACTGAATTAGTATTGACCTTATTGTTGCAGTGAAAGATATGTTTAGTTCGCATGACTCTATTAGGAACGTGAAATGAAATTAATTGCAATAAAGCAGGGCTGTCAACAAAGGAGTTAATGATTAATTTGGTACAAAATATTGGTTCCATGCCAACTGAGAATAAAGTCAAATCAACACATCCTTGAAAAGTCATTAAAAGATATGAAAAAAATTACTTTAAATTAGTCGATAACCCTAACCTAAAGTAATCTTTTTAACCAATTTTTTATATTTATTTTTTTATCACTCTAAATGACTTATCTGAGATGGTTCTGAGTTGGTTTCATTCCGAGTTGTCCGGTTACCAAAATATTGTGGTTAAATTTGACTTGTAACTCTCGTATCATACTCCTATAACATTCGCCAAATCATGGATTCAGTCGGCTGAACAATAAATTACATGTTTACGTCTTCCACCAGCTATTTCCTGATCATACTAAAGCTTTACGACTCCAAAGCTCTATAACTACGCAGCTGATAAGGATGACAGTGCTATATTCGTGCGGAATCACGTTCAGGATGAGGTTAGGGTTCAAATAATGAGTATACCAGCCTAAAGGTGAGAAATGCTATAACTGATACACCGAGATCAGATGTTTACTTTTTCAACATACCTTCTCAACAGAGTTCATTCCGTGTCAGATGAAATTACGTTTCATTGCTTTCGCAGAGTTGTTAATTACATTTACAAGCATTCTACCATAAGTTATATCTAAAACATTCTTGAAAGGGTGAATTTCAAACCTTTTATGAAGGTATTAACAAAATAATTTAAGAAAAAAAATATTAATCGATTGAAAAGAACATAAGAGATGTATAATATTATGTATAATGTACGTTGATGTAGGTAGATACAAGAATTTTGAAGTGAAAACTTCTTTAGCACCGTTGTGATTTGGAACTCTATGAAACGAAAAATAGCGACCCTAAAAAGAGACAAACATATACATCTATAGGATTTAGCCTGCAAGAGAATGAGATACTGAGAATGAGACTGTCAACTGACCGTCAGTGGGACAATGGCGTTCGAAATTGGTTATGTTGTGATCTGTTGTGGATCTGTTGGTAGTGGAGAGGGGAAGAAGTTGTTGAAGAGGGAGGATAAAAGTATCTGGCTGTTCAGAACTGGTCACCAAATGAATTATTTCATACTTGAATTTGTGAATATTTGTCTTTCATCAGGGCGATAACGAGAACTAGTAATAATAATTGTAGGATGATTTTTAAAAGGACATTTTCTTGAGAAAATCACCTCAAGGGTGCTTAGTACCAATCTAGAACACACTGCAAATTTATTTTACATAATATTATGATGTGCATTGACATTGGTATGTTTTCTAGGTTTTCACGGCCAAAAAAGTATTTTTGTTATTGTTTTTGGGGTGTTATGCCGTGTTTCGCTACTTCCTTATTTAGCCAACGTTTCGGACAGCGTTACAGTGTCCATCATCAGGGCAGATGAGTCACTCATCTGCCCTGATGATGGACACTGTAACGCTGTCCGAAACGTTGGCTATAGAAGGAGGTAGCGAAACACGGCATAACACCCCAAAAATAAATAACAAAAATACTTTTGGCCGTGAAAACCTAAAAACATAACTTATGAAATGAATTATTATGCCCTAGCTGGTTGAATATAGTTCTATCTGTACGGATATGTTCTAAGTATGTTAACCCTTAAGTACCGACGTGTTGTCTGACAGACACCTCGAGCTTTCGAAAAGTCTAGTTACCTATTTTAGCGTAGTAGTATTACCCTGAACTTCTCTTTAGGGGTAAAGTTCGAGGGGTCGAGTAGTTGCCGAACGGTGTTCGTGGAGAAAACCCCAAAAACAATAACAAAAATGCATTGACATTATATATTATGATACTCTTGGCCTGTTTTTGTTTCGTCCTACCGGTAGTTCAATGGAAGATGCTTTCAATGGAAGAACTAAAAGCGTCGTTGATCCCTTCGACACCGGTCTGTAGTCAAGAAAGATGTCAAATGCGCGCCTAACATTAATTTGTACGGTGACCGGACAACTCGGAATGAAACCAACTCAGAACCATCTCAGATAACTTAGGGTTACCGGCTAATTTAAAATTATTTTTTTCATAGCTTTTAATGACTTTTCAAGGAGGTGTTGAGTTGACTTTATTCTCAGTTGGCATGGAACCAATTTGTACACGTTGACATTAATTTGTTTCGTCGTTTCTGCGACTCGTTCAATACCTTGGCTGGGGAACATTTGACGTGTTAATTCCATCCTCCCATCAAAAATAACCTCCACGAATCATCCCTAAAGTTGACATAAGCTCTGAGGGAGAGTATGGATTGGAAACTTGACTGTTTATCGTACAAATCTGAACCCTTTTCAGTCTGTAACATTTGTTTTTATACCCACGTAAATATAAGGAGGTACTGAATCATTTGTAATCCATTTAAAGTAAATGTTTAATGCTACGATTGCTACGTAACTGTTGTTATTTCACACTCATGTCTGACTTTATTCTAAAACAACCAATAAAATTATTACCACCTCACCCATCCAATTAACCCAGTACTCGCGGTGGCCCGCTGCATTCAACCATCTACATCCTCAGTCATCATAAAGACTACCTAACCGACATAACGCCGCCAGCGCCGCTCGCTTCCCAGAATGTCGCATAGGTGTTTTTTACCCGAGCAGAATGAACGCGGAAGATAGAGCGACAGAACCGTTCTCCGAGACGCCGTTGCTTGATCTCTTGGTCCACGGGTAACAAGGTGCTCAATTATTACCTACCTACTATTACCCCGTGTCAGATAAGAACACACTTTATTTGATATACCATACCTGCTTATTGCTTGAAAATAACATCGTAAACTTTGCTCATTACGTCAAAGAAAGCAACTGAAATAGTTGCTAGTGTCGCAGTTTGAATTTCTAAGAAAAGATGATATCAATCTTTTGTTCGTCATTTTGATTTTTTTAATGTGTAACCACTTCCTATCTTTGCGTATTTAATTCAAATTAGTTGTGTTGAGCGGATATGACTTCAGGATAGTCAGTGTCTCAAAAAAAACATTTTTAATGGCGTATTACAATCTCCATCCATCAAAAAAAAAAATTAAAACAAAATGTATATTTTTTTCGCTTTTCAACTTTGTTAGACCTAACCAAGATATTTTCATGTCAATTTTTTCACTTTAATAAGTCAGACTAATCTTCCTTTTTATTTCACGTATAATGTATGAACCCAATATGATTTTCTCTGAAATTAAAATAATTTCGTGAAAAAATTATTTATTGATATTTTTTATTAAATTAGTGACATTTTTAAAGAGATAGGAGCATTAGCTTAAGGGTAGTCTATTATTGTATGTTTACGTTTGTGTAGGTTAGGTTAGGTTTTAAAAAATAATGTATTATTCTGGAGTCTCGAGTCTGGAGCCAGGAGACTACGATATTTCCAATTAGGGTATGTTGTCAGGCTGAGGGTAGTGAGGAGGGGAAGGAGATTTGAAGAGATAGGTGGGGAAGTTCCTGGCCAATCAGGATCTGGCCACCAAACACGTCTAAAGAAATTTCAAACCAAGTTAGAATTCAATTTGGTTGGAGCTGTTCAAAACCTCCAAACTTTCACAGTTCTAAAAAAATTCATAAATCTCAAACCACTGTAAGGATGATTTTAACCATCCCTCAAATACCTTTGGGAGGCGGGTATGGGACCACGGCCCCGGGAACCATTTAGTGGATAAACAACACCACTACCATAGGTCATCCCAAGTTTGGTGACTTAGCAGGGGTGTACGATAGGGTGATGTTTGTCAAGATCTTGGCGGCTGATGCCACCTACTTCGTGGCGGGCAGGATCGTGAAAGACTGGTTGAGGTAGACCTTTTGACTTCTCCAGCCATCACCTTGTACGGCAGTGGAAGAGTATTCCATCACCCCTGAACACACCAACCTACAGATTCTTATCCACCCCCAAACCTTGTTTCCTTCCCAGAACTTCCTCTAGTTCCTTTAACCAAAAAGACCTATCGTAAAATAAAATATTAAAATTTATGTTAGACTATCATGATGTATTTGCGTTATTAGTGTGGTTATCTTATCTTATCTGCTAGATTGATTACCTATTGCAATCCCGATCTTAACAGCTTCCTTTTTACATCTCGACCTGCCTTCACATCCGCTTTAGCTTCCTAGAAGGGCTAATCTGCAGTTCAAGACACATTAGGAAAATATGGGTAGAGTAACGGATAGCCAGTTCTGAGGAATACGTAGCGGGTACAGAGATACTAGGTACTGTAATCCATCTCCGTAGTCTGTAGGTTCAATCTCAGACTTATCTCGTGTGGTCTGGTTACCTTTTGGAACTGCAGCCTCGGAATCTGAGCTATGCCTAACTACACTGGCACTGCTTTTAATAGCTTCTGTAATCTTTTGCAGGAAGGCTAACGGAGAATAAAATAATAGCACTTTTTTCATAACAATTATAATAACAACTTATCACTTTCTTGTCTTTATCTTTTATTCGTTAACGTTTCGTCTCAATCGTAGAAATCAGTAAGTTCAATTAAAAATTTCGGTTGTGGGTCTGTCTGTGAGAGATTATAAATTGTAACTTCTGACTTTTTACAAATTGGTACTTGTTTGTGTGAAGAATTCAGTCAAACGATAAAGTAGGTAGATACCTACCTACCTCTAATGTAATATTTTAACAGAAAAATATTTTAAATATCATTTTCAAAATTGGAATTGATGTGTCAAGAATTCAGACAAGCTTTAAAGTACCCACCTGCAAATATAAATACATACCCTCAATATTTTTTCCTTTTTTTTAATCATTCTTTTTTTACGTTAGCTCTACACAGTAGGCCCTGAGGAAAATAATTTCCCTCGGGGCCTGTGTCATATTTCGGGATGCTGTGTGGAGGTTCTTTTCAGGGAAAGGAAGGAGAGAGAGAGTTCTGGTAAGAAAATTCTGTATACATTTTTAGGAAGCATCGCGTTCATTGGTCGAGACATTGTACATATATTTTCGTATGAACTGGTGGATGCAATTTTTAGCCATATGTTGTTTTTAATTGTTTTTGAAATATATTGTAAGTTTGTACAACCCGCTTAAGGTGATTTTTCACAAAAACGGCGCTATATAAATCATCCAAATATTATTATTTATTATTAAAAGGGGTATGAGGTGTGGGTAGGAATCTGGGGTCAATTTGTCCAGGAGTGACGGACATAGGACTCCAGCTCAGCTAAAGAGGTCTAGGTTTTCCTCAACCAATCTCTCTCTATCCGACCCGCCAAGCAGTAGGTGGACAAATGCATTGGCTACCAAGACATAGACAAACCTTACCCCATGAACCTGGGTGCCCCTGCTAAGTCACCAAACGCAGCGAACCACTGGGGAGACCTTTGTGTTGGTTATCCAATAAATGGTTCCCGGGGCGGCGATCCGCCTCCCAAATTCTGCAGCAATTCTGTTTTGATGTGATCTTTCATACATTTTCAGTTTTACAAATCCTATAAATATAATATCCCGTGATATATATGACGTTAGTAATTTATAATTCATAACTAACTTTTTACATCTTGAACCACACAAGAGATGGTTTGAGACACAAAATTATCAAATTTTTATTGTTATTAAGTACTATTCACATGTTAATTTAATTAAATTAATCACACATGTTGTACCGCGTACGTGGAAATGAATTAATAATTATCTTTAGAATATTTACCAAGAAATTCTCTTTCATTTATAAATCATAATTTTTACTTGCCGTTTAACTTACAGAACTGTAAAATTCAAAATTAGTTATAAATTTGCAGAATTCCATACACATTATTAAATATAAAAACATACGACACATTTCTTGTTTAATCCCTTGCAAAACATACTTCTTGATGAATAGTGTAATTTATTTCATGTTGTAAAATAAACCTGCCACAGATTCCCGATTTCGCACTTTCGAGAAAAATTTCTCATCTTCCAAGTCCAAGATCACAGTCAACGTTTAGACCAAGATAGACGATAGATAAGTACGAAATATCTGATTTTTTTATCGAATTATGACTATAAAATTGCCAACCGGAAAGTGTTGCTAATAATCTAAAATTATCGCGATTAAAAAGTGCATGAGATAATAACGTACTGTCATGGGTAAGTAGTAAGTATGCTTTGGGTTCTATAAAATTGCCCCCGGCGCCGTTACTTGACAGCAAAGCAGTTAGATATCAACCAGCTACTGTGTAGTTATCAACTCACTTACTGTTGTGTTGTAGTTATCAACTTTGTTGGCAACTCCGTTGACGTTGACATTGTGACCGAAGCACCAGCGGAAAGTCAGCCACTGGGAAAACTTACTCAACTATTTCCTCGTTATTCCGCTAAGAAATTCCACATCCATGACAATTCACATACATATTGCAACGGAGAAGATGAATACAGTTAAACGGCCTTCTTGTTAATAAATTAGAAATCAACCACGTGTTTGTTTAATTACACAAACATTTCATGAACAAATTTTTTAAAGTAATTTTTTACCCCAAAGTCGCTTCAAGAAGTGGTTAAATAACCCAAAAAGTGCCCTTGAGGTGATTTTTTCACAAAAACGGCGCTCTACAAATTGTCCAATTATTATTATTATTATTAAAGAAAATTAATCTGCCTACTGGTAAACCTCTATTTACTTTGAAAAAAACTAACTTATAAACAAGTTATATACTTTTTATTCCAATCTAATGTAAGTTATTGAATAATTAAGAACTAATTTCTAATTTTACGAAAATTAAATTATTTTTTATTTTATTTATTTATTTGAACACTGGATAGAACTATGATGGACTGTAACGCTGTCCGAAATGTTGGCTAAAGAAGGATGTAGCGCAACACGGCATAACACCCCAAAAACAAATAACGAAAATACTTTTGGCCGTGAAAATCTAAAAACTTGTCTGAATATACATACATATTATAAAAAAACTTTGGCTGTCCAACTAGGAGATTTCCCGTTTTAGGATACATATTAATCACACCACTATTTAATCAAAATAATTGACATTTTTCGAATCCACTTCAGGATAAATGTATAGGTACTAATCTAGACCAAGAAACCATTTATTTTGAAAAACGTCGATTATTTTGATTAAATAGTTATGTACCTGTTACACAGAGCGATTTATTTTCATTAAATTAAGACTTATGCGGAAATTAGAGAGGTCATACAGGAAAAACTCTGCAGTAACTTCGAGAGATGAGTGGATCCTTGCTCAAAAACAGTACATGAGCAAAATAAATTCCAAAAGATCAGAATACTGGAATGAAAAGGTTGACTCTGAGCGAGCCAATCCACGGCGTCTCTGGAACTCAATAAAGACTGTTATTGCCGAAGTCACAGTTCCAACTAAAATAGATATTACCCCGGATGCCTTCTCAAAGTTTTTTCGGGAAAAAATTGAAACCATTCGTGCCTCCACATCTCACGCCCCTCTGCCAATATTCACTATCAATTCTAAAGGAAATTTGTCTTCCTTCAAACTTACAACGCTTGAAGAAGTAAAAAAGATAATTTCATGTTCGCCAAATAAGCAGTGTAGTCTTGATCCTATACCAACTTGGTTATTAAAAAAATGTGTCAATGTCTTAGCTCCATTCCTAGTTCATGTTTTCAATAAATCTCTCAGTACAGGTGATTTCCCTGAATCACTAAAATCAGCTGTAGTTACACCAATATTAAAAAAGTCACAACTAGACCCTGATAACTTAGGTAATTATCGACCCGTCTCAAATCTACCTTTCGTGTCAAAAATCCTGGAGAAAATTGCTGCTACTCAAATAACCAGTCACTTGAATTCAAACAAATTATTAACAAATCGACAATCCGCATATAGAAGATTTCACTCAACAGAAACCGGACTTCTTCGTATGCTGTCAGATATAACTCTAGCCATAGAATCAGGTAAGTTAGCACTTATCTCACTCTTAGACATGAGTGCAGCGTTTGACACGATTGATCACGACTTCCTCATTAAGAGATTAGAGGAAACATTTGGTTTGAGTTCCGATATCAAAAATTGGCTGGCGTCATATTTATCCAATCGCTTGCAAGCCGTGAAGGTTGGAAATAAACTCTCAAACTTCGCAAGACTTTCTTCAGGAGTGCCCCAGGGTTCCGTTTTAGGTCCACTTCTTTTCATCCTTTTTACAAATGATGTCGCCGAAATAATCGAGTCATTTGGTCTCTTGTCACACTGCTACGCTGACGATCAGCAAGTTTATTTTTACTGCACTCCAAACGAAGTCAGCAGTCTCAAAATTCGTGTAGCTGAATGCTTAGAAGCAATAACTCGTTGGATGTCTTCAAACAAGCTAAAGCTGAACCCATCTAAGACTGAGTTTCTCTGGGCGGCCACAAACAAACGCCAACATTTCATAGACGATTCGCCTATTTCCATTTCCGGCAGCGATATTATTCCCAAGACAACCGTCAAACTTCTTGGCGTTAATCTAGATTCAGACTTTTCGTTTAAAAGTCAAATAAATAGGACTGTAAGCACCGGTTTTTTTCACTTAAGACAACTCAAGTCCGTCCGAAGAAATCTTCCTACAGAGGCGACAAAACTACTAATCAACTCTTACGTAGTCTCGCGACTCGATTATTGTAACGGTATCTATGCTAGCCTTCCAAAATATCAAACTGACAAACTTCAATCCGTTTTTAACGCAGCGGCACGGCTCATAACCGGAGTCTCTAAATATTCACACATTTCAGAACACCTTCGTAACCTTCATTGGCTCAAGTGCCCTGAAAGAATCCAGTACAAATTGTGCTGGATGGTGTTTAAATCAATCAATGAAATGGCCCCACCTTATATCTCTGAACTATGTGTCCCGGAAAATACTGGTCCGAGGCAGTCAACCCTTAGATCAGCAACATCATCAGCTATAGGCAGACTAATGGAACCTAAACGCAAGCCAAATACAAAGTTTGGAGATCGCGCTTTTGGAGTATCTGGGCCTTGGGATAAAGGCTTGGAATAAACTCCCTCCGGAACTAAGATGCATAACAAGCCCAACAGAATTTAGGTCCAAATTAAAAACCTACCTTTTTGGGCTCTCATATCCTTAATTTAAATAAACCTATCTGAGAGTATCATACTTTTATTTTCTATGATATGTCTTAATTACACTTTTCTAATTAATTTTCTAATTACTTGAATCTTTGCACATCAATCTGTCTCGTTACGAATCACATTTAGGAAGATCAAATCCTTGTACTACTGTACCGCCCACTATAAAATGTTGCTTTTGATTTCCAAAATACACTCATCAAAGAATGTATTTTATACTAATATTAAAATATATTTCAGGATTAAACACATATAACAAGTGTACACAATAATGTCCTCTGCGTGCGAACTATATCTAAATTTCTTAATAGACAATAAGTGTTAATTTCAAGCGACCTCCCAGGTAAGTATGGACCTGTATACATTTTTAAGAAGCATCGCGTTCATTGGTCGAGACATTGTACATATATTTTCTTATGAACCTGTGGATGCAATTTTTAGCCATTAGTTGTTTTAATTGTTTGTCTAGTTTGTAGTTTTTCTAGATTTTAGAAATGTATTGTAAGTTTGTGCAGCGCCCTTGAGGTGATTTTTCACAAAAACGGCGCTATATAAATCATCCAATTATTATTATTATTATTATTAAATAAAAGTAACAAAACAAAGTGAAATTGCGATTATTGAAGAAATTATTTCAAACTTCCAACAAATACCTACGTATATTTAATAGGGAATTGTTTGTGATTTAATGTGTTATTTAAAAATTGTTAATTCGATTTTGAATATTCCTGAGTTTAATTTCGTTCCATGTTCTTGGCAGGACAGCTGCAAGACAGTACCTACCACATTATTCTAACATCTTTTCTTCAACGTCGCAATATTATAACGCCTATGAAATACTCCGATGTTGTAGATATAATATTTAGTTCAACAATATTGCAACATAAGCTGACTTCAGTACGTTTTTATCATCGAAGAGCCGATTTATATGGTGAGTTCTGGATAGGCAAAAGAACATAAATATATTGCATAAAATATACAAGTGTCTGTGTAGCCTTAACGGTAGCCTTAGGCCAAATTCCTACAATTGTGTAACTACAAAGTAATATGAAAAGCATGTATTGTAGGTTCTTTTGACATTATTATGTTTTGATGAATATTATATTTCTGCATTATGTAAAATTTCTATTTGAAATATGTTTCTAAAAGCCCTGCGGGCGTTAAATGAATAAATGACTTAAAAGCAGGTTCCAACAAAGATTCAAATTAATCCATTCAAAATATGGATACTTTGGACTTTTTGGACCAATTGGATGTTTTCAGCAAATTTCAGAATTAAAAAATAAATTGATGCTCTAGGTAAAAATATCACATTGTTATCGGTTGATTGTAAATCCCTATATTTGTAAAGATTTAAATATGCTAGTCAATTGATGGGTTAATTGTGAATTACTTACATTGAAACGGTAGTTATGTGTTGTGATAAACGCAGTTATTGTAGTTATTATTACCAAACACATCAACAAAATTCTTCGAATAAGTTATTTCGTCTAAAAGGATTTTGCCCTACTCGACCATGAACAAAATCACCGTATGAATCCTCCATAATACTATACTATACACACTCCACTACAATTTCTTTGAAAGATTCCCATTCACAAATAATATTCTTTATAGTCTGCTTTTAAGTAGTGTTCAAAATTAAACTTTTATATTGATTGTTGGACCATTATGATGAACTGCGGCATTGTGCTTTGGTCCCACTGGAATAAGTTGGTTTTTTGTGTGAAATACGAAGTGCATGCTTCATTTTCAACTTTCTGCATATCTTCTGGTTGTTTTGGTTTCGCCGATCGGACGACATACGATTCCGTGGTTTCCAAAATAACACTGACACCCGATGTACACACTCACCAAAAGGAATGATTTAAATTAAAGATATAGTTTGATACAATATATGGATTTTTTTTTCTATTTTCTTAGAGGTGCACAGTTTTACCAGCCTTATGGAATGGATTGGACCCCCCTGCTAGGTTTTTGGTAGGTACCTAACTAATTATAATTATATGGTCAACAATCATAATCTATCTTGGTAAAACAACTTAGGATTATGTTATATTGCGAACAATTTTAGACTCATTAATTCATTGAACAAATTAAAAATTGATTAAACTATATTTAGCTGGTGTAGGTAGGGAAGTTTGTGCATCTTACCAAAAATGCATACACATTCTTCTGGTGTCACAAATGCTGTAACTGTAAATGAGAAATGTGGAGATCCGCAAATAATACAAGGCTGATGTTAGCATAATGAGTAAGATTAAGAAAGGGACGCCCTAGGAAGACATGGCATGGCCAAGTGAATCAGATACTTGAGTCAGAATAATAGAAGAGCATTTATGAGACGATGCATGAATGTGAACGAAGCAAGGAGTGTGTGCAAAGGTCGAGTTGTTTGGCGGTCCGTCCTCTCTGCCTACCTCCGCGGAGAAACAGTGTGATGCTTAGTCAGTTAGTTAGTTAGTTAATTAATTCGGATTACAGAAATTCTTGCTTAGGTAGTGGTGTAATGCACAGTGGGAATAGGTAAGAGGGGCAAGAGGGGACTGAAGTTGAAGGGGGGTTGTTCCAAACCAGTTCGTTTGAAGCGTGGGCACAAATACATTCAAAGGTGCGCTCTTTAGAATACTTTATCTGATACCTATATATATGTAGGTGTTTTATTTATTTATTTATTCTAAAACTATATCCTTTTTATTCACAAAATGACGTCCTGAAAATGATCCAATTATGTACCTACTATATTTATATAGTTTATTATTTTAACAAAGAAGGTCCTTTCCATGATTTCACTTGCCGCCGAGTATCAGATTTAAGGGATGCAAGACTGTAGTGGGGTGTAGGTAGTCAGTGTGGGTAGTGCGAACACAGGATAGTCGCTAACAATAAACAGGAAACATAAATAAAAATGGGCGCATAATGGGAGAACTAACTTCGGCGGGTTGGTGAAAAAATCTAAGGACCAACAAAGGACGGTTGCTCCTTCGTAGGAGGTGAATGGATTCACAAAAGATACAAAGATGAGAGCTGAGAGGCTATGTGTTCAAAAATATGGCGGATCATGATGCGTCGTAGGTAATATTTTTGGCCATTGTTTGTATAAAAAGATGTTCAAATATCAGCGGCGACTGCTGTGATCAATAAGGCACAAAAGGTACAGATCGGATTCGTATGAAAATATTTGGTTAATCTTATTATGAATTACGCGGATTCTTTCAGAAAGTAAAATCGTGAGAAAGTGGTTTCTGTTCCTTTCTAAACCTTGTATGAGATTTATTTATTTATTGATTTTTTCAAGGTAATACAATTTGAATATTGTTGGAATATTAATAACTAGCGAGTTCCCGGCATGCTTTGCTATGCCACTTAAAAAATACATTGTTTCTCCTTGCGTATCCTTTCCCATTCGTCCCGTTCCCTTCCGCCTTCCCTTCCTCTCCCGCAATCCTTCCCCTCTCGCGTTCTCACTCCGCCTTCCCTCTCCCCACTCCCCTCGCCCTCTTTCCCCGCCCCGCGAACCCCCCTCCCGAGTTCCCCTCCCCCTTCCGGGTAATTATCATTTAAGGGAATTGAAGGAGTCGGGGACGCTCTAGGAAGATACTTCATAAACAGGTTAATTAAATACAGGAGTCAGAAAGGCTATTCCCTAAAATTTGCGATAAGAGATCGTCTCCCGCGAGAAGTGCTATCAGATTTGTGAGATTTTCTACAGCTGTTAAATGAATAAATAATCATGCATACTTGCAGGAATTCGTGTTTAAAATGACCTAAACTAAAATACGTGACAGCTCACAGCTGAAATTTTGACATCGGCCGATAGAAAAGCAAATAACAGCCGTAGAAAATCACACAAATCTGACAGCACTTCTCGCGGGAGAACGATCTCTTATCTCAAATTTTAAGGAATAGCCTTTCAGGTCATGTCAAGATTTTGGTACGACAGAAGAGTGTGAGACGCGAGACTTATGAATGAAAACGATAAAAGAAGCTTGTCCCAAGACAGATATTTGTTGCTTTCTAAATTCTCCACGGAACCGTGGAAAAATTGTGTTTCTTAGTTAGTTAACTGATTATATCCGTTACTTTGATAACATGGTAACCCAATAACTCCGTTACAACCTCTCCGTCTTTCTCACTAACGGCGCACATGGTTTTAAGAGTGGTTGCGACTTGCGACGGAGTTCTCAGTAGCAAGACCATTATTTACCTAGCTGAATGAATGCGGAGGAAACAGTGAAACCAACCAGCATAAATATCTTATAATGACACCCAACCAAGGCGTCAAATTACCTTAACCTTCACCTTCACCAAAGTAAAATATACTAGTTGATTTAGTACCTACTTGTTGTATTTATTACCCAACGCGAAAACACAACTAATTACTTCCTGCAAAGAGCACTTACCTAAGTTAATTTATATTTAAATACAGCTTCCAGTTTAAATTAATGCTTTAAAGATTACAATTCGTAACCGCAGATAATAATTAGAATCTTTCCGGTAATCGTAATCGTTGTTATTCTCCCAGATTACATAAACGATCATCAAACTTGATTTCGTCAACGTGGCTGTAATCAATAATAAATTTTCTTTTCCCTAAGGCAAGGAATGCAGTTTCTTATAACAAAAAATAAAATACGCTTTCCGTGAGGGTTTACACCAGTTAGCGCTTGGTACCTAAATTTAAGCATTGCGAAAGATTGAGCTAATGAATAATGGTTTATTTTGATTGAATGTTTCAAACACATTTTCATCCCATACATAACATATCAGAAAACTTTCTTTCGAACTTTTAACTGGATCCTAAATTAAATCATTTCAACTATATATAGATATAATCTATATTATCTAGATAAGTATATATAGATATACTTTATATAAAAATGAATGTATATTTGCTTGCTTGCTTGTGCGTTCCTAAACCATTAATCCGATTGCGATGAAACTTTGGGTATTTGATTTGCGCATGCCCGGGATGGTTTCTATATATAATAGTGAGCTCTGGCGTCATGAAATTTTTTCTGCACTATTCATCCTATTGCGATGAAACTTTGGGGATTTGATGTGCGCATGCCAGGGATGGTTTCTATTATATAATAGTGAGCTCTGGCGTTATGAAATTTGTTTCTGTACTATTAATCCTGCTGCGATAAAGCTTTGGGGACTTAGTGTGTGCATGCCCGGGATGGTTTGCATACATAATAGTGAGCTCTGGCGTTATGAATTTTTTTCTGTACCTACTATTCATCCTGTTGCGATGAAACTTTGGGGAAACGATAGGGATTTGATGTACGCACGCCCGGGATAGTTTCAATATATAATAGTGAGCTCTGGTGTTATGGAATGATTTCCTATACTATTCGTTCGAGTTGTCGAGCGCGTTCCCGCGAAGGTTTCTACACAGATTGGTGAGCTCTGGCATTACGAAATTTCTATTAAAAAATTGCAAAAGGTGGCGCGCGGGATGTTTAAAAATTAGTGTATTTCATATGGTTTAGCAGCCGGGAGGGTAGGAGGGAGGGTAGGCGGAATGGGAATGGGAACGAGGATGAATGGAAAAAGAGAAACCATTTCTTTATTTAAGTGGCATTGTAACGTATGCCGGGATCTCGCTAGATACATAAATACATTCTTATTTTTCTATCAAATCGTAATATTGAGAATTTTTGTCATAGTAATTATCATTATATCTTATAACTTACAACACTATTAAAATAAAGTTTTTTGTTCAAAAGTACAATTTTGTGCCTACATAATCACTCGTTAAGTCGGTCGGGTCGTTCAGTACAAATCGAATTCTAGTAGGTATTCGGTTATAAAGTAATGCAAATACTAATCGTGAAAAGGTAGGAGGTATATTAGATGCTTTATCTATTATTCAATCAGCTTATATCGTTCTGAGCCTAGTCTAAGGAAGACATATTTCTCCTAGAATAAAATCTACCCAACGGGGAACACATTTTGTTAAACATGTTAATTTTTTCGGCAACATACAGATGATGGGATTCTATTGATTAATTTAAGCTTTTAAAATACTACTTTTCCATAGCTACCCAAAGTAGGAGCTTTTCGAGCTTTCGATGGAACCATGCTTCATAAAACCAGGAATTCGGTCAATCACACGAGACACGAGAGTGACAATTGACAATCCGAAGTGCACATTCATAGTTCCTTGTTCATTGTGAAGATTCCTCGCATCTTCACAAAGCTGGTCCGGGCCATGTAAACTGAACGAAGAATCCATATTGTTACCGACAAACCAGCTAACTCCGATATAAATACACGGAAGAATGGAAGCGGAGATTGGAGACCGGTTTCTTCACACTTCTTTTAATATGTGGTATTGGACATAAAGCACCCAAATGGTTCTCCAAATATGTTAAATCATAACAAACAAATTACATCGTTTTGTCAAATTTGTGTCGGTTTATGGACACAAATAAACGAAGTCAGTATTATCATACGTAACACCAGAATTTTCCAGCAATGTGTTGATCGGCGTGCAACCTGGATATTATATTGAATGTAGCTGTCAATGTTGACAGAATTTCGTTGGAAGCTGAACCTGAAGCCAGGAAAGGCTGTGGGCATTGTTTATATTTATGTGGAGGTGAATGTTTATATCCTACCAGGTGTTAGACTCAATTAGAACAACGACGTGACCTTCAACGGTTGACATTTGACGAAAGATTTCTTTTGTGATTACATTCTAATGATCAATGATCTATTTTATGTTTCCTTCCTCCTAGTGAATAAAGAACGAAACCCATTTAAAATAACTGTCACGTTACCTCTAAAGATTTTTCCTAAAATAAAATTGTAATAACAAAACACTTAGTTCTAATGTTGTGATCCATCAACACGCTAGACTACACGTTTAATAAATATCACGATATTGACGGATCACAATAAATATTGAACATCTAGGGTAGCACTCTGGATCACAATCCATCAGTATGGATCGTGATAAATATTGTACGTGTTGCCCACACCTTCCTTTGCTGTTTAAATTTTAATTAATTCGCAAGCTATCTTTAGGAAACAAATCATAATTTTGATATAAATAGAGGTTTGGAAACTTTTCATTTAGAATAACGCGATTTACCAATTAAAATGTTTTAGAAATTTTACAATTAAATATTGAAGAACAGTTTTTTCCTACTTTAATGAAAGTGCGAGTAGGTAGTATGTTACGGAAGGAAAACTACCTATTATTTTGATAGAAAAAAAAAATAACGTCATCTACCTGTGAAAATCTTTTAGTATGTTTGAGAGACTTTGTGCAAACGTGTCAATGGCTGTATATGCAACATACCTGAGGATTGTTTCCTATTTGCATTATGTAAGGTTTGAAGGATCGATATTTGTATGGTTTGAAGCAAATGGACTCCAGGAATTGAGGACTGCATCGATAATGATTTGTTGGCAAATAATCTCAAAGGAAAGACCATCGCTTTTCAAATACTGATTCCTTTGGTAAGTAAATACAACATACAATAGTCCCGAAGGCTAAGAATGGGGATATTTATCATCAACAAATTCACATCACGATCACAAACAAATTCACAGTACGATCACAAATTCACAGTACGATCACAAATTCACAGTACAATCACAAATTATGGTCTGTAGGTTATTCGTTTGATTTTTATCTCAGTTTAGGCAATCTCTGTTTATTTAAAAACTGTACCTTACTTGTACGGCACCTTAATTTATAATTGTGTTGGGTTAAGAACTAGGGAGGAAAAGCCGAATCACAATCACGGCTTGACGTGTTTTATCGACCTCTTGGTTTTTTTTAATAACCATGTTAGATTACGTTCAATCGGGCTAAAAAATTGTCATTTTATTTAATTGTTTTTTTGTGGAATTAATCTTTGGGAGCAATGTGATACAATAATATTTTTTATTGACTATCAGAGTTAAAAAGAGAATTTTAAGTTATTAATTCGAGACTTCTTTTAGCATTCACATTCATGTCAGATGTCATATATATTCTCATTACACTCCTTTCTTCATTCGCTGTACATGACCGAACCATCTAAGCTTCCATTTCTTAATCATACTCATTACGCGTACATTAGCCTAGCATTCTTTACAAATCTCACATTTCTCATAGGATAATAAATTCTTGGTTTTACCACAAATACGCGACATGGATTTCATTTCTACAGCCTTCAGCCTGCTTTGACAATTTGGAAGGCGGGTATGGGTTCCGCCGTCCCGGAAACCATTTATTGGATAACCGACATCTCTGCCATAGGTTACCCCAAGTAGTTTGCTACGTTTGGTGACTTAATAGGGGTGTTCGGGTTCATGGGATAAGATTTGTCCGGGTCTTGGCGGTGGATGCATCCGCCCATCAGCTGCGTGGTAGGCCAGATCCGGGGAGACTGATTGAGAGACACGTTTTGATCTCTCCAACAGAACTCTCTTGGAACATCGCCTTGCACAGCGGTGGGAGAGATATATTCATTGTCCGTCACTCCTGGAGATACTGACCCCCAGATTCCTACCCACCCCCATAACTTCATCACTTTCCTTTCTTCAAAAGACTCTCCACACAGCATACCTAAAGATGACATAGGCCCTGAGGGGAATTATTCTCTGGCAATTCCATTCCTCACAGCCATATATCAGCGTGGGTAGACCACCAGCTTCGCTTCTTTGGAAAATTATTTTATTTTATTTATAATGTCAGTGGCTGTCTAGGCATCGCGTTTGGGTTCCACCCGGGCGTCGCGTGTTCGATTCCTCGGCTGGCTAAGTCCTCCATCACGACACAAACAACATTTTCCGCTTAGTGTGGTGGTAGTAGGAGATTTTCAAACATTTTTCGGTTATTCGTAACCCGGCAATGTTTGCCTTTCTTTATAACAAAAAAAAAAGAAAGTTTTTATTTAAAAAACTAAACTGGCACCTTTACCTATAACTCCATAAATTCCACGCTCACTCAAGATTGCGCAACAATAGTCCTTCGAGTTCGTTTTCACGGCGACAAAATCCAACCCATACAAGGCGAAACAGCCGTTACACAACCAATCCAAAGAACCATTTTACCATCAAGAACGGTTAGTTCAGAGCGTCTTACAAGGAAATCAAAAGCTCAAATAATGTTATTGTTTGCTTTTCCATATTATTCTTATGCCATTCTTATCCGCAAAAAAATGTATTGAATTGTGTTGATGAAAAAACTTTTGTAAATCGTGAGAACGTCTTAGCGGTTTCTTTTCTAGTTATCAAGTTTTTTTTCTTCTCCTTTTGGGCTTCTCTCCCCTCTCTAGTTCCGTACACATAAATCTTTAAGGAACTGGTGTCTCTACCTATAATAATATCTACACCCGCGGCCATTTTATTAACCTTGAGGTTATTGTTCCCCGTTTGTATTTTCGCGCCATTATGAGCATTGTTTTGTTTACATCATTCTGCGGTTGTAAGAATTCGCGTCGTTTACTTGAGCAGCTTGTGCAAATTAAATATGTTCAAAGGTCTATTATGTATTTTCACCGTAAAAGACTTTGTGACGACATAAAGATTTTTCACGATTATAGTGTAAATTATTTATTTATTTATTGATAAACGCCCTTTTTCAGGGCTTTTACATATTAATGGTAATAAATACAATATTTATTGTACATAACTGAACTGCTTCAGTAACAATATTTTATATTTGTTTAAAGATAAACTGAAGATGTCCACGGACTTGGTGTAATTGTTTCCTTCCATTAGTATTCTGGGTAAAGAGGAATACATATGGTAGTTAGTCCCAGAATTTCTGCACTGAAATAAATCCTGACTTATTGTATTACGTTGTGGAATCCGGAAGCTTATCAATTCAAGCAATACCGGACTATCAACTAAATTATGTAGAATTTTATATAGAAATACCAAGTCGGTGAAAATTCTTCTGTCTGACAATTTGAGCATATTCATATTAGTTAACAGAGTGTTGTAGTTCAACATTATTTTTGGAATCCCCATTTTGAAATTTAGAAAACGTAAGAATTTGTTTTGTATTCTTTCAACAGCTTGTACATGTATGTTATAATGTGGATTCCAGACGGGAGAATTGTACTCAAGTTGACATCTAACATACGCAAAATATAACAGTTTAATACATTTTATATTGTTAAAATTTCTAGTTAGTCTAGTTATAAATCCCAACATTTTTAAGCCCTTATTACAGATTATTATATTATTATTATAAAAATCAATAAAAAAAACTTGGGTATTACGTAGGTAGGTACCTAATTATTAAATTTAGATGGTACCTACTTCCTACTTACGTACTAATTTAAACATTCAAACAATAATTGTTTATGTTTTCATTTCTTGGAAATATTTTTATACGTTTAGTAAGCGAAGAAACGTTACCGTCAGCAATTCGATAATTTTGTAGAAAAGATGAAATAAGTCTTTTTTATTAGTCGACAATATTATTTTCCATTACTGGAGTGTATTATCGGAGGTATTAAATTTATTTTTGGCCAAACTGCCAAATAAGTTTGTCAGCAGGTCAATTAAACAATAATTACTTAAACTCTAAAGCTAAAGCAAACAATTTTTATTACATCTATAGACAGAAGAATAACATTGCAAGTGACTACAATACAAAGACAAGAAATATACAGACAGATAGATGTATTCAACAGGCAATATATTCATGAGAATACCTCACAAGAGTCGCAACTCAATTTGGGAGGCGGGAATGGGTACCGCCGCCCCGGGAACCTTTATTAGATAACCAACACCTCTGCCATAGGTCACCCCAAGTAGTTCGCTACGTTTGGTGATTTAGCAGGGGTGCCCGGGTTCATGGGGTGAGGTTTGTCTAGGTATTGGAGGCGGATGACCAGGACTCACTGAACCCCAGATTCTTACTCACCCCTTAAACCCTATTCCTTCCCAAAACTCTCCTCTCCTCCTTTTCCTTAAAAAAAACCCACACAGTATCCCCAAAGATGACATAGGCCCTGAGGGAAATTATTTTCCTCAGGGCCTCCTGTGTGGAGCTCATGTAAAAAAAAAAAAAAAACTGCGCCCGTTTGTAACCAGTGAAGCACCCCCAAATGGGGTATGTTGTGACGCTATCCACTATCTTCAGATAGTGGGGAGGGGGGGGGAGATAAGGAAGAGGAAGGTGGGGAAGTACCTTGTTATTGGTTATTGACCTGATCACCAAACACGGCTAAAGCCGTTTCAAGCAACGTTCTGATTCTGAATAGTGGTCTTACACCCGGTCGATACAAGAATATGCACCTTGGAACGTGCCGCAAACGCACTACTATCAGTTAATTTTATTTGTGAAATAACACAAATTGATTAATTTGTGAATAATTTGTGAATTAATTTGTGAATAATTTGTGAATAACAAATTGATTAATTTGTAAATAAATTTTATGTGATTACATAAAATTTATTTACGCACGCCGGAATTTGAGAGATTTTCGGAAGACACATTGATATCCAAATTAAACCTTACTGTGTGAGGCATTACGTTTATGAAATTTTAAATGAACTTATGAATTTATTGTCATAAGTGCTTGGTGTGGCACAGATACTATGAAAATTGCCGGTAGTTATGTAGGTACCTACCTACTTTACGATAAAATTTGGACCTCAAAAGGAATACAAGGAACACAGATTTATAAAACCTGCTCACAGTGCCCCCTCGATTTCGAAATTTAAACGCATTTCTTCGAATCTTCAAAATGAAATTATATAATTATGTTTACACCGCGCGGTCCTTCGCATTCCTTTCAAATCGGCGTTGCATTATAGAATATAGTATATAATAGAGTCTGGTCTAGACCATTAGCAGATCTCGGATCAGCATCAATAATGGTTCCTGATGATGAAGTGTGGGACACATCCTGGCCGAAGTGCTCCGCCCATACAACACGGCCGGCCCTGGAGAAATATGACAGTGGGTACAATCATCCGTCTTCCTTTTGCTCCCCACCCTGTTCTTTCACAAATTATACAACAATGTTTGAAAAATCGTTTCAAATGTTGCGTCATTGGGCGGTTCAGTTTTTATTATTTTTTATTTATTTATTTGATACAAAAATACATATTTACATTATAAGGAATCTTTGACTGTCCAACTGTATAAAATTCCCCATTTATGACAGTCAAATTGTCTGGTTTCGTTCACATTTGGTAGGTACATGCTGTTATAGAACTTAATACTAAATGAATTACATGTACATAATTATCATATTTACAAATAATAAGTAGATTCTATAAGCAATAAAGCAATTAAATAAAGTTTTAGTAGTAAAAATGTGACTGACAATAGCAATTAAAATGATAATATATTTAGGCAATAAAGAAAAAATGAACTAATTGATTCATGAAACAGAAAAAAGGAAAATAAAAACTTTCTTAAATATATATTCGTGCACCCAAATATTCGGCTCTGTTTTCGTGAAAATGCATGACAAATTTGAATATAGGTAATCATAATTTTTTGTGTAATATTTTCTTGATCTATCTTCTGTTTTCTGTTATGAAAATAAAGTGAATGAGAGGATTATTTTCATCAAAGAGTTCTTATCCATAAACGTAAACTAAAAATGACTAAAAGTTTATTTGTAAGAAGAAGAATGACTAAAAGTTTATTTATAAGAATAAGAATGACTAAAAGTTTATTTAAAAGAATAAGAATGACTAATAGTTTATTTATAAGAATAAGAATGACTAATAGTTTATTTATAAAAATAAAAATTACTAATAGTTTATTTATAATAATAAGAATGACTAATAGTTTATTTATAAGAATAAAAATGACTAATAGTTTATTTATAAGAATAAAAATTACTAATAGTTTATTTATAATAATAAGAATGACTAATAGTTTATTTATAAGAATAAAAATTACTAATAGTTTATTTATAAGAATAAGAATGACTAAAGGGTTATTTATAAGAATAAGAATGACTAATAGTTTATTTATAGGAATAAAAATAACTAAAAGTTTATTTATAAGAATAAAATAGACTAAAAGTTTATTTATAAGAATAAAATAGACTAAAAGTTAATTTATAAGAATATGAACGACTAAAAGTTGATTTTAGCAACTTATAAAGAATTTTGTGGTGAATATAATTTTGATTAGGTACATATAATTTTGAATGTGTGAACGTAACATTAAAAAATTTGTCCATGATTCCAAAATTCTAAAATACATTATGAAGATATTTTCAGTACGTATAATGAATTTATGTCGCCGTTATTTCAGTAGTTAGTGGTGTAATGGTGAGCATAGTTGCCTTCCAAGTTCCGAATAGTTAAGGGTTCGATTCTGAGCCGTGACAATTTTTAAATTTAGTTAGCTCCAGAGGTAAGTTTTATGTTTTTAAATAAATTTTATTTATTTTCAAATCGTAAGCCAACCAAAAAAAAAGTGTAATTTTAAACTACGGAAAGCTCGCAGTTTAAAATTACAGGTTTCTCCATTATGAAGAAAAGCTTTTTTATACGATGAACATAATTTTTATTTTTATATGTAAATACCTAGTAAGTTGTACATCTATAATTTTAAATCACGGTTGCAAATATATATGTATGTCACAGTTTTAAGTCAGTAGTAATAAGTCTTAGTCGTAAGTCACTAGTTATAATTTTGAATGTTAATTGTAAGTCTATCGTATTAATTTTATTTTATTATATATTTATATGTACAGCGCCCTTGAGATTATTTTTCATGAAAATGGCGCTTTATTCGGTTTATTTAAACCAAATATTATTATTATTATTATTTATAATTGATCTACGTAATGCCTAGGTACGTCCAAAGTAAAATCTATTATCGTTATTTATTTTGGGGTATTCTTGCGCTTCCTCCTTCTTTAGCATTACAGATTACAGTGTCCATCATCAGGGCAGATCTGCGGAGAGTTCAGTGTACAAAATCTAAAATGATATCTCCTAATATGTTATACAAACTATTGACTGTCTATCCAATCACATAAGATAACATTTCCTCAGGGCTTCCGGGATTAATGAACAAAAAAACAAAAACACTACATAAGATCGGATAAAATAATATTCCTATTTTCTTTGAATCCTTTATTGCTCGAACTGATTGATTGATTAACTTGACGGTAACTTGATATACTTTACGGTACCCTTCAGGTAATTTTTCACAAAAACGGCACTGTAAAAATCAACCAAAATATGATTATTATTAAATGTTATCCCAAAAGCGATCTTTGTTTGATTTATCATAAAATGCACCCCGCCGCAACTCCACGAAGAAGAGAAGAGGAAGGGACAGAGGGGGGTCATCCCTTAAGACCCATTTCCTCAAATCTTTCCGAAAAAACCGGAATAATATCAGGTCTTTGTAAAATCGGAGATCTTAGAAAATGATAAGGTTTTCGATTTAACAATAGAAGATGGTTTCAAATCCCAAGCTTACCATTTTGATATCTTTCATTTTAACGTTCGTCATTATTTCTTAGGACTGAATCAACTTCCCGTTTTATTTGGTTATTTCAGAGCAATATTTTGAAATTTTATCTTACATGCTTACGTAAAAATGAATATAAAATAATATTTATAATATGTGCTTACTCAAAGATGAGAGTTCACTTCAGGGTGACAGAATTGGGTACGTACCTACAGCTGAAGAAAGACATTTTAAATCTGTAACTAAACAAACTAACCAAAGACAAAATTAGGTTTCTGGCCCATTATTCTTAAATCTAAACGAATGAAATAACTATGGCGCCACAACAAAAAGCTTAAACACAAAGTAAACTATAGCTTACGTACTCGGGTTACTTACGGAGACAAATCTTTACAAAAATATAGTTGACATAATGGAAGTATAAGGCCCAACACTTTGTTCCTATTTGTTACTTCCTAAACCTAAAATAATAATTCCAGGAGATATCCCATTATGAAGAAAACAAAAGGAAGATGTTTTGTGGTCATCCGCAGGGTTTCCCAACATGTTCACAATAATGTCCTCTGCGTGCGAACTCTATCTAAATTTCTTAATAGATAATAAACAGTGTTAATTTCAAGCAACCTCACAGGTAAGTATGGTCCTGTATACATTTTTAGGAAGCATTGCGTTCATTGGTCGAGACATTGTACATATATTTTCGTATGAACCGGTGGATGCAATTTTTAGCCATAAGTTGTTTTTAATTGTTTTTCTCGTTTGTAGTTTTTCTAGATTTAAGTTTGTAAAGCGCCTTGAGGTGATTTTTCACAAAAACGGCGCTATATAAATCATCCAAATATTATATATTATTATTATGTTTGTAATATCTTTGAGCATGTCTGAGAATCTTGTTCAAATTGATTTCTCTGTTCTATTTATATTTATTGTACGAGTATATTTCAAAAGCGAATAAGAAGACTTGTGATACTTATAATTTATGTAATTTAATCGGAATTGGGTATTAGATCCATTTATTTGTTTGTTTGTTTTTGTTTTACAATAGATACAACAAAGTCGGTTGACATTCAATTTGCAAGTTCAATATTATAACTTTGCAGTTTCTTTTTAAAACTAAAATTTCTGATAAAATATTTATTTGACACATTCGTCGAATTTTCTGTGCATGATTCGTTGGTCCACTGACCCACAAAAAAGAGACCTTTTAAACGGATCACACAGGAGGCCCTAAGGAAAATAATTTCCCTCAGAGCCGATGTCTTTGGGGATGCTGTGAGATATAAAATATAAAAAGGAATGAACCCACAAGAATAAAAATCTGCAGGTAAATATGTGAAACGTCATGGAATCTTTTCTAGTTGAGTGAAGATTTTTATTTAATTAATTTAGGTATTTTAGGTAATTATTTTATGTACTTCCAAGTCGTTTACAGGAGTGACTGACAAATTTAATAAAGCCTCTAAATACTGGTTATATTTTGTCATCAATCCAACCATAATATTATGTAAACTTCAGAATATTCGTCACATATAATGGATTTAATGATTTTAAATAATATTATGTAATCTAGAATAAAAGTTGAAGAATCCTTGCAGACTTAACACTAACACCCAAGGACCCAAGGTCCTCAAAGCGACCCGCGTCCATTGAGTCCCCGCGGGCGAGGGCCCCACTGTGGGGGGGGGGATGTCCTGGCCACTGCCAGTTAAGTTCCCGAATGTGTGGGTTGCGGGTGAGGGCAGGAGGAGGGGATGGTTCTAGGTAGAACCTACTTCCACCTTATGATTTCAGGCTGAGATGTTACGGATTCAGACGTAGGCCTCACAGCCAGTGGTGTGGTGTCATTTACGAAGTGAGATTTAACTAAATATATATTATGGGTTCGACGTGTTTTAATTGTGTGAAGCATACTGCATTGTTTGAACCCTGCACGGGAAGGCTATCTACCGGTCACAGAATATCTCGTTAAAAGTGGAGCTGATACAAACTCCACAAATAATGATGGTGAAACTAATTTTAAAAAACAATAAAGCATCTTACTGTACTATATTGAGGAATGACTTATTTAAACTGGTCTTTACAGAGCTCTTAAGATTTCTTTTAAGATATATTTAATGACCATGCATACAAACAATATAAAACATTTATTGGATAACCAACAACTCTGCCGTAAGTCACCCCAAGTGGTTCGCTACGTTTGGTGACTTAACAGGAGTGCCTGGGTTCATGGGGTGAGGTTTGTCTAGGTCTTGGTGGTCAATGCGTTTGCCCACCTAATGCGTGGCGGGCCGGATAGGGAGGGATCCGGCTAAAGAAGATCGGTTGGGGGAGTCCTACCCCAGACCTCTCCAGCCGGACTCTCGCCGCCACCGCCTTGCACCGTAATGGGAGGGATGAATTCTTACGTCCGTCACTCCTAGACACTTCACGCTCCCTCGAACCCCTTCCTTCGTTCCCCGCCCCACTCCCGATTCCACTCTCCATCTCTTCTTCCCACCCTGACGTTAACTATATGAAATGCACACACTTCTAAGTGATTAGCAGAATTTTCCAAATTTACTCCTTGCCATCTCCTATCGCCAGGACGGGTCCTTCGAAATCCCTCTGCCCCTCCTTCGTTCCTCTCCCATCAGCTACCCCTCCCCTTTGTATGTCCTTTCCGTGCAGGTGAGGGGTGAGCTGTCCACGTTCCCGCCCCGGTTCCTTTTCCGCGTTCCCCTTCCCGCCTTTCTCCCCTCCCACGTGCCCCTTCTTTCGTTCTCCTCCCCCTTCCAGTTTTCCTTTCCCTACCTTCCTTCCCCCTCTGCCGCTAAACTGAATGAAATACACTCCTCAAAACTGTTCGTGCGACAAGTAGAGATTTTTTTTAATTTTCCCCCTACTGTCCTCTACCGCTACTATGTCTCCTCTGAAATCCCTCCTTCTGCCCCTCCCTCGTCTCCCACTACTCTCTCACCGTCTGTTTAAGGACAAACAAAGAAACATTCATTTTTATATATTAGGATGATGAATGGGTATAAAAATGAGTGCAAAAACATGTACTTAAATTCTTAAAATATATAGACAGCTAACACACTGACAGCCAATATCAATTTATTATTTGACAGAGTTGGGCATACCTATCCAACTACAACATAATACCATATTTCTACAAGTCGGAATGTTAATAATGCTCCTACCATAGTAAATAATATCTTTGTTCGTAGAATAAGAATTTCAACATTATTCAAAACAGCTTTTTCATTTCCCAGAATTCGCAAAAGTCATTGAATAATATTTCACGTTATTATGATACCACGGGCTACCTGTGTTCTGTGAATCCCCGAGATGAGTTACGGCAGCATCATTTGTTAAGAAGAGCAGGTATCAGGTACGCTTCCTTTGTCCGGAATCTTGTTTAGGATCTCGTACGGACCAGCAGCAGGTAGGCGGAGAGGAGGAGGGTTGGCTGACCGGGGGCAGGAACAACGCTCCACCGATTGGCATTCAAAGATCCCAACCAGAAACGGTCTCAAAAGAATGCATTCTGGATACATTGTTGCGAGTGAATAACGAAGTCAATATAAATTGTCATAAATTATTATGCTGCGTACTCAATACAGTGAATTCAATACACGAAATGAACAACTAGTATTGAAGTTAATGTACTTTCTGATGGGCTGTTTCCGTTCTGAGCGGCGCTTCGCGAAATTCAAAATTGTAAGCAGCAATTTTCAATGGTCAATGCATTGATTCATTGGATGGCGCAAGTTAAAATTTTCATACAAATTTTCTACTTACTGGTTTACAACAAGATATATTTGCATGTATTCAAATGACAACATGTGCATATTTATATTGTACAAAATAGACAAAGATTAACAAAAAATTTCTCGGGGCTGCCTCTAAATATCCATAGAGAAATATATCAATGTAAATATCTCAATTATCTTGTTTTTACAATGGATGTCAATTAGTCGACACATTCGAACAAGAGATTGGTAGAAGGTTAAATTGGTATTTTGAAAATGAATATGGCATGTTTTGTATTGATATTGATTTTGGCCAAAAGAGAATATTCTATATCACTGAAGAAGAAGATAACACTTATAATCTAAATGAAAATATAGGTTAGACTCACGTCCCGGTTAGACGAGAGGTCTGGGTTCGAGTCCCAGTTGCCACCATTGTCTTTTTCTATTTTTCTGTGTCTTGTTTTCTTTCATATTTTCATTTAGATTATAAGTGTTATCTTCTTCTTCAATGATATATTACGTTGATGGGAATAACCTTCAAAAGTTATAAAAAGAGAGTTTTTCTTATAAAAAATTGAGAATATTCTAGACGGTTTTTTGTAATGTGTTGATAAATTCGAAACGTCCATGGCTTCATAGGGACTTGAAAAAACGTTACCAGCAATACGTCAATGTCATATTGGTGTCGAACATGTAATTGGCAATAGTTGCATTGAAAACTTTTTCCATTTGTTTTAACCATATAGATGTGGGACCAGGCGGTGTTTTCATTTGCGCCGATTACTATATTATATATCGCGGATATGACTGAGATGACAAGATACGTTTACTCGCTTACACTAAGGAAAATACGGAATGCTGTACGAGACGATTTGCTATCAAAGGTTGTCCTTTCTATACTTAATTGTTTGCTATCTCTTACATATGTATATTCTCTAATGTACCTAAAAATGAATTAATTGTATTTTTTATAATAACAAATAATTTGCGTGTATTTGCGAATGAAATGTTACTCCCTGAGTTTTCCTAGTCACAAAGTGTAAAAATGTGTAAGTTGTTGAAGTTTGAATTATTAAAAAAAAGTTCGCTTTACAGCTCCTGGAGTTAACTGGATAATTTGTATAGTGCCGTGAAAGATCACCCAAGGGCGCTGTACAATTTATTAAGAGTTCTCAGGCTCTAATCCAATGTTATTATTTACTAACAGATACAGAAAACATATTTGCCTGGCAGGTAACTTCCGATAAACACACTTGTATTATAAGTTTATGCTTGGAGAAGATACGACTTTGCACGCAGAGGACACTACATTCAAAACACTGGACATTGCATGGTTTTATAATTGCCATCCTCCATTATTATTGATATTACATTTGTGTGAAGATAGATTGTAATAATAATAATTTGATGATTTATATAGCGCCGTTTTTGTGAAAAATCACCTCAAGGGCGCTGCACAAACTTACAATACATTTCTAAAATCTAGAAAAACTACAAACTAGACAAACAACTAATGGCTAAAAATTACATCCACCGGTTCATAAGAAAATATATGTACAATGTCTCGACCAATAAACGCGATGCTTCTTAAAAATGTATACAGGTCCATACTTACCTGGGAGGTCGCTTGAAATTAACACTTATTTGTTTTTAGGTTTTCACGGCCAAAAAGTATTTTTGTTATTGTTTTTGGGGTGTTATGCCGCGTTTCGCCAACTCCCTCTTTAGCCAACGCTTCGGACAGCGTTACAGTGTCCATCATCAGGGCAGATGACACAGGGATGATGGACACTGCAACGCTGTCCGAAACGTTGGCCATAATGTTGTAAATAATGTGTTTGGTTATAGTCAATCAGTGAATCGGAAATAATGCAATTTAACGACATTACAACAACCTACTAGTTAATAAAATACAAATAAAAGCATCAACCCATCATTATCTTTTATTGTCATACCTCTAATAGGTCCCTTGTCACCAGTTGTTCTTCCTCATAAAAGACGAATTTGGCGGGAAAAGGGGATGAGTCGGAGCTCTCAGCGGTAGGTCCACATTCAGGAACTTCGAAGGTTTCATGTCCGAATTTAAAATTGATATCCGTTGTACAATTTTTGAATACATGTTTTATGATTCAAGGTTAAATAACTATCAGCATTTATAAAACGCTGTGTTTGATATATATTATAGCAGGTATCTATAATATCAAACCATTTGCCTCAAATCTTCATAACTCATAACGATTCAGCGCACTTACCAGCCATGTGACAGATCTTAATCCTTCTTCATTTTTTATATCAACATTAACATAAGACGTCGTCTTTCTTCAATGCTCCGGGGACCAACGGATTCTGCCCTTTGTGTGTTATGAAAGCCGTTAAAGGTATTGAAACTATAAATTAGGCAACAGTTCCCCGATCCCTTATTCCCCCTATTTCTCTTATTGGAAGCACATGCACCTTCTTGCCCTGCGTTCCCACGGTCCCACGCATCCCTTCTGACCTTGGGGGTAAATACAAACAGGTGTTTACTGAATTTATAACGAAATCACTTTGAATACATCCCCCAATGCAGTCGGGAGATGGATCTTTACTCTCTACCAGGTTACCTCCCCTCTTTTCTGTGTCAAAGGCTCTCAAAGTAATTTTAAGTATCTAAGTAATTTTTCAAAAAAACATTATTTTTATTCAAAATATGGTTTTTATATAGAGCCTTAGTAAGTGATTAAGGAAAGGTATTTTGTAATTTGTCTTCTTCTTCTCGTGCCCTGTCCGTTCAATGGACGTTGGCTATCGTGTTGGCTATGCGGAGTTTGTTTGCGGCCCCGAACAGCTCTACAGTGGACTGGCTAACCACTCTCTCAGGTTTTTCAGCCACGATGTTCTCCTTCTTCCAGAACCTCGTCTTCCGGCAATCATTCCATGCATTATGACATGCAAGACTCGACTTTTCTGGATGTCTCATCACAGTCCTAGATATTGAAGTTTTCGGATTTTTATTGTTCTAATAACTAATAACTTCTTTTTCTTTATTCACCCGAACTATAATATCTCGAACTCGTAACTCTGTCCATCCATTCTATTATGTGCACTTACATAGACATTATTGATCTACATTTCATATATAATGTCATGTGCCTTGTATAAAATAAAAAAGCCGATGTATTCACATATCACATATATTACGTATGTATGTACAAATGGAACTCTTACTATGTACAACATCTACACTACATAATTAGTTATCAGGCTCATCAGGAATGTGGTAATAAGATTTAATTTATCCATTTGTAGTAGAAGTACTTAATATTTCATTAATATATAATTATAATCAGCCTAAACAACAAGATTTGTTTTCCCTCAGTAGACTACAATCTAAAAAACAAGTTTTTATTCCTTTAATGGGTGTCAACCTAACAAACAAGTCTTGTTTTCACTCAGAAGGTGTTGACCTAAATAACAAGTATTGTTTTCCCTCAATGAATAACAAGCCATTTTTCCTCAGTAGGTGTCAGCCTTAATAATAAGCATTGTTTTCCCTCAATAGGTGTCAACTGAGCAACTTTTTTTTCCCTCAGAAGGGGACAACCTAAGAAACACGTCTTGTTTTCACTCAGTAGGTGTCAATCTAAGTGACAAGTATTTTTTCTTCAATAGGGGTCAATCTAAATAACAAGTCAAGTTTCGTTTAGCAGGTGTCAACCTAAATAACAAGTCTTGTTTTCCATTTTGTCTTGTTTTCCCTCAGCATGGTGTCAAACTAAATGACAATCATGCATTGTAAAAACTCCATAGCTCACTTCCGTTGAAAAACAACGGGCGTTAAAAATAGTGCAATTAATCTAGAAATTCTGAAACAAATACAGCAGCATACATTTCTCGACGCCAGAGCACTCAGCACACCGTTCAAAATTTTTTGCAGCTTCTTCACCCAAATCCATATTTAAGATAAATATATTTTTTTAAGAAAATTTGTATTTTTAACTTGGTATCCAAGAAGGTTTCGATACTTTTTATTCGCAGTAGAAAATAAAAAATACCTACCAGTGCCATGTCTTATGTCAGATTTAAATTTGTAGATCTGGTTGAAGTTTTGGAATCGCATATTGTCCCTTTATTCGAACAGCTTTCTCTACTAAGCCCCGCACACACAGCATTTAGATTTAGAGGATCTGTGATCTGTGCTACTTGCATTGGAAACGGAAACCACCCATTCGGGCGAGCAACATCGGCGAACTGTGTTCATCAGAAACATCACAAAACAGACAAAAATATGTAGTTCATATCGAAAAAGTTTTTTATTTGCATGCTTAATCAAAACCAGATTTCTGGAAGAAAATGGAATGAAAATTAAAATACTGGAGATTAAAGTGGAAAAAATTAGATTACTACATTATACTGTTCGATAAATAGGTACTTTGGGTAAACATTAAAATATAGTATGTAAGTATGAATTGTGAGAAATCCATAACCTTAATGCGATGCACCACGTCGCGTAACATGGAAACAATAACACATGTAGACAGCGATAAGGTGTAAATTCTCGCTTTGCACCAGCCGCCTGTTTTGATTTATGAGAGAAAAAGACATCGCCAAAAAGCGTGTTTAATTTTATTTTGCGAAGTTCAAGCACAAATATTTAAATATTTTACAATAATTTTCTAGAGACCATAATTTGCCACGTTTTACTTTAAAACCGTAGCCGAAAAGGGGTTCGTAGATAGGAAATTTTAATTTTAAAGCAGTTTTTATATATGTACCTGATACTTTATTAAAAATGATAAAAAAAACTTACCAAAAATACTAATTAATGTGTTATAAAAAAACTTACCAAAAATACTCGATTATTTCAAAGGCGAAAATGTGTTCTACTCACAGTATTTAATTAATATTATTACGTATAATTTATAGTCGCAACAAGAATGTTGACAATGGGGTATTTCCACATTTTTTTTTTATTATTGAAAAAAATTAAGCAAAAAATTACGATCATAACGGAATTTTTATTTTATTTTTATCACGACGACTTAACTTTCTATAACGTTTTAAAATACGCCTTTTTAAAATGCCCCCAAAACGATGTTTTTGCCCCCATTCAATCTGTGACGTCACAGGCGCCTCTCATCATGCGATCGCCGCCCGTAGGTGACTGTAGTGAGTCCGTAAGTTGTGTGTGTAGTACTCGGTGTTATTTATTGACTTCCAGTTTGCTCGAATTATATCTTTATATTTATCCTATATTTTCCCACTTGCAAAACATGTATAGTTTGGTACACATGTTTACAAATACTACAAGAAAAACCCAAAATAAGATGTTTAAACGACCCTTTCTAAGGCGACAAAAATATCGACTGTGTACAAATGTTGGGCGTGCGTTTAATGTGTTTGACACCAGCGCCGAAGGGTTCAATGACGCTAGGTCCTCGGAGCATCTTCTATTGAAATACCGGTAGAACAAGGACACCATTCTCATCTAAAATCTGCGCGCTAAACATTGCAATCCGTTGTTAGAGAGGGAAACCTATCGAACGGACCACCCGTTTATGCTTTCTGAATTTTCAAGTATTTTGGGACTCTAGACCAAAGGTGGCTGCCAAATTCAACAGGTGGATTTGCGATTTGTACAGGGTCAGCAGTTGTGTACTATCTGCTGTATATATTGGCCCTATAGTACAGTAAGAAGAAGAAGAACGAGGCTTCGATGGAGCCCCCGCGCCTTTTTTTTTCAGATTTAAATTTTAAACTACAAAAAAAACCTTTCGTTATTGACTATTTAAATTCATAATTTAAACGTGAAAACACCTTTGTATACAGTCGTAAGATGGATATCTACACAATAATGACTGCCTCCGTGGTCGAGGGGTAAGGCTCTCGACTAGCAATCCCGGCGTTAATATGTATATATGTATGTATATAAAACACAATATTAATTTTATAATAAAAGTTTAAAATTTTTTTTTTTTTTATTTATTTTAAATCAAGACAAACATTCCTGAGTTACGAATGATCTGACAATATGTGAAAATCTCCTACTACCACCACACAGGAAACAGGATAATGTTGCTTGTGTCATGATGGAGAACCCAAATGCGATGCCAAATCAGCCACTAACCGGTCTTTGAATAAGTTGTTTTGCATTTTACAATTTATTCGTTTAAAATAATATGTACTATATTTGCGGCACATTCCAGAGCGGACGATACTTTCAGTATCGCCCAGGTGTAAGACCACCTTTCAGAATTGAAACGTTTGTTGCTTCAAAGGCTTTAGCCGTGGTTAGTGACCAGATCTGAATAGCCAGGTACTTCACCACCTTCCTCTACCGCATCTTCTTTCCTCCCCACTACCTTCAACCTCACAAAATATCCCAAATGGGATGCCATAGTCTCACTGGCTCCAGATGTTTAGGAGCAGTTGGGACTTTTGTGCGGTATTCACTTAAAATAAGGAAATTTACTTGTAGAATGGCAAAAGTTTTAAACGTCATTTTATGACAGGGAAGTTATGTGACGAACTGACTGCTGTTTTGTTCCAATTTAATTTTAAAAGGGCCGGAATTAACCTATTTTGTCAAAATATTGAAACCAGTATATAACGTATGAGAGTTTGTGTAAACAAAATGTTTTCATTACCATATTGTCTTAGAATCCCGAAATTTAGGGCTTAGAAAATTACTGTTACTCATTGTAGCGTCTATTTTAGGCAAGTTGTCGGATTACGCCGTTAAAAATACTACTGTCAGTCATTACAACTGGACAATATTATATCAAACTGTAGAAACATAACACAATCATCTTAAATATGAAATAAAACCGTCCATAACCCCGAACAAGTAGAGAATGTTTAGATTTTTGATAGTAACACGGTGATAAACCTCGGAACGGCGGCTCTTGTGACGTCATGAATCGTACAAGCAGTCATGGGCCGTTTACGTTTCGTTCCGTTTACGCGTATTTTGAAATCAATAATTATGAATGAAAATATCAAAATTAAACATTTTTAATGCGATAATCATGTTCAGAAAAATAATCTTTAAATCTTCCACATGTTTTTAGCGGTATACCTGGTTTGTGGAAATACCCCATTCTATAAGCTATAACCATATTGAAATGTAAATTATTGTAATAACAATAATATGATGAATTCTGTTGGCGAGCAAATAAAAAAATTTCTAAGCGATCATGTGGCATAGATGTAAAAATTCTCGAATGGTGATCTCTGGCATCATGCAATTGGCATATTTTATTTTTTAGATATTCTTGGTGATGTATTACGATTTTCAATTTTTATTCAAATTTAATAATAAATTTTCGAAAAAAGAGCTAAATTGAAGGGTTCAAAAAATTGCTTGCTCTCGGGCAAAACTGAATTTTAAGTAGTACCTTTATAATTCGAACATATCGTTCGGATGCTCTAAAATTCTCCAGCATGTTACCTCCCTTAATAATATTTGACAAAATTCTCAAAAAATTTCAATGTAGGGGTTCTCAAATCCTTTATTATTACCACTATTCAACTGGCTTATTTTGATCCGCTATTTAAACAACATACCTGCTGGAACTTTTTCCACCATAAGCTTTCAGCTTTGACAAATGATTTTTCGAAAGTTTAAGCAACAGGTATTTTTAGTTTCACCCGTGATTTTATTGTGATATTTTAGTCGTTTTTTTTTCACAATAATAAAATAGAATAAATGACGAAACTTCTACGACTGGTCGTACTAGCTTTGTGTCTTCTGTTATTGAGCGTAGCACGACTAAACATAATGAAAGTTGTGATTTCATTTAGTTATTTATATTTAATTATTATTAGAAAAAGGTGAAAATACATCAAGATATTTTATTGACTGAGCGAATAGCGATACGCTGTTATGCATTTCGTCTGTCTGTATGATTGTTTGTTGGTTCTGTTTCCGTTTCAAGTTCAACGTTCCGTTTGTTGGTTCCGGTTCAAGTAAAATATTACCGTGTCGTCTGCGTATAAGAAGATTTCACCTTGTAGTTTTAACTGACAGATGTCATTTATATATATTTGGAATAAAAGTGGCCCGTATGGATCGTTGTGGAACTCCATAGTTTTTACTCTCGAGCTGACTGTTTTTATCTCCTGTGTTAACATAAGGGTTGTTTCCGTCTCCAGTTTTATAGTTCAATAAAGATTTTATTTGGGAAAAGGTTTTTTTCATTAGCTTCATTCTGTGTCTAAAATAATTCCCCTCAGGGTCTAATATCATCTTTGGGGAAGCTGTGTGGAGGGTCCTTTTAGTGAAAGGAAGGACAGGAATTTCTGGGAAGGAAAACTGTAGTGAGGGGTGGGTAAGAATCTGGGGGTCAGTGTGCAGGAGTACGCAGGAGTGACGGACGTATGAATCAACTCCTTCCACTGCGGTGCGAGGTGATGTTGCCTATCACGCAAGTTGCCCACCCACTCCGCAGGTTTTTTCTGCTAGGCCCTGCGGGCGGATTTTGGTTCGACTTCGCCCAGTTTGTGTTTGACCATTTTATTCCAATAGGAACTGGTTTCAAAAATAGCCTGTTCCTCGGATCCACTGTCATCGAGTGATAGTCACCGGTACAAAGTAACCGAGAGAGGCAATGACGTCTTATTTAATATATAGCCGCTTGACACAACTATGTATTACCGTCAATCTTTCCATATCTGAAGAGATACTACTTTTTAACAAATTCGTGGCAGTTATACCTAGGGGGGAGTTATTAGTGTGATCTTCTTATTCAATAATACATATTCTTATTTAATATATTCTCATTTAATATATGTATTATTGAATAAGAAGTCACGGTGACGATCACTTATTTGTGATCTTCTTATACAATAATACATATATTAAATAAGAATATGTATTATTGAATAAGAAGATCACACTAATAACTCCCCCTAGGTATAACCGCCACGAATTCGTTAAAAAGTAGTATCTCTCCGGATGTGGAAAGATTGACAGTAATACATAGTTGTATCAAGCGGCTGTATATTACATATGACGTCATTGCCTCTCTCGGTTACTTTGTACCGGTGACTATCACTCGATGATATTATTAGGAGTAGGTTTGAAGGTTTAAAGATCATTGAGTGTTAGAGAAAGTCTATATATAGAATCTAGGTTCGAGTCCCAGTTGCGACCGTTACCTTTTTTTTATTTTCGGAGTTTAATTATTATATTTACATATTTTCATGAGAGTTGTAAATATTTATTTCCTTGATTTAAATATACATTTTAAAGACATGCTCTTTGTCTTATTTTCTCCATTTTTTTTTCATTCTTCTTTCTGTATTCTTCCACCAAAGTCAGAGTATATAGAGTGGGGAGGTAAAACAGTACAACAGGGGGGTAAGTTGAATATAAGGTAGGCTGGGTTCACTCGTCACTGTACTAAGAGATTATATCGAGCGGAAAAGTGATGAGTATTTAAAATGAGTGAATAGGAAACGCCGGGAAATTCTTCGGCTATGTTCGTGAATGAAAATGCTCCCCGGAGACAGAAATCAGAAACAAGGAGCTTGATTTTTTGGGAAGTCCATGAGCAATATTTTGAGCATTTTATGAACACACACTATTTCTATATCAACAGCGTATAAAAACCTAAATCGGCGGATAGATATTAACGTGTTAAGTATTTTATGTTAATCTATACTTCTATACTAATATTATAAACTGCGTGTGTTTGTTTGTTACGCTTTCACGCATAAACCAATAAACCGATTTTAAAAATTCTTTCACCAATAGAGAGCTAGATTATATGCGAGTAATATAGGCTGTATTTAATGGTACGCTCTGGCGTTATGAAATTATAAATATTAATATATTATATTTATTATACGTTTTCTGTCGCTAATAAAAGCGAGTTTTTGTTAACGTCAGAAAACAAATCGTTGCCGTGAAAACGATGTTGACATTTGCGGGAAATCTTAGTTAATATCTATCTATCTATATAAATAAAAATGTATCTCCGAAATGTTGCACCAAATTGGATAATTCTTTTTTTACTACTGGTGAGCTCTGGAATTATGAAATTTAGGTGGCACGTGAGCTGTTTGAAAACTGAATGTACTGCGAATGAATGTATGGAATGCGGGAGGGGTGAGGGGGAAGTGGGAGGAAGGAGGGGGGGGGGATAATTGATAAGTGCAAGCACTACAGTAATTTCACCCTAATACCATGTGAGCGAAGCCGCAGGTAAAAGCCAGTAATAAATAAACATTAAAATTGAAGTTAACATGAACTATGTCGAACCTATGAGATCCTTAGGGCCCATGTATAAAAAACCATGTAAGACAGTTAAATTTTGCAATCGCGATTAGACGGCCTCCGAAGTCTAAGGAGAAGGCTCTCGATTAGCAATCAGGAGGTTCCGGCGTCAAATCTCGCCATGCACAAGTAAATTTTATTTGTTTAAATTATATTGTTTCGAAATTTACTTAAAATAATATTTAGTGTATTGACGGCACGTGCCAGAGTGGAAGATACCCTCAGTATTGTCTTGGTGCGAGACCTCCACTCCGAATCGAAATGTTGCTTTAAATGGCTTTAGCCGCGTTGGTAATCAGATTAGAATAGACAGGTACATTGCTCTTCCTCATCTCCTCCACTATTTTCAGTCTTACAACATACTACAATTGGGGATGCTACAGTCTCACTGTTTCCAGACGGTTGGGACTATTGTGCGATATTCACATTTAATTTTTATTTAAATGTCCGGTTAGATGGATTGGACATATGAATATACCAAGGATTGTCTAGAGAATCTCAGGCAAAATGCGCGGTCACGGCACGATCAAGTGAATTAAATACTTGGCGTGAGTCGAGATAAGGTAATCAGAGGGGAATCTATGTAAAGATATGTAAATGTGTGGCGAAGTGAATGAACCAAAAAGGTGACTTCCGAGACAGAGTTACGGACAATCCATCCCTTGTGGAGAAAAGGTGTGATGACTAGTTACTTATCCGCGAACCTCGAACCTTCATGTTCTTCCATAAAACTAATACACTGAATATTTATTAGTAGAACATAAGGAAAAGGCCGATGTTTTTATTCCAAAATGATGTGCTTCAAAACAACAAAATTAAATGGTTCCATTTGAATATTTTTTCATGTCATTTGTATATCGTAAAAACCCTGTTTTTTCCTGACCGGAAAGTACAAGGTACTAACAACAACTTTGTTGGAAAAATATTTGAGTTCTCTAAACTAATATATTTTTCGCAGAGCATTTCCTTATTACGTTTGTGGGCATAGATCAAAAAATATAACACTAGGAAGACCTTTCATACAAATTACTCACTTATACTTACTTACCTAAAATCGTAAATCTCCATTACATTCGAATTTGTAAAGCAATAGAGTCTGTCAAATAAGAGTAGAAAATATTCAACATGGAACTACAAAATTTGTAGGCTGGCAACACCAATTTACCTGTCAAATATTATTTTAAAGTGCAATGTACAAAACACAGTAAAACTCATTTAAAAAAAAAAAACAAAGAAGCACTGTTAAGGTACCTACTTAGACATAAATTTGATTAAATGGTGTTTTACAAAGTGATTTGATTTCATTAATATAACATAAATTTGAATTTAACAGAATCACTAAGTTGAGTTTAGTTACACTACTTTTAGATCTGAATGAGATATATTCAGATCTAGGTACTTAAGCTAGTATAAAATAAATGTGAGCAATTTCTAAACTGTGCTTTATATTTTATTACAATATCGTTATTCTTCATTATGTTAACACAAAATTGCAAAGGTATAATAACAATATATCTAAACGCATTTCTAATTTTGAGATCAGTGGTATCTATATTGCAATGAAAAGTTTTTTTTTTCACTTTTATGCCTTTAATAAAAATGTAGGTTGTGTTAAGGGGTTACATGGTTTAATCGGGGTAAAATCGGCCTATTTTCAACAATTTTTTTTTCCGTACAAAAAATAAAATTAAATATTTAATTTAATTCGAAAAGAATTTTTGAAATTTCCGAAGGAAAATATTTTAAACTCTGCCATTGCGACGTCATTTCCGGTGACCCTTCGGAAAAAAGGTGCGTCCGCGTTGACAGCAGAATTCACGACGGGATCATTTGAAGTAAAAAACAAAAATAGGTATTTTAGTTAAGACCATAAACTAGAACTTGGACGAAGGGTAAAAAAAAAAAGTGAAAATTGGATTTTTGGTAAGCATTTTTACAAAAAAATGCCAATTTCGGTGAAATTTGCTCTACATTTTTATTTTTTTAAATAGTTGTAATCGTAAGAAAAATCAATTCTTCGTCCAAGTTCTTAAGAATTGTATTTCAAAGACGTATGTAAAATTTCATCAAAATCGGTTGAGTAGTTCTCGAGAAATCTTGACAACCGACTTTGAAAACACAGTTTCGAGAAAAATGTGTTTAAAGTTTTGAGTGACAATAAAACTGGAAATTTTATTTTTATTTTCAACTTACAATGAATCATCGATTCCAGGGTCATAAAGTTGATGAAGCTGATGTTCCTTCATTAAAAGTGCAAGCAGAAACTAATGCAGCAATATCAACGACCTTTGAACCAGCAGGAAGTATTTTTGGAGTAACTTTCCAGATTAACTGGTTCAAGCTTTCATTATTATTTAGCCTTGAGCGCGCAACTTCCTAAGGCTGTATCTCCGAAACTATTTCTCGGATCGTCTTGAAAATTTAGGACAATATTCTAGAGATGTTGTAAAACATAATAAGACAATAATAAAAAAATGATTTTTTGAAACCGTGAAACCCATGTAACCCCTTAAGTTGTGCCATTTGTACTGCAGTGGCGCCCTTCCATGTTTTCTACTCATATTTGACAAACAATAGTTTTGTATGGAATTATAGGCCCCAATTGGGCTTATAATTGGATTATGAAACACATCCACAAAGCACGTCTTGGTGTATTCTTTATTTTATGTATGTCGATAGACAATAATGTACCTACAAAACACTTAAAAGTAATATAAATGTATATTCTATCTCAGAAGTGTGAATTCCTAAAAACATTGTTGTTAACCGCGCACTTTATAAACAAAGTCATTTTCTTGTTTCTTTGCCGCTAGTAAAACATATTGTAAAACGTGTGCAGTACCTAGATATAAAAATTAAATAAAAAATGTTGCTTTGTGTAGTGTGTAGTACCTAGATACAAAAATTAAATAAAAAATGTTGCTTTGTCTACTGTGCAGTGTGCTTTGTCTAGTCAAAACATGTGCAGTACCTAGATACAAAAATTAAATAAAAAATGTTGCTTTGTCTAACTCCATAACAATCGTCTGGCAAGATATCAATATCGGATCTATATGCGTAACTTCCGACAATTTTATATCGATATCCCGGGCACGGTTTCATTGTTGATAGCCGAACCGATATTGACAGGTAATAATTAATAAATCGATAACTGCTGGCAACACTGGCGGATCTGTCTATGGATTTATATTCCTATATGTCAAACCGGTAAGTAAGCAATTTAAAATACCAATGAACAGACATTTTCGAAATGTAATACTATCTTTAATATGCATTGGCACTTCGCATGTACTTTTTGACACTAAACGTAAATGAGATCTTCAGTCATGTTCGGACCACTTTCGTTTCTCCAAGATCCAACGAAATAAATTGATCGGTCTTAAATGAATTAATTAATTCTACGGATCGCGTAGATGATTCCTTTCAATTTTAAGAGCTTCGTTAGTTGAGCTCCATTCATTAATAAGCCAGCTATTTTGCATAACGAACTGTATTATTCAAAAAGTTGTATATATCGACAGCTTATCTGAACGCCGCGCTAAAATTGGCGGTCTTTGTTAAATTCATGTGCTGACCGTGCTCGCAAACAACGCCAATTGACCATAGATGACGAATTTAGTCAATTTCGTATTGACAAAGATTTTACCGATCGACTGTGTTAGATCTCCTAGCGTCATGTTATATTTACGAATTTTACTTTCTTGTACTTCTAGGCAACAGCAATTGAATTATAACTTCCAATAGCATTTCAACATGAGCTACGGAAATTTGAAACATGAATATGCCTATCGTAAAATAAGACAAAATATTGTTTGTTACATTTTTCCGTAAGAAAGGGGAGTAACGGTTCTCTGACAGAACTGTATATGTAACTACTAACTATAATAACAATATTTGGATGATTTACTTAGCGCCGTTTTTGCGAAAAATCACCCCAAGGGCGCTGTACGAATCTGTAAAATATTTCTATCTTATTTATAATCTATATTTTTTTTCTATCTTATTACAAACTAAAACTATTAATAGATAATTTTATAATAGACAAACTATTGTAAAAACTTATGACTGACAATTTGCATTCAATGGTTTGTCGACCATTAATACAAAACTAAAGGTGCAATGCAATGCTTTGAAAAAAGTGATGCTGCGTTAAAATGTACATATATTTTTATATATGTATATTCCGTACGGGCAAATAATATACAGGACCATACCTGGGAAGTCACTTGAGATTAACATTAATTATTGTTTGTTACTAAACTAGTATAAGTCGTGCGATTAGACTAAAGGCCTTCACTCACGGAGAAACTGAAATGAAACCAGTTGTCAACGCAATTCGAAATTCGTGAGCGCTAACATGGCAACCTGTTAACAAGGCAACTGAAAAGCAATTGCCATACAAGTAAAAGTGTTGGTGCGTTGACAACTGCTTTCATTTCAGTTTCTGCGTGAGCGAAGGCTTTTAGGCTCAAACAACAAAAAAATAGTGTAGTAATATATTGGTGGATATATAGATATACAATTCCAACAGTGATGCTTTGTCAAACGTCACTGAGAAACAGGCCCCATTTTACAATAAAAATTATATTTTTTCCACTTTCACAGAACTCTTCATTACATGATGAATTATATAAAAATGCGTACAGCGTGTTCCAAAAATATTTGCAAATGTAATATTGCGGTGTTCTGATTGCGATAACTAAACCTAAAATGAAAGATCTTGACTTCTTATTTTTCTAAACATACAAAAAAAACATGATATGAAATAACACCATTTTACCAAAAATGTTTTTTCTGGGGAAAATAAATTCTAAAAACTATTTAAGGTACTATTTACTGTATCTAAGAAAGAAACATGGCGCAAAAACCTCGGATAACATAAAAATTCCAGCCCGTACGGCATTCATTCTAGGGAATAAAGAAATTCGCGGGAAATGATAATAATGGCGTCGTGAGGTGACGCGCATTATGGCGGGAAACAAGCGACTAGCGAGGGATGAATAGTTTCTCGCGGGGACCATTTCATCAACCAACCGGGACAATGCTGAATCGGGAACCAGAGTGTACCTAACCACACGGGGTTAAGTCTGTCCCCGTGTTTATAATAAACAATATGTGGTATTATAATTTGTTTTTATTACGAAATGTAGGAGTCTTCGGAAACTCGGAAAGTTGCAAATCCCAGCAATTACCAACAGTACAGCGGAATCTGTAGTCTGCAAGTCTTGTAACGTTTTCTAACCTTTCCTAAACTAATCTAAACGAACCTAACCTAAGCATTTAACTACATTTTCTACACCATTCTACGTGAAAAAAGGCGCTAAGAATTCGCTTGCCGAGGATTGGTTTGTACTCCTGTATTTTTAGGGTTTTTTTTTAAGCTGTGAATTGAAGTATATGTTAGTTCATTCAAAATTCAACCAAATATGTTGTTCTTTTACTTATCGGTAGAATAACCCTTGTATTATTTAAAAATATTTAAAGCAATTATTTTGAAATAAAGGTAACAAAAATATAATTGTTTGAAACTCAAAAACTTTTATTTTTCAATACGAGTTCTTGTGGACATAGTACAAACCAATCCTCAGCAAGCGAATTGTAAGAATATCGAAAGTTGAAACCTGTTGTAAAGAAAATTAGCTTAAATTGTTGTTGTAAGAGGTATATTGAATTGAGTTTGAAAGACTCGCTTAAAAAGAAGGTGTTTCCCCGCTCAAAAAGAAGAAGATGGAGAGTTATGTAATTACGAGTGTTGGACAGGCGTGTCAATATTTTTAATGATAAAATTGAAGCGAAAATTGTGAAAATGTTTAATGAAATGTTTAAATGACTCGTTTAAAATAGAGTAAAAATCTCATGGAAGGCATCTTAAGTATCATTTAAAGAAACATTGTGATTTTTTTCATAACTTTAACTTGTAAAATAATAGAAACAGACGTGTTTTTAATAATTTTTGGAGCATCTTTTGCGATTTTTTTCTATCGAGGGAATTTCATATAATTTGCGTTTCGGCGTACAACGTATCTAGATATTATCTTCAAAAATAACATACATTTTTTTAAGAGCTTGAAAACTTCAAATGTTTAAGGGAGATATGTGAGAAATCGGTAGAAATTTGGGTAGCGGCGGCATAAATTCTAGATGTTAGCAATACATATTTGGTGGAAGCTTATTCCAGATGACCGGGCCGGATATATGAAAAGCTCGATCATGGTAGGCGGGTTTATTTGACCGAGAGGGTTCAACTAATCGGTGAGCAGCATTAAGATCCGCTGACCTCAAGGTAAGCTCTATCACATAAATCTGATATATAGACTGGTGCCATTCCCTACAGTGCTTTTGGGTAAGGTCTATCACATAGATCTAATATATAGACTGGTGCCATTCCGTATAGTGCTTTTGGAAGGTAAAGCACATCTTGGAATCTTTTCTTTCACGGCGAGAAGCCAATGAAGAATTGAATGGAAGTGGAGTTTTGTGACAATATTAGCCTCACCGTATTGTTCAAATGGTGACATAACCATAAAATTCGCATTAAAAAAATAATAAAACATAATTTTACTATATCAGTTTTCAAGAACCTACAAAGCAAACTTAAAGAAACGAGAGTGGTTCAAATATGACTAAAGATCTCATTAACTAATTAACTCCCAAAAATTTTTTTTAAAGTTTAGTCACAAAAAGTACCTTCAAAGTACCAATTTATATTATTACAATTACAATTCAAAACTGTCTATTGTATTTATAATTTGTACGTACCGTTTCACGTTAAGGAACATAAATCAATAGACAAATCCGCCAGTGTTGCGAGCGTATATCAATTTCTTATTTATTCTATGTCAATATCGGTTCGGTTGTCAACGGTGAAACCGTACTTTAGACATCGATATAAAATCGTTGGAAATTACGTCTATCAATCCAATATTGTAAAGTTATCAATTTCACTGTGCTAGAGCATCAGGTAGGTATTGAATTTGACTTATAAAAGGCGGCCAAGAAAAGAACAACTTCTGAACCTTGGCCAACCTTCTTATCTGCACTATTATTATATGTATAAGTACTTATCTCGGTAAAATTTTGAAGTCTGTCAAATAAGAGAAGAAAATATTAAAAATGGAACTACAAAATTGCGAAGGTATAATAATAACATATCTATACGCAATTCTAATTTTGAGATCTGTGCTCGTATATTGCAATGAAAAAATATTTTTTTCACTTTTATGCCTTTTTAGGTAGTAAAAATGTAGGATACTTTGGTAAAAATGTAGATTACACAGCTTTAGATTACCACCATGTTATTATTTTTAGTATTGCCATTTGAACAACAGCCGTCCTATGTTTTCTACTCTTCTTTGATAAACTGTATGTACCTATTTTTTTCTCAAAGAAATGAGAATGAAATCGCCCATTTAGTTTTTCGGTGGTAATCTCAAAATCTACATCTACATTAGCGATACCCTTGACTTCACAGTAAAATAATTCGAACTTAAGATTTATCAAGCGAAATTAAATGTATTAATTCCTAATTTTTAAATCTCCAGGCACAAAAATAAGCACTTTGAAAATGTATCTCTTTATGTACAATCATGTATTGTATTAATATTCTTAGGTAATGTACATTTTGAGTAGAATATTGTTGAATTCTTATGTGAGCATTGTAAGGCCTGCGGGCCGTGGGCTTATGGCTTTGGGAGACGACACGAATGCCTTTGATCAAATGACTAGAGTGGTGATGTCACGGCTGTTTTCATCTCCATCCAGCCGAGTAGGAGCGGCGCCATACAAAATGGTCCATTCACTTGACAATGCTGCTGTGCGTCTTTACTGAGAAAAAAACAGGGACCCACCAGGTACTGAGATTTTAGCGTAAGTAGCAATAGTTAGCTATCAACTTACTGTGTATGAATACTTTGTCTCCCGCGTATAAGCGTCTACACGCTGTACGTATTTTTGCAAACAAGGGTATGTATTTATTATGACAAGTTATTTTATCAATATTATGTGAAGAGCACTGCTGAAGTACACTCTGCCATAGGTCACCCCAAGTGGTTCGCTAAGTTTGGTGATTTAGCAGGGGTGCCCGGGTTCATGGGGTGAGATTTGTTTAGGTCTAGAAGGTGGATGACCAGGATACAATGAACCCCAGATTCCTATCCTTGAAAAAATCCTTCACACAGCATCCCCAAATGATGACATAGGCCCTGAGAGAAATTAATTTCAATTGGAATGGCACTTTGCACTCCTATTGGATTCACTAATGACCAGTAGTCTACTCTGGGGTTGAAAAAAATAAGCATGATTTCCTTAAAAGATAAAAAAAATAAATTATTTTACTCATTCTTTTTAGACAACCTGTTTCTTCTATGGGGTGACCATTGCAGCGCGATAACATATTAGAACGACATTATTCGAAAAAAGTCACTAAACACAATTATTTAAAATCAAGATAATTACTGAACCATTTAAATTATGAGGAATTTTTTTCATGAAAATTTTAAGGTACTTATATTGTAAAAGAAGTGTCTTTTTTGTTCGAAACATATGAAATATATTTGTAAGAAATGTTTTCGTGACCACTCTATTGCGAGTCCGGCTGTTTGGGTCTAAGGTTGTAAATCAATGGTTTACTAGCTCTTTGTATTCCGGGAATATCTATCCTCCAAAGAATTCATTGGCTCTAGTTTTGGGTTATTACATGTTACTTACTTGAAAATGGCGCCGAAAACAAAAGATGGATCGTCCCAGGAGGCGGAGCAGTAACACAAACACAGCAATCTTAACAGATACACGGTGTTTTTGAAGAAACAAGTATAAACACTTTTACGCAAATTTGAAAAAAAATTTAATATTTATGTAACTTAACACTATAAATGTATATTGTCATTTTAAAATTAATCATTTATAAATTTTTAAGGTAAGATATATTTCATAACACACTCCAACGCACATTGCAGGTTAATTGTCACAAATTTTACGAAAATACTTTTTTCGTTGTTTTTTATCCGAACACACTATACACTCATGACATTTTTTTTCATTTTGAGGCATTAGTATGTGTAATTTTCCACCCAACCTTTGTTCTGGATCGAGACGGTGTCTGTTTTTTGTGCAATTTAATCCTCCTCTGTGATTTCCGACTAATTGAATGATAAGTTTGTCAACAAATTCAAGATGTGTCATAGCTTTTAGTTTCATTTGATTTTGTTTTTCCTTGTATAAATGTATAAGTTAACAACGGAATCTTCGAGACTTTTCCTCAAAAATGGGTAGGCTGCAGTATACTAGTCTGCAGTATCCACGCCTCTCATATATTTGGTATAATTTATTATCATATTCGGTTTCATTATGGTTTCTTCTTCGCCACCTCTCATTTCTTACAGTTTTATAATCATTTGAATAATGATTGGTATATAATTTAACTATTCTCTTGTCCTTCCAAGCAAGAAGCAATTCATTGTTTTTGACACATGTAATTGTTTTACCTGACTTTGAATTAAATTTTTGGTTGAAAATTATCACTTAAAATTTCCTTTCACTTTCAGAAAAATAGCTCACCTTCTTTTACTTGGGTCGCACTTCGATATCACATCCACTATCTGAGTTGTTATCATTTAACATAGAATTATTCACAATGGGTCAACATTATCAAATATCAAAAGTTCATCATCACAGATAGGTTAGAAGTCTTCAATGTTTTCAAAAGCATTATTCAAGGAAGACTCAATATTATTTACACTTTGATTTATTCTTTCACTTTGTTCGTTAATATTACTAAACACATCGTTTTCATTACTTTCTTCGAAATATTTATTAAATCGGTCCATGGCGATAGAAAAGAATATTGAACATATTCAATTGTTATTTTAGTTTCGAAACGTTCACAGGATAATGGTCACCACAGTGGGAGGAGCTCCGCCGCGAACAATGTACAGATACAGACTGACCAGATAAAACGGCACACAGAAAAATACAAAGTAGGTCAAAAATGACAAAAATTCTAAGAAACAATATATACGCTAATCCTTTAATGTATTTTGATTATTAATACATTGTAGGGAATATTTGATCCTTTATGTACACCATTGTGAAATAAAATTCACAAAATGTTATCGGTAAATGGGGAAAACAGAGCTTCAAAGTTACCGCCCGGGAGAGCCACTATTTTGGCTATCGGAGCTAGCTACCAAATGTTCAAAAGCCAGAATATTGGCTTTCGGAGTGCAATACGAACATTACATGATTACGATTACTGAATATTGACCCCTTAGTCCTTAGTGTAAGTAGTGTAAGTCCTTAGTGTAAGTAGTATAAGTCCTCATACAATGCGGCGCGTAATGTTAGAACGATGAAAAACTTATTTCCACGGCTTAATTTTCGAAAATTTAATTTTAATTGAATTTATTGATGTTATTATCAAGTTCTGCAAGTATTTTAATTTTTATTCTTTACAAGGCCATTTTCAAACTGTCGTGTAAGGGGCCATCCATAAATTACATCACACCTTAAAGGGGGGGAGGGGTGAAGAGAAATATGACATTGTGTTACAAGAGGTATGGGGGGGTTATCAGCTGTGTGACGTCACATGTAAAAATCTAAATTATTAAAACGCAAAACTAAAAAAAAAATTAAAATAAAATTTTGATCTACTATTTTGATTATTTTTACATTTAAAATTGCAAAATACGTGACGTCACACTAGGGGGTATGGGGTCTCACAAATGTGACGGTGTGACAGGTATGGGGGAGGGTAAAAAAATCATGAAATTCGTGTGACGTAATTTATGGATGGCCCCCAAACCGAAACAGCTGAAATAAAAATAAAAACTAAAATATTTGCAGAACTTGATATTAACATTATTGAATTTAATTTAAATTATTTTTTTTTAAATTAAACGGAAATCTACAAATTAAACACAAAAAAAAATATTTTAACGGCGTTTAAGCGTTTAATTGGTGAAAACTACCTTAGACCAACATTTTAATAAAAAAAAATTTTTTAAAATATATATATATTATGTAATATTTTTTCTGAAAGAATTATGAATATATATTATGTTGTGTTTTAGTGCAGTTGTGTGATTTCGGCTTCAATCTGCATTTGGTATCGGTATATTTTCTATTCCTGATCGCCCTATGTTTTGAATCCATCTTTTCATTTGAGATTTAAATCTTATAATGTTTTCGAGTTTGTTAATGAAAATGGGGTTTTGTTGTAGAGTTTAGTACCAACTTAGTAGGCTTTACCATACCAACGCAAAACTGCGCCATACAAATGTAATAAATGTAATTATTTTATTCTTAAGGATATTGGATCAAATAACACGAAAATAATACCTACCTACAGATCTAGGTTTATCAAACAAAAACAAAATCTTGATCGGAAAAAACGCTGCTTCCAAGAAACCATCCGGTATTTTTGCCACTAGGACTGGTTATACTAAGGAACAGCGCTGAATAATAATGTTACTTTATTTACAAGCACAAAATCCAATGAATGATGAATTAGAAAACATTCTTGATTGTTGATTGATGAGCTCTGGCGTCGTGTATTTGTAAATAATTTTTAGGAAAACTAAATCTAACTATTTACAGCTGCGATGTCACTTCTAGCAAAGAGAATAAATAAATGAAAAACTTTATTACTTAACTTACTTGAATTGATGTTATTCCGAAGTCGTGGATTTATCATTTTCTTAACAAAAAAAATACTTTAATCTATTTGTTTGTTTAACCCCCTCTGTGCTGCTGACTGCATTTGCAGTCCAACTAAATTATAACTGTCTTGAGGTGCACTGCAGTGTGCAGTCTGTGGAGCCAGGTTTTAGAAGTTTTAAGGCATTTCATTAGTGTCCATAATAATTACAGTTTCAAATCTAATTTTCAATTTCAAATTTCACATCGAGATATTTACAAAATTTTGCCAGCAGCGTAGGAAGGAATATCAAATACTGTTATTTGTTCAAGTGATTTGTTTATATTTAATTATTTTAGAGATTTGCCTGGAGATTCAACAATCAGTTTTCCTTTGATAAAGTTATAATAATCTACAGAGACCTACTTGAATATGAAGTCAAGGGAATCGCTATTGCAGATGTATTTTCATTTTTTTGAGAAAAAGCAACAAAAATGTAAGTACGTAATCAAATATTGTTATCGAAGTAAATTACCACAAAATGATATAATTTTCAGAAATCATTCTTTTATGACTGCTTTTCTTAAGTCATATTCAATAATTACCTGAAAAATAAGATTTTTACAGAAAAAACCTTTAGTTTAGAGAAACACATTTTTTGTCAAACATTTTTTTCCCTTGAAGCTTACATTGGAAACTTACATCGTTAATTATGTGTTAATAATACTATGTGTTACCGTTTATGACACAAAATAGTTTTTTTAATACGAATTTTATAGTTGTGGAATCCTTATTTGATGAGCCCAATATTGTCACATAACTCCACTTCAATACTACTCTACACTTCATAATAAGTTTTTTTTTTATTATTTACAATAGGACATTCAATAAAAAATATTATATTGAAATACGAGTACCTTAAAAAAAGAATAACAAACTTCTATTCTGAGAATTTAAGTTTTGCTCCATGATTATTCGTACAATTTATTTGTAAATTAGTCTAAATAGTCGACTAATGAAAACGCTCCGGTTCAAAAGACGTCATATATACTGTTCAGGGCGCAATCGCAGACAAGATTAACATCTACGTGACGTAATCTGTTGCTAATCCTTTGGCGCACTTCAAATTGAAGCACTTTTATACTTATGACATTTCAAAAATTTTATATTTAAGAATTTACTATGAAAATGTTCTTTAAAAACAAATTGTTGGTTTCTCGTTATATTATGTTTACAAATCGTGAAAAAAATTTATAGAATATATACATATATATGTATGTAAATTACAAGTGGTCATTCTGAACAACTCTTAATTATATCGTCTGCGGACTTAGCTCATTAAATGCCACTAGGACGAGGATCATTTAGTTTACACACCTGAAATCTCTCCTGATATTTGTGATTTACATTCTGGCTTTTGCCTGTTGGAGTTGGGACCATTTCGGTGAAGTCAGCGCCGGTTAATTATAGAAGGATTTCCTTGAAATACCCACAATACGTAAGAGATATAATTCGGGATTTTTGTTATTAAGTCGCATGAATCAGAGAGTTATTTTTAATTCCTTTGTTACTTTGTGACATAATTCTTTAATGGATACCTAAGTAGTCGAATATCAAAACGTACTTATCTCCACGAACCAAATTTTTCGCAAAAGCAAAAAAACTGTTTCATAGCATTTAAGTACAATAAAGAAAAATTAAATGTTTTGTAAAAATAACGGTAAAATAAAACATTTTAAATGCATACTTGAAATACAAATCTGATAGATAATTAATTAGTTATTTAATCTTTAAAGATGGACTTACATACTTTTTATATTGAACCATGGATTTAGATACATTTTGAAAGTGAATTCTTTGGATTTAGTCACATTTTGAAACTCATAAACTGTGTTTGATAATACTTCTCTGCCAGGGGTGTAGTGAAGAGATTACATAATTTATATATACATTTATATATTTATATAACTCACAAAAATCCGATCACATCAACTTCAAAACCACTCACAAAACATGTGTTTCTTGTAATGGTGTCCATTGTCCAGAAAATAGCTCACTGATTGGTTAAAAAACCCTATATATGGCTGCCAATTCCATGGCCCTTATTGGTTGTTGGAGTTGAGTACGTTTTGAAAACAAATGATTTTGAATTTAAGTTTGAACCTACGTTTTGAAATTGAAGACGATTTTTAACAAGCTATAACTAAGGATTTAACCATGTTTTAGCACTGAAATAATATTTCAAACATAGCTACGATCCAAGAAAACATGTTCGCATACAAATCTCAAAAAAAGTAAAAATGGTGGTTAAGTACCTTTTGATTTTCAACTACTCATCTATTTACATAACTTAATAATCAAGAAACAGAGTTAATCACACCTAAACAACTCGAATATTATTCCAACGACGCTGGAAAACATTTGACTACGAGTCAGGAAGTTGTCGGTTCGACTCATAACGCACTAATTTAAATTTTTAAGTTGAAAAACTATTGCAAGAAATACACAAACACTCAATCGATGAGTTATGACTAGGAATGCGGAGGCAAAACGAAAATTTCAGAGCCGCTAATTATTAAAGGCAAAACAATTAAACTATCGTTATCTGACCGGTCTAATTTGTTTTATGGGGATAACAGACTTAGCTATAAAAGATCATTTGGTTTTGGCCTATTTCAGCATATCGCTCGCCATACATTCCCAATGTTTTTGCCTCCGCAATCCGCCTACTAGTTATGACGTCAGGAAATTTGAAAAACTTTTGAAAAACGCAACAACAGTTGATGCCAAATCGAATGCTCATATATGCAAATATAATGTTCAATCTTATATATAAAAAATCAATATTTGTTTGTTTGTTCGTATTTATACGCTGCCGTACCGTTCATCCGATTGCGATGAAATTTGGTGATTTGTTATACGCACGCCCGCAAAGGTTATAGGCTACATATAAAGCTAAGTTCTGGCGTTATGAATTTGTATAAATGAAAATGAGTGTATTTCATATATTTTAGCGACAGGGTGAAAGACAGGAGGGGGAGGGGCATGGGGGAGGTGGGGTTCGAGGGAGGGGAAAGCGAGGAAGGTGGTGGTGAACGGGGACGCACGGGAAAGTACGTGCAGAGGGAATCAATTTATTTCTTTTAATGGCTTTGCAAGCTAGTTTATTACAAAAAACTCTCTTTTTATAACTTTTGAAGGTTATTCTCATCAATGTAATATATCATTGAAGAAGAAGATAACAATAATAATCTAAACGAAAATATGAAAGAGAACAAGACACAGAAAAATAGAAAAAGATAATGGTCGCAACTGGATTTCTTAGAATGATTATTTCGATTAAAAATGTTAGTTGCCTACAATATAAAAAAATATATATTGTTGAAGATAATATTGCTAATTCTAGAATTTGAAATATGAGATTGTCTTATGACGGTTGTGGTGTTATTTCAATAAGAAATTTTCTTCAGTTTCGGTGATTGCGGTTGTTTTTTTATTTTGCAAAGTGATTTTTATTAGATTTTTATTAATCCGTTTCTAATTCAGTGAAGTGTATATATGTAAGCTTTGAAATTATTATTTCACTTAGCAAAAAGTGTTTTATTTGAAAAAGGATAGTATTATAAGTACATCTACTAAGTTCCGATATCTTTCCAATTAATAAATATACATCAGGATTAGTGTTATACAAAAGTCCTTTATTTCAAAGTTTCCCCCTCCCCCCCCGACGTGGGTTTAATTTGAAAATGTGGTACCCCCGAAATCTAGAGAAATTCTAGGGAAATTTCGCCTCGAAATCTAGGGAAATAATTTTTTTGGGCATACCATCCCTGTCGGGCAGTTACAAGCGCACTAATGGGTCTGACGGTCGCGTTACCCAAACTAATTGCTGACCGCTGCACTAACTTCTTCAAACAGACTAATTTATTACTAATGAACGTAATTTAAAATGTACACAACTGGTAAACCACCGTTTACGGTATAAATGGTTGATTTTCAGTTGTGTAAAATTATAATAATTAATTTTGTAGATTCACGACGCGAGCTCGTTAAAAACGCAGGCATGAAATATTCTTCAAAATACGACGATCAAATGAGAGTTGAATATCATATCTACAGAATACCTGAGCTCGGCGCTTGTAAAAACATTATTATTCATAATAATCAATCCTGCGAACGACCGTCAAAATCTCGCAGATTTATGAGCGCATTAAAGCAGACATTTACCTCGCTTACTTTGAATTACGAGCTTCAAAGAATGTGTTGATAAATGTGTAAAAAATGTCTAGGAATATCGGACTTTTACTGAAAGGCAGTCGGGCTCTTTGTGCCGTAAATACCCGATTATCGTGGCCACGTAAGCGGCTAACACACTGAACAGGACATTCCCAGAAATCATCACTAGGCATTAGGACCTATTTCAATGTCACCATTCACAAACAAATTATGTAGCAAACTCGCCAATTCCTAGCTTTTTATGTCAACTTATTATTTCTGATAATTTCAGTTTATTATCGATATCATAATTTATTTTCTTCATATTCATCCAATTAATACTGTAATGTAAGATATTATTATTATTATAATTTTTTTTTTATATATATTCAGTCAGTTCGAAAATGGTCTTGTAAACCGAAACAGCTGTAACAAAAATACATATTAGAATACTTGCAGAACTTGATAATAAAATTATCAAATTTAATTTTAATTAAGTATTAAAAAAAATAAATGGAGTTCTACCAATTAAACACAAAACAATTAATAAATTAGTAAGAAATTATCTTTATTTATCTATGGTTTAATACTAACCCTTTTCTAAAAAAAATTTAACATTATGTACCTAATCAAAAATTCCCATTGGGGTAAAAAAAGTAAATAAATAAATAAAACCTATCTCGAGATTAAAAAAAATTACAAGTGTGTAGTTCACGCGCGGTAGAAGTGAAATCTTCAGCAAATTAAAGCAGACAAGAGTGGGGAGACTACGAAGCACCGCAGAAAGAGGAGACCGATAATTCTAACTCATTCTCTCGCTCAATTTTATAGATGTAGGTATGTGTTTGTCTCTTTTTAATATCGCTTTTTCGTTTCATCGTGTTTCAAATCACAATGGTGCTAAAGAAGTTTTCACATAAAAAGCCTAGCAAAAAAATATCGATAACTAAGCTGAATGGATGCGGCAAAAGAAGCTGCGGCGTTAGTTTATCGATATCGGTAGCACTTCTGGCTTTACTTAAGTCGATATTTTATCGTTGTCGAGAATAAAATGGCCTTATGATGGCAACACTGGCATACTTTATCTATTGCGTAGATGGATGTTTGTCGCTTTGAAACGTCAAATTAAAACGAGTCTGTTTTGCAAAACTTATTACGGATTTGCACACCTTTTTTTACCAATGGTTGTTACCAATTACCCGTGATATCGTTAATACCTGTCGAACTTCCGTTACCCAAGTTCAAATCTATCCCTATTCATTAAAAAACCGCAAATAATTACTGACACACACCATTTTGCTAACGGTGTTATCGACATGTAGACTAGCTTGTCTAGACAGCTAACGGGCTTGATAAACAATATTTCAATCGATATCAGCAAGTGTCGACAAATAAGTAATACTCTTGGTAAAAGTCTTCATTTTGTCAAGGTTGAAAGTTCATGTTTGGCACCTGGATAGGTCAATGAAATTTGATCATCTGTACAACAAAGAACTTAGCTTCAATCGATATTAATATGGCTTATGTTCGGCAAGTGTCGACAAATAAGTAATACCTACTGTTGGTAAAATAAGTTAAACTGTTGGAAATGTCTTCATTTTGTCAAGGTTGAAAGTTCATGCTTGGCACCTGGATAGGTCAATGAAATTTGATCATCTGTACAACAAAGAACTTAGCTTCAATCGATATTAATATGGCTTATGTTCGGCAAGTGTCGACAAATAAGTAATACCTACTGTTGGTAAAATAAGTTAAACTGTTGGAAATGTCTTCATTTTGTCAAGGTTGAAAGTTCATGCTTGGCACCTGGATAGGTCAATGAAATTTGATCATCTGTACAACAAAGAACTTCGCTTTTAAAAAAGCTGGATCAATTTTACCCGAAGTAAGGGAAAATTGAACAGACAAGTCAAGTGCCCGCGAAGCACTTCTATCGAATTAACGCTGTTCAGTGGGCTAGTACAAGCTTCCCGCGCAAAGCACGCATCGCCACACAACTTCCGTTCTGGCGGGAAAGTTCGCGTGTCGGACGTTTTCTTTCACGGCCAAGCACGGCCAAAATGGAAATCTGAAATTATGGAAAACGGTTTTCGCGTGAAAATCGAGCGTCTTTAATGCTTAACCCTTTTACGCCTACTATGCGCAATATTATGTCCTCTGCATACATCAATGTCGTTTATACACAAAACTGCGTCTTTTTCAACTCAATTTTATAACATCATTTATTACAACTCAATTTTATAACCTAAATGTAAGTACGTAATTTTAAAATAACCGAAATTTAAAGCCATTTTATTTATTTACCAAGCCACTAAAAACATTGATAATCTCCCCACTAAATTGCATTGTATTAACGACCATTATATAAAACATCTTTAAATAATATAAAATGAAGTAGCTCCCGCTGTCTTTACGCTTAGATCTTTTAAACTACGCAACGTATTTTCGTGTAGTTTTCACCAATAGATAGATATAATTTGTCAAGGTTTGGTGTAAATTGGTTGAAACATATAAATAAAAGGAGCGGGCTGGCAAGCGGGCGGTGTGGATTTGATATGTACGCAAATTAACAGATGGCAATGGTTATAAAGGTTGAGTAATGGTGTTGTGTTTCGTTAGCCACAGCTACGTATGGCCGGGTCTGCTAGTTTAAAAATAAAACCAAAAGAAATTATTTACCAAAGTGAGAATCGTGGTTCACTAAACATGCACAAAAAACCCCTCTTTTCTGGTAATATATAATGTATGACCAGTAATGCCCTTAAACACACTATTTCGTAAAATATATGTTTAAATGTACAGTAGAATCCGTTTTTTATGACTCCTCCTATATTGATCATCCGCTTAATATGACGTAATTACACGTATTTAAGCGAAGTTTGGTTTCCATATAAAATTCTTTATAACTAAGTCGGATATAATGACTTCGCTTAAAGTGACATGTCGCTTATTATGACCCATTTTTAATAAATTACGTCCTAATTTCATGGAAAATTATGTCGGTTATAGTGACCGACATGATTCCTGACACCTCCGGCAGTGGAGGGTCACTTGACGCCCGACGACGTTAAAATGATGTGTTTCTCTCGTCACGAGTCTTAATATGCTCTATTAAAATAAATACATACATTTACACCTAAAAAATCAGGAGGTTGTTTATTTTCTACAAAATGCTTTGTATGACGTCCGCTTAGTATGACGTGTTTATCATTTACCTTCGATGTCATTATAAACGGATTGAACTGTAATTTTTTTTTTGATATTACCGTTATTTAAGAAAATATGAATTTTGGCGTAAGGCAACACAAATATTAATTAACTGAGTTGTCAATGGATTTTTATTCTTACTTTTTTAATCTCTTGGCAGATGCAATTATTCGTTAGATAAAAGTTAAGGCTATGTAGGTAGGTTTCAGAAATAAAAATAATGTTAATTTTCACAAAAACGATGGAATAAAAACATCCGTCTATTTTTTATCACTTATTGATTAACTTTCAAGGGTAAAAATCAAAGAACGTGTCTGGGACACTGCCAGATAAGAGGAACGTATAGTTGTGTAAGGGTTAAATGGTTCGGAACTCCGCTACGCGCTCTCACACTGCGTGCTCCTAGAAAATTGAATTATCTGTGTTCGGCTGTTGGGTATGTTACGGTAATTAAGTACCAGTTGGCACGATAGCATTTCCATTTGTTGACATGATCGAACATTTACGAAAACAAAGCTATCCGTTCGCTATCAGTTGTTCGCGTTGTTGGTGAACCCATCACGAAATCGGATATAACGCACGATACTTTCCTGTCTCGGTGAGTGAAGGTTACGGAAAATAATCACAGGTAAGTACCTTCTTTATTTTCTTTTTAAGAGACACAAACATCCCTGTATACTTAGTTTCAGTATATAAACCATTCAATATATATTTTATAAAAAATACATGTTTGCTTGGTTGGCCCTGGACGCAGCTATTCAAGAACAATTTGAAACCGAGGGCTGAGGAGAGGATGTGTAAAAAAGTCTTTACCTACTTTAATTTTCTAATGACGCATCCCATTCCCTGTCTCCCCAAGCACCTTAAAATCATAAGCCGTTATAATTACATTAACAATACGATAATAAAATTAAAATAGTACCAATAAAATCGCCTTTCCCGCAAATCATATCAAAAGTTTGTCATACAAGATGGTTGTCAGGCAATTTCCCCTTACCCTAGATTTGGCTTCAATGTCATTTATACAAAACCGTACTATTGAATTCTCTGTCCATGGCTTTTTAGGTTCTTGGTATAAATTGGTGATGTCCGCAATGAATATTGAATGCTTTTTTAACATTAGCTCCACACAGGAGACCCTGAGGAAAATAATTCCCCTCAGTGCCTGTCATTTTTGGAGATGCCGTATGGAGGATGGAAATGAAGGAGAAGAAGTCTGCAAAGGAAAAAGGTATGAGGGATGGGTAGCAATCTGGGGGTCCAGGTGTGACGAACGCATGAATCAATCCCACCTGCTGCGATGCAAGCCGAGCTTCCGAGAGAGTCCTGTTGAAAAGAACAAGGTCTCCCTCAACCAGTTTTTCCCGATCTGACCTGTCACGCAGTTGGTAGACAGACGCATCCGCCGCCAAGATCCGGAACACCCGTAAACTCAAGCACTCATTTTGAGTCACCAAACGTAGCGAACAACTGGGGGTGACCATGGCAGAGATGTTGGTAATCCAATAAATGGTTCCCGGGGCGTCCGTACCTACACCCGCCTCCCAAGTTACGAATCTCACATCAACCAAGCGATATCTACTTCTCTTAGACATTCAGGTTCCACATCATCCCCCGTTCGCTAAACCTACCTCTGAAATATTTAAAATCATATTTTTTTTAAACCTGTCGCTTCAGCAAACCATCGTAATAATTTCTCTTGTTGGCAATCAATCTTCTGATGGTTTAGCACAAAACTTAGAGTCACGAACGGTGTAAAAAGGCGGAAAAATTCCAAAGAAACATCGCCCCCCGTCGCGGGCGGTGAACAAAGGGCAGACTGAGGCGGAAGGTAGAATCAGTCGGCGTGTGGCTGTCGTGATCCCGACCAATTGTTTTCCTAGGGTCTCATTTTACTAATGGTGACATTTTTTTGCACCTCTCCACGACCGCGCATGAACATGAATAGGACAATGGCACAGGGGCGTAGATTACGGGTGTATAAATTATGTTATTCCTGTTTTAATAATAATAAATGTAATAAAGATAATTTGTACAGAAATTTTTTTGTTTTTGTGAAAAATCGCTTCAAGGGCGCTTAACAAATATTACTTTCTAGGCTATTAGATCTTTGGTTTATGCCAAAAGTACGCTATTTCTCTTTTGGTAACTATTAAAACATTTTGAAAACTGTGTTCAATTTATTTACAAATGGGTAAGCAAATCTTCTTCAAGCCACCGAAAGTTGTAGTTGGAATAAGATATACTGATTGTGTCGTTGGCGCTAATAAAAAACTGTCAAAATAAGCGAAGCTAGCAGTCCACAACGGAGTCCTGGTACCTACCCTGATGTATGGCAGTGATGAAAGTATGAGGTGAAGTTTGGCTAGGTCTTGGAGGCGGATGACCAGGACTTACTGAACCCCAAATTCCTACCCACCCCTTAAACCCTTAAACTCCTTCTTCAGAATTCTCCTCCACTTCCTTTCCTAAAAATAACCCTCCACACAACATCCCCAAAGATGACGTAGGTCCTGAGGGAGATTATTTTCCTCAGGGCCTCCTGTTTGGAGCTCATGTAAAAAAAAATGGTAACACTATATAAATCATCCAAATATTATTATTATTTTTCATCCAAATCTAACACGAACATTATGAAAAATATTTGAATAATTATTATGTTTAATTTTGTTTTATTTCTATTATGTTTACCTCGTACACTGTAATTCGGTTTATTTGTTTATTGTCCTGAAGTAGATTGAGATCAACCGAAACCGGTCGACGAATATAAATTAAAAGAAAGTGGTTTTAAACGAAGAACTTGTTTCATTTTGCAACATACCTATTAATAACTATTTTTAACTATAATAATTAATAATCTTTTGATTTCAACTTAAAAATTGCAATTACCAACAATCAACAGTAGAAAATTATACATGCGACGTAAGTACTTGATTTAATTCATTATTAATTATTAGCTTATTTAAATTTTATTCGTTATACAGGAAAATTAAAACTAAAAGATTCTAAATATAGATTAAATGATGCGTAGTTATGTAGGTATATTAATATTTTTTGTTGCTGAAACTATTAAAAAGTTTTGGCTCCTGCAAAATAGTTTTAACCCCTGAAATTACAAAACAAGCTTACAAACACCCAAACTTTAACACAGACCTGTTTGCTTTGCTATATTTATTTTTGTTCTTACCACAATACCTCCGTCCTTGATACCTTCATCCTTTCTTCCTGGAAGCTTGTAATCCTTCTTAAGCCGGACAAGTACACAGAATGGCTTTCAAAATTCATAGCGCCAAGTCTGCTGAGAGAACAAAACAAAAGTTAATACATTTCTCCGATAATCTAATCCGCGTTCCTAATAAAAAGTTCAATATTATTTATATCAGGTCGTTCACCTTCCGAGAAAATGAAAGCAAAAAGATGAATCCATCGAGTTACGATAACATTGTGTATTTTATTTGTAGCAAAATTATATTGCCTTAAACACTGTGATAAATTCGCTGTTATCAGTGTTACCAGTTACATGTACTATGCGCAATATTACGTCTTCATTTACTAACTTTAAATGCGCAATAATTTATGCATAGAAAGGTTCCTCCTTACTGTATTGTTTTGATAGGTAAGCAAAGAAGATGGAGAGATATGTAAATACGAATGTTAGAGAGCGCGCTAATATTAAAAACGATAATATTTAAGCGAAAATTGTGAAAATGTTTAATAAAACACGAGTTGTTTAAAATCTCATGGGGATTGTCTAAAATAGCATCTATAGAAACACTGTGAATTTTTTCATACATATAACTTGTAAAATTACTGAAAAAAACGAGTTTATAATAATTTTTGCAGAATACGTCATAAGAAGTTGAGAAATGGTACAAAAATATATATAAATAAATAATAACAAATAATTTAAGTAAGTACATAACATAACATGTGTTTTGAAGATTTAAAACAATATCGGATAAACATGCAAGAGGTGACATTATTGTGTTATTCTACGTTGTTATAAGTAGAAAAGGTTGATAGTACATAGAGCAAAGTTGAAGAATAAAACGGTCATGGTGGCATTTTTACCATTTTGTGACATGCGTCAAAAGATAATTGCAAATTATTATTATTTTTTTCTTTTTGTTTATTATTACTATTGTGATATACATACACCAGGGCGATACTGAGAGTATCTTCCACTCTATATCTTTATCAGTGTTAAAACAGTTTTATTGGTAAGGAGGATAGTATTTGCACTTTGATAATGTAATTAATCTACTGGGAAATAAGTGGTTTTATAATGTTTTTAGAGCAATAAAAGTGCAGGAAGTTATATTTTTAAGCGTGTGAGTCAGAAAGAGTTGGAACTGGAAGAAACACATGTGGCCCATCCACGTGATGAACAGATTGTGTTGGTTGTTCTCTTTGCACTTTGCACGTATAGCCAAGTGTGGTGAAATCACACATTACTTTATCGTTACTCTCCCTAACTTAAATCGCTATCTAGGCTTTCCAAATTCACGCCGATATTAAGTTTTTCTACGTGAGAAGGTGGGTACTTAAAGGTGAGTTTATTAGAAACTGATATACTTAATAATTAAGTTGTGATTAAATCAGAGGTATCGCTATAGCATTTACACGGGGGGGGTAAGACCCTAAGGGGGGGTTCGACCGTAGGGGGGGGGGGTCGACCCTAAGGGGGGGGGGGGTCGATCGTGGGGAGCAAGAGGGGGTAGGGGGTGGAAAATTATTTAGAATGTTTTATGGGACCTCCACTGACCAATGTAATCAGTGTTCGATTTCCGAAGCGTATGACATTATTTAGCAGGAATGCTCGGGTTCATGGGGTTGGATTCATTCGTCCATTACTCATTGCACATTGACCTCCAGATTCCTACCCACCCCTCATACCCTTTATCTTCCTAGAACTTCCCCTCCTTCCTTTTTTTTAAAAAGCTACCCCACCCAGCATCCCCAAAGATGACATGGGCTCTGAGGGGTAATTATTTTTTCAGGGCCTCTTTTGTGGAGCAAATGTAAGAACAAAAGAAAGCCAAAACTATTTGGATAAGAACCAGGAAAATAAGTGTGAAAAATCTGCGGGCCACGACTTGTCACCTACCTACACATAACTTAGTTATGAGTAGACAGGTTGGCAGCAAAGACCCGATTATAAATGCACCTACCAGAGCTGGAACTGGCTGGCTGTACGGTGTGTACTTGCCTGTAGTTTAAGGTTAAATATGAGGTCAAGCGAGCTAATTCAATACATTTCCGTTATCTTCTTTCATGAGGTTAAGTTAAGAGGAAGCAACTCGCCAAAAATGTGTATATTCTTAGTGTGCCTTATATGGCCACGAATAGGCATAAAAATCGCTTGGCAAATAGAGTCTAGAAGTCACGAGTTCAAGCGCAAAAGTAGTTTTTTTTTATTTTATAAGAAAGAAAAAAAGGTTATCAATGGCAACTTTCATAGATAATTTTATCCATACAATTATATTTTCAAAGTTGCTTCTTATGTCCGTTCATACATTTCTAATGAAATAGCACAGTTTACACAGTTTACGCTTATATATGTTTTAAAGTAATTAACATTTTTTTTTCTACTCAATGGAAAAGATAGAAAAATCATCAATTTATTCAATGCACATTTTTTGTATTAATAATATAAACGAGTGATTCGTAGTACCTAAAGATTTTATTGAAATATCGAAAAAAATATTTGCGTTGTAGTAATGTGTCCCTATTTCTATTTTGCTTGGCCCTTCTAAGAAAAGTCGCAGAATTTGAAGAAATATGGCCATCTTACTGTTGTGAGTGACTAGCTTGATATTGTTTACATATTTACCATATAAAGCTTGTTACACACGGGAAATAAAATATATAAATTGTATTTCTATTTATAAATGGTTTTTTAAAAAGGTTAATGGTTATCTTTGTCTTAATACAAACCTTATATATCTACACGTACCTATATTATTTGAAAAACGTTTTTAAGATGAACTTTGAAAAAATTGTTTATATTTTCTTATAATTTTATTTCCTTTGGTAATTCGCCAAACACGTTAATTGCTCCAAACATCAACGACTTTTGACACTGGATTTATATTTCTGAAAGGGAGTCTTCATAGAGATATACTTTATCAATGGGAGTCTTAGGTTATTTCTTTCCCTCGTTTCATGTGTGTGTTTATACTGCTGGTTTTCAATGTTTTTAGACGTCATTGGTTAGAAACATTTGATGTATGGCCATTAATTATTTAAAAGTTATTTAACTCCTTCAACATTTCTTTGATTTTCGTATATCTTTTTTTCTTCAGCCTAATTCGCTTTGTTCCTTTTTGTAGTATTTATTGTCATTTTTTTCATTAATCCATCGTTGAAAAAATATTAAAAATTTATAATAATTTAAGGAAGAGGCTACGGTCACACACAGTGGTCACAGATATATTATATTCCCCATCTGTGATAACCGTATGGGATTATATGACGAGAGATATCGTGAAATAGGCCACACATAATATATTATATTCCTCGTGTGTAACGAGTTTTATTTTATAATTCTAGTTGAGCAGGTGAGTTTAAATTCAAATGGTTAATGTATAACTAAATTATTATTTATAAATATGTTATTTAGAATTCAAAACTGCTTCAAAACTTCAAAGTGCAAAAGAAATAACTTCTTCTCGTGGCACTCTCATTTCTAGGAAATCGACCATCATCATGAAGATAATGACTGCACCAAATATTTTTTGGCTCCACATAGGCCTTGAGGAAAATAATTCTCCTCAGGGCCTATGTCATCTTTAGGGATGCTGTGTGGAGGGTCTTTTTAGGAAAATAAGGGGAGGAAGTTCTGGTAAGGAAAAGGGTATGAGGGGTGGGTAGGAATCTGTGTCTTCTAGACGAGTCGTTGTGTCTTCTAGAAGTAGGAAGGAAGGGGAGGAAGTTCTAAGAAGGAAAAGGGTATGAGGGGTGGGTAGGAATCTGTGTCTTCTAGTCGAGTCGGTATGTCTTCTAGGAGTGAGGGAAGTATGAATTCGTCTGTACAACTGCGGTGCAAGGCGATGTTTCGAGAGGACTCCCTCAACCATTCTCTCCCGATCCGGCCTGCCATGCAGAAAAAATACTTTACTGTAACGAAAATATATACCCTATTAGTAAACAAACTCTCCAAACATTTTTTTACAATAGGTCTAAACGGGAGTCCCTGAGGAAACATAGACAAATTAGAATTAAAAATTTATAGACTTTTAGAAGGAAAAGGGTTTAAGGGGTGGGTAGGAATCTGGGGTTCAGTGTGTCCTGGTCATCCGCCTCCAAGACCTAGACAAACCTCACCCCATGAACCCGGGCACCCCTGCTAAATCACCAAACGTAGCGAACCACTTAGGGTGACCTATGGCAGAGGTGTTGGTTATCCAATAAAGGTTCCCGGGGTGGCGGTACCCATTCCCGCCTCCCAAATATTCCATCAAACAAACTAATTTGCCGAATAGCACGTGTATTCTGTCCGTATATTAGAACATCAGGAATCCACCCCTAGGGTTTTAAACGTAGTGTTTTTTCGGTCAATTAAACAGAGTAATTACTAGACTTTCACCCTTTTCATATCATTATGTAAATAGTCGGCCAAAAGGGGGCACTGTCGCTTTTTGTGAGATTGTTTACGTTTAGTATGCGGCACGGGGGAGCGTGGCTATTATCTGCGCACGATTGCATTTTATTTTTTTTGTGTATATCCTAAAAGCGTGGCATTCAGATACGGGGACAAGCCAAACTCCGTAGCTGAGCGGTAAGAGCATAGATAATAGAAACAAATGAGATGGGCCATGAACATTATTATTGTAAAATCACTAAAATTGTCGCCAACATCATTCAACCATTGTGTATTGGTATGATACTAATGCAGACAAAATCTACGCACACATCAAACACATAACTTTAATTAGCTCCGTTTGGTCTTAGCTCAGCAACCAAGTCCTCTGTTGCATGGGCATATAATTCTTGCCGATAATTCTTGCCTATGATACATCCTGATCACATTTTCTTTTTGGATTATCTGTTATGAATGAATTGTTGTGAATGTTTGGGAAAGCAAAAACAATTTTTTTTTCTATGCGGTACAATAGTAGTACAAGGATTTCATTAGAAAATTTATTTTCCTAATGCTTAGTTCACACTGAGCTATATATCTGCGAGCAGATATCTGTTGATTCGCGAGCGCTTCTTTTGTCCTTTCACACGAGGCTATCAAATATTTCTTCCTGTGGTAGGAGAGGGGGTCAGTCGAATTAGGGAGCGGCAACGGAAAGCATATTTTTTGTACTGAAATATGTCAACTTGACATCTGTCATCCACGGGTCTAGGCAGCTCCGTAATTACAATGACCCCTTCTCCTGTTTTAGTCGGAGAAGGGGAGAATTATCTTCTGGGATATCGCGTCTGGAGCGATTACGTCTGAGATGTGTATTGTCTATGATCGATCTGCGCTTAAAAACGCTTAGGTGTGAACGGTCTGAAGGGATTGTATGGAGAAGGTTATTTGGCGTGCTACGATCTTTTATATTTGATAGCTGAGTGTGAACCAGCTCTAAATGTGATTCATCCCACAGTAAGAGACAGATTGAGGTGTAAGGCTTGAATAATATGGATTAATATTATTTACCACTTATCAAAAAAAATTGTTTTTGCTTTCCCAAACACATTCATAACAGAACATATTATCATACGATTTCTTATTAAATACTTTAAAAATGCGTACATTGGAAGACAGACGTAGAATAAACGATTTAACAATTTTGTTCAAAATACTTAACTCTAAATTCGACTGTTGTGAGCTCTTGCAACTCATTAACTTACGAACACCCACAGTAACAACACGACAAAATACAATATTCTACAGCAGCACTCATAAGCGTAACTACATTGCCCACTCTCCGATACAAAGACTTCACACCATGGGAAATAAGTACTTGGGTGATGTTGACATATTCAATATCAACTTATTGAATATGTCTCGCCATCAACTTGGTCATCAAGTTTTAAACATTTATTTCATCACTATTACTAAACACATCTTGTAAACCTTTAAAATAGCTGTATTTTTCTGTTTTTGTATCTGTGTTTGTGACTTGTTGTATGACTTTTATCTAATGTAATTTAATTTTTATTATTTCCTAAGTTTCAAAGTATCTGTCAAATTAAAATTACACTACAGTGTAAAAGTCCTCTGGGCGTTAAATAAATAAATGTTATTATTAAAATATATAGCAGGATTAAATTATAGCACTTTCAACAACATGTGTTACCATTTATGTCCTCTGCGTTCAAACTGTCTCTTTTCATTTAAATATTTCTCTAATAAACAATACCTGAAAAATTTCTCTAATAAATAATATCTGTGACCTCCCAGGTAAGTATGGTCATGTTTATTATCTACATTTTAACGCAGCATCAGGTTCATTTTACATTATAGTTTCGTTTAGTGATTGATGAACCGTGGGAAGCAATCTGTTAGCTATAAGTTGTTATAATAATTTGTCTAATCTGCAGTTAGTAGTAAGAAAGAGCATTATAGAAATGTATCATAAATTTGTACCTTGAGGTGATTTTTCACAAAAAAGGGGCAACACAAATTCAAATATTATTATTATTTACTACTTATCGGCTTTGCTTACAATACTTAGGGCTCTGTATTCACATGTCCACAATCACAAGTCAGCGTAGTTAAAACACTTGCTAATAACTTATTTATCTTTTTTCATTTTTTCATCATCATCATCGGCGCAACCTTCGAGACTCCTGGTCCAGAAAACACTCTCAAACCTGCCGGTGTCCTGTTGTCTTCAACCAGTTTCTTACAACCGTAGTGTTGACCTAGACACGTTCCAGCTACCTAAGTTTAGGTCTCTCTTATTTATTTAACATATTTGATTATCCCCACAGCCAGTGGGACACGGGGACAACACCATGCTAGGATGGGAAGGATATGAAGAGAGGAAGGTTGAAGATAGGATATTCTCAACACTACATCATCCTGCAGCCATATTATAAAAAAGCAACAAAGGAATAAAAGTGCGAAAATATTTTTAAATTAAAAATAAAATTTGTTACCCCGGAAACGACGCAAAACAATTCCTCTTGAAATTTTTTTATTATTTTAAATAAATTTGTATTTTCCGTATAATTTTTGGTTGAATTTTTGTTTAGTTAATAGAGTTCACCGATTTTACTCCGCGGAAGTAACATTTCAGTTTTCTCAGAACCGTTCATAATACGTATATAAATATTTTTAAATTTTCATGTTATCAACAATATTATTGTACCCATCACGTTTCTACAAATGCTCGTGTAGAATCAGTTGCCATGTTTTTATGATATCACAAATCACACGGCCCTCATTCTCCAACATTTCCTAGAAGGTTTCAGAAAAGAAAATTAATCGGAAAACATAATTATTACAATATCATGATATGCAAATGAAATCTAGGAAAATTTCTACACAACATGATATTAGTTGCAAAGGGGATTTATGTCTACCTAACATAAGAGCATCGTTCGTCATAGATGAATCATGTGTCTTCATTCTGGAAGCAAACTTGCGGTGTAAATATCAAAGGTCGAATGCAAATTTGCAAAACAATACGCCTCCATAATAGATTAAGAAATTGCGCACAAGTCTAATAATATTTGTATGCAAAACTCTTTTGTTCATTTCCACTTGCCTTTGTTCATTGAACCTGACAAATATCTAACCTACCACAACATAATATTATATTGTATCAAAAAGATAACGGTTCTGGTAATAAGTTACAACCTCTGTTTAATTGACGGAAAAAACACTACGTTTAACAGAATACACGTGCTGTTCGGCAAATTGGTTTGTTTGACGGAATATTTGGGAGGCGGGAATGGGTACCGCCACCCCGGGAACCTTTATTGGATAACCAACACCTCTGCCATAGGTCACTCCAAGTGGTTCGCTACGTTTGGTGATTTAGCAGGGGTGCCCGGGTTCATGGGGTGAGGTTTGTCTAGGTCTTGGAGGCGGATGACCAGGACCCACTGAACCCCAGATTCCTACCCACCCCTTAAACCCTTTTCCTTCCCAGAACTCTCCTTTCCCACTTTCACTTAAAAGAAACCCTCCACACAGCATCCCCAAGGATGACATAGGCCCTCAGGGAAATTATTTTCCTCAGAGCCTCCTGTGTGGAGCTCATGTAAAAAAAAAAAAAAAAAATATATATATATTGTAACCAGTCTTTAGTATAGCCAGATGAGCCTTCAAAACAACATATTGCTAATAAGAGTTTTTTTATGAATAAAAACTAGCTTTCTAGCGAGCTTGGCTTTACTTTAAAAAAACATTTTATTTAACGCTTAAATGACGGCTTTCGAGGGGTAAGGATATTGACTTGCAATCCGAAGGTCGCGGGATCGAATCCCAGCATACGCAAATAAATTTTATTTGATTAGTTTGTGTTCACAATTAATTCATATAAAATAATATTTGCGGCATGTTCCAGAGTGAAGTATGCTCTCAATATCGCCCTGGTAGGACCACCATTCAGAATTGAAATGTTGCTTGAAATGACTTTACCCGTATTTAATGACTAGACCTGAATAGCCAGGTACTTTCCCACATTCCTCTTTCTCTTCTCCTTCCCCTTCTCACTACCTTCAACCTCACAACTTCCCCCATTTAGGATGCCATATTCTCACTGGCTTCAGACAGGCACAGCTGTTAGGTATTCATATAAATAAGTTGTGCAATTTTCATGATGCCAGCTGTCACCATTCGATAGTTTTTGCAGCTTCAGACAAACAATTAATCCTCTGTCTTCAAGTTTTAGAAAATGGCATGACAGTATTTTAATTTATTTTTTGTTTTGACCAACAGATAGTTATTTTTAGATCCTCTCTGTTCTTTCAATATTATAATAAGAAATCACCCTGTAATTTTCAGATGTCGAACTGTCTTCAAAACATCGAACCTTCATCAACGCCCAAATGAAGCATTTTGCAAAATTGACAGAAGGCTCTTTTCCAAATCATAAATAGTATATTTATATTTGTTTTGCGAAGAGCGAATAGCCATTACATATTTATTGGGTTTTCGATAGATGCATCGCCATCCATTTTTATTAAATTAATATTTAAAAACTGAAGTTTAAATGTATTCATTGCATTGTGATCGTCTCTGTATTAAAATTTTTTTTACTCATAATTTAATATTATGTGTGCTGACGCTTTTAACATTAATAAAATTGACTTGCCGGATATCGGATCTTAAATCAGGAAGTAATCGTTTGTAGGCAAATAAAAGTAAAAAGACTGAGCGCTTCTATACAAAGTATATAATTTAAATATTTTCTAAAATAAAATATTCTGTACGTATTCTTCCACATACTATTCGTGAATTGAAAATATCGATCGTCCAGTTGATTAGTCAGACTTATCCGAAAAATTGAATTTTGAGTAAAACACCCACTATCTATCTATCTGGTACGGTTCCATGCCAACTGAGAATAAAGTCAACTCAACACCTCCTTGAAAAGTCATTTAAAAGCTATGAAAAAAATAATTTTAAATTTGCCGATAACCCTTACCTAATGTAACCTATTTAACCAATTTCTTATATATTTTTTATCACTCTAAATGATTTATCTGAGATGGTTCTGAGTTGGTTTCATTCCGAGTTGTCTGGTCACCATCTGGTACAATACTTAGATTACGCGTAAATATCACAAAATCGATTTTACTGCGGAAAAACTTGGAGTGAATTAGAAAAAAAAATTGATGTTTTCTCATTTTTATCTAGTAGGATTATTCAAAATGTCGTACTAATATATCGGATCGTTCTGCCTCCCGATGTTATTTTGTAGCTTGTTTAAGGGTCCACTATTCGAATTTCGACCGATTCCTTACATATCTCCCTTAAACATTTGAAGTTTTTAAGCTCTTAAAAAAATATATGTTATTTTTTAAGATAATATCTAGATACGTTCCATGCCGAAACGCAAATTGTATGAAATTCCCTCGATAGAAAAAAATCACAAAATATGCTCCGAAAATTATTTAAAACAAGTCTATTTCTATTATTTTACAAGTTATATTTGTGAAAAAATTCACAATGTTTCTTTAAATGATACTTAAGATACGTTTCACGAGATTTTTGCTCTATTTTAAACGAGTCATGTTTTATTAAGCTTTTTCGCCAGTTTCGCTGCGATTTCATCACTTAAAATATTAGCGCGCTCTGTCCAACATTCGTAATTACACATCTCTCCATCTTCTTCTTTTTCAGCCGAATAGCGCCGCATTAATATGTGAAGCACAGATACTTGTAAATAATGTTTGATTTATGACGAGCATTCGAATATTACTTTCGTCATTATTCATTATCTCAAAACTTAGTATTTGGAGATATCTGACTAATTAACTGGACGATCTATACACGGTAGAGCTACTGAATATAAAGTTGGTATTAAAAAAATGCAATTAGCAGTCAATGATTGGGATATTTTATGCATATTTGTTTGTCGTTATACAAATAAATTAAGAATTTGCACACACTTTTCATAAAACTAAATTCATTATTTACATAAGTTGAAATCCAAGAATTTGATAAGCTGACCATAAATCAAATGACATAAGCTTACGGAACCAGAAACACCACACAATCTCTGCCTGTAAATGTTTGTGTAATTTCTTATGACAATTTCCGGTGAAGCGAAATGTGGCACTAAATAAACACGCGCATATGGACACAGCAATAATAATATGTGGCTAGGAGCTCTCAGCAGAGAGCTGTTGTTTCAATAAACAATAATATATATTAGCGAGTGTAGATTTTGAGACTCTGTAGCTGATTTTTTTGTAATTAATATCTCCGGGTTGCTGTTTTTTGGCAGCTCTTTCAGTGAAAATAATAAGGGTGGATTCTTCTGTTAATATGGAATGACGCCAATTTTAAAAACGATTAACAAAGGATAGGAAAGGAAGAGAGAATTAATACTGATCGAAAAAATTGATTCATCTGCACTGGTGGTGGTCACTGTAAGTCTGTCCGAAACTTTGGCTAAAGGGGGCGGAAGTGCAATACGGCATAATAACACAAAAATTAATCACTATAATACTCGTTTAAGCCCTTAGAAGCGTCACCTATGTTAGAATATATATGCAAAAAAATCAATACATAGACAACTCACATGTATGTGAGTTGTCTATGCATTGCTATTTTAAGCATCGGAAATGCAGGAGGACCTAAACCGTCTTAATGTTTACTGTACACAGCATAACCTTAAAATCAATGTTAAAAAGTGTTTCGTCGTGAATTTCACACCAAATAAAAATATCATTTCCATTGAATTTGTCTGAACGGCTCAATACTAATCAACAGATTTGGGAGTGACATTGGACTCTAAGCTAATTTTTGATATTCATATCGACTCGGTAACATCAAAAGCGTCGAAAATGTTAGGATTCATTCTTAGGACATGTAAAAGATTCAATAACTTCAGAAAAATGAAAATCCTATATTTTGCTTATGTCCGCAGCTTACTAGAATACGCGTCACAAGTTTGGAACCCGCAATACAAATCATATGTGGAAAATTTGGAACGTGTTCAAAATCGTTTTTTACGATACTTAGATTTTCAAAGCTATCGCATCCACATAAATCACCAAGATTCAGCGGCGTATTTCAATATACTATCTTTGGAAGATTGAAGAAGCTCTTTCTGCAAAAAATAGCCAGATCCGTCGTAGATTGCCCAGAACTCCTACAACGGATCCAGATACGAGTTCCCAACAGACGAACGAGATCAGACATGATACTTAGCCTCCCTCGATGCATCACTAATTCTAAGCAGAATTCTTTTATTTATCGCGCATCCAACACTTTCAACACACACTACAGAAAATTTGACATTTTTAACTCTGCACCACACTCTTTAAAATCACCAGGCGGTGTCTCGATACTTCACAATAACAATAACTATACACACACATCTAATGCTACCTTCACCCTATGAACTTCTTTTTTAAAAATTTTATTTTTTATTTTTTGCTTTGCTTACTTTTATTACTATACCTCAGCTTAACCTATCCCCCCCATCCTACCCCCTCCCTATTCCCACCTAAATAACTTGTAATATTGTTTCTTGTAATATAATTTTTATTATCTGTCAAATCACTTATATACTTGTTAATCACTTAATCATACTTGTTAATCACTTACTTACTCCCTTGTGGAAACCTGTAAATGGTACAGTTATTGTGACTCAATTATTATGCTCTGATATTAATGTAAACTGTTGGTCTCCCAAATAAAAAAAAATAAAAAAATTTTAAGCTTTCAAAATACCTTCTTTCCACCCTCGAGAAGGTTTCTGGATTATCACAACCACACAACAATACATCTGAAAAGTTTTATAATCATTACAAAAACTCTTGCGAAACTGTGAAACATGTTAAAATTTGAGAATGACATTTTGCAAAACAATGATTGTTAAATCAAAATTCAATTGTCGAAACTCTTTAAATTACCATGGTACTAACCAAAATCGAATACTTTGAATCTAATCAAAAATTATATTTATTTTAAATAGGTACCTCTGTTAGGTACCAAATTTGATTGATCGTTTTCATATATTACAAAAATAAATTTTTGTAATATATGAAAAATGAAAATTTGTAAAAAAAAATTTCAGTATGGTACGCGTGCTGTTTGAAAATCTAAATGTACCGGGACTGAATATATTGAATGCGTGAGAGGGGAGGGGATCATGGGAGAGGGGAAGGGAACGCGGTAGAGGGGAGAGGAAAGGTGGAGGAGGAACGCGTGAGGGGAAGGGGTCGTGGGAAGGGAAGGGGAGGTGAAAGGGGAACGGGGAAGAAAAAACTTATTTATTAGTGGCATTGCAACGCATGCCGGGAACTCGCTAGTAATTAGTAATCCGTGTCGAAAGAAATTATTATTATACGCAAATTACTTTTTTATATTAAATAGTAACAAAAGAAGATAAAAAAAGACTACCAATTGTTATTATCGAGTGATTTCTATAAAACAACACTTGTGAAAAACGTGTAGATGCAGGTTGGTGTAGTTTGTACGTACCCGTGTAAGAAAAATTGTACACTTACACGAGTACCTACAACCTACCTGTATCTACACGTTTTTCGCACGTGTTCATTTACAGAAATCACTCGACAATAACGATGTTGAAGTCTTTTTTTACTAATATTAAAAGTAACAAAGTACTTGTAATTTGAATTTGATTAAATTCTGAAAAACTTGACTCTAAAAATGTATTTAAATATGTATATTTTTACCACTCGGACCCATAAGTTTGTTTACACGACAATGTAACATTACTACATATACGTGTGACGTATGAGGTGTACCTGAATTATTTATTAAAGGAAAGTAAATCACTTATTTAATCAAAATTTTCAACATGTTTCGAAACCTAAGGTTTCTTCGTCAGGATGATAAATATGAAAATAAATGAAAATAACAATAGACAAACAAATATGGACAAATAACTGCCTACAGCAAAAAAAATATATTTATATATATATTTATTTACTAGATATTATTGAACTTAGTTCGGCTGAGTTAGTTACAACAAAAGACAAACAAGTTTCGACAAATAACTGCCTATTTAAAAAAAATATTTATTTATTGGACTTGTTCGGTGGAGTTAGTTATACATATAGTTACAAGTAATGTAAACATAAGGATAGTCAATAGATCAAAGACAACATGGACAATAAATTTATGAATATTGATCATTTTACCAACAAGATCATGTTAAATTTCCAATTCACCCCTTGCTTTAAAAAATATCCTATTAAGGCGATCCAATAGTTAAGGAAAAAATTGAAATCGTAATTCACGCCCCTTTATGGGAGGAGTTTAAAATTACTTGAGACAGAGCTTTTGGAAAGGTTGAAAAAGCTATTTGAGATTTTTTATTACAGGTTGATTTCGTAAAGGCCTGAAAAAAATATTAACTCCTTTTTTAAGCATTGTTTATTGTAATAAAACAGAAATTTAAAATTAATTTCACGGAACCAAGCGGCGCGGAGCCTACACGTCTATTCCTCGCTCCTGCCGAGGGCAGAATGACAGAAAATGGGTGGGGTTAGTCAGTAGTTCTTTGGTGGACGGTATAGAGTTTGAAAATCCAAATTCATCGACTGTATTGTGAAATAACAACGTGAAAATGCATATTTTTATTTTTATTTTGTGAAGTTCTGGCGTAAATATAATATTTTTTTACGATTATCATAAAAGAAACTGAATTTGCCACATTATAAATAAAACCATTTCCGAAAAGGGGTTTATAAGTGTGAGAGTTTGCACTTGAAAGTATTTTTTGTAGACCTAATACTTTATTTTTTCTAGGCTTATTAAAAGACTTATTAAAAAAATGGCCGATAAGTTTAAAGGCCAAGATATGTTCTACACGCTGTATTTAATTGAAGCATCTACAATACTTCTAAGTAATTAAATTTTCAAAACGAAAACATATGATTTTGTATGATTTTGCATTATTTAGTATGTCTTCATCTTAATTCACTCAAACTTTTAGTGTAAAGATTTTCTGACGAGACGAAGAGCATTGCATTGCCCTGACTACCTGCGTACTGACTGAACTGTTAATCTTTTAATGCGAGAATCTTTATTGCATTCCTAAATTTAGTGACTGCTCCTCGGGAAGCAAGAGGACCCATAAATGTATCTGGAATGCGTTTGGGTTCCATTTAACTTCCGATGGCTGACGACGGTGCTGATCTAGCTGTTGACTGTCGTTAATTGATTATTTCAAGTGCTTAATCCAGTAAATGGTTTAAATGCCACCCAATAAAGATTTAACTGGACCTTTTCAAAATTCTTGAGTCAATTAGCCTTTACACTTAGTCACTAGTTTAAGTCAGTAGTTATAAGCCTTGGTCGTAAGTCACTAGGCATAAGACTTAGATGTAAGTCACTACTTATGTTTAATTTACTTAATTTTGAGTCTGTATTTACTGACATCAATAAATAAATTAAATCTTAGTTGTAAACCAGGCATATTAATTTCATTACATTTATTTGTCCAACACCTTTGAGGTGATTTTTCACAAAAACGGCGCTATATAAATCAGCCAAATATTATTATTATTATTATAGACATTTTTTTAAAATTAAAAATCGGTATTTTATTTACATTAGCTCCACTTTGAGGAGGAGGCTCATCTTTGTAAATGCTGTGGAGGACCCTTTTAGGGAAAGGAAGGAGAGGAAGTTCTGGGAAGGAAACGGGTATAAGGGATTGGTGTGTTGAAGAGCGACGTATGTATGAATCCAGTTGTGAGGCGGATTAAGGTAGGGGCTGTAAGAAAAACAGATCTCCTGCAGAAATGAAATCCCTGAGGCGTATGTATGCTTAAACCTTGTATGATAGTGTGAGAAATGTGGAGATTCACGAAGAATGCAAGGCTGATGTGAACGTGAAAGGTAAGAGAAATCTGGGACGCCTGAGCAATACAAGGCACGATCAAGTCAACCAAATATTTGATTGAAGAAGAAGATAAAAATAATAATCTAAACAAAAATATGAAAGAGAACAAGACACAGAAAAATAGAAAAAGATAATGGTCGCAACTGGGGCTCGAATCCAGAACTTCTCGTCTAACCGGGACGAGCGCGTTTACCAATTCCGCCATTGCCATTTTCTGTCAAACAGATTTCAAAGGTTCTTTGAAATAGTTAAAACTACAATTGGTTCTTTTAAATAGTGAAAACTACAATAACAAAGATTTTTCATGATTTTGTTCTCACAATCCCATTTGAGGTAAAAGTTCCACAGAATCTCGTTAGAGTAATGAGAGCAACAATTTCGAAATCATTTGATTTTAGCATCTCTCGCTGAAATGATAGTAATTACAATTCTTTTTTTTTAATCTATGTGTACGTGTTAATACTTTATCAAATATATAATTTGCAATACTTTATCAAATACATAAGAGCAAGTCATCTGTCAGCGGACATTGTACACTGGGTCTCTGTGTTCCACGAGAGGAGTAAGGTCACTGGTTTGACCTGCAGATAAAAATGACTGGGATGGGAGGCTGGGATAGATGGATGACGTTGATCACTTCCTGAGACAGGGCAAACACACGGAAACCAGATGGAGTTGACCTGACCAGGGATCAGAACAACAGTAGTCATGGAAACATCTCAACAGACATTATTAATAATCAAACGAGTATATTTCTGTATTATATTATTATTATTGTTTGACACACATAATTAAATAATAATTATTGTGTATTTGCGATGTTTGTGATATAAATATTGGCAATTTATAGAACTTCCTACGTCAACCGCGCACAGCGTTTGCGTTTTTTCAGGGTTCATGTTTATTTACTCATTACTGTAATTAATTTAATTAACTGTGACCTATTTAACCTAAATTGGCGATCTAGAATCGGCGAGAAATTGGATTCTATTAGAATGTATGCAGCGTTGCGAAAATAGGTGCTAGGTTATAAAAACAGCGATCGATAAAGGTAATAATTACTTCTTCTTTTTCTGGATGTGCTAACACGGTAGATCGATAAAGAATTTATCAATGTTGTCGGTAACTTGCGATGAACGAACAAACAACAGATCCGGTCAAATAAATTAGGAACATTTGTTGTGAACTGTTGTTTGTTCATTAACGATCTGTCGTGCTCGGATGCGACGACAAGTTACCGACATTATCGATAAAAACTATATCGATCGACCGTCCAGCAGTACTGATACCCTGGACCCCCAGTCGATCAATAAGGATTGTATCGATAACTTCCACAACTGCAAATCGCTAACGCAACAGTTGACAACGAATATATTAAGAACATTTAGTCATTGTGAGCTGTTATTTATTCTTTGGCGATCTGCAGTCGTGCTAGAGAACTATAAGAAGTTACCGAATGTTAATCCTTATCGATCGACCGTACCAAGGGGCCTGAGTACCTAGCAGAGACGATCGAAAAAACCCCACATCAATCCGATATTGACGACATCCGTCATCTATGATCAGTTATCAATATTTGCGATCACTGTCATAGTTTAAGATAACTATCAATGTATCAATATACGCATTTATTTGAATAATGTCGCTCGTTATGCAAAATTACTGGCTTATTTAATGAACAGGTTGAATTGACGAAGCTTTTAGAATTGAAAGAAAGCGTACACGCGATTCATAGACTTAAATAATTCAACTAAGACGCGATCAATTTATTCCGTTCGATTTTTGAGAGTGGTTGAAAAGTGGATACCTAATTGACTAATTAACTCCTTTTTAGTGTCAAAAAGTAAATGCGGACTGCCAATGCAAATTTAGGTTAGTATTTCAATTCAAAATTGCCGAATTATTCATATTTTTACATAATTGATTGGCGTTTGACGTTTCGGAATGCGAATTCGTAGACCGATCTGCAAATTTTGCCAGCGTACGAGTATATCGATTAATATTAATTCCCTGTCAATATCGGTTCGGCTATCAACAGTGAAACTGTGCTAGGGGTATCGATATAAAATCATCGGAAGTTACGTCTATCGATCCAATATTCTAAAGTTATAGATTTAACCTTGCTAGAGCTGCTGGTGCCCTGTCCTATCGGAGATCGGCTATCTTCTCGATAGATGACGATTTTCATATTTAAATCATGTAAATTTATATGAACCAATTAATTAATTTACACATGGACGGGTAAATAATAAACGCGGTGTAAATGATACTTTAGCGCCGATCCTGGTTCAAACAAGTTCAAAAAACGCATGGAGTTTCAACCCTTTTGAAGCCAACGATCGTACAACCGATAATAGCCCAAGTTTGAATATTTGGACTAAAGATCGAAGGCTGATTATCGGATTATCGGATGATCGGATGGCTATACTTAATGCTTTGTAGACGTTTAGGGGGGTTAGATTTTTTTATTGTGTATTGATTCTGTGTGCTGGTGCGCGTGTGTACAGTGTACAGTACATTGTAGTAATAAGGTTTTTTGTTGTGTATTGGTAGGGCACGGTTGTGTTCGTGTAGATTGTAATAAAACAGTTTTTACGTCACCTAATGCGGCCTATGGATGGGTTTTGATTTACATTTGAGAGGGGAGCATAAATAAAGTATTTAGTCCAAAGGCTGATGCGGGAGATGTATTTTTTGTGATGGAAGTGAAGTGCACGCACAGGGATGAATCAGAGAATAAAAACGTATTTTTATATTAGTGTATTGTTAGAAATCGCTTCCGTTACTCATGTGCTTCACAAATTAACCAATTAATGATATTAAATTGTTTGAGATATTTATTTGTGAATATTCATTATTAGATATTATTAAAAAAAATTAAACAAAGTGTAACAATCACTTAACTTCACTTAACTTCACTTAATTTCACTTAACTTCACTTAACTTCACTTAACTTCACTTAACTTCACTTAACTTCACTTAACTTCACTTAACAATCACTTAACTTCAAATATTTTTACACATAGACCCCAAAATTAAAATCAAATCTAGGATTTCAATGCATACTTGAAATTTTGTCACTCAAATCTGAGTTGGTACTTTGATGGCATTAGAGTCTGTTACATATTATTTTAGCAGTTAAAAACCCTCTCCGCGGTTTTGAATAAGGCGCGGCGTCAGCGTACTCGAAGTCGGGTTCTCAAATTTCAATCTTACAGATGCTAACGTATTAATACTATCAGATTATAATTTGGCTATTACACTTTTGTGACTGTTCGCGTCTAGAATGCTTAAGTCAAAAATATATATTTATGAATTTGACATTTTCTACAAATTAACAGAAACGCAGATCTGAGAGATAAAGTGTAAACAAGCAAAAACAAAAAGACACGGATGTTCTGAGTGTTTTTTTTGTTTTTTTTTTTTTTTTAATGTGCCTATCGGCATCAGTTACAAGAGGTTAACTAATATTTAAACTAAAAATGACGATAGTTACCTGTTTAGATAATTCGTATATTTTTTTTATAGTGCCTGTTGTATGTTGATGAAGCGGTGCTGATTTCTACGGAATGGAAGATCTACAGTCTCTCGTGTCTAGGGTGAACGAAGTATGTATGAAGAATGATTTAATGATGACTGTAAGTCAGACTCAAGTGATGGTGTTTGAAAGAGAGAGTATGAAAACAGTGGTCAATAAAGTTGTGAATGATGAATACTTGGAGCAGGTGGATGAGTTTGTGTATTCGGGAAGTACATTGACCAGAGATGGAAAGGGTGATAGAGATATTGAAGTAAGGTTAAATGCCGGTAATTCCATTAATGGAGGACTGAACGCCGTTGGCGCTGACAAAAACTGTCAAAAGAAGCGAAACTAGCAGTCCACAATGGAGTGCTGGTACCTACTGTGAGGTGAAGTGCGGAAGTGGCAAAGGAAGGATGAAAGTAAACTGACTGCTGTAGAAATGAGATTGCTAAGGCGTATGCGGGGTAAAACCACGTGAGAAAGAATGCAAAGCTGATCTAGGCGTAATGAGTAAGTTTAAGGAAGAGACGATTTTGGCATCGAATGGAATGAACAAAGAAGGGAGTGCAAGGAGAATATGTGACCAAATGTGAATGGTAGAAGAAGTCGGGGACGTTCGAGGAAGACATGGCACGATCAAGTGAACCATATACTTGAGTCGGGCCATTTCAAGAGTCAGAATAATAGAATCGCGTATATATGAGATGATGTATGAATGTGAATCAGGCAAGTAGAATGTGCCAAGACCGAGTTGTTTGGCGGTCCGTCCTGCGTGATTGTTAATTATCATTTTTTAATATTATTTAATAGTTTATCTCTTTCCCAATGCAGTCCTGAGAGTCCACGATCATCACTTTTCTCTAATTTGATCTCCCATTTAGTTCTGTATGAGGGCTGACGCGATCTCCAACACAACACGCGATGCATACATTTATTTATTCATTTATTCCCTCTACAACTTACAAGCAATGCTTCGATGCATACAAGTGCAGGTCCATACTATACCACTATATATGCATCCCATATTATAGGACATCGGTGCATGTGGTTTCATTATACAGAGATTAGGGCTGCATATTACTTAGCTGTTGGATTTAATACTGACAAGCAAGCATAATGTTCAAAATGGTCAGAATGGCTTTGAATCTTATTTCCTTGTGACAGTTTTGTAATTTTTATTAGCTCGACATTCAATTTCACAAAAGTATCCCAACTGACTGGTGTATCTATAGCTTCCAGAGTGGAAGATACTCTCAGTATCGCCCTGGTGTAAGACCACCATTCAGAATTGAAAAGTTGATTGAAATGGCTTTAGCCGTATTTGGTGACCAGATCTGAATAGCCAGGTACTTCCCACCTTCCTCTTACCCATCTCCTTTCCCTCCCCACTACCTTCAGCCTCACAACATACCCCAATTGGGGATGCCATAGTCTCACTGGCTCCAGACGGGAGCAGTTGGGACTCTCGTGCGGTATTCATATAGAAAAAATTGAAAAAAATATTTCATAATCATAATCATAATCTGATATGTAAGAAAGTTAGTACCCAACTTCAGCAAAGAGTATATTGTGTCATGTCAATTAGCCATCAGTATGCTATATGTTTGTACTTTCATCTACATATATATGGATGATTGTTAATATTATATACTTAATATCTTATGAATCTCGACTACCATAATACGGGCATTTGTCTAGCTTGGTAGTCGAAACACCATGTAAAACAATCCTGTAATAAACAAAATGAATAAAGAAAATTTAAAAAAAAAAAAAAAATCGCCTAATTACCCCTACAAGGAAATGTAGGGGTAATTAGGCGATGTTTTATCCTCTGCCTAACGTAGGCAGAGGATAAAACATCTTTATTTTTTCATCCACAATACGTAATTCGTGTCCTCATTTTATTGTTTATTTTTTTTTATTAGTATCTATAGCAAAATTTGTACATAATGTATTTATAAACTGTATTATATTAAGGTATTATAAAGGTTTTTTTTCACAGTCCTCCTCACTAGGGTTTCCTGTTCTGAGGCGGCTGTCCTGTCCTGTAGTTTTTCCACATTTAAGACCCGTGTTTATTCTAACTTAAGACAAAGAGTGCAATTTCACTGCAAGTATTTGATTCACTTGATCGTATTATGTCTGCCTCAGATACTTCCGAATCCTTCTTCCATTCGCTTACACATCAGCAACGTACATTCACTGTAGGTAGCTGCGTTTAAAAACCATCAGGGTTTGGGCGTCGTAATGTTAATTATGATGTTTTTGATTTATTTTAAAATTTATAAAAATATAGAATCTTAATAAGGGCTTATGACGCAAACGCTTTCAGCAGGTGCCTAAAAGTTATCATTTTTTTATTTATGTTTTATACTAATACACAGAATGTTAAGGGACGTATTTGACTTGCTATATAACCAGTGATTTCTGACGTTATTTTGAAGAAAAAATTTAAATGAAATTTTGGTCTCCGGTGATATTTTTGACGTTTTTTTTTCAACTAAAAGCTTTAAAAAAATATTAACTAATCACAGTAATCACTAGATATTGGACATTTAGGGGTGGGGTGAGGGGCCGTGCGTTTACTCGGCTGAATGACCAGAGACAATATGTGGAAGAAGAAGAAATTGTATGATTTTGAGGAAAAAGAAACGACATAAAAATGCCACCAGGCAACAATTTCATTCATATTTTTTACTCCTAATAATGTTAATGTAAGTAAAGTACGTCCCTTAACACCCTGTATAACATTATTTATTGTTAAGATTTAAGAAATTTATACAAATTGACGAATAAACGAAGATCAGGGTTGGTGCCAGAACACAGTTTTGATTTCAGCCTTTGTTTCTCCGGACAAATTCTTGCTTTCACTACTGCATACCAACTTAACTGTCCATAATTAATTTTAATCTATGCCCCACAATGGATCTCAACATGTTGTTTAACTTAAATCCATTGCTGCGTAGCTTACTAGACAACCCGTCACGATGACAGAACATTAACCATCAACCATCATCGTCGTTTACTTATTTGAAAAATCATTTAACGAGAAATCTAAAAATATAATCGTTGTATAATTTAACCCCCCAAAGACTGTTGTGTTGTCTCAGCCAATGTGAGTGCGTTGCGGCTGTCAAGAATATGAAAAACAAAGCAAAAAGAGCTCCAGTTTTCGGGCGCGTCAGAAAGTGACGTGTATATGCGTGCGGGGGGTAAAAAAGCCCTGTCGCTGCATGAAGAGGGTTGAAATGAAAGAGAAGTGATTTTTTAACTTGCACGCTGCGTCAACCCCGCACAACCTCCCGGCCAATAAACACCCCAACTTGTCGCATGGAGATAAATCTAAAAAAGTTCCAGCAGGGGTGCAGCTAAAACACGCATTTCAGAGTTTTTATTTTATCTGACACAATGTTATTTAATATTATAAAGCACCCTTATTGTGGAAGATACATACATTTGTTAAATAGTTATATAAGTATGTGCGTTGGTAGATTGATGATACCTACCAAGCTTTTCTCGAATTTCAACAATCAAAATTTATTTGACAAATTATATTTATTTATGTAGTTTTTTTTACAATTTTTATAAATACAAGAATGTGTCCTTTCTGGGGTACCTCGTTCTAAGGTCACATTGTACATGTTTATGTGTTTGAATTATAAGTAAGTACCTATGATAAATTATTACAAGAGGAAAATTATAAAGTTATATCTAGAAGAAAACATAATACAAGCTTGTTAGGTTGCAAAATTTATATCTATATTCTCCCTTCCCACGTCCGTAATCCATATCTTAATGCTCCTTTTGAAGTCGGTAATTTTTAATGGTTTTTATTGCAAAAAATAAATATAAAAACATATCAAAGAGTATGTACGGTACTTTGTATTACTATATATTAACCTTCCTCGGTTCCTCAAATACTACGTACACTTAAAAATGAAGCAATGGTTTTAAAAAAAAGTAATGGTTGTAAAAATGAAGTAATGGTTTTAAAAATGAAGTAATGGTTTTAAATTAAATTATTTATAGTACCTATTTCTTAAATAAAAATAAGGACCCAAGTAAAGTGTATGTATAAGTGTGTAAGTATATTCTTTGAAACCTTAACGTTATAACAAAGCATTTTTATTTACAAGACACGGGCATTTCTGACCCAAGGACCTTTTTCATACTCGGGTATTATTGACCCGAGAAAGAAAAAAATCTTTATTTTATTAACATAAGAAACTTATCCATAATTTTACAATAATGATAAGTGCATGGATAATTAATAATAATTGTCATGAAATCATTACAAATTATATTAATAATTACGACTTTTATGATCAGTTAAATTTCAGTCTCGGGTTATAATGACCCGAGGAACTGTAGATAGAAAAAACCTAATTTTCTAAACATAAGAGACTTATCAATAATTTTACAATACTGATGATAAGTGAATGGATAATTAATAATTGTCACGAAGTCGTTAAAAATTATCTTAATAATTATGACTTTTATGAATAGTTAAATTTCAATCTCGGGTCATAATGACCCGAGAAAAAACTGATTTTATTAACATAAGAGACTTATACATAATTTTACAATAATGATAAGTGAATGGATAATTTATAATTGTTACGAAGTCATTATAAATTATATTAATAATTACGACTTTTGTGATCAGTTAAATTTCAGTCTCGGGTCATAATGACCCGAGGAACTTTAGATAGAAAAAAGCTAATTTTCTTAACATAAGAGCCTTTTCAATAATTTTACAATACTGATGATAAGTGAATGGATAATTAAAAATTGTCAAAAAGTCGTTATAAATTATATTAATAATTCGACTTTTATGATCAGTTAAATTCCAATTTCAGGTCAAAATGACCCGAAGAACCGAGGAAGGTGAAATCGGTATTCGGAAACTAGTGGTGTAAGCGCGAAACTTGTAAATCTGTATCACTAGTACAGAAACCAAAAAAAATCGATCGAAGCATTTAACTTTTTTTTAAATCTTTTTTAATTTGTTTAGGCAACTTTGACGCACTCGGAGAGGCAATAAACATCTTAAAGAAACTCCAGTTACAATTTTGATTTACATATGTGGATAGTTATGGAAATGAACGAACTATGGGTTGGCCTAGGCAATTCAGACAAGATAATAATTTATAAATTTCACTACAACAGGGTACACCACTCCAGTTTTCGCTGATTCAGACGACTGATTTTTCTGCCACGATAAATGTTTGCAACTTCAATCGAGCGTTTAGCGTAAAGTGTTGGAGAAATTTGTATTTTATTTGTAACGGCAGTACTCGTACGTAGGTACTTTGAGTTGGAAATTTTCGATCTATCAAATGGAAAATGTATGTACACGAGAATTATCTTAGTATTAACGGCAAAAGTCGGTCTGAAAGTAGTAACAAATGTACCCTTTTCATGATTTTTTTTTTTTACTTTTTTCATGACTTGAAATTCGGGTGAAACGGAAATGCGTCACAACTCAGTTCTACATATATACTCGGTTCTAATATAATGCGGTAATTTCGCACACTCGCGCGTGCCTTCCATAGCGTAGTAAGCAAGGTGCCTGAGCAGCCTCAGCGGCAAAACAGACAGGGTTCGAATCCTACAAAGTCCAAAAAAAAACATTTTTATTTTGTGAAATCAATATCCAATCTTCAAACCACTTTTAAAAAAAAAACGAGCAGAAGTAAAGAAAGCGACACACACTCTGCTTTTTTTCATTATCCTAATGAATTCCTTGCTACTTCTTACAAAACTTAATATTGCATTTTATTGACCACTTTCGTCGTGTTGTATTTGTGGTTTGATATTACGCTATTACGCGTAAACTTCTGTATTTAAATAGATATTAACAAACGCATTAAAAGATTTCATTTATTGCCACAAATGACAGCATTGCCATAAGAACCAATAAATAGAAATGACATATCATAATAACGCAATAAATGTTGCCTTGTGTCAATAAAACGTTTATTATTTGCAATGTGGTCTCAGATGATATTACTAGACCACAATAACAACCGGACATACTTTCACATATTATTATTATTAAATATCTCTTGCATAATTTTACTGTTTCGTTGATAAAGTTCAAAGGTTATTATGTTTCAGCAATGAAATGTACCTACGTAATATATGTTACGTGTGACATAATTCTGTATTTGCGTTTGAATAAAATATATTCTCCTGTGCTTTGTAGGGGATTTAATTTGAATCGCAATTTGTTAATTTGTTTGTAATAACCTTAAAAAGTTATAAAAAGAGAGTTTTTCTTATAAAAAATTGAGTGTGTAAATGTTTTACCGAAACTTTAATTTTACATATTATTAATAAATCAAATAACTCTAATTTTTTTTTCTACATTCGGTTCTAGCTACACCCCTTCAAAAGGGATTACCCCGCGACAATGTATCACAAAGCCGGTGCAGCCGACCCACGGGTGCAGTGTGGTACCTAAACTACAACAGGGAGAGGGAGAATCACCCCCGACGGAGCAAACACCACCCAAAACCACCCCCTCGGGGATCCCAGGGGATAAGGTGAATGCTTTGATATCAAAGCTGAATAGCTCATGAAGATAGGATCGATATGGGACTCAATTGTTTACATCTGTCATACAACAGGTGACTTATCGTGCGGCGAATTCTATTTTATATTATTAATACTTTAGCAGCAGAAAATAAAATAAAATGTTTCTCAAATTTTGTACTCGTAATGTACGATAAAATTTTCATAAATAGAATTTTATTTTATTCTCTTGGATTGAAAAACATAATTTTCTCTCTTTTTTCCTGAAGAGATTCCAAAAAAATTAGATGTATGTTTTTCCTTGTTGGTCATAATAATCGACATCAAGGTCCGTTTTAAGAAATTTTGTTGTTTTTTTTGTTATTTATTTTTGGGGTGTTATGCCGTGTTGCGCTGCCTCCTTCTTTAGCAACCGTTTTGGACAGCGTTACAGTGTCCATCATCAGGGCAGATCAGTTGATGGACACTGTAACGTTGTCCGAAACGTTGGTTAAAGAAGGAGGTAGCGCAACACGGCAGAACACCCCAAAAATAAATAACAAAAATACAAAAATACATAACTGTGAATTTTTTCATCATAACGGTATCACTCATCACCGCGCACTTTCTTATTGATTTCTTCAATTTAAACGTTTTTGACGAAAAACATTTCTCCAAAATAAAATCGCCAAACATTGTACTCGATTATAATATTTTGATTTGGGAAGCGGGTACCCGTACCGCCGCCCCGGGGATCATTTATTGGATGACCAATCTGCCATAGGTCACCCAAAGTAGTTCGCTACGTTTATTCACTTAGCAGGGGTGCCCAGATTCGTGGGCTTGAGGCTTGTCTGGGTCTTGGTGGCACATGCGCTTGACCACCTCCTGCGTGGAGGGCCAGATCGGGGGAGACTGTTTAACTCTCTAGCCGGACTCTCTGGATCCATCGCCTTGTACCGAGTAGGAGAGATGGATTCATAATTCGTCACTCCTGGACACATTGAAACCAGATTCCTAACCAACCCTCATATATTTTTCCTTCCCAGAATTTCCTCGCCTTCCTTTTCTTTCACACAGCATCTCCAAACATGACATAGGCTGGAATAGGGGCGAAGTATTTTTCTCTGGGCTTCCTGTATGGAACTAATGTAAAAAAATAAAAACATTTTTGTGTGACATTGAACTACGGGTATTTATAAATCATTTACAAATTCTTCCTAAAGAGCAAAATATCATCTCGCGCCGGGATAATGAAAGCCCTGGCGTCATTAAATTGCAGCCTTTCTGTCTGGTCTTTCTAGTTCAACGCAACTTTCAGCTTTAAAGTTACTTCCGTCATTAGCTACGGAGCTTTGAAATATCTACTTTTTTTTACAGGAGCTCCACACAGGAGGCCCTGAGGAAATAATTTCCCACGGGGCCTATGTCATCTTTGGGGATGCTGTGTGGAGGGTTTTTTTTTAAGGAAAAGAAGGGGAAGAGAGTTCTGGGAAGGAAAAGGGTTTAAGGGGTGGGTAGGAATCTGGGGTTCAGTGTGCCCTGGTTATCCACCTCCAAGACCTGGATAAACCTCACCCCATGAACCCGGGCACCCCTGCTAAATCACCAAACGTAGCGAACCACTTGGGGTGCCCTATGGCAGAGATATTGGTTATCCAATAAAGGTTCCCGGGGCGGCGGTACCCAAACCTGCCTCCCAAATTGAAAAACAAGACTAGACCCGGAAAACAAGATACCACGTTATTCTTTGATAATTTTTCGATTATTTTCAAAATTAAAAAAATAACAATTACCAACTATAGAACGGTAATGTAAAACCATTTCAATCGCCATTACCAAATCTTGGCGTTGTAATTCCAGAATAGTTTGAATGTCTTTTTCTATTACACGGTAAATAAAGCATAATGTATACATGTCTCCTCGCACCGGTGACCTTATCACCAAAAAGGCGCGTATAAATAAAATATCTAGATCTGGGCTAACCCATGGCTAAACACATGTCGGGACGGAGTGTGTGAATACTTTCCCATGATCCCGTGACACCAACCCTCCCCTTCCCCGCTCCTCTTCGCGTCTTCCCACCTCCCACCTCACTTCGCATCTTGCCACCGAGTGCGGCTGGGACCATCTTAGAATAATTCCTGGAACTGTATTAAACTTTACGAGTAAGATTATAGAAAATTATGGAACAAACAAAGGATTGTAATCATTATTTGTCTATTCATGTTACTTACATTCATGTTACTTACATTCATGTTAGATTACAACTCACTTTATTTTCGTTATCGTGTGGTTTATATGAACACATAACTGGACAAAGCGTCCGGTCAATGGATGCTCTGTGTAATTCTGAAGCAAGAGAACTCGACTACTCGACACCGAAGGCAACCAGTTGTCGATCGTATATCATCGGCTATTTCCGTAACCGTTCGGGTGTTAGACATGAACGGCGACAGTTGCCACTCTACTTAAGGCGGCGCTTCCCGGATCAAAAAGATGGAGAGATATGTAATAACGAATGTTGGACCGAGCGCGCTAATATTAAAAGTGATAAAAATGAAGCGAAAATTGCGAAAATGTTTAATAAAACATGACTCGTTTAAAATCTCGTGGACGGTATCTTAAGTATCATTTAAAGAAACATTGTGAATTTTTTCACTAATATAACTTGTAAAATAATAGACTTGTTTTTAATAATTTTCGGAGCACACTTTGCGATTTTTTTTCTATCGAGTGAATTTCATATATTTTGCGTTTCGGCGTGGACCGTATCTAGATATTATCTTAAAAAATAACATATATTTTTTTAAGAGCTTAAAAACTTCAAATGTTGAAGGGAGATATGTAGCGGCGGCTTAATCTGTTGACACACAATGTTGATTTCATTTGCCTATAAATTATCTCACTTCTCTAAAGTACGAATGGAAAGATAGTTGTGTTGAGATTTATTAGAATAGCAGTTATTTCTTGCAAATTCATTATCATTGAACAATTGAAAGTTAAGGAAGAAACGTGGCATGTTTTCAATTTATAAATTATCTATTTGAATTTCACTTTCGTTTTCTTGAATGAGCGCCGCGGAATTTTGGAAATAGAAATAACCCACTTCCTGACATCCAATCGAGCTGAAACTCGGTAGATAGACTTGGTATCGATGAGAATGCATTCTATCAACTTTTGGTGGCAATCACTTACAAACACACGGATATATACTTTTTTTCTGAAATTAAAATAAATAAAAGCACTTTTCTAAATCACTTGACATACGAAATAAATCTCGGTTTTAATGTTATTTTTAAATATAGCATGGTCGGTAGAGCGCTTCCAATCCGATTTCGATCACTAGGAAGGAAAGTTAAGGTATCAGTCAAATCAATTTTATATTTTTTTAAAAGTTTTAAAAGACATTTGAAAATATATGTAATGTAGTAAAAAACAAATGTTTTTTTACGGTTTGATTTTTTTTAGACCGTTACATCTAAATGTTAATATGCTTTCTATCCAACCACCCAACCATCACACCTTCTCACCACAAGTATAGATAGAGAAGATATAAGATAGAAGAGAAGACAGGCAAAGGAGAATGAAAAAATATATTTTGGAAAAAAGTTTTTTTTTTATCAATGCAGCACTAGTACAATTTGGGAGGCGGAAATGGGTACCGCACCCGGGAACCTTTATTGGATAACCAACACCTCTGCCGTAGGTCACCCAAGTGGTTCGCTACGTTTGGTGATTTCGCAGGGGTGCCCGAGTTCATGGCGTGATGTTTGTCTAGATCTTGGAGGCGGATGGCCAGGACACACTGAACCCCAGTTTCCTACCCACCCATTAAACCCTTTTCCTTCCCAGAACTCTCCTTCCCTTCCCTTCCTTTAAAAAACCCTCCAAACAGCATCCCCAAAGGTGACATAGGCCCTGAGGAAAATTATTTTCCTCAGGGCCTATGTCACGTGTGGAGCTCATGTAAAAAAAATTAAAAAACTAGCAGATAACCCAAAAAACGACATATTGAAGAAGCAAGAGCTAGGTGCACGTCTATCGTAGCATTATCTAATGTACTCACAAAATTATTAATTCATTCATGATCATGATAGGAATCGATCTAATATGGCAATTATCTTGAAAAACCTTCAATTCCTTTTCAAACATAAATCAGCAAATCTATCGTTTATGTTACTTCCTGTCCCAATCCCCCATCTACCATAGTCGCCCCATCCGCTCCCCCATCCGACAGGAGTCTGTCCCGTCCCGGCAACACGTGCACAATCCCACTTCCACGGGCCCGGCGGCGGCACACACACAGCCACGTGTATGGCGGCGGGCTGTGGGCGCTAGGCGGCAGAGGGAAGGGGGGGGTCGCACCCCGAGATGGAATACTTATATTGGGGAGGGTGTTAACTTTTGAGGAATATAATATGCAAAGTTAGAATTGACTTGTTTTGTGATTTTTAGTGTTTCGATTCTTTACTAGTAATAATATTGTTTAAAAATATATTACTCCCGAAGAAGACATTTTTAATTTTTTTTTTTAATATGAATACCGCACAATAGTCCAAACTGCTCCCGTCTGGATCCAGTGAGACTATGGCATCCCGAATTGGGGTATGTTGTGAGGCTGAAGGTAGTGGGAAGGGGAAGGAGATGGGGAAGAGGAAGGTGGGAAGTACCTGGCTATTCAGATCTGGTCACCAAACATGGTTAAAGTCATTTCAAGCAACGTTTCAATTCTGAATGGTGGTCTTACACCAGGGCGATACTGAGAGTATCTTCCACTCTGGAACGTGCCGCAAACATACTATATATTATTTTTAATATAAATTAATAAAATAAAATTTATTTGTCTCGCCGGAATTCTATCCCGCGACCTTCGGAATGCGAGTCAAGAGCCTTACCGCTGGACTACGCGGCCGTCTAGTGAATGATCACGATCAAACGAATCAGATACTTGAGTCTATGTCAAGAGTCATAATTATAGAAAAGTGTGCCTGAGACGATGTATGATTGTGAATGAAGCAAGGAATGTGTGCCAAGACCGAGTTGTTTGGTGGTCCGTGCTCTTTGACTACCTCTTTGGGGAAATGGCGTGATGGTTAGTTAGTTAGTTATTATATATCTACATATGTATCTTCTTTTTTTTTTACATGAGCTCCACACAGGAGGCCCTGACGAAAATAATTTCCCTCAGGGCCTATATCATCTACGTGCTGAAATGGTCGTAACGCATGATTTACCTACCTGATAAAAAAACATAAAGAACTTTTAAAACTAGTTTTTTTTTATACAGTTGGAATCTCTTTCTAAACAGTTTTCTACCATAACAAATAAATTTCGTAACTGTCAAACTACTGCTTTATCTGGATTCTTTGTAAAATTCAGGCAATATCTACTTGCGATGAGCTAGCTGCGAATATCTCAATTTTGTACAAAATGTCGACAGAATTAGTTCGCGCTTCGAGTCGTTATTCCAGCTCAACTTTTCTCTACCTAGTTTGCTAGCGAGTGGAACGTTTTATGTGTCATCATCACAATCGCACTCGCCGATTAGACTGCTTTTAAATTTGCTGACTAGTAGCTTGTAAACTCGCTCAATGTAATCGAGGCTTAACTGTGCCAAAAACCTCAATACTAATAGCCCTGATGATGGACACTGTAACGCTGTCCGAAACGTTGGCTAAAGAAGGAGATAGCGAAACACGGCATAACACCCCAAAAACAATAACAAAAATACTTTTTGGCCGTGAAAACCTTAAAACATACCTATCAGGATAACGATTTAAACCACAGACCACGAAAAACACCCACCGTAAAAAAGATATTTTTTTTAAATAATCAAATTATCGTGCAGCACATCCATTCAAAATATGGTGTTGCAAGCATTTTTCTACGGTTGAGGGAATGATTCCTTAATATTCAATATTACATATGCGCAACTGGGTCTGGGTGTTGTAATATCAGTTATCTAGTATGGTGAACCTAACATATCAGACTTTACTTTTTTTGTACCTAACCTAACCTAACCTAACCTAAACTAACATATCAGATTTTACATTTTTAAATACAAATAATTGTATATACAAAATATAGTGGTGAATTTAAGTATAAATATTGTATTTCTTAGTCCTCCTCACTAGGAGGTCCTGTGCCGAGGTGAACTAAAGTTATTTAAATGTAGTTTATTCGTCTTCTATGTCGTTTAAGTGTCATCATTACGGTTTTTTTTTACCTCTTTCAGCCAAAATTTTATTCTTGATTTGTATGCATTAGATTTTTTTATTAGTTTTATGTCTTGGGGAAGGATGTTATGGAGTTTTGTTACAAATTATGTGTAGTTTCATTGTCCGAATGTGGTTTTGTAACTTGGAATATTTTTTATATCATTATTATTCTAGTGCTATGCATGCACGGTCTAGTAAAGGATTCAGTATTTTTGAAAAGCTTCAATAATATATTTTTGACATATATTTGTTGTACATTTGGTACGTCAAAGCTATTGAAAATTTCAATTGAAGGCGTGCTAATGGGTTGTGTATGTACTTATGTGAAGCAGATCCCCATCATATGATTCCATATTCAATTCTAGAATGACATGGTCTACTACATCGCGTAGTAGACATACCCTTCGTAATCCATCGCAAGGAATATTGATTAACAAATAGAAAATAAAATATTTTGTTTTACACTGCGCCCCTGGTTGCGCGCCCTTTGCTAGTTTGGTAGCTTCCACCCCCGCATTCCAGTCGAGATTTTTTGCTCCCTCATCACACGATGCTTATAATGGCTGCCTAGATCCCACTGCGCCTTTCCCGCTCCAGCCACTGCCGCTGCACGTTGGGTTAGGTTAGGTTGGGTTAAGTCACCCATTAGGGAAAGGATGAGTTTTTTTATTATTCAAAGAAGACGTCTTTGTGAATTCTGGGCTTGATTTATTAAAGTAAAAGTTTTGTGGATTTTATATTGTACACCTTAATTTTGTAGGTAGTTGCTAATCATTATGTTGCACAAAATAGCTTTAGATATGATTAGTGTCCATATCTGATTATTTCTAGTAACTTTATAGCCTTCCTTTCGCCCATCTCCTTCTTCATCGTACTTTTTTCACCCTTACAAAAATCCTCATTTGACTCCGTTCAAAATATCTACATAAATAGGAACCATACGAATTTTCCACCAAAATTCCACTAAAATAAACAATGAAACATTTTAATATAATAGTATCAAATCATTGAATCATCTCTGCCCCATAATAATAATATTTGGATGACTTGTACAGCGCCGTTTTTGTGAAAAATCACCTGCATCTGCAATCTAACTACAAACCAGACAAACCATTACAACAACTTATGGCTAAAAATTGCATCCACCGGTTCATCGATCACGGATACGAAACTATATGTACAATGAATTGACCGATAAACGCGATGCTTCTGTAAAAATGTACTGTACAGGCAGAAAATATATACAGGACCATACTTACCTGGGGAGGTCACTAGAGGAGATTAACAGGTAAAACGTATATAAAATTGGAATGCTGTAAAGGATGCTATATGTAATTGTGTTACAATTACACAATTACACATCTGCCCTGATGATGGACACTGTAACGCTGTCCGAAACGTTGGCTAAAGAAGGAGGTAGCGCGACACCGATAACACCCCAAATACAAATAACGAAAAAAATAATGTTTCCTGAAATCTCCTATTTTTGTGTATCTATATTATAACTATTTATTTTAACAAACAAATCTTTCAGAAAACTTCACAATTTTTTGAAAATTTCCTTAATGTCAGTATTTAATTTATTTTTAATTTTTCAGAAAAAATGCACGTCATAAAAGACACAGATCGAAAGAAAAAAAAACAGAGGAAAATGGCATAAATATTTAACTCGCTTTTGGGTTTATTGAAGTGGATCTAAAGCGGATCCCTGGGGTACCCCCGAAGAAAGTGTTAATAATAACAATACTAATAATTTGATAATTTGTAGAGCGCTGTTTTTGTGAAAAATCACCCAAGGGCGCTGTATAACTTATTAAGAATTCCTAGGTTCTATCTAATTTAACTATTTACAAACAGATACATAAACATACTTACCTGGCAGGCCACTTCCGAAAAACACACGTTGATTAGAAAGTTAATGCTTGCAGAAGATATGGTCTAGCATGCGGAGGGCATTATATTTAAAACACTGGACATTGCATGATTTTACATTAAAATATTAGTTGCAAAAGTAAAGTTGATATTTATTTAGGACTGGAGAATCTTCATGAAATGACCTTTACTTAACCCTTTTTTTATTTATTACTGATTGCGAAGTTAGAGATTTTATTTCCAACCTTCACGGCTTGTAAGCGATTGGATATATATGACGCCAGCCAATTTTTAATGTCGGAACCCAAACCAAATGTTTCCTCTAATCTCTTAATGATTAGTGTAAGAAACACAAAAGAGTTCATAATATAAAATATGGCATCAGAGTGTAAAGCAATCAGTAGCTATGTAAATTGTTAATTAGTAATGATTTGTGAACACCTCACTAGGAGATATTCTCATGCTGTTTCTCACTTTGCTGAGGTGTTCGCATGTTTTAGTAGGTATTTTAGTAGGTATTCGCATTGTATTAGGTTAACAGCAGTTAAAGCACTTCATAATAGTATATGGATATAGTAGCAATGTGTAGTTTCGATGCGCATTGTAAAACGACCAAACATCGTGATATATTTTTCAAGAACGGCGCAAGATCACTAAAATCTTTCAACACCTTACAAAATTTGTAAATACATAAATGTGTAATATATAGCCATCATAATTTATTTCATGCTTTAAATTGCCTCATGTTAGCTAAGCTCCGCACCTACTTATACCATGAAACATCAAAGGCGTAATCCATAATAAATTATATTTAGTTCCTGCATAATATCCGCAAGGGGTGCAGGGGTGCTAGGGGTGTGAGGGCTGCTAGGGTAGTAGGGTGCTGTGGCTACTCGGGTAACAAGTGAACGACAAGTGTTCTCTCACATCCCTTCCATTTGGGGAGGTTATTGACAGAGGAGGGAAGTTAGGGTAGTTTAGGATAAGGAAGAAGAACAAAGGGGACTCGGAACAGGTTTCGCGCCAATGGCCGACCCAAAGGCGTAATATTGGCCCTAAATGAGTCAATCCCTAGAACTGGGAAGCGCCAGGAATTAGGACGGAACAATATTTAAGTTCCGAGAAGATCATGGGTAATAATTGTTTATGCACAATGAAGACGACTTAAAAGAAAAACCTGCTGTTGTATAAGTTAAAATCCTTTTTGATACGGTTGATGTAAACGGAAACTAAAGGCTTTTACAACAATGGGATCCAAATATAACTCATTTTTTTACCCAGTTCAGCTGAAATAATAATATCAAGGGTAAGTAGCTACTTTACAGATATTGATATTAACTTTGAACTGTACTGAAATTGCTTATCTTAACAAATAAAACTACTACTGGTCAAAAAAGAGACAAATTTGATATATATATACATATCGACCATTTGTGCTGAATTCGCGTATACAAAGCGATGCACCCTTCAATAAAATGCAAGTTAATTCAATAAAAATAATATATAATATATTTGCGGTACGTTCCTGATGGAAGATACTCTCAGTATCGTCCTGGTGTTAGATCACCATTCAGAATTGAAACATGACTTGAAATGGCTTTAGCCGTATCTGGTGACCGTATCTGAATAGTCCCACCTTCCCCATCTCCTTCCCCTCTCCACTAAATTTAGCCTCGCAACATACCCCAATTGGGAATTCCATGGTTCACACGCGGTAGAAGTGAAACCTTCAAAAAACTAAACTAGACAAGAATGAGGAGGTTACTGCACAAAGAGGAGACCGATTATTCTATCTTATTCTTTCTCAAACTAAATCCTATAGATGTTTGTGTTTGTCTCTTTTTGGTGTTCTTTTTTGTTCGAGTTTCAAATCACAACGGTGCTAAAGAAGTATTTATTCACTTAAAAAAAAACGAGCACTGAGTAATGTTATATGGAAACAAATAAAAATTAAAAGGGGATTCACTCATGAAAAAGGACGCATCTGTGTTGTACGTAGTGATGCATAATTCTTATTTATCTGGGGTAGTTTTTTGTCCTCCGTCGCTGGGGGGATTTGTTATTATGTTTCAAGGTTACTGTCCCCCGCTGAGTTCACTGCCAGTGTACTCCTTTGCCTGTTCAGGGAGGGGCAGGGGCGAGAAGGGTGTTGCAGGGGGACGCCCGTGTAATACGGCCTTTATGATATACGTCCATCATACATCAGGCCATCTGGCCAAAAGTTATTATTGCAAGTGTAGCGTATTGTGATCTAAATTATTTTACGCATTGTCTGACGCAAAAAGAACCATGAATGAGGTTTAATTATTTTGTCTGATAATGGCTTTAGAGCATGTTATTCTGTCAAAAGGCAGGAACATCACACTAAAAACATCCATACAAAAATATAATTAAAAATATTATATAAAATAAACGTACATATAATAAACATCAGCATGCGATTCCAGAGGGTAGACGTCCAGTGGGCCGCCCCAGACACAGCTGGTCGAGGTAACTCCAGAAACTGTGTGAGGAGAGGATGGGACTGCCATGGACGGAGGCCGAACAGTCAGCTCAAGACAGGGACGTATGGAGGAGCCTTGTCGATGCAATGGGTGCCCGACCCGAATAGGATAAGGGGTCGAAGATGATGATGATAATAAACATAATTTGTAAAAAGAATTCATATCAAGGAATAGGAAAGGAGTGTAAAGAGAATATATTACGCAAATGTGAATGGTAGACGAAGTCGGAGACGCCCGAGTAAGACATGGCACGACCAAGTGAATCAGATACTTGAATCGGGCGATGTCAAGAGTCAGAATAATAGAAGAGCATGTATGAGACGATGTATGAAAGTGAACGAGGCAAGGAGTGTGTGCCAAGATCGAGTAGTTTGGCGGTCCGTCTTCTCTGCCTGCCCCTGCGGGGAAACAGCGTGATTGTTAATTAGTTAGTTAGATTTCATATCTAATAGTTAGTGGCTAACAGTTAGTAGTTCATATCTAATAGTTAGTGGTCTTGCGGTTGGTTCCCACCCAGGCGTTATTTATAGGGTATTTTCACATTTTTTTTAATCCCTGAAATGATTAAGAAAAAAGTGACCATAGAGAAGGTTTTTTTGTGTTGTTGAATAAATTTTCTACAGCGATTTAAAATGTGTCGTTGGTGACACCCGTCTTAACAGCCAGTGGCGATTTCTATGTCGTAGCCAAATTTAAGCAATCCAATGATTGAGTAAACCGGAAGGTTCGTAGGTTTTTAGGACAAGTTTTCGGCCCCTAAAATATTGCGTACTTACACATGTGAGAATAAAAATATATCACCACACGAGAGAGACAAGGGTCCAATATCTTAACGGAAAACACTGATGTTGCTGAGTGATTATTTTTTTAAATGAAAACGGTAAAACAATCTCTAATGGCGAGCTATTTCCTTGTTATGTTTTGTTTTAAGTTTTGTTGGTATTACGTGTTTTGCGTTCTGAACAAAATATTTTTTGCAGTAACTCCCCTGATTCTTTTTACCGATTTGAACGAACAGAGATTTTGTTACGCAGTAGCGTTGCAACCTGTTTGGCGGTATTAAATTTCAAGCCAAAGGGGGGCGGAAATTGAACAACTTCCCCTAGTACCGAGTGCCGACCCATAATGGAGCAGTGCTGACCCTATTTTTTGAAATACGATGACATGGTGACCATCCATCAACTGCGAATTTGGGAAACAATAACTCTCGTGGAATTATTTTTGAAACACACTTTAAAATCTAAATACACACCGACTTATAGAAGAGATTAATAAGTTGTTTAAAAAAAATACAATGAATAAATTTCTCCACATATTGGTCAAATGCATTGTACACAAAGGTTTGTATTAGTGATCGACGAACCGGTGGAAATAATCTGTTAAGCCTTTATTACATTGAGCGAGTTTACAAGCTACTAGCCGGCGAATTCACTATCTGCTAGTAAACTTGTTTAGTTAAAATCTGCTAGTAAGCTAGTTTATATGATTACACTGAACTAGTTTACTAGCAGATTGTGAATTCGCCGGCTTGTAGCTTGTAATCTCGCTCAGTTTATCTAATCTGTAGTTTATAGTACGAAATAGCATTGTTAAAATACATCATAAATTTTTACAGCCCCCTTGAGGTGATTTTTCACAAAAACGGCCTTTACAAATCATCCAAATATTTTTATTATTATATCAGCATTGAATATTTTTATAAGGAGTACTTTTCTAATGTAAAATTACCTAACCTAATTAACTAATCATAAAACGAAATAATTTATGTATTCTTTAGCACTAGCCAGTAAAGCCCCTTTCTCTAGGATATTTTGTCGTCAATAAGGAAAACATTGATGCTAGAATAATTTTTCTGAATAGCATCTGACAAATCGCTCAGAGATGCTGTATACTAGCCACTAAAATAAAATCTTCACTGGCTCAAATGTCCCGAACGAATCCAGTTCAAGCTCTGCTGAATGGTATTCAAGTCCCTTGACGGAATGGCTCCGGCATACTTATCGGAATTATGTATTCCGGAAAATTCCAATTCTCGACAGTCAACCCTGAGGTCGGCAGCGTCATCAGCTATCGGAAGGTTAAAGGAACCAAAGCGTACACCACATACTTAGTTCGGTGAGCGCGCTTTCGGAGTGTCAGGACCTAAAACCTGGAATGGACACGACTTAAGAATGATCACAAATGCAGCGGAATTTAGAACTAAACTTAAAACCCACCCTCACCTCACCTTCAATGCCCGCGACATTGTAAATAATTCATTTGTAAAAATTAAAAAAAAAAAAAAGGTAGTAAAAGTCATTTCATGTTCATTCTCCAGCCCTAAAGAGTTCTAAATTCTCCAGTCTTCTCAAAATAAATATCAATTCTACTCTTGCCACTAATCTTTTAATAAATATAATACCAACCGTGATGGTGGTAGCAAATAATGTAAAATCATGCCATGTCAATTTTTTTTTAATATAATGCCCTCAACGTGCAAAGCCGTATCTTCTGCAAGCATTAACTTTCTAATTAAAGTGTGTTTTTCGGAAGTGACCTGCCAGGTAAGTATGTTTCTGTATCTGTTTGTAAATAGTTAAATTAGATAGAACCTAGGAATTATTAACAAGCTGTACAGCGCCATTGAGGTGATGTTTCACATAAACGGCGCTCTACAAAATATCCAATCATTATTATTACTATCACTAGCCACCAATTGGTCTGCTGATCTCTTGCAAACAGCACCGACATCATCAGGAGCCCCCTTACCGTGTCCAGCTTCGTGGTAATTTCAAGTAAAATGCATAAGGGTTGGATAGAATTCTGTAAGAAAGTAAAACTTGTTTTTGTTGCGATATTGTGTTACGGATCCAAAAATGGAGGATCTCTACTTCGAGTGGCAAGCTGTTCAAAATTGGCCGAAAGCGTGCTCATATAGCTGTAGGCGAATGTAACAAAGAAGAAAGTGACAGAAGCGTAGATAAATTGCCACGGCAAAGGTATTTTAAGAGTTTCCCATTTTAAGAGAATCAATGGTTACCGCACAAAAATATTTACAATAAAAAACTTTTAAGGAGTAGTACTGTTACCATTGGACGATACGAACCCGGCACCCATCTGTGTAAAAAAGGGTGTTTGGAATGTCAAGTGTGCGCACTGGGGAGGGGAAGGGGATGCTTCCTCCTCTGCCTCTCCCGCCGGGGAGCGACTGTCACATGTGCGCGCGCACTCATTAATATGCAAACTTAATAAACCCTAAAAGCTTTTCGCCATTAAAAATTGCATGACGCGTGCACCTGTCACATCTCAAAACTTGCATAATTTAGAAATTTGATTTATGGAGGGGGGGTATTTTATACATTTAAAATGAGTATTCCTTAATTTGGATACTTTCAAAGGATTCCTACACGAGTACGAGTGATTGTAGAATGTATGACTAAGATTGGAGAAGAAATCGGAGACATCAAAGATATGACATGATGAAAGAATCATTTACTTGAGTCGGGTCATGTCAAGGTCAAGATTTGGAAGAGAATGGAGATATAACCCAATATTTATTAATATGAAAAGCACTAAGTGCGTGAGACGTTGCATCCTCTCTGCCTACCCGTGCGTAAAAATGTTGTGATGGTTAGCAAACGTTCTACCAACATATAGTTATAAAATGAGTTCTTCTTTTAAGAGAAATCTTTTTGACATTTTCCGTGCACCTCTTCGTGAAGTTACTTTTAACATGAAAGGATATTGCATAAAAATGATTAAATAATTTCAGGTTATTGTAAAACACGGGAAAACGTCAATTGGATAATTCCAGGACTCACATAGGTATGTGTTTTGTTTACAAAAACGAGTGTTGCAGGTAGGAGTTAGAAATGTGATAATTAATTAAATGAAGACAATATTAGCGAAACTCAATCGAAAATATGGAAACAGAAAAATCAGAAAAGATATTTGCACCTCTGGGACTCGAAACCAGGACCTTTCATTTTCCGGGCAAATGCGCTAACGGTAAGCGAAAAGTCCTGGGTTCGAGTCCAGAGGTGCAAATATCTTTTTATGATTTTTCTGTTTCCAGATTTTCGATTGTCTTCATTTAATTAAATATTACAATTTGAGGTTTTACTCCTAAAGTTTAAAAAAAAAAGTGATAATTCTTTCACCAACGCCCCGGAAGGCTATTCCTAATAAGACCAAATAAGAATTCCAAATAAGACCAACGTTAAACGTCGTAAAATAACATCTAAGCCCTTTTAAATAAGAATAATAATTATTTATTCGCAAATTAACGAAATTCTCAAAATGACTGAGCGATTGGTTCGGGAGTGGGCTTAAGCCATTCCGGGGGCGGATTATGGGAGGAGAATGGGGGTGACAAATGGGGGGGTGATGTAGACTGGTAAACAAGGGATACGCGAACACGCCAAGGCCTACAATACTTCCGGGTTACCCCACTATAATATTCCCTACACAAATAAAATTAAATGTAAACTCTTTGTGAGTTTGGGGTGAAAAATAATTGTTGAATATTTTGGTCTAAGGTCGCATCGGTTGAAAGAAAGAATTTTCCGGCGTCACAAAACAAGGAATATCAGAAAATTTGAAATTTTCAACTAACTTCGTTCACAGCTTTGCATTGAAAGAGTTCAGGCCTCATAGCACAGTTGATCGATAAGGATTGATAGGATAACTTTCATTAACTTCTCATGGTTCTCTTGCATAATTGCAGATCGCTAACGAATAAGTAACAGTTCACAATGACTGAGTGTTCTTAGTATATTCGACGTCAACTGTTTTTATACGTTAGCAGTCGTCCTAGAGAACGATGAAAAGTTACCGAAAGTTATCATTTCTTATCGATCGACCGTGCTAGTGTTGTTCTTTTGTATATACGAGTATTATTATCTCCACACAAGAGGCGCTCAGAGAAATAATTTCTCTAATGGCCTACGTCATCTTTGGGGATACCGTGTGTAGGATGTTTTGAGAGAAGGAAAAGTGAACCGGAGATACCCAAGTTTTAGGAGGGGAGAAATAGAGAGAGTTTCCTGGGTTCGCTCGAACTTCTTTTTATATAAAAAAATTAATTCAAATTCTTGAATAAATTTTATGGAGATTTTTTTAAAACAAATCCATAAAATTAAGTACTTTGCTTAAAATTGTCATCATGAAAATTAATAAATATCTTTCAAGTGTAGATCGCATACGAAGAAGAAGAAATGAAAGGAGAATATACAGGGATGAAAGAGAATCCCGGCAAGCGAATTAAGGAAGTTGGGGACCCCGAGGAAGACATGGCATGACCAAGAGAATCAGATTTCTGTTTGAGTCGGATAATATCAAACGTCCATATCTGTAAATAGAGAACATATGAGAGTAAGAAGGAATGTGGATGATCAAAGAATATATGCTACGACCAAAAAGTCTCCCATTGATCAACGAAGATTAGAGGCTTTAAACTGCGCCCCTAAGGTTATTTTTCCAAAAAATAATACTAATTAAATTAGCGTTGAGTGCAGCATCACCTGACGGCCTCTGTGGTCGAGGGGCAAACCTCTCGACTAGCAATCCGGACGACGCGAGTTTAGATTTTGACGTGCGCAAATAAATTTATTTGCTTCTTTTGTGTTATTTTACAATTTATTCATTTCAAATAATATTTTGCAAGTTTGTAGTACGCTCCAGGGTGGAAGATATTCTAAGCATCATCCTGATGTAAGACCGCCATTCGGAATTAAAACGTTGCTTGGAATGGCTTTAGCCGTGTTTGGTGACAAGATCTGAGTAGCCAGGTACTTCCCCACCTTTCTCTCCCCCAGCGCACCCCAATTGGGATTGCCATAGTTTCACTGGCTCCATCGGGAGTAGAAAAAAATCATTATTTTGTGGCATTGAAAATTATTGCTTTTTGATCACATTACCTTTGACTAATTTAAATAACGCCGTACTTATAAAAAAAAATACATTATAATCTCTTAGTAAGAAGTCGAATGAAGAAGAAGAATGAAAAATTATTAGAAAGATCGTCAAAGCACTATTTTTTTAAGAATAGCTTAATAATAATAATAACTCTTTATTCCAGGATGTGTGGAGGATAGTGCAATCCCACACGTCCCATATAGATATATATTTATATATTTACACAATAAAGAAAAGAACATAAATAGAAAAAATAAAGAATTAATAATAACAAAAATAAATAATCCATAATTATGCAGGGCGTGGTCTTGAGTGAGCTCGGGCCCAACGCTCATTCAGGAGTGGCGCTTGGCGCTGGAAGGCTGCGACCACCACCGTGTTGTCGGAGGCCATTAGCAGCATCCTGGCTCCAGTGACCCGGTGTCTCATCAGGCTGGCGAATCCATGGAGTCCTAATTCCGTAAACATTGTTGATGCGCTGATGTTCCTTCTGTATCCAAATATGATTCTGCATGCATCATTATCATTATATTGAATCCGGAGACGTTCCATCGAGCTTGCTCGGTATTGACACCATGTTTCATACGTATACAATATTAAATTTCAACGTAAAATGTATTTATACTTGTTTCTCAAAATGAATGTATGTTACAATATGAATGTGTAAGTCCGAGAATTATGTGGATCCGTTTCAAAATTGGTTTGACAAGGGTGTTTCTTGTTATTTGCTACGCCCCTGTTAATTCTGAAAGCGACGAAGTGAAAGATGATTTTTGGCCTGGTGTGAACGATGTAATGAGACAAAAAGATTTGAATGAAAAGATTATTATGGCGGGTGATTTGAACGGGTGGGTCGGAATTAGACGTGATGGATTTGATTCGGCCTTAGGTAAGTTCGGGGATAAAAGAACGAATGACAATGGGAACAGAATACTTGAAGTATGTTTGGAGTGGAACCTTTTTGTGTCGAATACTTTCTTCGATCATAAAGGTATCCACCAATATAAGTGGGAAAGAGGAAATGAAAGGTCAATAATTGATTTTGTAGTAATTGACTCTAGGTTGAGAGCCGTTACCGAGGACACAAGAGTGTTCAGAGGGGCTGAGGTTGAAACTGACCACTTTCTGGTGGTATCGAGAGTAAGCCTCTTTCGCGGCTGGCGCTCTAAGGTGAAAACGGTAACAACTCCAACAAGAGTCAAAATAGAAAAACTGCAAAATGGTAACATCAGAAGTGAGTATGAGAAGTGTGCAGAGATGAGATTGAATGAGAAGGAAATGGACGGTCTAAGCATAGAGGAAACATGGAACCACATAAAGGTGAGTCTGTACGAATCTGCTAAAGACGTGTGTGGGATAAGTAAGCAAGGCAGGAAGAAAGGTGACGCATGGTGGGATGATGAGATCAAAGCACTGGTCTCTGAGAAGAAGAAAGCATGGTTATGTTTGATAGCGACTGGCAGTGCTCCAAGCGAAGAGAGAGATCGAGCGAAAGAAGTGTATAAGGTATGTAAGAAAAGAGTAAGTGTTGGAGTGAAAGAACGAAAGAAACGTCTGGAAGAGGAAGAGGGAATCAAAATGACACACCACTTCCAAGAAAACATCAAGTTGTTTTGGAAGGAGGTCAAAAGGTCCCGAAGTGGTTCAGAGAACGGAAGCATGAAAGTGATAAAATCGAAAGATGGACAAATGTTGACGAATGGGGAAGAAATAAAAGAGAGATGGATGAAATATTTTGAGGAAGTCTTTGAAAGCAACCCGGGTGATAGTGAGTCCAGCGTCGAATCGGGTATGAACGATGACGGAGTGAATGTTACCAAAATCAGCATGGATGAAATAAAAAGATCAATGAAATGTATGAAGAATGGTAAGGCTGTGGGTTTCGACAATATTGCTGCCGAATACTTTAAAGGGGATAGTCCTATTATTCTTACGTGGTTGTGCAAACTTTTTAACCAGTGTTTAGAGGAGGGTTACACGCCATTAGATTGGAGAAGGGCTGTAATCATGCCATTATACAAAGGTAAAGGGTCACGTATGGAATGTGGGAATCACAGGGCTATTAGCCTGCTTAGTTCAGTCGGCAAGCTATATGGTAGAATATTGATAGAAAGGGTAAGAATGGAAACAAAGGAAAAAGTTTGGGATGTGCAAGGCGCTTTTATGAGTGGAAGGGGGTGCATGGACCAGATTTTCTCGTTGCGTATGCTCACTGAGAAGTTTCTTGCAAAAAACCAGAAACTCTTCTGTGCCTTTGTAGATTTACAAAAAGCATACGACCGAGTTGACAGGAAAAAGCTGTGGAAGGTGTTGTCCAAGTACGGAGTGAATAAGAATCTCATACAAGCAATTGCGTCTCTGTATGAGGGAAGCGTTGCATGTATTAGGGTGAACGGTGATTTTACGGGGTGGTTTGACATCACAAAAGGTGTTAAGCAAGGATGCGTAATGTCACCGTGGTTATTCAATCTATACATGGATAATTGTATGCAAGAGTTGAAAGAGATGGGATTGGGCGCGAAATTGAGTGATCTAGAAGTATGTTGCCTGTTGTATGCTGATGATGCAGTGCTGATTTCTAACAGTATGGAAGATCTACAGTCGCTCGTGTCTAGGATGAACGAAGTATGTATGAAGAATGAGTTAATGATGAATGTAAGTAAGTCTAAAGTAATGGTATTTGAAAGAGAGAGTACGAAAACAATGTGCAACATAGTTGTGAACGACGAATACTTGGAGCAGGTGGATGAGTTTGTGTATTTGGGAAGTATGTTTACGAGAGATGGGAAGACTGATAGAGATATCGAAAGAAGGGTAAATGCCGGTAACTCCATTAATGGAGGTCTGAACGCCGTTGGCAGCAACAAAAAATTGTCAAAAGAAGCGAAGCTAGCCGTCCATAATGGAGTGCTGGTACCTACCCTGATGTATGGCAGTGAGGCATGGAACTGGCAGAGAAAGGATGAAAGTAGACTGAATGCTGTAGAAATGAGATCCCTGAGACGTATGTGTGGTAAAACCATGTATGATCGTGTGAGAAATGTGGAGATCCGCAAAGAATGCAAGGCTGATGTAAGCGTAATGAATAAGATTAAGAAAGGGACGCTCAGATGGTTTGGGCATGTAGAGCGAATGAATGAGGAAAGGAGTGTAAGGAGAATATATGACGCAAATGTGAATGGTAGACGAAGTCGGGGACGCCCGAGGAAGACATGGCACGACCAAGTGAATCAGATACTTGAGTCGGGCGATGTCAAGAATCAGAATAACAGAAGAGCATGTATGAGACGATGTATGAATGTGAACGAAGCAAGGAGTGTGTGCCAAGATCGAGTTGTTTGGCGGTCCGTCCTCTCTGCCTACCCCTGCGGGGAAACGGCGTGATGGTTAGTTAGTTAGTTAGTTAGTTATATTCAATGATGATGACTTTGGCTTACGATCAGAGGCCAAGTTGTTATAATTTATGGTAACCGGATATGCCTTACCGCTTCCGGCAAAACGGCTACAAAATGACGGCACATCCGGCTATGAACATCGACTGGCAAAAAATGAGATCATATTTTCAAAGAAATATTTCATTTTCGGTATTATAAAGCGAAGTGGGTGTTATAAATCAGTGGTCCCCAACCTTTTTTATCGCCGCGGACCGGTCAGCGTTTGATAATTTTACCGCGGCCCGCTAAGGGTGGAGGGGGGGGGAGCGTTGTTGATTGTTTATGTTTTTAACCCCCGAGACAAGGAGCGGTGTTATAAGTTTGACGTGTCTGTGTGTCTGTGTGAGTGCCTGTCTGTCTGTCTGTCTGTCTGTCTGTGGCTTTTACTAATAGATTGTTTTGATATTACACGTTATTATGTCTCCTAAAATGTACAACTAGTACACATCGCCTTAAAATAAACATGATAATAAGGTGTCCTTGTTCAACAAAAGTATTTTGTTTAAAAATTTATTTACTACGTACAGTACATAGGTCTCGTATTCTTAATAAAACGATTCCACTTGCATTTGGGAAAGTAGAAAATAAGAGCGGTGACTCACGACGTTCCGTCTCACTCGAACTCTTTATATAATATGTGCGAGTGCGCAAGTTGGAAGCCCAGATGTGTTTTTACTTCGAAGATAATGTGTCGACTTGTTGACAACTAAATGATTATTATTTGTCGATAATTATTTAATTTTTTATTGGGTGTGTTCGATTTTGGGCGGGATCTTGGGCGGCCCGGTACTGTTTGATCCACGGACCGGTACAGGTCCGCGGACCGGGGGTTGGGGACCACTGTTATAAATGACTAAGCATAACCCTATTCAAAACTCGTGATCATATAACCCTAGGTTAATTAGTACATCGTCACTTGCCAACCAATTACTACAATTACTTTGGATTTCTTAGAAGTTATTCAATTACTCATATTAACAAATAGAATAAGCATGTACGTATTATTTTCATCGTGATTATTTTTGGGTTACTACACCGTGTTGCGCGTCCATCTTCTTTAGCCAACGTTTCCACGAAAACCCCATAATAATACTGATAATAAGTGGCCGTGTTGAATACAATCTAATTTTTAACCAGTCAGAGTTCAAAGGATTGTAGTTGCTACCACGAACTGTCAAATCGGAATAATCAGTATTATGGTACCCAATGACCCGTGGAAAGTTTTTAAAAAGATTTTCCATTGAAATTGTGATATTTCTTTGGACCAATGTATAATTCCTTATTTTAAACACTTAATTAAAAAATGTTATTGAATACTAATTTTGTACTTTATAATTAAATCTGCTTACAAATAATAATTTTTGGATAATTTCTATAGCGCCATTTTTGTGATAAAATCACCTCAAGGTAGGAAATTTTGGTTTTGACTTTAAATAAGAGAAAATTAGAAATATACATACTTTTTTGGGCGTGAAGTTCACTCTTCACAGAACTTAGTAACATTCTGTTGTAAGTAGGTATGCTTTGTGTTATATTATGTAAGGTAAGCATGAATATAGATTAATTTCCTTGTTCATACCAAAGCGAGTAATGTTCTGTGTGTGTATCCTTGGTGAATATTTGTTAGCAGAACACACACTCGGGAATTGTGAAAATCAATTAAGGTTTTGTCTGTCGGAAGTGGATCCACCGGAAGCGAGGCGGCCGGTCGGCTATATCCGGTGTTTTAGCTCTCCCGCCCAACCAACCCGTTCTGCTTCCGCTTCCGGGGCGGCGTGCGTCATCACGGGGCGGCGGAAGGGGGTCTCACACTCCCTGGCCTACACCCTACCTACCCCGCCTGGAGGCCTCTAACAGAGCCTTCCAGGGCCTGTGGGGGAGTAAATACCAACCCTGAAAGTGCTTGTGGGAGGAATGGACTGAGATGGCGTCATTATCTCAATAACTTGTTATGTTGTTACATGGGATGATCCACTAATAATCAAATGTTTCAATTTTAAGCTATGTTTATATACTCTCAACTAGAGAACCATTAATTGCCTTAATTAATCCAATTTTTCTGCTGGAAAATGAAGAAAAAATAATGTTGTTAGTGATTGCCAACTGCTCTAAGCAAGTGTAGGTTCTGTAACATTTAAGACGACACAATACCCTAAAATATAGTCAGAATCTTAACGACGAAGTAAAGAAGGCATGTACACAAAACGCGTCGCGCGACCCCGGTAATTAGATGGACTTACTGTCAAATGTGTCCTAGCAAACACTCTAAAATAATTTGGGAATCTTAACGACATAAATGACGAAAGCGTGTACACAAATATTCGCGCGCGACCCAGCGTATTGGACGGGCCCACGGTTGAATTTGCCCTGACAAGCCTGGCAATTTGATCTTTCCGCCGGGATTATTATGATTCATTGTCTAGAAAAATAAAATCTGGTGCTTACTGCTAAATTTATAAATGTAAAACGGGTTTTAAATTTTCAAAAACCCTTTACGTAAAATATATTAAAAAAAGCTTTTATTAATCTTAAATATAAATAATAATTCCCTGGGGATCTGTTTGAAAAAAAAAAGTTATTACAGTTACGAATTTGTCTAAATTCATTAAAATGTGAGCCTTGATTTTATTGGTATTATCAGGGTATTGTCCCGCCTCAACTCGTATGCATATTGCGAGGTTCAGGTTATTGGAAAAGGGAAGATTGTTAAGTTTCTACGTCTTCGTCTTCTTTTGATTTACTTTATAAGATTTCGCGTCCCATCTTAAATCTTTACCCTATAGCCTAACAAGGACCAATTCTTGTTGAACGCGATGTAAGAAAAGGATTACAGGTTAATTAAAACAAAGGCAAAAAATATTAAAGTCTTGGCGATTTAGTAGGCGCATACTTTCATGATTCTAAACCTAGTTAATTTCGGTTTAATGAGTTTGTTTTTTGGTTACTACTAGGTAGTAAAAAGTAAACGCGGTTATAATTTTTCTTTAGAAGTTAACAAAGAATTCAAACTTACACTCCACTGGGACAAATTAAATACTTCATTTTCAAGTTGTGATTCTACAAACATGTTTTGCTTTTTTGATACTTATGGGTCACAGAAGAAAGAATGACACAAGAATTGCCGTGTGGGCGTGTTTAATGATCCAAATGAATACAAAACATTTGAATACAAAACAAATGATCAAAATGCATACATAACAAATTCTTACATTTTCTAAATTTCAAAAAGGGGATTCCAACAATTATGTTGAACTACAACACTCTGTTAAATAATATGAATATGCTCAAATTGTCAGACAGGAGAATTTTCACTGACTTGGTATTTCTATATAAAATTCTAAATGATTTAGTTGATAGTCCGGCATTGCTTGAATTGATAAGCTTCCGGATTCCAAAACGTAATACAAGAAGTCAGGATTTATTTCAGTGCAGAAATTCTGGGACTAACTACCATGTGTATTCCTCTTTACCCAGAATACTAATGGAAGGAAACAATTACACCAAGTCCGTGGACATCTTCAGTTTAAACAAATATAAAATATTGTTACTGAAGCAGTTCAGTTATGTACAATAAATATTGTATTTATTACCATTAATATGTAAAAGCCCTGAAAAAGGGCGTTGATCAATAAATAAATAAATACTTGGCCAATCGTGCCTTAAATTTACAATACAAGACTGTATTTACGATATTCAAATGGGTCAGGCAAAACATGTTGATGTAAGTGAGACAGATCATTTTGGGGGGCGGGTATGGGTACCGCCGCCCCGAGAACCATCTATTGGATAACCAACTCCTCTGCCACAGGTCACCCTGAGTGGCTCGCTACGTTTGGTGACAAACCTCACACCATAAACCTGCCAAAGTTCTTGGGGTGAGATTTGTCAATATCTCGACGGCCGATGTGTCTGCCTACCTGCTGCGTCGCGGGCCGGATCTCGGTTCCGAGGGAGAGACTGGTTGATGAGGTATTTTGATCTCTCCGGCCAGAATCCCTCGGTATCTCGCTTTGCACCACAGTTAAAGTGATGCATAGGTACGTTCGTCATTCCTGGACACACTAACCTACCAACCCCTCATACATATTTCCTTCTCAGAACTTCCTCTTCTACCTTTCCTTAAAAAAAACCCTCAACACAGGATCCCCTAAGATGACATAGGTCCTGAGGCAAATTATAATTTTTCTCAGGACCTCCTGTGAGGAGAATGTAAAAAAAATAACGCGTACTAAATGGGTTAAATGGAACATTTGTTTAAATCGAATTTTTATGGAAGGCTTTCTAGATATCTTCTTTATTCTATGCTTATGGGTAGATAATGGCATATTATTCATCGTAGTCATCGTAGAAAGGAATTTAATTTTTATCAGGTATCAGAGTAACTCAAAATCAAAAACATTGTTTTATTCTGTTGTTCAGCAGTGGCAAAGATTTAAATATTTTGACTTATTCATCCATCACCTCAACATTGTACTAAATTTTCGAATAAAATGTAGAGATTCAATTAATAAGAATAAATGTAAGGAACAAGCATTCAAGGATACGAGATGAACCTCCCCAAGTCAGAAGATGTACCTAAATGCCTACCCGACTTCCCGCAATATAATCCAAACCCACCCCCTCAAGCACTTAATATAGGGGAGGGAAAATAAACGGCCTGCTTTCCGGGAAATTTTGAAACTATTGAAAACGATTCGATTTCATCACACGATGTATTTAAATCGACTACTGAAGTACTTTTAACAGATTGTGTTAATTCCCTAGTCTTATAATCTATGCATATCAATTTACCATTAGAACAATATAACTATTAGAATTATATTATTAAGGTAAGAGTCTCTGATTACATGCGTGTTTTGTATTAACTAATTTTTAAATGATTATTTAATCTTTCTATCATCAAAAATTGGCAGGAATAATGTGAACAACACAGAAGCATTTTTAGGCCATGATTGTTTTGTTCTACAAAGAAAATATACACAAGATGTAATGTGGCCGAAAATTATTAAGTACTAACTTTTACCCGCGGCTTCGCTCGCATGGTATTAGGGGGAAATTACTGTAGCGCTTGCACTTATCAATTATCCCCCCCTCCCCCCTCCCGCAGTACATTCATTCATTCCCGGTGCATTCAGTTTTCAAACAGCTCGCATGTCACCTAAATTTCATAATGCCAGAGCTCACCAGTAATAAAGAAAATAAAAAAAAGAATTATGCAATTTGGTGCAGTCGTTCGGAAGTTATGCGCGTACAAACGTTTCGGAGATTCATTTTTATTTACATAGATAGATATTAACTACGATTTCCCGAAAATATCTCAACATCGTTTCCACGGCTACGATTTGTTTTCTGACGTTAGTAATAACTCGCTTTTGTTAGCAACAGAAAACGTATAATAAATATAATATATTAATATTTATAATTTCATAACGCCAGAGCTTAGCATTATATATAGCCTAAATTACTCGCATATAATGTAGCTTTCTTTGGTGAAAGAATTTTTAAAATCTGTTCATTGGTTTACGCGTGAAAGCGTAACAAACAAACACACGCAGTTTCGCATTTATAATATTAATATAGATTTTACTAGTTACGTAATAATATGAATTACAAAGCGAAAATCTAACTTTAATGTAATGTTTACCAGCAGTATGTCATATCTAAAATATTCCAATATTTGATTTATAATACATAAAACCGACTTCTGAAACGTAGATTCTCAAGTTAATTAAGTTTATCTTTGTGGCTCGTAGCTTGGTTTCTGTGAAATTTCCCGAAAGAACGACCCTTTTGACCTCCAACCCTACCCTCCCCCAGCATCCCCAACCCCCGCCCTGAACCCAACCACCCACAGCCCCCGCAGCTTATTCTCTTCCCGGAAGTAACGAAGCCTCCTGGGGTAGACTGCCTCCCCGGAAAAACACACAATCCTGGCGCAACTTCCGGTTTCGCTTTGGTGGCTGTTCGGCGAAAGCCCTACTTAAGATAATATGTATAAGTGTACGCATATATAATATGTAGATATATTAATCTAAAGCGAAATGTGATTTCCTTTTTACTTCTAAGCGAGCACTTGATGGAAATTGATAAGTTTTTATACCTCAATAAATGAAACTTCAGATCTTATCAAATAAGATTTTCGAAGTGTGTTTTCTTATTTTACATTACCTTCTTATTGTTTTATCTTGGAATAAGTTTTTTCCTGCCATTCCTCGGAGAGCCCTTAAAGATAAATAATAAAGCTTTATTGAGCTAATACAGTCAAAAAATTATATTAAAAATATATGTAATATTCTGTTGAATAAATTTTCAAGTAGGTAATTTTTTTTTCAAAAGAAGCAAAATCTTTGTGACTTGACATTATTTCAACCACATGACAATACATCTGAAAAGTTTTTATAGCTGCATTGTCATGCGGTTCGAAAAATTCTTGCGAAACTGTCAAAAATTTGAGAATGACATTTTGCTAAAAAAGGATTTTTAAATCAGAATTCGATTTTCAAAACTCTTTAGATTAATGAATTAATTTGAAGTACTTACATAATAATTTGAATCGAATCAAGAATTACAGATATTTTAAATAGGTACCTATTAAGGTACCAAAATTTGATTGATTGTTTTTATAATATTTGATTGTTCTTATATAATATACAAAAATGAATATTTGTAATACATAAAATTGAAAATTTGAATTAATAAAAATTGTAATAGGTGGCACGCGAGCTGTTTGAAAATTCAATGTACTGGGACTGAATATATGGAACGCGGGAGGGGGGTTGGCGGGACGGGAGAGCGGGAGAGGTAGGTGGGAAAGCGGGGAAGGCGGGAGGGGAATGGGGACGCACGAAAAAGGACATGCAGGGAGAAACAATTTATTTCCTTGAATATGGCATTGCTTAGCATGCCGGGAACTAGCTAGTATTATAAATTGTTATAATATATGTGCTTGCTTTCAATATAATTTATTTCTACGCTTATATAACTGAGCGCAATGGTAATGAAATAATATGAATTCAATAAACTTAATAAAGTAATTATTATAAAATATGTGGTTATTGTTTATTTGTAAACTATTGTTGGTTGTGGAAGGTTAATGGGCATACCAACCTTAAGACAGGTTATTATTTTCCGATGTTATTGTCAACCTTTTATTGTTTAATTGTATTTTACATACCAGACTTAATTATGGAAACTATTTTGCTGTACATAACCTTTACTTGCCTTACCTACATTAAGAGGAACGTATGCGCGGCCCATTATGGCCAGTTTCATACAAATCTTAAATTTGGATTTAAGATTGGGCAATTATTTGTGAGTAAATAAAAAACAACAAAAAAAATAATTTTACTTTATTTAGCATAAAAATATAATGAAATAAAAAATAAAAATTCACAAAAAAAATTATTTTGATGAGTGTAAATTAAAAATACAAATCACCTATTTACGGCGGAACAAAATTTTGTCGTTTATATATTAAAATTACTACCTAACAAATTCATTTTTAACAATGTTTTATTTTATTTTTCATTGTATTTTAAAAATAAATACGGTGAAATTATTTTTTTAATGTCTTTTATTTACTCACAAATAATTATCAAAATTGCTTCTAAAATCATGAAAATTTCAAAAAAAATTTGGTATTCGATAGTATTTTTTATAGGCCTGACACTTTATTTTTTCCATACTTAAGAAAGAACGTATTAAAAAAATAATCGATTATTTCCAAGGCCAAGACGTGTTCTACTTGCAGTATTTAAATAAAGCATCTATAATATTTTTAAGCGATCAAATTTTCCAACCAAAATCACTTATTAATTTTGCATTATTTCGCATGGCTTCATCTTAAAACATTTCGTTGGGAATTATGACATCAAAAGGCTGAAACAGATATAAAACTGAAACTAAAGGAAATGGAAAACTGACCAACGTTGCATGTGGTAGTAGTCATATACATCATGACTTCATAGTTGTTTGTTGCCAAGAACAAAGAGAAATATTTATATTTATTAATAATTTTTGTGTTGCATATTGTCTGGCGCCTAATGATTCATTTCCATATTACTGAATATGAAAACCACACAACGTTAGTGCATTATTTTCTAACTGACTGATTCACGAAAAAGGAAAGAAGTAACCGGCCGCGGTTAAGAATGACGCAATCATGACATTATTTGCATTCTTCACGCGCGAATTAATGAGGTGACTCGATCGATTCATTTTCCTCACTTCCTTATAACGCCGCAATAAATAAATAATTATAATCAATATTTATCAGTTAAACTTGTGGTTGTGATTTGTGGTCATTGTTTGTAATGCTTTAATAATCAATGTAAATGCAGTGGCGTATTGGAAAACTATAAGTATACGAAATGACCAGGCCGCGCGTTGCTGTGGCTCAGAAACACAATGCCATCTACTGGATGGTTACCCAACCTAGATAACCAATTGTTCTGTCAATAAATCAACTCACACCGCCATCTGTTAGAAACTTATGGAACTTACAAATTAAAGCGTTGTTCTACAACAAACATTTAATTATCATTAAATTCGCAATAAATATTGAGGTCAATAAACGAGATAAAAACTTTCTTTTAAGTTGGACCAAATCACACACAGTAAGACAAATTTTATCAAAATCGGTTAAGTAGTTTCGGAGTTTGTTTCAAACAAACATCGTGACGCGAGAATTTTTTATATATAAAAAGATATAAGTCTTCGAGCTAATTCGAAAACCAGGCCCTTGCGTTTCATTGAACAATACTAAACTTACACGATGTTTCGAATATACTATGTTGATGTTCTAACTTATGGCATTACTTAACTCAAATGTATCAATCACTTGATCGTGCCGTAAATTTCTAGGACATCCCCAATTTCTAATTCCATGCACTTGCACATCACTCACTTTCTTTTGATACTCTTTTCTTCGCACTACATGCCTAATCCACGTAAGTGTTAATTTTCTTATTATTCTTACTAGCTGGTTCCCGGCAGACGTTGCAATGGCATATTCAAAGAAATAAATTGTTTCTCCCTGCATGTCCTTTCCCGTACGTCCCCGTTCCCCTCCCGCGATCCCCTTCCACCTTCCCCGCCTTCCCTCTGCCCTCTCACGCTCCGCCGTCCCGACAACCCCTCTCCCGCTTTCTATATATTCATTCCCGGTACATTCACTTTTCAAACAGCTCGCGTGCCACCTATTACAATTTTTTAATTCAAATTTTCATTCTTCATACATTACAAATATTCATTTTTGTATATTATATACGAACAATCAAATATTATAAGAACAATCAATCAAATTTGGTACCTTTGGTATCCATAAAATCCATTAACAGTTTCGCAATAATTTTTTTGATGATTGAAAAACTTTTCAGATGCTTTGTCATATTATTAAAATAATCCAAAAATCTTCGCGGGGCTTTTAAGAAGGTATTTTGAAAGTTTCAAACATTTCCTGTGCTTTATATAGCAATACACTAATCGACATATTTTGATACGCATTAGGGATACCATTTCCAGTGCATATGTTATAGTCAATCCTCGAAGCTCCGGCGCTCCTAGGTTTGACTAGTCAATCCTCAGGTCTGACTTGAGGATTGACTATAACACATACACAACGAATTTTGAAATAAATGTGTTTACTGTTGGCTGGTACAATAAATAAATCAAGTTTTCCCATCAAATCAAGGTGGCCAGTGAGCCACTGAAAAACATGCATTGAAGTAAAATAGAAAGGAAGAAACATGGAACATTTTTCTTGTGCCATTCCTCTGATAAAATACGAATAACATAATTGCGGCATATTTATAAACGATAAATTTGAAACTTTGGTTTTGTCAAAACTCCATCCACCGTTGGTTATTTATTTATTTTTTTATATTCTAAATTTGTTCTGCTATCTTCCTGGCAAGCTTTCCATTGATACTCGTTGCATCCTCAAGTGACCAACTTAGGTACAGTCAAGTTAGCCCCTCGGAAGCTAGGCGTACTTTAATTACAGTCCGCCGCAAACTGTATACAAGAGTTGAACCAGTACAAATTGTTAAGTGTGCCCTACTGCTGGAGTTTGGTAGTCATCTCTAGTCTGAAAACTAACTTTTTATGTACTTCACATTATCTATGTATAGATAATGCGAAGTACATAAAAAACCCTCAAACCGATTTGAAAGCAAGTAATCTTCCAACACAGACGACCGGTGGTAACGTTTTCTTTTCTTTTTTTATATGAATACCGCACAAGAGTTCCAACTGCTTCCTGTATGGAGCCAATGAGACTATGGCATCCCCAATGTATGTTGTGAGGCTGAAAGTAGTGGGGAGGGGGAGGAGATGGGAAAGAGGAAAGTAGGGAAGTACCTAGCTATTCAGATCTGGTCACCAAATACGGCTAAAGCCATTTCAAGCAACGTTTCAATGCAAGAGTATCTTCCATTCTGGAATGTGCCGCAAATAGATAATGCATATTATTTTTTAAATGATTTAATTGTGACAAAACACAAATTTATCAAATCAAATTTATTTGCCACGCCGGGTTTAGATCCCGTGATCTTCGGATTGCGAGGCAACAGCCTTACGGCTAGACCACGCCGGCCGTCATGTTAGTTTATTTTATCGGTATTTCAACTATCGATTATTTGATCGATATTTATCGTATGGTAAATATCTACTATGATTTACCTACCTACCATGACAGTTGATCCGGCGACAATTGGCCCGCTGACAGTTGGCCCACTAGTTGGCAGTTGATCCGCCGAAGGGTTGACCCGCCGGAAGTTGATCCTTCTGCCAATTAATCCCTAGGACAGTTGATCCCCTAAAAGATTATTTCTTCGTGTAAGTACGCAAAGAGGAAATACGGCCGTACAATCAAAGTCGATGTACTTATATCTGCAGGCGTCTTGAGTGAAAATTCGCTAAACAAATATTTTTACTAACAAATACTTCCGACACCCCGAAGGAGTATACGGTGACGCTATACGGCCGAATAACAAAATGCGACATACTTATATGTATACTGTCGGCCTAGCAAAAAACCGCTAAAAGTTCCCACATGCATTTAAAATAACTTATTATTGTAATGCTATTCGACCTTATAGCGTCACCGAATGCTCCTTCGGAAAGTCGGAATTATTGTTAGTAAAAATATTTTTATAGCGGATTTTCACTCAAGATTGCAGATATAAATGTATCGACCCCGGCCGTATATCCTCTTTGTACTTACTTGAAGAAATAATCTTTTAGGGGATCAACTGTCCGAGGGATCACTTGGCAGACGGATCAACTGTCCGGGGAATCAACTGTCGGCCGGCCAATTGTCGCCGGATCAATTCATCAATCTCCATAACTTATACCACCATCATTGTTTTCTCCAGTGCCAATCTTGCAGTGAAAAACTATTATTGATTAAATAATTTATACATATTTTACATACATCATAAAATATTACAACCGTCGGTTTTCCAATTAAAATAAAATATAATGAAAACCGGTCATTCTTACGAATCCTATTTTTGTTCAAAAGCTCGGCTGCGGATCGATTTGTCGGATTAAAGATAAATGTTTACCCTTTCAGACTTTAATTCTGGTTTGAAGTTATTTTTCCTAACTTCCTTCTTTTTAATCCATCCGTTAGAGTGTGTGCAATTTCTGCATTCAAAAGTAGACAATTACGACAATTATATTATATTGATATAATATGTAAATTCAATGACGCAATTCGCTTTCATAAAATAATATGCCAACTTCAAAGGTTAAATGACAACAGAGATTGCCTTCTTAAACATGCGACATCAGTGAGACGGGGAGACCCTATATCCGGGATCGCTGGGGGCAGGAGAACCCGGAAGTTCGCTAACCCGCCCTAAGGCGGAAACTCACCCCCTCTTTGTGTACTAAACCCGTGTAGCTCCATAGGTACATTACCATACCAAAAGAATAATATGCAAAATGGCACACCTAATAAAAAAATACTTCTAGGTGTTTTGTGGGTGGCTAGAAATCTCTCTAAAATGATGATGCCCTTTTGAAGTGGTTTTCAATGCTGAGGAATGTTTTTTACTTTTGGGGATAAAATTTATTCCAGGGATAGGCTTCTACGAACCGGCCCATTTACTGCTTGCGGAAGTAAGAGCTTTTTATTCTGTTTTCATTGACAGGGATGAAAAGATTTCTCTCGGAGGAAATTTGGAAGATTTTCTTATCATATGGAAACATGGTTTCGTAGACAAAGAAAATCTAACGTCGTACTTTGTATCTTCTAGTATTTAAACATTTGATTTTATTATTGCAAAACATAAGTATTGTAACAAAACCATTTTATCAATTCGAGCGTATATTGAGAGTCATTCAATCTCGAATACCTTCCCATTCCCGCGATAGATACAATTGGTTAGAATCTACACCCCGCCGCTCAGATGTCACTGCTGCGATGACCGATATAAGGTATCTCGAGAAAGTTAAGTTGCCTTCCGGTTCCACCCTCGCATCTTGAAGGAAAAATCTCCGGCAGGTCTGAAATACGTTCAGCTAACCCGGAGCGAACACTTGTAAACTTTTTGTTGAAAGGTTTAACTAGCGATTGAGGGAACAATTAGTTTCCTTTAGGTTAAGTATCCGTTAAGTTATTGATATAGTTTTGTACTATTTTATTATTATTGAACTATATCTTACTTGCAAATTGATTGTACCTACTTTAAATAAAGACTAATTGTGTTAACGTAAATAATTATACAATCGTCGTTACAGTGTGTCATTTCTATTTCCTACGTGGCGCCTCGGTAACTACATAAAAAAATCAATCATTTATTTATTGTTTTTAACTTAGACATAGTATTTAAATTATTTATTTCTTGACAATGTCAATTAAGATAACTTATTATTGATTTTATTGATAGATAATTAATTATACTGGAACTCATAAAGCAGAAAATTAAAATTTTTAATTTGTTTGCTTGAACGTGGGTGGGTATCATAGAAATAATCAAAATTTTCTAATTAAAAAAAAAATTTAACTCTTGTTAAAAAAATCTTTAAAATACAATGATTACCAACAAAACAGGAAAAGCAAAACATAGTCGCGTAACATTATTGTCATAATCTGTCACATTAAATGTCATAACATGTTTTTATAATATTAATAAATAAGGAAAACCGAGGTCAGATCAATCTCACTTGCGTAAGATTTTTTTTTAATTTGCAAAATCGAAGTGACCTTTAATAACGACAGATTAATAAAGTGAATACAAAACTCCCAACTGCGTAGAGACAGCGGGTCTAAATGTTTATAAGAAATATGAAGTATGATAATCATTCCTAATTTATTTTGGGCTAATATTGTAGGGTAGAAGGAAGAATATTTACGAATATTTCAGACTTATTCCTCACAATCTGAAGCGAATAAAAATTGGCGGTTTTCGCTTTACAATTGCTGGTATTAAGTTTTGCTGCAATTTTTTTATTGAAGTTTAGCTCTAATTCAGGCGGAAGCCATTTTTATATTTTGATCGGTGATTTTTGTGTTTAATCTTGACCGAATTTTGTCTCCCCTTTTTTGTGACGTGAGTTTTGAGGTTATTTGTTCAGGGTTTAATTTTTACGTATGTAAAAATACAGTGAACAATTTGTCATTTTCGTCCTCTGAAATCCAATGTTCTGAATCAATCTGAGATCCAATTTGTCATTTTCGTCCTCTGAAATCCAATGTTCTGAACCCATCTGAGATCCAATGTTCTTTCAAATGAAAGTAGCATTAAATACTGAACTTAAAAAAAAGCATGAACAAAAACACAAAAAATTTACATATCACCCATCCATTTTCCAGTTTTCTGCAAATCGAAAAAGAAACATAATTCCGTCGACTTTATAAAAATGGCTTAGCTGTGTCATGATTGTAAGAGTCATTATCACTATCACCTCTTGTGAGGTATTCACAAAATTGTGAATACCTCACAAGAGTCCCAGCTGCTGCCGTCTGGAGCCAGTGAGACTATGGAACCCCAATGTTGTGAAGCTGAAGGTAGTGGGGAGGGGAAGCAGATGAACAAATCTGGTCACCAAACACGGCTTAAGTCATTTCAAGCAACGTTTCAATTTCGAATGGTGGTCTTACACCAAGGCGATACTGAGAGTATCTTGCACTCTGGAACGTGCCGCAACTAAATTATATATTATATATAAGCATTCGACAGCATTTCCCATGAAAAACTTGCTTTAAAATTAAAAGAAAACGGTATTGACCGCACAGCCCTCAAATGGATAGTAAGCTACCTAACAGAGAGACCTCAAATAGTAAAATTAAACCAATCATTTAGTACATCTCTCACAAGTAAATTTGGCATCCCTCAAGGTACCGTCCTCGGACCATTATTATTTCTAATATATGTGAATGACGTTTTCCAACAGGAAATTAAAGGTGAAATAATCTCTTATGCTGATGACACTGTATTGTTCATAAAAGGTCAAACATGGGAACTAGTTAACAAACTGGCAAATGAAGATATTAATATCTTAAAATCATGGTTTGATAATAACTTACTCACACTTAATGCAAAAAAACAACATATGTCTTATTCTCCTTACAGAAAATACCTGATCACAAAGTCAATATTATAATTCACGACGAAAAATGTGATCATACATACTGTAATCAACAAAATACTAATTTAATACCGAACTCTTCTACCGAAATTAAATATCTTGGTGTGATTATTGATCAAAATCTGAAGTGGAAAAGTCACATATCAGAGCTAGTGAAGAGAATAAGGAAATGTATATACATATTTGTTAGATTAAGAAATATTTTAAATGTAAAAATAATCAAAAACGTGTACTATGCCCTTGTTCTTTCTTTACTTATCTACGGAATTATAGGTTGGGGAGGATCTTTCAAAAACAATCTAAACTCAGTAAAAGTTTCGCAAAGAATAATCATGAAAGTAATGTTTAAAAACAAATCTACCTTCTCAACAGAATCACTTTTTAAATTGTTTCCAGTACCAAATGTCGATGACATATTCAAGCAAGCTTCCATTATAAAAATGTGTAAAGAAAAAAATAACAAAGAATATCAAGAATTTTACAAACTAATGAGAAATGGAAACCAATTTATTACACCTAATTTTAAAACAACTCAAATGCAAAACCATTATATTTACCAAGCCATAAAAAACTACAATAACCTCCCTTCTGAATTGCGCTGTATCATCAACCAAACAGAGCAAATAAATAAAATTAAATAATTTTTCAAAAAAACTTACAATAAAAAGCAAATATTTTATACAAACATGACTTTAACTTACAACCTAATTAAGAATCGTGGCTCCCCTATCAGGCACAAGAGCTCCTCTTTTCTGAGGGGGTATAACATGACCAAAAACGATCTCTATTAAAATGTTTTGTAAAATATATGTGTATATATGTAACCCATGTTTTTTTATATTACAATAAAAAAAATAAAAAAATTATTTTAAATGAATTAATTGTGAAAAAAAAATACAAATTAATCAAATTAAATTTATTTGTGCACACCGGGATTCGATCCCGCGGCCTTCGGATTGCGAGTCAAGAGCGTTACCCCTCAACCACGGAGGCCGTCATATCTCTGGCAATTATTATCAAGCATCAAATATCTTCTACCACTGCCAGTTTTAATTAATATCTAAACGGGTTTTAAAATGACAATCTGAATGGTAGTCTCGATACTGAGATTATAATATCTCTAGTTACTCTAGTAGGTATGGTGCAGCACCTACATTACACTGCACTATCACAATACATTTGTCATTTTCCATTATAATTTCAATCGTCATAGATTAAAACCCAAACTATGAAAGCTTTTACACCGATTGTGTTCGACAAAGAGTCAAACGCAATTAGATAGAACGAACAATTATTATTTCACACTGCAAGCATCTGACTCATTCCAATGTGTGGTCCACAACCATAATCATAACAATTGACAATCACAACTAAAACATTCCGAAGTAATGTCACCAAAGCCGACAGCTTTGCGGAGTCACATTTCACCGTAGGATAACATAACGAGCTAGTATCGCAATCCGCAATATCTCCGCACAAAGCAATGTGACCGACCTCCCATAAAGACGAACAACCTGCTATTTGTTTTATTCATTTAAATTAATTTCGGTGAGATTATTTTGTAACATTCTTCGATAACATTTGGTTTGGTCTTTTTATTTTTAATACAAGAGGCTGTTTGCGCCAATCAATGTTTTTTTGTTTAAGATTTAGTACTGGAAAACTGCTTATTCCTTTGCTCAGTTCCTACCACCAAGTACCTACCTTTCTACCTTTCCACCAAGTACCTACCCATCCCACGCCAAGACAAAACAAAATAAAACGTTCGATTTCCGCATTCCTTTGTTTTTATTGACTTGTTGAAAACGCACCCGATGCGAGTGTTCGGTAAAATTTGTGCATCTTACTTGATTGGAAGTAACGCCATAAGTTCAATTTGGAAACTTATTATTACACCCGCCGCGGCTGCAGAAGTAACCGTGTTTTCTACTATAAGTGAACTATTATAAAGACAAAAGGAGAATTGTTAAAAGGACCACAGAACCAGCGGCAAATGTCTAGTGAACTCGGTAAGTATTGGCTATACCTATCCTTTCCTTTTCCTTTGAGTAGTTTTTCAGTAATTGTTGTTTTAGATTCGCACCGCACCCGCCTGCGAACGAATTGATTTGCGCAACCAGAGGCTAATGATGAAATTATTCCCTTAAGATGAAGCCATGCGAAATAATGCAAAATCATACAAAATCATGTATTTTTGTTTTGAACATTTGATCGCTTAGAAGTAGTGTAGATGTTTTAATTAAATACTGCGTGTAGAACATATTTTGGCCCTTAAAAATGTCAGTCATTTTTTTTAAGTCTTTTAATAAGCCTAGAAAAAAATAAAGTATTAGGTCTATAAAAAACACAAAGCACATCGCAGATAATTGAATCTAACCAAAGGTTTTTCTTATCCGTTCGCGAGATAAGAGAAAGTTTTTATCTTAGTCGATTTGACGGAGATCAGTTAATTGGTTTAAAAGTACAAACACTCCTATATCAATGGCGAGCCGAAATTTTATCATGCCAGTTATTCCCGAGGACATTGCCAACAATGCCAACAAGTCGAATCTTGATCAAAAACAATCTCATAACTTCAAACGCTTTATTTTAATATTTTTAGTGCTTACTGCCAGAAAGAATCTTCTTATTTATGAAATATCATCTACTATCAAAAACTACTATCTTACGTAACCTAACCTACACCAACCAAATACATATCATTTATTTATCGTTTTCTCTTTGCAAATTTACCGGTTGCTTCCTTAGTCGAGGGGTAAAGCTCTCGATAACAATCCAAATATAGCAATTTCTTATTTATTTCGTGTCAATATCTGTTCGGCTATCGGCAGCGCAACCGTGCTAGTGATATCGTCGTAAAATCCTCGGAAGTAAAGCCTTATTCTAAGTACCAGAGCCCGTTCATATTCGACTGTGTGGCTCGATCGAACATGTTGACTTCGATTGTTGCGTCCACACACTCGAGAGACGCTGCTCAGTCGGCTCAGATATCTTCGATTTTCGATTATCCAATGACAAGGACAACAAGCGCATCGAGACGGGCGACTAACACATTCGATGCGCTGTCCACACGTTGAGACATGTTCGACCGAATTTATGTCGAATATCAATAAGAATTACGAACGTCGGCTCGATACCGAACAAAAAAGCATCGAGTGAGACGATACACACGTTGACACATGTTCGAATGAGCGTGAAACCATCGAACATTAACGGAAGCGGGCACTGTTAAGCATGGATAAGGTGTCAATTTAATCGTGTTATATTCCCAGGTTGGTCCAATTGACGGCAATACTCGTATGCATACAAATTAAACAGATTACACCAAAATTCGCATTATGACATTGATTCCTGGAATTCTTAATACCCATGTGGCCCCAAATCCATTGTCTACAGCTTTAATTAGCAGCGATTAGGATTCAATCAAGCATTGAGGAACAAAATTGTTCCAATGACCAATCTTTTCAAATCGAATTGAGTTAGTTTCAAATTTACTTCCTCATAAAGTGATTAAATACCTACCTATAATTATTTAAAGAGTTTTGAGATTCAACAATTTTTTGATGAACTTCGAAGATTTCATGAACTTCAAGCACTAAAGATTTAAAAATATTGTTTTAGAACTGCTTTTTTATTTGGAATACCTTTCAAGAGTTCCAACTGCTCCCAACTGCCTGGAGCCAATGAGATTGTGCCATCCCCAATCGGAAAATCTTGTCAGGCTAAAGTTAAAAGGGAGAGGAAGAAGATGCGGAAGAGGAAGGTGGCTAAGTACCTGGCTATTCAGATCTGGTCATTAAACACGTCAAAAGCCATTTCAAGCATTGTTACAATTCTGTAATTGTTAAAGTTATGTAAAAGCCCCTATGGGCGTATAACAACAATAAATAAAAAACCTAACCTAACGAAACCTAAAAAAAAAAAAAATATATATATATAATTCTGAATGGTGGTCTTACACCAAGCCGATACTGAGATTACCTTCCACTAAGGAACGTGCGTAAATATACTGTACGTTATTTTAAATAAATAAATTGTAAAACCCTTCGACCACGGAGGTCGTCGTAGGTACTACTTACGATAAAATAATTACGAATTACTAATTACTAATTACTACCTACATATATATTAGAAATCATTCGTTTTTGGATTTATGAATAATGTGAAATAATCGTTTAATTGTTTTATTTCGCAGAATTTCACAATATTTTTTTATTAATTTATAAAATACATGATAATATATTAAATCATATTGAAATACAAGAGATATGCTATGATGGCCTCCCGACCCGAATTTAGTTGATTTTTATAAGGTATGCAGTAGTATTGGTTAATAATATAGGCATCAGGAAGCACAGTCCCATCCAGTAAAAACTGCCGATAGCACATCTCTTATATTTAAATATCTTTGGTGGTGGGTGACCAATGGACTGTAGTTACTTTGTGAAGTCTCGTTTGAACATACTGAAAAATGGAAAATAATAAATAATAAGATAAATCTATAAAATAAGTAAATAATTGAGAAAGAAGTTGAACTTCTAAACAACTTACATAATCCCTTTAATATTTAGTTTAAATTGGGTGAAAATATGTTATTCTTCCAATTATTATAAAAAATATTTAAAACGTTTTAATATTAACATAATTAATTATTGGAATGAGCAAAACTATTATATCGCAATTTAAAAAATGCCTGTAACACAAGGAAAATAAGTTACAAACCATTAGCAATAAATTAATAATTTTCCTATTGACCTAGCGAAATTAAAATGTATTTTATATTTATTATTGATGGTGTGTGCTTGTGAATGTAAATTGTGGTTATTTGTTTTACTCTTATTATATAATATTAATCATAATATGTAATATTATAAATTAATTACTTTTATAGCTGGAAAGTAACCAATGATTCTGTTCGCCACGAAAACGATTCGTGGATGAAAACAAGAATAATATTATGTAATTAAATTTGGGGAAAATGCGATGCATTTCAGTAATTGCATTATCGTTTGAGACACGTTATTAATCAATTAATCGTCATTAGGGAAAGATGAGAAGCGGAAGAAGATTGGGTCGTTAAGATTCTGGTATCTCCAATCGTCTGGTGTTTTCCCTCTTAGCTATGACTATGAGTGACCCCCCTAGTGTCAGTGTCAATTCTGTCAACGCGCCGCGCCGATCAGTCGCCAGTGCCAGTTGTAGTCACAAGAGGTTTAGCATGAACCTCGATATCGAACATCGATAAAATCCTATATCAATCCGATATTGACCAATCTGACATCTGTGTTCAGTTATCAATATTTGCGATCACGGTAAAGAATTGGTAAAAGATATTCCGACCGACGATTGATGCATTTTAGCCCTGACCGCATAGTATCAGATAAGTTTCGATTAACTATCAATACACGCATTTATTTGGATAATGTCGTTCGTTATGCAAATTTTTTGCTTATTAATTAATGGAGTTCAACTAACGAAGCTCTTAGAATTGAAAGAAGACGTACTTGCGATCCATAGATTTAAATAATTCAACGAAGACGCGACCTATTTATTCCGTTCGGTCTTTCTGAAACTAAGTACATATAGTGGTTGAAAAATGACTAAAGATCTGATTAACTAATTAATTCCAGTTTAGTGTCAAAAGTAAATGCGGACTGCCAGTGCATATTTAGGTTAGTATTTCAATTCAACATTGCCAATTTATTAATATTTTTACGTATTTGGTGTTTAACATTTCGTAAAGTCAATTTATAGAAAATACTTCTTCAAACTTTGCAAATTCACAAAGTTATTTGTTTTTATTTATTATAGAAAATACCTTCAGTGTTGTCAACGTATATCGATTTCTCATTTATTCCCTGTCAATATCAGTCAGTTCTAGAACTCCAGAACGAATAAGCCGCCAACTGACTCTATTTCCTGTTGACTTTGAATTAGATCGGTGAACTTTTTCAATGTAATTTGTGCAGAATTGAACAAGAAACTAATGGACATCTAAAACTTTGAAATGCTCAAGTTAAATGATATAACGGAATTATTTTATCCCCAACCACTAATGACTTGCTTACTAAGGGCCGTACTAATATACGTTTTTTTTAAATTAAAAGTAAATTGTACACAAAATTTACATCATATAAAATTTTACAGATATATAAAATTTAAAATATATTAGTAAGGGGTTAAATATTTATCTTTCAACTAAATTATGCTGTTAATTTTAACCACTCCGGTTTATCGCCTTTGTGCAAGTTTTTTGTCTTAAACGAACTGTCAGATTTTTAAAAAAATTGTGTTGTTTTGCAATTAAAGCTAAATAAATAAATTATTTCTGAACCTGAAAAACTGTTTTCGAAACTTGATAAAATACACTTTCAAATTATATTATTAAAAATAAATATTAAAATTTGTAAATATTAAAATTAAGGATGCAAACATAAAAAATTGTTAAAATGACTCACGTAATATTTTTATGTGAAAACAGTACTAAGTTGAAATATGGTTAACGTAAAAAAACCACTTATTTTTCTAGACAAGTAAATTAAAAATAAAAATTACCACTTTTTTTTACCATTTCATACAAAAAAATTTAATAAAAAATTAACTAAGTCTAACGACGCGTTTGCGTTTTGGCGGGTGAAAACTGTTTCTACAAAATTGTTTTTTTTTTATATATTTCTGTGGACAACTTTGAATAGAAATGTGAAGCGTGGTTTATTATAGATATTCTCCTTTTTGTTTTAAGGTTTTCATTAGAACGAAAACGGAGTTATAACCTTTTTTGTGGGAACAACCATATTGTACTTGACTACTATTGATGTATTGTCTTGAAAATAAGCTTAGGGGTCGGAGTGGGTAAATAAGGTTAGGTTATAAATAACCATTTGTTAAGTCGCAGATTGTTACTTATTTTATTTTGCACAGGAATTTTGTTGTCATTTCATTATGTGTAGTTAACATTAATGTTTCAAGCTCTTAGTTGTCAATAAACGTCGTCATTTTGATTGGTTTGTCAACTATATAGCAGATTATTGTTGTCTACAGCGCTCAAAGGTGCCTACCTCAAAATGAACTTTTGAACCCAAAATGATATTTCCGATTGATCGGTTTTCGATTTAATTAATAGCATACCTGCAAATATAAATATTTTAAACATTTTACAGTTCATTTATATTTTTTGTATTTACAAAAAAATCTTTAATTATAATTCATTTTAATTTATAAAAATCACCTACCTAAATTTGGGTAGCTACCTACAGAGCCTACAGAATCGCGTGATCGAATCTAAAAAAGAAATTTCACGCAGTTATTTATCACCATCAAACAGTAAAACACCAAGAAATTTGAAAAGCGGACAAAATTGATGTAAGTACCTGCATAATAAATGTAACTTAATTGCTAACTAAACATTTACTGCATTCTACGCTCCAATGAAAGAGCTGTCAGTGTCCCAATATTTTTGACGAATTTACATCAATTCACTTTCAATTAACTCTTGTAATTTGTTTTTTATGATCCGAAACGGTCATCATTTCCGGTCCCAACGGTCGAAGATTCAACTTGAGGACAAATAATTGGTGAAGATCGTTCGGGGAGGTCGTTAGTGCATATTATTATTGTAAGATACTAAAAAATCTATCGAATGTTTTGGTCGCGTGCAGAGATCCGATTATGCGAGTCAAATGTGCATAATCCTTTCCGTTCTGTTTTCCCTCAAAATTACCAAAAATAGACGAAATTTAACAATGCTTTTTTTTATTTTCTCAAACTGTTTAAAATGTGCGATATTATGCTGCTTTCCACACCCTTTTCCCACGCAATAAAGCCAGATATTTCATTCAGATCACTAGCGAGTTCCCGGGATGCATCGAAATGCCATTTAATAAAGAAATCTTTTCTCTCTGCGTGTCCTTTCCCATTCGTCCCATTCCCCTCGGACGTTCCCTCCCCCCACCTTCCCCACCTTCCCTCTCCCTCCCGCGAACCCCCTTCCCGCGTTCCCCTCCCCTCTCCAGCGTTCTACACATATTCTATCCCGGTACATTCAGATTCTCAAACAGCTCGCGTGCCACCTATTGAAATTTTTATTTTTCATTACAAACATTAATGTTTGTATATTATAAGAACAATCAATCAAATAGGCACATATTTAAAATACCTATAATTCTTGATTAGATTCGAAGTATTCAATTTTGGTTGGAAGTGAGTACTGCAATTAAATTCGTTAATTTAAAGAATTTATTCGAAAATTGAATTTTGATTGAACAATCGATGGTTTTCAAAATGACATTGTCAAACTGTGACAGTTTTGTAAGAGTTTTTGTAAGGATTAAAAAACCTTTCAGATATATCGTCATGGGGTCGTAATAATTCAGAAACCTTCGCGGGGGTGGAAAGAAGGTATTTTGAAAGTTTCAAATATTTCCTATGCTTAACATAGCAATACATAAACAACAAACATATATACATCATACATGCAAGCAAGCAAGCAAACATACATTAATTAATATATATATTAGATTAGTTAGATATATTTTTAATTCATAAGTATACGGATGTCATTACATCACACATATGTACATCAAACAATTGTTTCAAATGAGAAAACATTGAACAGCAAGAAAATTTGCAGTATAAAGATTTAACACGTTCCTATAATACATAAGAGGCACCAAGCATTTGGCATGAATTCTTATACATAACATTGTTATATTTTTAGAAAAACAAATGCAGTTCTTGCATCTTTTCTATATTCACAGAATTGGTAAATATGATCAATCAGTAGAAAATGTTGTTACAATACAATTGTTGCGTAAATACTGAATCACCTAACCTAACTAACCACTCTAGGCTGTTAAAGAACGTAGTTTGGTTAGCCGACAAATTAAATGATAAACCCAAAACGCCAAATGATAAACACAAACCCAAAACTAACAAAAAGTGAGTTACTTGATCAATATCCGCAGGTTTGTTTTATAAGCAATGTATTTATCTAGGTACATTTAAAACGTCCCTGCTTCTGATTAGAGGTCGTGTTACATCCGTATTGGATTAGATATGTTATATATATAGATAATAAATATTTCCACTGATAAGCCAACGCGCCTCACCGTAAAGAATTATTTTTCGCCTAATCCGAGTGATATGACAATTCTCCAAACGCGTCACATCGGAGTGCTTGATTAAAAATATACATCAGCGAATTAAGCGGTATCAAAAATACTTTTCAAAACGGATGTTCATTGTTACGATAAGTAAAAACAAGAAATTCTTCTCAAAACAATAAACATATCATTTTATTTAGTCATCTATTCAGCACACAACAATTGCATTTCCGATCAAGAATTTACGGCATTACATTGTTTATTTTGTCAATCGAGTAATTATTATAACACTCTTGATCTCTTGAATTGTTTAACCATTCTCGTACCTTTATTATATATGCTTACACGGGTGTTCAACGTCTCTGAATGTTCTATGTGCTTGTGCAATGTGGACTCACTTGCCATCCCTGTGGTACTCCATTGGCAGTTGTTAGGTTTGAAGTGACTGAATCCGCAGACTATGTCTCGTTAGTTGGACACGATGGTGTGGTGTTGGTGGTCCATCGTGGGCGACCATAAAATAAGCGGCAGATACTCGCAAGTAGTAACGACTCAACACTGAAGAGGAAAGTGAAGACGAATACCGCCTTGCAGACTCTATCAATTATTCCATAACTGGTCTCAGCGTTTCCTTTTGTGTAATGCCATGCTGCACAATATGTTATGCATTGTTGGTCATACAAGAGTTGAAGGATTTTTCAGAATAAATTTCTTTTTTTTATTTTGTCGTCTATTTTATTTAACCAAATCAACCAGATTTTTCACATATATATTTTTTAAATAAATCCTATATGTACGAATATATGTATGTTGGTTCTTATAGAAAACATAATATTTACTGAAATTTCATCGAATTGCTTCAATGAATATTATGGATCCATGAACAAAACGCCAACTGGCGTACATAATGTTTTGAAAAATCTTTACGAGAGGAGATGTCTGTGTCAATATTTTCAAAAGTAAATATATCCTACGAGGAAGTAGTAAGAAATCAGTACACACGATGGAAACACTTGGCTATAAAAATCGTTTATATCTGTGTCACAGAATTCACAAACGATTTTTACTAATATTTCCATATTTAAAAAAGAAATTAGGATAACTTATGGATTATATTTAATTTTAAATAATCAGAAAATTTGGTACCTGCTTACCCAAATACGAATTAAATTCCTCTACCATAAGAATACCCTACTCACATAAGAATAAATGTTCAAAATGTAGTTTACTCCGTTCTGATTTAGGTTTATATATTACTAGCTGTTACCCGGCATGCGTTGCGATGCCATAAATTTTTTCTCCCTGCATGTCTTCTCCCGTGCATCCCATTCCCTTCCACCCTCCCCGCCTTCCCCCTCCATAGTCTTTTGCCTCTCCGCGAACCCCACCTTTCCCCTGCCTTTCCTCCCTGCCTCTAAATATATGAAATACACATATTTTCATTTATACTAATTTCATACGCCAAAGCTTACCATTTTATACAGCATTTGTTACTCGCTGATAATGTAGCTTTCTATTGGTGAAAGAATTTCTTAAATCGGTTTGGTGGTTAAGGCGTAAAAGCGTAACAAACAAACACACTCACTTTCGCATTTATAATATTAGTAGGTATAGATATATCGCGGCCCCGCGAAATATCACGGGATAACAAAAAATTATTCCAATTTTTTTTTTCAAAATATCAATATATTTTTTTTTCAATATATATCAAATAATTATTATAAATGGGTAATTTTTAGCTTTTTTGAAATCTTCACACATTGAGATACAATATTGAAAATCGACACTCGAATTAAAAACAAATTTGACACCATTGAACTAGAGTTAGCTAGGACGCATGGGCAAAGGAAGTTAGTATTTTTGGTGATCCTTATTTTTTGTTTATTAGACTAAGGAAAATCATTTCAAAGAAAAGAAAGAGGCCCTTGCTTGCGTTGTTATGTAGGTACCATTTGTATGGATTAAAAAAATAATTAGTATAAAAAAGTAAAAAAGTAATTTTTTTTTTACATGAGCTCCGCACAGGACGCCCTGAGGAAAATAATTTTCCTCAGGCCCTATGTCATCTTTGGGGATGCTGTGTGGACGGTTTTTTAAGGAATGGAAGGGAAGGAGAGTTCTGGGAAGGAAAAGGGTTTAAGGGGTGGGTAGGAAACTAGGGTTCAGTGTGTCCTGGTCATCCGCCTCCAAGGCCTAGACAAACCTCACCCCATGAACCCGGGCACCCCTGCTAAATCACCAAACGTAGCGAACCACTTGGGGTGACCTATGGCAGAGGTGTTGGTTATCCAATAAAGGTTCTCGGGCGGCAGTACCCATTCTCGCCTCCCAAATTAGTAGTAATTTTGTTTTGTTATGAAGCCATGGGTGGAAGCAAAAAAAAAAACTTTTGATAAAAGTCGCTACACACACATTAGTACCTTTGGAAATTTGTGGGGTGGGAGGGGACATGGGGCTGGTATTCCAAACCCATTTGAAAAACTTTTTTGAATCTCACGATACTTACAAATGCATTCAAAGTATCCTCTCTGAAATGATTTGCATGTTCACATCTGTCAAAATGTTCTTAGCCATCTCAAGCTCATGACAATTATATCAGTTGGATTAATTTTTAATTCTTCCTTCTAGGAAGTAGACGGTTTCAAATGACGACAAGTTTATATTTAAACAGTTGCCATCTCTTCCTCAATCTTGCCAGATAAGAATATGTTTTATTTATTTTATTATTCAATAATTTGTTAGTACAAAGTGCCTACATTCAGAATTCATATACAGATCAAGGAAATTAAGGAAAGTGTTTGTTAAATTATTCTGATATAACACGCAGTCAAATGTGTCATACATGTATACAATAGAAACTGACAAATACAAAATTCTAGCTTAAACCTATTTAATCAGGTTTTTTGATTTCCTAGACGATAACAAAAGCCTTCTGAAAACATGTGCCCATTCAAGCTCGAGCTACATATGTGCATCATTATTTGTAATTTTGATAGGTAGGTACAACTTGAGGAACTAGTGAATGTTACCTGCAGTTTACGGTAGATAGGATAAGACCATCATAATGACCGATTGTTCATAAATATTATGTACAAGAAACAGAAACGAATTCTTGATTTTTATAATACACTGGCGAGTTCCCGGCATGCGTTACTATGTCACTTATAGACTAGGAGACGTGTAAGGTAAACCCTACGTCATTGAGTACACGGATGAAAGAACTTTGTAGTGATAAAGGACATCTAGAAAACCTTTGAAAAGCTGGTCTGCCGGTGCGCGTATTTCCTTTTCCATGTTCAATAGGAGGCAACCATGCCTCGAAACCAACACGGGTTTGTAACGCTATTTACATATTATTATTTACAATAGAAGGCAAGCGGCATCCAATCGTGCACGGGTTTGTAACGCCAATTCCCTTTAAATAAGGAGGTAGCGCAACACTCCAAAAATAAATTACAAAAAAAAAGTTAGGTTATTTATTTTTCTTCTGTTTTCTAGGGAATGCAATTTAAGGGTATTTAGCGTATTTAGTATATTAAGTGTATTTAGTTTATTTAGTTAGAATGTATAGTTAATCTGTTGAAAAGGTATGTGTAACTTGAAGTTAATAAATCGTAAAAATTTGTGCTGCATTTGTTCAATATTTTTAAATGAATTTGATAATTTGGGGAACAAACTATGGAATTGTATTCCAGCAAGCTGCGTACTAGTGACAAATATACAATTTTTGTAACCAACGAATCAAAGTCTTTGCTGGTTCTTATTATAAATCCTAGTGTCTTTACGTCTTTGTTTGTTATTTGTTGTTTATTGTGATTTATAAAATTTAATTGGGTGTCAAACATAATTCCAAGGTCCCTGATTTCTTTGACTTTTTCTAAGATTTTGTTATCTATTTGAAGAACATTCGAACCCGCAACCCCAAATGGAAATAATTAATAAAACATCACAAAGTAATCATTTATTTGTTTATTAAAGTAGGTATAACATAAACACTTTTTTTAAGTTATGAGAGAATTTCCGGTAAAAGCAATATTATTGAAATTAGTGAAATATTAGTGAAATCATTATATAAAATATAATGATTTCACATGGTTTACAACATAAAACTATTTTACGAAAAAAGCATAGTTATCAAATAGATTTATATTAATTAATTAAAGTAAATTACGTAATCTTTTTATTATTACTGATTTTATAACTATGCTTTTTATTTTTATATATTTATTATATCCTACGATTTATTATGAAATTAACTATTACCATAAATTATAATTAACTTTAAAAAAATAGGGCGAAAGTTGTAAAAATATATAACAATATAAGTAATCGCAATTTTATTAATAAATATCAAGATGTTTCATAACAGTTGGTTCCTTCAGGATACAAACGATGCAAAGTAAACGGAAATTTAAAATGAACCGTTGGTTCTGAAACATGTTGATATTAATTTATTATTAAAACAGTGATCAAAACAAAGTACTTATTAAAATGGCGCAAAGTTATTTCATTTGCGAAAAAATATTATAACTATTTCAAATTGAAATTAACTTTCTAAATTGTTGTTCAATCAATTATTGTTGAAAAAATATGAAATAAAGTCGTGATAGGGAGACAGTCTTCTCTATTCTATTTCATCTTCTTTGAATATAATTAATCGATCTATAATTATGTTCGAAAATATCAAAACAGCCTCCAGGCTTTTGATTAACACATAATAATAAGAAAATTGAATGCTGTTCAATTCAAAAACTGGTTAGCTTTAATAATGCTAGGATCATTGTTTTCACGCGTCCTCATCCGATTCTTTTGCCTCTAGAGCAGAGGTTCCCAAACTTTTTTTTTCTCGTGGACCACTTTCAAAATTTTACTGGTTTCGGTGGACCCCCTGCTGCAACATTTCTACCATATTCCCAAAACTCGACACGCGTTGTACTGAATATTGAATATAACGCTGGAGTTGTGTCTGTCACAACGGGGGAGGGGGGGGGGGGTAATGTGATATGAGATGGGGGTGGGATGGGATGTGGGCACGGGATGGGTCTCAAAATGACCATTTTCACCGAAATACTAGAGTACTATCTGCTTACATTGACAGGTAAAGCCAAGCCAACATTTTTGTTCTTTACTATCGAAACCATCAGCCTTATTCTCTATGTTTTGTGGGATCGTTATTGAGATAACGATTGTGATCTCCTGACAGATTTGTGTGATTTATTTGCTTTTTCTATGTACAATGTTCATTAAATGAATAAATAATCATGCATTCTTGCAGGAATACATGTTTAAAACGATCTAAACTAAAATATGTTACAGTAAATATGTAAAAATCACACAAATCTGACAGGAGATCACGTCCGTTATCTCGATAACGATCCCACAAAAGATAGAGAATAAGCCTGCAGATAAATTTTCGTGGACCCCCACTTACAACTTGTGGACCCTCATTTTTTTATCACGTCTACGTGGACCCCCATCGAATCTCCCGTGGACCCCTGGGGGTCCACCTGGACCACTTTGGGGATCACTGCTCTAGAGCATTCTTTTGGCAGTCAACCCTTTTCCTATTCAGTGGATAGCAGAAGAAGAAAAGGTACGCCAAGAGGCAAACCATGTAGATCAAAGCTACGCTCAACACGGACACGACGTTAGACATGGTGTCTCCCAGCTGCTTGCCCAACGCTTCAGCACAGCCGACCTTGTGGATGTCCTCGTCCCGGCATGGTGGAGAGGTGGTGCAACAAGACTCCAGCACCCCGTGCTCGTAGTCCTTCGAAGAGTTCAACCCGCAGCACTTCAGAGTGCTTTCTACTTTCATCACGTACTTGATTCCCTCCACGTCCTGCTGCCACTTGCCCTTTTCAAACGCCTTGTTGTACCGCTCGTTAGCTTCAGCAAGAGTCGTGTCCTCGATCCCCGCATACAAAACACACAAGAAGAGGGCCAAGAACGCTGCGACGAGCGTCAGAATGATGATGTGAAGCCTGAGGAGTATTCTAAGCCCAGTTAGCAGACCCAGTATGCCGAAAAAGATTGTGGTCACAAACAGGGTGACGCTGGACACTTTCAGCATTATCACGCTACCAGAGAGATCAACAATGAAATACATATCTTTCAGAGACATACACATATCCCATCCCAACAGGTAGATCGTAAAGGCAAACCACAGCAAAATTAAGTGAAGGATCACTAAAATAACTCTATGTAGAGTTATACATAGTAAAATGCGCACTAAGTAAGGCCGTTTTTCCGGGCAATCATTCGCCATTTTTCCTAAGGTAAAAAAAAATACTTATTCAATGATAATTTTAACAAAATTTCTCTGGATATAGTGGTACGTGTTGGTAGGTTTTCGTTGTAACGATTGTCAGTCAGAAATGTAACGACTGTCATTTGTCAAAAATGTTCTAAAATTATTAATTTAAAATAAGCCCAAATGAAAAAATAAAACAAGCATAAGCAAGTGAGTATCTACCACACAAAATGTTTAATGTATTAAATATTGAAAACGAAAATGTTTTTTATTCTATGATTTTGCTATTAAGGGGAACGGCTGCGCGGCCCGTTTCATATAAATCTTGAGCTAGTGATAAGCACATTAGCTAGTGATAAGCAAAAATTACTCTATTTATTATGAAAATGTGATGAAATATTAAATACAAAATTAAATTGTAAAAAAAAACAATTTGATGGCCATAAATTTACTTTATAAATGACCTTTTCACGTCGTTTAAAATTATTTTTTTTTAATGTTTTTCAGTTACTCACAAATAATTTCCCAAGTTGCCTCTAAAATCATGAAACAATAAAATCTTTAATGGCCTACATCTTATAATTTAAAGAAAAAATAAATAAAGTAACTCACATCCGTACTGGATATTTGATATACCTTTTGATTAAAAAAATAATTTTTCAGTTTGGTTAGGTGAGGTTTTATTTTGATCTCAAATCCAAATTTAAGATTTGTATGAAGCTGGTCGAAATGGGCCGCGCGTACGTTCCTCTTAACTAACTAACTAACCATCACGCCGTTTCCCCGCAGGGGTAGGCAGAGAGGACGGACCGCCAAACAACTCGATCTTGGCACACACTCCTTGCTTCGTTCACATTCATACATCGTCTCATACATGCTCTTCTGTTATTCTGATTCTTGACATCGCCCGACTCAAGTATCTGATTCACTTGGTCGTGCCATGTCTTCCTCGGACGTCCCCGACTTCGTCTACCATTCACATTTGCGTCATATATTCTCCTTACACTCCTTTCCTCATTCATTCGCTCTACATGCCCAAACCATCTGAGCGTCCCTTTCTTAATCTTATTCATTACGCTTACATCAGCCTTGCATTCTTTGCGGATCTCCACATTTCTCACACGATCATACATGGTTTTACCACACATACGTCTCAGGGATCTCATTTCTACAGCATTCAGTCTACTCTCATCCTTTCTCTGCCAGTTCCATGCCTCACTGCCATACGTCAGGGTAGGTACCAGCACTCTATTATGGACGGCTAGCTTCGCTTCTTTTGACAATTTTTTGTCGCTGCCAACGGCGTTCAGACCTCCATTAATGGAGTTACCGGCATTTACCCTTCTTTCGATATCTCTATCAGTCTTCCCATCTCTCGTAAACATACTTCCCAAATACACAAACTCATCCACCTGCTCCAAGTATTCGTCGTTCACAACTATGTTGCACATTGTTTTCGTACTCTCTCTTTCAAATACCATTACTTTAGACTTACTTACATTCATCATTAACTCATTCTTCATACATACTTCGTTCATCCTAGACACGAGCGACTGTAGATCTTCCATACTGTTAGAAATCAGCCCTGCATCATCAGCATACAGCAGGCAACATACTTCTAGATCACTCAATTTCGCGCCCAATCCCATCTCTTTCAACTCTTGCATACAATTATCCATGTATAGATGTACGTTCCTCTTAAGTGTAATAATCAACACAAACATACCATACACAGTTGTTACATCCTCACCCACATAGTAAGTGTACAGGTAGGTAAACTAAGTATGTAGGCTGTACAAAGAGCACACATTAGCATCGGGTATGTATATATAACCGGAAGTTAAAAGTCTGGAGTTTCTGTACGTCAGCGTAAAGTGTGGTCGTAAGAAACAGCACCGGACAATGGACTCGGAAATAATAACGCAGTAATGAGGCCACCATGTGTACACTTTATTGCAGGGGTTCTTAACTGAAATTAAATTGTGAAAATCCACATACATTTATGGAACCACCTAAAACACAAGTTTATCTATTTTTTACGTGTTTGGCGTTCACCCTTTTAGGGTGTAGAGAGATGCGGAGAAGGAAGGCGAATGTATACTGTATAATTTAATATAATTTATAATAATATTAGTTTATTCCAGAATTTAAATGGGAAAGTTTATTTTCGTTGGTGCTGTGCGTTTTCATCCCTGACAAAATATCCTCGACAAAATCTCCTACGGACAAAACATCTATCAACAATATATCTTCAAAAACCTAACCTAAGCTAACCTTATTTTGCATTTTACTATTTTTGAACAATAATTTATTGCCTTTATCCTGTAAAGCAGTGATTCCCAAGGTGGTCCAGGTGGACCCCTAGGGATCCACGTAGGCTCGATACAAGTTGTAAGTGGGGGTCCACAAACTGGTTTCGATTGAGACACATCCCGTGCCCCATATCCGTATCCCATCCCACCCCATATCATATCCCATTACGCCCCCTCCATAACAGAGTGACTGGCGTACAGCGCACGTTGTTGTACCGGTTATGCGTGAGATCTTAAAACGCCCAACGAGGCAAGGGGGGGGGGGGGGCGTAATGGGATATGAAAGTACTGTATTGTAATGGGATACCCCCCGAGCCACATTTCATTACACCCCCTCCGTCGTGGCAAATATTATCTCGAAAACTGGCCCATTTTGCCCCCGCTTGAAAAAGTCGTAGATCCGGTACTACACACTTCACCATTCAATATTCAGTACAACGCGTGTCGAGTTTTGAGAATATGGTAGAAATGTACCAGCAGGAGGTCCACCGTGACCAGTAAAATTTTGAAAGTAGTCTACGAGAAAAAAAAGTTTGGGGACCTCTGCTGTAAAGTCAATAATTTTGTCTTAAACTGTTCTATTTTTGGACAATAATTTCTTTTTTTCAGGATTTCTGTATTATTTTTATCCTATTTTTGTTAGGTTGGGTTTTGTTAGGTTATCTCATTCACACTATTCTATTATTTTGTGTCTGATTGATTTGATTGGGTCATGTCACTCGGGAGTCCCCGACTTCTTCTTCTATCATTCATATTTTCGTCATATATTCTGCATATACTCCTTTCTTCATTCGCTCTACATGTCCAAATCATCTGAGCGTCCCTCTCTTAATGTTGCTCGTTACGCTCTTTGCGGATCTCCACATTTTTCACATGATGATTCAGGGTTTTATCATGTTACCATAATAGTTCCATTCCTTACTGCCATGCATCAGGATGGGTACCAGTTCTCCATTGTGGACTGCTAGTTTCTCTTCTTGGGTCAGATTTTTTTTAGCGCCAAGTCCTCCATGAAAGTTAATGTTAACTTTCTTGGTACCCACCTTGCACAAACTTTTGCTGCATAATCAGTTGTCGAATAATCGACATCAACACTGACTTTACTGTGGGAGAGAATGCGACATCTGTAGTTATCTGGGGCCGCCACGAATGATGTCATCAACTCGCGTGCAGTCACTGCAATCAACGGCCTGCGCTGTTCCGCTTTTTGTCAGCCAGCTGTGTTTGTCTTTCTTCATTACAGCGACGAGCTATGTAGCAGTGTCATGTAGCAGTGCTGACATCCACTGTTGCATCATGGTACACATTTTTCAGTCTTTCATGAATGTAAATGGGCGATTCACCTTCTACAATCAAGAATCAATCACAAAACGCTGTCTATTACGAACATCAATGTCGGACATTTTTCAAGCGACTGCAGTGCTGCCACCTGTTAATATTTGTTCCTGAAACAAAATAAAACAAAACGTAAATTTGGGCGATGTTTTTTGCATAAATGAAAATAGGTGGCCGGCGTATTTCAACCTTTCGGCCATCTACGTAAACAGTACGTAATTTTGCCAAATTCTAAATAGAAGTCGAAGTTGACGACCTTCTCTTTTTTTAAATACGTCTATGTTAATTTCACTTGTTTTCTTGATTCAATAAAGTACAATGATGTGAAATCTAGGAAGTGGAAATGAATCCATTTTTCGACATCCGGTCGAACTGAAACCCGGCAGATAGACTCGTTGTCAATGGCAATCCATTCTACCAACTTTTGTTGGTACTCATTCAGAAACACACAGAAATGGGATGACATTACGGAAGTACGAAATAAATGTCGGTCTTATCCAGTTTGGATTTGGATAAGCTGGTAGCTTTGTTGACTCCTGTTCCTGGGTAGGAAGTTTCAATCTTCAGTCAAACCATTTTTTATATACATTTTAAAGTTAACAGCAGTTTAGAGCCAATCCCTGGGGAGGAAGGTTCAATCCTTGGTCGAACAAAAAAAAATTACTACTAACAGACCCAAGAGATTTTTTTTTATATGAATGCCTCACAAGAGGAGAGGTATAGGTTTTTTTTTAATTTGAATGCCTCACAGCCTAAGCGAGACTAAGGCACCCCCAGTTGGGGTATGTTGTGAGGCAAAAGGTAGTGGGGTGGGGAAGGAGATGGGAAGAGAAAGGTGGGAAGTACCTGACTATTCAGATCTGGTCACCAAACACGGTTAAAGCAATTTCAAGCAACACTTCAATTCTGGATGGTGGTCTTAAATCAGGACTATCACTAAGAGTATCTTCCATTCTGGAACGTAGAACTGAATATAATATATATTTTCGTTATTTGTTTTTGGGGTGTATCAGGGCAGATGTGTATATGATGGACACTGTAACGCTGTCCGAAACGTTGGCTAAAGAAGGAGGTAAAAACAAATAACGAAAATACTTTTGGCCGTGAAAATCTAAAAACTTATAATATATTATTTTTAATTAATTGATTATGAAATGAAATAAATTAATCAAATTAAATTTATTTGCGCACGCCGGGATTCGATCCCGCGACCTTCAGATTGCGAGTCAATGGAGGCGAGAGATGGAGGACAGAGTTGGCACATCTAAGTCAAAAATTGAAAATAGAGGTACTGTAGTAAAAGAACTTTGTTTTCCACGGGTTGATTTTGTCATTGTAATTTGAGGTTGCGAGCAAGAAGCCGTCTTGAGAATCCCTGTTGAAAATACTAACTTACACTTAGGTACCGAGAATGCGTTCGTTCACGGTTTGTCAGTGTATTCAACTCGCTTCAAACTCCGGCGAATCTTTCGTAGATTTTTCCAACAATATCCATTATGTAAAATCCGCTTCGAATTGCTTAACCCGATCTAGTTTATTTACGCGAATGCAGATTGCGGAGGTGTAAAGAACATCGTGTCTAAGGTCAAACGAATCAGAGCTGGAAAAATCAATCTATAAACTGGATAAATCATACGATGTTTACTTGTTATCTTACGAGATATTAACGTCATATATATTGTTTGTCTTATTATTGGGTCGCCGAGAAATTTGAATAATAAGTATTATACCAAAATGTTTTTTTGCAAAAACCCCGAATACTGAGCGAAAAGGACAATTGTACCTCAGACTGATAATAGCTAAAATAATCGTAAAAATCGAGGTTTTCCATTTTTTTCCTCCAAAACTGGACCGATTTTTTAATATTTTTTCACCTACTGTATTAGAAGAAAATATACTATTTCTGTATGTTTCTTTGTTTACTGAACGTCTAACGTCTAATTTTAACGATTTTCGTAGGGTGGGATGGGATAGGGAAAATATTTTTGTGATAAATGCACTGCATGTGATGTCACAAAGCTGATGACCTCCCCCCCTGTAATCTATTTACAACTGAATTGGAGCCTGATACCGACATATAGTTGTCACAATAAAACAAACTAGGGAACCTTGATCTTATTGTAGGTATATGAAAGTTAATCAACTTTAATATATCAGGGCTATCCAACTGATAGTTAACGATTTTATACAAAAATATCAGATCAAAAATTTTTCTTCTGTCACTTAATTTTAACAATTTTAATGAGTGCAACAAAAAATCATAATTTATTGATTCTAAGGGAATTCCAAGTCTAAAATTAATACACCTCAAAAATTTGTGTTGGACTCTTTCAATGGTATTGATGTGATTGTTGAAGACAGGTGACCAAATTGTTGAATTATATTCAAGAATGCTTCTAACAAGAGATGTGAACAGAATTTTTAATGTGTAAATATTTTTAAAATCCTTAATATAAAACCTAACATTTTCATAGCCCTGTTAGCTTTAGAAGTTACATGAGATGCAAAGCAGAGTTTCTGATCAAAAATGATGCCCAGGTCAAGTATTTCGACTACAGAGATTAAGTCAACATTACAGAGTGCATAATTATATATTATTGGATGTTTAATTTTGTGGAACCTCATAACTTGGCATTTGTTAATATTTAGCTGAAGTTTATTATCTGAACACCATTTGAAAAAGTTATTAAGGTTTTCTTGCAAGATTAAGCAATCGTGCACACCATTTATGACTTTAAACAGCTTCATGTCATCAGCAAAGAGTAAGACTTCAACACTATGGAAAATGCTTGTGACATCATTGATGAATAGGATAAATAATAAAGGTCCTAGGTGCGAACCTTGCGGGACTCCGCTGGTGGCAATAAATTGGTGGGATAGACAGTCATTGATCTTTACAAAGAGTAATCTATCAGATAAGTAGCTGATCAACCAAGCCAAGAAATTGCCACTTAATTAACTTACTAAAGTGTTTCTTATTTATATGTAAAATAAATTCAGTAAACAATAATAATTATGTTTCTAACATAATTCTACGGACTCTGTATAGTCTACAGTCCTTGAATATTTATTTATTTTTTTTTAATTCTTAATATTTAGATCATAATATGGTATATAATACTCTAAAAAATAAAGCACTCACACAATATTGGTATTTGGTAGATATGGCGCACATTGTTTAAAGATTAACAATATTTCTTTTAAAACCTATGATCGAAACTTAATTCACTATTTTTTCAAGAATGTCAATATACACCTAATTGCAAATTTGTTATCTTACAGTAGCAATTCGTGATTTCTAGTGTTTTCAGAAATTGTGACTTCTAGATAATTCTGAAAGAAGTAGTTAAACGTCCTGTTAAATAAAAAAAATCAGAGTGGCATTTGGCAAATTCATATGGCAAAAAGAAAAAAAGGGTTTTTAATAAGGGTTCAACAACATTACGCTTTCGCTAGACGTGCTTATTACTAACAATAATAATATTTGGCTGATTCAAATAACGCCGTTTTTGTGAAAAATCACCTCAAAGGCGCTGTAGTAGTTATTGGATTCGTAGAAGAAAATATTATATTTCCTATGTCCCAAATGGTAATAATTGCACTGCACCATGGACGTGAGAAACAGGAAATTGAAAGTGCAGCGTGATCATGTTTAAAAACATACGACATATTCGTTGTGTGTATTGAAAAACGAAAAGTGACACATACCGACCTTAAATGTATTTCAAACAAGAAATGAACACGTAGTAAATGTACATATTGTCTGCAGAGTTGTGTCTTCCGTCACGTAATTGAAATTACTCACATATTAAAACATATTTCTCCATTCAAAGTCTTTGATCTAAGGACGGATTTTTTAGAAATAATGTTAAAGAATTTAAAGAATTCATCAAATTTCAAAGTTAATTTTCAAATTCCGTAAAAGTCCTATTAGGCGCTCAACATCTGTACACGGTTGACATTAGTCACATGAGAACGGGTCGTTTCTACGACTCGTTCTTGAGTTCAACAGCTCGGCTGTGGAACGATTTGCCGGCCTCTGTGTTTCCTCCCTCCTACAATATGGGTCTCTTCAAGACCCATGTTCACTCCTTCCTCTCCAAACAAAACACTCTCCACACCGCATCCTCAAAGATGACATAGGCCCTGAGGGAAATTATTTTTTCCTCAGAGCCTCCTGTGTGGAGTTAATGTAAAAAAAAAAAAATAAAATTCTGTTACTATCCAAATACTGTGAATCAACCAGAACAGACATCAAAATTAATAGAATACTTAAGTTTTAACCAGATTTATCGTTTAAAAAACAACGTGTTTCGTTGTTGGTTTTTTTGGTTTGGTTAAGGTTGTTCTTTAAATTGTAGGTATTTTAAACAATAAACGCGGTTAAAACTAAGTATTCTAATAATTTTGAATTAAAATGGTACCACACAACGATTTTGCTGTGTTTAAAGAAAAGTACAGACATCGTCTAGTGAGGCGTAGCCTTGTTTGCTTATGATCTTTTTATCACAAAAATGCCCGGGTTGCCAGCATTTAAATTAACCTGCCCAAGATGGAATAATAACAGAACTTGGGAAGAACTTTCACAGAACTCGAATTTCAACTATGTAAAACTTTTTCTAGCAGTTCACAAATTCACAATGACTAACTAATTTACTATTACACAATTCTTCAGGGGAAAGCAAAGAGGTCGAAACCGCAAAAAACTTTATTTTGGCTTTAAAAACATTTGTAGTCTCATGCGTAGGTAGGTACACGTCTGTATTTCCGATTCTTGACATGATCCGACCCAAGTATTTGATTCACCTGACTCTATTATATATTCCTGAAGGGTCCCCAACTTTTTTAATTCACTTGTCACTTAATTGGATTAATATAATCGTTTGAATGAAAATAATCAATCATATTAATGTTCTGGCAATGCATTGAGATTCACATCAAGATTCCAGGAAGCTTAATAGATTCGCGCAATGTCAAGAAGATGTTTCTACTATAATTAGTATTTACCAGATACTTGTAATTCCCCCAGTAAGCAACACTGTGCCTAGTACCCATGTAAGAACATGTTAATAACACGTCAAAAGAAGGTGATTTCATTCCCATCTACTCCGTCGTTACACAACCGGAACTTTGTTCGCCGTTAATAAATGGACTTTGAAAATTGTAGGCAACAGCGAAGTCACCTGCGTGCTTCCTCACCAACACAATAAAACCTCAAGAAACTGTTACGTCCGGTCCCAATACACTTGTGGGTACAGCTACAAACATACCTGCCGGGGCTATCCTGCGTAACGCGACCGAACCCATCCGTTGAATATCTAACCCATCTAAATCTAAGAGGTTATTATTACATTGCGTATATGAGTATTTACAGAGATACTAGACAAAATAGAATCAATCAAAGCTAACAGACCAATAATTTTGTTCTAAAATAACAGATGATGGAAAATAATAAAGAGTCACTAATGGTAAGACCCTTTCTAATATTATGAGAGGCTCAATTAAATGCTACTTCTTCTGGTGTCCTCTCCTTTGCAAGGATGGCTATCTTCGGGGTATTTTTCACTCTTCAGCAAGTAATCTACGGCTCGGAACAGAATAATTTCACTCATACCAGTCCCATAGTCCCATTTCACAATGATGAGCTGCATATTTCTGTGCTCTTTCATCTTTTAGTTGTCGGTTCGTAACGTTTTTTGTTTGTATTGGAAGTACAGATTAATAGAAGTATTTGTTTTTGAATTGCACTCTATGTATCTTTATTTCATTACATAAATATTGTATGTGACTCTGGATTTTATCAAAGGCCATAAGGTCAAATATTTATTAGAATCTCATGGGCCACTGGCCTGACCTATGCACAACAATTAAATACAGGAAACAAATTTATTTACAGATCATGAAATCGACATTTGTATTTCATGATTATTTTGTAATGCCACTTCAACAGTAATCCCTGCACCTACCTGTGTAACAGTTTTGACCAATTCGATAGAAATATACTCGACACAAATAATTATAATAATGTATTCGAGTTTTCCGAATCTAAATAGCAACACTTTGAAGTTATTCGTATGGAATAACCTTGGAGTAAAATTTACTTCCTTGGGCTCAACCTTTGACCTATGGAGTACCTTATTATTATTTCCTTATACATATTTACATTATGATACCATTGAAATAATTACATTAATTATAAAAAAATCTACAGTTGAGGGCACGATAAAGATCATTTTTCGAATCTGCCCACATGATTGAGTGACGTAAAGTATTATTACATTAATCAATTAATTAAATCAATGACATTTAAATTTCCTTGTGATATAATTTTATCATGTCATCTTGAAATGGTATTCCGGTCGATGTGTTTGATGCGGAAACAAATACGCAATACCGGATACATTCAGGGCCGCGGCACAAAGGTTCGTCTTCCTGTTTGATAATGTTAAGGAATTGCTACTTGTCCGCTTAATTGTATCTTTACAATGGCCATTAACACCTATTTACGTAATCTGCATAATTTGATTAAAAGTTTCTTGTTTTTAAAATAAATTTATGTATCATTGCCCAAAGGAATATACGTGGCAGGTGACAGGGAGCATCCATCGAAAATAAACTGATGGAAGTGACAAAGTATTTATTTATTTATGAATCACACTTCGTGTTTGTAATGCCACGTGCATGTAATATGTATTACACGCGACTTACCTGTGGTCACAGTAATAATATTATGTAGAAACAATCGTTAATAATAGGACTAGAACCGGTATTTAATAGGCATCTTGTAGTGTAAATACTCGATTATTTATGAAAATATAGACACATTATAAAGCTTAGCATTCAATGTAGTAATGTATAAAGGGGAAAAATATTGTGGTTTTTATGTTAATAGTGCATTTTAATATCTAGCATAGAAATCACTTTTCTTGATTTCCGAGAAGGTATCTAGTACCTATCCATCTTATATTGAACATAAGTTGTTGTGGTTTCTACTGCTATTATGTATACTGTGATTCAGGTGCACCATTAAAATACTACTAAGGAATACGTATCCATTATCGTATTATGCTCTAGCCTTAGTATTATACCTTTGCAGCATTGCTGGTGAAATGTCTCTTTCCTGTCCTTCCAGCGTTTTTATTTTTCTGGAAGTGCTTTTTGGCCAACACTCCGGGTTCTTCCTGATGGTCTTTTCTTCTTCGTCTTGAGCTTTTATGTACCTCTTACTGTTTAAATGTCTCTCTTCTCTTTCCAGAATTTTTTTTAGCCTGGATATTCCGTTTGAGTAATCTTCTTTACTGAAGTTTTCCTGGGGGACTTTTGCTCTTCTTCTTCTTCTGCTTTAGCTTTGGTCTTCCTATTGCTGGGTAAACATCTCACACCTCCATCTCATTTTCTTTGAAGTATTTTTATAGGCTTACCTATTGATCAGTCCTCCACCCCAGCAGTTAGCAGTCTTCATAGAGGACTTTTATTCTCTTTTAGCTCTGATCTCCCTTTTGCCGGTAAAAGTGTTCGTATTCATTTCAGTGTTTTCTTTGTCAATTTTCCACACTGTGGTATTCCTGGTGATTTTTTACTCGTCTTCTGCTGTTTTAGCTTTTGCTGTTTTTGTAAAAGCATCACTCCATCTTCACTTTTTTTATCCGTTGGTCTCCAGTTAAGCAGTCTCGCACCAATAATCCTTTTTCATTGCTACATGACCAGATCATGTGATCAATATCCGTGACGTTGGAAAAAAACTATAACAAAGTTTGGTAGGTGGTCCCGGTATACCAAATTACTAATTATTGAAGACACAAGCATAGGTAAGTGAGAATATTAAAGCTAAACAAGAATCATTCACGTGCTCGCTGAAATCGTCATAAGTCAACAGAGTGAATACTAAATGCATATAACATTATGCCTGTGTCGAAATACGGCTTGTTCAACACACATCAGATAAGACGTAAGACAAGCAGAGGTCTGTTGATCTTGCAAGTTATTTTAAAAATCCCAGGAAATAACGAACTATAACAACGCCGCACAACGAGCCACTTGCATGTATTTTTAAAATTCATACGAATTGTTAATTTTAAGCAATACAGAAATGCTACCATTTTTTAAATAATTTTTTTTTTTAATAAAACGACATGTATATATATACAATAAAATTCGCCATCTACTGCGGTTTTGTGATTTCATCACAAAGTGCCCTTTGTTATAAGTACTATTAACAAACTTACATTTTTAGCTCATGACGTCACTGTATAAAAATGACGTTTTTTATTGTAGGCAGGTACACAATATTTTTTTTAATAATATTTTAATAATTTTGCCACACAGTTTGTATTTAAAAAAAAAAAACTTTAAAATTACCAACGTAATTTTCAAATATGTTTAAGGAATATATGTAGAAGAACGGAAAACATGTAATTCCAATTTTCCGTCTTTTTAAAATTAAGGCGACTAATTTGGAATGGTTCCCAAAAATGAGATTTCTACAAAAAGTGCAGGCGAACCTCGTCGTCTCACGGTCTTTACTCCGAGGATAGACAATAAAATATACTTCTTTAGTATTAAGATGAGGTGCATGGAATTCATCAATGTCGTCTTATTGTAGATTTAATTGTACATAGCTTACTTATCAATCAAACATATTTTAATACAACACTACGATATTACCTAAAATAACGTCAAATCCGTTAATATTAATATGAAAAATGGTATGTTATGTTATACCTTCACTGGGGTCTGTTGGACCCCAAAACATCAATAAATCCGTCCGGACAATTCCGTCGCAGGAACGCGACTAGGGATTGCTAGTTAAGCTTGCTATCCAGCTGATTAATCTGCTGGATCCCGCACCCTCAAAGCGCGGATCCGCGGATCCCGCACATAAAAATTTGGCGATAAAACTTTTGCGTAAATCGAGAGTAGCGCGACGTTTTCGTATTCACCGTCCGGCGCTTTACCTAAGTACCTAAATTTTAATGTTTCGTGTAATCTCATTGCTAACTTGCAGCCTTTTAAATTAGGATTTGAGGCACTTTGTAGGCGAGAGTCAACGCTTGTAACTGCGACACAACAGTTTGATTTATTTTGGATAAATTACAACAACAAAACACGGTGTTGAGTAACCAGTTGTCAGACTCTACATGAACGTATTCAAGAACGCCGCACTGATTTAACAGGAGCTTTGATTTATGTGAAAAATTCGCAAAAATAGAGATCGTACTTATACATTCTTCATGCCAAGAAAAGTTGCAATACGCCAATAAACAAAGAAAATAATAGAAAGAGTCGTAGTTCAAGACAAAAAAACATATGCAGATGACGTCTTCAAAAATACACCTATAGCTGGAACATCTGCTACTGAAACAGATCCTACTCTAACGCTAAAAGAAGAATTACAAAAACAGCTTCAACAAGAAAAATAAATATTTAAGAAAAAGCCAGACAACAAGCAAAATAACTTTGAGTAAATTTTGAAGAAAAAAAAAAGAGTCCGATGGTATCAGAGGAGAGTACCTGACGCTCGCCTATGCATATATCCTGACGGCACAGCCTACTAGCGTAGAAGCCGAGAGAGCGTTTTCAGCATCAGGATATATTTGCAGTTCACTCAGAAGCAGGCTCAGAGATGATACAATAAATGCCATTTGCTTCTTAAGAGCGTATTTTCAAAATTTGTCACCATAGGTTGATATTATAGTAATAGCATCTAAGAGAAAGTTGTGATTTGATTATTTGTCATTATATGAATATGACTGAATTAAAAATATAAAACTGTTGTTAGGAGTAAGGGTAAAATTAAACAAAACGATTAAACTATGCCAAAGATTTAAAGATGAATCTAAGAAAACAGATTACTAATTACTTATACTTAATTAATAGAAAAGAAATAATTTCTGTTGCTTAATGTAAGAAATGTTTAAAAAAAGTTGATTTTTATTACACAATTTTAAAGATACGGGATCCTGCGGGATCCCGCGCGGGATTGAGCAATCCCGCACATCAATCCCGCGGGATTGAATGAGGGATTGCCAATCCCTAAACGCGACCACAGGGCGACTGGCAAGTGTCGAGTGGGGATGGCGTTCTGCGTAGCAATGAGTAGGTTCCGCGTTTTGCGGGAGGCCTCCGAGGAGTGGTTCCTTTTAAAAGAACTTGAATTCTAGGAGTGGTTCAGGCTCCGAGTTCTTTGTACGAACCGGGTACTGTGAACTCGTGAGTTGGTGGTATCCGTTTCCCGCAAAGGACTCGAGTTCGAAAGCCATTCCGGCTAAACCTTAAGCATCGCTAGTTCCGCGCGGTATCCTTTAAGATTAGCTAAAACCAAAAAATGGATCATGCGTAGGGTCCATTATACCCCAAATCAGATGTAAATTAAATTAAATGTGTGATTAAAAAATTGTTGCAATTTCCAAAGTGGTTCTAAAAAATTATAAAATATTACTCAATGCCTTAAAAATCCGTCATGCGAGTGGTTCACCGTGAATAGTAGATGTAGGATGTATTATTGTATATTCATCTTCCTACGTTCCTGTGCTGTGCGGGTGTTTGTGTGTTTGTATCTTCTGCTGTTACTCGCATACCGAGAACTGGCAACTTAAACCCGCAAACATTCTATCGTTTGTTTACCCAGAACTGTCGCCTTGCTGTACGGAGCAACGGAAAGAAATAATAATATTGAATTGGAAACAGAATAGACGATAACCTTGTGCCTTGTGGATTTTGTCTTGCAGCTTGTATCCGTGACCATCTTCAGATCGGATCTTGGCTTGGGAGGGCACCACTGACAATGGAGTTGAAAATGAATCAGCAGAACAGGAA